>OY288285.1:65530241-66899256 GCA_958450335.1 Hibiscus tridactylites | reverse complement strand
TTCTTTAATTGGTGAAGCTTCAACAGACTTCTTTCCCTTCATTTTTTTGGTTTTAGTTCTACTTGTTGGAGTCTCCTCATTCTTTTCATGTTCTTTAGGTGACTCGGTTGAGGAAGATAGAGTCACATCAATATTTTCTCTAGTTATCGACATATCTGAAAAAGAGAAGATGAAATTCAAAATTATAAAACTGCACTTTAAACTTTAGAGTTACAAAACAGTTACTAAACATTCCTAAACATGTATTATGTTGATGTATCTAGCCTCTAGGTAGTCTTTTATACCTTTGGGCCATTTTCTCATATGTGCATTTTTCAGCTTTCAAGTTCTTATTGGTATTATTAAGGTGAAAACATTTGACCAGCGAGAAAGGTTGATAACTGGATCTGCTTGAGTAACATGTGAGCAAATCTTATTTCTTTTACACTCTATGCATCTTGTTTTAAGCTCCCCTTTTCAGCTTTATAAGATTATAAATGAGATCCATTAGTGTTCTTTTAAACACCTGTAGTAGTAAATTGTAAATGTTTAATACAATACATATATTTGTGAATTTCATTGACTAATTAAAATTTACTAACAATGTTAATTGTTAACCCACTATAAAATACACAAAAATTTCTAGTAGTACTGATAAGATTGAGGATATGCTTGATAGAGTGGAAAAGTTAGAAAGAAGATTGAGGAAAGATTATCATTTTCAGACCTATGAACAAACAAATCACTCCAAAATATGAAAGAAAATGAGATTGGTATGTATGAGTGAAATGTGTACATTTACAAGCTTTGAACTTTGTCTTTGCAGATTTGAAGATTCAACTCAAACCAAACTTTGATGATAAAACCAAATTCCAGCCACAGAAACGAAGTGAGAGACACATGCATGGTGCATTTTGGTTTGTTAATTCAACAGAAATGAAAGCCTTCAAATTCAATCTTGGTAAATTTAGTCAGTGAGATATTTAACAGGTATGCAACGAGGACGGGCTCACTCAAAAGCTCATAGAGATCTTGATGATGAAAGCCTAATTGAAAATAATTATTGACAGCAAAAACCAAATGAACGAACCGATTACCCATTATTACAAACAAAGAAATAGAAATAAAAATTTGATGATGAAAGCCTAGCAGAATTCATGGCAAGAAACTAGAAATTTGCAGCAATATAGATAGGTTTTACGAACGGACCAACGGTGGGTGAACGACGGACCAGCGACGGGCGAACGATAGACCGACGGCAGGCTTCTGCTGGCTTCTACTCGACTCCAAAGTGCAAACGACTGGAACTTTCGAACGTTGACTGGTGAGGGCGAACGTCGGACCGGGGCGGGGAGTGTGGACTGGTGAAGCCGGCAGCGACGACAGGGAGGTGGAGCCGTGGAAGACCGTCGGGGACTGCCTAGAATAGGGATTTGACTTTAAGATTTGGGGGAAAATTGAAAAATGTCGGGAGATGGATTGGGGCAGATGAGAATTGAGATGGGTTAATTTTTTGCCTATTTGGATTTTTTTAATTAAAAATAATAAAATATAATATATATTATAATTATAATTAATATATATATATATATATAATCGGGTCGCCGGGTACCCGACTAGGACCATTTTTTCGGCCCAGTCCCGACCTGAGTACCCAGGATAAAAACTGGGCCGGGTACCCGACCCGAAAAAAAAATTCTTAAGGTATTACCCGTCTAATTTGATTCGGGTCATCGAGTATTTGGGCCGGGTCAATCGGGTCGAGTAATTTTGCCCACCCCTACTTCTACCCACCAGTAGTAAGGTTATAAGGATGAAAAGAGTGATAATGATCATTCTATTGAAGTAAAACTTTTCTAATTACCAATGCGATGTTATAAACCATTGGCATCGTATGTATTGTACGTTGAAAAATCAAGAATCATTGAATGATAAAGGAAAGAAAAAAGAAGCAAGTTTTGTTTGCGAAACATGACGAACATGATACTGATCTTGTAACCCCCTTAACCCGGCCCAGACGGTTGAACCGAATTAAGAAGTTTACACGGGGAAAACCAAAGTCAACCCGAAAGTCAACCTTGATTAACGACCTTTTTTTCTTTTTAATCTTGTCTAAATGCATATTAACCCTAGATATGTTCAAGAGATCAGCATACTCAAAGATTACCGCAATCAGAAAAACATTTAGGGACTCGATTGCACAAATTATGAATTTAGGGACCAAAATGCAAATTATGAAAATTTCAAGGACTTAGCCAGCTTTTGAGTTACCATTATGAAATTAGTCATGTTTCATGCTTCTCTGCCAAATTTCAGCTCAAACGAACTTCTCAAACTCATTCAATTGCATATACAAAGTTCAGGACCAAAACGCAAAGAATGCAAAACATATAACCGTCAATTTCAGTGCCCAACGGTCGGGTGTTTCGGAACATGGATGATCCGTTCCGAAACGCGGGACCGTTCCGAAACAAGTTCCGGAACAGGGCTTGGCAGTGGCAAAAACTGTTCCACCCGTTTCGGAACGCCAAGGCCATTTCAGGCCCTCCGTTCCGATACGGTAGCACCTGTTCCGAAACAGGATGCCCAGATTGCAGATTTTTTTTCTGGTTTATCATGCTTTTGACCAATCAAACATCATCCAAAGACCCTCAAATCATACCAGCAAGTCATTATATACTTAACGAACATAATAGCATCAACCAAACTCGAACATGGCATCAATCAAAGAAAATCCCAACTCTATAGGCATGCATCCTATATTGAAAACCATTCAAACACCAAACAAACCTCATAAAGGCCATTTACATGTTCCAACAATATCAAAAGCATAAAACCAACTTAGGGAGTCCAAAACATCTCCCAAAACAACCACATAGGTTCCCCATTGCCAAATGCCCAAAAGCTAATAGTGGTAAGAAAACATTCACCATACATGAGCTTAGTTCTTCACTTGGATTCTTGACCTCTTGCTGCCCCTTCAAGCACTTTAATGCTCTGCATTATTGGTTTAAGAAAAGAGAGAGCGTAAGCACATAGCTTAGTGAGGAATGCTCATTTAAAACATCACAATAATGCATTTATAAAACTCCTTTTCAAAACCTTTAGTTCAAACCACATTTGATCATGCACAAATGTAAACAAACCAAGCATTTCATGCTTCAAATCATTAACATGTCATATTGGCTTCAAGTGATAATCATAACCATCTTTCCATTCAAAACACAATGACAATCGGATATGCGGATTACAAGCGTTGTTCCATACGCTTCATACACACTACCAATCTCGAGGTGGAGCAATGGTACAATCACAACCTCTCAACACCCGTGATGGAGACCATGGTACAATCACAACCTCTCCACATCACTCATTGGTAGTTGTATAACATCACTAACGAGATCACGGGACATTCAACACAAGATCCACACATGGACTTTTAACCACCATTGTGATCTTACAATACACAAGGCTCACACATGGACTTTTAACCACCATTGTGACCTTAACAATACACAAGGCTCACACATGGACTTTTAACCACCATTGTGACCTTAACAATACACAAGGTCCACACATGGAATTTTAACCACCATGATGACCTTAACACAAAACCCACCCATGGTCTTTTAACCACCACGGTGTTCTTAACATCTCGTTAGTGTACTTGGATGGAGTCTACGGTACAATCACAACCACTCCACATTCAAGGCGACTTTATTCACGGTGCACCCAATCCTATAGCCGACTAACTATATCCGATTCAAGTACATTAAGACAAACCACATCACTTGCCAATATACATCATTTAACAACATCAATCCACTATTTTAAAGCATTTGACAAAGCCATTATCAACATGCAACATCATGCATCAAAACCACATTTTCAATGTACAAAAACAAGGATCTCTTACCTTGAGCATCCTTCAATACATGGCTTATAAAATCAGCAATAAACATGCTCAAATATGCTTTCAAAAACAGAATTAAAACATGCAAACAAATCACTTTGCATACAACCATCTCATGGCTCATCAACAAGAGAGTTTTTCCGAAAACTTACTCTTGAGCTTAGCTAAGTTGTTTAGACTTTAACTAAGCTCCCACACCTTCAAAACATTGGTTTCAAAGCTGAAAACCAAACTTCACTCACCGATTCCGTTTCGCAACTTGCCAAAACACCAATCAAGCTTCTGGATCAACACCACAAGGATCCGAAGATGTCTCCCCTGTTTTAAACACATCAAAGCAGAGGATTAATGCATCATCATGCATTAATATCTTCAATCAAAGCACCTAAACTCGCTGCTCTCATCAACACTCACATTTCGGCTACCAAACACAACCGAAATCACATCCAAACATCATTACATCACTACCCAGCCAAGATCCATCAATTCCAAACATTCTTAAACCTCAATTAACATCCAAAAAGGATCTAAACACATCCTTATACCTCCAGCTATAGCAGATCACCAAGATCACTCCAAAAACCATCAAAAACTCAAGCAAAACTTAGGAAAATCAACCTATCCGGGATTTCATTAATTAAACCTCAATTTCTCATCAAATATACATCCATTTTACATTAAAAACACCTCTCAAAACAGTGCCCAATCATTTCATACGAATTTCATCAAAATTAAAGCAAATCTTGCATTTTAAAGCCAAGATCAAGAACACAATTGCAAAACCTTTAATAAAACACAAATCAAGGATTGAGAACTTGGGAATTTCAGTAAAGAACTGAGAATTTAGAGGAGAAGGACGTTCATACCTCTAAACTTGAGTTTCTCCCTTTTTGGAACCAAAATTCTTGAAAATCCAATAAGCAAATGCTAAGGTTTTGATGTAGAAGTGATTAGAGATCAAATGAAGTTTGAAATCTAATCTTTAGTTGTCAAAATCAGAGGGGATTTTGCTGGAGAAATGTGTTTGGGTTGAGAGAAAAGTTGAGAGAAAAGAAAATGGAAAATTTTAGAGAAAAGTTAGTTATGGCAAAAATAGCTTTCCCTCCCTTTTTTCCTTCATTTTAAAATCATTAATTAATTGATTAATATTAAGAAAAATCTGGAGAAACTCTTCTTGGGTAAATAGCTCCTTAAAGATTCAAAGTTTCAATCCTTTTTAAAATAGTCACCAAGTTTTCGAAAATTACATTTTAGTCACTAAACCAAAATGTCACACTTCCAAACCTCATTTTGTAAAATTGATTTCACCATTCTCTTATATATAATAAAAGAGGATTTTAAGACATTTTTCCATATTTTTAGTGCATCCCGAACTAGGCTTTCCTAAAAATCACCTTTATATTCGAACCGCGATCCAACCGGTCCAGTCCAAACCCAAAACTTCTAAGCCCAAAATTGGGGTGTTACAGATCTAACTTTATTTGGACATTGTTGGTCCAACTCATTTGGACATTGTTGATTTTCTTATAACCCTCGAAAGGAATAAATCATCTTCTAATTATTCTCATAACTTTGAAGAGAATAATTTATTTATTTTTATTTATTTTGCTTTACGTTTATTTATTTTACACATATTAATTATTTACGTTTTATATTTATATACTATGATATTTATTTATTTTGTTTAACATGATTACTTGTCAAATACAATCTATGGTGACGATTTATGCTCAACATAAGCATAAGATATATTTTCCCATTTAAATGCAAGGAAATAATGTGAGTACTGTATCTTAAAGTACTGAAAATATTGATGCTCTAGAAGAGCAATAAATTTTTGAGAGAAAGCACATTATAAAAAGTGCAGAATTACGAATATTGCAATAATTACCGCTAATGGTAATAATATTGTCACCACTATAAGTGGAAATTTTAAGAGAGCAATATGAGTTCACAAAATATCCATTTGAGAATTATAGATAACATATGTTATCGATTGACATTTGAAATAAGCCAATATGGATATAAGTTTTGGTAGCCAAAAAGCCAGTTGAAAGCTCTAGAAGAGCTATATATTGCCACCAAAAGATAATTTCAATTGAAAATTCTGAAAGAGCTAAATATATTCTTATTTAAAGGAATAATTTTGATGGTCGTATTAGACATGTACGAGTGAGATTGAATTACATGTTATGGTAAACAAGAAGTTTACAAATTTAGAGATATACACACACATATATATAGTTGGCATGATCGGTTAGACCATCCTGATCAATAATGGTGCATAAATTATTGAGATTTACATGCACATGTATTAAAAGAACATGTAGTTCTTGTGGTGCATATTTTCAAAAGAATTGATTAAATTCCACTTATTAAAGAAAATGAAGTTCTTGTGTTGCTTAATGGAATTGATTAAATTTCACTTACTAAAAGAATTTGAAGTTCTTGTGTTGTTTGTTCTCAAAGGATATAGTTGATCCCACTTACCAAAAGAATTAGAACTTGAAGTTCTTGTGCTGAAGTTGAGACTGCATGTCTTGCATATCTGAACGAAATATGGGCCCATATATCCACAAATGTAATTTTTTTATATGATTTTAGTAGATGCATCTACATTGTTTTATCAACTTACAACGAGAAGTTTGTGAGATTGATTCTAAAAGGATTCAGATTATGCAATTAGACTATTCGTTTTGTAAAAGCTTGTGGGTTTATATTTTAGGCTATATCGGTTGTTACAAAGCCTATTGATTATGAAAAATACGGTTTAGCAAATTTTTAATTGGATGCCTCATATTTAATAGTTAAATTGTAGGGACAAAACATTTATTATTTATATGGTATTTCCATGTAGCAACACTTATACGCATCAAGCTAACGAGTTATAATAAACTCCCCATTATGATTTGACTTTTGGTCAGAAATCATTTTTTTCATTTTTGAATTTTTGAATGTGCGATATATAGTTGAATTGCTCCACCATAACACACAAAATGGGCAAGTAAAAAGAGTTGATAATATATATTGAGTACGAGTCTCCTTTTATGTTTAAATTATAAACATTAATTGGAGAATCATTTATTAGATGATTTTTCTCAACATCAGGGGGAGAGAATAATCAGCTGGATAAAGAAAAAAATGAATTATCATTATCCAAATTCTCGAATATGAACTAAAAGTTCATAAGATAATTCATCTTATTTCATGTCAACTGCCAGACATATTTACTAACCCAATGAAAGTAATTAAGTCTCATATACCAGCTGAAATGCTCTAAGTTTAAATTACATGTTAGAGCAAGTGGATATAAATCATGCTTGAAGCATGATAATTAAAATGGTTCAAATGATCAAAATTCTCGTAAATGAAAAGTATTATGAGATAGTCATATATTGGAGGCGGGTGCTCCTAAAGAGACTCAAGACATAACTAATAATAAAACTCTTGAAGAGTTTCAGGTACCTGAAATAAAGATTGAAATCTTGAAGAGATCTCGATGAGTTATGTCATTACGAGAATGAAACCAGAAAATTAGAAAGTTGTCGACAACAATTTTATATAAAATACTTCTATAGAAGTAAAGAAAGAAATCGAGGATCTTGTATAAAATCTATCCAGAAGTATAGATATTGAATTGGCCGATGTTGAAAGACGCTTTGAACTTCTAAAATAGAAGTATTTGGACCAGCAGTTCAAACACCTAAAGGTGTAATGCAAGTGAGGCACAAATAAGTAGTTGTAAATACGACTTGAACTATGATTTATGAAAGGTTTTAATTACTTCATGGTGGATGCAATTACTTTGGAAGTTATGAAAAATTTTACATGCGTCTAATTATTTGTGGATCCATATTTATCCTTGAAGGATTTAAAATGCTAGAAGCATTTGGAAATTTCCGAGGAAATTTATTTAGACATGTCTCATGAATATTTTGGCGCATTTGGTATAATCGCCTTAGTGAATACTAACTGAGAAAATACTATAAGAACGATCAGATTTCCTTATGTATTTTATAAAGGAGTTTGGATCAAGATCCATTATGATAATTTTAGAACTCCTAAAGAGCTTCAAATTAGAAACTTATGAAGTACTTTCAATACAAGTACTTGAATCTTGACATCAAGTTTATCTCGACCTGAAGATTGAGCATTTTTATATATTTTTTTGTCTATGAATAGACATAAGCTGAAAGAATCTTAAAAAAGATTCAATATGAATAGATCATATCTATTGAGTATCCCAATAGTTGTAAGATTGTTGGATGTGAATAAAAATAATTATATATTTTTTTGGTCTTGAAGCACTATATATTAGTTGGTCAAGAAATATCTATGAATATACAAAAATCATTAAATTTAGATCTTCAAACATTCGTCGATTCCTCCTCAAATCTTGTAGAAATAATTGTTATGCACAAGGCAAGCCAAAAATGTGTTTGGCTAAGACCATTGACCCAACATATCCAGAAGATATGTGATTTACTTTCACAAGATATGATACAAATGCTATCTTGTGTAGAGATAATGGAAGGTGGATACATCATGGAAAATATTACTCCAAAGTTTCATCCCCCGCAATCTTTAAAAAAATAATATTTAAGTTTAAGTTATGAAGATTCAAAGATCTTCTGAGATGTTTTCATGAGAGGGAGTAAATATGCGTTGCACTCTTTTTCCCTTAACCGAGGTTTTGTCCCAATGGGTTTTCCTAGTAAGAATTTTAATGAGGCAACATGTTATGCGTATCAAAGATGTGTGTACTCTTTTTCCTTCACTAAATTTTTTTTCACTGGGTTTTTATCTTAGTAAGATTTTAACGAGGCACATTATCTTCATAGACATCCAAGAGGGGAGTGTTATGAATATTTATCTACGTGGATGTCTATCATGATAAGAACTTTATCAATGAGATTTGACTTACTTTATCATTAGGAATATTATATACATTAATTAGAGTTTAATGTATTATGTACTTCTTATGCCTATAAATAGATGATTTACTGAAGGCATTGTACACAAGTCTATATTTAAGAATAATACAAATATTTTTCTTTCTCTCATCTCTTTGTTCTTTTATTCTTATTCGTTGTTCTTGTTATTTTATTCACATCACTATATTGATTTTGGTAGTATTTTTTTAAGTTTGAGGTGATAGTAAAATTTAAATTAAAAATTAAATTTTTTGAACATATAATATTTTTTTCAACCTAATTTAGTGGTTAAATATCTCATTTTTAATGCAAGGTGTTTTTGGTTTAAATCTTCAAAGAAGTAGTTTTACTTATTTTTGAGGTTGAGAGAGTATAATTTATATATTAATTTGAACAAAATCTAACCATAATTTTTTTCATTCATTTGTTCAAAATCAGAATGTGACACTAATTTGACGAAAAATTTAGTTGAGTGACCAAAAATGAAAAATTTGCGATAATTTGGTGATTACCAGTGTAGTTTTTCCATTTTCCACCCAGCTTACTGCTGTCATCGGAATCCAAAGTATATATTTAATTTTCACAGCTTGGAATTGAAAAACAAAAGTATGCGAATCTTCACCTTCTATGTTTATTACTTATTCTGGATCCAAAGAACTCAAAAGGCCTTTTTCTTCCTTTAACTCACCCTTAATCCTCCATGGGCAAAGGCGGTGGTTGTGTCCCGAGCAAGAAGAAACATTCCTCCTCCGCTGAGGACGCCTCTCGCCGCCGTCGGTCCTCCGCTACAACCACCAACAACGCACCCATCGCCTCCGATGAAGATACCCTTGAGATCCCCGCCGCAATGGTGAATTCAGCGAATACCCAATCGACTCTTAAACTGTTCATTGTTTTCTACTCTATGTACGGTCACGTGGAGAAGTTGGCGAAGCGGATGAAGAAAGGAGTCGACGGAGTGGAAGGTGTTGAGGCGATTCTTTTTCGGGTTCCCGAGACGCTTCCGGCTGATGTGTTGGACCTCATGAAGGTGCCGCCTAAAGACCTGGAGATTCCGGAGATTTCGGCGGCGGAATTGGCGGAGGCGGATGGGTTCCTGTTCGGGTTTCCGACGAGGTATGGATGTATGGCGGCTCAGATGAAGGCGTTTTTTGACTCCACGGGTCAGCTCTGGAAGGAGCAGACGCTGGCTGGGAAGCCGGCTGGGTTCTTTGTTAGTACTGGAACTCAAGGAGGCGGCCAAGAAACCACAGCGTAAGTTAGAATTTGGATTTAATTTTTCAACTGTTGCTGGAATGATGCTTTACGAGTGAAATGAGAACTCAATTTTGCAGATAAATTTTGAGTAACAATTTTGATTGTCTTGTTTCCTGAATTTATTATCCAAAACAAGAGAAATTTAGTAACTTGACAATGTTGACCTTGGGTTTATTTAGGTGAGTTAATATGAGTATTGTCATACTGATTCATGTTGTTTAGTTTATCATATATGTTTGAACAAAGTGCTAATGGATTAACTTAAATGCTAGAAATCATGGAAATTAGTTTCTTTGAGATCAAATAGGTAGGAATTGGAGCTATTGCAGTGTGCCTTTTGTAACTTTTTTTATGAAGAATAAAGAATTCTCTCGAATCTGCATTATCTAATTGAGTTTTGGACTCTTGGTTGCTATGATCTGTGACTTTATGAGGGATTTTATTGCTTGATTATAATTCTGGTAGGCATTCTACATTCTTAAATTCATTGATGTTATTTGAACAAATGGGAGTGCTTATTTAACACTCTACTAGCCTAGAAAAATATAAGGCAATGGACACTTGCTTCCTAGTTTCTCCTTACTAGCATTTTCCTTTTGAAAGTATGATTTTCACATCTTGTTCATGCTCAATGGAAGACGGATTTTGCCCAACACGAACTATGAATATTGGATCGCAGTTGGCGGTCAATTTCCATGTGATTATAGCTTTTGACCTTTTCAAGTTCCTATGGACATACCATATGATATCTACTCTAAAACAGAAGCTAAAAGCTTGAGAATCTAAAGTGGTATGATTTTCAGTAGTATGGAGTATGGACTTCCAAGTGTCCTTTGTGACATATTTGTACATCTGGATTGTTGGTCAAATGATTGCTGTCTACTATATTTTTAATCAATCTGTGGAGAAATGTTAAAATGGAATTGTTATGCAATCAAAACTAGAAGGGTTAGAATACTTAAACTAATACTTTTTCTGTGAGAGTATATATAAAAACAGTGAACAAGCATTTGGGTTATGTACTTATGAATGAACTCATGTACCAAGGACTATATTTATCAACATTTTGGTGTTTCTCGTGCTACTTCTGGCTCAGTTGGACGGCAATAACCCAGTTGGCACACCATGGAATGCTATTTGTTCCCATTGGCTACACTTTCGGAGCTGGTATGTTCAAGATGGATTCCATACGAGGAGGTTCACCTTATGGTGCTGGAGTTTACGCTGGTGATGGCACAAGAGAGCCAAGTGAAACAGAGCTGGCTCTTGCAGAGCATCAGGGGAAGTACATGGCTGGTGTGGTCAAGAGGCTGCTTTCTCAGGCATGACATACCCCACATTTTTTCCCTTGTTCAATCTGTTCTTCATTAATTGGATTGTGTTTGGGCTTGTGAGTTGGTCTTGGCATTTGTACTGTTAGCATCCATCACGAAAGATATCACTAATTATTGGTATCCACTTTTACCTTTCATGTTTGCCAATTCCATTCCAGTTGAGAAAGATGTACATGATTTGTTATTCTTCCGTCTTGTCTTGTTAAATAAGATGTCTATATGTGGGAATTGGGATTCTTGGTTTGTATTATTTTCTCCATGTAATTCACTCAAAGCTTGATTTAATAAAGAAAAAAGGGTTGCATTTTCTTTTTTATTGTCATACAAAGTGCTCTTATTATCTCTGTTTGATCACCATCCGTTTTATGTATCAATAAGGACAATATGCAGTATGAATCACCTCCAAGATGAAGATCAGCCAGTTTCTGCATTCTGTTCTTGCAATCTTTGGCGATGTTTGCCGGAGCATTATACAAGGAACCACCTTGCTCAAAGCCTTTACTGCGCATGGTTTTAGCATTTTCACCCTGGCTCTGATTGCTTCACCCTTTTATCCGCCATAACATTTCTAACCATGCCTCTATCTCACTTCTCCCAATCACCCTGCCACCCCAATGTGCTCAGCCAGTACTTTTTCATCAATCGTCTGTTCGGCGTACATCGGCCACATGATCATCGGAACACCATTGACAATACTCTCCAGACGTGAATTCCACCTGCAAACGAGACAAAAATCCACATATGGATGGGTGACTCAAGATTTCAGCTTGAGGTGCCCACATCAGAACCACCAACCCGATTTTGCCGGTCCAATTCAAGAACCCCTGAGGCAAGTAGTCTGGGAAGTCGGTGGAACCGCTGTTTGTATTAAAAACTGTTGCTGCTGAATCATTTCCACTGGTAGATGGACCACACAATTGAACCATTATTGGCTCCTCTAAACCCCATGCTAGCTCTATAGCTTGCTTTGCTTGGATGACGGGGTTCCACCAATATCTAACGAAACATACATCACTGATTATTTGGGCTGTACCCCTGTTAACTCAAAACTTCACTTCTCGAACCAGGCTTGACCGGCCTCACCAGAGGTCCAGTCGGAACCCCGAACCAGCCCTAGCTTCCTTGCATCATGCAAAGCAGCAAGTGTCTGGGATTCCAGTTCATGGAACGTCTTCACTAATGTTCCATCAGCTGTGGATTTCTCGGTTCCCATGTGGAAATACACCTCGTTTCTTCGCAGAAACTGTTCAAAACAGTCAAAGCAAATTGGTTTGCACCCGGGCATCAAAAGAGGTTTTTGAATGTTAATGTGCTCATCTCGATCCACTTCCGTATCAAGGTTTGGTGCATGGACAGTAAGGGCAAGAAACCATGCATTTGAAGCGATGAAAACATACTTCAGCACCATGAACTCTTCAGCAACAGCAAAAGCTTCGGTTGCAAACATGTCGACAACAAGAGCGATCGGAGGGACTTCCATTGCTAATATCGCAGAGCGGAGGTTCGGTAAAGCTTCATGGATTGGATCATCATCACAATATGTGTCAAGATTGAAGTGGTTTATATCTTGCCCGAGACATCTACCGGTGGCAATAAACATCATCGAGGAGATCATGTGCAGTTTCCGATACTTTTCGAAGTTGAGATTGAGAAATAGAGGCATCTGCTTTGACGATAAAGATAGTTACATTGAAGCCATGATGAGAGCCTAGATGTTTGCCAAGTCCAAGGGCGGGCATTCACTAGATTTTAACGTTGAAAAATTAGGAAATTGGTGCAGACATTATTTAGCGAAAGTGGCGTAAATTCTACAGCGGAAGGGAAAGGCGCCGGCGACTTTGAATTATACTTTTTTTTTTTGTATTTTTAAAAGTAAATTGAAAGAAAATTAAAATGACACAATTCAAATAAAAAGTTTTCAGAATGAGTTAGGATCAACTTACATAATGTAAAACTTTTTAAGTTTTACACGTTTTCTGGATCGTTAGATGGGATAATGAATGACTCATATTAACTCATTACTTTTTTTTCCCAAGTGATAATCTTCACATATTTATTGTTAATCTCATCCATTTATTTCACTCATCCAACGGTCTAAAAAAACGTGTAAAACTTAAAGAGTTTTACAATGTGTAAACGGATCTTATCTCATTCAGAATAAAGGTATAGCTTTTAATGGAAACCGTGCATATTTCTTTTGAAATTATACTTGTTTTAACTATAATTATATTACAAGATTTTGAAATTTCATAATTTTTTGTTTGGTTGTTCACATTTAGGTGATTTTTTCTTTCTTTCAAATTTACATAAGCTTTTGAGATCTACACACCAGTAAAGATCCAAAGGCGACTTGTGCTGTTTTTGTCCCAATAAAAACGTTTTGGCCTTTAATTTGATTTTTTTATCATAAATTTGAATATTTTAAATAGCACTAGACTTAAAATTTGATTTTTTTTATATAAATATGATTCTAAAATTTCTGAAATTTTTTATTTTAGTCTTTGTAATTTTAATTTTAATTTATTTTGATCCATGTGATGTAAAATACAGGGACATTTTAAAAATTTGAAAGGTTCTATCCAATTTATTAAAATGAGACTAATTTTTTTTTGTTCAAAGCGAATGTTTCCATTTCACGCCAAATTACAACAACGCCCGCAAGGACGGAGGTAGTCAGGTCCCCAGAGGGATTGCCTCTGAAAATTTTTAGCCAGTTTGGCAAGGCAATTCGCTACCTGATTACAATATCGAGGAATAAATGAAAAAGAGCAAGAAGCGAAAGAATTAGCCTGAGATCTAATATCCTCTTCAACTGTTGATGAGACCCAATCGGATAGGAAACCCGAGCAAAGCCTTCCAATAACAGTCTAACAGTCTGCCTCGATTAAGATGTTCGGGAAACCATTCATGAGGGCCAATGAGATTCCTAGCCTGATAGCAAGAGCTTCTGCTACCATAGAAGATGGGGCTTTTGCCGGTGCGGTAACACCTTGGAGAAAAGATCCAGAACTATCGCGTGCTATAGCTGACATCGAAACCATACTTGTTTGGTGGTCGAAAGCGGCATCACAATTAATCTTTACCGCATTGGGAGGAGGCTGGGACCAAGACCTCATTTTCGTAGGAGGTAGAGGCTTCTCCGGAGGACAAGCTTCTACGGCATGGGAGAATTCCTTGAAATTCTGTTCAGCACGCAACCATACATCTTAGGGGGATCAGTCATTCCTTCAAAAACCTAGGCGTTCCTCGATTTTCAAATAACCCAAAGGAAAAAAGCAATAAGAGCGCAACCATTCTCAAAATCCTTCAGTTTTCAAAAATTATTAACCTTGAGCCACCATTTAGGAAAACTGAGAAAACCAATAGCGGATGGCAAATAGTTAAAGCCAGAAGTCTTTCAGACCGCTTGTGCAAACGGACAGAAAAATAAGACATGTTCACTGGTTTTCTTCTGTTCTCCGCACCTAGGACAAAGATCAGAGTCCTGGTATCTCTCATGAAAGCGAACCGTGAGGATATTTTTGGTAGGCACTATGTTATGGCTCAATCTCCAAAGGAAGGACCTAACTTTAGGCGGGACCTTCAAGTTTCAAATGGAATTTCATAAAACTTTGTTATCATTCGTAGAGCTGTTAGAGGAAGGGTCCAAAGCTGATTTAGACTTCTCATCAATAAAGCGATACCCCGACTTAGCCGAATACTCTCCGTTCTTAGTTCCCGCCCATATAAGAATTTCTTTAACTTCTGGTCCTCCTATTGAGATAGTCAAAATCGCCTTAGCTTCGTCCAGTGAGAAGAGGCCTTCAAGTTCCAAATGAGACACTAATTTATAATATAAAAATATAAGTTTATTTCAAATAAAGTTCTCTTAATACAAAAATGTTAGATTACTCTCTTGAGCAACATAAAAGTTACTTACAAACATCTAAAACTCTAACATTTTCACTTATAAATAATGTTCTTCTTGCATAATTTGAAGCAAAATCATCTACAACGCTTTCGATATCAACTTCTTCTAAAAGACCGATCTTAATTGCCATCGAAGCAAGTCTATTTAGTTTTTCTTGTAACATGATTATCTGTAATTATGACTTCAGAAACTTAATCTTTTTTCGTTATGCAAAACCAATAGTAATAAAACCAATAAATAAAACTTTATAGGCAATTGTAACATTTGGGAAGTAATTAAAATATTATAAAATTTTTAATAAATCCACTGCTCCTATTTTTGGGTAAAAGTTATATAATTAATTTCAACTCAACAAATAACTCATTTATGAAACCCTAGCCGTTAATTTTTTTCTTTCTTTTTAATTTTTACGTGGCTGGCGGCGACACCAGCTTTAGTGCTGGTTGTCGACCGTCGGTAATTTTTTCTTATTCATTTGTTTCGTTCTTTATTTTTTAATTTTTATATTCAATAATTATGTTGTGACACATTTTTCTACCTTTTGGTACGTAATTTTTGCATTTTGGCACATTTTTTCTCTTAATCGGTCGTTTAGTCGTTTTGTTCTCATTTTTTATTAGGGTTAGATTTGACGCCGTCATGACTGATCAAGATAGCGCTATTTTATTATCTAGTTGATCTCCTTATTTTGAACCTTCTAACTAGATTTGGATATCAACTCACAACCACCGCTCTTGTTTGTGATTGAGTTGTGATAATGACCGTGTTGTCAACGTGCCTTATTATTGTAATATGCATTTTTAATGTTGTTTGTTGTTGGGTTTTGCCTTCCATCGTCGAGCTTTGGTGATGTTTGTATTTATTTTGTTTCGAGCTTTTGAGTTAGGGGTTTTACCTTTTCTTGTATTGTTTTGTTTATGATCTAGAAACGTCACTTTTTGTGCTTTTAAGAATGTGTCCGGATCAAGTTTGTTTACCTTAGTTATAAACTCTCATTGTATTTTTAAAAAAAATCCTCTTTTAATAAAATTGACGTACTCATATTCAAAAAATTATTACAATCACACAACTCATTTTATTAATTTCTCAAAACACTTAATGTCGTTACAACAAAATTTGCTGGTATTTTTTTAAAATAATTATATATAATAATTTAGTTTGAGATATTTTTTCGACGGCTTTGTACGATCGCACACGCCTAAAATCACCCATGATAAAATAAATTGAAACCATGGCTAAAGTAAATTACATATTATTTTATTTTATTTTTAAGATTCAAAATAAATTTTATATTTATTTCTGAGAACTTTTGAAGGTTTTTTTATGTACTTGTATTTTTTTCTGTTTTATAATATAATCATAATTAAAACAATTATAAAATTTGAAAAATGCACCGTTTCAACGGTGAAAACGCACCTGCTTCTCTAGGTCTCAATTTTTAAAGTTTTTTTTTAATCTCTCTAATTTTAATTTTCTTTTAATTTAATCTTAAAATTTACAAAAATAAAATCCAGACGACTTTGCCATAATCGATTAGACGACTTCCTCTACCACATTCCACTAAATAATATCTATACTGCACCACCAACTTCTAATTTTAGATTTTCCTCTACATTAACCGTTGAAATTTGATGTAATTAAGTTTGAGAAAATATAATTTATTTGCAATGGTGTTAATATGTTGGGATTATTAGATTAGGGTTTAAATTTTATTTTTTGTTTTTTAAAAGAAATTCCAATTTATATTAGAGCGTGGGAATTGTGATGGAATTGTATATTGTATTTAAATTTATGTATCAAACGATATTAGTTTTTGAAAAAAAATTTAAAATATGGTAAAAATTTGTATTTTTAATTTTTAGGTGATTTTATATTCTTCAAAATAAGAAAAATAATTTATATGTTTTAATTAAAATCTAATGATAATCAAATAACGATATTATTAAATATATAAATCTAATAAAATTTATTATTAGATGAAATTCTAACAAAAATACATTACCTATGTTCTTAATTGCATTTTAAATCAAATAAATTAAATGATTAAATTCCTAGAAAGAAACACTGGAATAATAAATTACATAAATCCAAAAAATTCAGGGACTAAAAGCTTAATTAAACCTTGTTTGTTTCTTGATTTCACGTTGCATGGAAAGACTAGACTGAAATTTTCATATTTTACAGTGGTAATTTTATCTTAAAAGGAAGAAATTGTCAGATACCAATGGAAAGGGATGGAATAGGATTCTCGTTATAAACCCCGAAAAGTAAAACTATTGGTAATATTGTATTACTCTCTAATGAGAATCTTTGGAAACTAAACACGAGTTTAAGATTTTGGAAATTTTTTTCCTTAATTATTTTCCTTTTCGCGATCTGAATGGCCTTAAGTGTTTTATCTTTTATATCACTTTAACTTTTAATTCACAAGTAACTCATTTTTGTTCTTCGTATTCCCTTAAGTAATGAGTTTTAGACACACTAGTAACACTATATTCCTTCTCACCTAGAGTCTCCCATTCCCCACCCCTGTAGGTAAATTGTATTTATGAAACGTAATGGCTGGTCAGGTCTTCTGGGGTACACATGGATGGCGTAGCGCCTTTGTTTCGATGGCAACTTTAAGTTCATTGATTGGTCTCCTTGTGTTCCTATTTGTTGTTGATCCAAATTAAGGCTTAAGAAAGAATGCGAAATTCACAGGCAATGCATTAGAATTCTTAATTAATCCCGACATAAAGAAGCATTAGAAGTAAATGTGAGTTGGTTGGTGTTTTCAGGAAACAATTCGGCAGTGAGGTAATTTGCATGGAAACTGATAAGTGTTAATAACCTAGAAAGAAAGAGACTAGTAAAAGTGGGTGTAAATCAACCCCCCCACATAGTTGCCCGACATTGCCATTTTCACATTATTCTCAAACGCCTTTGGATCATTTTTCAACACTTCAGCAGCTTCATGATTCAGGGGATCCTCATAATTCGGTTCCTACCAAAAACAGATGTCAGAGTTCAGACCCCAAACACAATTATTTACAGTTTTGGGGGAATACCGCGAAAAGATGATACAATCCGTAGATGATAGTGTTTATATTCAGCACAGGTTTCCAGTCTTCACGTAAGATGTTCAGACAAACATTTCCTTCGTAGTCAATGTTGGGATGATACACCTTGGGTATGCACTTTACTTTGGGTGCATCATGGGGATACACCGGAGAAACCTTAAACGAGAACTTAAATGCTCCACCTCTGTAAGAAACAGCACCCACTCAGTCTAAACATAACCCAATTTCCAGCCTCAGGCTCAAAGAAGCATCAGAAACCAAG
Source organism: Hibiscus tridactylites (assembly GCA_958450335.1). Taxonomy (NCBI): domain Eukaryota; kingdom Viridiplantae; phylum Streptophyta; class Magnoliopsida; order Malvales; family Malvaceae; genus Hibiscus; species Hibiscus tridactylites. Next base: position 66,880,605 of record OY288285.1, on the reverse strand, counting down.
CAATTCCTTACGCATAATATCCATCTTCCGGTGAAATTGTAACCTCAAAGTTCATGAGATCATCCTTCCCATTAGGAAACGATATAGTGCAACAATTAGGCAGGTTCAGCTCAGTAATGTCTGCAAATACAAACGAGTTTATAAAGGAAACAATGGAGGACAAACCTCATTTGAAAAAACTCAATCGGGCATAACCTTTGTGTAAACGCAGCTCTCCAGCCGATTGTTTTTTGGTTGGGGTTCCACCATTTGAATTCCGAGCCAGTTCTTTCTGAGTTTCCTTAACTTTAAACAGCCGAATCATTGCTATTTGCTACTACACATTCAATCTTTATTTGCTCAAAAGTAGAAACCACCTGCAGATAACAAAGAATACGCAACAGAAATACCTAAAAAAACTCACAAATGCTCCATGTTTATTGCGCTATCACTTTATATGAGCTTTTTTAGGTCTAATTTATAACCAAGTGGTTAAGATCTTATATTTTCTAAACAATACGTTACCTTTTTACCTTACACTAAGCTTTTTAGTCATAGAATTTCCCCCAAACAAGACACAACACACCAGTTTAGTCACTCAGTGTAAGCAAATTTATTTCTCTCTTATTGGTATTACTTTTTTTCATCATAATTTTATTTAAATCGTTATAGTTATATCACTTTTTCTATAAATAATTTTTAGGGTAAACTACATAAATAGTCACCGAACTTTTAAGATGCTTGTATTTTGATCACTAAACTTTTAAAACTTGCAATACAATCACTGAACTTTTAATTCTTTGTTATTGCGGTCACCGTCGTTAAAAACGGATGACGTGGCACGTTAAAACATTACTATTCATCTTCTTCCTCACATTATCCTCCCCATTTCTTAATTCCATCTACAAAAGAATTCAAAGGTAAACTTAAGGGTAAATTTAATAGAAATTGAAGAAATGGAGGAGGATAATACAATGACGAAGATGAATAATACTGTATTAATGTGCAATGTCAGCCGTTCTTAACGATAGTTGACAACAGTGAAAATAGTGAAAGCAATTCAAAAGTTCAGTGACTGTATTGCAAGTTTTAAAAGTTCGATAACTAAAATATAAGTGTCATAAAAGTTCAATGACTATTATGTAGTTTACCCTAATTTTTATTGCATAAATTTTTGTTCATATTAGTTTTAATTTATAATATCTAATGATATTTAATCACTTTTAATTTATAAGTTTTTGTATAAACAATTCTTCATTTCTTTTCAAATTTTGATTGATTAATTTCTATGAATTTATGATTGTGGTTTTGTTGATGATAAATTAAGATTTTAATGCATAATAAGATTTTATTGTCCGAACAATTTCGGGTATCGATTCCTAACATTTTGATTGATTAATAATTTTTTAAATTATTGATACAAAATTTTGAAAAAAAAATATGATTGATTCACCTTGTAATCTTTTATTTCTTGAATATTAATTAGAAACCTAATGTTTTTGTTTAAATTTGTTGTTTCTAGAGTGATTTTCTGTTCATCTTGTGTTTGACGTATTGTATTTTCATAACAACAAAAGATGTTTAAGTGTTCTTTTATTTTGTGAAAAAATTATTGGTTGCATGTTAGCTTCATGAGAGCTTGTGTGATTAAGGTTTGTATTTTTTTTTTGTTCTAAATGTTTAATTCATTAAAAAAACATCGTGAATAAATGTGGAAAAGGTAAGAGTTATTTATTGAAATTTATTTAATGTATCTTGTAATTATTTTTCTTATGAGAATGGGAATTATTACCATGAGTCGTTAAAAATCCTCCTAAATCTAGTCGGAGAAAAATAGTACTCATAAGTCATGATAATAATTTACAAAACATTGATAGCACTAATTCAAAACCATTATAAACCGAAACATCCTATTGGAGGAGGTGTAACACATATAATCATATGACAAATTGATTAATTTTATTTATTAGTTTATATAACGTTTTAGATGTTTTGAATTTTTCAAAAGTTGACCTCACAATCAAAATTTTGATTTTATCCATGCTTGTATTTGTCAAACCTAACATAAATTGGCCCATATTAAATGACTTAAAAATAATAAATAAATAAATTTTCACTAAATTATAATATGAAACCACATTACACTTTTAAACTTTTGACATTGATGTAATAAATACATGCACCAAATGCATAATGTTTGACAAATATGAGTATCAAATTGGTTAAAAACAAAATACAAGTACCAAATTTGTAAAAGTGCCAAATACATCCATCAAATGTGCAATGCTGGGCAAATATAGTAAACCTAAAAAACTTTATATAAACTCGATTATCTAAATTAATTTATCCGATCCGAGATTCGGTATAGACCTAAATTTTATGGTCTAAACTTGATTCGAAACTCAAAATAAACCGAACTAAAACTGACCTGAAATTTAGCTACACCAATATGTACTTGTATCCAATTTGATCCAAATCAAAACTTTGATGATACCATTGGAAATGAAACCTCAAGCCAAGCCTTCAAGTTTTCTTCCTTTTGTCCAAGCTCCTTGGAAGAATCTTTCACTTTTTTAACTACAAAAAATGTTGTAAGATGAATTACAATATTGTTGAGAGATTAAAAGAGACTAAAGATATGCTTCTACAACAAGAAAGGGAGCCAAAACCCCAATCCTATTCTTGTTCCTCAACCCCTACCAAAACTCATCATTGTTGGTAATGCTTAAGGTGAGAACCAAATGCAAAAGTCTATATCCCACATGGGTTGGGAAAAAGGCTTGTAAAAGGTATTTATACCTATGTTTTCCCTTCCTTTGTTGAGTGAGAAAGAACAAATGACATCTTTGCGTGCTGTCATTGTCTAGCTGACTTGAGCTTGAATATTATTATTTTGGAGAAAATTCGTAAGGAATTTTTCTTAAGAGTAAAAGATAAATGTTAAAGGATTTTTCTACTTATTTATAGGCTCTGAAAAAACTGTTCGATTTTAGAATTTATTTTTTGAATTAAATTCGAATCAGAACGTTTTAATCCAAGTGCAGTATGATGTTTTTGTTCGAATTTAAACAGTTCGAATTGTGTTGAATTTAGATTGTTTTCCAGTCAAATTCATGTGTTTATAGCAGTTGTTACTGGATGATTATTGCAAGTTTAATTTGCTGTTATGGAGAGTCGTTACTGCAGCTGTTACATGCAGATTAATTCTGCTGTTATATATGAATTAATTGGACAGTAAAATGACGATTTTATCCATCGTTTTGAGCCTTTAAATAGAGAGTTCCATGCAGTCTAAGCATGCAACAAACACACAGAAAACATTCTAAAAGTTCTCTGCATTCCTCCATCGCCAGAAGTACCAGTACCGTCGTTGTTCACTCCGGTGTCGAGTGTACGACTCTTGGGGCGTCAGTGTTCACCTCGGGGGACAATCTGCCTGTGAAGCGACTACACTGTTCGGGGCAAAATTATTTTTAAGACAGTGGCCAACATACCACGACATGGTTCACCTCGTTCTATTTTCTGCTTTTTAATTTTTCAGTCAGTGCTAACCAGATCGTTTTGCAGTACTTTAAACCAACAATCATCTATCAAATTTAATGGTTTTTACCTCAAAATGTAGATCTCTTGATGTAGATTTTGACACTTTAACTTGTATTCCAAAATTTACACTTCAAAGCACATAAATTGAACCTTTTAACTTTGGGTTCTTGGGTGGAAGGTGAAATGAGAGAGATGGGGATAAAGCAAATGACAAGGTGATATCACCTTCTTCTTTTGCTGCAAAAATTTAAGAGTTTATCTTTTTTTTCTCTCTAAACATGAGTTAAGTTACCATCTTACCCTTTCCCTTTATCCTACACCAACTTACAACTCAAGACTCAAGCCTAACAATAAAGAGAGGCCCATGAAGGCTCTTACGGACGCTCAAAAGCCCAAACTTTCGGCCCAAACGCAAAGCTCACATTTCAAGTTAAATTGACTCTTAAATTTTAAAATTTGGGTCGTTACACCAATAATTAATTTCTCTCGCCTCAAGTACACTTTAAAAAGATAAATGACTGAACATAAAATACGATTGCATTTCATTTATCAATCAACCAAGCCTTTCGAAAAACATAGAAAATGACAAACCCAACTTTAAAAAATAAAGGATATAAGTAATTGTTTTAAGTAGTTGGCAACATGGGTGTTTAAAAATCGGCCTAATGGGTACCCAGTAGTTCGATAAGCTCATAATGCAATTTAAAAAAATGAAAAAAAGGATGAAACATAATAATAGTATAGTAATGATATTAGACTTATTGAGCATCTAAATACCTATTGAACCGGTTCTGAACACCCCTAAGCAAGATATCGTTAATTCCTTGAATGACACAACATCCATAGCCAATTAGCCATGTTCCAAAAATAAACATTAAATAAATAAACATATGACCTAATTTTTATGGTTTATTAACGTATCAATGACAAATACAATTGGTTTTCGGCGTGCTTACTCAAGAAAGTCTAACGAATTACGAGTACGCAATCAACTTTTGAACTCATCTAAATCATGCATGTTTCATCAGTTCACATATTTTATATGCAAACTTGAATATAAAAGCATATCTATCTTTCACTTCCCTTAATTAATTAAGTTTCTAAACTTTCTGGCCTTTATCCGTTGAAATTTATGCAGTTTTTTTCCATGTAAATATCACTAATCTTTTTCGCATTTTATCATCTTTGATCTATGCTATCTACTTTGTCGGTGTAGTTAAGGGCAGAGCCACCCTTTAAATTGGGTGTCTCATGACACTCAAAATTTTTGAAAAACTTATTTTTTTTATGGGTAAACTACATAAATGACCACCATACTATTGGAAAAGTTGCGATTTGACCACCTTACTTTTTTTCGAAGCAATTAAACCATCATACTATTAAATTGGGTGCAATTTGACCACTAGCCGTTAGAGGTAAACGGCAGAGTGACGTGGCAGTTAAAAAAATAAAGGTATAATTACACATTTGGTCCTTATTATTTACACATTCTTTTAATTTAGTCTTAATTTTAATTTAACAAAATAAATTAATTATTTAATTAGGTGGTGACACGTGTCACTACCTGATTAAAGGAAGAAAATGGATAAAACAAGATACGTGCTCACAGGGAATCGAACTTGAACCTGTGACTACCAACAATAAGGAGTGTTAGCTTACCACCACGCCAAGTGCTGTTTTGTGATCTAATTCATACAATATATTATATGTATTTCTTCGGTTCTCATTTTTGACCCGACAACACATGCTGACTTTGACCGGTTTAATTTTCCGCTCAACAGCTACATCGGGATTAAGCAAGTAGTTTTTGGCGGATCTGAACTGGAGAAATGGAAGGATAACTTGACAAGTGAAGATGCAGGCTATAGTGTTCACAAAATTTAGCTTCCCAAACTTAACATACAAGCGTTTTCGGCTCATTATAAATGGGCTAAGGTTCGAGGACTTGATGTGAAAGTTACTCTTAAAGTTCAAAGGTAGTATCAACCAAGTCCGAGATTTTGAATCAGAAAACATGCAATCTTTCTACGAACCTCTGTACAAGATTGTTGTTTCTGCAGATATAATAGCTTAATTAACAGCTTGCTTGTTCCTCTTATTGGCTCCGGATTTGGCTACTATTAACAACATTAAGTCTTGTAATGGCCGCCCACCTTCTTCGAATTCGGTTGGTAGTAATTATCTGCAACCTGAAACCATCTAACCATCATGCTCGAGCATTATTCATAGTGCAACAACAAGCAAACCAAATCCAACCAAGTGTTTAGGTGTTCCAAAGTAGGCTTGGTTTGTATTCATTAAATGCTCACACTCAAGTTGCTAGTAATGGACGAAATGAAGGCCTCTCACTGACAGTCCAAAACACCAGTAAATCAGGCAAGTTTTGATTACAATTGCAAGAGTATAGAGGCAATGATTGCCTTAATATTTAAGGGAATTTGAATTACCGTGCCAAGGATTCCACAATCATGGCCACGGTGATCAACGACTGAATTATAAAGTCATAACAAGACACACTGCCGCTACATATCATCAGTAGTTTACACCAAAAATTGAAAAGCCCTGAGAATTTAGAGAACAAGGGGTTGAGCAAAGACAACTTCTTACCGCAAAAATCCTTCCAGAATCTGAGCACCAGCACTATCAAAATTCACAAATATGTTTACAATTCAAAGACCATCACAATTTAGCAGTTGGCGTGATGGTAAGCCAACACTCCTTATTGTTGGTAGTCACAGGATCGATTCCTCGTGAGCGCATATCTTGTTTACTTCATTTTCTTCCTTTAATCGGGTGGTGACACGTGTCACCACCTTATTGGAGGATGAAAATATCTTGTTTACTTCATTTTCTTCCTTTAATCGAGTGGTGACACGTGTCACCACCTGATTGGAGGATGAAAATAAATTTATTTAATCAAATAAATAATTAAATCCCTCCAATAAGATAGTGACACGTGTCACCACCTAATTAAATAATTAATTTATTTTGTTAAATTAAAATTAGGACTAAATTGAAAGAATGTGTAAATAATGAGGACCAAATGCGTAATTATACCTTTATTTTTTTAACTGCCATGTCACCCTGCCGTTAACCTCTAACGGCTAGTGGTCAAATTGCACCCAATTTAATAGTATGATGGTTTAATTGCTTCGAAAAAAAGTAAGGTGGTCAAATCGCGACTTTTCCAATAGTATGGTGGTCATTTATGTAGTTTACCTTTTTTTATATAATTTGTATATAAAAATTAAAAATATGGACAAATGACACCTCTTTCATGAATAATTAATCATCTTTAAATATCGTTGAAAAAATATACCCTTATATATATTTTTAGCTCCGCCCCTTAATATAGTTTTGCTAAATATGGTTAATGGGGTGGTAACAGCTACAAACATCTCTGAAAATACCATTAAAATAATGTAAAATGTGTAAAATAAATAATATAAAAAATATTGATTAGGATAATGAGGTCTCTTTTATCTTGAATTGTCGCACAAGATAAATATTGATTTCGGCAGCCATTATTTAAAAAATATCAATATTTTCATTTTTAACGATAAGGACCAATGTACATGCTTTTTTGGAATTGGCATTGCAAAAAGAAATACATATTCGATTAAATTCCCATTTATCCCAACAAAAAATACAAAATTTAAATGAGATGAGATGAGGCAAACCCGTGCCCACAATCCACATCTTATTTATGCTGGCCAGGCCAATAATTTAGTTTTCCCAATAGAATATATGCTTGTATATATATTCATAAACGTCATAGAAACATAATTGAAATATTGAGAAAAATGCAGTGCATATGGTTCACGCGGAGTCCATTTCCCTAAAGATAAGACATGCTCCTCTATAATTATTTACTGCCTATTGGATTACTATAGGATAAAGTCTTTAGAGCATCAAATTTATGAACTAAATTTTCTTAGGTTCGCAAATGATTATAATTTATACATACACACTTCATTTAGGGTAAACTACATAAATGACCATCATATTATTGGAAAAGTCGCGATTTGACCACCTTATTTTTTTTCGAAGCAATTAAACCATCATACTATTAAATTGGGTGCAATTTGACCACTAGCCGTTAGAGGCTAACGGAAGGATGACGTGGCAGTTAAAAAAATATGGGTATAATAACACCTTTGGTCCTTATTATTTACACATTCTTTCAATTTAGTCCTAATTTTAATTTAATAAAATAAATTAATTATTTAATTAGACGGTGACACGTGTCACTACCTTATTGGAGAATTTAATTATTTATATTTGATTAAATAAATTTATTTTCATCCTCCAATCAGGTGGTGACACGTGTCACCACCTGATTTAAAGGAAGAAAATGGATAAAACAATGCTCTCAAGGGGGTCAAACTCGTATCTTCTAGACTCAAAGAGAGTTGGCTTACCACCAAACCAAGTGCTATTCTATGATCTAATTCCTGCAATATGTTATATGTACTTATTTGTTTTTGAAGGCAGCACCTCCCTGACAGACTCAATGCAGTTTGTGCACCTTCTGCACAGCCACAACCAAATCGATCACAAGTAAAAAGACCTATTAATATGCAAGACAAGGTTGCAACCTCACAAATAGTTTCGTGCGTTTAACATTGATTTGATTGTTAATAAGAAAAATAAAACAAAAGGATCTAATTACCATTTTTTCTATCAGCAGTAACATTGAAAAGTGCCAATAGACTTCTATTGATTTTTAACAATGTCATATTTGAAGCTGTTCTTTTCCCATTTTTCTTTGTTTTTCTTTTGTATTTTAACTGTCAGGAGTATTATTTAGTAAACAATGAACTCCCTGTCGTGAAAACCCCCCATCATATATTTTGAGTAAAAAGAAATCATTAAGGCTTACCTTAGCCACCATATCACTAAAGTCCTCACGCTGACTTCGTAGTTTCTCCTCCTCCCTAGCTTCTTCATACCTGCGAAAGCAACCAGAGTGAAGTAAATTTAACTTCGTGGTCTACATTATAGTTAGATGGCAGAAAACGTTACAAGAGTCGGCTTACTTTGTAGGCAACACATTGTCCTCCTCTGGCTATAGACTGACCTTGACCCTGTCAGATTTTTGACCCTTAAGAAGATCAACCTGTAAAAGAGTTCATAATCACATGTCAAGTTACTGACAGAAGAAGAAAGTCCCAATTTACTTGTGATGACTTCAACACCGGGATAAATAAAATACTAGCTGATTAGGCAGTTTATCAATAGCATCGCAATGACATTGATCCCACTCTAGGGAATTGAAAGCTCCTTCATCACTGCCAGTTTATCTAGAAGAGTTTACCTTACTCTTCTATAAAATTTAAAATCTAAATTTCAATCTCTAATACCCTAAACAGTTGTTGATGTTCTCTTCACATTTGCAAGGAGTCTCTTAATTTATAGCACTTCATAGTTCGTTAGTTGTACTAGAGGTTGCTTGTCGATTTGGTTGTGGTTGTGCAGAAGGTGCGCAAACTGCACTGAGTTTATCAGGGAGGTGCTGCCTTCGAAAACAAATAGTACATATAACATATTGCAGGAATTAGATCACTGAATAGCACTTGGTGTGGTGGTAAGCCAACTCTCTTTGAGTCTGGAAGACACGGGTTTGACTCTCTTGGAGAGCATTTATCATTTTCTTCATTTTCTTCCTTTAATTAGGTAGGGACACGTGTCACCGTCTAATTAAATAATTAATTTATTTTATTAAATTAAAATTAGGACTAAATTGAAAGAATGTGTAAATAATAAGGACCAAAGGTGTTATTATACCCATATTTTTTTAACTGCCACGTCATCCTGCCGTTAGCCTCTAACGGCTAGTGGTCAAATTACACCCAATTTAATAGTATGATGGTTTAATTGCTTCGAAAAAAAGTAAAGTGGTCAAATCGCGACTTTTCCAATAATATGATGGTCATTTATGTAGTTTACCCCTTCATTTAACTCCTTGAACGAGTAAGAAGATTCACTTTGTGACTACACTTTAAGATTTGAACCTTGATATATAACATTACATATCCCAATTTATTATGTACTAAAAAAGTATTTTTTTAAATTATTCATTTTTATTAATTAATCTTAGGATAATGTTATCTTGTTATTTTAAGAAGAAAAAAATGATGTTTACTAAGAGCTTTTTTGATTGAAAAAAAGATTAGTTATCCGGATACCTCGTTAAAAAACCCCTAATCTAAATTGGAGGAAAAAGAGTGCACCCGGTAACCTACATAAAATCAAACATCAATAATGTCTTCACTAGTGTCCGAGTGGAAAACATCTAACACAAAGTCCGGAGGTTGGCAAAACACAACCACCCCACTCACTAAGTTCAACCCATGTTTAGCTAAACTATCACCCACACCATTGACCGTACGTGACACACAATGGAACCGAACATCCTATTCATTCAGCAACATCAACTTGATATGGTAAACCAACGAATAATCTCCAACGTCCCTAGTCAGCATATTTAAACGCCGAACGACTTCCTTATTATCCATCTCCACGATAACACGATGATAACCTCTATCCCAAGCATGTTTGAGCCCTTCCAACACACCCCAAAGCTCAGAATCAAGGACCGAACAAATTCCAACGAACCTAGAGTAACCCAATAACCACTCGCCTCTATCATTCCGAATCACACCTCCATACGCCGTCCGACCATCCGTCTGAACCCTAGCCTCATCCGAATTGAGCTTAACCCATCTCGGAGGAGGTGTCGTCCAGCGTTCCACTCCCATATGGCCCGGAGCGATTGCATTCCCCAACCTAGAGTGCATGGTTCTCGCCTTCTCACATTCTTGCACAATAGTTCGACACCTCTCCACAATCGACAAACTCCAAGTGACCTTAGGGGGTGAAAACCAACCGGTTCATTTCCTTCCAAATTAGCCAAAGTAACGATCCAAAAAAGAGAGGCCAATTCGCAATTGTAGGAGCAAACACATAAACAGATTGCAGCATAACCAAACTGCGAACTCCATGCTGAAAAAAATCCGGCCAAAATTCTGGCGAGACAACCGACTTCCAGTACTCTTGCACAGTCGGGCTATGACGAAACAAATGATCTAACGTTTCAGCCTCATTCCCACATATCCCGCACTGCACAATAGTCGTGAGGTGACGCCGCTCTCTCTCGACATTGGTTAGCAACTTCCCGTGCATTAGTAACCACAAGAATGATTTAATCCTTGGCAAACCCAGCAACCAATCGATCAGGCTCCAAATAGGGTCAACCTGTGACTCAGCCTGGTGCATTCTTATTCTGTAAGCCGGGCGAACCGAGAATCTCTTATCAGATGAAGCGTCCCATCCGAAACAGTCACGCGTAACCGAAGCACAAGGGGTACAATCGCGGCAATCCGCATAACAATAGGCAGGGGCAACAAGTGCTGGAAAGCATCCCACTTTCAATTGCCATACTCGTTAACCATTGACGATAGAGGAGTCCACCCATCCGGAAGAAGATGATTAGGAAGAACCCAATCCTTAAGACAACTGATTTTCCCAACCCATCGATCAGTCTAAAAATCAATGTCATCACCATTACCTATCTTCCACGATAAATGACTACGAACCTCATCCCAAACGCTACATATACCTTTCCAAAGGTGAGATTGGTTGCCACACATAGCTATAATCTGAATAACTCTGTCGCACCTATATTTAGAATGCAGTACACGCACCCAAAACCTATCTGGCTGAGCAACCAAACCAAAAGTCAAATTTATCAAGAAGGTTGCATTATGATCTTCCAGATGCTTAAAACCCATACCACCATCAACTTTGGGTTTGCACAGAGTATTCCAATCTACCAGATGCATATGACGGCCATCAGACGAGTTACCCCAAATAAATTTCCTGATCAGCTTCTCAATCTCCATGTACACCCCTTTAAGCAATAAAGTAGTTTGCATGGTATATGGAGGAATTGCTTCCAAAACTGATTTCGCCAACATAATACGCCCCGCCAAAGATAAGTATTTAGCTGACCATCCTGATAATCTATTACTAACTTTCTGTATTAAAAACTGGCAAATCTCATTAGTAACTCGTTGGTGCAGTAAAGGCACACATACATAAAATTTATCAAGGATTAAAATTAAATAAATACTACTTTGAAACCATATTAAAAATTAAAAAGAAAAACATTCCCCGCTGGACACATTTGATGATAGGAATTTCACCATTCTTAAACATTGGTGGAATCCATGTTTGCATTAAAAAAAGAAACCAACTGTGTACCAACACTTTCCTAATTCCCCTTTGAGCTGAAACTGACCGATTGCAAACAAATCATTGTACCAAGTTGGGTGATGGTTAGCCTGGGTGGATTTTGGTGTGATAGTTTGTAGGTTTTATTAAAAATTTTAAACCTTTTTGACGTTTAATCAAAACTTTTAAACCTTTTTGACGTTTAATCAAAACTTTTAAAACTTTTAATAAGTTTTATTCAAAAACAATTTAATAAGTTCTTTTTATAAAAAAAATCTAATTAAATTTTTCAAAAAATTTAAGATTTCATAAGAATTTTTAATAAATTTAAGATGTTTAATTATTTTTTTAATAAATTTAAGGTGTCTAGAGATCTCATGTCTCTTATTACCATCTGACTTGTGCATTTGCCATAAAAATGGCAGGAAAATCTGAGGTTTTGAGCGTCCGATATTGTATAATAATAGGATGGGCACTTGGGCAGACGATGAACATGCTCCACCACCGATATTCTTTAATTATTTCAATAAAAAAATGTGAATATGGACGGCGGTTTGTGAAGTCAACCGAAGATGATTAGGTTCTTTTGTTAAAAAGAAAATTCCATAAATGAGATTTATTAATTAGTTTAGTAGTTAAAGATGTTTATATTGTCAAATTTGAGTTTAAATTCTGATATAATTATGTAATATCTCTAATTAATAAAAAACAGTTTATTATAAATAAATTCATATCTTTCGTAATGAAATATTAGAATGTAATTGACTTCACTAAAAACTAAAAATACTTATTATACACAAATATTAAAATAATTGATAATTAAATAATTATTTGAACAGGAGACATTTTAGTCGTGAAAAAACATAATTAAATAATTATTCATATATTTTTATAAAATTAATACTGAACATTATAGAAATTAAATTTATAATTTTTCTTTATGATAAAATATAAAATATAAATTATTTACAAATTAAATAAATATTATAAAACATATATTCTAATATAAATAAAAGATTTATATTTATTTGATTGTGTAAAAATAATTATTTATGATATAGCCGACTATATGACGAGTACCTCACACTCGACCATCTTTGTAGATTTTTAAAAACAGGAACAATCACGAATTATTTTATTGGGGCTTGAATTCATCTAGAAAAGAGAACTTAAAGGAAATATAAACAAATTCAGATGTGGACTTTGATTCCAACTTTACAAGTTGTAATTATATAAAGGGTACATTTATATTAAATAAATATAATTTCTTGATTATTTATGATAAAATATAATTTTTACAGTATTTATTTAATTTTTAAATAATTTAAAGTTTATATTCTATCATAAACAAATATTATAAATTTATTTTTATAATAATTTTATATTATTTTTTTAAAATATATAAGCAAGTATTGTTCGACAATTAGCAGATATTGGATAACAAATTACATTAGCATATAGTTGTTTGTATGGAAATACTTGATAAAATAATTGATAGCTTATAACTGTTTAATTATTTTAAAAGTCTTCTATTAGTAGTTTTTTTTTCAATTCGAAAGGTTTTACTCTAATATGCTATTACAATCTTTATTCACCAAATATATAAAATAAAAAATTTGACTAGTCAAACTCTAATTTTAGCTCAAAATGTTGTTTGCCAACCAAGGTCTATAGTTATTTAACGATTTTTATTTCCCAATAAAGTGAAAAAATAATGTAGCTTAGTAATTGATTCGATAATTATTTAACTTAGATATTTACTTTGTTGAATTATGACAAATTCGTATCTTATTTCAATGGTTAATCATACATGTTTTTTGGGTCGAAGGTCTCGTGTTCTAAATTTTGTATAATCAATTTTTTTAAAGTATTAAGGTAATTTATGATCTTAATGTAAATGTTGAGATTTGAATTTATATAAGATGAAATAATTTGAGAATCTTTGGCCACTCAATCAATTGATAAATCAAATTGATATATATATATATATATAGATACACAAGCTGTGTAAATAATTTACACAACCTTTTATATTTAAGCTATAAAATCTAAAACCTAAATTCTTGACCATAACATACTAAACCTTAAATTCAACACCCTACACATTAAACCCTAAAATTAAAAAAATTTGTCTAAACTAAAGTTTACACAAGCTTGTGTATCAATATATGATGAGTCTACCACGTGCGACGAACATTGATGAACACCACTAACAATGAACACCGATGAACACCATTAATTTTTTTAAAATCTTAAAAATCTAAAGGACTAAAATTATAATTAAAATTATCTTTTAAAAAAATAAAAATAAAATTTAAAAATTAATTTATATTATTTTTTTAATAGATTAAAATCAAATATTCCTAATTTTCCTAAACCCTAACAAAAAATAAAAATCAGTTTTATAATTTTATAATAGATTTGAATAAAAAACACACAAATCTCTTAAACCTAAACCTAAACCTAAAAAATTCAACCCCTCATCCTATTTCCAGCCGGCGCCGCCTCACCCACTCGTCGCCTCCGCCCCCCGCCGTCAGCACCATTACCGGTGTCGTTAGTGTGTCAGTCGGCCGTTTGCCGTTTCCAGCCGGCGTCGCGATCTGCAGCGTGCTTCTTGCTGTCGTTCGCCGTGTAACCCCCTCGTCCCGGTCTAGCCGGATGACCGGTCCGAGTGGGCCACACGGGGAAAACCGAAGCGAAACCCAAAGGATTCCCCCTCGGTAGCAACCCTATTTTTTTTCATTTTAATCTTGCCTAGATGAACATTAAGTCCTAAGTGATTCACAACAGCAGAAAACATTCAAAGGAGAACACATTCGAACCACGACCATGCATAACAGTTAAATTTTAAACTTATGAGGCAGACCGTATCGGTACCCTAGCTAGGGGTTCGATACGCCCTGTCTAGGTCAACCCAAGAAGTCAACCACGAGAAGTCCGTATCGATACCGCCCTGGAGCGTATCGATACACCCTTCTCGGTCAACCCTTCTTGGTCAATAGGGTAGACCCGTATCGATACTCGTGAACCCCGTATCGGTACGTCTTACTCTCACCCCAACTCCAGATTCCAGTAACTTTGGAGGGTATCGATACACCCTAGTGTATCGATACGCCCAACACCAACTGAATTCCAGTGACTAAACGCCCCCGCGTATCGATACGCCTAGCCTAATCTGAGCTCTACAGGCAAGACCGTATCGATACGGCCCTTAGGCGTACCGATACGCCCTGCACTGCAGCACCAGAAATTCCAACTTAAACGACCCCAACCCGACTCTAACCACATTTCTCGACTCACCTAAGCGCATACAAACCTATAGGCATACATACTTAAGCCAAAGGAAGCATTCATACATGGATCAAAGCATTCATTCATGACATTCCAATTAAAGAGCAATTTAGGCAATATTGTGCATACATAAAGGCTCAAATGGTCTTAAAGGCACAAGTCAATCACAAGAGGTTTGCACTCATACACAAGGCAATCTAAGCATCTAAAGCATGCCATCACACACCAACATATATCATCATATCACATGCTTTACAATCCATAGTCAAACCCAAACATCCACATTCAAATGAGTCATAAAAAGCTCATACAAAAAACCCTTGCCACATTGCTAACTAATACGAAATTGTTAACCGTACTTGAGCCACAAAACTTGGAAAGCCCTTCTTGCCTTGCCTCGAGCTAACACCACACTAATGATCTGCATTGTTGAACATTGAGAGCGTAAGCTAATAGCTTAGTGAGGGTGCTCTAAAACGAAAAACATCAACAATGCAGGGTTCAAGCATGTTAATCCTAATCCTACATACATCAAGCATAGGCATATAAACAAGTAGACCTAGCTAGTCTTTCAAGTGGCAAAATATGGTTTCTCAATCCTACCAAGCTCATACATCATATCTCAACATCATGTAGCAACAACATATATCACAACCATATATCACCATATAAGAACAAGTTAATTGGCCACTATTAATTACCCCGATTGTGCGGATTTAAACCTCAACAACACTTTACCTCGGTGGGATTACACTCATCACCGGACCATGCATGTGCGGGATTCCACTCATCGCCACATGCCCTACGGATGGGATTCCACTCATCATCCCGTAGAAATGTATAAAAAGCTTCCGGTGGAATGTTACATCACCGTACTCCTCCTTGATGACTTAACGCCATCAAGGCCACGTACGTTTTGACTCAATTTGTGTGCACACTATCCTAATGATCGATCATTTACAACCGGTAATTATTTAGTGCCAATTTTATTTATCTCATCACATATCATCAATCACATCTCATGCCCTTCACATATACACAATTCATGATATACATGCACCAATTCATCCACATTTCATAAGAGCATAGATAGGCAAGCATTGAAGCATGTAATGAAATTAATGGCTCAATTAACAACTTTAATTAAATAAGAGTGGCCTACCAAGCACACTTGCACACACGCACTACACATACTCGAACCAAACTTTAAAACAAGTTTGAAACCACTCACCGCCCTTCCTTAGCAAATCGAAACAATCCTCCTACGAACCCGGATTCGGTTCCAAAGCTTCTCCGACGGTCCCTCTTGCTTCTAGCCAACCAAAAACACAACCGATAACCAATATCAATGCTAATATTCAATAATCACATAACCTTAAATTCAAACCAACTCCATCCAAAATTTCCAACAAAATTAAACCCCCAAATATCTCAAATTCGTACTCCAACAACCCTTGGCTGAAACACTCATTTCCAAACACCCAAATCACCCTCCTAACATACCATAACCATCAGCCCTTAGTTTTCAACCTAAAACCCACAAAAAACCCAAGTTTTAATACCTCAAAGTTTGCCCTAAGAGCCTACAACGAATTTTCATCAAAACTCAACCAAATTGATATATGTTACACCTTTTAACATGATTAACTAAAGCCCTAACACAATTTATCAAAACCAAATGGAAAACCCCCTTAAAAACCCAAGCTTTAATATGAACCCTAATTTTCAAAACCCCATGTTTTTGAAATCCAAGACCATAGATAGATAGAGGATAAAGAGGAGATTAAGAAAACATATTTACCTCTTAAAATGGTGTTGAAATCAAGTAGCAAAATCAATGGAATAGTAGCTTGTTTTTGGGAGACTTTGAAAGAGGGGAGAGGGCCATACACGTTGTAAAGGGAGGGTGAGAAAGAAGATGACAACTTTTTCTATAAAGTGGTCTTGCTTTTGAAAGTTTTGGGTCTAATTACAACTTAGGTCCTCCCCTTTTTACTAAAGCTCAATTAGGTCACTATTTAGGTTGAATTGATTAAATTAAGTTTTATTTGACTCGAACTGTAAACCCGGTTAACTCCTAGGCCTGAAACACGAGTGTTACAACTCTCTCCCACTTAAGGAATTTCGTCCCCGAAATTACCTAACTGAAAGAGATACGGAAACTGCTTTTCCATATCTTCCTTCCTCTCTCAAGTGGCCTCGTCCACACCTCTACGTTGTCACCGCACCTTCACTAACTCAATCGATCTACCCCTCAACACCTTACTGTCAGAAGTTAAGATCTCCACTGGTTCTTCCTCATAAGTCAAATCCGGATTCAATTCAATCTCTTTTACGGGCATAACATGTGATGGATCGGACCTATACTTACGAAGCATCGAAACATGGAACACATCATGTATCTTCTCAAGCTCTGATGGAAAACGCAACTGATAAGCAACCGGACCAACCCTCTTCACAATCTCATACGGTCCTATGTACCTCGGACTCAACTTCCCTTTTCGGCCAAATCTCATCACTTTCTTCCACGGAGACACCTTTAAGAATACCTTCTCACCCACTGAGAACTCAACTTCCTTCCTCTTCAAATCGGCATAGGACTTCTGCCTATCCGAAGCAGCCTTCAAATGGTCACAAATTAATTTTACCTTGTCGGTTGTCCCCTTGAGCAAATCCGGCATAGGTAACAATTTCTGTCCTACCTCGGCCCAACACACTGGAGTTCTACACTTCCGGTCACACAAGGCTTCATACGGAGCCATCTGAATGCTCGACTGAAAGCTATTATTGTACGCAAACTCTACTAGAGGCAAATGCTTCTCCCAAGTACCCTGAAAGTCAATGATACAACATCGCAACATGTTCTCTAAAATCTGAATAACCCTCTCCGACTGACCATCTGACTGAGGATGATAAGAAGTGCTGAAGTTCAAACGGGTACCCAAAGTTGTATGCAGACACTCCCAAAATCTAGAAGTAAACCGCGGATCTCTATCTGATACAATGGACTTCGGCACACCATGCAGTCTAACGATCTCGCCAATATACAAATCAGCCAATCTATCTAAAGTGTAAGTAGTGTTGACTGCCAAGAAGTGAGCACACATCGTAAAACGATCCACTATCACCCAAACTGAGTTCTTCTTCGTAGGAGTCAAAGGTAAACCCGAAACAAAATCCATGGTGATTTTCTCCCACTTCCATTCCGGAATTCTCAATGGTTGTAATAAACCTGAGGGAACCTGATGTTCCGCCTTCACTCTCTGACACACTAAGCACTTACTCACAAAGTCGGCTACATCTCTCTTCAAGCCAACCCAAAAATACTCATTCTTTAAATCACGGTACATCTTCGTACTTCCAGGATGCATAGCAAATGGACTACTGTGGGCTTCAGTCAAGATCGTACGTCTCAAATCACTATCCTCTGGCACAACTATTCTATCTTTGAAACACAAAACCCCATCAGTACTGAAACTGTAATCTGAAGATCTACCCTCGACTATATCTTGCACGTGAGGTGCCAAAGATCTATCTAAGAGCTGTTTCTCTCGAATCAACTGACCTAGAGTAGGTCTAACCTGAAGCTCGGCTACCAAGCCGCCATCTCCGGACAAACTCAATCTAGCAAACATAGCTCTCAAGTCCACGGCCACCTTCCTACTCAATGCATCGGCCACTACATTGGCCTTACCCGGATGGTACTCAATAGTAAGATCATAGTCTTTTAGTAGCTCTAACCACCTACGCTGTCTGAGGTTCAAATCTCGCTGAGTCATAATGTATTTCAAACTCTTGTGATCGATGTACACTGTGCATTTCTCACCGTACAAATAATGCCTCCAAATCTTCAGAGCAAACACAACTGCAGCCAACTCTATGTCATGGGTCGGATAGTTGCGCTCATGGGTCTTCAACTGTCTTGAGGCATAAGTCACTACTCTCTTGTCTTGCATAAGAACACATCCTAGCCCTACATACGAAGCATCACTGTAGACTACATAGTCCTTCCCGGACTCAGGCTGAATCAAGATCGGAGCTTGGGTCAAAGCTTCTTTCAATTTCTCAAAGGCTCTCTGTCTTGCATCTGTCCACTCAAACTGATCACTCTTCTAAAGTAACTGTGTCAATGGAGCGGCTAACTTAGAGAAACCCTCTACAAACCTCCTATAGTATCCAGCTAAGCCTAGGAAGCTACGTACCTCTATCACAGACTTCGGTTGCTTCCACTCAACAATGGCTTCAATCTTCTTCGGATCAACTCCAATCCCATCGGCTGACACTACATGTCCTAAGAAGACTACCTCACGGATCCAGAACTCACACTTGCTGAGCTTCGCATACAACTGATGATCTAGCAAAATCTTCAAAACAAGTCTCAAGTGTCGGTCATGGTCTTCTTCAGTTCGCGAGCACACCAAAATGTCATCATTGAACACAACTACAAACTGATCTAGATATTGATGAAAATTCCTATTCATCATATCCATGAAAGCAGCCGGTGCATTAGTCAACCCAAATGGCATGACTAAAAACTCATAATGTCCATACCTAGTCCTAAAGGCTGTCTTCGGTACATCGACCTCTCTTACCTTTAGCTGGTAATAACCTGATCTCAAATCAATCTTCGAAAAGACCGATGCTCCTCTCAACTGATCAAACAAGTCGTCAATTCTAGGCAACAAATATTTTTTCTTCACTGTCAACTGATTTAACTGCCTATAATCTATACACATTCTCATGCTTCCATCTTTCTTCTTCACAAACAACACTGGTGCACCCCAAGGTGAAGAACTAGGCCTAATGAAACCTCTATCTGTCAATTCTTGCAACTGAGTCTTCAACTCTTTCAATTCTTTCGGTGCCATACGATACGGAGCAATCGAAACAGAAGCTGAATCAGAATAAGTCTCAATGCTGAACTCTACCTCTCTGTCCGGTGGTAACCCTGGCAATTCTTCCGGAAACACACTAGGAAAGTCACATACTGTCCGGATGTCCTGAGGTCTAACCTCACTCATGTTAGGGTTCATCACATACGCTAGGTATGCTTCGCACCCCAACTCAACTAATCTCTTAGCCTCTAACAATGAAACCACATTGGACAAGAACTTCACGTTCTCACCCACCACTACAATCTCATAATCATCTGTGAGCCTCAAAGAAATCCGCTTAGTTTCAAAATCTATCCTAGCTCTATGCTCCGTGAGCCAATCCATACTCAGAATCACATCGAAACCATAGAAAGGAAGTTCCATCATATCCACTGGAAACACATGCCCCTGAACCATCAACGGACACCTTCGGTACATCTTCCTAACTACTATCGTGTCTACAAAGGAACTAGTAACACTAACTCCTACCTCTAACATTTCACAAGGCAAATTCAAAGATCGTGCATGCTCACTCAATATGTAGGAATGTGTAGATCCAGAGTCAATCAAAGAAAGCAAACCCAAAGACTGTATCGAGAAGTTACCTGCGATCACATCGGTGTCATGCTGATCTCCCCGCTAAGCATAAACTCTGGCCTGACCTCCGCCCTCTAGCTGAACTGCAACTACATGTGCTAAGTTCCTCTGACCATCGTTCCTCGGCTGGAAGTTACCTCTACCGCGCCCGCGACCTCTCTGAAAGTCATTGGCTCTAGCAGGAGCCTGAGTTGGTGCCTGTCCCACCTGATGTGGACAGTCACGCATAATGTGGTCTCTAGAACCACAACTCCAACAAGAATGAAAATTTCACCAACACTCACCGGTGTGGTTCCTCCCGCAAGCAGCACAGGTGGGCAACTTCCCACCAGCTCTCTGACCCTGATGGCCCCTACCGTGGTTACCGCCACCACGCCTATGGTCATAATGATGTCTGTTGTTCCGATGCCTCTTGGCATCACCTTTACAAAGTTGCTGGACCTCTTACCCGAACTAGATCCACCTGTCCGCCTGGTCAAACTCAAACTGTGCTCTAGGTCCTTGGCCCTCGCGACCAAGACATCAAAATCCGTGTAGTCTGAAGCTAGAGTATACATCTTGATTTCTTCACTCAGCCCATATCGGAAGCGGTTACAACGCTCCACCTCAGTAGGTACAAGCTCAGGTGCGTACTGACTCAATCTGACAAACCGGATCTCATAATCTGTCACGGACATACTCCCCTGAAGCAATGCCATAAACTCCCTCTTCCTCTCATCGAGGTATCGCGGACCCAAATACTTCTTCCGAAAAGCTGTCTCAAAGAACTCCCAAGTGATCTCGGCCTCATCCATACCCATAGTAATGGTGACCCACCAAGTGTAGGCATCACCCTGAAGCAGAGACTCAACACATCCCAACTTGCGCTCACCAGTACATCCCATCTGAGCAAGAATACGGACACTCTTCTCAAACCATAACTCTGATCGCTCTGGAGTAGCACCTCTAAACTCTTCGGCCCCAAGGCCCCGAAGTCTCTCTAAAGGTAATCCGGTGCCCTCACCCTGATGGCGAGCTGCCTGACCTCCAGCTACTGCAGCCTGGAATGCCCCAGCAATTGCCTGAACCAACGGAGCTAAGTCTATCCCGGCCGGTCCTTGGCCACCTTGGCCTCCTTGTGGTCCCTCTCTTTCGACCCCGGCCTCGCCTCCCGCTCCTGGTGGAGGAGGTGGTGGTGGTGGTGGAGGTGGTGGAGGAGCTCCAACCCCAACCATTGGCTCTCCCACTTGAGCCTCAACTCTCACAACTGGCTCAACTCTCGGAGCCTCTGCCCGTGGTTCCGGTCGAACCATCCTAGGCCTTCTACGTGGTCTCATGCTACAGCTAGCAAGGTATAAACTACAACAACAAACAGATAGGATTACGTTAGCCAAAGCAAGGGTCCAAAAGTGCTCAAGTACTCCTCTTTCCAAAAATCTTTTTAAATTAAGTAATAGTAGCAATGGGCACTCACTCTACACCAGACACAACAGTTCACGCATTCAAACATCATACGATCAATCAAGCATCGGGGATTCATAGCAAAACATGCATCGAACAATACAATCATTTAACACATTAAGCTTACCTCACTTACCTGCCCGAGGTCTCGGTAACCTCAGGCTCTGATACCAACAAATGTAACCCACTCGTCCCGGTCTGGCCGGATGACCGGTCCGAGTGTGCTACACGGGGAAACCCGAAGCGAAACCCAAAGGATTCCCCCTCGGTTAGCAACCCTATTTTTTTTCATTTTAATCTTCCCTAGATGAACATTAAGTCCTAAGTGATTCACAACAGCGGAAAACATTCAAAGGAGAACACATTCGAACCACGGCCATGCATAACAGTTAAATTTTAAACTTATGAGGCAGACCGTATCGGTACCCTAGCTAGGGGTATCGATACGCCCTGTCTAGGTCAACCCAAGAAGTCAACCACGAGAAGTTCGTATCGATACCGCCCTGGAGCGTATCGATACACCCTTCTCGGTCAACCCTTCTTGGTCAACAGGGTAGACCCGTATCGATACTCGTGAACCCCGTATCGGTACGTCCTACTCTCACCCTAACTCCAGATTCCAGTAACTTTGGAGGGTATCGATACACCCTAGTGTACCGATACGCCCAACACCAACTGAATTCTAGTGACTAAAGACAGTATAGATACGCCCCCGCGTATCGATACGCCCAGCCTAATCTGAGCTCTACAGGCAAGACCGTATCGATACGGCCCTTAGGCGTACCGATACGCCCTGCACTGCAGCACCAGAAATTCCAACTTAAACGACCCCAACCCGACTCTAACCGCATTTCTCGACTCACCTAAGCGCATACAAACCTATAGGCATACATACTTAAGCCAAAGGAAGCATTCATACATGGATCAAAGCATTCATTCATGGCATTCCAATTAAAGAGCAATTTAGGCAATATTGTGCATACATAAAGGCTCAAATGGTCTTAAAGGCACAAGTCAATCACAAGAGGTTTGCACTCATACACATGGCAATCTAAGCATCTAAAGCATGCCATCACACACCAACATCCACAGTCAAATGAGTCATAAAAAGCTCATACAAAAAAACCTTTCCACATTGCTACCAAAAATTCCAACTTAAACGACCCCAATATCTCATGCTTTACAATCCATAGTCAAACCCAAACATCCACATTCAAATGAGTCATAAAAAGCTCATACAAAAAACCCTTTCCACATTGCTAACTAATACAAAATTGTTAACCGTACTTGAGCCACAAAACTTGGAAAGCCCTTCTTGCCTTGCCTCGAGCTAACACCACGCTAATGATCTGCATTGTTGAACATTGAGAGCGTAAGTTAATAGCTTAGTGAGGGTGCTCTAAAATGGAAAACATCAACAATGCAGGGTTCAAGCATGTTAATCCTAATCCTACATACATCAAGCATAGACATATAAACAAGTAGACCTAGCTAGTCTTTCAAGTGGCAAAATATGGTTTCTCAATCCTACCAAGCTCATACATCATATCTCAACATCATGTAGCAACAACATATATCACAACCATATATCACCATATAAGAACAAGTTAATTGGCCACTATTAATTACCCCGATTGTGCGGATTTAAACCTCAACAACACTTTACCTCGGTGGGATTACACTCATCACCGGACCTTGCATGTGCGGGATTCCACTCATCGCCACATGCCCTACGGATGGGATTCCACTCATCATCCCGTAGAAATGTATAAAAAGCTTCTGGTGGAATGTTACATCACCGTACTCCTCCTTGATGACGTAACGCCATCAAGGCCACGTACGTTTTGACTCAATTTGTGTGCACACTATCCTAATGATCGATCATTTACAACCGGTAATTATTTAGTGCCAATTTTATTTATCTCATCACATATCATCAATCACATCTCATGCCCTTCAAATATACACAATTCATGATATACATGCACCAATTCATCCACATTTCATAAGAGCATAGATAGGCAATCATTGAAGCATGTAATGAAATTAATGGCTTAATTAACAACTTTAATTAAATAGGTGTGGCCTACCAAGCACACTTGCACACACGCACTACACATACTTGAACCAAACTTTAAAACAAGTTTGAAACCACTCACCGCCCTTCCTTAGCAAATCGAAACAATCCTCCTACGAACCCGGATTCGGTTCCAAAGCTTCTCCGACGGTCCCTCTTGCTTCTAGCCAACCAAAAACACAACTGATAACCAAAATCAATGCTAATATTCAATAGTCACATAACCTTGAATTCAAACCAACTCCATCCAAAATTTCCAACCAAATTAAACCCCCAAATATCTCAAATTCGTACTCCAACAACCCTTGGCTGAAACACCCATTTCCAAACACCCAAATGACCTCCAAAACATCCCAAATCACCCTCCTAACATACCCTAACCATCAGCCCTTAGTTTTCAACCTAAAACCCACCAAAAACCCAAGTTTTAATACCTCAAAGTTTGCCCTAAGAGCCTACTACGAATTTTCATCAAAACTCAACCAAATTGATATATGTTACACCTTTTAACATGATTAACTAAAGCCCCAACACAATTTATCAAAACTAAATGAAAAACCCCCTTAAAAACCCAAGCTTTAATATGAACCCTAATTTTCAAAACCCCATGTTTTTGAAATCCAAGACCATAGATAGATAGAGGATAAAGAGGAGATTAAGAAAACATATTTACCTCTTAAAATGGTGTTGAAATCAAGTAGCAAAATCAATGGAATAGTAGCTTGTTTTTGGGAGACTTTGAAAGAGGGGAGAGGGCCATATACGTTGGAAAGGGAGGGTGAGAAAGAAGATGACAACTTTTTCTATAAAGTGGTCTTGCTTTTGAAAGTTTTGGGTCTAATTACAACTTAGGTCCTCCCCTTTTTACTAAAGCTCAATTAGGTCACTATTTAGGTTGAATTGATTAAATTAAGTTTTATTTGACTCGAACCGTAAACCCGGTTAACTCCTAGGCCCGAAACACGGGTGTTACACGCCGTGCTTCTTGCTGTCATCCTCGTCCGCCGTCGAGCCTATCTCTAGTGCCGGCCGCCGTCATCATCAAGGTATGTTTATTTTTCCCCAATTTCGAATTGTAATTAGAATCCTAATTTCTAATTAATTTTTCCCCAATTGAACCCTAATTCCCAATTAGATCTCAATCAAACCCTAATTTTAATTTACCCAATTTCGAATTGTAATTAGGAACTCTAATCCCCAATTAATTTCCCCCAATTAAACCCTAATTCTCAAATTAGATCCCAATCAAACCCTAATTTTAATTTCCCTAACTTTAAATTCCAATTAGGGTTTAGGGTTTAGGAATGTTTTGAATTATTAGAGGTTGTTTTGTGAATTATTAAAAGCAGGGGAATGTTCTGAAAGTATGTATGAATACTGCTTTGTATATGTGTTTGTGTATCTAAACAAATGAAATTGTTATACATGCTTAAAAACATGAATGTATTGAGTTTTTGAATGTGAAATTTGGTGAATAAGGTTGTTTTGCATCTAGGAGAGACATGAGGGGTTGTTTTGAGTTCATGAATTGTTTTGGAGCATAATTATTATGTGGTAATGAACCTAAAAATTTATTTTGGCAGTAGTAAAGCTAACTGGATTAATTGAAAATGTATAAATATGCTGGAAAACAATTTTGGGGCACATAGGATGTTATATAGTCGAATAAATAGCATTAAAAAGAGTAAATAAATAAAGGACTTGAAGAGTTAGGTTCGGATGATGGAAAATCCTTGAGAATTCGAATTGTTTATTGGGGAAGGTAATTAGGTTCTTTCATTTCTCTTTGTTAATGGTTAAATTTGAGTATATGATCATGATTGTTGGGACTCAACCTATTGAAGTGATGAAGCTATGATGTTGTGTTTAATTAAAATCAAGCATGAAATGTAAAGTTTACGTTTAACAAGAATAGTACCCTGTTTTTAGGATATTGAATGAGTCAGAATATATGGCCCTGTTTTGAGTTTATATGATTAAACATGAAAAATAGATTACCTTGAATAAGTATAAGATTGAAAGAGACTGCCTAATATATGTATTTATGAAGGCACATTCTAATAGACTGAATTGAGTAAATAAGTAATTTGTAGGGACTGTTTTAAGTGCCTAAAAACAGGGGTTTATTCTGAAAATTATCTTAGGGACTGTGTTGGAATAAGAATGAATGTAAGGGATGTTATAATGTTTTAGAATATGAACTTAGGTATAATGAACTGCTTGGAATGAAAATTTAATATATGCTGGATTGTTTTGATAAAACTCAAATAAGGAATAGATTGAACTAAAACAGGACTGTTTTGTAGTTGTATAAATTAGAACCAATAATGCACTCTTGAATTTAATAAAAAACAGTCTTTAGAATGTCCTAAGAACAGTTTAGAATATATATTGTTTAAAGTGTTAAAAGGTGCAGTTTGTAGATTAAAACATTGCAGTTTTGTAGTTTAAAACTGTGCAGATTTGTAGCTTAAAACAGTGCAGAATTTATAAGTCTAAAACTGTGTAGAATTGAGTCTAAAATAAGTGCAGTTTGGTGTCTAACAGTGCAGTTTGAATAGTGTATAAAGACAGTGCAGATTTTGATTAATAATGAACAGACTTTAAGTTTAAAAACTGTGTTGAAATGCAATTTAAGGAATATAGCATAATTGTATTAAAATTGTGCCGTTTTGAAATATATGATTGTTTATATGTCGACTGTTATGATCATGCAAATGCGTGGGCTTATAATTGAGATTGTTTGAATGTATATACAAGTATAAATATGTGAAGTATACTGTTTTGTATATTTGAATGCCTAAGTGGACTGTTTTTGATAAAAAAAAACATAGGTATACAAGTACAATGGACTGTTTTGATCATATGAATATATTTACATAATTTTTTTTACACTGTTTTGATCATATGTATATGCAAGTATAAATATGTGAAGTGGACTTTTCAGGGACCAATCTTATTTTGTAAAAACAGGGAACAAATAGGGGATTTAAGGTTTTAAATGACTAAATTGAATTAGTAAAGGTCTTAGGTGAATTAACCCCAAAAAGTGGACTAAAATGAGAACATGGCAGATTCGAATATGTTAAACTGACTGACTCAATCGAATAAACTGCTTTTATCTATATAAGATAAAAATTTGAGCCATATATGGTTGAATAGGTAATTGAATAAGCTTTACAACGGTATAAAGTAATCTAAATTCCGACTTACGGTTTAAAAGTTATGAGCGAAATACTACAAGGTCTTATGAATTTGGATTATAGATTAGACAAAAAATTTAAAAACTTTTCTGCTTGAATTTAGTAGAAGTTATGAGCCATTAATTTGTTTTAAATGTATGCAATCTTTAATTTTTTTCTTTTTAACATAGATGATGGATCTAAATTTAACTCCTTCAAAACAAGTTAAGATAGAGTGCAAGCGTTGTATCAATATGAATTCGGAGAAGACAAACAATGAGATATATTCATTTACATTAAATAGAATTTTAGTAATAGTGTTGAGTGATATTTTTGTCGTTATATTTTATTTTAGATTATTGTTGAATTATTTATTTATTTTATGTACATATAGGAAAAAGTTGGAGATGTACATGAGGAAAAGATAAGAACTCCTTATCAAAGTGATCATAAGTTCACGCCACTAATTCATTCGGTACAAAATATTGAGATGGAATTTGTTAAACTGAATGATCAATTTGAAAAATTAAATGGCCAATTTGAAAAATTAGTGACCATATTAACACCGAGTAATATTAAAAGTTTAATACAAGATAGTGATTCCTTAAAAGGAGAAGGTATACATGGTCCATCATTAAAGAAAAATGCTTGCATATTAGAGGAGACTAGTTTACATAGAGAGCCTTTGAAAGATGAGGGTTTAGAAAATATACCACACAAGGAAGAGAGATCAAGTGTCGCATCATTGAAGGAAGAGAGTGATAGTCATATTAAAAAGTCGAGTTTGTCTCCATTTATGGATGGTGATCTTAATTATTCTTCTCCCTTATTACAATCTATTGGTAAAACAAAACTTGAAGGTAATTCTGAAGACAACATCAAGGCTGACACTGATGGTCTCCCAAAAATTTCTAGCGAGGTTTTTAACTTTGAATTTAGTCATCGGTTTTCTAGTCAATTAGTTACGTTGAAGAAAACTCCAATGATTAAAAAATGGCCCCTAAAATGTCAAATGGTCCTAAGGCTTTGTCAAAGAGTAAAAACTCTCAAAAAAAAGAGTGTGGGATGTTCGACTGCACGTTCTGATTTTACTGATGATCTGAAGTCGAAAAATATGCCATCGAAAAAAGATCTCGAACTTTTAAAGTAAATTCAATGGTATGTATAAATATTTATTCTTTCGTTATATTTCATCTTAAAGTTTGATATTATTTGCTTGCTTAAAAATAATATTTACCGTATGATATGTAGATATAGGAAAAAATCACAAAGTTTTATGATATTGGAGAAATACCAAATGATGATTCTTCTGAAAAAATTGAGGTACAGAATGTTGAAAAATATTATTTTTAGTAGGAAATTTGAAAGAAATTGTGTTAAATATTTCATTGGAGTTGAATATATGATCAATTACTCTGTGATTGTGCATGTTGGAGAAAAAACAAGCTTTGTGACTTTGAGACTGAACCAAGATTGCAAGATTTATTTGCAGAAGCTCAAAGGAAGTTGAAAAGAAGAAAGGTGTAACTATAAACGTATTTTTTTATACCGACATATAATTTTTCGTGTTATTATCATTATTAAGAGTTAAATATTTTTCATGCAGGATAAATATGAGATAGATGATAGCTTAGCAAAAGCTTGTCAAGATTCTGCTAAGATAAGTAATGTGTACAAGCAATATTTGAAGTACTTAACGCTTGAAGAACACATAATTTGTGCGAATGTTGCTACTTGGAAAAATATATCCAACGTTGTTTACATGGCCAAGAATAATTTTTTGGACGTTGGCAATGCTTGTACCGTTTTTCCAGATAAATGGTTATCTAATTGGGTAATATAGATTAATTTTTTTTACATAATCAATATTTTTTCTTTTGTCTGTTACTAATACAAATGTTTTTATTGTTTTGAAATATTTAATAGTTTATCGATATCTATGTGTACGATTTGTACTTGAGACAAGAGCCTATGTCAAAGAAGTTATATCTACCTCTTTCCATTCAGGTAAAAAAAATAATTTATGGCTTCAGAATCATATTATTTTCAGTTCATGATTTCATGACATTTTGAAATGTTATGTTTGTTGCAGATTTTGATAGAAGAATTTACAGATGATAAGAAGTCAAAAATAAATGACAACTTGTTTAAATTTCATACTCGATGGATAGATGACTTTATACCTGTTGATAGTAGTAATGTTGAACATGAATATTTATAGTTTGTTGTTTGCTTGTACGTAGTTGATAGTGATTTTTAACTCATATGATTTTGTAGGTATGTGTGCCTTTACATGATGTAGGAGGCAGACATTGGTTTTTATTAGTTGTTAATGTTGTGCATGAGCAAAATTACGTGTTAGACTCTCTTAGCGCAAATGAAGTTCGTAAAAAGATCGCAGAAAATATAGTAAGTTCTTTACTTATTTATGAGAACTACTAGAATTCGTATAATAAAACTCAATACAATCATCTAAAGTCTTCCACTTCAGCATGTTCATATCATTCTCATCGTATTCTTGTAATTCTTTCCCAATCTTGTCCCATATGTTCTCGTCAATGAAATTGCCAATTGTCTTCTCATCATCTATATGTTTTTCAAATTGTTCTTCTTCAGCATAAGTTTTATAATTTGGTTCACTGTTGTAGCAATCTTCAATTTCGGTATCTTGATTATCTACCATCTCTAATAATTATGTCATTTACAAAAAATAAAAAATATAATATTACAATAGGAAATGTGTTGTGGTTGACTAAAAAATGTGTGGTCAATGTTAGTAAACATAATACATTTTAACTTACCATGATCGTAGATTTGCTTTCCCTTTGAAGACATAGTCTTAAGCTTGTTCCCTGCAAAACATGAGTATAATTACTAAGAAAATAATATTCAAACAATTACCACTTTAAAACCACTTTAAAACAATTGGGCGAGATAAAATACGACAAGTATGTGATGGGATCAAAACTATGAAGTTACCCCTTTAACTTATGCTCATCCAAATACTATGAAGTTACCCCTTTAACTTACTCAAATTCAATGCACCAAATCAAAGTTAAAACAATCCTCTAGACACTGGTTAAAGAGGCAAATTCAAACAGGCATGTCCATAATTATAAACAAATAGGTAAGTGGATGGGAAAAAATTTTGTGGTTTAGTTTGTTTGACAACAAGCTATCTTCAAGATTTTAACGGTATCATATTTTATAAACAAATAATAAAAATCAGAAAAAAAGAACCCAAAATTTATAAACAAAAAATGCATCATAAAGAAATCAAATTGCATAGTATGGTTCAATCAAACTAAAATTTAAGATCAAATTAAACAAAAAAACCCTACGCCTCCTCCGTAAACGTGTGCTCAGTAAAACAACCAAGCGAAACAAACAAATGTATTTCATGAAGTAAGAAAATTATCCCATGGTTTAATACAGATCAAACAGGTTCATAGTTAACTCACTAGTTTAACCAAGCAAATAATGCTCGTCATAGAGCAGCAATATAATTGATTACTATTTTGTTGGGCTTAAAATTATAGTGTAATGTATTTTGCATCTTTAACCGACTCCTAGATAATAATGCAAACAAGCGTCCATCTCCATCTCTAGAATAAACTCAAAGTCACACAACTCATAAATATGATGCGGAGCATTGAACAATGAGGCTAAATGACCTCATCAAATAAAATTTGAGAACTAAAGATGCATAAGGAGACTCCAAATGTTGAGAATGTGATATGTAAAAGTGAAGATGTAACATAAACAAAGCAAGCCATATTTAATACATCCAGTATTCAAACTAAAACTTGAGAATGTGATATATAAAAGTGAAGATGTAACATAAACAAAGCAAGCCATTCAGTATTCAATCAGGTGTACATCAAAGGATAGTTGTTATGCTGATGATGTAGGATCTAAGGTTAATAACTAAAAAATTAACCCTTTATTATATACAAGTTTTTTATTAAAAAATAAAAAATTTTGCAGACTCTAATGAACAGAACAACAACCAACACAAATTATAAATTTTATGAATAAAAGGATGGCGCAACATATTTAATACATCCAATTGAAACATTGGCAGAGAAGAAAGAATACAGGAATATATAAAACATACTTTACAAGTTTCTACAGAAAAATCTCTTAGCCACCAAGAGAACCTACAAGAAAAGTAAAAGACTTTTTAAGAGACAACAAGAAATATTCTCAGTTAACAAGTACTCCCAAACGAAGAAAAAAAACGCAGTGAATGGATACGTATAAATATTGCAGTAATCATGAATAAGCACCAAATGATTACAAAAAATTCCCATTTAAACCACCTTTGAAATAAACATTGATGAACTCAAGTGGGCTGTTTCGGGCACCACACGACATCAAGGACGGTACCAAACAATAAGCAATTATTTTCATGGAACAGGTATGTACGAACTCATGTTTTACCTAACATATATGTACGGAAGCTGAGGTTTTTCAATTTAATTTCAATCCTATGAAAAACAAATTTTTTGAACACAACGTAGAAAATAGGGGCAGACTTATGGGCACATTTCTACTTGAAACATGTGACAAATTTGGGTACTGAGTTTGGATCAAAGTTACCTGATTGTTTATGGTTTCGACATAAGACCACTCTAGCATTCAATCGGATTGGATGGAAAAAGTTTAAGCATACATGGTTTCGGTAAACAAAAATAATAATGATTTTCTTTAGAGTACTTTTATTCCAACCTATTTAAGTCTATGTTTTCTTTTGAGAAACTAGCAAGAAAAACATACAACTCAATTAAACACATGGATCCAAAGTATTATTTACCCAAGCAATCTGGATTTTTCTAACCATTTTCTGCAACTTAAACTTTAAGATTAGTCGTATCTTAAATCCTGATTCATTAGAATTTTCATTTAGGAAGATCACACATTATCAACAAAGTTACTACTATTATCATATTAATACATGTTCTATAATTATGTCAATCTAACATATGTCAACTAAATTAAGATTACGATCATCCATATCAAACAAAAAAGTAAGGCCCATCTATAATTCATTTTTTTTTCAATTTGAAACTGCTCTAAATAACCCTCAAGCGATGTTTCTATCACAAATTATGCTCATTCAAATACTATGAAGTTACCCCTTTAACTTACTCAAATTCAATGCACCAAATCAAAGTTAAAACAATCCCCTAGACACTAACAAATCAAAACAGTTTCACTCCTACTGAATTCAAGCAGAAAATTTTCAAATTTCTTGTCTAATCTATAATCCAAATTCATAAGACCTTGTAGTATTTCGCTCATAACTTTTAAACCGTAAGTCGGAATTTAGATTACTTTATATCGTTGTAAAGCTTATTCAATTACCTATTCAACCATATATGGATCATATTTTTATCTTATCCAGATAAAAGCAGCTTATTCGTTTGAGTCAGTCGGTTTTACAGATTCGAATTTGTCATGTTCTCATTTTAGTCCACATTTTGGGGTTAATTCACCTAAGACCTTTAGTAATTTAATTTAGTCCTTTAAAACCTTAAATCCCCTATTTGTCCCCTATTTTTACAAAATAAGATTGGTCCCTGAAAAGTCCACTTCACAAATTTATACTTGTATATACATATGATCAAAACAGTGCAAAAAAAATATGTAAATATATTCATATGATCAAAACAGTCCATTGTACTTGTATACCTATATTTTTTTTTATCAAAAACAGTCCACTTAAGCATTCAAATCTACAAAACAGTCTACTTCACATATTTATACTTGTATATACATTCAAACAATCTTAATTATAAGCCCACACATTTACATGATCATAACAGTCGACATATAAACAATCATATATTTCAAAACGGCACAATTTTAATACAATTATGCTCTATTCCTTAAACTACATTTCAAAACAGTTTTTAAACTTAAAGTCTGTTCATTATTAATCAAAATCTGCACTGTCTTTATACACTATTCAAACTGCATTGTTAGACACCAAGCTGCACTTATTATAGACTCAATTCTACACAGTTTTAGACTTATAAATTCGGCACTGTTTTAAGCTACAAATCTGCACAGTTTTAAACTACAAAACTGCAATGTTTTAATCTACAAACTGCACCTTTTAACACTTTAAATAATATATATTCTAAATTGTTCTTAGGACATTCTAAAGACTGTTTTTATTAAATTCAAGACTGCATTATTGGTTCTAATTTATACAACTACAAAACAATCTTGTTTTAGTTCAATGTATTCCTTATTTGAGCTTTATCAAAACAGTCCAGCATATATTAAATTTTCATTCCAGTTCATTATACCTAAGTTCATATTCTAAAACATTATAACAACCCTTACATTCATTCTTATTCCAACACAGTCCCTAAGATAATTTTCAGAATAAACCCCTATTTTTAGGCACTTAAAACAGTTCATACAAATTATTTATTTACTCAATTCAGTCCATTAGAATGTGCCTTCATAAATACATATATTAGGCAGTCTCTTTCAATCTTATACTTATTCAAGGTAATCTATTTTTCATGTTTAATCATATAAACTCAAAACATGACTATATATTTTGACTCATTCAATATCCTAAAAACAGAGTACTATTCTTGTTAAACGTAAACTTTACATTTCATGCTTGATTTTAATTAAACACAATATCATAGCCTCATCACTTCAATAGATTGTCCCAACAATCATGATCATATACTCAAATTTAACCATTAACAAAGAGAAATGAAAGAACCTAATTACCTTCTCCAATAAACAATCTGAATTCTCAAGGATTTTCCTTTATTCAAACCTAACTCTTCAAGTCCTTTTTTTACTTACTCTTTTTAATGCTATTTATTCGACTATTTAACATCCTATGTGCCCCAAAACTGTTTTCCAACATGTTTATACATTTTCAATTAATCCAGTTAGCTTTACTACTGCCAAAATAAATTTTTAGGTTCATTACCACATAATAATTATGCTCTAAAACAATTCATGAACTCAAAACAGCCCCTCATGTATCTCTTAGATGTAGAACAGCCTTATTCACCAAATTTCACATTCAAAAACTCAATCCATTAATGTTCTTTAAGCATGTATAACAATTTCATTTGTTTAGATACACAAACACATACACAAAGCAGTATTCATACATACTTTCAGAACATTCCCCTACTTTTAATAATTCACAAAACAACCTCTAATAATTCAGAACATTCTTAAACCCTAAACCCTAATTAGAATTTAAAATTGGGGAAATTAAAATTAGGGTTTGATTAGGATCTAATTTGAGAATTAGGGTTCAATTATTGGAAATTAATTGGGGATTAGGGTTCCTAATTACAATTCGAAATTGGGTAAATTAAAATTAGGGTTTGATTGAGATTTAATTGGGAATTGGGGTTCAATTGGGAGAAAATTAATTGGGAATTATGATTTTAATTACAATTCGAAATTGGGGGAAAATAAACATACTTTGATGATGACGGTGACCGGCACTGGAGATGGGCTCGACGGCGGACGGGGACGGCAGCAAGAAGCACGCTGCAGATTGTAACGCCGGCTGGAAACAGCAAACGGCCGGCCGACGCACTAACGACATTGGTAATGGTGCTGACGGCGGGGGGCGGAGGCAGGGGGTGAGGCGGCGCCGGCTGAAAATAGGATGAGGGGTTGAATTTGTTAGGTTTAGGTTTAGGAGATTTGGGTGTTTTTGATAATTGATTTTTATTTTTTGTTAGGGTTTAGGAAAATTAGGAATATTTGATTTTAATCTATTAAAAAATAATATAAAGTAATTTTTAAATTTAATTTTTATTTTTTTAAAAGATAATTTTAATTATAATTTTAGTCCTTTAAAATTTTAAAATTTTAAAAATATTAATGGTGTTCATCAGTGTTTATCGTTAATGATGTTCATCAATGTTCGTCGCCCGTCGTAGAATTTTTTATCAATGTATATACATATGTGTGTGACAAATGAGTCGTCAAATCCTTTATTTTCTATCATAAGAAATTAGCATATTTAATTACATTAATTATATCAAATAAAACTAAGAAAATAACAACTAATATAATCAACACACGACCATCTTTTAATAAATATATGAAATTCCCTATAAAATGAATTGTTTGGTATAGTTAGTTGATATTCATTTTATAGTTTTCGAATTACTGTAAAAATTATTTAAGGAAAGGTATTGTTGCTGCATTTTCCAGGCAGTGATTGAGGGAAATTTTGTCACCCTAGAGAAAGGAGGAAAGAAAATGGTTGAGGCCGAACAACTTTGAAGAGGTATCTGTAAAACATTTATTGCCCTAGGTATGTGGCGACACGTTTGCGTCTCATCTGCTAAACACATAAAGAATCTGTTTACTTGTATATCTCAGAATATTTATGGTCATCTAATTCATTTTTACTGTCAAAAACCCCCGAATATAACGGCCCGATTTGAGGATAATTGCATATTAGTTGTTAAACAATAGTCATCATTTTTTAAATTTAATAATCATCAATTTTATTTCAGTTGAATTACACGTAATTTATGTTTTAAGTAATAATTATGTAAAATAAACATACATCAACATTTTTTTTTGAATAGAAATACATCAACATTTTAATCTCTTTTTCTTTATATATCAAAATCTCTTATGTCCGATGTATACATAAATATTAGGAAAAACTACATATTTAATATCCTAACTATGCATGTATTATTATTTTAGTACCATAACTATTATTTTTGACAAAAATAATGTATAATATTATGTTTTTGTTTTGTTTTGGTACCTCAACCGCTTAAAATTAACAGAAATGATAATGTGGCTTGGGTTAATAAAAGTTTTAGTCCAAAACTTATATAATCTATCAATTTAGTCTAAAATTCTATCAATTTAAACATTATTTTAAATTTTAAATTAAAATTATAAATTCTTCAATTTTCTTATTCTTTTAGTCCAACACTTTTTTGAGTTTTAGAGTTAAAAAAACATGATAGGGACAATCAAAATTTTAGAGTTTGTGGATCAATGGGGGCTAATGCATGGTGCATTGGAGGACCCAAACTCCACGATCAGAATATCGATGAGAATATAAGGGGTGGGAAAGGGATGAGATAAAATTGAATCAAAATTAATATGATGTTTTAAGTTGGTGAATTTTAGACTAAATTGATAATGTATACCAAGCCATGTTATCATCTATGTTAGTTTTTAATGTTTAGGTTCCTAAATAGAAAAAAGTAATATTAAGTACCATTTTACTAAAAATAATAGTTGAGTTATCAAAATAGTAATTCGGGCATAATTGGGTACTAAAATTGTAGTTTTCCCTAAATATTATTCATCATATTTTAATTTCCATATGATCTGACGGTTCGGACGGTGTTTGGTAGTTCAACCTTAGCCATCCACGTGTGATGACTGGTTGAGTTAGGCCTCTTGGATATTTTCTCTCGTGAAACCGCATTCTCCAATTTCTCGTCTTCCGTCCCCTGCGATAAATTCAAATTTTGTTTTCAATCCTCTTAAAAGAGGAGATAATTCCTTACGATGACGAATATTCGTAAACGTGGGGCAAACAAGGGCCGTTTCTAAACTCTTTCAAATTATCGCGTTATTTTGAAATTATTTTTATTTTTTATTTTTAATCTCCTACTCCTATTCATCTTCCTCCATTGTTGGACACTATAAAAGGGGCTAACCCTCCACCATTGATTTGCCATCACCAAACAAGCAAAGCTTTCAAATATTCACTCTTCCAAAAACCAAAAATCGTGAAATTTTTTATTTTTTTTTTGGTTATCTATTTTCTGTAGTTTTTAGCAATGGCGTTGAAGAAAACCTTGGTGGAGAGGCTTTTCAATATTTCGAAAATTTCTTCACAAGCTGTTACTAATTGCCGGATTTCCTCATCAACGGTTCAGAGCCGAATCTCGCAGAATGCCGGAAAAGCTACGACCGACATGGCCCCGGATCCAGGTGATCGTAGATGTAACAGTAACGGGAATGGCTTGTTCAGGCGATTTCTCCATAAAGGAGCTAAGGTTTCACCGGCAATGAGGACGTTTCCGATGGGGAAGGATTTGAAGGAAAGGTTGAAGGAGATTGATATGTCGAAGGACCGGATCCGTTTTGATGGGTTGATTCCGCACTTAACGGCGAAACCGGTTGTGCCGGAGGTGGTTTCACTGTCGGTTCAGGAAGCCAAGAAGTTGCTAAGGGTTGCGCAGTTGGAGGTGGTTAAAACGAGGCTGAGGGAGACCGGTAAAACCTGGATTTCTTATTCGGACTTTATTCAGATCTGCGGAGAGAGTTGTTCGGATCCCGAACAGGGACTGCAGTTCGCGAAATTGTTAGACGAATCTGGAACCGTCATCGTTCTAGGAAACGTCGTCGTTTTACGTCCTGATCAGGTATATAATTTTCCCCTAATAATTTCGTCTTGAACGTTTCATTTGTTTGCATATGAGATTCTATTCGTGTTTTGACTTACAGATTATGCATATGGTGGTTGGGAAAAAAAAGAAAGATATGTTAAATGCGAATTTATACTGTATTTAATATTTTTAGATTGAAAGCTACCGAAAACTGATATGGTTTTTTTCTGGGTATTTTTGTTTCTTTTTTGTGTTTTTGGGCAGGATTTAAAAACCTTGTAAAAGGTTTCCAGGTTTGAGATGGTTTCTGAGAACTGAAGGATACCAAAATTAAACGCCCTTTGGATGTTTCCACTCTGTGATTACAAAGATCAGTTCTTATCGTGGGGTTTAAGGGGTAAAGCCATGGGTTTGGGGTTTTAACCCACCCCCATTGCCTTTACCCCACCCCTTTTATTTTTAAAAAAGATTTAAAAAAATTGAAATTTAGTGTTAATTCGAAGAAAAAAGGGTTAATTTTTATTGAGGGGTGATGACGGTGGGAAAGTGAGACACTTGGTTGGCTGGCTGGCCATGGCTTTTCTTTTTCCTTTCCTTTTTAATTTTTTTAGCAAATTGGAGTAAGAAGGGTGAAGACGCAAGGGGGTTGTTTTTTTACTTAATTTTTGACGAATAAGGAAAGATATGGGTGGCTACAGTTTGTGTAAATTATTGACCTTGAAATCTGGGTGGAACGGGCTTGATAAGGATAGGCTTCAACTTCACATTAACCTTTTCCTACACTCAAAAGTTTTCATCTTTTATTGGCGTGACATTTTTATTTTCTTTGCATAAAAACAAGACTTTATATTTGATTCAGTTTTCAACTTCTGTTTCTTTGTTTTTTAATCCTGTATTGAAAAAAGAATCCCAAAATGTATATTGAGCTATGTTTTACCCAGAGGCGTTTCTTATTTCTCTGATTACAGGTAGCAAAAGCACTAGGAGGTCTAATTCCATTACCAGTTCCGGGTCCGAATGACCCCAGAAGGAAAGAACTGGTGGAGTTGGAGAAGGAGAAGGCCGTGATCGATGGAAAAGCCGATTCCTTGGTCCGTCGAGAACTGTGGTTCGGCCTAGCCTATTTGGTTGTTCAAACTGCCGGATTCATGAGGCTAACCTTCTGGGAACTAACATGGGATGTGATGGAACCCATTTGTTTCTATGTGACATCCATATATTTCATGGCCGGCTATGCATTTTTCCTCAGGACATCCAAAGAACCTTCGTTTGAAGGTTTTTACCAGAGCAGGTTCAACGCAAAGCAGAAGAAGCTGATCAAGGCTAATAATTTTGACATCCGTAGGTATAAGGAGCTGAAAGAGATATTTTACCCCAATTCATCGGATCAAGCCTTGAAAACGGCCTCGTTTGATGATTCTGAGAAACCCCAGATTGATGTTTTAGATCATTGACTATAGGAAAAAAGAGAGAAAGAAACAATGAATAGAAATAATACAATTTTGTTTTAGGATTTAGGTGCGGCTTTGTGTAATATTCATTGAGAGTCTTGTTCTTCTTTTCCCCTTCCTCCTGTTTAAACATATCCAATATGATATGAATCCCAGATTAAATCAATTGGCTGATGCAATCACTCAAGATTGGAAGTCAAATGGAATCACTTTTATCTTTGTTTTCTACTGTGAATAATTTAATTAGGATTTCCTTTTACTTGGTTTTGACCCAGAAAATATTATTTATTACAATAAAAAAATGTTCTGCTGTTGTAAACTCGTAATGTAAAAGATGAAGTCCGGGTATGATTGGAGTTGTTTATATCATTTAAAAGATGCCTAAAATATGAAGAATGATGCCTTTGCACCCTTTAGGAGAATCTGAAAATAAAAAACAGTCAATTTTGGAGTCCCCACATGCATTTGAACAAAATCCTTAGTTGCATCATTCCTCCCAAAACTTTCTCTACTTTGGACAAATTCCAATAAGTCCCCGTCCATCCAAGTAAAGTGCATGTTACAACCATTCCATCCTCGCTCATTCCCAAGGATGGACTTAGAGCGGAGTTCTAGATTAAAATAGAAATTTTTTATATATTTTTTATTGAAAATTTATTTTCGACTCCTAAAATTTCATAAGTTCGTCCTCTAATAGAAAATTATGTATCACTGTATGTTTCTCTTGCCTAGATTTATAAATTTGTATTTTAAATTATATATTTAATTTGTAGATTTTATTATGACTTTATATGGATTCAAAAAGGGTTAAAATAGTTGGCCAGTCTCTGTTTTGTTTTTGTCAAAATTTGAGATTAATATTTTATTTAAAAATTCTAGGCTAAATATTGATGTGTATGTTTTTCGTCAAAATCTGTTTATTATTCAAGTAGAGAAAGTAGGCAGATATTTGGACATTTTGAAGATTAAACACTTTGCAAGTGATTTGGAAGAAATCTTAAGAAACAAAGACATTAGTTATAAGCTGTAAACATTTATTTGTTTTCCAAATTTCTTCCCATAGGCTCCTGAGTCCTGCCTTGTGTCCTTTTTGGGTGCATTACTAGGGGAGGTTTTATCCAGACAGGCTCATCTCTGTTAGGCCCCCCAAAGAATTGGAACCCGATAAAACCCTGTCCCAAATGGTAGCCTCGTAAGAACCTAGGGCGAATATGGTTTTATTTCTTTATGGTCCCTGCAAATTTTTTGAAATTGTAATTTAGTATGAGGGTAAAATTGTACTCTGCCCCTCCCCCAAAGTTAATGATTCATTTATGGCCCTCTTAATAGGAGTGCAACTTCTGATTTCGTCCTTGGGAGCCGGCGAATCCAGATTTTATTTTTCATTTAATAATTTAATTTTCAGGAGACTAAATATAAGTTTTACTATTCTTGTGGTGGGGAAAAATGCAAATTTACCACTACATTAAATAAAAAAATTTAAATAGACTAAACGAAAACCTTTTTAATTTCCGAAACGGCCACTGGAAAGTGCAAAATCCCTTAGTTTCGCACCTGAACCTTGAAAATTTTAAAATATTAAGATCATGATTATCAATAGAATCAAGCAAAAAAAAAAGCCTGAGTAAACTAAAAAACATATGAATTATGATATATGGACCGTTTGTAGTTTATGAGTTGGGGTTTGGAGTTTGAAATTTAGAGTTCGGTGTTTATAAGTAGTGTAGTGATTATATTTTAAAAAATATTTTTTAATTGGATCAAATTATATATTTTTATCTCTATATTATGATTAAATTTGGACTTTATGAGTAGTGTAGTGTCGCGATTTTTATCTCTACAGTTAGAGGGTGTCGATCTTTAGCTCATGACACACAAATCACATCATAGCTTGCTGGTTACAAAAATGCTTAAAGTGCGAGACGAAGTTGCTGCTTTAACACCCATAAAAAGGTTAAAAAAATGGAATGAATGAAGATAATGAAAAAAATGTTGGCTGGGTTCTCAAACTCGTGACCATTGGTGTTGTGAAACAAAGGCTTAAGCATCAGAGCTAAGACAACTTCGGGTTGGAACCTGCCTTGTTTTATATTAATCTATGTTTAATGGTTAAATCGAGAAAATTTTGAAAAGGTCTATTTTTATGCCTAGTGCATTGAATGTTGTCCCTAATATGAGTTGTTGAGTAGCGTGTGGGAGAGAGTCGAGAGAATTCTAAAGGTTTTCCCCAACCTCGTCGTTGTCTGCAACCTCAGATGTGCACCACCGCCGGCATCAACGTGCTCATTTCCCTAAGCTGATCGCACCCTCGGTCGCCATTCGCGCGATTGGGCCACTGTTCATCGTGAATCTGAGTTTGAAGGTTTGACAGAATCTCAAAGGTTTGATTCTCTATTTTCGAAGATTTCGCCGCTTGTTCACTACACCGCCATAACCAGAGTGCTCCCTGTCCCGAGCAGAACAAAACCCAGTTGTTCGATCGTCCGACTGGCGCCGTTCAGAGTGTAATCGGAGCTACGACAGTTTCCCTCCGTCTTGGTAAGCTACGTGAGTTTTTCGGCTTGAAATTGAAAGTTTTTAAGTTAAGCATTAAGCCTTTAACCGGTATGTTTCTCGACCATTCAGGCCGCGCGTGGCTTTTACGCGCCGTCGCCTGCGATTTTCAGCAACCATGGTCGGTTCGCCCATGAATCGAGCCGGTTCACCAATGAAACGGCTTGACCAGACCGATTTGGCCATTTGAACCGGCAACAAGGCCTACATCGTATAATGGGCCGGTCTGTTAAGGCCTAGTAGGCTATACCCGACCTGTTAAAGCAAGCCCAAATCCATGCCAGACCCGAGTTGACCGTACCCAACCTGACCCGTTTGACCTGAGTTTGACCCGTATCCGACCTGACTTGTTGACCGAGTCAACCCAGCCGAGTTAATTCAGTGAATAAACCCGTTCGAGTTAACTCACTGAGTCAACTCGCCTGAGTCAACTCACTTGAGTCAACCCAATTGACTAATGACGCCAGCATGACGTCACTGTTTACTTGGCTGATGACGTTAGCGCTGACTTTAATAAAGTCACCTTTTCCCAAAAACTCTCATTCTATGTTTTTTGACGTTCTGAGTCCATTTTTGAAGTCTGTTTCGTGAAATTCTAACCCGAAAGTCTCTGAATTTGACCTTGAACCCAAGCATGCTTACATATTTAATGATTCAATTAAGAGTAGTGGGAATAAGAACTGAAATTGGAATTTGAGTAATTGAATGTATTCACAGTTCCTTGTATACGAGATGTTGGGAGACGTCGAATTCGGGTTCAAGATTGATCGAATGGAGTATCATAGTTGACTGATGTAGCAAGGATTAAAAGTAATACATTACTACCTCTTGTATGCTTTATGAACATGTTGGTATTCGCTTAATGCATGCATAAATATGATGAGGAGTGCTGTTAATTCTGCTTAAGTCAATCCGGATATGAAATTGAGTATGATAACCTAGATAAGATTGAAATACTCGAACAAGAAAGTTAATAAATGTAAGGATTTCGAGTTCAATAAATAATTAATAAGGTAGTTAATCTCCAAACCCGATTATTAGTGTCAAATGATTAAATGTTAAAAATATTTGGATATGAAATTATGAAAATGCCCTTGAGGTATGAGAATGACTAAAATACCCTTGGAATTGGAAGCGATCTAGAAATCTACACTAGATATGATAAATCAACCTGATTCATCTGAAAACCTCGAACTACTTGGAAAGTTATGGTAACAAGATTTAAACCTTCGAGATTGTAAAGTGTTAGGTTTCCTTGAATTTGGAATGAATCTTCGAATATAGATTTACAGGAAACTATCCATACCTCTGAATTAATCAAGTGACTCAAAATACTGAATTGATTGAAATGACTAAAAGGATTGGAAATATTGCTATGGTTAAATTAATCGGAATGATCGTATTGACCAAAAGGCTGAAGTATCCTCGGACACCAAGGTTTGCAAATTAATTGGAATGATGGATAAACCTTTGAGTTCTGAAATAAATGAAGTGGTTAGAGGTACCGAAATTACTTGAATGACTGAAACACCCACGAGTACTTAAATGATTGAAA
This sequence comes from Hibiscus tridactylites, assembly GCA_958450335.1. NCBI lineage: Eukaryota > Viridiplantae > Streptophyta > Magnoliopsida > Malvales > Malvaceae > Hibiscus > Hibiscus tridactylites. Next base: position 66,837,446 of record OY288285.1, on the reverse strand, counting down.
TACAATAAATGGTTCAATTGAAAGGAATGATGGATATCTCGAGCTTTAAAATGACTGAAATACTCCATTGACTGGAATAAGTAAATTGCCTTTGATAAAATTTTAGAAATTCCAATAAAACTAAAAATGACTGAAATGCCCCTAAGGGTTGAAACATGACTCATGTACATCAATCACTCCTGATATTAATATAAGGTTAGAAGTTTTTTCACATAGAATATAAGTTCGACTACTCCATGGCAAGTCCTGTGGTGAAATATGAAAGCAATCGTTGAAATATACGATACAACCGATATTTGGAAATGATACCCGTGAAGTGCATACATTAGAAGGATTGGTTAGTACTGCAAGGTTGGGATATGTTAGTTCGAATGTTTTTGGAGACTCGATAAACTGCTGGAAATCTTAAATATTGTAAATCATCATTTTATCATTATTGGGCTAAATTACAAAATTACCCTAACAGTCAAATGACTAAAATGCCTCGTTGGCCAAAATGATCGGAACATCCCTGAATGTATCCGATATCGTAAAAGATCTTGATTTAGAAATTCCTGAATGCTTGGTTGGAAATCGGATGAGCAAATAGAATTTCTGAGTCACTGTTCATACTTTTTTGGTACAAAATTACCAAAATGCCTATATATGACAAAATGACCATAATGCCCTTATAAGCTTAAATGACTGAATCACCCATGATGGTCATTTTAAAATCCGTTCAAATTGTCAAAAGTTCAATGTGCCTCCTTTCGTAAATACCAAGTATCTCCAAGAAATAAATTGTTCTATCTAGTGTGTTCTCTGTGTGCTACACGACTGTTTTTGCATATTTTTTTACACATTTTATCATATTGATCATGTGCACATGACTAATATGCCATTTTTGCATGAATGTGACATGTTTTATAGTTTAAGCTTGACTGTAATGTATGTATGATATATGCCCTAGTACCCAATATGACAAACATGCTATATGGATAATGTATTACTGAAAATAGTACTACTGATTAATGAACTACTCATGAACTAATTCACTGGGGTATTTGAGATATGATATGAAGTTATTGATGGCTCAGCCCTGATCCAGCTGGTAAGTCCGTCCGTACTCGGACTCTATGCTTCGGCTAGAGCTGCTCGTATTCTAAAGTACTCCATTAGGAAGGCACCTACGCCCAATGAGCCTAGGTTAATGTCGCCCGTTTTCGGTTCTTATGTTTCGACTAGGTCCATCCGTATTCGGTTCCTACGCTTCGATTAGGGTCGCCCGTATTCTAAGGTATTCCCTTAGGATGGTACCCACGCCCAGTAAGCTCGAGTTAATGCCTGTACATGATACTACACAAGGGAAACTATATACTAGAGTATGGTTGGAGGGTAAATAAAGAATTAAAATGAACTTTACTGCTACTTGAAGCAAATGTATTTGAAATAAAAAGGGTTACTGCTTTGTTATATTTCATGCATTAATGTTGCACTGTTGGAACACATTAGACACTAAACTCTTTGATTCCACCTCATTAATTTATCAGCTTATAAAATTCTCGTTTGTTCCTCGATGATTGAATAAAAAACAAATATCGTTATTCTCAAGTACAACGCTACCCCAAAATAGCGGAACGGAAATGAAGATTGTTACTACATGGAACATCATGAAAATGCTATGCCTGCCATATATCCGCACGAGTTTATAGCATCTTTTGGTAGTTCTATATCACTGAGATTTTCTAAGCTCACGTTTTTACCATCGCATGTTAAAAGAAATCTATCATGGTATAGTGATCATAATTAGTGTTTGGAGTTCTCTCGGCGTTGCTTTTGGAGTACAGTACTGGCATAGTTAGTGGGCTTGTATGACGTGTATTGTTTTATAATAGTGTATGTGATATGTTTTCTGAACTACTATTTTATGTTTACATGATTTTCTTCCACGATATTTTATACATAAGATTGTTTTACTGTTTTAATGTATTTAAAAGAAAAGAATTTTATATGAGTTTTACTGTGGATCTCTCTTGTGACCCTAATGTGACTTTCTAGGATCCGTTGTAACATATAGACGGGTTTAGGGGTTACAACTGCTTTGTTTGGTAATGTCATTGATTGGAAATTGGTCAAGACGCGATGGATTTCAAATACAATTCGAGAACAGAAGGGAAAAATTGCGCGACATAAAATTGTTTGGTTTCTCCTTAATTCCTGTGAGCTTTCGCCAAAGGAGAACATCGAATAGCTTTCACAAACGTTGCATACCTCACAATAGAATAATTCTTGTAACTGCCATGGAGAGGAAAAGTAATCAATCCTTGGGGCTGATTTACTTGTACATAATATAATTTAGTGGCGGTAAATTGGTGTCCAAGGCAACAAGTAGCCGCTGAAAATTCAAGTTAATAAATTGATCTATTTTGCTATCTATATATATATATGTCTATATATATATGGAAAATACTTTGATGCACAAGCTGTGTAAACTTTAGTTTACACAAGCCCTTTAATTTTAGGGTTTAGGGTTTAGGGTTTTAGTTTAGGGTTTAGGGGTTTAGTATGTAGGGTATATAATTTAAGGTTTATGGGTAGAATTTAGAATTTAGAGTTTAGGATTTAGGGCTTAGGTTTTAGGTTGCTAGGGTTTGTAATTTAGATTTTAAATTTTATAAAAGGAATGTGTAAAAAAAATTTACACAGCTTGTGCATCAAAATAAAACCCTATATATATATATATTATGCTCGATTATACATCTTTATGTACTTATAAATGACTAAATTGATAGTCCCCAACTATATCAAACTTGTTAGATATCATTGATAAAACCTAACTACTAGCTAATTTGTAACTATGCTTAAGTGTGTGCATGGACTAAGCTAAGTATGCATAAGAAAAAGGAATGGTTTTCAATCGCTTTTGAGAAACTTAAAGGAGCAACAAGTAAGATTTTAAGTTAATCCTACATGGTTTTCAATGAAAAAAGAACTCAAATGTGAGAGAAAACAACTAACCATAATATCATAGGATCCAAAGAAATTTTTTTTCCAATGGTCAAATAATGGAGTTAATCCTAGGTAGAAGTAAAAAAAGACAACGAACACTATTCTATTTTTATTCACAAAATAGAGTTTTTTCTTGCATTAATTTTATGGCTAAAAGAAAATAAAAAATAGCTTAAAGTATAATAAGATGCTACATATGATGAGCTATTTTACTTTTATTCACAAAATAGAGTTTTTTCTTGCATTAATTTCATTGCTAAAAGAAAATAAAAAGTAGCTTACAGTATAATAAGATGCTACATATAATGAGCCTACAGTTTCTCATTGCCTCCACATAACCGTCTCAATCACTATGGTGCTTGCCATTGATTTTATGAGTCTACAGTTCCTCTATTTGCCTGGTAAAAATCGGAGGGAGGTTCAAATTAAATGAAGGAGATTTTTTTGAGGGAAAAAAGAGTCGAGATTTCCCATTGATTTTATGGGGAATTACCATTGACAATTTTTTATATAAGTTGTTAAGTCTCAAAATATGGTTTAGACTTATGGATATAAATTAGGGATAAAGATGATTTTTTAATAAAAAACCATTTTATTTTTATTTAAAAGAATTTTCAAAAGGTAAAAAAAGAAATTAGGGTTATATTAGTTTTATATATTAAAATTTAATCAACATCTCGTCATGATGGGACCGTGCTTAATTCTTTCGTGAGTTTGACACTCTCGTGCTTGATAAATGGATTTCTTCAACTGAACTTTTGGAACTATTTGAAGAAGTAAAGCGCATGAATTAAGCAAGCTAAGAGTATTTTATTGCAAAAACAACTTAAACTAGTACAACCGTTTCTCACAACTACTTTGCATACAAAAACCTAAACCCTCGTTAGCTAAAAGCGTAATCACTCTATCTCTATGCCATTATACCCTCAATTACATGAGTATATATAGGGATTTGGCCTAAGTTGAGTCCTCCTTGGAGTAGAAGTCCTTAAAGTAGCTTTACATTAAATGTTGACTCATTTTTTACTTGAATGTGGACTCTTTGGATGTTGCCTTCTTCAGCAAGTAAAGATAAGTCCTCTTACTTATCAATCTTTAATTAGCTCTTCAGGCCACTACAAGCTTTATAAAATTGCAAGACTGGGCTCATTAGACTCGGTGAATTATCCTCTTTTAATCGCAACCCATCTTGACTAATTCAGTTTAACTTCTGCCTGGGCGGCAGTGCTCAGCGGCGGTGTTCTTGGCGACAACTGGAACTGCTCCAGTACAACTCCTTTTGCTCCCTGCTTTCCTGTCCTCTCCTCCTCTGCACAGCTACAGAACCTGAAAATGAAAACTAAACTAAAACATTATCTTTTCTTAACCAAATATAGAATATTCAATAAAAGCATGGTAAAAGAGCAAATACTGTTATTATGCATGCAATGCACCTAAATATGCCTAAATGAGCTTAAGAAAAACAATAATAAGGGCAAGAATGTGTACAAAATATAGAACTTATGGACACTCTACACCCCTCAAACTCGAACTATTGCTTCTCCTCAAGCAATGCAACCTAACTAGTGAACCTGCCCCTTGCACAAAAATTAACAAAAACTTAGCCTTTAACTTGATTTCTTACCTCAAGGCCGTGGCACCTATTTTATGTTAGTGATAGGGAATGACATGAAATAAATTAGATTTAAATTTTTTAGTTCCAGTGCAGTGTGTGCCGTTCTGTGTCCATGCTAGACATGCTGAGTATACTAAGTAAACAATGAATGCTAAAAATAATGAAATACGAAAAAGGATATGAGTTGCTGCCATGGCAGCACAATTAAGCATTTTTTCCCTCTTTTTCTGATCATGGCCTTAAGGGCTTCAGCTCATCATAACTATTCTCTAGGTCTGAAGCTAAGGTAGGAGCATACTACCAAACTCCGAACCCTTTGAATAGAGTTATCACGTGAAAGCTTTCATTCACTCTTGCTAATTTGTCCATCACTTCAAATAATTTTAGATACTTGGACTTTGATAGCAGCGGAGTGTTGTTGCTCATGATCTTTCCCAGAGCCTGTTTCGGGCACCTCTAGGGTATTAAGCATCCTTTCTAGAGCTTGTTTTGGGCACCTCTAGGGTATATACTTGGAATTAGCTACCCTGTGCTGCCGCGGCGACAAACCTGTATCCAATTAAGATATTTTATTAAATAAAGCAGGCATTGTTAAACTTAGAACTCAAGCAAACTCAACACTTAGAAGACAATGTAAGAATAATGGGCAACTAAAAAAAATTTCTAAGTATTTTTCATGCTTCTTCCCATGATTAAGTTCAATTTTTAAGTATGGTGCGAATATAGAAGTCAACTAACTATCATTGGCACAAGTTTTTAAGCTAAGACTTTCTATTTCATTATGCGCTAGGGCAAAATTTACATATGCTACTACATGCAACTAAATGTAATTAGAGAAAACAAAGAGGACTACCCCCCCAAACTTAAGGTTGGCATTGTCCTCAATGCCTTACACAAAATATAAAATAAAAATAGAAAACATAAGCATAAAAAGAAAACAAAAAATTAAAGGAAAACATAAAAAGAAAGAAAACTAAAGAAAATGTGCTATAAAATAGGGAGTTCCCCTCCGTTTCTACTGCTGCCTCGGAGGAGGATTCTGAGGAGGCGGGGAGGACGAGGCGGCGTGTGGCAAGAGATTTGGCTGCTAGGCTCTTCTTCTAACCACGTGGTGGCTGGATGTGGCTGGGAGTAGGTATTTTAGGTGGTGCTTCTTGCTCGGTTTCATACCCTTCGCCTTGAGGCTTAGTCGCACTGGCGGGCCGCTTTATTTTCCTTGCTGCTTCGACCGGTTCATCGTCGGAGGAATCAGATATCTCCATGTCTAATGAATCCGAGGCCTCGACTTTTTCTTTACAGCTGCCTCCTTTGCTACTGGGGAGGCGGCGGTAGTCTCATCCTCTTTTTCTGCCTGGATCTTCTCTTCTTCAGAATCAGAGGAGGAGGTGAGGTTGTATGGCTGGATGGGAGTGTGCAAGGTCCTTCTTTTGGGGCAGATATGTTGTCCCCCGCTGTCTGCTGCGGCTGGAGTAGCAGCTTGTCGAGGTGTGATCTGGGTTGGTTTAGAAGCTGCTAACTCCAATGGGAAGGTTGGCAACCTTGGGCTGGCGTCGTGATATTTGTCCAACAAGTAGCCACAAAGGCCTCTTGCACCTCCGCAATGTATCTCGTAAATATTACTTGTTTGCGCTCAATTCTCTAGCAACTCTCTATGAGGCTTCGAAGCAGAGGAATCACGGCGGAAGAAAGGGCAACATCAGTACTGCCTGTCGCGGCCTGGGTGGCGGCAGGATTGGATGGCGGTTGGGCGATTGTTGGCGTTTCAGGTTCTGGCTCTTACATCATTTGGAGGCGAGCCTTCTTTGTCCACCCTTCCTTGGCGGCGATGATAGAATCTTTCGGATGCGGCAGCACCCGAAAATTCGCGCAAAGGTCGTTTATGAGTTAGGGAGAAAAGGAGGGGTGCCTTGGAGTTGGGTTTGGCTGCGTGAACATAGAGTTTTTTCAAGTATAACTTCCCCAACGCTTATTGGCTGCACCTTCATTATGCTATGGATTAGGGCCAGATGCGGCCTGTTGACTGTGGAACCATGCAAAGTGGGCATTAGGTGGCGCTAGACGAAGTTACTCCAAAGAATGGCCTCTAGCAGCAAGTCGCGACAGTTGACTGAGCCGTTATTTTTTCCAGTGAGCCACTTGGTGTTGGGCTGGCAGATTTCTCTTTTAATTTTTTTGTAGCCTGATCTTGTTTAACCCAAGCTCCATTCTTCGTGCGGATTCTCTTTGATTTCTATTCCGCAGAAGATGTTTATTATTGCCGCCGTGAGCTTGACACCCTTGTCGCGAACGTAGACGAAAGGGTTTCTCGGGGTAGGTTTGTGGGCATAAAATTCTTGAACTAAGTTGGTGTTTATCTTCTCCGGCTTTCGTGCAAAAATATGCCATCCCAATGTGTGGACCCTTTCAAATACGTTGGGATCAAGGCCAAGATCCTCTTCTTGTCTTGTGTACTGGAAGCCTATCTCTTCCCAAATTTGCCGCTCAGTGAAGTGCTGCCGATAGGTTGCTGCTACGTCAACATTCAAGAACCTCTAGAAGGTTGGCTTGGAGGATGATGCTGTGGGTTTTGATGTTGCCATAGTTGTGAGAACGACTATGTTTCCTAAAGAAAAGAAAGAAATTACAAGAAAATAAAGCATATGAGATCTTGAAAGCAAATAAGGCAAGAAGAATTGAGAGAAAAAAGAGAGAGCAAATTGAAGAGTGAGGAGAGAATAGTTGGCCTTATGTAGCCGCTACACTCCGCTGCCTTGGCGGACACGCTGCCAACGGGCGACAATAATTGTGGCGCATTTTACGAGATTCTAGCCGATACGCAGGTAGCCGTTGCTGTCAGCTGTTGCAAATGTAGCTATTGCGGCTAGTCGTTATGCTAATCTGCCTTGGACGCTGGGTTGGGCCTCGCCTTTATTCTTTATCCTTCTTGGTCTTGCCTTCATTCCTAACCTGAAATAAATTAAATGTAAAAATTAAATAAAAATAACTAAACATTAAATAAGTTTCAAGAAAATAAAGATGCGGAAATTAAAAAAAATTAAATCTAATCCTAATGCATAAAAATAAAAATGAAAATTAGGTTATGTTGGGAGGTGCATCTCCCAAACATAACCACTTCCTGAGGGTTTTGTGTTTGGCTTTACGTCCAGGTATGTCCTTCCTCTCCTCAGGTGGGTGTTGGCTGCCATCTTTTCTGCCCTGGCGGCTAGGTGTTGGGCCTGTGTCTAGGTTGGGTTGGTGTGCTGCCATTTTCTGGCAGACCTCTTTTCCCTTTTTCTCCTTCTTATCGATGTCTTTTTCGTATACGAGCTCAGAGTCAGGTTTTGCCCTGGTCATATACCAAAGACAAACAAAAGCCAAACAGAAATTTAAATGCAAAAACTAAAATTAGCAATGCATGAATTCAATCGCAGTTGATGTTGCCTATGCTCGGTAACGACTCCAAAAGCTTGTAGAGCGTTTGGGTGTTCTCTATTTATGAGCGCAAGTGCACACTCCTGTCAAGTTATAGTATATAAGATATCGTCATCCATAGGGATTGCAACAACTTCTATTAGAGTTTTCCTGCACAAGGAAATAGTAAATTGCATAATTAAATTTCTGAATATTAAAAAGCATAAAAGTAAAAACACAAGTAATTGAAGAGATAAAGAGAGATAGAGATTAGGTTGATAGATTGGGTCAGGTAGTTGTAGCTCAGTAGTGTGTAGACTACATTGTAAAGATTAAGTGTGTTTTGCGCTGCCACGATCTGCTGCCTTGGCGGGTAATGGCGGATTGTGGCGGCGGCAACTTTCGCTGCCACGATGGTTCTCTGCTCTTGCAACTTTCGATGTCCTGGCGGGTGAGACAGAGAGAAGTCCCGGTGGAAAGTCTGGCAGATACTCCAAGTTTGGCGAAGCAATTCTGAAGTGATTCTACCTATGTCTAGGCTAGGATTCTGTTGCTGCGTGATGTAGGCAATACCTAACAATCTCAACGTAAACCTAACACAGGCAGTTAACGTTTGGTTGCTCCTTTTAGCCGCTGAAATTCTAGCTTATGTCTAAGTAGAATTAGTCAACACCTCGTGATGATGAGACCGTGCTTAATTCTTTCGTGAGTTTGACACTCTCGTGCCCGAAAAATGGATTTCTTAAACCGGACTTTTGGAACTAATTGAATAAGTGAAGCACATGAATTAAGCAAAGTAAGATTATTTTATTGCAAAAACAACTTAAACTAGTACAACCGTTTCTCACAACTACTTTGCGTACAAAAACCTAAACCCTCGTTAGCTAAAAGCGTAATCTCTCTATCGCTATGCTTCTATACCCTAATTTACATGGGTATATATAGGGCTTTGGCCTAAGTTGAGTCCTCCTTGGAGTTGAAGTCCTTAAAGTAGCTTTACATTAAATGTTGACTCCTTTTTGACTTGAATGTGGACTCTTTGGACGTTGCCTTCTTCAACAAGTAAAGATAAGTCATCCTACTTATCAATCTTTAATCAGCTCTTCAGGCCACTACAAGCTTCAGAAAATTGCAAGACTGGGCTCGTTAGAATCAGAGAATTGTTCTCTTTCAATCGCAACCCATCTTGACTAAGTCGATTTAACTTATGCTTGGGCAACATTTGGTGGCAATGCTGCGACAGAGGTGTTCTTGGCGACAACTGGAACTTCTTCAGTCTAGCTCCTTTTGCTCCCTACTTTCATGTCCTCTCCTCCTCTACACAACTACAACACCTGAAAATGAAAACTAAGCTAAAATAGTGTCTTTTCTTAACCAAATATAGAATATTTAATAAAAGCATGGTAAAAGAGCAAATATTGTTATTATGCATGCAATGCATCTAAATATGTCTAAATGAGCTTAAGAACAACAATAATAAGGGCATGAATGTGTACGAAATATAGAACTTATGGACACTCTACAATGATCCTCATCCTAATTAGGTGTTGATCAGTTCGGCCTAGACATAGGTGCGAGTTTAAGGCAGCTAAAAGAGAATGAACCACGTTGTTGTCTTTGCAAGATTCACATCGTGACGGGTATCATCTGCAGTGGGCAACAACAGTATTTTGACTTAGACATAAGCGGGATCAATATCGAAGCGTCTGTCGAGCCTTGAAGGTTTGCCACCGAGCTAATCGTTTGTCCCACTACTGAGGCAGCGAAAGCGTCAAATCAACCAATCCGCTATCCTCCGTCGAGGCAGCAAAGTCTGGCAGCGCAAAGCATCTTAACCTATTCAACGCAGTTTCACACTAGGGAGCAACATAGTCTGACCCATCCTATCACCTTGATCTTTTCTATTAATTACTTGTGTTTCATTTACTTTTTATTCTTTTATAAACTAAAACTCATTTGTGCATTTAATTTTCTTTGTGCAGGAATTACTACTCGAATAAGCTGTCTAATCCTTGTAGGAGACGATATCTTTTATACTTTAACTTGACAAGAGTGTGCACTTGCGCTCCTATTTAGAGAACACCCAAACGCTCTACAAGTTTTTGGTGTCGTTGCCGGGGATTGGCAATAGTAAATTCGTTTTTATATTTCTGCACTTGTATTTTTATTTTTATTTTTATTTGCATTTAGTTTTTATTTTTTTCTATTATATTCGAAAAAAAGAACTTTACAATTTTCTTGTCTAGTGCATGATCAGAGCAAATCCAAATGGCGAAATCGTTTTCTTTGACGACATCGAACGGAGAGCAAGAGAACTTAAGAAAGAAGTCAGAGAAGCCCTAAGGAAAGCCAAGGAAAAGGGAAAAGCAAAAGCAGCCATGCATAACGGCCAAGAAGACAACCCTGCCATTGATGCTCGAAACGGTAGGGTTGGTTAGTAAGATCTGCCGCCCAGAGAGCAATAAATTCAACCTAGGCAGCAACCCCCAAGTTTGCCCAGGCAGCCACAGTATGTGCGAACCACCAGGGACTACTTGGAGCACGATTTAAGAGAATTTGACCCAACTGTGACCGAACCTGAAATTGAAGCGAACCACTTTGAATTAAAGCCCGTGATGTTCAACATGATCAACACATTGGGGCAATTTGGAGGAACTACCACAAAAGATGCTCGGCAACACTTGAGAGGATTCCTAGACATAAATAAAGCTTTCAAGATACATGAAGTCCATCAAGATGTGCTAAAGCTGAGATTATTCCCCTATTCACTGAGGGATAGGGCAAAACAATGGTTGAACAACCAATCGACGGGATCATTCAATACTTGGACAGAGCTGTGCAAGGATTTTCTAGATCGTTTCAGTCTTTCAAATATCACAGACAGATTGAGAAACGAGATCACAGCCGTCCGCCAAGAGGATGACGAGCCAGTGTATGAAGCTTGGGAGAGGTACCAAAAGACGCTGAACAATTACCCGCTTCACGGCTTCCCATCCTGGACGCAAGTGTCGATGTTCTACAATAAAGTAAACCAACTGACACAAATAATGCTCGACGCCTCAGCTAATGGAATCATCCTGGATAGACTACCTGGTGAGGCACTGCAGATTCTGAACAGAATTGCTAAAAACGACTACAAGTTCCCTACAACCCGCCGCGGCGGCATAAGGCGGCCAACTATTGTGAATGAGGTAGAGGCCACTAAATCTGTTAATGCCCTCCTGGATAAACTTACCGAGCTGGTGATGAGTATGGCCAAAGGAAAGACATATGAGACCGAGGTTGTGGAGCCTTTTGTGATGAGTGTGAGGGCAATCACGATTCCTCATAATGCAGTGAATCTGCCAACTTCATGGGAACCTATGAGAGGAATAGCAGTCTCAAGAGGCATTCTCGTTCAGCCATTTGGATAGTAGGGTTTTCCAGTTGAGGTTGAACTTGTTCCCGAGGTTGAGCTCGAGGTTGAACCTGTCTCGGAAGATTCTGGTCAAGCCTTACACTTCCACCCTCGTTAGAGGATTCCCGAGGAATTTCATCGTCCCGGCTTATTCTTGTTTCAGAAATACTATAATTGAACAAACGAAGGAGTTAGCCGAGCAATGACACAAGCATGTCAAGAATATAACTCCTAGGTGGCCCGACTTAATCCTATATGATGCATGTAATATCGATCCAGTTCTAAGATCTAGACCTAAATCTCTGATTACCAATTTATGACACCCCTCGCACGGTTTAAGAGCGAGGAGTGTCGATGCGGAAGCACAACGGAAGCGTATAAAATTTTTGGGTAAACTAAAAACTTTTTCACCAAACAATCACTTATAACCTAAGGCAATGTTTCTAATTTTCTTTATAACAATTTGGCAACAAGGATATCACCACATGAAACAAATCAAACAACATCTTAAATGACACATAACAAACATGTCAAACATCCCAACAATCCCAAATAATCCCAAACATCATGTAATAAAATCAAATCATGAAATTCACATACATTTCAAGTTCATATCTAACCACAACATGCATCTATATTCAAGTCTTTTCACAATCTCAATTAAATCTTGTTTTTGGCATTGGTATTTAGCTAAACTAGGTAACCGAGTCTCAAGTACAAGATGATACATAATGTATCTAGCAAGAAGGTGCCCATACACCACAAGATGGTACACATGGTACCCAATAAGAGGATACCTTTAGTATCTAATAAGAAGGTGACTAACCACCAAATCAAGATGGTACATTAAGTACCTAAACAAGTCGAGCTCTTAGACTCAAAGGCATGCAGTCCTACCTAGGGATAGCTAGCAACCAAGGTCTTATTTAATCTTGAAATTTTAACCCACATACCAACTAATTTACTTCACAATATCACCAATGGCAGATTCGATTAAGCTTTAGGATTATATAGACTTCAATTCCTTTCACAGAAGTTAGGTATCACGCATAAGCATTTCAACAAGTTATTCGAACATACCAAACCAATCAAACACCAATAAGTAATGCATGATTCACATACCTTGAATCCAAGCAAAGCTAGCATGCCACTTCATACCTTGGTAATAGCAACTGCATATGAAACATATATTTAGACATGAAGGATTCAATCCAAGCAAACAAGCAAGTCAAGAACATAATCATCATGGCATCAAACAAATTTTCTCATTTTATTCATTCTTCCCTTAGTACCAAATATGAAATTAGTCAATTTTCATGGCATTAACATAAAAAGGGATGGTTAGGACCTAGGTTTCAACCCTAAGAAGAGTTACACTCACAATACTCCAAGCTTAATCTTTTATTGCTATTCTTTGTTTACTATCTTTTGTTGATCCTCCTTTTTAACCTTCAGCAATTTTCTCTATCTCTTGCTCTAACAAGTCACACATAGCATAAAAACATCATTATAATCAACACAATGACAACTTAAGCTCATTTGAACTACAATATCTCGAAACTGTTTTGATTCTGGCCGTTTGGACACCCTTTAGTAATCTGATCATAACTTTTAATCTACTCATTGGATTTTTGATTACTTTATATTCTTAGAAAGTTAATTCGATTATCTATCTAACCATATAAAGCTCATATTTTTATCTTTTCTAAATCAATGCAGTTTATTAGTTGAAGTCAGGTTAATTTTACAGCTTGAAACAACCCCTATTTTATTTTATACTACTTTTAGGGTTAATTCTCCTAAGACCTGTACAAATCCATTTTAGCCCTTTAAAACCTTAACTCTCTTGTTAATCTCCTGTTTTTACAGATTGAGTTTGACCTCTAAAGAGTTCATTTAGATCCTTAATTTTAACATTAAATCATAACAATCCTTGTTTCACTAGTTTGATAATCGCCTTAAAAAAGTCCAATTCCTTATTAATCTAGTAACTTAGCCTAATTATCATTCAAATAACTCTTCCCCTTGTATTTTACTAATTTTTCAGCCCTTATTTAAGTTCAATTCAGTCCTGATTTTATCAATTTGTTCAAAACAGTCCTTATCTAATCAATTAAGCCTTCTATGTGACTAGTCTCATTCTAAGGTCAAATTTCATCAAATTAATAAAAAATTTCACTTGTTTAACGACTTAAATTCACTAATAAACCCAATTTCCAGCATCATACCCAAATAAAAAAAATATGAAAAAAATCAACATTCAAGAGTTTAAAACTACAATTCAATTCGGCTAAGAGTGATGAGCTTACCAAGCTTCTCAAACTTGATTTCCAAGTTTAAATTCCCAATCATGCAAGGATAATCAAGTTTTCCATGGTTGTCTTTCTCTCAATTTCTCTTTCTTTCTACGCTATGATTCGGCTGAGCAAATGGAATGGAGAAGATTACTTGGCACCATCTTAATTAGACATGTAATTGTCTAATTTACCCTTCTATTTATGTCTTAAGCATGAGATAATGGAGGGGAAATTATTGGAATTCAATTATTTAACATGCAATCTCTTTCTTTCACCCTTTATTCGAATTGGTCACTTAAAATTGGTTCTCCAATTCATTTGAGCCTTCGATTTAGTCCTTAATTATCCATTTGACATAAATTTTATTTTAATTAGGCTATCACTTAAACAATTAAACTTGATCCTTCTAGGCTAATATTTAGGGTGTTACAGGTATCAACAATAACCCATAATCAAAGGGGAAAGAGGTATATGGAGTCTCTAGTCCCAATGTTGACCATCTCATCCATGGTGTAGGGCAAATGAACCTGGTTTCCGCACAAGATGATGGGGTGGAGGCATGCGGGGAAATGCAGGATCAGGATGAGGAACTGTGAATGCTTGGGCTAATCAAAGTAATGATTTTAGGATGGCAACCGACAAAGGGAATCCAAGGCCCCAAATGGTCAACAACAACAAAAACACAATGCCTCACAATCCTGTCATTCATCCGCATCTTGAGCATGGATGGAATTGGCATTCAAGGCCCGGTTCCAATCTATCCAAGGGTTCACAAGTTAGCAACGGGAAAGACAATTTCAATGTTGAGGTTGAAGAGGATAATGATGGTGATGATATTGATGATGATTCAGTTGATGATGATGCTTTTTATGATTCTGACGATGAGCTTCTCATTGACGAGTTCGACTCAGATTTGAGTCAAAAGAGCCATGAGAGAAGGAAAAAGAATAGATGGTTCAAGAAGCTTTTCGAGACGTTAGATAGGCTGAGCATCGAGGAAATCAATGACCCAGAAAGGCCGTCCTAGTGCCATTAACTGGTATCGTGGCCTTTAGCCTTTAGGTAAACATGCCAAAACGAAAGGAGAAAAATGGTTCAAACTCCATCGAGAACTTGTTGAGCTATTGGATGAGGAATTACTTAGAAGGGGTACTTCGGTTGTTCCTGCAGGTGAAGCTTATAGGAAATGGAAGGGTTTGAAATATGATAAAAAGGATCATGAAATAGTCTAGCCACCTAGTTTGAAATATGATGAAAAGGATCATGAAATAGTCTGGCCACCTATGGTGATGATAATGAACACAAGGCTTGATCAAGATGAGAATGAGAAGGTACTGCTATGACTTTTGCAATTTTGTTTTCATGAAAACTACAATTCATATAGCTCATTGTTTCTAGTTTCAAAGGGAATAGTTGTAGAGTGTCTATAAGTTCTATATTTTGTACATATTCCTGCCCTTATTATTGTTGTTCTTAAGCTCATTTAGGCATATTTAGGTGCATTGCATGCATAATAACAATATTTGCTCTTTTACCATGCTTTTATTAAATATTCTATATTTGGTTAAGAAAAGATACTATTTTAGTTTAGTTTTCATTTTCATGTGTTGTAGCTGTGTAGAGGAGGAGAGGACATGAAAGCAGGGAGCAAAAGGAGTTGTACTAAAGCAGTTCCAGTTGTCGCCAAGAACATCGCCGCTGCAGGATTTCCGTCGAATACCGCTCAGGTAGAAGTTAAACCGACTTAGTCAAGATGGGTTGCGATTGAAAGAGGACAATTCTCCGAGTCTAATGAGCCCAGTCCTACAAGATTGATAAGTAGGAGGACTTATCTTTACTTGCTGAAGAAGGCAACATCCAAAGAGTCCACATTCAAGTAAAAAAGGAGTCAACATTTAATGTATTGCTACTTTAAGGACTACTACTTCAATGAGGACTCAACTTAGGCCAAAGCCCTATATATACCCATGTAATTGAGGGTATAAGGGCATATCGATAGAGAGATTACGCTTTTAGCTAACGAGGGTTTAGGCTTTTGTATGCAAAGTAGTTGTGAGAAACGATTGTACTAATTTAAGTTGTTTTTGCAATAAAATACTCTTAGCTTACTTAATTCATGTGCTTCACTTCTTCAATTAGTTCCAAAAGTCCAGTTGAAGAAATCCATTTGTCGGGCACGAGAGTGTCAAACTCACGAAAGAATTAAGCATGGTCTCATCATGACAATGTAACCCCCTTAGCTCGGCCTAGACGGTTGACCCGAACTACGAGGATTACACGGGGAAAACCAAAGTCAACCCGAAAGTCAACCTTGATTAACGACCCTTTTTTCCTCTTTTTAAACTTGTCTAAATGCATATTAACCCTAGGCGTATTCTTGAAAAGAACATACTCAAAAATCATAGCAATCGGAAAACATTTAGGGACTCAATTGCACAACATACAAATTTAGGGACCAAATTGCAAATTCTGAAAATTAAGAGAACTTAACCAGTTTTAAAGTTACCGATATGAAATTAATCATATTTCATGCTTCTTTGTCAAATTTCATCTCAAACGGATATCAGAAACTCAACCAATTGCATATACAAAGATTGGGACCAAAACGTAAGAGTTTCAAAACATTTAACCATCAGATTCAGTGCCCAACGGTCGAGTGTTCCGAAACGGGGAAGATCCGTTCCGAAACTTGTTGCGGAACAGGGCTTGGCAGTGGCAAATCCGTTTCGGAACAACTCCACCTGTTTCGAAACGCCAAGGCCATTTCAGGCCCTCTGTTCCGAAACGGTAGCACCCGTTCCGATACGGGCTGCCCAGAATTGCAGAATTTTGCTGGTTTATTACTCATTCAACCCATCAAACACATTCCAAAGGCACCCAAATCATACCAGCAAGTCACTAAACACCCAAGGAACATATTAGCATCAACTAATCTCAAACATGGCAACATTCAAGGAGAATCCCAATTCTATAGGCATGCATCCTATATTGAAAGTCATGCAACCATCAAAACACCAATCCAAATACCAAAAGGCCATCTACATGTTCCAACATCATCAAAAGCATAAAACCAACTTAGGGAGTCCAAAACATCTCCCAAAACCACGATCTAGGTTCCCATTGCCAAATGCCCAAAAGCTAATAGTGTTAGGAAAACATTCACCATACATGAGCTTAGTCTTTCACTTGGATCCTTGACCTCCTTGCTGCCCTTTATGCACTTCAATGCTCTGCATTATTGATTTAAGAAAGAGAGAGCGTAAGCACATAGCTTAGTGAGGAATGCTCAATTAAAACATCACAATAATGCATTCGAAAAAAACACCTTTTCAAGGCCTTTAGATTCAAATCAACATTTATCATGCAATTATGCATACAAACCAAGCATCTCATGCTTCAATCCATCATCATGTCATATTGGCTTACAAGTGATAATCCATAACATTTTACAACTCAAAAACACAATCGGATACGTGGATTACAAGCGTTGTCCCATACGCTTCATACACACTACCAATATCAAGGTGGAGTATACGGTACAATCACAACCCCTCAACACCCGTGATGGAGACTATGGTACAATCACAACCCCTCCACATCACTCATTGGTAGTTGTATAACATCACTAACGAGAACACGGGACACACAATACAAGATCCACACATGGACTTTTAACCACCATTGTGATCTTAACACAAGATCCACTCATGGACTTTTAACCACCATGGTGATAACCATCTCGTTAGTGTACTTGGATGGAGTTTACGGTACAATCACAACCCCTCGACATCCAAGGCGACTTTATTCACGATGCACCCAATCCTATAGTCGGCTAACTATATCCGATTCAAGTACTTTTAAACCAACACATCACTTGCCATTATACATCATTTACCATCATTAATCCACTGTTTTAAAGCATTTAACAAAGCCATTAAATCAACATGCATCACTATGCATCAAAACCACATTTATCAATGTTCTAAACAAGGATCTCTTACCTTGAGCATCCTTCAACACATGGCTTATAAAACCAGCATTATACATGCTAAAATATGCTTTCAAAAAACAGAATTTAAATATGCAAATAAATCACATTGCATCCAACCATCTCATGGTCCATCAAAAAGAGAGTTTCTTCGAAAAACTTACTCTTGAGCTTAGCTAAGTTGCTTAGACTTAAAACTAAGCTCCCATAACCTCCAAACATTGGTTTCAAAGCTGAAAACCAAACTTCACTCACCGATTCCGTTTCGCAAGCTTGCCGAAACACCAATCAAGCTTCCGGATCAACACCACAAGGATCCGAAGATGTCTCCCCTGTTTTAAACACATCAAAGCAGAGGATTAATGCATCATCATGCATTAATATCTTCAACCAAGACACCTAAACTCGCTGCTCTCATCAATACTCACATTTCAGCTACCAAACACAACCGAAATCACATCCAAACATCTCTACAACACTACCCAGCCAAGATCCATCAATTCCAATCATTATTATACATCAATTAACATCCAAAAAGGATCTAATCACGTCCTTATACCTCCAGCTATAGCAGATCATCAAAATCACCCCAAAAACCACCATTAACTCAATCAAAAACTTAGGAAAATCAACCTATTCGGGATTGCATTGATTAAACCTCAATTACACATCATTTATACATCCAATTTACATCAAAAAGACATCTTAAAACAGAGCCCAATCATTTAATACGAATTTCATCAAAATTAACTCCAAATCTTGCATTTTAAGCCAAGATCAAGAACACAACATAAAAACCTTTAATAAAACTCAAATCAAGGATTGAGAACTTGGGAATTTCAGTAAAGAACTGAGTATTTAGAGGAGAAGGACGTTCATACCTCTAAATGTGAGTTTCTCCTTGTTTAAAGCCAAGATTCTTGAAAATTCAATAAGCAAATGCTAATGATTTAGTGTAGAAATGATTAGAGATCAAATGGAGATTGAAATCTCATCTTTAGATGTTAAAATCAGAGGAAAAGTGGCTGGGGAAATGTGTTTGGCTGAGAGAAAATGGAGAGAAAATGAAGTGGGAAAATTTTGAGAAAAGTTAGTTATGAAATCAAAAATATCTATTTCCCCCTTTTTCCTTTTATTAAATATTATTTAATAAATGTTTAATATTAAGAAAAATCTGGAGAAAACTCTTCTTGGGTAAATTAGCTCCTTAAAGATTCAAAGTTTCAATCCTTTTAAAACAGTCACCAACTTTTCAAAAATTACATTTTAGTCACTAACTTGAAATGTCGCATTTCGAAACCTCATTTTGTAAAATTGATTTCACCACTCTCTTATATATAATAAAAGAGGATTTTTAAATATTTTTCCATATTTTTAATGCATCCCGAACTAGGCTTTCCCTAAAACCACCTTTTATATTCGAACCGCAATCCGACCGGTCCGATTCAAACCCAAAACTTCTAAGCCCAAAATTGGGGTGTTACAGACAAGGTGTTGACTAATTCGGCTTAGACATAAGTTATATTTTCAGCGGCTAAAAGGAGCAACCAAACGTTGACTGCCTGTGTTAGGTTTGCACTGAGATTGCTAGGTATTGCCTACTTCACGCAGCAACAGAATCCTAGCCTAGACATAAGTAGGATCACTTCAGAATTGCTTCACCAAACTTTGAGTATCTGCCAGACTTGCCACCAAGACTTTTCTCCGTCTCACCTGTCGGAACATCGAAAGTTGCAAGATCAAAGAACCGCCGTGGTAGCGAATGTTTCCGCCGCCTCAATCCGCCATTACCCGCAAAGGCAACAGATCGTGGCAATGCAAAACACACTTAATCTTTACAACGCAGTCTACACACTACTGAGCTACAACTACCTGGCCCAATCTATCAACCTAATCTTTATCTCTCTATATCTCTTCAATTACTTGTGTTTTTACTTTTATGCTTTTTAATATTCAGAAATTTAATTGTGTAATTTACTATTTCCTTGTGTAGGAAAACTCTCATATAAGTTGTTTCAATCCCTGTGGGAGACGATATCTTATATACTATAACTTGACAAGAGTGTGCACTTGCGCTCATAAATAGAGAACACCCAAACGCTCTACAAGTTTTTGGCGTCGTTTCCAGGGATTGGCAACAACAACTGCGTTTGAATTCCTGCACTGCTACCTTTATTTTTTGCATTTAAATTTCTGTTTATTTTATTTTTCGAAGATATATATATATATTACGCCTCTTGTTTGTCTTTGGTGTATGACCAGGGCAAAACCTGACTCTAAGCTCGTATACGAAGAAGACATTGATAAGAAGGAGAAAATGGGAAAATAGGTTTGCCAGAAAATGGCAGCAAACCAACCCAACCCAAACACATGCCCAACACCTAGCTGCCAGGGCGGCAAAGATGGCAGCCAACACCCACCTGAGGAGAGGAAGGACATACCTGGACAAAAAGCCAAACACAAAACCCTCAGGAAATGGTTATGCTTGGGAGATGCACCTCCCAACATAACCTAATTTTCAATTTTATTTTTACTTTATTTTTATGCATTAGGATTAGATTTATTTTTTTTAGTTTCCGTATCTTTATTTTCTTGAAATTTATTTAATGTTCAGTTATTTTTATTTAATTTTTGCATTTAATTTATTTTAGGTTAGGAATAAAGGCAAGACTAAGAAAGATAATGAATAAAGGAGAGGCCCAACCCAGCGGCCAAGGTGGCCCAAGGCAGATTAGCATAACGGCTAGCGGCTTCCTAACGGCTAGACGCAACAGCTACATTTGCAACAGCTAATGGCAACGGCTACCTGCTTAACAACTAGAATCCCGTAAAACGCGCCACAATTATTGTTGCACGTTGGCAGTATGCCCGCCAAGCCCACGGAGAGTAGAGGCTACATAAGGCCAACTATTCTCTCCTCATTCTTCACTTTGCTCTCTCTTTTTCTCTAAATTCTTCTTGCCTTCTTTGCCTTCAAGATCTCATTTGTTTTATTTTCTTGTAATTTCTTTCTTTTCTTTAGGAAACACGGTCGTTCTCACAACTATGGAAACATCAAAACCCAAAGCCTAATCCTCCAAGCTAACCTTCCAAAGGTTCTTGAATGTTATGTAGCGGCAACCTATCGGCAGCACTTTGCTGAGCGGCAAATTTAGGAAGAGATAGGCTTCCAGTACAAAAGAAAAAAAAGAGGATCTTGGCCTTGAGCCCAACGTATTTGAAAGGGTCCACACATTGGGATGGCATATTTTTGCACGACATCCAGAGGAGATAAACACCAACTTAGTTCGAGAATTTTATGCCCACAAACCTACCCTGGGAAACCCTTTCGTCTACGTTGGCAGCGAGGGTGTCAAGCTCACGGCGGAAACAATAAACAGCTTCTACGGATTAGAAATCAAAGAGAATCTGCACGAAGAATAGAGCTTGGGTTTAACAGCATCAGGCTACGAAAAAATTAAAAGAGAAATCTGTCAGCCCAACACCAAGTGGCTCACCGGCAAAAATAACGGCTCAGTCAACCGTCACGACTTGCTGCCAAAGGCCATTCTTTGGAGTAACTTCGTCCAGTGCTGCATAATGCCCACTTCGCATGGTTCCACAGTCAACAGGCCGCGACTGGCCCTAATCCATAGCATAATGAAGGGGCGACCAATAAACGTTGGGGAAGTTATACTTGAAGAAATCTATGCTCATGCAGCCAAACCCAACTCCAAGGCACCCCTCGTTTTCCCCTCACTCATCACCGGCCTCTGCGCGAATTTCTGGGTGCCGACGCATCCCAAAGATTCTATCATCGCCGCCAAGGAAGGGTGGACAATGAAGGCTTGCCTCCATATGATCCAAGAGCCAGAACCTGAAACGCCAACAACCGCCTAGCCGTCGTCCAATCCTGCCGCCATCCATGCCGCGACGGGCAGCACTAATGCTGCCATTTCTTCCGTCGTGACTCCTCTGCTTCGAAGCCTCGTAGAGAGCTGCCAGAGAATTGAGCTAGGGTTGGGCATTTTACCCGGACCCGACGGGTTCCGACTCAACCCAGCCCGATCGGGTTCGGGTCGAGTCGGGTCGGGTTTTTGTTGATGATAAACTTGAGTCGGGTATGGGTTTATGGTGGAAAATATCCGACCCGACCCGGGACTAATAGAGTAATTTTCCCTTAAATTTTTTAGGGATATTTATAATAATACCCCTCTTTATATGTATATATATTTTATAATTAAGTCCTTAAAATTGAAGTTTTATTTATAATTTAGTCCTTTAAATTATATTTTTACAATTAAGTCCCTTAAAATTATTTTTTTACAATTAAGTCCCTAAAATTAATTTATTTTATATAGGTCGTGTCAGGTCGGATTTTTTGAAGAATATGTTTGGGTCAAGTGCGGGTTTAAGGTATTTATTTTCAGGTCGGGTTCGGGTGGGCCAAAAACCCGACCCTACCCGACTCGTGCCCATCTCTAAATTAAGCACAAACAAGTAATCTTTACGAGATACATTGCGGAGGTGCAAGAGGCCTTTGTGGCCTACTTGCGGGACAAATATCATGACGTCAGCTCAAGGTTGCCAGCCTTCCCATCGGAGTTAGCAACTTCTAAACCAACCCAGATCACACCTAGACCAGCTACCACTCCAGCCGCAGCAGACAGCGAGGGACCACATATCCGCCCCAAAAGAAGGACCTCGCCCACTCCCATCCAGCCATATAACCTCACCTCCTCCTCTGATTCTGAAGAAAATGAGATCCAGACAGAAAAAGAGGATGAGACTACCGCCGCCTCCCCAGCAGCAAAGGAGGCAGCTGCCAAAGAAAAAGCTGAGGCCTCGGATTCATTAGACATGAAGGTATTTGATTCCTTTGACGACGAACCGGCTGAGGCAGCAAGGAAAAGAAAGCGGCCCGCCAGTGCGACTAAGCCTCAAGGCGAAGGGTATGAAACCGAGCTAGAAGCACCACCTAAAAGACCCACTCCCAACCGCATCCAGCTACCATGTGGCTAGAAGAAGAGCCCAGCCGCCAAATAACCCGTCACACGCCGCCTCGTCCTCCCCGCCTCCTCAGAATCCTCCTCCGAGGCAGCAGCAGAAACGGAGGGGAACTCCCCTAGTTTATAGCACCTTTTCTTTATTTTTCTTTCTTTTTATGCTTTCCTTTAATTTTTTGTTTCCTTTTTCTTTTTATGTTTATGTTTTCTATTTTTATTTTATATTTTGTGTAAGGCATTGAGGATAATGTCAACCTTGAGTTTGAGGGGTTAGTCCTCTTTGTTTTCTCTAGTTGCATTTAGCCGCATGTAGTAGCATGTGTAAATTCTACCCTAGCACATTTAGGCATATTTAGGTGCATTGCATGCATAATAACAATATTTTCTCTTTTACCATGCTTTTATTTAATATTCTATATTAGGTTAAGAAAAGAAATTGTTTTAGTTTAGTTTTTATTTTCAGGTGTTGTAGCTGTGTAGAGGAGGAGAGGACAGGAAAGTAAGGAGCAAAAGGAGTTGCACTGAAGAAGTTCTAGTAGTCGCCAAGAACACTACTGCCGCAACATCGCCAAGAAGTTCCAGTAGTTTACTTAAGACCATGATCAGAAAAAGAGGAAAGAAGTGCTTAACTGTGTTGCCATGGGAGCAACTTAAATCAGAAAAAGAGGAAAGAAGTTCAAGTAGCTTTACGTTAAGGGTTAGTCCTTTTTGTATTTCATTATTTTTAACATTCTTTGTTTACTTAGTATACTCAGCATGTCTAGCATGGACACAGACCGGAACACACTGCACTGACACTAAAAAAATTTAAATCTGAGTTATTTCATGCCATTCCCTATCACTAACATAAATTAGGTGCCACGACCTTAAGGTAAGAAATCAAGTTAAAGGCTAAGTTTCTATTAATTTTTGTGCAAGGACAAGTTCACTAGTTAGGTTGCATTGCTTGATGACAAGAAATAGTTCGAGTTTGGGGTGTGTAGAGTGTCCATAAGTTCTATATTTTATACACATTCCTGCCCTTATTTTTACTATTCTTAAGCTCATTTAGGCATATTTAGGTGCATTGCATGCATAATAACAATATTTGCTCTTTTACCATGCTTTTATTTAATATTCTATATTAGGTTAAGAAAAGAAATTGTTTTAGTTTAGTTTTCATTTTCAGGTGTTGTAGCTGTGTAGAGGAGGAGAGGACAAGAAAGCAAGGAGCAAAAGGAGCTGTACTGAAGAAGTTCCAGTAGTCGCCAAGAACACCGCTGCCGCAGCATTGCCGCCGACTGCCGCCCAAGCAAAAGTTAAACCGACTTAGTCAAGATGGGTTGCGATTGAAAGAGGAAAATTCTCTGAGTCTAATGAGCCTAGTCTTGCAATTTTTTGAAGCCTGTAGTGGCTTGAAAAGTTGATTAAAGATTGATAAGTAGGAGGACTTATCTTTACTTGCCGAAGAAGACAACGTCCAAAGAGTCCTCATTCAAGTAAAAAAGAGTCAACTTTTAACGTAAAGCTTCTTTAAGGACTTCTACTCCAAGGACGACTCAACTTAGGCCAAATCCCTATATATATACCCATGTAATTGAGGGTATAATGGCATAGCAATAGAGAGATTACACTTTTAGCTAACGAGGGTATAGTTTTTTGTATGCAAAGTAGTTGTGAGAAACGGTTGCACTAGTTTAAGTTGTTTTTGCAATAAAATACTCTTAGTTTGCTTAATTCATGTGCTTCACTTCTTCAATTAGTTCCAAAAGTCCAGTTGAAGAAATCCATTTGTCGGGAACGAGAGTGTCAAACTCACGAAAGAATTAAGCACGGTCTCATCATGACGAGGTGTTGACTAATTCGTCTTAGACATAAGTTAGAGTTTCAGCGGCTAAAAGAAGCAACCAAACATTGACTGCCTGTGTTAGGTTTATGTTGAGATTGTTAGGTATTTCCTATATCACGCAGCAACAAAATCCTAGCCTAAACATAGGTAGGATCACTTCAAAATTGCTTCGCCGAACTTGGAGTATCTGCCAGACTTGCTGTCGGGACTTCTCTCCATCTCACCTGCCGGGACATCGAAAGTTGCAAGACCAGAGAACCGTTGTGGTAGCGAAAGTTGCCACCACCTCAATCCGCCTTTACCCACCAAGGCAGCAGATCGTGGCAGCGCAAAACACACTTAATCTTTACAACACAGTCTACACACTACTGAGCTACAACTACCTAGCCCATTCTATCAACCTAATCTTTATCTCTCTCTATCTCTTCAATTACTTGTGTTTTTACTTTTATGCTTTTTAATGTTTAGAAATTTAATTGTGCAATTTACTATTTTCTTGTGCATGAAAACTCTCATAGAAGTTGATCCAATCCCTGTGGGAGACAATATCTTATATACTATAACTTGACAGGAGTGTGCACTTGAGCTGATAAATAGAGAACGCCCAAACGCTCTACCATTGTACTTATCCCTTTCGTGAGTTCGACTCTCTTGATACCGAATAAATAGATAGTTGACAACTAATCTTTCGAACTTAATTGAAAACTATGAAGAGCATGTAATAAGCAAACCTTGTAGTTTTATTGCAAAAACAAACTTAATTCCTAAACAACCGTTCTCACACTAGTTTACAACATAACCCAAACCCAAGAAAGAATTAGAACATAATGGCGGCAAGAAAAACTAAACTATGCCTAAAAGAAAACCTAAGTTGTCTCAAATTACAAAATATATCAAGTATACATTGGCATTAGCTAGAAAGTCTTCAAAGTAGCTTTTGCATTAAATGCAACCTTTAACTCTGACTTCTTTGAGTTGAATGTGGACTTCTTTTCGATGCCTTGCACCACAAGTTATCTTGATATCCTCCTTCGACGGTTCTGTCCGCTGCTCTAGGCATCAGAAAATTGAGTGGATGGCATCGTTGGAATCATGATTTTCTGCTCTATAGATCGCACTCCAATTCTCCAATTCCTCAGCTTGCTGCTCTAGGCGGCAAGTACGGCGACGGCATGGACTCGACAACACTTGTCTCTGTCTGGAACTGCATCAGTACAACTCCCTGGTCTGCTGCCTTAGCATCAACTCCTAAGTCTGTCCTCCTCCTAACAGCTTCTAGCCCTGAAATGCAAACGAAATTAAAACAACATCTTTTCCTTACCAAATAAAAGATAATCAATAAAATCATGGCAAAGTAAAGAATAATGTAAATATGTAATGCATGAACCTAAAGATGCCTAAAATGTACTTAAGAACAACAATAATATGAGATGGAATGCATACAAAATATAGGACTTATGAGCACTTTACAAGGATGCACAAGCCTGCTACCACATGGGAGGAAGAATTGAATTGGGCTAACAAAAACTTGAAAGGCAAGTCCCTTGTTGTGTGTGCTTAAAATTGCTTGGAGTGCCAATGTTTATAGTATTTGGTCAAAAAGAAATTTTGAAAAATTTAGAGGATTGACTCGTACGCAATATATCATTCTTGATTGTATAAAGAATATAGTGAAAACTAGATTACACAATAAGAAGATAGATGGTCTAGATAATTGTAAAGTGCTCATAAGTTCTATTTTTTGTGCGCATTCCATCTCATGTTAATGTTGTTCCTAAGTACATTTCTGACATAATTAGGTACATGCATTGCATATTTACAGTATTCTTTACTTTAACATGTTTATGTTGAATATCTTTAATTTGGTGAGGAAAGGTATTGTTTTAGTTTAATTTTAGTTTTTGGTACTACAAGTTGTCAGAAGGAGAGAGGAGCTGAGGACCTGATGCTGAGGCAGCAAGCATAGGAGTTGTACTGATGTAGTTCCCGAAAGAGAGAGCCGCTGCCGAGAACCTGTCGCCGCCATACTTGCCGCCCAGGGTAGCAAGCTGAGGAATTGGAGAATTGGAGTGCGATCTGTAGAACAGGAAATCCTTATTCCAAAGATGTCATCCACTCAATTTTCTGACGCTTGGAGCAGCGGACAGAGCCGCCGAAGGAGGAGATCAAGATAACTTGTGCTGCAAGGCAACGAGAATGAGTCCACATTCAACTCAAAGAAGTCGGAATTAAAGGTTGCATTTAATGCAAAAGATATTTTGAAGACTTCTACTCCAAGAAGGACTTGGCCTAGCTAATGCCTATATATACTCGACATATTTTTAATTGTGGACATTGTAGGTTTTCCTTTGCGCATAGTCTAGGTTTTCTTGCCTCCATTATGTTCTAAATTTTCTCTTGGGTTTTGGTTATGTTGTAAACTAGTGTGAGAATGGTTGTTTAGGAATTAAGTTTGTATTTGCAATAAAACTTCAAGGTTTGCTTATTCCATGCTCTTCATAGTTTTCAATTAAGTTCAAAAGATTAGTGGTTAACTATCTATTTGTTCGGTATCGAGAGAGTCGAACTCACGAAATGGATAAGTATGATCCTCATCCTAATCAAGTGTTGATCAATCCAGCCTAGACATAGGTTAGGGTTTAAGGCGGCTAAGAGAGGACGAACCAAGATTGTTGTCTTTGCAAGATTCACGCCGTGACAGGTATCATCTGTAGTGGGCAGCAACATCATTCTGACTTGAGGGACTGCCGAGTTTGCCACCGAGCCATCCATCCGTACCACTGCCAAGGCAGCGAAAGCGTTAAAGCAGCTAATATGCCATCCTCTGCCGAGGCAACAAAGTCTGGCAGCGCAAAGCAACTTAACCAATTCAATGCAGTTTCACACTACTAAGCAGCATAACCTAACCCATTATATCACCCTGATCTCTTCTATCAATTACTTGTGTTTATTTTTTTCTTTTATCAACTAAAATTTACTTGTGCATTTAATTCTCTTTGTGCAGGAATTACAATTCGAATAAGATATCCAATCTTTGTGGGAGACAATATCTTTTATACTACAACTTGACAAGAGTGTGCACTTGTGCTCCTATTTAGAGAACACCCAAATGCTCTATAAGTTTTTGGCGCTGTTGCCGAGGATTGGAAACAATAAATTCATTTTTAGTTTTCTACACTTTCACTTTAATTGCATTTAATTTTAGTTTTTATTATTTTTATTTGAAAAAATAAGAATTTTTACAGTTTTCTTGTCTAGTGCATGACCAGAGCAAACCCATCGGGAGAAATCGTTTTTTTATGAGATCGAACGAAGAGCAAGAGAACTAAAGAAAGAAGCAAGAGAAGCCCTCGGGAAAGCCAA
Organism: Hibiscus tridactylites; assembly: GCA_958450335.1. NCBI lineage: Eukaryota > Viridiplantae > Streptophyta > Magnoliopsida > Malvales > Malvaceae > Hibiscus > Hibiscus tridactylites. The sequence continues at coordinate 66,809,595 of OY288285.1, read as the reverse complement.
AGAAAAAGGAAAGGCAGAGGCAACAATGGTTAATGGCCAAGACGACAACCCTGCCAACGATGCCCGTATCGGTAGGGATGGACAGCAAGATCCGCCGCCCAGACTGCAGCAACCAATTCCACCTAGGCAGCAACCCTTAATTCTGCCCATGCAGACACAATATGTGCGAACCACCAGGGACTACTTGGAGCACCGCTTCAGGGGATTTGACCCAACTATGACCGAGCCTGAAATTGAAGCGGATTACTTTGAGTTAAAGCCTGTATTGTTCAACATGATCAACATATTGGGGCAATTTGGAGGATCTGCCACAGAAGATGCTCGACAGCACTTGAGAGGATTCCAAGACATATGCAGAGCTTTAAAGATACATGGAGTCCATCAAGACGTGCTGAAGCTGAGATTATTTCCCTATTCACTAAGGGATAGGGCAAACCAATGGCTGAACAACCTACATGCGGGATCATTCAATACTTGGACGGAGTTGTACAAGGATTTCTTAGATCGTTTCTATTGAGTGCGTAAAAGTTCTATTATTTACTCCTATTTAACCCATATTTCTGCTGCATTCAAGCATTATTTATTGCATTTAGGTCAGTTTACAGCTAAACATCACAAATATATTAAAAGGCACAGTTTCTACTAAAATTGGTTGTTTTTGCAGGTTGCCGTTGTAGCAGACGGAAAGGGCAGGCGCTGGGCAGTGAAGTAGAAGAGCTGGAACTGGATGAGTAGTCAAGGAGGATGATGCTGCCATGGTTGCCGCCGTGACAGCAGAGGACGACAGCAGTTTTGAGGAGAAGAAGCAAAGTGGACCTCGACAGATAGAGAAAATTCAGCCCGTCTGTCGTGTGAAATCACCATATTTTCCAAGCCCCAGATCGAAAGGAATGTCAAGCCCAAAGTTCAAGGAGAGAAAATCCCAAGCAAGAAAGATGACGGTTGGAAAGTAGATTCTTTGAAGATTTAGTCTTTATTAGAATTGTACTTTAATTTAAAGATGTATTCTTGCTATTTTAGAAAACTTGGACCCAAAGCCTATATAAGGGCATATATTTCGACCTAGGAGGGCATAACCGATTCCCTAGCTTTCTTCCCAAAACCCTAGCCGTTTTCCTTCCCTCAACATGTTCTAAATTCCCCCTAGGGCCACGGGTTGATTTGTAAAGTAGTTGCAAGGGTTGTTTTGTTTTAGGAATTTTCAGTTCAATAAAATAAACTTCAAGTTCTCTTATTTTGGTTATTAATATCTTGCAAGAGCATCGGGAGAGCATTGTGAGGTTATCAATTTACTTAGCATCGGGAGAGTTAAGTATACGAAAGGAATAAGAGCAAGTTCTCTAGTTTATAGTTGAACTATCTCGGACCTAGGGATATGACGAGGTTAAGTGGCTAAAGCAATATCGGTGTTCATCCTTCGATTCACGCCGGGAGGTATCATCAAAGACGTGATCATCGACAGACTTGGACCTAGGGATATGCCAAGGCACATCTGGGATTCTTGCCAAACTTGAAGTACTGAGTTGAGTGTTCGCTGCCGCGACAAGCAACAGACTGCTGCCGCGACAGGTGCTGCCGCGACGGGGACGACGACAGAACTGGATTTCCTGGACTTAGCAATACCTGCACTACTGAGCAATTCAATACCAACCCATTCTCTCTATCTTGATTTCTCTAATTTTATTTTCCAGTAATCTTTATTATTCTCGTGACAACTTTCTCAATTATTTTCTTTATCTTCGTGCAGTGATTCAAGGTGAAGCTATTAGCCCAATCCCTGTGGAGACGATATCCGATACTTCGTATCACTTTACTACTTGCGTCGTGTACACTTGCACTACAATTGCGATAGACTCTTTTACACGCAACAAGTTTTTGGCACCATTTCCGGGGATTGGCAACATAACTCTACCTTTTCTTTTACTGCACTTTTCGTTTTGTTTTTATTTTTCTGTTTTTCTTTGGTTTGTTCAACTCTTGCTTTTCACAAGGTTCCTTGTTTATGCGCAGATCGAAACGAGGTGAAGATCCTGAGTATCCATTAGATCCGGAAATCGAACGTTCATTCAATCTCAAGAATCGACTTCGTCACATACTAGCCAGGAACGAGTACCTTGAGGAACATTTAGAGACAATGGCACACCGAGGAGACGACCCTCCTGTTGGAGATGGAGAGGTTAGACCGCCTGTCGGCAACCTGCTACCGCTGCCGGACGACGGTCCTGTCGTGACTACATGTTGAATGACCATATAGAACTGGAAACCACGCTGCCGGACATAGATGTTGACAACTTCGAGCTGAAACCTGTTATGTTTAGCATGATCAACAATGTCGGTCAATTCAGTGGTGCTGTTACAGAGGATGCTAGGGAGCATCTAAAAACGTTCCAGGAGATCTGTGGTTCGTTTAAACTGCCAGGAGTTAATCCGGAGATACTGAGGCTTCGGTTATTTCCCCATTCATTGAGGGACAGAGCAAAGACTTGGTAGAATAAACTTACGCGGGTTCAATTAGAACTTGGGCAGATTTGTCTCGTGAATTTTTATCTCGTTTTAATCCTTCACATTTATCTGAGCGATTACGTAATGAAATTGCTACTTTTCAACAGGAAGATGACGAGCCGATGCACGAAGCCTGGGACAGATTTACCACTCTTCTACGGAACTGCCCAATGCATGGATTCCCCGTCTGGAATCAGGTAACTAAGTTTTATAATGTTTCCAACTTACAAACTCGTATTCGAATTGATTCAACAGCAAACGGATTACTATTGGACAAAGACCCAGACGAGGCAATGCAAGTATTGAAAAATCTGGCTAAGAATGAGGAACAGTTTCCGACAACAAGAAGAGGGGGTAAACGGGTTCTAGCTGTTAAGGATTATTAGGCCGACAGCACGATGAAATCACAGGTGACATTCCTTACTAAGGCAATGAAAAAGCTCTTGAACGATGATGCACAACATGGATTTGCTGTCGAGGAGGTGTGTGAAATCTGTGAGGGAAATTATAGTTCGGATGAGTGTCCTATACAGTTAGAAGAGGGAAAATATGTTGGAAACTATAAGCCGAATTACAACTCCAACAACTATAATCCCAACTGGAGAAAGGATCCCAAGTTTTCTTGGAGTAATCCTAATAATGCCCTGAATCCTCAAGCACACAATAATCAGAATCAGAGAGGACCTAGACTGCTGACTCGACAGCAACTACAGCCGCAACAACAGCAACAACAGCCACCAGCTGCCACGAACACTATACTGGAACAAACTCTGACTACTTTTATGTCTCAGACAGGTACTTATATTGAGAACATGAATCAGTTTGTTAAGAAGACATAAACATTCATGGATAAAACAGAGATGCGGATGACGAATCATGAAGCTACTCTGAAATCTTTGGCGACACAAATGGGTCAGGTTTCCCAGCATATCAAGCCAAGGCAGACTGGAGGATTCCCTAGTAATACTGAAAATGCTAGGCAGCCCACGCATGAGCAGTGTAAAGCCATTACTACTAGGAGTGGGAAGAAACTACCAGTGCCAGAGAAGGAAGCTGAAATAGTGAAAAAACCAGCCTTGGACAGACCTGCCGAGGAATCTGCCCCGACAGGTAACAAATAGACTGCTGCCGATAAATCTGTTACGACAGCAGAAGCGACAGAGGAGAAAAATGATGAACCCAAACCTCCTCAGATTCGTATGCAGTGGGAAGGACGTATTGCTGATTATCGTCCCCCACCTCCTTTTCCTCAACGGTTACAGCAAGTGAAGCAAGAATCTCAGCTCAAAAAGATTTATGATATTTTTAAGCAGGTTCATATTAACATTCCGTTGTTAGATGCCGTGAGGGAGATGCCCGGTTACGCCAAATTTCTCAAGGATGTCATGTCGAAGAAATCTAAACTTGGGGAATTTGAAACGGTTAAGATGACAGAAGGATGCATGAGTATTCTTCATAGGCAGCCACCCTAGAAAAAGATGGATTCGGGGAGCTTCATCATACCTTGTGTAATCGGAGATAAATATGTGGGTAAGGCACTTTGTGATCTTGGTGCTAGTATTAATTTAATGCCAAAATCTGTTTTTCAGAAATTAGGTATTGGAAAAGCTCGGCCCACGACAGTAATTCTGCAGCTGGCAGACCGCTCTTACGTTCATCCGGAAGGAAAAATCGAAGATATTCTAATAAGAGTGGATAAATTTATTTTTCCTGCTGACTTTCTTGTTTTAGATTGTAAAGCAGATGAAAACGCACCAATCATCCTGGGGCGACCCTTCTTAGCCACGGGAAGATCACTGATTGATGTGGAGAAAGGAGAACTAACCATGAGAGTGAACGATCAAGAGATAAAGTTGAATGTTCTCCAAGCTATGAAGCATGCTAATGCAGAAGAGGAATGCAAGGTTATCACTGAAGTTACCCTTGATCAACCCTGCATCAGGTCGGGCTGTCACGACATAAAAATTGGTCACTGCCTCGACAGCCACTTACAGGACTGTCATGACAGCACCGACGACAGCAACTCCTCAGAATCCGATACATTTGATACTGAATATCAGGAGGAGGTAAACTGGATAGGCGATCGTCCAGGTAAGTTATTCGAACCCTTAAATTATACTTTGGATAACCATGCAATCCAAAAGCCATAAACTGTTGAGCCCCCTGTTTTAGAACTGAAGCCCCTGCCAGGGCAGCTAAAGTATGCTTTTCTTGGTTCAAATGATACGTTGCCCGTAATCATCTCTTCCAAGTTGATGCAGGAACAAGAACAACAGTTAATAGGGATGCTGCAGCAGCACAAAAAGGCAATTGGATGGACAATAGCTGATATTCAAGGCATTAGTCCGGCGTTATGTATGCATAAAATCCTTTTAGAGGATGATCATAAGCTGACTATAGATGCTCAAAGGCGGCTAAACCATGCGATGAAAGAGATGGTGCGTAAAGAGATAATCAAATGGTTAGATGCTGGTATAATTTACGCCATCTCCGACAGCAAATGGGTGAGCCCGGTGCAATGCGTTCCCAAGAAAGGAGGAATGACCGTGGTGACCAACGAAAACAATGAGTTAATCCCAACCAGGACTGTGACCGGTTGGAGGGTTTGTATGGACTATCGGAAGCTCAACAAAGCTATCCGAAAGAACCACTTTCCTTTACCCTTTATTAATCAAATGCTTGATAGATTAACGGGTAAACCTTACTATTGTTTTCTTGATGGTTATTCAGGGTATAATCAAATAGCTATCGCACCGGAAGACCAAGAAAAGACGACCTTCACATGCCCATACGAAACGTACGCTTTTAGGAGGATGCCTTTTGGATTATGCAATGCACCCGTCACCTTCCAAAGGTGCATGATGGTCATATTCTCCTATATGGTGGAGGACTTCCTTGAAATTTTTATGGATGATTTTTCAGTCTTTGGGGACGATTTTGAAAGCTGCCTAGGCAATTTACAAAAGGTACTTGAAAGATGTGAAAAAGCAAACCTAGTCTTAAATTGGGAAAAATGCCACTTTATGGTGGATGAAGAGATAGTCCTTGGCCATAAGATTAGCTACCGTGGGATAGAAGTTGACAGAGCCAAGATAGAAGTGATCAAAAAGCTGCCGCCGCCGACCACAGTCAAGGGTATTAGAAGTTTCTTGGGACATGCTGGTTTTTATCGAAGATTCATTGCGAATTTTTCAAAAATCACAAAGCCCCTATGCCATCTTCTGGAGCAGAACCGACACTTTGACTTTAATGAAGAATGTACTGAAGCATTCAAGGTTCTGAAGGAAAAATTGGTAACAGCCCCAATAGTACAGCCACCAGACTGGACACAGCCATTTGAGATCATGTGTGATGCTAGTGACTATGTTGTCGGTGCAGCACTTGGGCAGCGGAGAGACAAATTATTTCATGTCATCTATTATGCCAGCAAGACACTAAACGACGCCCAAGTGCACTACACCACCACAAAGAAGGAGTTTTTAGCTGTGGTATTCTCCATCGACAAGTTTCGCTCTTACATACTTGGAACGAAGGTCATAGTGCACACAGACCATTCTGCCTTGAAGTATCTGTTCGCAAAAAAGGATGCAAAGCCTCGATTAATACGGTGGATCCTGCTATTGCAAGAACTCGACCTTGAAATCAAGGACAAAAAAGGGACAGAAAATCAGGTGGCAGATCACTTGTCAAGGTTGGAGAAGGGACAGAGTCTACCAACAGATGAGACAAACATACTAGAGACCTTCCCAGATGAGCAGCTCTCTGCTGCCGCAGTCACTACCGCGACAGCCATGGCGGCAGGTAAGTCTTCTGAACTTCCCTGGTATGCAGATTTCATTAATTACTTAGTTAGCGGAATAATTCCTTATGATCTTAATTATCAAGCCAGGAAGAGGTTCCAAAATGATGTTAAGCATTATTATTGGGACGAACCTCTTCTTTTCAAAATATGTGCAGATCAGGTTATAAGGAGATGTGTACCACAGGAAGAAGAAGAAGACATACTTCATCACTGCCATGCTTCACAGTATGGAGGTCACTTAGAAGGCAACAAAACTGCTGCCAAAGTGCTGCAGTCAGGGTTTTATTGGCCGTCACTGTATAAAGATGCGCAAATCTTCTACAAGAGTTGTGACAGGTGCCAAAGGACAGGAAACATCTCAATGAGAAACGAGATGCCACTGCAGAACATTCTAGAAGTCGAGATCTTCGACGTTTGGGGGATTGATTTTATGGGACCATTCCCATCTTCATGTGGGAATCTATACATCCTCTTGGCAGTAGATTATGTCTCTAAGTGGGTTGAAGCTATCGCCACTCAAAAGAATGATGCCAAGACAGTCCAAAAGTTTTTACACAAAACATCTTTTCTAGGTTTGGCATCCCTAAGGCGATTATCAGTGATGATGGGAGACATTTCGACAATAGGGTTATTGCTGCTGCCTTGAAGAAATATGGTGTCAAGCATTGGATCGCGACAACATATCACCCACAGACCAATGGACAAGCTGAAATATCTAATAGGGAAGTTAAGAACATTCTTGAGAAGATGGTTAAGCCAACTAGGAAGGATTGGTCTTTACTCCTCAATGATGCATTATGGGCTTATAGGACAGCTTTTAAAACTCTATTGGGAATGTCTCCGTACCGATTGATTTATGAGAAAACATGTCATCTACCTGTCGAGATAGAGCACAGAGCATACTGGGCGATCAAGGCAGTGAATATGGACTTGGACAGGGCAGGGCAAAAAAGGCTGTTAGATCTGAACAAAATTGAAGAAATCCGGACAATGGCCTATGACAATGCAAGAATCTACAAGGATAAAACTAAGAAGTGGCATGACAAGAAGCTGCTGCCACGACAGTTCTGCCCAGGGCAACTTGTATTGTTGTTCAATTCTATACTGAAACTTTTCCCAGGGAAATTGAAATCTAGATGGTCTGGCCCATTCCAAGTCGTACAGGTTTTTCCCCATGGTGCCATAACAATCTGATCATTAAAAGACGGGCACCAATTCAAATTCAACGGACATCGCCTAAAGCATTATCAGGGGACTGAAGCCCCAGGAATGCAGGAAGTGGTTACCTTAGGAGATGCCCCTCCTGGCATCCCTAATTTAACCTAAATTTTATCTTTATTTATTTTATTTTATTTTTATTATTATTTATTATTTATTAGGAAATAAGATTTATTTTATTTGAATAATGTTTTTATTTTTATTGTTTTTATGAAATAAAGGAGTCAAGAAGAACAGGAGAAGTGAACTCAGCCCACCACCCATCCACCAGCCCAACAAAGCCCAAAATTTTGAAGCCTGTCGTTACAGCTGCCGCGATAGACGCGGAAAATACAGGCTGTCATCACGCTGTCACGACAGACGTGAAAACACGTCACAGACACGTAACAGACGCGGAAACACGTGACAGACGAAATGCTTCTTACTTGCTCTCTCTTTAGTTTTTATTTGATTTCATTTTATTTCCACAACCCTTGCACAAAAATGTCTTCTAGGAAAACCCGACGAAATGCTGCCTCCAGTTCCACACCGACAGCAACTCCCCCACGTTCCTTTGCCAGCAGAGATATGTGGGAAGAGAGAGGCTTTATTTATACATCGACGGAGGAAAATATGGGCCTCAAGCCATTCATAGCCCGGAAGGTTAGAGCTTTACAGTGGCAGACTTTTGTGGAGCAGCCGGAGGAAATGAATGTGACGTTGGTTCGAGAATTTTATGCTGCCATCAGCAGCAGGACAACGACATCGGTGATTGTTCGAGGGAAAGAAGTGTCGTTTGAAGCAGAGTACATTAACAGATTATATGTCTTCTACATCGGCAACAATGACGACGCTCACCAGCAGTTCCTCAACACATTAGACATTGCTGCCTATGACGCTGTCATGGCAGAACTGGCGGATGAGGGAACTCAATGGAATACCAGTCGAAAAAATCCACGGACGGTAAAGCGGACCCAACTGCTGCAGGAGGCAAAGTTATGGAATGCCTTAAAAAAAAGGATCATGCCGTCATCCCACAACACCACGGTCGACCAGCCGAGGTTAGCGTTGATACATTCCATTTTACATGAACGGCCCATTAATGTGGGTAGCTATATTCGGGAGAGCATTTTGGAATGTGCGCACAGACCGAAGGGTCCCCTTTTCCTCCCGTACCTCATCACCTCACTCTACCGTGGCCATGGCATACCAGAGGTCGACACTGACTTGCGAGTCCAAGGAAAAGGCTGGACTTAAAAGAACATCCTCAGTCTCATCTCGCTGCCACCCCCTGTCGTCATTCGACCCTGCTGCCACCACAGCCGACACGACAGAGCAGCCAGACACTGAGCCAGCTGCCGCAGCAGCCGCCCCGACAGACTCCTCCGCCCAGATATTAGCTGCCATTCAAAAGCTGGAGGAACGACAGATGGGTTTAATGACCTTCATCACTGACTTTGCTGCCTCTACGGTAACTTTTATACAAAATTCTTTAAATTACCCTGATGCTGCCTTCCCCACTTTTCCTGCACATTACTTTACTGTCAATACACCTGCCCACACTCCTACACCTGCTGCTACCCCACAGACACCCTCTGCCACCTCAACGCCATCGCCTGCCCCGACAGCAGCAGGCAGCGCCCATGCTGAACCCTCTGCCCGTGGCACAAAACGTCGAATGGCATCGGAGGATCTTGATGCCTTTGTTGCTGGGTTCTCCTCCTCTTCTGTTTGGGCCGCCAGTGATACTGAGCCCTCTATCAAGAGGAATCTGTCGAAGGAGTTCTCACCGGTGAAGAGGCAGAAGAGGATGGCAGATAAAAATAACATGCCAAAAGCCAGCAGCAATGACAGCAACAGCGGGGAAAGCAGCAGCAGCAGCTCTGAAGTTCAGGTTGTGGAGCAACCCCCTCACATCTCCCCAACTAGAATCCAGCCACCACGGGAGGCCAAAGCAAAGAACACATCTGCCTCCCCAGTGCCCCAGCCAGCTCCGAAAGCTAGAGCCCGCCGCCAGATCAGACTCAACAGCAGCAACGAAGACGGCGATTAAAATTTAAGTTTCTTTTCTTATTATTGCTGCATGCTATATATTTTGTGATGTACTGCCTTATCTTTTGTTTTTATTTGTCATTTGCATTGAGGGCAATGCAACCCTCGAGTTTGGGGGTGGCAACCCTCCATTAATGGAGTCCATCTTAGTTGTTAACATTTGTGTCTTTACTTAGTTTATTTTTCTCTTTTAAAATAAAAAAAATGATAAAAATATTGAAAACTTTGGCTGAAAACTGTGAACTGAACTTACCTGCCGTGACAGCCCTGTCGTGGCAGTGACTTTAGGATAGTTTTTAGGAGAAGTTTAGAGCCTTTCTATAGTTCTGAAAAGTTAAACACATTTGTGACTATTATACTGCTTAGAACTCTTCTAGTTAACTAGAATAGGAAGCTTAGCACTTGAATAGCCCCTAGAGGTGCCTAACACTGGCTATAGGAAAGAAGTTTAGCAAAAGAGACTCAACAACCCTAGAGGTGCCTAACACTGGCTATAGGAAAGAGGTTTAGCAAAAGAGACTCAACAGCCCTAGAGGTGCCCGAAACTGGCTCTAGGAAGTTAACTAGAGGTGCCTAAAACTGGCTCTAGTGAAACTTTAGCTTAAAAAATAGTGAAATCGAGTCAAAACAAAAAAATCAAAGGAGCATGAAAAAGTGCCTTCAAAAGATAAACTTTGGCATAAAAATTTGAGTTAAGAGCTGAAATATTCTAGTGAAACTAAGAGAGTCTTGGCATATAACTGTTCACAAGCATGCACACACTGCACGAGGACTATAGTGAGACTCCGGACAGATCCTAAATTATCCGACAGGTTGCTGCCGTCACAGGGAACGAACGACGGGTAAGGGAAGGTTCACTGTTTAAAGCCAAACAAAAATATTTCATTTTTCTTTTAAGTCTTAGTTGCTTGAGGGCAAGCAAAAACTTGAGTTTGGGGGTGTGTTGAGTGCGTAAAAGTTCTATTATTTACCCCCTATTTAACCCATATTTCTACTGCATTCAAGCATTATTTATTGCATTTAGGTCAGTTTACAGCTAAACATCACAAATATATTAAAAGGCACAGTTTCTACTAAAATTTGTTGTTTTTGCAGGTTGCTGCTGTAGCAGACGGAAAGGGCAGGCGCTGGGCAGTGAAGCATAAGAGCTGGAACTGGATGAGCAGTCAAAGAGGACGATGATGTCTCATGGTTGCCGCCGTGACAGCAGAGGACGACATCAGTTTTGAGGAGAAGAAGCAAAGTGGACCTCGACATATAGAGAAAATTCAGCCCGTCTGTCGTGTGAAATCACTATATTTTTCCAAGCCCCAGATCGAAAGGAATGTCAAGCCCAAAGTTCAAGGAGAGAAAATCCCAAGCAAGAAAGATGACGGCTGGAAAGTGATTCTTTGAAGATTTAGTCTTTATTAGAATTGTACTTTAATTTAAAGAAGTATTCTTGCTATTTTAGAAAACTTGGACCCAAAGCCTATATAAGGGCATATATTTCGACCTAGGAGGGCATAACCGATTACCTAGCTTTCTTCCCAAAACCCTAGCCGTTTTCCTTCCCTCAACATGTTCTAAATTCCCCCTAGGGCCACGGGTTGATTTGTAAAGTAGTTGCAAGGGTTGTTTTGTTTTAGGAATATTCAGTTCAATAAAATAAACTTCAAGTTCTCTTATTTTGGTTATTAATATCTTGCAAGAGCATCGGGAGAGCATTGTGAGGTTATCAATTTACTTAGCATCGGGAGAGTTAAGTATACGAAAGGAATAAGAGCAAGTTCTCTAGTTTATAGTTGAACTATCCCGGACATAGGGATAGGACGAGGTTAAGTGGCTAAAGAAGAATTCATCAATATCGGTGTTCATCCTTCGATTCACGCCGGGAGGTATCATCAAAGACGTGATCATCGACAGACTTGGACCTAGGGATAGGCCAAGGCACATCTGGGATTCTTTCCAAACTTGAAGTACTGAGTTGAGTGTTCGCTGCCGCGACAAGCAACGGACTGCTGCCGCGACAGGTGCTGCCGCGACGGGGACGACGACAGAACTGGATTTCCTGGACTTAGCAATACCTGCACTACTGAGCAATTCAATACTAGCCCATTCTCTCTATCTTGATTTCTCTACTTTTATTTTCCAGTAATCTTTATTATTCTCGTGACAACTTTCTCAATTATTTTCTTTATCTTCGTGCAGTGATTCAAGGTGAAGCTATTAGCCCAATCCCTGTGGAGACGATATCCGATACTTCGTATCACTTTACTACTTGCGTCGTGTACACTTGCACTACAATTGCAGTAGACTCTTTTACACGCAACAGTTTTAGTCCTTCAAAAGTCACATACAGGGTGAGAAACGTGATAACAACCTTTCGCCAAGGGGATGACGAACTGTAGAGTGTCCATAAGTTCTATATTTTGTACACATTCCAGCCCTTATTATTGTTGTTCTTAAGTTCATTTAGGCATATTAAGGTTCACTGCATGCATAATAACAGAATTTGTTATTTTACCATACTTTTATTGAATATTCTATGTTTGGTTAAGAAAAGATACTATTTTAGTTTAGTTTTCATTTTCAGTAGCTGTGTAGAGGAGGAGAGGACATGAAAGCATGGAGCAAAAAGGAGCTGTACTAAAGCAGTTCCAGTCACCGCCAAGAACACTGCCATACCATTGCCGCCAACTGCTGCCCAGGCAGAAGTTAAACCGACTTAGTCAAGATGGGTTGCGATTGAAAGAGGACAATTCCCTGAGTCTAATGAGCTCAGTCTTGCAATTTTCTGAAGCCTGTAGTGGCCTGAAGAGCTTATTAAAGATTGATAAGTAGGAGGACTTATCTTTACTTGCTGGAGAAGGCAACGTCCAAAGAGTCCTCATTCAAGTAAAAAAGAGTCAACATTTAATGTAAAGCTTCTTTAAGGACTTCTACTCCAAAGAGGACTCAACTTAGGCCAAAGCCCTATATATACCCATGTAATTGAGGGTATAGGGGCATAGCGATAGAGATATTATGCTTTTAGATAACGAGAGTTTAAGTTTTTGTATGCAAAGTAGTTGTGAGAAACGGTTTTACTAGTTTAAGTTGTTTTTGCAATAAAATACTTTCAAGTTTGCTTAATTGATGTGCTTCACTTCTTCAATTAGTTCCAAAAGTCTAGTTGAAGAAATCCATTTGTCGGGCACGAGAGTGTCAAACTCACGAAAGAATTAAGTACGGTCTCATCATTACGAGGTGTTGACTGCCTGTGTTAGGTTTACGCTGAGATTGCTAGGTATTGCCTACATCACGCAGTGACAGAATCCTAGCCTAGACATAGGTAGGATCACTTTAGAATTGCTTCGCCGAACTTGGAGTATCTGCTAGACTTGCCGCCGGGACTTCTCTCCATCTCACCTGCCAGGACAACGAAAGTTGCAAGAGCAGTGTGCTGTTGTGGAATCGAAAGTTGTCGCCGCCTCAATCCACCATTACCCGCCGAGGCAGCAGATCGTGGCAGCGCAAAACACACTTAATCTTTACAGCGCAGTCTACACACTACTGAGCTACAACTACCTGGCCCAATCTATCAACCTAATCTTTATCTCTCTTTATCTTAAATTACTTGTGTTTTTATTTTTGTGCTTTTCAATATTTAGAAATTTAATTGTGCAATTTACTATTTCCTTGTGCAGGAAAACACTCATAGAAGTTGTTCCAATCCCTGTGGGAGACGATATCTTATATACTATAACTTGACAAGAGTGTGCACTTGCAATCATAAATAGAGAACACCCAAACGCTCTACAAGTTTATGACGTCGTTGATGGGGATTGGCAACAGCATCTGCGATTGAATTCATGCACTTTTACTTTTAGATTTTGTATTTAAATTTCTGTTTATTTTATTTTTCAAAAAAAAAATTACGCCTCTTGTTTGTCTTTGGTATGACCAGGGCGAACACATGATCAGCACTTAGTCGCCAGGGAGGCAAAGACGACAAACAACAACCACTTGAGAAGAAGAAGGACATACCTGGATGAAGAGCCAAACACAAAACCCTCATGAAGTGGTTATATTTTGGAAATGCACAACCCAACATAACCAAATTTTTATTTTTAATTTATTTTTATGCATTAGGATTAGATTTAATTTTTATTTTTCTTGAAATTTATTTAATTTTCAGTTATCTTTATTTAATTTTTGCATTTAATTTATTTCAAGTTAGGAATGAAGGCAAGACCAAGAAGGATATGGAATAAAGGAGAGGCCCAACCCAGTGGCCAAGGCGGCCCAAGGCAGATTAGCATAACGGTTAGCGGCTTCATAACGGCTAGCCGCAACAACTACATTTGCAACAGCTAGCGGCAACGACTATCTGCGTAACGGCTAGAATCCTGCTAGACGCGCCGCAATCATTGCTGCCCATTGACAACGTGCCCACCAAGGCAGTGGGGAGTAGCGGCTATATAAGGCCAACTATTCTCTCCCCATTCTTCACTTTGCTTTCTCTTTTTCTCTCAATTCTTCTTGTCTTCTTTGCTTTCAAGATCTCATCTACTTTATTTTCTTGTAATTTTTTTTCATTAGGAAACACAGTCGTTCTCACAACTATGACAACATCAAAACCACAGCCTCATCCTCCAAGCCAATCTTCCAAAGGTTCTTGAATGCTGACGTAGCGGCAACCTATCGGTAGTACTTCGCTGAGCGACAAATTTGGGAAGAGATAGGCTTCAAGTACACAAGACAAGAAGGGGATCTTTGCCTTGAGCCTAACGTATTTGAAAGGGTCCACACATTGGGATGGCATATCTTTGCACGGCAGCCATAGGAGATAAACACCAACTTAGTGCGAGAATTTTATGCCCACAAAGCTACCCCGAGAAACCCCTTCGTCTACGTTCGCGACGAGGGTGTCAAGCTCACAACAACAACAATAAACAGCTTCTACGGAATAGAAATCAAAGGGAATCCGCATGAACAATGGAGTTTGGGTTTAATGACAGTAGACTACGAAAAGATTAAAAGAGAAATCTTCCAGCCCAACGCCAAGTGGCTCACCGGAAAAAATAACGGCTCAGTAAACCGCCGCGACTTGCTACCAGAGGCCATTCTTTGGAGTAACTTCGTCCAGCACCGCATAATACCCACTTCGCATAGTTCCATAGTCAACAGGCCGCGACTGGCCCTAATCCATAGCATAATGAAGGGGCAGCCAACTAATGTCGGGGAAGTTATTCTTGAAGAAATATATGCCCACGCAGCCAAACCCATATCCAAGGGACCCCTCGTTTTCCCCTCACTCATCATCGGCCTCTGCGTCAATTTTCGTGTGCCGCCGCATCCCAAAGATACCATCATCGCTGCCAAGGAAGGTTGGACAAGGAAGGCATGCCTACAGATGATGCAAGAGCCAGAACCTGAAACGCCAGCAACCGCCCAGTCACCGTCCAACCCTGCTGCCACCCAGGCCGCGACGGGCAGTACTAATGCTTCCCTTTCTTCCGCCGTGATTCCTCTTCTTTGAAGCCTCGTAGAGAGCTGCCATAGAATTGAGCACAAGTAGGTCATCTTTACGAGATACATCGCGGAGGTGCAAGAGGCCTTTGTGGCCTACTTGCTAGACAAATATCACGACGCCGGACCAAGGTTGCCAGCCTTCCCATCGGAGTTAGCAGCTTCTAAACCAACCCAGATCACACCTCGACCAGCTGGCACTCCGGCCGCAGCAGACAACGAGGAACCACATATCCTCCCCAAAAGAATGACCTCGCCCACTCACATCTAGCCATACAACCTCACCTCCTCATCTAATTCTGAAAAAGAGGATGAGACTACGGCCGCCTCCGCAGCAGCAAAGGAGGCAGCTGCCAAAGAGACAGTTGAGGCCTTAGATTCATTAGAGAATGAGGTATATGATTCCTCCTTCGACGAATCGTCTGTTGTAGCAAGGCAAAGGAAGCGGCCCGTCGGTGCGACTGAACCTCAAGGCGAAGGGTATGAAACCGAACCAGAAAAACCACCTAAAAGACCCACTCCCAGCCGCATCTAGCCATCGGACATTATTTGTTCTTTTACCATGCTTTTATTGAATATTCTATGTTTGGTTAAGAAAAGATATTATTTTAGTTTAGTTTTCATTTTTTAGGTGTTGTAGCTATGTAGAGGGGGAGATGATAGGAAAGTAGGGAGCAAAATGAGCTGTACTGAAGCAGTTCCAGTCACCACCAAGAACACTGCCGCCGCAGCATTGTCGCTGACTGCCACCTAGGCAGAAGTTAAACCGACTTAGTCAAGATGGGTTGAGATTGAAAGAGGACAATTCCCTAAGTCTAATGAGCCCAGTCTTGCAATTTTCTTAAGCATGTAGTGGCCTGAAAAGCTGATTAAAGATTGATAAGTAGGAGGACTTATCTTTACTTGCTGGATAAGGCAGCGTCCAAAGAGTCCTCATTCAAGTCAAAAAGGAGTCAACCTTTAATGTAAAGCTACTTTAAGGACTTCTACTCCAAGGATAACTCAACTTAGGCCAAAGCCCTATGTATACCCATGTAATTGAGGGTATAGGGTCATAGCGATAGAGAGATTACGCTTTTAGAAAACGCAAATTTAGTTTTTTGTATGCAAAGTAGTTGTGAGAAACGGATGTACTAGTTTAAGTTGTTTTTGCAATAAAATACTCTCAAGTTTGCTTAATTCATGTGCTTCACTTCTTCACTTAGTTCCAAAAGTCTAGTTGAAGAAATCCATTTGTCGGGCATGAGAGTGTCAAACTCACGAATGAATTAAGTATGTTCTCATCATGCCGAGGTGTTGACTAATTCGGCTTAGACATAAGTTAGAATTTCAGCAGCTAAAAGGAGCAACCAAACGTCGACTGCCTGTGTAAGGTTTATGCTGAGATTGCTAGGTATTGCCTACATCACGCAGTGATAGAATCCTAGCCTAGACATAGGTAGGATCACTTCAGAATTGCTTTGTCGAACTTGGAGTATTTGCCAGACTTGTCGTCGTGACTTCTCTTCTGTCAGGACAACGAAAGTTGCAAGAATAGAGTGCCGTTGTGGTATCGAAAGTTGTCGTCGCCTCAATCCGCCATTACCCGCCGAGGCAGCAGATCGTGGCAGCGCAAAACACACTTAATCTTTACAACGCAGTCTACACAGTACTGAGCTACAACTGCCTGGCCCAATCTATCAACCTAATCTCTATCTCTCTCTATCTTAAATTACTTGTGTTTTTATTTTTATGCTTTTCAATATTTAGAAATTTAATTGTGCAATTTACTATTTCCTTGTGCAGGAAAACACTCATAGAAGCTGTTCCAATCCCTGTGGGAGACGATATCTTATATACTATAACTTGATATGAGTGTGCACTTGCGCTCATAAATAGAGAACACCCAAACACTCTACACGAACCAATGTATGAAGCTTGGGAGAGGTACCAACATATGCTAAACAATTGCTCACTTCATGGTTTCCCATCCTGGACTCAGGTCTCGATGTTCTACAATGGAGTAAATCAACCTACACGAATGATGCTCGACGCCTCAGCCAATGGAATCATCCTGGACAGACCACCTGATGAGGCACTACATAATCTTAACAGAATTGCTAATAACGACTACAAGTTCCCTACAGCCTGCCGCGGCGGCATAAGGTGGCCAGTTGTTGTGAATGAAGTAAAGGCCACTGAATCTGTTAATGCCCGCCTGGATAAACTGACCGAGTTTGTGATGAATATGGCCAAAGGAAAGACATATGAGGCCAAGGCTGTGGAGCATTTTTGTGATGAGTGTGGGGGCAACCACGATTCCTCTGAGTGTAGTGAATCCACCAACTTCATAGGAACCTATGAAAGGAATAGCAGGCCCAACACCAACACATACAACCCATGCTGGAAGAAGCATCCGAACTTCTCCTGGAGTAATCCAAACACGGCTGCAAATCCAACTCAGCAACCAGGAGGATACCATCAGAACCTGTCTAGACAGCCGCCTAAGCAGCAACAAAATACGAGCAATAACTAACTCGAAAATACTTTACATATTTTTATGTCTTGAACCATTGATTTTATTTTTCGTACTAATAAATTTATTGGTAAGACTGATTCGTTTGTAGACAGGACTGAGATGAGAATGAACAATCAGGAGGCTGCAATAAAGAACCTGGAGACCCAGTTTGGGCAATTCACGGAGATCATTAGCAACAGGACAAAGGGAGCGTCATCCAACAGCACAGAGGTAGCATTCAAACCCACCTATGAACAATGTAAAGCCATATCAACCTGAAGTGGGAAACAACTGGACGAGCTCAAAACTGAACAACCAATGAATCAACAAAAAGAACAGCCTGTCGCGGCAGCACCAAAACCAGCTGCCCCGGCAGATGAGACTGACATCAACCCTAAAGAGGATGATCCTGAGTCACCACATATTAGATTTCCATGCAAAAAACGCATTTAGGACATCCGTCTACCGCCGCCTTTCCCTCAAAGACTAAAGCAACAGAAACAGGAGCACCAGTTCTGAAAATTTCTAGATATTCTAAGACAGGTGCACATTAACATCCCTCTCGTGGAAGCCATCAAGAACATTCCCAATTACGCGAAATATCTGAAGGACATGGTTTCCAAGAGGAAAAGAATTGGGGAGCTCAAAATCGTAGTTGTAACAGATGAGTGTGTGGCTATGCTGCACAACAAGCTACCGGCCAAAAGAACAGATCTGGGCAGCTTCGTTATTCCATGCAGAATCGACATCAACCACGCCATGAGAGCCCTATGTGATTTAGAAGCCATCATTAATCTGATGCTGAAGACGGTCTTCGACAAGTTAGGTATTGGGCAAGCCAAACCCACCTCCATCATGCTGAAACTAGCAGACCATTCATTTGTACAACCGAAGGGAAAAGTCAAAGACATCCTGGTTCGCGTGGGAAGCTTTATTTTCCCAGCAAACTTCCTCATCCTAGATTGTGAGGCCGACAAGAACGCCCCTATCATACTTGGGCAACCGTTTCTGGCCACGGGCAGAATGCTAATTGATGTGGAGCATGGGGAACTGATTATGAGGGTGAACAACCAAAGCATAAAATTAAATGTTTTACAGTCCTTAATAATTGAAAAAAAAGGATGCCCAGACGCTCAGGCTTCGGGAAATCAGTACTGAAACAGAGAACGACAGCAGCCGCCCAGGTAGGCAGCAGGGCAGAATGCAGGACCCCAAGGAACAAGAGGACCCCCAAGAGGGCGAAAAGCAAAAAACCACCTCAAGAAGTGGTTATGTCTGGGAGATGCACCTCAATGCACTCCCAACATAACTTATTTTTTTTAATTTATTTTTTTTATTTTTTATTTTTTAGAATTAAAATTTATTTTATATTCTTATCTTTAATTTTTAAGATTAGATTTTAATTTATTACAATTTATTTTTCAGATCTAAGTATTTTTATTTCAAGTATTTCTTTATTTAGTTTATTATTTTTATTCTCAGGTTTTAGGAATAAAAGAGTAGGACCAAGAAGAAGGCCCAACAAGGAGCCCGCCCACCATCCCATCGAGACAGCTGAGAGCGGCACATCGCAGAAAAAGTGTAATGGCTAGTTGACCGCTAACGACTAGCTGCCAACGGCTACAGAAGTAACGGGCAGAAAACCTGTAACATGCGTGAAGCAATTTGCTCGTTGGGAATTTAATGCCGCCACGACATCTCTCAGCACCATCTATATAAACCTCAATTCTCTCATTCATCTACTTTACTTTCATCTCCTTATTAACTTATTCTTGAATCCACTGCTCTCTTTCTCATTATCTTATTTTAGTTTCAGATTAAAAAAACTGCCTCACATATGGCATCAGCATCACAATCCAAACCCACATGCTAATGTTTCTTCTCCAATGATGATGCAAGAAGGTACAGAACCCAGTTCGCAAAACAAGCCATATGGGAGGAACAATGGTTCCATTATTCACAACAGACAGGGGATCTCGGTCTTGAGCCTGCCCTCTTCGAAAATATCCATAGCAAGGGCTGGAAGATATTTGTAACCCCCTCGACCCGGCCTAGCCACCTGACCGTATCGAGCGGATCACACGGGACTAACCGAAGAAAGATCCGAAGATTTCTCTCCAATGAGCAACCCTAAACGCATTGATTATTATCTTTTCTAGATGCTCGAATTAAACCTTATTTTTTAGAATACACAGCGGAAGAAAACACGACAAAATGAGCACCGATCGATCAACCGAGCAACCAGGGACCAAAATGCAAAACTAGCATAAAATAGGGACTTAAGATGAAATTAAGGTGATCACTTTGAAATTAGTTTCATTTCATGCTTCCATACTGAAATGCAACATAAAACAAGGCCACAAACAAGCACAAATGATAACACATCAAGCAAGAACCAAAACGCAAGAAAAATAACTTCAAAGATATTCCTAACTAACCTTCAACGACTCCCATTTCAAAACGCCCACGATCATATCAAAACAGGTATGCACAGAGAGCTTTCGTTTCGAAACGGTTTGGACCCGTTCCGGCCCTGCAAAGCTCGTTTCGAAACGCCAAGGCCAAAACAAGGGTCATTCCGAAACCTTCGAGCCCATTTCGAAACGCCATGCTGTAGTAACAGAAAAACTGCAGGTCGAGCATCTCTAAGGTTACTTCCCTTGGTTCCAATCAACACAGACAACAAGGTAACATCAAGAGGGGCATACAAACACCAAGATCAAACATCCAAACAAACATACAAGCAAGAGAACTTAAACAACGACTAACAAACGATTAACCAAGGAACCTCAAGATCTTTGAATTAAGCAAAACAAGGTAGGAAGCCATAACCATTAAGCTCAAAGTAAAAACAAGCCAACCAAGGCATAACAAGCATACTCTCAACACAAGGAGTTTACAAAACACTCCTAAAACATAAACAAGGTCTATCCTCTTTGCCACACACACTATTATCTAAACAAACCCATACTTGAGCTTGAAGCGGACACTTGGATCACCTCTCTTGCACCGTTTCCTTCCAAAAAGATTTATGGATCTGCATTGTTGGAAAGAGAGTGTAAGCTACGATGCTTAGTGAGCGGGGCTCAAAACCAAACTACAATAATGCATTTTTAAAAACAACTTCATTTTGGAAACCAAAACACTTTCTTAAAATCACTTTCGCAAATCATTTCCTTTCAAACATAACATACTTAAACCAAGTATAAGCATTTGCAAGAACACATGTCATCGGCACAAAACATGCATGAACCATATGTAAACCACATATGCAAACCAAGCCTATCGGCTCCCATTTCAAACCACATACTTCAAGCATATAAACACAACCATATGAGTTTACCAAACTCATATTAAAACCATAAGCGAATGAGTAAACCAGCATCATTGACACGTTGCTCGGATAAGCAGACACCTTGATAACACAACCCCCATCAAGTCACATGGTGAAACAACCCTCACTACAATCTCACTTCGGCCGGGATGCCACAACCCGCATTGCCCGTTGGTGATAGCACAACCCCTACCACTCGCATCACAATAGCACAACCCCTATTGTGAAACCGAAGAATTTATCTCACGCGCGAATTTTTATATTTATAATGCACTTCACATCCTAATGATCGATCAATCTATCTGATATCAAGATCCATATGTGTTAATATACTCATCGCAACATCTCATTCCACTGTTTTACACCGGGGATAAACACATCCCAAATACCATAACCACAAGCCCATGCATATCATAAACTCAAACAAAAATTCATAAATCACATGGCATTCTCATAGGATAAAATCAACATGCATTTAATGCACGATAACAGTGGAAAAACATCAATTTAAATGATATGCTCATGATCAAAACATGATCAAAATGTAAGACGGCGAAAATACCAAAAAAACTCAAAACTTACACTTGAGCTTGGATTGGCCTAACGACTCAATCCAAACCCCCAAAACACTTCCATAACCTTGTTAAAGCATTAAAATCATTTCCACTCACCAGCGATTACCAAAACCAAGCTGAAACTCTTTTCTAGCTTTTCGGTTCACCCACAAATGTATTCAACGATTCCAGATCTTCAACCCCTGCTTCTAACCAACCCAAAATAGAGGATTAGAGATATTTTCAACACTCTAACTTGCTGGGAAATAGAGATTCAACAACCCAATCAAAATGCCTATCGAAACATTTCTGAAACAAACTGAAAACATCAGAAAACTCAACTTAGACAACCTCCAGCAAAAACCCAGCATTATATATCATCAAAACACATGATTAAACATCTAAAAACATTAACCCAACATCAAAATACCTTCAGCTATTGATTTACCACAAAACTCACTCAAAAACTCACTTTTTCATTCAACAAACTTTAACACCAAACCCAATTTCGGGATTCCTATCATTCACCCATCATCTCAATACAAAAACCACATCAAAATAAAGGCAAAACCATCATCAAACCCAGCAACAACAGATCCAACTCAAGATCTTACCCAAATGCTCATTTTAGCTCATTTTAGCCAATTTCCATTAAAATCACTTTAAGAAAACATAATCTTAGTAACTATAAGAATCAAAGCATGGGAATATCAATAAAGAACCTTACATTAGAGGAGAATTTCATTTCTCACCTCCAATGATAGCTATTTCCCCTTGTTTAGAAAAAATCCCTTGAGAAAACAATGAATTAAGCTTGGGTTTTAGAAAACTAAAGTTGGAAAATCATTTGGCAACATTAGATTGATAAGAAATCACTTTTATCTTGAGAAAATCAAGCCCAAAGGCTGTTTGGCTGAAGAGAGAATGGAAAGAGCTTCAAAATAGAGTTTTAACATGAAATGAGGAAATAAGAGAAAACCCTTTTTAGTTTTAATTATAAAACCTTTTTTAAAATATTTGAATAGTAAAAAATAAAGGAGAAAATAACTATATTGTACCAGCCAATTTAGCTCCTTAAGGATTCTATGTTTTGACTCTTTTACAAAATAGTCATCAAAACAGATTTTGCAATCTTTACATTTTGGTCACCAAACCAAAATGTCATGGTTCGGAAAACGTTTTTCCAAAATTGTTTTTACCAAAGCCTTATACATATTTATTAAGGATTTTAGAAATTTATTTCATATTTTTCTGGCCATCTGATGTAACCCCCTCGACCCGGCCTAACCGCCAGACCGCATCGAACGGTTTACACGGGAAAACCAAAGCGAAACCCGTTAAGGCTTCACTCCGATTAACAACCCTAGAAAATTTCTTTTAAAGATTATCTTGTCTAGATGTTTAATTATATCTTATGTGAGAGGACACGCGGCAGAGACACACATGGATACAAGAAATGCGAAACAGACAATCAAACAACCATTTTTAACTTTTACAATAGGTCGTATTGATACGCTAGAGGACCGTATCGATACGCCTGGACTTGGTCAACTCCCAAAGTCAACCTAGGGAGACCGTATCGATACGCTAGAAGACTGTATCGATTCGCTCTCAACAGTCAACTTCTCAAGGTCAAACTACAAAGATCGTACCGATACTCTTGGGACTCGTACCGATACGCTAAAATCTCGTCAATTTCGCAGATTTCCATAGAGCTTTTGGCGTATCGATACACCCCCGCGTACCGGTACGCCTTGCCTAAAACAAGGTCCAAAGTAGAGGACCGCATCGATACAGGCCTTGAGCGTATCGATACGCCATGCACTGCAAAACTTGTTTTAGTAGCTAAAAGCACAAGGACTCGACTCTGGAGGCATTTAACAACTAGTCAAGCAACATACAAACTCAAACACAACACAAGACATCCATGGATAAACATACAAAGCAATTTAAACATTCAAAGAAGCAACATTCATCATGATAAGATCCTTAGATGAAACATGCATATAAGGCATTCACCTACATAGCCAAAAGTTAAACTAAAGCATACTTCAACATGGTATAAGGAAATAGAAGCCCAAAACGTCCAAACAAACTTGTCTAAGCAAAAGAACATGCTATCAACATCACAAAACACAAAGGTCCTATCCCGTTACTTAAATACTAATTATCAAAGTCTAAACCATACTTGAGGAAACCAAAACTCCCTTGGAGTCTCCCTTGTTCCCCGAGCTGCTTCGAAGGTCTAAGGGTCTGCATTGTTGGAAAAGAGAGCGTAAGCGTTTAAGCTTAGTGAGCGGTGCTAAAAAAAGGTAGCTACAACAATGCAGTTTTAAAACGGAACCTTGCTTGAAACCAAAACCATTTCCAAATCATTTCAACATGCTTAAACACACAATGTCATGCTTTTACATTCACGTGCATTTACAGAATGCAACCACAAGTCATAGGCTTACCATATGCTCATTCTCATAACACAAACAAAATAAACCACAATGCATAAACATAAGCGTAAATAGGTAGAATCATCAACATGCTTAACATGAGAATTAAAGCATTCAAGGGTATATTGACATTCAACGTTTTACTCGGATATGCGGATAACTTTCTCAAACCCACTAGACACTTCCGGTGGAATCTCACATCATCGTACTCACTCGTCTAATAAAAACATAATTTCCGGTGGAATCTAACATCACTAAGGCCACGCGTGAATTTTACCTTGAGTGCACTCTAATTCTATTGATCGATCAATTATATCCGGTAACAACCAAACACATGTCAATATACTCAAACGCAACCACAAGCATTACCGATGCTTGGACCACTTGCCAAGTCCAACTTCCATGCAAGGCATGTACTCACAAATGCAAGTATAAACACAAGTCTCGCATCTCAACATGCATAAAAAATGCAATTTAACATATAACAACATAGTACGATCATCTCGCATTCAAGAAATCGTAAAACACAATTTAATTGCGCAAACCTTTAAAACTTACTCTCGAGCTTGGATTGGCCTTTCAAGCTCAATCCAAACTCCCCAAGCACTTCCTTAACCACGTTAAGGCTTTTAAAATCGATCCACTCACCGATGAAACCCAACACAAGCCAAAAATGTCGATCAAGCCTCCAAGTTCCTCGGAATTGAGTCTGAAGCTTCTCCAACGTTTTCCCTTGCTTCTAATCAACCAAAAACAGTGCATTATACATCAAAACATCTACAAAATCGCAACCACAAATCAGATTACAACCCAAGACAAATTTTGCTACATTTCCAAACCAAGAACTAACCCAAACTCTTCATTTTCGGACCTGGACACAACCCAACAGTTACCAATCAATTTCATTATCCAAATCATCACTAAACATGTCCAAAACAGCCCCCAAGTGTAACCATACCATCAGCCCAACTTTCCCCTCACATAACTACCTCAAAACTCAAGATTTTCACTTCTAAACTCACCCACTAATACCCATTTCGGGATTTCATTAAAACTTCACCATTTTAACATTTGTTAAGCTTAAAAGCAAGTTTATAACATATATGGACTTTACAAATTAAGAACTCAACGAAAAACCAACAAAGTTTCCATCTTTAATTTAAAACTTTGAACACTTGAAACAACTCAAAAATGAGTTTTATAGAAATCCAAGACCATGAAAATGTTGAGGATGAATAGGGGAAGTCAAAACGTTATTACCTTGATAAAATCTCTTGAAATCGTTGAGGAAAATGATGGAACAGTGTTTGGGTTGGGGGAGGGGTTTAGAACGTGAAAAATCAAAATAAAGAAGATGATAGCTTTGAAAAACCCCATTTTATTCCTTTTTGTGAAAAATCCCCTTTTTGCCCCTTTAGTCTTTTAAAACTCTTTTTTGGTGTTATTTAAAAATAGTTTTTCTCCAATTTAATTTAACCTGACTTAGTTTAATAAACCTGATATCTCCCGGCCCTAAACTCAGGGTGTTACATCTGAAGACCACTTTCTCTGAACTCACCCACAACTCCCAACACCGGCCTTTCATCCCCTTTTTGCCCCTTTAGTCTTTTAAAACTCTTTTTTGGTGTTATTTAAAAATAGTTTTTCTCCAATTTAATTTAACCTGACTTAGTTTAATAAACCTGATATCTCCCGGCCCTAAACTCAGGGTGTTACATCTGAAGACCACTTTCTCTGAACTCACCCACAACTCCCAACACCGGCCTTTCGGACCTCGAAACCTTACTAAAACTTCTAGACCCAAAACCCGGGTGTTACAATATTCGTAAAATAGCTGGAAGTGGCAAACATCATGATTGTCCGGGAATTTTATGCCCACCACCCCCTCCCTGAACTGTTGTTCGTATTTGTCCGAAGGGAACCCGTCAAGATCAATGCGACATTGATAAACAACTTCTATGGGCTCAAGATGGACGACAACCCTCACGAAGAAGGGAGGCAATCCTTGATGGCTGCCGACTATGACAAAATCAAGGCCCGGCTGTGCGAACCCAATACCCCTTGGCTGGCGGGAAAACATGGCGGCTCCGTGCAACGCCGTCGATTACTACCAGAGGCGATGCTATGGAACACATTTGTCAAACGGCGTCTGCTACCCACCTCTCATAATTCTACAGTGGACCGGCCGCGTCTCGCTCTCATTCACCCAGTAATGATGAATAGGCTGATAAATGTTGGGAAAATAATCTGCAAAGAGATCCACAATTGCTTCCAAAAATCAAAGGGTTGTCTTTACTTCCCATCTCTCATCACGGTCTTGTGTGCCAATTTCAACATCCCATCAGATCAAAACGACGAGATGACATCCGCCAAAGAGTGCTGGACCATAAAGGTTCGCCTACAGATGATGCAAGCACCGGAAACAGAGCAGATCACACCATCGCAGCCCTCCGCCGCCCAGCCAGCTACACCGGCAACCCCAGGTAGTACTGAAGCAGTCCCAAATCCAGACGTCATTGCCCTTCTCCACACTTTGATAGAAAGCAACTAACAGATAGAGCGACAGAAATTGACATTTATGAAATACGTGGGGGAGGTCCAAGAGGCCTTTGTGGCTTACCTTCTTCAGAAATTCCCCAATGACGGCCCATCCCTACCCACCTTCCCCGAAGACCTAGCCACCGTAGCTGATCCTAGAGAAACTACACCATCATAAACAGTTGCCCGCCACGCCGCTTTTCGTCGCCATATGCCATCTCTAACGGGCTATTCGTCCTACTCAGCCACCTCTGCTTCTAACACGGTGGCTGACACCCCGAGAGGCATCAACAACATTTCTCTCCAGCTTTTACAGCGGAAACAGTGGCAAACACCTCTCATTCCAACGAGGTTGAGCAGCAGACGGCAGCAACAGCAGCACCCATGGCAATAGAGGACCCTCCGGCAGAACCAATGGCAGAGGCAACAAGAAAGAGAAAGCGACACATCCATCTCATCTGAGCCATAGGAAGAGGAGTCTGAATATGAGCCAAACCAAAGTGCAGCTCCTCGCCCCACTCTTAAGAGAGTCTAACCGTCGCGGAAAGCAAAAATATCACCCGCCAAGTCTGCCGCCCGGACATCTGCCAGCCGCCGCCTTGTCATCCAGTCTTCATCTTCCTCCTCTTCCGCAAAGACCCCAGCTTCTTCTCAGCCCTCCGCCAACTTCTAGAGTTGTTTCTTTTCTTTTCTTTATTTTATTGCTTATTTTTATGTTTTAATTATCTTCATTGTATTTATTTTTTTCTTGCAATTTATTTTGTGCATTGAGGGAAATGCTCGTCTCAAGTTTGGAGGGGGTAGCTCTCATATTTTTGTTTAGGAATCATAGTAGCATATAGATTGCATTGTACTTGCCTTATTATTAATCGGAAAAGAAAAATTTGTTATAACTTGTGCCTATGATAGGATAGCTGATTAATTTATTTTCGCACCAAATTAAAATTGAACTTAATTTTGGGAAAAGTTTAAATAACTTAGATTTTTTCTATAATTGCCAAAAATTAAAAACACTACTGTTACTTGCTGAATTTTATTGAATTTTTTATAAACATTGCCTGCTTTATCTTTAAAATTCTTTATAAAATTCTAACAATTGTTGCAGGTAGCCGCCGAGGTAGAAAACAGAAACATAAAAAGTAAAGCACTGCCAAGGCAGAGAAAAACAAAGAAAATTTGTTGTTTTTCCGTAGAGGTGCCCGAAACCGGCTCTAGGAAGAATCATGTGCAAGGACACTCTATTGTTATCAAAGTCCATGAATCTGAAAATCTTTGAAGTGACGAACAAATTAGCATGAGTGAATGAAAGTCTTCCCGGGATGACTCTGCTCAAAGGGTTCGGGGTTTTGTAGTGTGCTCCTATCTTAATTTTAGACCTAGAGAGTAGTTGTGATGACTTGAAGCCCTTACTGCCATGATTAAATAAATGTGCTTAATTGTGTTGCCTCGACAGCAACCTTATATACTGTAACATCATCTTTGTTTATTTAGAGTATTCTGCATATTCAGCTTGTACACAGTCCTACACACACTGCACTAGCATTATAGATTAATTCTTTGTTGTTTCCCTATCACTAATATAATGTATGTTCCACGGTCTTGAGGTGCGGAATCGAGTTAAAAACAAGTTTTTCTTCCCGATTAGTTCAAAGGGCAAGTATGTTTAGGTTTGCATTGCTTGAGGACAAACAATAGTTCGAGTTTGGGAGGTGTGTAAAGTGCTCATAAGTTCTATATTTTGTGCGCATTCCATCTCATATTATTGTTGTTCCTAAGTACATTTTAGGCATAATTAGGTTCATGCATTGCATATTTACAGTATTCTTTAATTTACCTTGTTTATGTTGAATATCTTTAATTTAGTGAGGAAAGGTGATGTTTTAGTTTAATTTTAGTTTTAGGTACTAGAAGCTGGCAGAAGGAGAGAGGAGCTGAGGAGCTGATGCTGAGGCGTCAAGCCTAGGAGTTGTACTGATGCAGTTCCCGACAGAGAGAGCTGATGTCGAGAACCTGCCGCCGCCATACTTGCCGCCCAGGGCAGCAAGCTGAGGAATTGGAGAATTGGAGTGCGATCTATAGAACAGGAAATCCTAATTCCAACGATGTCATCTACTCAATTTTTTGACGCCTGGAGCAGCGGACAGAGCCGCCGAAGGAGGAGATCAAGATAACTTGTGGAGCAAGGCAACAAGAATGAGTCCACATTCAACTTAAAGAAGTCAGAATTAAAGGTTGCATTTAATGCAAAAGCTATTTTGAAGACTTCTACTCCAATAAGAACTTGGCCTAGATAATGCCTATATATACTCGACATATTTTGTAATTGTGGACATCTTAGGTTTTCCTTTGGGCATAGTCTAGATTTTCTTGCCGCCATTATGTTCTAAATTTTCTTTTGGGTTTGGGTTATGTTGTAAAATAGTGTGAGAACGATTGTTTAGGAATTAAGTTTGTATTTGCAATAAAAGTTCAATGTTTGCTTATTCCATGTTCTTCATAGTTTTCAATTAAGTTCGAAAGATTAGTTGTTAACTTTCAATTTGTTCGGTATCGAGAGAGTCAAAATCACGAAAGGGATAAGTACGATCCTCATCCTAATAAGGTGTTGATCAATCCAGCCTAGACATAGGTTAGGGTTTAAGGCGGCTAAGAGAGGACGAACCAAGGTTGCTGTCTTTGCAAGATTCACGCCGTGACGAGTATCATCTGCAGTGGGCAACAACAGCTTTCTGACTTAGACATAAGCGGGATCATTATCAAAGCGTTCTGCCGAGCCTTGAGGGACTGCCGAGTTTGCCGACGAGCCATCCATCTGTTCCACTACCAAGGCAGCAAAAGCGTCGAAGCAGCTAATCTGCCATCCTCCGCCGAGGCAGCAAAGTTTGGCAGCGCAAAGCAACTTAACATATTCAACACAGTTTCACACTACTAAGCAGCATAACCTAACCCATTTTATCACCCCTGATCTCTTCTATCAATTACTTGTGTTTATTTATTTTTCTTTTATCAAATAAAATTTACTTGTGCATTTAATTCTCTTTGTGCGGGAATTACAAATCGAATAAGCTGTCCAATCCATGTGGGAGACGATATCTTTTATACTATAACTTGACAAGAGTGTGCACTTGCGCAGTTGCGCTCCTATTTAGAGAACACTCAAACACTCTACAATACTGAAAATAGACAACTTTGTATAGATTGAATGTTATTTTTAATTACCTTAGTAAAGACTTAATTTTTTGTAGCAGATTATTGCTCTTTGGGTAATAATACAACAATTATAAAAAAATAGAAATTTATTCTCAATGTTTACATTTAATATAAGTTAAATTATTTTTTAAAATAATTTCATTGATTAATCAAAAAAATTATTGTTATTATTTTAGTTAAAATTCTTCATCAATTTTTTTAAAAAGCAGTCCTTTCATTTCATTAAGCAGACATACATAAGTTGATATTTGACCAATATAATTAAAAAGCCAAAATTTTATTTTGGTCACTATATTATGCTTAAAGTTGAGCGTTTAGTTCAATATTTTAATTTGGTAATTGGTATTATTTAATTAGTTAGTCTAAAAATCTAAATTGTTAATTATGATTCAACTTTCCTATGAAAGTTCAATGAAGAGTTATTCCTTGCCGGCATATTAGGCAGACATTGGAAGGCTGACAAATGAACATGTTGCCAACAATGAATCCACTTTGAAAGGATTTTAAAACATAAGGGCCGACAATCACTTTGGTTTTTCACCTTATTTGACCGTCGGCAGGGCCGTCCCTGAAACTTTGAGTGGATCATAAGGGCGACGGCGCCCACCCTTATTCAAGAATCATGGTTTATAATTATAATTATTTAATTTTAATAATAATTTATTTTTTCTAATATTTATTATTATGGTCATATTTTTAATACTTGTTATTTGGGAGGGTTTATTATTAAAATTTAGTTTTTTTGAATACTTGTTATTATGGTTCTATTTTTCCGATACTTGTTATTAGGGATCTATTTTTCTAATATTTATTATTAGGCCTACTCTTAAAAATCTTATTTTTCAATATTTGTTATTATGGATCCAATTTTTTGCAATACTTGTTATTAGGGGCCTATTTTTTTAATACTTATTATTAGGGTTCTACTCTTAAAATCTATTTTTTTCAATATTTGTTAGCATGAGTATTTTTTTCAATATTTTTTATTAGAGCCTAATTTTTTTTTCAATATTTGTTAATAGATACAAACTATTAAAATTTATTTTTTCCATTAATTGTTATTAAAGTCCCATTTTAGGCTCTTTAAAATTCAAAATTTTCAATAATTATTATTAGGGCCTAATTTTTAAGTTCACACGTAGGCCACTAAAATCTTAGAAACGGGCCAGGCCGTCGCGCGACAGCATCAACTTTAATATTGATTGCTAATAGCAGGTAATCTTCCTTTCTTTATTGCTAGTTTTATTAGAGGAGAAACTATCCTAGTGACCACTCAACTATTAGCCACGACCTGTTTTGACCACCCAACTAAAAAAATCAAAATTTGTTCACTCAACTATTTAAATAGACCTATTTTGACCACTGACAGTTAAAATCTAACGGAAAAATGACGTGGCAGTTAGAGTAAAATTTGTATAATTACACTTTTAGTCCTTGTTAATTACCTATTATATCAATTTGGTCTTAATTTTAATTTAATTAAATAAAATTAATCAACTAATCAGATAACGACACGTGTCATCACCTAATTGGATGAATTTACTTTAATTTTTAATTTAATTTATTAAATATTTTATATATTCCTCCAATCAGGTAGTGACACATGTCACCACCTGATTGAAGAAAAATTCAAGGGAAAAGAAGATGGCCATGGTGAGGTTTGAACTTTGAACCCATGACCTTTAGGTCATAAATAAAAGTCAAGGCTTAACCACTACGTCAACTACCAAGATGTAATATAAACTAAATCATTATATATATATATATCTTATAATGAAGTAAGTCCTAGAGAAAAAAGAAGTAAAAATGTTTGAGATGAGACTCCAACATGGGTCACATGAGATATATAAAAACACGCATATCAAATATTTGATTTAAATGAAAAGAAATTTGATTTTAAAAAGTATTCAAATATTTTTTTAAAACTATTAAAATACTTGATTTAAAATATTAAATCAACTTTTTAAAATATTCGAATAAGTTTTTTAAATCAAATTTATTTTCTTTTAAATCAAATATTTTTTAAATTGAAGATTTAATATTTTAATAAATATTTGTTTTAATTTAAATGTAAAAAAGAAAAAATATTTGAATATTTTAAATCTAATTTCTTTTCTTTTAAATCGAATATTTTTTAAAATCGAATATTTAATAATTTCATATTTTAATTAAATCAAATATATTTTATTTAGTGATATTCGTATTTTTATATATCTCATGTGACTCATGTTTGAATCTCCTCTCAAACATTGTTTTCTTCTTTTTTCCTTAGCACTTACTTCATTATAAGACATATATAGAATGATGCAGTTTATATCACTAAGGAGTAGTTGGTGTAGTGGTTAAGCTTTAGCCTTTTCCCCTTAGAAGTCATGAGTTCAAACCCCACCATGGCTATATATAATATTAAATATTTTAAATTAGAAATTAAAGTAAATTCATCGTTATCTGATTTGTTAATTAATTTTATTTAATTAATTAAAACTAGGACCAAATTGATATAATAGGTAATTAACGTAGACTAAAAGGGTAATTATACAAATTTTACTTTAACTGCCATATCACCTCTCCGTTAGATTTTAACGGCGGGTGGTCAAAATATGTAACGCCCCGAGTTTAGGGCCGAGAGATAATCGAATTAGTTAAACTGATTCGGGTTAAAATTTAAATTGGAGGAAAACTATTTTTTAACACACTTAAAGTGTTTTAAAAGATTAAAGAGCAAAATGGGAACTTTTAATAAAAATGAATAAAAAAGAGTTTTTTTTTCAAAAGTCATCATCTTCTCCAACTTATTTTCACGTTCAAAAACCTATCCAAACCCATTTTTACTATTCAATTGCCCCAAGCTCTCAATCCAAGTGATTTCTTCAAGGTAAATGGCTCCTTAACTTAGCTTCATCTTCCTTGAGTCTTAAATGCTAAGATTTTTGCAAAACTTATGAATTTAACTTGTTTTGATTTTTAAAGTTTGGGTTGAAATGAAAGAAGGTTTATGGGTTTTTCGTTTGGGTTGGTTATGGCTGAGTTGAGAGTTATTTTAACTTTGTTTTATTGCTAAAATAACATGAAAATGGTGGGTAGTTATAGGAAACCCAAAATGGGTATTGTGGGTGATTTTGGGAGTTGAAAATCTTGAGTTTTTGGATGGGTTTTGGGTCTAAATGATAGGTGAAGGTTTGATAGCTTTGGGTTGATGTTTAGGAATGTTAAAAGGTGGATTTTTATGGTAAATTCGTTGGGTATGGCTGCAAGTAGTTTGAGACTGAAATTATTATGTTTCGGGTGAGATTTGGGCTTGAATTGATGTGTGTTGTTGCAAGATTGTTGAGTTTCGAGTTTTTAGCGTGTTTGTGAGTGTATTTGTGTTCTAATGTTCGATTTTGGGTTGTTCAAAACATAGGAATTAGATTCGGGCTTTGTGGATGGAAATTTGAGTAGTTTAGAGGCTTGATTCAGCATCTTGGACATCGTTTGTGTGTTGGCTGGTGAGTGGATCGATTTTAAAAGCCTTAACGTGGTTAAAGGAATGTTTTGGGAGTTTGGATTGAGCTTGAAAAGCCAATCCAAGCTCAAGAGTAATTTTTAAAGGTTTAATGCAATTAAATTGTGTTTTACGATTCTTGATGCAATGTGAACATGTCATGTTGATAATGTGTTAAGTTTGCATTGTTATGCATGTTGAGACTTATGCCTTGTGTTTATATTTGTATTGTGAGTACATGCTTTGCATGGAAGTTTGGACATGGTAAGTGGTTCAAGCATCGATAATGCTTCTGGTTGTGAATGAGTATATTGACACGTGTTGAGTTGTTACAAGATATAATTGATCGATCAATAGGATTAGAGTGCACTCGAGGTAAAAGTCGCGCGTGGCCTTAGTGATGCTAGATTTCACTAAGGAGGAGTACGATGATGTGAGATTCCACCGGAAGTTATGTTTTTACTAGACGAGTGAATACGGTGATGTGAGATTCCACCGGAAGTTATGTTTTTACTAGACGGGTGAGTACGATGATGTGAGATTCTACCGGAAGTGTCTAGTGGGTTTGAGAAACTATCTGCATATCCGAGTAAAAACGATGAATGTCAATATACCCATGATGCTTTAATTCTCATGTTAAGCATGTTGTTGGTTTCCTTCTATTATGCTTATGCATTGTGGTTACTTTGTTTGCGTTATGAGAATGAGCATGTGGTAAGCCTATGGCTTGTGGTTGCATTCGGTAAATGCACGTGCTGGTAAATGCATGTTATTATGTGTTCAAGCATGTGGAAATGATTTTGAAATGGTTTTGGTTTTCAAGCAAACTAACGTTTTAAAACTGCATTGTTGTAGCTACCGTTTTGAGCACCGCTCACTAAGCTTAAACGCTTACGCTCTATTTTCCAACAATGCAGGCCCTTAGACTTTCGGAGCAGCTCAGAGAACAAGGGAGACTCCAAGGGAATTTGGTTTGCTCAAGTATGAGTTTAGACTTCAATAATTAATATTAAGCAATGGGATAGGACCTTTATGTTTGAAATGTTGTTGGCATGTCCTTTTTTATTAGACAAGTTTGATTAATTGTTTTGGGCTTGTATTGCCTTTTACCTTGTTGATTTATGCTTTTATTTGGCTTTTGGCTATGTTGGTGAATAATATGTATGTTTGTTTCTCTAAGAATCTTATCATGTTGGATGTTGCCTCGTTATGTGTTTATCTTGCTTCATATGTATCTCTATGGATGCCTAGTGATATATGTGTGCTTTGAATGTTGCTTAAATGCTTGTTAGATGCCTTTGTGTTGAGACACTTGTGTTTTTGATAGCTAAAACCAGTCTTGCAGGGCAGGGCGTATCGATACGCTCAAGGGCAGTATCGATACGATCCCTTATTTTGGGCAAGGCGTACCGGTACGCGGGGGAGTATCGATACCCCAAATGCTCTCTGGAAATCTGAGAAATTGACGAGATTTTGGCGTATTGGTACAAGTCATGAGAGTATCGGTACAGTCTTCGTAGTTGACCAAGGGAAGTTGACCGTTGATGGTGTACCGATACTCACCTTGTGGGTATCGATACGATTTCCCTAGTTTTGACTTGTGGTGTTGACCAAGTACAGGCGTATCGATACGGTCCTTTAGCGTATCGATACGGTCCTTTAGCGTATCGATACGACCTGTTATAAAATTTAAAATGGGGTATTTTAATGGCATGTTTTGCTTGTTTTGTATCCTTGTGTGATTTCCGCTGCGTGTCCTCTCACATAGGATATCATTAATACATCTAGACAAGATAACTTAAAAGAAATTTTCTAGGGTTGCTAATCAGAGTGGAGCCTTAACGGATTTCGCTTCGGTTTTCCCCATGTAACTCGTTCGATGCGGTTTGCGGCTAGGCCATGTTGAGGGGGTTACATTTGTTCGTATCAGAGACTAGGTTTCGCCCAGGTTCGTTGAGTTTTTGTAAGCCAAAAGGTAAGTGAGGTAAGTTTTATGGTGTAAGCTTGTTGATTGTGATTGCACGGTGATTGTAAGCATGCTTATGGCTATCTTTGTGTTGGTCGAGAAATAGTTAAAGGCACTCATTGCTAGTATACTATTATTGTAAGTGATTTTAAGTTTAAGGACTTGAGCACCTTGGACCTTGTTCCTTGCTGACCCCAAATCATTTCACTTGTTGTGTTTGTTTTTTAGCTTTTCATCTGTTAGCATGGTGAGACTGAGGGGAAGGCCAAGAATAGATAATCCAAGGGTTGAGCAGATTGAGAATGTTGAGGATGTGCGAGGAGAAAACTTGCCTCCTTCTCCTGCTCCTCCACCGGGAGTGGAGCGAATGCGGAAGGTGTTGGACTCCAGGCTGGTTAGAGACAAGCAGGTATTGATGTGAATCTGTTGATTCAGGCTATAGTCGGGGCTATTCAAACGGCTTTAACGGGTGTTCGGGTTGCAGCACCACCTCAGGGTGTAGGTTCTGGTTTATTGTTAGAGCGACTCCGTAGCTTGGGTAGGGTTGAGTTTCGTGGGTTGTCACCTGAGGGTTCAGAGGCATGGTTTGAGAGCACATTTCGTATTTTAAGTCAGATGGAGTGCTCTGAAGCACATAAGTTGGGCTGCATTGTCTCTTTGCTTCAGGGAGATGCCTACACTTGGTGAACTACTATTACTACGGGTATGCCAGAGGCCGAGGTTACTTGGGAGTTCTTCAGGGATGCTTTCCGTAAGAAGTACCTAGGTCCTCGATACCTAGATGAGAAGAAGAGAGAGTTTGTGGCTCTAGTTCAGGGTAGCTTGACTGTGTCAGACTATGAGGTGCAGTTTGTACGTCTGAGTCAATATGCTTCTGAGTTAGTTCCCACTAAGGCGGAACGTTGTGAGCGTTTCTGTTACGGGTTGGTTCAGGAAGTGAAGACCTACATGCTGGCTTCCGACTATACAAATTTTGATGTGTTGGTCGCTAGGGCCAAGGACATCGAAGAGTCTTTGGGACTTGCGGATCGCAAGGGTGCACCTAGTTCAGAAAAGAGGACAGTTGATTAGGACAGAGATCGTGCCAAGAGGCACAAGGATAGGAAACCTCATCATGATCATAGACGCGAAGGTGGTAATCCGGGGTGAGACCATCACGGCCAAGAGACTGAGAATTGTACTCCCAAGTGCAACAAGTGTGGTAGACGTCATTCCGGTGAGTGTTGGGGCACTTATGGCTCTTGTTGGAGCTGCGGGTCTATGGCGCACTTGAAGCGCGATTGTCCACATCCGTCTAGGGATGGACAAGCTCCTGCACGAGCTGTCGAGCATCAGAGAGACCGTGGGCGCGGTCGAGGTAACTTTTAGCCTAGGAATGACGATCAAAGGAATGTAGCTCATGTTGTAGCAATTCAGCCCGAGAGAGGTGGGCCAGCTAGGGTGTATGCACACCGTGAGGACAGGAATGACACAGATGTGATTGCAGCTCGTTACAGTCTTTGACTTTGCTTTCCTTGATTGATTCTGGTTTTACGCATTTGTGCATATTGAGTGAGCATGCAAGATTGCTAGATATTCCGGTTGAGATATTAGATGTGGGAATGAATTTCACTAGTTCCTTCGGTGAGACAGTTTTGGTCAGAAAGATGTACAGAAGATGTCCTTTGATGGTTCAGGATCATGTTTTTCCCGTGGATATGATGGAATTGTCGTTTAATGGTTTTGATGTAATATTAGGCATGGACTGGCTTGTAGAGCATATAGCTAGAGTAGATTTTGAGGAAAAGCGGGTGTTCTTGAGACGTTCAGAGGATCACGAGGTAGTAATAGTGGGTGAGAACGTTAAGTTCTTGTCCAATGTAGTTTCAGCCTTAGAGGCTCAGAAGTTATTGGATGTGGGTTGCTAGATATACCTAGCCTATGTTATGAATCTGAATATGGATGAGGCACGACCACGAGACATTAAAACAGTTTGTGACTTTCCGAGTGTATTCCCAGAAGAATTGCCTGGTTTTCCTCCAGATAGAGATGTAGAGTTTGTTATTGAGACTTATTCAGATTCAACTCTAGTATCGATTGCACCGTACCGAATGGCTTCTAAAGAAATGAATGAGTTGAAGACACATCTTCAAAATTGATAGACTGAGGGTTTATTCATCCGGTACTTCACCTTGGGGTGCACCGGTGTTGTTTGTGAAGAAGAAAGACGACAGTTTAAGAATGTGTATCGATTATCGACAATTGAATAAGTTGACAGTGAAGAACAAATATCTGTTGTCGGGTATTGATGACCTGTTTGATTAGTTGAGATGTGCTTCAGTGTTCTCGAAGATAGATTTGAGATCCGGTTATTACCAGTTGAAGGTAAGAGATCAAGATGTACCAAAGACAGGTTTCTGCACTCGTTATGGGCACTACGAATTCTTAGTGATACCCTTTGGTTTGACTAATGCACCAACAGATTTTATGGACATGATGAATAGAGTGTTTCACGAGTACTTGGATCAGTTTGTGGTAGTGTTCATTGGTGGTATTCTAGTGTACTCTCGTACCCAGGAAGATCATGATCGGCATTTGCGTTTGGTATTGTAGAAATTGTTAGACAATCAGTTGTATGCCAAGTTGAGCAAATGTGAATTTTGGATTAGGGAAGTAATCTTCCTAGGTCATATTGTATCAGCTGAGGGAATCTGTGTGGATCCCGAGAAGGTTGAGGCAGTTATGAATTGGAAACCACCAAAGACAATGACCGAAGTTTGTAGTTTCTTAGGTTTGGCTGGTTACTATAGACGTTTTGTTGAGGGTTTCTCAAAGGTTGCAGCACCTTTGACTAAATTGCTACATAAAGATGTTCAGTTTGAGTGGACTGATGCAAGACAACAAGCATTTGACAAATTGAAAGAAGCCTTAACTGAAGCTCTTGTTTTAATTTAGCCCGTGTCAAGGAAAGAGTTTGTAGTCTTCAGTGATGCGTCGTATGTTGGCTTAGGTTGTGTGCTTATGTAAGAAGGAAGAGTAGTGGCCTATGCGTCTAGGCAGTTGAAGACTCATGAGCGTAATGACCCTACACATGACATAGAATTGACTACATTGGTTTTCGCTTTGAAGGTTTGGAGACATTACTTGTATGGTGAGAAATGCACAATGTATACGGATCACAAGAGTCTGAAGTATATAATGACATAAAGAGAGTTGAATCTTAGACAACGTAGGTGGCTAGAGTTACTTAAGGACTACGATCTCACGATTGAGTATCATACGGGTAAAGCCAATGTAGTGGTCAGTGCTTTGAGTAGGAAGGTAGTAGTGGAATTACGAGTTATGTTTGCTAGATTGAGTTTGTCTAAAGATGGTGGTTTAGTGGCTGAGTTGCAAGTTAAACCTTTGTTTCTTCAGTTGATTAGAAAGAAACAATTGCAAGATAGATCATTAGCATCTCATGTACAAGACATAGCGGAGGGTAAACCGATAGATTTCTGTTTTAGTAGTGATGGAGTCTTGTGTTTCAAGAGTAGAGTAGTTTTTCTGGAAGATGTAGACTTGAGACGCACCATCCTAACTGAAGCTTACAGTAGCTCGTTTGCTATGCATCTGGGAAGTACAAAAATATATCGTGATTTGAAGAATGAGTATTTCTGGGTTGGTTTGAAGAAAGATGTTGCCGAGTTTATGAGTAAGTGCATGGTCTGTTAGAGAGTTAAAGCTGAGCACCAGTTTCCTTCATTTTTTGGCCGTTCACACCACTTATACTTTAGATAAGTTGGTCGATTTGTATATCAGTGAAATAGTGAGACTGCATGGTATACCGAAATCTATAGTGTCAGATAGAGATCTGAGGTTCACGGCTAGATTTTGGGAGAGTTTGCATAGTGCTTTGGGTACTCGACTGAATTTCAGCACTTCATATCATCCTCAGACCGATGGTCAGTCAGAGAGAGTCATACAAGTGTTGGAAGACATGTTGAGATGTTGCATTATTGAATTTCAGGGTTTGTGGGAGAAGCATCTATCGTTAGTAGAGTTTGCATATAATAACAATTATCAAGCGAGCATTCAGATGGCACCTTACGAAGCTATGTATAGTAGAAAATGTAGAACAATTGTTTGTTGGGCCGAAGTGGAACATAAATTGATACCTTTTCCTGATATGCTTAAGGGTACTACCGAGAAAGTACATTTGATTTGTGACCGTTTGAAGGCAGCTTCGGATCGATAGAAATCTTATACAGATTTGAAAAGAAGAGAAATAGAGTATGTCGTGGGCGACAAAGTGTTCTTGAAAGTCTCACCTTGGAAGAAGGTGATGAGGTTTGGTAGGAAAGGCAAGTTGAGCCCGAGGTTCATTGGTCTGTATGAGATAGTTGAGAGAGTTGGTCCTGTTGCCTATAGATTGAGACTTCTGGCCGAACTAGAGAAGATTCAAAACATGTTTCATGTCTCGATGCTTCGGAGGTATAGATCAGATCTGTCACATGTTATGCCAGTTGAGGAGATAGAATTGAATTCGGATTTGACCTACGATGAAGAACCAGTTGGGATTTTGGCTTCGGACAACAAAGTGTTGCGAGGAAGGACCATTGAGTTGGTTAAGGTTAAGTGGTGATACCGAGGAGTGGAAGAAACCACTTGGGAGAGGAAGGATGACATGAGAAAGGAGTTTCCGCATCTCTTTCCGCCAGGTAAATTTCGGGGACAAAATTTCTTAAGTGGGGGAGAGTTGTAATGCCCCGAGTTTATGGCTGAGAGATAATCGGATTAGTTAAACTGATTCAGGTTAAATTTTAAATTGGAGGAAAACTATTTTTTAACACACTTAAAGTGTTTTAAAAGATTAAAGGGCAAAATGGGAAGTTTTAATAAAAATATAAAAATAGTTTTTTTTCTCCAAAAGTCATCATCTTCTCCAACTTGTTTTCACATTCAAAAACCTCTCCAAACCCCTTTTTACTATTTCAATTCCCCAATCTCTCAATCCAAGTGATTTCTTCAAGGTAAATGGCTCCTTAACTTAGTTTCATCTTCCTTGAGTCTTAAATGCTCAGATTTTTGCAAAACTCATGGATTTAACTTGTTTTGATTTTTAAAGTTTGGGTTTAAATGAAAGGAGGTTTATGGGTTGTTCGTTTGGGTTTGTTATGGCTGATTTGAGAGTGTTTTTAACTTTGCTTTATAACTAAAATAACATGAAAATGGTGGGTGGTTATAGGAAACCCGAAATAGGTATTGTGGGTGATTTTGGAAGTTGAAAATCTTGAGTTTTTGGATGGGTTTTGGTTCTAAATGACAGCTGAAGGCTAGATAGCTTTGTGGCTGAGTTTTTACCGGATATAATTGATCGATCAATAGGATTAGAGTGCACTTGAGGTAAAATTCGCGCGTGGCCTTAGTGATGCTAGATTCCACTAAGGAGTACGATGATGTGAGATTCCACCGGAAGTTATGTTTTTACTAGACGGGTGAGTACGGTGATGTGAGATTCCACCGGAAGTGTCTAGTGGGCTTGAGAAACTATCCGCATATCCGAGTAAAAACGATGAATGTCAATATACTCATGATGCTTTAATTCTCATGTTAAGCATATTATTGATTTCCTTCCATTATGCTTATACATTGTGGTTACTTTGTTTGCGTTATGAGAATGGGCATGTGGTAAGCCTATGGCTTGTGGTTGCATTCGGTAAATGCACGTGATGGTAAATGCATGTTGTTATGTGTTCAAGCATGTGGAAATGATTTTGAAATGGTTTTGGTTTTCAAGCAAACTAACGTTTTAAAACTACATTGTTGTAGCTACCGTTTTGAGTACCCCTCACTAAGCTTAAACGCTTACGCTCTCCTTTCCAACAGTGCAGGCCCTTAGGCCTTCGGAGCAGCTCGAGGAACAAGGGAGACTCCAAGGGAGTTTGGTTTGCTCAAGTATGAGTTTAGACTTCAATAATTAGTATTAAGCAATGGGATAGGACCTTTATGTTTGAAGTGTTGTTGGCATGTCCTTTTTGCTTAGACAAGTTTGCTTAATTGTTTTGGGCTTATATTGCCTTTTACCTTGTTGATTTATGCTTTTGCTTGGATTTTGGTTATGTTGGTGAATGCTATGTATGTTTGTTTCTCTGATAATCTTGTCATGTTGGATGTTGCCTCGTTATATGTTTATCTTGCTTCATATGTATCTCCATGGATGCCTAGTGATATATGTGTGTTTTGAATGTTGCTTAAATGCTTGTTAGATGCCTTTGTGTTGAGACACTTGTGTTTTTTACAGCTAAAACCAGTCTTTCAGGGTAGGGCGTATCGATACTCTTAAGGGCAGTATCGATACGGTCCCTTGTTTTGGGCAAGGTGTATCGATACGCGGGGGCGTATCGATACCCCAAATGCTCTCTGGAAATCTAAGAAATTGACGAGATTTTGGCGTATTGGTATGGGTCCTAAGAGTATCGGTACGGTCTTCGTCATTGACCAAGGGAAGTTGACCGTTGAGGGCGTATCGATACTCACCTTGTGGGTATCGATACGGTTTCCCTAAGTTTGACTTGGGGTGTTGACCAAGTACAGGCGTATCGATACGATCCTTTAGCGTATCGATACGACCTATAAAAGTTAAAAAGGGGTATTTTAATGGTTTGTTTTGCTTGTTTTGTATCATTGTGTGATTTCCGCTGCGTGTCCTCACACATAGGATATAATTAATACATCTAGACAAGATAACTTAAAAGAAATTTTCTAGGGTTGCTAATCGGAGTGGATCTTTACAGGTTCGCTTCGGTTTTCCCTGTGTAACTCGTTCGATGCGGTCTGGCTGCTAGGCCGAGTCGAGAGGGCTACAAAATATGTCTAGTTAAATAGTTGGGTGGTCAAATTTTCAATTTTTTTAGTTGTGTGGTCAAAATAGGTCGCGGCTAAAAGTTGGGTGGTCACTGGGGTAGTTTTCCCTTTATTATATTATATATATATATATATATTTTCTTTTTTATCTAGTTTTTAGTAAGAATATATCTATCTTTTGGCACGTCTTTCTCTACCTTTTGGCACGTTTTTGTCTTTATTGGCGATCGTTTGGCCATTTCTTTTCATTTTTATTTTTTTCAGGTTGGATTTGATATCGCCTCGACTGGCCAAGATGACGCTTATTTGGTTATCTTGTTGATCTTTCCTGCTTTGAACCCTCGAATTGGATTTGGATAAGATATTTACGTTTGTGGATTTTATCACGACGTTCGACTCTGATTTGCGGTTGTCAGTGGTCTTTCAGTAGTTTGATCCCTTTTGTTGTTCATTTGTCGATGCAGTTAGATATGTTCGTATCTATCTTTTGATCGAGTCTTTTGTTTGGGTTTTAAACCTTTCATTGTATGATCCTTGTATGATCTAAAATAGCTAGTTTAGACTTGGTTATTAAAAAATGTCCAAATTATGTTATTAGTTTACATTTATGGTTGTAAACCCTCATTGTAATTTAAATATATATTTTTAATAAAACTAACTACTTCTAATAAAAAATTGCACAAGATATTGATCCAATAGATCTCCTTCAAATTTCCTCAATAGTATACTAATTGACATGGCATTGATGCAATGATAGAATGACATGTCGGGTTGGAGGATATATAAAAGCCATTTTAATATGTAACTTCTAACAAGTATGCATGTAAATAGGGATGTAAAAACAGGTAATCGGACAGGTTTTAGGTCGGGTTCTGTCAGGTCGGGTAAAATCGGATACAGGTCATTTCAGGTAAAAAAAATTTGACTCGACTCGGGTCGAGTGCGGGTCCATTGCAGTCGGGTAATTTGCAGGTCGGGTCCATTTCAGGTTGGGTCAATTTTCAGGTCGGGTCCATTTCAGGTTAAACTCGTTGCAGATCGGGTAAAAACAGGTCGGATAAAATCAGTTAATTAGCAGGTAAATTGCAGGTCGGGTAAATTTCAGGTCGGGTTCATTTCAGTTCGGGTTCATTTCAGGTCGGGTAATTTCAGGTCGTCGGGTTCATTTCAGTTCGGGTTCATTTAGGTTCACCAGAAATGAACAATTTTGAATAAAAACAAAGTTTTATGGAGTATAGTGAAAAAAATAATAATAAATAAGAGCTAACTTAGACTAAAATAAAGTTTTATGGACTATAATAGGCTCAATTTTGAATAAAAACAAAGTTTTATGGACTATAGTGAAAAAAATAATAAATAAGAGTTAATTTGAAGTAAAAATAAAGTTTTAAGAACTCAATTGAATTGAATTAAAACTTAATGGACTTGAATAAAAAAACTTATATAATATAAAGGGCTTTATTTATAATTTACCCCAAATTAAAATTCAATTTAAGAATTAGGCGGTTTCAAAATAAATTTTCCCGCCGATATATATTATAATTTAATATTATTTATTAATTATTATAATATAATATATGTTGTAAATAAAATAAAGAAGAACAGGAATAAGAACAAGAAGAACAAAGAGATGAGAGAAAGAGAGAGATTTGTATTATTCACAAATATAGACTTGTATACAATGCCTTCAATGAATCATCTATTTATAGGCATAAGAAGTACATAATACATTAAACTCTAATTCATAGAGATAATATTCCTAATAATAAATAAATCAAACTCCTTTGATAAAGTTCTAATCATGATAGACATCCACATAGATAAATATTCATAACACTCCCCCTTGGATGTCTACGAAGATAATGTGCCTCGTTAAAACCTTACTAAGATAAAAACCCAGTGGGAAAAAAAATTCTTTAGTGAAGGAAAAAGAGTACACACATCTTTGATACGCATAACATATTGCCTCATTAAAAACCTTACCAGGAAAACCCATTGGGACAAAACCTCGGTTAAGGGAAAAAGAGTGCAACGCGTATTTACTCCCCCTCATGCAAACACCACAGAAGATCTTTGAATCTTCATAATTTAATCTTGAATATCATTTTTCTAAAGATCGTGAGGGATGAAACTTTGGAGTAATATGTTTCATGATGTATCCACTTTCAAACTGAGATATACATCTTGCGTTATCTTCACACAAGATAGCTTTTATCATATCTTGTAAAAGTAAATCCACATATCTTTTGGATATGTTGGGTCAATAGTCTTAGTCAAACACATTTTTTGGCTTACCTCATGCATAACAATTATTTCTACGACATTTGAGGAGGCATCAACGAATGTTTGAAGATCTAAATGTAATGATCTTTGTATATTCATAGATATTTCTTGATCAACTAATATATAGTGCTTCAAGACCAAGAAAAGATATAATTATCTTTATTCACATCCAACAATCTTACAACTATTGGGATACTCAATAGATATGCTTTATTCATATTGAATCTTCTTTAAGATTCTTTCAGCTTATGTCTATTCATAGACAAAAGAAATATATAAAAATGCTCGATCTTCAGGTCGAGATAAACTTGATGTCAAGATTCAAGTACTTCTATTGAAAGTACTTCACGAGTTTCCAATTTGAAGCTCTTTAGGAGTTCTAAAATTATCAGAATGGATCTTGATCAAAACTCCTTTATAAAATACATAAGAAAATCTGATCATTCTTATAGTATTTTCTCAATTAGTATTCACTAAGGCGATTATACCAAATGCGCCAAAATATTCATGAGACATGTCTAAATAAATTTCCTCAGAAATTTCCAAATGCTTATAGCATTTTAGATCCTTCAAGAATAAATATGAATCCACAAATAATTAGACGCATGTAAAATTTTCAA
Source organism: Hibiscus tridactylites (assembly GCA_958450335.1). Classification (NCBI taxonomy): domain Eukaryota; kingdom Viridiplantae; phylum Streptophyta; class Magnoliopsida; order Malvales; family Malvaceae; genus Hibiscus; species Hibiscus tridactylites. The sequence continues at coordinate 66,764,794 of OY288285.1, read as the reverse complement.
AACTGCCAAAGTAATTGCATCCACCATGAAGTAATTAAAACTTTTCATAAATCATAGTTCAAGTCGTATTTACGACTACTTATTTGTGCCTCACTTGCATTACACCTTTAGGTGTTTGGACTGTTGGTCCAAATACTTCTATTTTAGAAGTTCAAAGCGTCTTTCAACATTGGCCAATTCAATATCTATACTTCTGGATTGATTTTATACAATATCCTCGATTTTTTTCTTTACTTGTATAGAAGTATTTTATGTAAAATTGTTTGTAAAATCGTTGTCGACAACTTTCCAATTTTCTGGTTCCATTCTCGTAATGACATAACTCATCGAGATCTCTTCAAGATTTCAATCTTTATTTCAGGTACCTGAAACTCTTATAGAGTTTTATTATTTGTTATGTCTTGGGTCTCTTCAGGAGCACCCGCCTCCAATATATGACCATCTCATATTACTTTCTATTTACGAGAATTTTGATCATTGGAACCATTTCAACTATCATGCTTCAGGCATGATTTACATTCTCTCGCTCTAACATGTAATTTAAACTTAGAGCATTTCAGCTGGTATATGAGACTTAATTACTTTCATTGGGTCAGTAAATATGTTTGGCAGTTGACATGTAATAACATGAATTATCTTATGAACTTCTAGTTCATATACGAGGATCTAGATAATGATAATTCATTTTCCTCTATCCAGCTGATTATTATCTCCCCCTGATGTTGAGAAAAATCATGTCATAAATGATTCCCCAATTAATGTTTAAGAATTTAAACATAAAAGAAGACTCATACTCAATATATATTCTCAACCCTTTTTATTTACCCATTTTGTGCATTGTGGTGGAGCAATTCATATCGCACATTCAAAAATCATAAAATGGGAAATGTATGGTTTCTGACCAAAAACCAATCATAACAGGGAGTTTATTATAACCCGTAGGCTTGATGCGTATAAGTGTTGCTATATGGAAACACTATATAAATAATAACTCTTTTGTTCTCATAGTTTAGCTATTAAATAGGAGGCATCCAATTGAAATTTTGCTAAACTATATTTTTCATAATCAATAGGCTTTGTAACAACTGATATAGCCTAAAACATAAACCCACTAGTTTTTCAAGACGAATAGTCTAACTGCATAATCTGAATCTTTTTAAAATCAATCTCACAAACTTCTGGTTGTAAGTCGATAAAACAATGTAGATGCATCTACTAAAATCATATAAAATTTTCCACATTTGTGGATATATGGGCCCATATTTCGTTCAGATATGCAAGACATACAGTCTTAACTTCAGTACAAGAACTTTAAGTTCTAATTCTTTTGGTAAGTGGGATCATCTATATTCTTTGAGAACAAACAACACAAGAACTTCATGTTCTTTTAGTAAGTGGAATTTAATCAATTCCTTTAAGCAACACAAGAACTTCACGTTCTTTAATAAGTGGAATTTAATCCATTCCTTTGAGAATAAGCACCACAAGAACTATAGGTTCTTTTAATACATGTGCATGTAAATCTCAATAATTTCTGCACCATTATTGATCAGGATGGTCTAACCGATCATGCCAACTATATATATGTGTATATATCTCTGAATTTGTAAACTTCTTGTTTACCATAACATGTAATTCAATCTTATTCGTACATGTCTAGTACGACCATCAAAATTGTTCCTTTAAATAGGAATATATTTAGCTCTTTCGGAGCTTTCAATTGAAATTATCTTTTGGTAGCAATATATAGCTCTTCTAGAGCTTTCAACTGACTTTTTGGCTACCAAAACTTATATCCATATTGGATTATTTCAAATGTCAATTGATAACATATGTTATTTATAATTCCCAAAGGGATAGTTTGCGAAATCATATTGCTCTCTTTATGACTTTGACGAGTATAACGCACTGGGAATATGGAATAAAGTTCCATTTGACAATAACATATTTGCTCAACCAGAGCCTTTCGTGATATTAGTACTTCCGGATATAGTACTCACATTATTCCCTTGCATTTTAGTCGAGAAATGCATAGTTGTGCACCTTTCAAAATGTGCTTTGTTTCATTTACTTCAGGTAATGAATATATGTACTTTGTATCATTCCCTTCGAGGAATGAAAAATATAAAATATAGCACATCATATCAAGTCGATTATCTATCAGAGATAAACTTTCAAGTGCTCTTCCGAAGTATTGATATTTTAGTACTTTAAGAAATACTACTCATATTTCCTCTTGCATTTAAATGGGAAAAATATTTCTTATGCTTAAGTACAATATGAGTACTTGCATTATCTGCTAGGCATAAATAGCCACAATTCATTGTATATTTTATTCCGAAAGTAATCATATTCTTCAAATAATAAATTAACATAAAACGTAAATAAATAATATGTGAAATAAATAAACATAAAGCAAACTAACATAAATAAATAATAAATAAAACGAATTAACATAAAAAAAATAAAAAACTAATTATTCCTGTTAGAGATTATAAGGGAAATAAAATAAATGGTAAATTATTCCCTTCAAGGGTGATGAGAAAATTAACAATATCCAATTGAGTTGGACCAATAACGCCATAATTATTTTCGCCATAAACAATTTTTGTTTATATTTTATTTCATTTATCATTCATCATTATGGATAAAGTCCATAATACTTTGGCGTTTGACAAGTAAAAAACCAATGGTTTATAACATCACATTGGTAAAATGATTTCACTTCCTTAGAATGATCTTTATCACTCTTATCATCCTTATAACTTCGCTACCAGCGGGTAGAAGTATTCTTAAAACGACTATATTTTTCATGTGTATATTCATAGCCTCGACCACGACCACAACTTTTAATGTGATCTTTTTTTATTCCTTCCATAATATAATCTCACATTCACTTCAGGGAATGGAGTAGAGCCAGTGAGCCTTTAAAACCTTTTTCACATATCCTTATCACAGAGAACAAAGATTTAATCCTCGTACGCGGCATTGTTAAACCTGTCCACAAGGTCCTTTAAAAACCTCCTTTGAGACCAGTAGCCTCGCAGAACGGGATGTCCAGCCAATTATACTTGGATTATATCGAAATTATGTCTCTAATTGAATAATGATTTACCATGTTTGCATTCACTTCAGGGAATGAAACAGATCCAATAATCGCATGGAATAAACATCATGCTTGCATTCACTTCAGGGAATGCCCCATCATTGATAATTGCATGGAATAAACATCATGCTTGCATTCACTTCAGGGAATGCCCCATCATTGATAATCGCATGGAATAAACATCATGCTTTGCATTCACTTCAAGGAATGCCTCCCATAAAACTTTTTGGATCAAGAAGAATTTTCGTAACTTGAAATTGGGAGAAGTCTATGGTCAAGTTTTTCAACGAAGAAGAAATATTGCTTTCGAGCAAATATAGACTTTATAATAGTCTTCTTGTAAATTCAAAATCATCATGATTTATCGCACTTTAAAATAATAATATAAAGAATAAAAATAAAACTAAAATTTACCGATATTGATTTTTCTCTCGTGGACAATGGAGACATAGCATATGACCGAGATAGCTTCTCACGGTCCCTTTGTATCACATCTCTTTCCAAGCCATTTAAGCATATCATGTAAAACTCAAAACACGGTTAAAAATATTAACTTTTACCAAATAAAATGACATAAATAATAATATGAAAAATATCAAATATAATCATATAAGTAAAAGTATGAATAAGCATACCGCTAATTAACCCTTTTAGGAACAAGAGAAAACACACGTAATTTACACCAAACGCAACCTCTTCGTTTCTGTCGATTCGTCTTTTGGTTTGTGAGAAGCCACAAATTTATCTCTTTCCAATGTTCGAATAAAATCAAACATACTTCCAAAATTTTCAAAAATTAAAACAAAGTTAAGATATAAAAAGAAAGACAATCGATAACTAAAAAAATAAGGAGAAAAAAAACTTATCTTTGGTTTATTCTATAATCAAATTCTTCCCGGTAACTTCTTTTGAATTATAATGATGAAGACCTCAGTTGATTAGAGTCTCGTGCTGATAACGTGTTGTAAATAAAATAAAGAAGAACAGGAATAAGAACAAGAAGAACAAAGAGATGAGAGAAAGAGAGAGATTTGTATTATTCACAAATATAGACTTGTATACAATGCCTTCAATGAATCATCTATTTATAGGCATAAGAAGTACATAATACATTAAACTCTAATTCATAGAGATAATATTCCTAATAATAAATAAATCAAACTCCTTTGATAAAGTTCTAATCATGATAGACATCCACATAGATAAATATTCATAACAATATAACTTATTAATTATTATAATAACTTTATAAGTATAAATATATGTGATTATGTGTATATATATGTATTTTTATGTATTCACATGTATATAAATTACAATATATAATTATATATTATACAAACATGTATGTATTTATGTATATGTAATGTATTATACATAAATACATGTATATGTATATACATAATACATACTATGATACTAACAACATACATGTATATATACATGTATGTATATATATATATATATATTATACAAACATATGTATATATTAAATTATTAATACATTATACATATAACATATCATACATAATAATTAATACATAATATACAAATATATGTATGTTAATATATAATATATAATGTACATGTATATATATATGTATATATGTGTGTATATATGTATATAAATACATAAATATACATATAAAATATATGTATTTATAAAATTATAAAATATATGTATTTATATATGTATTTAAATACATAAATTGAATTAAACTAAAACTTAAAGGACTTAAATGAAAAACATCTAAAATTTAAAGGGCCACAAAATATTTAGCCTATCTAAAATTCAAAGGGCTACAAAATATTTAGCCCATCTAAATTTTTTTAGCCCAAAGCCCAACAATTAATAATTATTATTAATTATTATATTTAGTCCATCTAAAATATTTAGTCCAAAGCCCAACAATTAATAATAATTATTTATTATTGATATTATTAATTATTATAAAAGGGTGGTGGGATATGAGCCCAAAGGCCCAAGGCCCAAACTATTACTAATTATTATTTATTATTAATTATTATATTATAAATACATTATATAACTTATAAGTTATAAGTTTATATATATATATATATGTATATATATATATTATTTATACATTATAGGTTTTAGGGGGCCATCTAAAATAAATGGGTGGTGGGATATGAGTCTAAAGGCCCAAGGCCCAAACTATTACTATTATTATTTATTATATTATAAATACATTATATAAATTATAAGTTATAAGTTTATATATATATATATATTATTTATACATTATAGGTTTTAGGGGCCCATCTAAAATAAATGGGTGGTGGGATATGAGCCCAAAGGCCCAAGGCCCAAACTATTACTAATTATTATTTATTATTAATTATTATATTATAAATACATTATATAAATTATAAGTTATAAGTTTATATATATTATATTATATTTATACATTATACGTTTTAGGGTTTAAGGTTTATGGTTTACGGTGTTGCATTAGGGTTTATGAGTTACATTAGGGTTTATGAGTTACCATCATTGTTTATGGTTTAGGGTGATGTGTTAGGGTTTATGAGTTATCACTGTTGTTATGGGTTAGGATTTATGGTTTAGGGTTTAGGGTTTGAGAGTTAGTGTTTATATTCGATGGTTTAGAGTTTAGGGTTTAGGGTGTTGCGTTAGGATCGCGAGCTATCATTATTGTTTATGGTTTAGAGTTGAAGGGTTTAATGTTTATGGTTTAAGGTTCCATGGTTTATGATTTAGGGTGTTGTATTAGGGTTTATGTGTTATCATTAGTTCATTTTTGCAATATTGCTTATGGATTAGAGTCTATGGTTTAGAGCTTTAAGGTTTAGGGTTTGTGGTACATAGTTTATATTTGAGTGTTTAGGGTTATTATTATTGTTTATGGTTAGGGTTCATGGTCTAAGGTGTAAGGTTTAGGGTTTATGGTTTATAAGTCATGACTTACCATTATTGTTTAGGGTTTATAGTTTACAGTTTATGGTTTAGTGTTTAGGGATTATGGATTAGGGTTTAGTGTTTAGGGTTATACATTTGACTGTATGAGTTTTCATTATTGTTCATGGTTTATAGTTTAGGGTATATGGTATAAGGTTTAGGGTTTAGGGTTTATAAGTTTTTATTATTGTTCATGGTTTAGTGTTTAGGTTTTATGGTTTAGGTGTTAGTGCTTATAAGTTTTCATTATTGTTCATGGTTTATAGTTTTGGGTTTTGGGTTTAGTGTTTAGGGTTTAGGGTTTAGGGTTTATGGTTGTGTTAGGGCTTATAAGTTTTCATTATTGTTCATGGTTTATAGTTTTGGGTTTATGGTTTTGGGTTTAGGGGTTAAGGTTTAAGATTTAGGGTTTAGGGTTAGGGTTTAGGGTTATACAATCGGCTTTATGAGTTTTCATTATTGTTAATGGTTTATGGTTTATGGTTAGGATTTTAGGTTTAGGGTTTAGGGTTTAGGGTTTAAGGTACATAGTTCATATTTGAGTGTTTAGGGTTATTATTATTGTTTATGGTTATGGTTTAGGGTCTAAGGTGTAAGGTTTATGGTTTAGGGTTTATAAGTTATTATTTATCATTATTGTTTAGGGTTTATAGTTTATAGTTTAGTGTTTAGTGTTTAAGGATTAGGGTTTGGGGTTATATATTCAGCTGTATGAGTTTTCATTATTGTTCACGGTTTATAGTTTAGGGTATATGGTATAAGGTTTAGGGTTTAGGGTTTATAAGTTTTCATTATCGTTCATGGTTTATAGTTAAGGGTTTTGGGTTTTGTGTTTAAGGTTTAAGGTTTAAGATTTAGGGTTTAGGATTTAGGGTTAGGGTTTATGGTTATACAATCGGCTTTATGAGTTTTCATCACTATTAATGGTTTAGGGTTTAGGGTTTATGGTTTATAAGTTTAGGGTTTAGGGTTTGGGGATTGATACCTAAATTCAAAAGTTAAAACCATGAACCCTAAACCCAAAGGTTTCATAAACCCTAAATCAATACCCATAAACACTAAACCTTTAACATAAAACCCTAAACCCTAAACCCTGAATATTAAAACCTTAAACCCCAAAATTCAAACCATAAACCCTGAATTATAACCATAACCCCTAAATTGAAACCTCAAACCTTAAATTAAAACCCAACCCTAAACATTAAAACTGAAATAAAGACCAAATCGAATATAAAATAAACTTTTAAGCTGAATTTCGTAAAAATCAGGACCAATTTGAAACAATTGAAACTATGCGTGCTTGCGGAGCAAGACCCGTATAACCCGTTAAAAAACACGCAGATCTTTTTGACCCGACTCACCCCTATAAATAAACCCTCACCCCCAGCCATTTTACACCATTTTTACTCTAGCGTTACTCTGTCGAAATTTCTCCTCGTTTTCTCTCTCTCTCTCAAAAACACAATTTCTCCTAGATTTTCTATCTATTCTCAATCAAAACCTTACTTTTTCACAAAGTTCTTCATTGTTCTTCCCCAAAATCCTTCCTGATCCTATACAAACATCCTACTTCATTCTAAACTTGTTTCCTCTTGATCAAAACTAAACTTTTTCACCAAGTTCTTCATTGTTCTTCCCCAAAATTATTCTAGATCCTATACAAACATCCTACTTCAATCTAAACATGTTTTCTCTCGATCAAAACCAAACTTTTTCTCAAGAACATCATCATGTTCTTCCACTTTCTCCTTTTCAATCCTTCAAAACCCTAATCCCCAAATCAAATATATTTTACCCTAAACCCCAAATCAGTCGATACCCTAACCCATATATCCTAAACCCTAATCTTTAATCCCTAAACCACAATCACTAATCCCTAAACCCTAATCCTTCAACCCTAAACCCTTATCCCAAAAATCGATTCGTATTCAAAAATCTTTTCATCTTCTTCAGAAAACCCTAATATCCCTTCTACTTCTTCTGACTTCTGAGAACCCTAATATCCCTTCTCCTTCTTCTGACTTCTGAGATCCCTAACATCCCTTCTCCTTCTTCTGACGCTTGAGATCCCTAACATCTCTTCTACTTCTTCTGACTTCTGAGATCCTTGAAAGCCCTAATCTTCTCGGATTTGGTAAGTTTTTTTTCTCATATGTTCTTTTTATTTTTATTTTTATTTAATTTTTTTAATTTTTTATACTGTGATTTATCCTAACTTTGTTTCTGTTTGATATGCATGTTTATTTTCTGGGAGTCGATCTTCTCTGTCTTTCCAATTGTTGGTATATTTCTAAAATCTCTAACTTCTGGTTGTTGGTATATTTCTGTTTATGTGTTGTTGGTATATTTATGTTTGATATGCATGCTTTTTCATTTGGTTTCTGTTTATGTTTTGTTGGTTTAGTATGCATGCTAGGGCTTTCTTTGTTTAATCCGAGTATTTAGGCTGGACTACCAGACCTGCGGGGCTACTGGTGCCAAAGGGGGTTTTTAAAGGACCCTGTGGTTTGGTGTAAACAACACCATGTACAAGGATTAAACTGAAACCACATTGTTTGTTTGGTTAATTGTTTCTGCTTTGTTCTGGATATATTTATGTCTTTATGTTTGTTTAATGTTTCTGGATTTTGTTATGTATATGTTTTAAAGTTTCTGTTTATGGTTCTGTTTGTATCTTTTGGTTGCATGTCTACTTTGTTTGCTTTTTCTTTTGGTTTTTGTTTATGTGTTGATGATTTAGTATGCATGCTAGGGTTTCCTTGGTTTAATCCGAGTATTTAGGCTGGAATACCAGACCTGCGGGGCTACTGGTGCTAAAGGGGGTTTTTAAAGGACCCTGTGGTTCGGTGTAACAACGCCATATACAAGGATTAAACTGAAACCACTTTGTTTGTCTGGTTAAATGTTTTTGCTTTGTTCTGAGTATATTTTTGTTTTTATGTTTGTCTTAATGTTTCTGAATTCTTTGGCATGTATTTTTTGATATTTGATTCATTTCTGGGATTTTACAGATTTTTGTTTTGTTCATTTAGCACAACTATGCCTATTGATGATATTTTTTACGAGTTGGAGTTTCCCGTTCAAAGAGGTATACTCTTTTAACTTTTTTTATTTTCAGAAGATCATTGTTATTATTTGATCAATCACTGATTCATTTTGTTTATGTTTTGTTTGAAGCGGATGATAATGACCAAGCCTCTACTATTGTTCCTTCCTCTAGAAGGAGGGCTTCAACAGCTTCATCAACAGAGTTTGGGAGAAGAACTTCTCCTGTTTGGGATCATTATTGCTTCGTTAAGGAGCAGGATTGTCTCTTTGCTGAATGTAAGTATTGCAAATTAAAAAGGTATAAAGCTGATTCTTATATTGGTACCTCTAACCCTAAAAGACATACTGAAAAATGCCAAGCCTATAAGGACTTCCTTGTATCCAATCCCAATAGTTGTTTAGGAAGTTCTTTTGATCAGAAAACTTACTATGATTTGTTTGGTTAAGCTATTTTGTGTCATGGATATGCATTGAGCATGATTGAGCATGATAAACTTAGGATTTTGCATCGTTATCTTAATTCTAATGTCAAGGATATCTCTAGGAATACTGTTACTAAGCATTGCATGTTAAAGCATGAGAAGCATAAAAAGTTGTTACTTGATTCAATGCTTTCTGTTTCAAGTCGAATCTGTTTTACATGTGATGGTTGGTCTGCTTGCACTTCACATTCATATTTTGCTCTGACTGCGCATTATATTGATAATAATTGGAAACTTCAGTCAAAAATTTTAAACTTTCATCGTTTCCCCCCCACCCCATGATGGTGAGTCTATATATAAATTTGTTAAGAAGTTGATATGTGAGTGGGGTCTTGAGAGGAAAGTTTTTACTATAACCCTTGATAATGTTTCTGCAAATGAGAGAATGGTTAATCGTCTCAAAGACGATTTGCATGCCATATCTCCCCTTCCTTGCAATGGTAAGTACTTTCACATTAGATGTGCTGCCCATATTCTGAACTTGATAGTTCAAAGAGGGTTGAAGGTAATTGATTCTTCTGTTGTTAAGTTGCGTGAAATTGTTAAATTTATTGACTCTTCTGATTTTAGACTATGTGGTTTTGATTCTGCTGTTAGAGATTGTGGTTCTGATTTTTCTGGTAAGTTAGTATTGGATGTTCCTACTAGGTGGAACTCCACTTATTTGATGCTACGTATGGCTATTGATGCTAAGTTAGCTACCAATTTGTTTGTTAATAGAGAGAATGGCATGGATATTATATTAGAGGATGAGTGGGAAACTACATCTTTGATCTGTGATTTTCTTGAGCCTTTTTATGAGATTACTACTCTGTTCTCAGGATCCAAGTATCCTACTTCTAATTTATATCTGGCTAATGTTGTAGCTATTGAGAAACTTTTGTGTGATGCTCACAATAATCCTTGTGATGGAATTTCTGCAATGGCAGGACCTATGCTTGAGTTGTATGAGAAATATTGGTCTGAACACTCTACTATTTTGTCTTTTGTTATTTTGCTTGATCCTCGTTATAAGTTGCAACTTCTGAAGGAGTTGTATGGTGTCCTCTATGTTGAGGATGAGGTTGAGAGGAGGGTTAGTCTTGTTTACAATGAATTTGTGAATTTGTATATCTATTATTCTAGAACTGTTCTGTGTTCTTCATCTTCTTCTAATTCTTTTGTCCAATGCAATTCATCTCAAAGTACAAGTGTGTCCAGTTCGAATCGGCCTCGGACCTTCAAAAAGTCAAATCTGTTTCAGGTCAGTCTTATTTTAGCTAATGTTTTCACTTTTATTTTTTTAACTTACAATTTTCTAATTCATTTTATGTTTTATTGTAGAACTTTGATGCAAATTTGGCCGCTTCTAGGAGTGGTAAATCTGATGTTGACTCTTACATATCTTTTCCCCTTCTCCCTCGTTCTGATGATTCTGAGTTTGATATATTAGATTATTGGAAGTCACAGTCTGTTTCTTTTCTTACTCTTTCACTCATGGCTAGAGATGTTTTAGTCATTCCAATAACTTCTGTTGCTTCCGAATCCTCGTTTAGCATGGGGGTCGAATTTTGAACAAGTTGAGGGCTAAACCTTTGCCCAAAAATGTTAAAATTTTTATTACAACTCGTAATTGGTTGTATGGTTTTGAACCTGAGGATAAAGATGATGAATATCTCTCTGTTGTGAATGAATCTTCTCTTTCTGATGTTGCTGTTGAAGATCCCATTCCTGAATAAAGTATTCTTCTCTTTCTTTGTTTTTATTTTTTTTTTTGTTTTGTTTCTGTCTCTTAATCTAATATTGTTATCTGTTTTTTATTTTAGTTTATGTTGTTGTTATTTACTTGATGTTGCTGAACTTGGTCTTATTTTTTATTGCTGGTTGTTGTGTTGGTTGTTGGTTGCTGATTTAAATGTAAGTTTTAATTTCTTATCTTTTTGTTTCTTTATTTAAATGTCTTTTATTTTACCTTTTCTTATACATTGTTTTTTATCACTTAGTGTTGTTTATTGCTGGTTGTTGTTCATTGCTGGGTTTGATGTTGGTTGATGTTTATTGCTGGATGCTGGTTGCTGCCTTGCTGGTTGCTGGTTGCTGGGTACTAAGTAGTGTTATTTTGTTGGTTTAATTTTGTTGCCCTTGTTTTAATTTTGTTGGTTTCTTAGCTTGCATAGCTAAGTTACCCATAATTAGAACTTGTTGGTAGCTTTATGTTGTAGCTCGATGAAGATATTTCTGGTAGCAAAGTCTTTTGACTTTGCTATAAGATCTGAGAGCAAAAATACTTATCATTTTGTAAGCTTGTATTCTGTTTGTAAGTTTGTTATCATAAAGTTTATATTCTCTTTGTAATTAACTTATCTTGTATTCAATTATAAGTTAACATTTTTTATATTCTGTTCATTATGTTCAATTAACTTGTTTTTTTAATTGAATCACAAATAATGAAGTTAACAAAAATATTTAAGTTAACAAATTGAATTAAAAAAATTTAAGTTAACAAATTAAAGATGTTGTCCAGATTAATCTAAGTTAACTATCAATTTGTTAACAAATTTAAGAAGTTAACCCGATTAAGTTAACAAAATAGAGTAGTTAATCAGTTTGAGTAACAAACTATATCTAGATTAATCAATTGAAACACAATTGACATAATATTAACTTATATTTTGTAGTTATGTTAATTTTCTTATACTTATTAAAGCATAATAACTTTATGAACATAATAAAGTTAACATAATATATTTTATATAATAAAGCATAATAAGCATAAAAAGTGTATAATTTTATTATACATAATATATATTTTTATACTTAAACAAATTTTTAAGTATATAAATTTAATATATTATATTAACTATATATTACTAATATATTATATATTTAGTAAAAATTAAGACAAAACTTTTAAGTATATTATTTTATTATACATAATATATATTTTTATACTTAAACAAATTTTTAAGTATATATTTTTATTATACATAATGTAGTTACAAATTAAGACAATTTTTTAAGTATAATGGAAGATAAAATTTTTCTAAGTAATGAAATTAACATAATCTATTAAAAAAATTCTTAAGTTTATAATGAACAGTTTACCCTTAAAATTATTTAACATTTTGAGCCAGGTCTACATTAGTTTAGGTCAACAACAGTTCAGGTTCAAAACATGTCGGGTCCATTAACAGGTCGGGTTCAAAGCAGGTCGGGTAAAATCGGATCTCGGGTCGTTTCAGTCAAATAATATCAGGTAATTTGCCAGGTCGGTCTTGGGTTCGGGTTCGTTTCAGTCGGATGCAGGTCGGGTTTCAGGTCAAAATTACCAAATCAGATTCGGGTTCGGGTCGTTTTCAGTCGGACACAGATCGGGTTCGGTTGCTACAGTAACAGGTTCAACTCGGGTTCGGGTCAGCAACAGTCAGTTACAGTTCGGGTTCGGGTCATCGAATTCTCGGGTCAAATCAGGTTCTGACTCGAGCAGGTTTCAGGCAGGTTTTCAGGTCCTGACTTGTTTTTACAACCCTACATGTAAACAAATCAAACAAACACGAATGAGGGTATGTTCATGTTCGTTTATTTAATTTTAACCGAATAAATGAACGAACACGAACAACTAAATGAACATAATTTCTTGTTCATGTTCATTCGTTAAAATAATAAACGAACGTGAACGAACATTGAATATTGTTTAATTTTTTCTTAAGAAATCCGAAGTATCGTACAATGAGTATTTGTTTAAATTTTTTTCATATTTGTAATGTATGCTTTTAAATTTTCTAAATATAATACTTTTGTTATGAAAAATAATAAATATAAATGTACATAAGTGAATAAATTTAAACGAACATAAACGAACGGATTTCCGAACGTTCATGAACGTAAGTGAACGAACAAGCTCTTTGTTCGTGTTCGTCTATTTAATTAAACGAACTGAAAATCTTGTTCATGTTCATTTGTTTAATAAATAAACAAATATAAACGAACTTCCCGCTGAACGGTTCACGAACAGTTCGCTGAACATTTGGTTCGTTTACAACCTACTAACAAGTAAATATGAGAAAGATTATATGTCTTTTTTTTACTCTGTTGTTGTCTTTCTGCATTAGTCAAAACTAATTGCAAAGCAAAGAAAGTAAATATATTTTTAATTTGCCAGAGGCAGCTAACTTTGCTTTGTTATATTTTGAGGACTTGGGGATTCAGTACTAGATGGTTAAGCATATGTTTTTTATTTGACGCAAATATGTATAGATGTCGTTATATTTTAATGCATCATTTAAAGTTTTTGAATATTCTAAAAAATAATATATAATCTATTAAAAAATAAAAAATAATATATAAAAGCAAGTATATTACAGATTCGTTTCTTTTTGAACTTATTTTTTATTAGGAACTTTATTGGATTAATTAGCCCAGAACCAGCAGTTAAAGGCAAAATTTAAAGTTCACTCGAATTCGTGGCATGAGTCGTGGGCACGATCTGAGGCACGACGCGGTCCGAGCCCGAGGAACAACAGATTTCGACAGTATAGTCAACAGCTTCTAGAAAGCAGACCAACATTATCTTAGAGTCAAAATTATCTTAAGGATAAATGTATCGGAGATAAATATGATGTTACCGAGAAGATGAAGCAGAATTCAACCAGAACTACATGTTTTAAATATTTATCTTTTGTGATAAACCTTTAGGTTTAAATTTAAGTTTTTTAGTTTGAATATTTTATCTTTATCTTTTATTTAAGATTTTTAATTATTTTATTTTGTTTGGATTCTCAAGTATAAATACCCGCTAGGTTCAAAATTTGAACACAAATTAAAATTTGTTATTCCTAGGTTATTTTTATAGAAGTTTTTCTTTTCGATTTTTTTTTTACTTTCTTCTCCATTTATTTTTTTAATTCAAGCTTAGCTAAACTTCACTTAGCCTAAAATTTTGCGACGGCTCAACTTTGAGAAAGTATTCTTCATTCTCTGAAAATTAGGAGTGGCAATCAGTTGTTCCCTTAAAAGTTATTACATCTTTAACTCAAAAAGTCAACCTTGATTTGAAAGGTGTTTTGACTTGCACTTTTGGAGTCGGATGGGTTGGTGGGCAAAAATTTTTATTTCGATGATCGATTAAAATTGAGGCTAACAAAGCCTAAAACTAACTCATCATTATTGAACTCTTTTCTAATTTTTTATATTTATTAAGCATTCATCACTTTCATTTATTAATTATTTTTACCTTTTTATTATTTCTAAATTTCTATTTTTATTTTTGCAGATTACTCAAACTAGGAAATGAAGTCGTTAATTTCTTTAGTCTGTGTGATCGACCTTATTTTTTATACTAACTTTTCATTATACATTATTAGAAATTAGAATTATTTATTTGACAATTTCGGCACTTGTCAATCACCTCTTCACTTTTTCTAAAATCTTATTTTTCCTCCCCTCTAATTAAGATTAAAATTAGACATAATTAAATATCATGATATATATGAATTTTACCACAAAACCCTTAAATATATATACATGAACACAAGCATGTGCATCATGGGAGGGCTCTTCTCCCCTCCCCCTCAATTTTTTTACCTTTGATCTATCTAATTTTTTTTCTTCTAAAAAAGTATGTTAATTATGAATTTATTCCTCACTTTTCATTACTTATAATTTGCTTTTTCAACTCTTAACCCTGACTTCGTCTTTGCATATCCAGACCATGTATTATGCAAAATTAAAACTATGAATTTTTTCGAGTATCATGTTGGGAGCAAGCTTCAAATTGTTTTGGTTAAAGTTTCCTTTAGGCAACCTGTATTTTATACTATATTTTCAAAACAGTCCCAAATGAATTCAAAGGTTTGGTCGTAGTTTAAGGACGGATTTAGGGTTCAACATTAAAATAGATAAAGATTTATTAAATATTTAAATTAAATTTTTTAAAAGAACAAATACCTTATTTAATTAATATTTTAACTAAAAAAATCCTAAATTACTATTTTTACCAAAATTTATTGAAGGGACCACAACTACTCCCATTACATGAATGCCTCTGTCCCTGCATGGCCCTCACATTCAACATTTACCTTATCTGTTGGAATTAGAACAAAAACAGAAGCTTGAAGCATGTTGGTACAGAAATTTGAATTACTTGTAATAAATATTTTTTAAAAAAATAATAAATAGTAGTGAAAAATTTTAAAAGAGATTTTATCAACAAAAAAAAACTTTAAAAGAGAAAGTAGTAATCAGAGTGAACAAAAGCCAACTAGACTTGAAAAATAGAATTATTCGGCTCGGCGCGAAAAAACTCGGCTTGTGATTTCATAAACTCAAATTGACTTGAAAAATTTTAAATAAAGTTTGAGTTATAAAATGAAAATTTGAATAACTCAAAATTTTTAGTAATTAGTGGATTGATTTTGAAGTTCGATTCGAGTTCGCCAGTTCTGCTTAATATATATTTTTAAATATCACATATGAAAAAATATGAATATAACCAAAAAAATCGAAAGACGAGATGGTGCTCTCTCTAAAAAACGACCATCGGGTTTCTTCCAAAGGCGGCGTATGGACGGCGTTCGTGGATAATCTGAGTAGAAGAATCTCAAGAGGAGCGCTTCGGGAGTTGTTTAACCACCACGGTAAGGTTCTTAGAGTCTTTATCCCTGCAATCAACAAGAAACTGAAGTATCGTCAAAACACCTTCGCCTTCATAAACTTTGGAAGCCTCCAGGATTTACAGAGAGCTATTCTCGCGGTCAATAACACCAAAATAGATGGTTTGCTAGTCTCAGTCTTGAGAGCTAAATACCCTGCTAAACAGAATCGGGTGAATCTGCCGCCTCAATATCCGAGCGGGGCAAACAAAACCCCCCTCAAAATGGTCGGTGGTGATAAAAGTACAAAGGTGCCGGATTTCAATAAAAATCATCTCAAAGACTCCAGGTCATACAAAGAAGTATTACTGAACAACCTAGGCGGAGGGGCAAATGCAACTGTTTCTAAAATAACCGAAAAAACATACGTTAGGAATTCTACGGATTCAAACAGCTTGATGGATATTTTTATCTCAAATGAGGCTACTTCTTGGTTAAATCACTCTATTGTTGGTGTTTTGAAGAAAAATTTTGAAAGAAAATTTATCCAGAAAGCTCTTCTCAATGATGGTATTAAGGTAAAGATTGTTGCATGGGGAAATATGCAAAACTCATGTATCATCTCTTTCGACTCCAAGTCAGATTTGGATGAGGTTTGGAGCAATAAAAAAGACGAACTCTCGTTTTGGTTCGAATACTTGGACGACAAAATTATGGAGAACGGAATTCCTCTAATGTTCTGTTCGATCTCTCTCACTGGTGTTCCTCTCCATTGTTGGATTGACAACTTCTTCATCAAATTAGCTCAAAGATGGGGTCAATTTATTTCTCTCCATAAGGCAACCACTAATAAGTCGGACCTTACTCGGGCTAAAATGATTGTTAGAGTTGCTAGCCAATTTGATATATCGAAATCCATTTCCATCAAGTTAATGGGTAGACCCATTGAAACCAATTCTGAATTTTCAGAGGAGCTAGACGACGTTCATCTGGAAGACGATCCCATCTTCGCAGATGAGTGGTCGGAACCATCTGTGGACGGCAACAGGGATTATTAGCCAAGTAAATCTTCAAGAAAACGAAATTAACCCGACCATTCAGCTTCATAGGGGTGTTAATTCCCATGTGTCATCAGTTCCCGGACTGATTCCTAGAGTTAATACCACGTTGGAAATTCAACCTCCTTTAATGAAGGAATTTGATTCTAACGGTGTAGAGGTGATGGACACTTCTTTTGACAGTGAGTCCCTCGTTCCAGACAGCAGAAAGAGCCTACCAAATATAGCGGAGCCATCTCCCTTTTTAGAAAGGCATGTAATCAGGCCTCCTGCGATCCAGACGTTGGGCCAAGCAGGCTCTAGGCTGGCTTTGAATCTTCCTGAGGGAAACAATAAAGATCAGATCTCCTCCAGTGTTGAACTTAATAAACTAGTAGTCTTGGATTCGGTGGACCCAAATTCTACCCCTTCTTCATTTAAGAAAATCCCCGATATTGTTCTGGACAGCGGTGATCTCGGATCTTAGTCAGATGTTGGTTTAGACAGAAATCAATCGGTTAATTCACAGCCCCGTCTTTGCCTCTCGGTCTCCTTTTGCAATTCCAAAGAATTCCTCAAGGCCGATTACAGGAGAGCAGCCAGAAAGAAAATTCGTGACACCCTGGATCAAGAATTTTTATCATCTTCTTCAGTTGATTCAATCTCTTCTAAGGATTCGATACACCTTAATCTTATCGAAGAAGCTTTGGCGATTTGGAGAGTTAGCAAAACCCTGGGAGTTTCATTCACAGGGGGAAAAGCTTTCCTGGAAAAAGTATTAGAAATTGAAAAAAGTCTGGATAATCGTATCAGACCCAGGTATGATTTATATGTTTCGGGGTAATTACTAATCACTCATGAATTTGTCGGTTTTATCATGGAACATAAGAGGTCTTGGGAAGTTCGAAAAAGCCAAAGCGATCAAAAGTCTTATTCACAGCAAGAAGCCAAAACTGATCTTCATCTAGGAAACTAAGATGCTCAACTTTAATCCTTCCTTGTACAGAAGATTTGGATGTCGTAGGGACTTTGATAAATGCTTAGCACCTTCTTTGGACTCTATTGGAGGGCTGCTCTGTCTCTGGGTTGCTGAATTTTTTGAAGTATCGGATAAGTTTGTGTCACAACGCTTTATTGCTCTTATGGGATCCATCAAGAAGAATCAATTCAAGTGCAGATTATTGAACATATATGCCCCTTCTATTGAAGCTGAAAAAGAAGAATTTTTCAATGAACTACTGGCTTTCCTGTTGAGCTACAACATCCCTTGGTGTCTAGGGGGAGATTTCAATTCATTTGTTTGTGCTGAAGAAAAACTTGGTTTCTCTTTGAATCTGTCTACCATGGAAACTTTCAGAAATTTTATTCAAGACGCAAATCTAGTTGATTTGCCACTAAAAGGAGGTTCTTTCACGTGGTGAAACAATAGACATCCTCCTACGTTTGTGAGGCTCGACAGATTTCTATTGAACGCGTCCTTCCTCTCTACGTTTCCGGACCTCACTCAATCACTCTTACCATCGGACCACAACGCAATTCTTCTTGAGGAAGCAAAGGATAATTAGGGCCCTAAGCCATTTAAGCTCTTTAATTACCTTATGCAGGAGAAGGGTTTCACCGAGATGGTGGCCACTACCATCCACCAGCTCAAATTGAAAAATAGTAAGATTGGGCTATATGGTTTGCTAAAAGGCTCTAAACAGGTCATTAAGAAATGGTCTGATCAGAAGTGGCTCTCCAAAGATGATATCCCGAATCTGGAACGTGAAAATTTCGAGCCTAGAAATGAAAATTCAACAAGGGACTGCTCCTCTCGGTTACGGCAATGCTTTACTCACTCTTAAGAAGAAACTATGGTTCTGCCTTAGAAAGGAAGAGAGCATATGGTTACAGAATTCTCGGTTGAAGTGGTTCAACGAGGGCGACCGCAACACTCGTTTCTTTCACTTGATGGCTTCCAATCGTCGCAGGTCAAATGCCGTCATCTCTTTAAATCATGAAGGTAACCTCCTTAAAGATCCCAGTAGTGTGAAAGGTTGCTTTCATAATTCTTTCTTCAATGCCTACAATGACAAAAACACGTTGGAAATATAAGAGTTATCTCTGGAATTCTCAAAAATCACCTCGGAACAGTGTGATGACCTGGAAAGAATGTTCTCGGAGTCGGAAGAAGAAGTATGGGAGGCAATTTGTTCTATGGAAAGCTCGAAAGCTCTGGGACCAGACGGATTGAATTTAGGATTCTTCAAAAAATGTTGGCACCTCCTTAAGTCTGACTTTATGAACTTTTTTGAAGACTTTTATCATGGCAAAGCTTGGGAGGAGGGGATTAACCACTCTTTTATTACACTTATTCCTAAGAAGACTAGTCCAGAATCCATTGATGATTATCGCCCGATCAGTCTAGTCGGTGGCATATATAAAATTCTATCTAAAGTTCTCTCGAGAAGACTGACATCTTGCGCAGATTCTATTATCAGCAAAACACAGTTTGCTTTTATTCCCGGAAGACAAATCTTGGATCGTTCCTTTATCGCCAATGAAAGTATTGACTATATCAAGAAGAAGGGTATGAAAGGAGTTGCCTTTAAAATCGACTTCAAAAGAGCTTTCGACTCGATTGATTGGTCGTTCTTGATCTGTGTTTGTAACACCCCAAATTTACCCTAATTTAAAATTCCTAAATTTTGAAATCCCTAATCTTGGAACCCTAGAATGTGGGAATTTTGTTTTAGAAACCCTAATTTGAATTTTGGGCTTAATGGTGTTTAATATTGAAATTTGTGACCTAATTGAGTAAAATCAAAATGTTTGGGATTTGTTTGTAATTTAGGTAAAAGTTGGGGCCCTTCTCTTGTGATTTTCCCGTTCAGTCAAAGTATTTAACCATACTTTTCTGATTAGGTCTTTGGATATCCCTTTCTCAGCCTCCCTCCATAATCTTTATCGTATAACAACCCCATACCTTCCCTTTTCCGTTCGAACTCCGGCAAGCCTCCCTTGTTATCCGTTCGTCGATCGGAGACCATCGGTGTGCTCGTCCTCCCCTCGCGACCAAAACCCACCCAACCATCATCTTTCTTCACCGTCCGTTTTATTAGAATTGCACGAAAACCTTTCGGTTTCTTTGCGTCGTCGTCGGTTCTGCTTCTCTTTTTCAGATCCGGAGTTGGTAAGTCGTCGTTTAGCTTCCCATTTCATTTGTGCTTATGGGTTTTGTGGGTATGGTTTGTTGTTGATTCTTCCCTTGTCTCTGGCCGGTAATGAGCATCGGAGTTTGTGCTTTGAGTTGCCGGTGAGCCGCTGTATTGATTCAGATCTGTCTCCCTCGCCGTCGTTTCTGTTTAATGTGTAGTGAGCCACTGCTGTTGCTGTTCGTTCATCAGTCGCCACCGGTGTTAAGCCATCGGAAGTCTTTGCTGCCGCTGCGATGTCGAACTATCGTGTGGTTAGTCGTCGTTGCCGTGTGTTGGCCTGCCACCGCCGTCGCCGTGTGTTGGCCTGCCGCCGCCGTCAAAAGGGGTTATGGAAACCCTTGAGCCATATCAGATGAAAGGGGTTAAGTTTGGGCTTTGTGTTTTGGTTGGGCTCAAATCTGGAGACCATATGAGTATGACCTGTTGTGGAGCTGTTTTGGGAGGCCATGTGTAGTGTTTTTGTTAAGTTTTGAACCGTGTGAGCCCAACATATGTGTGTGTAAGCCTGCCGAGTCATCTATCTTAGTAAACCTTGCACCGGACCGGACCGGGCCCGTTGACCTACTCGAACCGTTGACTCAATCTAGTATTGACCTTGACTTGGACAGTTTGACCGTAAGTTGACCGGGTTTGACGAACCATAGACTTTGACAAGTTTGACCTTTAACTCGTTTGACCAGAATTGAGCTTTGACCGTTTGACCAGTGTTGACCGTTAACTAGTTGACCTTGAACCGTTGACCCTTTGACTTTGACCGTCAGAGTTGACTTTGATCAGTTTGACTTTGATTTTGACCAGAGTTGACCAAGAGTTGACTTTTTCGGGAAATGTTCCTCTTGACCTTTTTCGACGTCCTGAATCCGTATCTGCTGTCCGTTTTGTCAAATTCAAGTCCGAAAGCTTCGTTTTTCTAATTTCAGTAATTTATTCATAAAATTTGATAAGTTATGGTTTTAGAATCTGATTCAGAATATTCATGTGTTCAGTCGATTACGTCTTCGAGGTCGACGGGTTACCTCCAGTTGCACAGACTGACCGTACACGTTCTCCGAGATCTTCACGTGAGTATATCTTCAGTTTAGTTCTTAATGTTCTTAGTTGGTGGCTTAGTGTTAGTAATAAATACTAATATAGTATTCATACCTTCGTAGGTCCTGATTCAGCTAGATCTGAGCGTAAGACGCGCTTTTCTCGGCATTAGAGCTTTTGTTGCTTAAAGGTGTGTCTCTTCCTGATTTATAAACTTTTGTGTTTCTTTCTGTGCTTAAAGTTTTATGTGCTTTTCTGGTATTAGTATAAGTAAATGTTTTGTACATTTTGTGTGCATACTCTGTTGTGATTGGGTGAATATTTCAGACATCATGCATAATATGTCATATTGTGATTTAAGTGAAATATCAGATTTTCGGAAACGTAATACATCGGATTTAAAGTATTGTGCAACTTGAATTTTTAAGTTTCGGATGAGACTCGGATTTTAAAATTTGCATCATATCATTGTGGGTATATGGTTTGAGATTTGTTCGGGGAAGTTCAGTGGTTTCAGCCTTCGGGCTGAATTCCGCTTCGGATCAGTGGTTTCAACCTTCGGGCTGAATTCCGCTTCGGATTAGTGGTTTCAACCTTCGGGTTGAATTCCGCTTCGGATCAGTGGTTCCACCCTTCGGGCTGAGTTCCACTTCGGATGGTGACATGGAGAAAGTAGGTTCTGGGGAACCTTACTTTTCGGTGTATCGGAGATGGGTACTATGATTCATGTGCATCAGACATCATATCATCATGATTCAGTTTTATTGTGTTTTCAGAAAAGTATTTATCAGAAAATAAAATATTGTTTTGTTTTTGTTTTGTTTTCGTTGCACTTTAGAGACACACTAAGCTCTTTAGCTTACACCCGTTAGTTTTTACTTTTCAGATATCTCAGACTTTTTAGGCGATCGGTACTTGGAGCATCTCTTGTTTATTCAGATAAATTATTATTCAGTACGAACTTTTCTGTTACCTCAAAATTATTATTTTAATATATTTTGGGATATTTGTGTAATATGGACATTGGAACTGTTTTTAATTTAGGTTTTATTAAATGCATGCATCTATGAAGTTACTTTCAGATTTTTAATTAATTATCGGAACATCGTTTAAAAGATTGAGTTTTATTTTAAATCGGAATATTTGTTGAGTTTTACTTATTTAATCGATTCTTTTGAATTACAAAATATTTTAACCTAAATTGTTTCTTGAGGGACAAGTTTCCAATCGATACTTCCTAGATCCGACCCATTTCTTCTGTGCTGGGTCTAGGAGGTTACAATGTTCTTAAGGAAATGGGCTTTGGGGAGCGGTGGTGCAATTGGATTTATTAATGTATTTCTTCCGCCACCATTTCAGTCTTAGTCAATGGCGTTCCCACTCCTCGTTTCTCCATAGCTAGAGGATTGCGTCAAGGCTGCCCTCTATCGCCTCTTCTCTTTAACATAGTGGGAGAGGCCCTACATTGTATGCTTGAGAAAGCCACCCAAGTCAGCTGCTTTAACGGGTTCACTATTGGTTGCGGGGAACAAGCTTTAAAATTATATCATCTCCAATTCGCAGATGATCTAATGATCTTTTGCGGTGCATCGTTGGGTGAAGTTAGAAATGTCAAACGTGTTCTGAGAATCTTCGAATTGGCATCGGGTTTACAACTAAATCTCAATAAAAACAGACTCTTCGGCATTAACGTGGATGATTCGTCCCTCTCTTCCTGGGCTAAATGCATAGGCTGCACAATTGGATAATTCCCTACTGAGTATCTGGGACTCCCCTTGGGTCCCAAGAGAAATTCAGTTGCTTTATGGGACCCTATTCTCAAGAAATTCTACAGCTCTTGGGCAAGCTGGAAAGCGAGTAACTTATCATACAACGGCAGATTAGTGCTTATCAAATCGGTCCTCTCATCCCTTCCGATGTACTACTTATCGATCTACAAAATGCCCGTTGATATCTATCGCAAACTAAATTGCCTGATGGCAAATTTCCTTTAGGGTAGCTCGGCAAATTAAAATAAATACCACTGGATTAATTGGCAGACATCTTGCAAATCTTTTGACCTCGGAGGATTAGGGATACGTGATCTAGAACTCCAAAACAGAGCCCTTTTATGCAAATGGATATGAAAATTCTCCTGCGAGCGAGACAGTATTTGGAAGAGTACAATTTGTTCCAGGTATAATCTTAATACTACTGATCTTTTCCCAGATTATTCCACACTCAACAAGGCCTCATGGATGTGGAAAGGAGTTCTATGTTCCTTCTCCAAAAACGATGAAATTGGATGGTGTCTTCAAAACAATCTAATCCCTCTCGTCGGTGACGGCAAACCCATTATGTTTTGGAACAATTTATGGATTGGTGACACCCTTCTATGTGTAAATTTCCCTAGGATTTTTGCATTATCTACTAACAAAAATGGTAGGATCGCAGACTTTGGTTGCAAACAAGGTAAGCTATGGACTTGGAACATCCCCTTGAGAAGGAGGTTGTTCGACTGGAAATTACTCTAATGGTCTTCGCTGCTAAATCTACTACAATCATTTACATCTGAAGGGGTTGCGCAGGATTGCTTAATGTGGCGAGGGTTAGGAGATGGCCTTTTTTTTATAAAGTCTTGCGTTAAAAAGCTAAACTTTAACTGCCTTGCTGATCCGTTCTGGTCTAACTGTGTCTGGTTGGGGCGAGCTCCTCCGAGGGTCGAATTTTTTCTCTGGATGGTTTCTTGGAATCGAATCCTGATTCAGGATGAATTACTGAAACGCGGATCTAAATTGGTTACAGACCCTTATTGTCCTTTTTACAGAAAAGATTTGGAAACGGTGAATCACCTACTCTTCTCTTGCGATGTCTCTTGGAAGCTTTGAATGAGATTATCTGCATTCTGGAATATATCCACGTCTTTCCCCAGTGAACCAAGAGCCTTCCTCTTACAATGGCATTCTGTCATTCCTTTAACTTCAAAGGATTCCATTTGGCATCTCATCCCGGTGGCAGTAATCTGGTCCATTTGGTTATTGTATTCCGAAATTGCTCTTTTGATATGTGCAACTTATTCTTCATCTCCAGGTTCAGGCTCGCTTCGTGGTACAAAGCAAATTTCCCCTCAATTAGCCTTTCAATGACAGATTTAATGGCAGACCCTTCTTTGGCGGACCAGCAAAGTAAACCAACTTTGAAAGATACTGCTTCTACTTCTTGAAAACCTCCACCAATGAGATTTTTGAAACTGAATGTGGATGGCGCGATGCTAGGAAACAGAAAAGCTGGTGTTATCGGAGATCTATTGAGAGATCAAAATGGAGTTGTGCTTCTCACATTTTCAAAACATGTCGGCCCCGGTCCATCTATTTTGGCAGAATTGATGGCTTTACGGTTTGGTCTTACCATCACAGGCTCATTAGATTGATGTAGTAAGGCTAGACTTATAATTGAATGTGATTGTAAATCAGCTATTGATTGGATTCTGAATATCCCTAAATGCCCTTCGAGATTTCGCCCTGTCGTATCCGACATTGCGGCTCTTGGTTCCCTTAAATCGGTCATCTTCAGACACATTTCCAAAGCAGCCAATACTAATGCGGATAAACTCGCAAAGGAGGGTATAGGCTGAAGGTTAATAAGGCACTGTTACGGGTTCTATGCTTTGATAGGAAGTGTGGTTAATTGTAAGAAGCTTTTCAGTGTAACTTTCGATTCATGAATAAAATTTCCTAGGCACTCTTTTCTTCCTTCCGCTGTCGGAGAACGTATCTTCGATATGTTCAACAACATGAAGGGGATTTTTAACGAGGCATCAATTATTATAAAAAAATATGAATATATATATATATATATATTGTATATAGTTATAAAAAGTCGTTTAAATTGAAACTATTTTTTTATCAGCAATGTATGATTTTATAATTGAAGATCATACAAAAGGAAAATCATCATGTACCTCATTAAAAACCTCCCTGAACCGAAAATGGAGGAAAATAGTTCACAAATAATTAAAAAACCAAAACATTATAAATATTTGCAATTAAATTTGAATAAACAACTCGACTTGACTTGAAAAATTTCAACTAAAGTTTAAGTTATACTCCCTCTGTTCCACTAAAACTGTCACATGTTGACAATTTTTGGGTCAAACTTTTTCAACTTTGACCTCTTATAATTTAAAATTTATTATTGATAAAAATATTAAAAAATATATTTTTAAAACCTTGAATCAAGTAGTTTTTAAATATATTTTTTATAAAATTTAATTAATTAAAATTTTTAAATAAATTATAGTCAAAGTTTAAAAAAATTGACCAGAAAAAAGTCAACATGTGACAGTTTTAGTGGGACGGAGAGAGTAAAATAGAACTCATAAAATCAATTTACCCAAAAATTTTCGACTCGACTCAATTAAATACCCGTCCTAACGATAATTACAGTGGGCCAACATTCCTTATTAGTATCATATGTACTAATAGATCAAACTTATCGGAGGAGCTTGTAGGTTTGCATTCAGTGAGCACTAAGGCTACTCCATGCATCTCCAAGACTGAGAAGATGTATTATTGTCCTCTCTTTAAATTATATAGGGAAGGGCTTGAACTTCTCAACAAAATTATCATCTTGTTATTATTTAATCATTATTTTTTTCTCAAAAATATTAAATAAATAAACAATCTAAAAGTACTTTTAAAAACTACTTTTTATGTAAGGATTCAAATTTTTTAGTCAATGTTTGAGTGTTGACTCTGGTCATGAGCTATATAGTTTAATAAGACAATATTTTTTTATAAAATTAATAAAACAATAATTCACATGTTATATTTGCCTAGTTTTTTATGAAATATTGTATTTGCGTACTTTGTTAAAATTATTCAATTTATATTTAAATTTTTATGCTCAAATCATTTTGTTTTTTTATCAGTTTCAAATATTTAACATAATTTATTATAGTAATTTAATTTAGAGAGATTTGTTTATATTATTTATACCTTATTTTTTGTGTTGAAAGCTTTATAAATCTATATATTACCTTTATGTAAATAAAAACATTTTTGTCTATTATGTATACACATTATTTTTACGACGTTTTTATTTATATAACAAAGTAATAATTTAAATTTAAATTTTGGAAGGGAAACAATGGCCATATTCTAGTAATAATAGAAGTTGAGGTCCTTGAAGAGCAACGTGGAGATAGGGGTGTTGATTATCGGGTACCCGACTGAAAAATCGAGTATCTAATTCATCCGGGTATTATATATGATAGCTTGTGTTCCGATCTGCTTTAGCTGGGTACCTGTTATTCGAGTTCTCGTGAAACTCGGGTACTCGAAAATCGGGTAACGAGTATTCAGTTCACAATTTTTATTTATTTATTTTTAAATTTAATTTTTTTTAAAAAAAAACCACATAGTAAACACATAAAATTTAAGAGTTCATAATACATAATTCTAACACAAAATTAGTGATTTGAAGTTAGTTTTAAGATGAATAATTGGATATATATATATATATATATATATATATATATATATATATATATATATATATATATATATATATACTTAAAAGTACATAATACAAACATAAAAATAATTTAGAGATTTAAATTTAGTTTTAGGTAAAAATATTAAGGAACCTAAAATAAAAATATAATTTAAAACTATATATATATATATATATTAAAAGTGTCGGGTCGGGTTGGGTCGAGTCAGGTACCCGATTACCAAAAAATTTTGGCCCACACCCGGCCCAGCTACCTGAAAAAAATTTCGAGTCGAGTAAATTTTTTAGTAAAATACTCATTTTTTTTTATTTCGGGTCGTCGAGTAATCGGACCTGGTCAACCGAATCGGGTAGTTTCGATTGCCCCTACGTGGAAAGATTTAGGATTCTATTTTTATTCGGTCTTGGCCCACTTGAGATTAAAATGATCCAAATCAAATCCATTCTTTGGGTTTAGTTTATCAGGTAAGCTCAAACATTACTAATAAATCAGATCAAAGAACTTATCAAATCATGATTAACAATATCGGTAACATATGCAATCACAACAATCATGAACCAGTTCGTACTTGATCTCTGCTTCATATTCACCCTTAATTTCACAAATTTATGTACTGATTTCTTGTTTATTTGCTACATGGGATCCTCTGTTGGCTTGAAATGAATACAAAAAGGGTTGTTTACCATTATTTTCTTGAATTGCTAAACTTATAAAATAATTCAGGCCAATAATATCTTGGTTCAGTTAGTAAAGGTTAAACCCATTAAGTGTCCCGGTAAAAAAAGCGAATGATGTTCAAAATACGGGTTCAAATCGTTTTGTGTACAAAGTATATACTTATTGTTAAAGGGTTTAGAATATGTACGAACAAATATTATCTTGTAATCATCTTTAGACATTAAAAAGCGAATGATGTTCATTCTAGAAAGCATGAGTTCAAATCGTTTTGTCTACAAAGTATATACTTATTGTCAAAAGGTTTAGAATGTGTATGAACAAATACTATCTTGTAATAATCTTTAATCATTAAAAAAAAGTTAAGTAAAGGTTACGGCACTGAATCTTGTGGTGCATTAGTTTAGATATTTAAATTCGTATCATATGAGAGTTATGTTCAGATTTATTTTATAACGTCCATTTGATTATTTGGGTTTTTGAACTTTTGATTGTAATTATATTAATATATTTATTGTACATATAATTTATTAGTGCAATGTATATTCTTTTAAAAAAATGATTGAGGAACTTTTATGATCAAGATCTTTGAACTTCGACACTGCAAATTGGAACTTGTAATGGCAGAAAACAGCACAAAAACTCTGAAAACTGCAAAGTTAAATTAAAATAATGTTCAACAACTATTTGCATATGCAAACAAATTAGGGGAAGAGAGAGAGTGATCCACCAGGAACAGGTCTTGGCCCAGGCCCCATCTCCATCAACAAAAGATGAAATATTCCCTCCGACACCAAAACAATCCATTTTATCCTCTCTCTCTCTCTCTCTCTATGATCCATCTACCATAACTATCCCTTTTATTTGTCTTAAATGTACATAAAATTTAATTCAATGCATTATATTATTACAAGGGAATTTTTTATTTCAAAACAACGTGCAAAAAACAACAACAACAAAATTCCTCATTTTCTCTCTCGGCTTTAGGTTCCCTCTAGTGTTTTTTGGTGCTATCTTTTTTTTTCCTTTGGGGTTTGAAGGTGTTGGCCCTTGTCATTGTGTTTCGATCCCTGAGGAAAGAAAGACTGATTTGAGTTTTTTGTGTGTTTTTTTTTGCCATTTTACCCTTTTTTTTCTTCTCTCCCTATCTGCGACCACATTGCGTCTGCTTCCTATTCAATGAATTCCTCTTCTGAAAAGGGTGACTTTGACGTCCCACCGGCCTCCCTCGACTTGAATGAGGATGGAGGAGTTAATATGGTGATAAAGAAACATTCTCTGGTGAGAAAGATTCTTTTCTAACTGTTTAGCTAAACTCCACGTGATTACGGCTATTCTGAGGAAGGCATGAAATTGCAACGAATTGGAATGCCACGATCTTGAAAAGAACATCTTTCTTTTCGTGTTCTCGTCCATTGATGACAAAAATTGAGTGATCAGTCAAAAACCCTGGTCGATCCAAGATAGGTTGCTTAATTTGAAGGAGTAGAACCACGAAGCTGCTCTTGAAGAATTGGACTTCTCCCTGAAAGAGTTTTAGATTCAGGTTCATAACCTCCTCTAGCTCTTATAATACCGAGAAACACTCAAAAAATAGGGAAGCTCTTCCCTAAATTTTATGCTTCGAATCTGGAAGAGGAGGAACTAGTCCGATAGGATGGCCAGTTTAACTTGAAGGCTGCCATCAGAGTTGAAGACCCATTAAAAGCTGGGTTTCTTTTGAACAGGAAGCAATTTAACTCTCTGGATGTTGCTTTCAAATATGAAAGATTACCAGAGTTTTGCTTCAGTTGTAGAAGATTAGGCCATGGATAGAAGGAGTGCTGGTTAGACCGAAGGAAATTTAAGAGAGCTGGGAGTTATGGTCCAAGTTTGTGAGCTTCCCCCTCGTGGAAGAAGGTTGATATCCAGCATAGCTCATGCGGGTCTTCAGGGAAGAAAAATCAGTCCTAACATACGTCCCCAAGATCAGGAAAAAAGTACAAACGACAAATTGTCCCTGGCCTAATGCTACCTCTCTCTCATAGGATCACTCTTCCTGAGAGTACGAGGTTAGATAGGTCAATCTCGGACCCTACCACACGCAAAGAGACTTTTGAGGTGCTAGAGAAGAGAGATACGACCATTATCCAACCCAACAAGCAAATGATCTTGGCCCCCTCATCCCAAGTTGATCTTTATGGGGTCCAGAATATCGTGCCTTGCTCCCCCACTTCTGACGATTCTACCCGCATCTCGTCTGGATCCCTCCTTAAGTTGGGTCTTCCAGGAGAACTTTGGGGTAATATACTGGCAGGTGACTTCGTGTCCATGAAAGTTTCAACGGACGAGAAACAGAAAAGAGAGGAGGAACAGACAAAATCCTTTTTCATATCAAAAAGAAGAGAGCTGTTGGAGCTTATTTCTGAAGGCGTTTACCAAGCCTCCATGGGGAGCTGGTGTTCAGAGAAGTTTTGGGCCATTGCTAATGGGGATATTTTGAAACCGGCCCTCTTTCTTACATCATATACCAACACGTCTCCTCTTATTAATAAGTTCGAACGTTCTAAGAGAGGACATGCCTATGAGGTTAAAAGGCTAACCTTGATTAAACAGGCATCCCGACGCAAACATGTCCAAGAGATTACTAGAGTTTCTATGGAAGAAGTGGGCATCATTAAGTTGGGAATGGACCCTTATGGTTTCGACGTCACAAAAAAAAAACCATCTTTCGTTATCAATGACCATATGAAGCTCTGTGAAGAGATTGTGGTTAACGATGATGAATGTCATGAGGTATTAATAAAAGTGCCTTATGATCGGAGTTATAATCCTGTGGTTGTATCTCCCCTAGCAGATAACCCTCCCCAGGGTTATCTGCACTTCCCATGATTCTGTATGTCCCAGCAGACGTCGTATGGTGGAATGGTCGAGGGTCTGCGTTTGGGTTGCTTTCTTCCTCTAGGATCATCTTTAAGATTGAGTTCTTTTATGATCCTAGGTTCTTGATGGATTTGTGTTATGCTTTTTTGTTGGTTTTCTAATGCCCCTTTTTGTTTGAAACTTTTTCTGGGGTTCTTTTAGAACCATCTCTCCATGCCTTAAATGTGGTATGGTTCGAGTATCACCCATGATGACAAGACTCTTGGCCGTTATAGGCATGGGAGTCTGGCTCCGAACGGAGCTCTCGCATGGACGTAACTCGAGCTTCGATAGCCATTGTCTTAGTCGGGTCCTTTGCTACCTTTCTTGGTTTTCGTTTTCGTTTCGAGTTTCTTTTTAGGTTGTTGTTTCTTCTCTCGACAGGGTTTTGTTTTGTTTTATTTGGTCATGGGATGTTTGTCGTGAGGAAGTTCCTTTGGACTTATTGTGTTGTGTTATTTTTGTTTATTGCTTTCCTTTGCTGTCTAAGTATGCTTGTTGCATGGGCGGTCGTCGTTGTACCCTTGCCCTTTCATGGACTTTGAATGCAATGTCTTTTTATCCTTTGATAAAAAAGATTTTTTTTATTTCATCTAGCTATATGAGTATATATAGAACCTCAAACATAATGGTCAAAATTTGACATGAACTCGGAGCAAATCGAATCAAATTTTAGCTGGACTGAAAATTAGCTCGAACCAAAAGTAACTGAAACTGAAAAACAACCAAATCAAAAACAACTTGGTCCGGAAATAACCCGAACTGAATGTAATCAGAACCAAAGGCAACCCGAGTTTAATTTGCTCATATATATATATATATATTATTTTTATTTGTATCATATTACTAATTAACAACCACCTTTCAATTTTAGGGTTTAGACATTTATGTTATAATTTAAGGTTTAGGGGTTTAAGTTGTAGGTGTAGAATTTAAGGTTTATGGTTAGAATTTAGAGTTTAAAGTTTAGGGTTTAAGGTTTAGGTGCTAGAGTGTTAGGGTTAGGGATTTAAGTTTTAGATTTTCTAGCTTAAATATGAAGGGTTGACTAAATTTTTTATACACAACTTGTGTATCAAAATATAACCCATAGTTTAATGGTTTAATGTCATATTTTCTCCTTTAAAAGACCATATTCATATATTGACTTAAATTGAAAACCAACGGATTCGATATTGACTCGACCCGAAAAACAAATGATCCGATATTGACCCGACCTAAAGTTCAACTGAACTGATACTGACCCGACCCGAAATAAATTCGAATTAGACTTGAATCGAACCTAAACTAAAAGCAAACGAAAGTAAAAATCAACCCAACCCGGAATGACTTGATCGAACGACCTGATTGCCACATCTACAATTGTCTAGATTAATTAATCGATAAATTAAAAATAGATTATTGTATTAAAATGTATTAAAAAAACAAATCCAAATTAAAAATTAATGACAATCATAACACGGAAACATAAATATAAAACATATTTTACATATATAATCTTTGGCACTTCATTAAACACACTATTATGTTGAAAGTATAGAACAATCCATTATATAAAAACATGTAACTTTCAATGGAACAGAACCGCATTAGGAGTCAAGTGTTAGAAGTTAGATTTGAGGAAAAGAAAAACTGAAAGAGAGAAACGAAGAAGAAGAAGATTATAGAGTATATATATAATTAAAAACATTATTTTCCATTTTCTTTACAAAATTAAGATGTTAAACTAAGTAAGTTATCACAAATCTTTGTCGTTGCCAATTTCCCCGAGCACCGCCGTTTGATCGCCATTGCCAATTTTTCTTCTGCTCTCAACATAGAACTTCAAAAACAAGAACAAAATAAGACCATTCAGAACAGAATTCAAAACCCAAGCTCCGATCCCATTGCACCCGCCTTTCATGAAATGCAACATTAGAACCCCGATATGGCAGACCACGTTGCAGCCCAACAGCAAGATTTGGCAATTCAACACGAAGGGGAAGCAAGCACTGCGTAACCCTATCGCCGTCCAGAATCGGTAGCCGTAGACGGCGGCGTAAACGAGGGTCGTGAACAGGATCGCCAAGACTTGGAACGACTGCGAGAACTCCAGCCAGAGGAAAGACATGATGGTGAGTATGGAGTTGTTGAAAAGGTGGAAGAAGGTCAATTTCCGGGTCCTGAAAATGGAGAAGATGGTACGGAACATGTGGAGGAAACGGGAGAGGTAAAAGATGTAGGACCAGAAGAAGACGCGGCCGGAGGGACGGGTTCCCAGGGGGAAACAGAGGAGCCATTGGAATGGGGTCTTCGAACGGCGCCAGAACCATCGCGTCTCCTTGATTTCCGCCGCAGCAGAGAGGAGGATCCCGGCGAAGATCACGGCAGAGACGATGCTCATCACGAGGCTATGCAGCGCCGGGATCGGGCCGAGGGATACGGGCCGGCCGCGTCGGACGAGGAGGCACAAAAACAGGTGGATGAAGGAGGAGATGGTGAGGTAAAGAGCGATGGAGGTGACGAGGAAGGACCAGGTGGAACCCCATGACTGAGTGTGGCTCCAACGGAAGGCGACGATGGAAGGGTGTTGGGAGAGGTAGTAAGTGACGACGGCGATCATAGCGGCGACGGCGGCGGCGTATGATCGACGGTTTCGAATGGAGAGCTTCCGGTGAGGGTGGGGATATTGTTTTTCACATGTTTTAATTGAAATTAAAAGGAATGGATCGAGGAGGAGAGCTGGGATTTATGGAGATTAAATTTGGGAGGGTTCCTTATTGTCTGGTTCCCATGCACTTATACTTTGGATGTTAGGAGATTGAGGTGGTCGGAACTGATTTGTTACACGTGTGGTCTCTCCTGTTTACACGTGTGATTTTCTTTTTTACTTGGTCAAGCCATAACCAATTTTCATCCTTATAGAAATTCATCAGTTCCATGCCTCATTTAATCAACCTGTAATTACCATATCTGTTGAGTTTTTTTTCTTTTTCTTTTATAAAAAAACAGTATTAGTGAATATGTGTTGTATTTCCCCTTTTAATTTCGTTTTTTTAATTTTTAAAAAATTACAATATTTTTTATTAAAATATGAAGAAAATTTGTCTCAGTTCCAATTTCTATAGGCAAATTTGCTCAGTAAAAAAAAAAGCACAAATTTAAAAAAAGAAACACATGTTCAAATTTTTACTTGATTTATAATTATGCTTTTCTTAAAGCTTGATTTGAAAGTTAATCACTTTAATTGAGAATAACCAATCTAAATTAGCACATTTACATTATGCGTTTTCAGCTCCCTTAAATATTAAGGAAAAAAACCATTTCAATTTTAAAGTTATCTAATTTTGTCAATAATAAAGAAGATTAGGAAACTTCCTATCTTTAATCTCAAATATGATTTTATATGGGTTTTCTTTTTCAATTTTATAAAGATTTATTTATGTATTTTTATGATTTAATTTGTTTTTTATATATACAATGTTGTTATGGATTAATCGAACATCAATTTAATTAAAAATTATTAAAATATTAATTTATATAAATTATGAAATAACTTAAGGCTATTTTTTTATCATTTAACTTTATTATATGATATTTTTTAAAAAAATATTTTACAAATTAATTAAGTCACGTCTTTAAGAATTTAATTACTTACTATACGTTTTCACCCACCTTTATATCTATCATATTTTTTATATGTTTTTTTTCTTCCATTTTGTAGGCAGGGGTAGAAAGTTAAAAAAATTCTAAGCGGACATTCATTTTTTTTTTATTTTTTTATAAAATAAAAATAAAATCAACGTAATATCTTTTTTTAAAAATATGGACATCACTTTTAAAAGTATTATGCATTAATCTTTTAAATTATAATATTGTAATCTATTTTTTTCGTTTTGTCACCATTTTTAGGTGTAATATTTTTTAGTATATACTGAAATTGTTTGTTAAAACCTCATAAAGAACCTTATTGTTGAATTTAGATTTGTTCAATTAATATTGGAATATTCCAATGTCTATTCGAAATTAGAGTAGCAACCTTTTCAAAGTCAGCAAGAGGAAAACAAGTGAATTGTCACACTTAAAAAATAAAATAAAATAATTAGAAAAAAACTAATTTGCTTACGAAACAGTGGGCTAAAAACCTTCAAAGTAAGTAAGAAATGTCATGATAAACAATTCAATTGCTGATGACCGGTGTTCCTTTTGTTTAAGAATATGATTTTCATTTTTCTTGTTTTGCTTAACTATTTTACTTGCCAACCCCACTTAAAATAAGGCTTATGGTCGGTACATGCTTTACATCATACTAATATTTTTTTCGAAAAAAAAAAACTAAAATACGGTCACTGAACTTTGGTAAAAAAAATAAAATGGTAATCAAACTTTCAAAAATCACAAAATAGTAATTAAACTTTATGTTTTATAACAAAATGGTAACTAGACGTTAAATGCCGTTAAGTGACTGTTATAAAATTTGGTATAATAACACGTTTAGTCCTTCATATTTACACATTCAATCAATTTAATCCTAATTCGAAACAATTCACTAAATTTAGCTCTCGTTATTTACACATTATTTCAATTTGGTCCCTAAAGCAAAATTTCGAAGTATGGTAACATGATAAATAATTACAATTAAATTTTTATAGGAACTCGAAAACTCGACTCGAATCTAAAAAATTTTAAATAAAGTTTGAGTTGTAAAATATGACATGTCAACTCGAATCGAATCAAAATATAATAATTTTATAATAACCATATACAAATTGACATAATATTTTTAAAATAAGCATAAGTAACGAAGCATTTATGCAGATAAATTTGACCAGAGTTCGAATTCCCACATTCGACTTGAGCTCTTTGAACTGCACTTCTAACAAAATCACCACAATCTGAATCCCCAACATCACCTTCGCATTGTCCCAAAGCATAAACTGATTGGTAATTTGTGGCGAAGAATCCATGGTTGTTGACAACCCCATTTTTTAGAAACGAAAAGGCAGTGTCTCTTTTCTCTTCAAACACATTTCCACTACCGTTAGTGGCACCACCACCATCACCAGGTCCGCTGCCGCAAGTTTTGAACATCATCTGCATGCCTGAAATCTGTGCAAATCCAGTAACCTCGTACAACATGTAGCAGCCATGAAGTTGGATCCTCGAAGCAATGTTTTTGCTGTCACAAAGTTTGTCGGATAAAGTTGAGAGCTGAATCACACAGTTGTAGCAGCCGTTGTTGGTTAGGTCTCCCCTGCATTGGAACAGACCATTAATGGTGGTTTGAGTTGTCCCTGTCGTTGTCTTGTAAAACTTCGGTTTCATGGACTGTGAAACCAATGTCTGAAACAATGCAGAAATGGCCTGGGAATATAGCCCGGCTGGATCCGTGAATGCTTGCTTTGCACATTCTTTGAAGGCCAAAGTTGTAATGTCTGAACCAGATTCCACCATTGGAGAAAGCTTGAGATTTGGAAACAAAACAAGGAACGAAATGAAAAGGAAGAAGAAGGGGCTTGAAGAGAAACAAAAACCCATTTTTTTGGGGTGGTTTTTTTTTTATCAAATCATTGTTTTTGTAGGAAAGATTAGTGGGTTTTTAGCTAAACACAAAATTAATAAAAAATTTAATTGTAATTATTTATCATGTTATCATACTTTGAAATTTTGCTTTAGGGGCCAAATTGAAAGAATGCGTAAATAACGAGGGTTAACTTTAGTGAATTGTTTCGAATTAGGATTAAGTTGATTGAATGTATAAATACGAAGGACTAAATGTGTAATTATACCAAATTTTATAACAACCACTTAACGACATTTAACGTCTAGTTACCATTTTGTTATAAAACATAAAATTTAATTGCCATTTTATGATTTTTGAAAGTTTGGTTACCATTTTATTTTTTTTACTAAAGTTCAGTGACCGTCTGTGTACTTTACCCAAAAAATTAAGGTTGCTTTAAGTACATGAACTTTTGGAAAAAAAAATATGTTTCTAATTTTATTTTACTTAATTAAATCCCGAACCAATAAACTTAGTCATTTGAGCTCTTTGTCTGATTTTGACCATCATTTTTTGATGATTCTTTTCTTGAGATATTATTGTCATGTGACTCGCTACAGTTCTGTCATGTGAAATTTATGAAAAAAATTTAAAAATATTTTTATAAGCTTTTTAGAACTTTTAAAGAATTTTTTAAATAAAATAAAAAAATCTGAAAATGTAAAGTGATAATATTGTAAAACGACACATTGCACCAATTGGTCCAAAAAACTATTCGATTTAATACTCAACGTTGGTCAAAGAGGTGAATTGATAAAATTTTAGAGTATAAAAACTTAATTTGGTGCAAAAAAACAATTTAGAGAATCAATTGATTTTTTTCAAAATTTAAAAATTTATAATACCCTTAAACAACAAAAAAACACCCATAAAACTATATGATAGAGTTAGGCTACCCATGTACGTAATACTCTCTTGATATGATTTTATTAGGTTTACACTTTGATAGGCTTAGTGATCTAGTGATTACTCTATTATTAAGAGTTCAAATTAGTTCTCCCTTCTAGTTGTTTTTTTACATAAAATCGGTATCTATTGATTATAAAAAAATAAAAAAAAAAAAGAACACAAAGAGAAGGTATAGGGGAAGAAGAAGAAACATAACAATCAGAAATACATGTTCAAAGACATAGAGGAAGACATAAGAAAACGAAGGAAACAAGCAAGCAAGCACAATAACATAAAAGCATTAACACGCAAACAGAAAAAAATAGAGAACAAGCAAACAACCCACACCCAAACGGAGGGGGAAGTCAAATCCAACAAGAGGGAGGAGGAACATCAAGATATATGCCTATCTTGAACCTGGATATCCATTTCTGACAGCGCAGAAGTATGAGAACGAGGAGAAGTGATGCAGCGAGAAATTCATCGATGTCAAAGCTTCAAGATTTGAAACTAGCGATGCCAGTAAGACGACGAAGAAGGGGAGCGGCGGTCAGGCTGTCCGTCGTAGCAGGGGACCGAGAACAAGACCACCTTCCGAAAAGCACGGCAGACCCGGAGGAAAGGGCTTGAATCCCCCCTGCTCTACGACCCAAAGCTTTCCCACAAAGTCGACGACCCGAGTAGAGCCCTAGCCTCTGAGGGATGAGAATCCGCAAACCAAATGACCAATGAATGGTCAAAATAATTGAATGTCGGAGGAAAAAGAGAGGCAGAAAAAAAGAAAAGAAAAAACGAGAGACGTGGTTGGTGTAAAGCCCGAATTTATGGCCCGAGAGATAACCGGGTTTGGTTAAACCGGTTTGGGTTAGGCTAATCTTTGGGAAAAAACATCATTAATAAACAAAGTTTAAGGTTTTTAAAGAAAAAAAGGGTAAAAAGGGAATTTTGAAATACTTTTTTTTGAAAATATCACCATCTTCCAAAAGCCATTTCACGTTATATTCTTAAAAAAAAAACCTATTTTCACTATTCCATTGTTTCCAACTCTTCTTCAAGCAAGCTTTCAAGGTAACTACTTCTTTACTTTGATTTTCACTTATTTGACTTGTTCTCATTGAAATCTTTCTTCTAAACCCATTAAAATTCATTTTGGGTTGGAAAATTGGGTATTTTCATTTGATTTTCATGGGTTTGGTTTTCCATGGTTATACATGTGCTTTAATCTATGTTTTGAGTGGTTAAACATATTGGAATATTGGCTAAATATGGAGAAACCCGAAATAGGTCAAAAAATGGGATTTTTAGATTGAAAATGTAGAGTTTTTGGCTTGGCCTTGGGTTGATTTCGAGGTTGATGGTTTCTTAGCTGTTGGGGGTGTTTTTAGATGATATTTGATGTGTTTAGATGTCTGAAATCAATGGGTTCAGCTTGAGGTTTTGTTAAAACAAATTTGGTGAGATTTTGGTGAAGTTTGGGTTTGGATCAATGTGTTTGTGGTTGCAAGAAGTGGGATTCCGGGTTGTTGATGGTTTACATGTTTAATAGCATCTTAATGTACTGTTTTGGATTGCCTAAACAGAGGAAGTTGGATTGGGCACTTCAGACGCGAGATCGGGTAGTTCGGAGGCTTGAAATTGGTGTTTCGACTACCGTTTGGGTTGTACCGGTGAGTGGAACTGTTTTCTAAGCCTTAACTTGGTTAAGGATGTGATTTGGGAGATTAGATTGAGCTTGATAAGCCAATCTAAGATCAAGAGTAAGTTTTAAGTGTTTTAATCTTTATATTCGATATTATCATCAATGCATTTGAATGATTTTCATAGTTCATGTTGCTATGTATATCCATGTGTTATGCTTATGGTTGCCTTATTGGTTTCCATGTTGGTTATGGCGGTGACCTTGAGAACACAACGTAAGTGTTGGTTTTGTGGGTATTTACATGAGAAATATTGTTACCGAATATAGTTGGTCGACCAATAAGATGTGAGTGCACTCGAGTTTAAAGTCGCGCGTGGCCTTAGTGATGCTAGATTCCACTAAGGAGTAGTACGGTGATGTGAGATTCCACCGGAAGCTATGTTTTACTAGACGAGTGAATATTGTGATGTGAGATACCACCGGAAGTGTCTAGTGTGTTTGATAACTATCCCCATATCCGAGTAAAAATGATGAATGTCAATATACCCATAGTGCTCTGCATTCTCATGTTAAACATGTTGCATTGTTCTTTCCATTTATGCCTATTCATGTTGTTGGTTACTTTGCTTGTGTTATGAGAACAAACATGAGGCAAGCTTAAGGCTTTTAGTTGCATTCGGTAAATGTACGTGATGATAAATGCATGTTGTTATGTGTTCAAGCATGGGAAATGATTTGGAAACAGTTTTGGTTTCAAGCAAACTATGTTTTAAAACTGCATTGTTGTAGCTACCATTTTGAGCACCGCTCACTAAGCTTAAATGCTTACGCTCATTTTTTAAACAATGCAGGCCTTTAGACCTACGGAGCAGCTTGGGGAACAAGGGAGAATCCAAGGGAGTTTGGTTTGCTCAAGTATGGTTTTTAGACTTCAATAATTAGTATTAAGCAATGATATAGGACCTTTTTGTTTTAAGGGGTTATTGGAATGTCTTTTTGCTTAGACAAGTTCGGTTGGTGATATTTGGCTTGTGATGCCTCATATTCTGTTGAAACATGTTTCGGTTTAGCTTTTGACATTGTTGGAGAATGTCAAGCATGAATGCTTCCCTTATAAACCTTAGCGTGTTGATTGTTGCCTCGTTAAATGTTTATCTTGCTTTATATGCGTATCGATGGATGTCTTGTGTTGTATGTGTGGTTGTAAGTTGCATAAATGATTGTTTAGTGCGTCTTGTGTTGGTTCCCTTATGCTCTTATTTGTAAAAACTTTTCTTTCTGGGTAGGTTGTATCGATACACTCAAGGGTTGTATCGATACGGTCCCCTGTTTTTAGGAGAGGCGTACCGATACTCAATTTGCTCTTGGAACTCTGAGATTTTGATGAGAAATTGGAGTATCGTTACGGGCATTAAGTGTATCGATACGGTCCCTGTTGTTGACTTTGGGAGTTTAACCATTAAGGGCGTATCGTTACCAGCCTTGAAGGGTATCGATACGGCCTCTTGAAGTTAACCTTGGGGAGTTGACCGTTGATGGCGTATCGATATGGGTCTTAGGCGTATTGTTGAGATTTTGGGAGCTCGATTCCTTCAACCGTTCTTGCTCGCCAAGTGTGGAGAAGGTAGATAATTTGGGTGTAATTGTGGGAAGGAAAAGATAGACAATTTACACAAGGATTTATAGTGGTTCAACCTTCTAACCAAGGTCTACATCCACTATCTTAGCTTCCCACTAAGGATTTCCAAACAAATTCACTAAGAATTTCGTCCCCTTTTCTCGGATTAGGAGGAAACTGTTACAACGGTCAAGCTTTCTACCCAAAGCTTGATCAATCACTCTCTTACACAAGAAAGACTTAGCAAACTAGAAATCCCTCTAATAGGTAATTGTTTGCACTATGAAGCTCTCACCCAAAATCTAAACACTTGAGCAAATTTAACAATGTTTAGCTCACTAGTGTTGTCTAAGCAAAGAATGTACAATTTAAGCTCTAGACACAATTTGTCATCATAATGTTGTAACAATTGAAGCATTAACCTTCTCTAGATGCTTGGAGGTCCCTTTTATACTCTCAATTGAGTTTGTAGTCGTTGAGGACCATTGGGGATTGATTATAGCTGTTAGAGCCTTTATTTCCCACCATAAATGTAGTTCTACAGCTAGGCGTATC
Organism: Hibiscus tridactylites; assembly: GCA_958450335.1. NCBI lineage: Eukaryota > Viridiplantae > Streptophyta > Magnoliopsida > Malvales > Malvaceae > Hibiscus > Hibiscus tridactylites. The sequence goes on along the minus strand of OY288285.1, from coordinate 66,724,073 downwards.
GATATAGTCCCGATAAGGAAGTAGCCGTTGTGCACTTTAGCTGATGTGTATCGGTACGATCCTGCAAATTAAAAGACCATTGGGAAATATGACCGTTGGGGTAGTTAGGTGTATCAGTACGCGATACAACCATATCGGTACGCGACTAGCCGTTGGGCTATTTCAAAACACACCGTATCGATACGACTAAGCATATCGGTACGGGTTTTGGCTACTAGAAAATTCCTGTAGTTGAAACCCTAAGGCGTATCGGTACAGTACCAGACCGTATCGGTACGGGCACTTGAAATGCTTGGTTTTGATTACTTTAAATGCAGTTTAAATCATTCCAAAGCCTTGTAAAACCCTTAAACATATTTTCAAGTTGTTTTTTACTAAAAACATATTTTAAATTCTTTTCAATTTAGTCCAAAACATTTTTCAAATATTATATCAAAACACTTAGTTCTACACATATCGATACAGCCTGTAGTAAATCATTAAAAATCAACCTTGAATGTCCGTTTGGTTTGGTTCATGTTCGTGTTTGCTTTTCCGCTGTGTGTCTCCTCTCATAAGATGTGTAAAGGCGTTTAGACAAGATAATCTTAAAAGAAAATTTTTCTAGGGTTGCTAATCGGAGTGAAGCCTTAAAAGATTTTTCTTCGATTTTCCCCGTGTAACCCGTTCGATGCGGTCTGGTGGCTAGGCCGGGTCGAGAGCGTTACATTTGTTGGTATCAGAGCTTAGGTTTTGCCTATGTTCGTTGAGTTTCCACAAGCCGAAAGGTAAGTGAGGTAAGTTTTATGGTGTAAGCTTGATGGTTGTGAGCATGTTTATGGATTTCTTTATGTTGGTTGGAAGATAGCTAAAGATACCCATTGCTAGTATACTATTATTGTAAGTGATTTTAAGTTTAAGGACTTGAGCACCTTAGACCTTGTTCCTTGCTGACCCCAAATCATTTCACTTGTTGAGTTTGTTGTTTAGTTTTGCACCTGTTAGCATGGTGAGACTAAGGGGAAGGCCAAGAATGGATAATCCGAGGGTTAAGCGAATTGAGAATGTTGAGGATGTGCGGGGAGAGAACTTTCATCCTCCTCCTCCAGATGGTGGGGTAAATGTTAGAGGTGTTGGACCCCAGGCTGGACAGGGACAAGTAGGCATTGATGTGAATATGTTGATTCAGGCTATAGCCGGGGTTATTCAGACAACTTTAGCGGGTGTTCGTGTTGTAGCACCACCTTAGGGTGCAAGTTCTGGTCTACCGTTAGAGCGACTTCGTAGCTTGGGTGGAGTAGAGTTTCAAGAATTGTCACTTGAGGGTTCAAAGGCATGGTTTGAGAGCAAAATTCGTATTTGGGTTCAGATGGAGTGCTCTGATGCACATAAGTTAGGTTGCACCATCTCTTTGCTTCAAGGAGATTCCTACACTTGGTGGACTACCATCACAACGGGTATGCCAAAGGCCGAGGTTACTTGGGAATTTTTCAAAACTGCTTTCCGTAAGAAGTATCTAGGTCCTCGGTACCTAGACGAGAAGAAGAGAGAGTTCATGGCTCTAGTTTAGGGTAGCATGACCGTGTCTGAGTATGAGGTACAGTTCGTACGTCTGAGTCAGTATGCTTCTAAGTTGGTTCTCACTAAGAGGGAATGATGTGAGCGTTTCCGGTATGGTTTGATTCAGGAGGTGAAGACATACATGTTGGCTTCTGACTATACGGATTTTGATGTGTTGGTCGCTAGGGCCAAGGAGATTGAAAAGTCTTTGGGACTTACAAATCGTAAGGGTGGAACTAGTTCAAGAAAAAGGACCGCCGAGTGGGACAGAGATCGTGCCAAGAGGCACAAAGATAGGAGACCTCATCATGATCATAGGCGCGAAGGTGGTAATCTGGGGTGAGGCCATCACGGCCAAGGGACTGAGAATCGTACTCCTAAGTGTACCAAGTCTAGTAGACGCCATTACGGTGAGTGTTGGGGCACTTATGGCTCATGTTGGAATTGTTGTTTTATGGTTTTGATGTAATTTTAGGCATGGATTGGCTTATAGAGCATAGAGCTAGGGTAGATTTCGAGACAAAGTGTGTGCTCTTGAGACTTTCAGATGAGTATGAATTAATGGTAGTGGGCGAGAACGTTAAGTTCTTGTCTAATGTAGTTTCAACTTTAGAGGCTTAGAAGTTAATGGGTGTGGGTTGTTAGGCATTCTTAGCCTATGCTATGAATCCGAATATGGGTGAGGCACGATCGTAAGACATTAGAACAATTTGTGACTTTCCGAGTGTTTTCATAGAAGAATTGCCTGGTTTGCCGCCTGATAGAGAGATGGAATTTGCTATAGAGACTTATGCTAATTCTGCTCTAGTATCGATTGCTCCGTATCGAATGACTCCTGGAGAAATGAAAGAGTTGAAGACACAGCTTCAGGAACTGATAGACCGAGGGTTCATTCGTCCAAGTACTTCACCTTGGGGTGCACTAGTGTTGTTTGTGAAGAAGAAAGATGGCAGTTTGAGAATGTGTATCAATTAATGACAGTTGAATAAATTGACAATGAAGAACAAATATCCTTTGCCGAGGATTGATGACTTGTTTGACCAGTTGAGAGGTGCTTCAGTGTTTTCGAAGATAGATTTGAGATCCGACTATTATTAGTTGAAGGTAAGGGATCAAGATGTACCGAAAACAACTTTCTGCACTCGTTATGGACATTATGAATTCTTAGTGATGCCCTTTGGTTTGACGAATGCACCAGCAAATTTTATGGATATGATGAATAGGGTGTTTCATGAGTACTTGGATCAGTTTGTGGTAGTATTCATTGATGATATCTTAGTGTACTCTCGTACCGAAGAAGATCATTATCAGCATTTGCGTTTAGCATTGCAGAAATTGTTAGACAATTAGTTGTATGCCAAGTTGAGCAAATGTGAGTTTTGGATTAGGGAAATAGTCTTCATAGGTCATATTGTATCAGCCGAGGGAATCTAAGTGGATCCTAAGAGAGTTGAGGCAGTTGTGAACTGGGAACAATCGAAGTCAGTGACTGAAATTCGTAGTTTCTTAGGGTTGGTTGGTTACTATAGACGTTTTGTTGGGGGTTTCTCAAAGGTTGCAGCTCCTTTGACTAAATTGCTACGTAAGGATGTTCAGTTTGAGTGAACTGATGCAAGACAACAAGCATTTGAGAAATTGAAAGAAGCCTTGACAAAAGCTCCTATTTTGATTCAGCTCGTGTTAGGGAAAGAGTTCGTAATCTTCAGTGATGCGTTGTATGTTGGCTTAGGCCGTGTGCTTATGTAAGAAGGAAGAGTAGTGGCCTATGCGTCTAGACAATTGAAGACTCATGAGCGTAATTACCCTACACACGACATAGAATTGGTTGTAGTGGTTTTCGCTTTGAAAGTTTGGAGACATTACTTGTATGGTGAGAAATGCACGGTGTATACGGATCACAAGAGTCTGAAGTATCTTATGACACAAAGAGAGTTGAACCTTAGATAGCGTAGGTGGCTAGAATTACTTAAGGACTATGATCTCACGATTGAGTATCATCCGGGTAAAGAAAATGTAGTGGCCGATGCTTTGAGTAGGAAGGTAGCAGTGGAATTGCGAGCTATTTTTGCTAAATTGAGTTTGTCTAAGGATTGTGGTTTAGTGGCCGAATTGCAAGTTAAACCTTCATTGATTTAGTTGATTAGAGAGAAACAGTTGCAAGATAGATCGTTAGCATCTCATGTATAAGACATAGCGGAGGGTAAACCGACATATTTCTATTTTAGTAGCGATGGAGTCTTGTGTTTCAAAAGTAGAGTAGTTGTTCCGGAAGATGTTGACTTGAGACACACCATTCTAACTGAAGCTCATAGTAGTCCGTTTGCTATTTATCCGGGAAGTACGAAGATGTATCGCGACTTGAAAGATGAGTACTTCTAAGTTGGTCTGAAGAAAGATGTTACCAAGTTTGTGAGTAAGTGTATGATTTGTCAGCGAGTTAAGGCCGAACACCAGTTCCCTTCAGGTTTGTTACAACCGGTGAGGATTCCCGAGTGGAAGTGGGAGAAAATTGCCATAGATTTCGTATCAGGTTTGTCGTTGACACCTTCTAAGAAGAATTCAGTTTGGGTAATCGTTGATCGTCTTACGAAATGTGCACACTTCTTGGTTGTTCACACTACTTATACCTTAGATAAGTTGGCCGATTTGTATATCAATGATTGTGAGATTGCATGGTGTACCGAAATCTATAGTGTCAGACAGAGATCCGAGGTTCACAGCTAGATTTTGAGAGAGTTTGCATAGTGTTTTGGGTACTCGATTGAATTTCAGCACTTTATATCATCCTCAAACCGATGGTCAGTCAGAGAGAGTCATACAAGTGTTGGAAGACATGTTGAGATGTTGCATTATCGAATTTCAGGGTTCGTGGGAGAAGCATCTACCGTTAGTAGAGTTTGCGTACAATAATAGTTATCAAGCGAGTATTCAGATGGCACCTTACGAAGCTCTGTGTGGTAGAAAATGTAAAACGCTTGTTTGTTAGGCCGGAGCGGGATAAAAATTGATACCTTTGCTTGATATGCTTAAAGGTACAACCGAGAAAGTACAATTGATCTGTGATCGTTTGAAGGCAGCTTCAGATAGACAAAAGTCTTATGCTGATTTGAAAAGAAGAGAGATAGAGTATGCCGTGGGCGAAAAAGTGTTCTTGAAAGTCTCACATTGGAAGAAAGTGATGAGGTTTGGTAGGAATGGTAAGTTAAGTCCGAGATTCATTGGTCCGTATGAGATAGTTGAGCGAGTTGGTCCCGTTGCCTATAGATTGAGACTTTAGGCCGAACTAGAAAAAATTCACGATGTGTTTCATGTTTCGATACTTCGGAGGTATATATCAGATCTGTCACATGTTATGCTAGTTGAAGAAATAGAATTGAATCTGGATTTGACCTACGATGAAGAACCACTTGAGATTTTGGCTTCGGACAGTAAAGTGTTGCGAGGAAGGACCATTGAGTTGGTCAAGGTAAAGTGGCGACACCGAGGGGGTGGAAGAAGCCACTTGGGATAGGAAGGATGACATGAAGAGGTAGTTTCTGTATCTCTTTCCATCAGGTAAATTTCGGGGACGAAATTCCTTAAGTGGGGGAGAGTTGTAACGCCCGAGTTTAGGGCCCGGGAGATGATTGGATTTGGTTAAACCGGTTCGGGTTAGGCTAATCTTTGAAAAAAAAATATCTTTAATAAACAAATTTTAAGGCTTTTAAAGAAGAAAGGGTAAAAAGGAGATTTTGAAATAAAAAAAAATGATTTTGAAAATATCATCATCTTCCAAAAGCCATTTCACGTTTTCTTCTTCAAAAAAAACTCATTTTCACTATTCCATTGGTTCCAATTCTTCTTCAAGCAAGCTTTCAAGGTAACTACTTATTTAATTTTATTTTCACTTATTTGACTTGTTCTCATTGAAATCTTTCTTCTAAACCCATTAAAATTCATTTTGGGTTTTGGGTTGGAAAAATGGGCATTTTCGTGGGTTTAGTTTTCCATGGTTATACATGTGCTTTAATCTAAGTTTTGAGTGGTTAAACATATTAGAATATTGGCTAAATATGGGGAAACTCGAAATGCGTCAAAAAATAAGATTTTGGGTTGAAAAGGTAGAGTTTTTGGCTTAGCTTTGGGTTGATTTCGAGGTTGATAGTTCCTTAGCTGTTGGGGAATGTTTTTAGATGATATTTGATGTGTTTAGATGTCTGAAATCAATAAGTTCAGCTTGAGGTTTTGTTAAAACAAATTTGGTGAGATTTTGGTGAAGTTTGGGTTTGGGTCAATGTGTTTTTGGTTGCAAGAAGTGGGACTCCGGGTTGTTGTTGGTTTACATGTTTAATAGCATCCTAATGTACTGTTTTGGGTTGCCTAAATAGAGGAAGTTGGATTGGGCACTTCGGACGCGAGACCGGGTAGTTCGGAGGCTTGAAATTGGTGTTTCGACTACCGTTTGGGTTGTACCGGAGAGTGGAACTGTTTTCTAAGCCTTAACTTGGTTAAGGATGTGATTTGGGAGTTTAGATTGAACTTGATAAGCCAATCTAAGCTCAAGAGTAAGTTTTAAGTATTTTAATCCTTATATTCGATATTATCATCAATGCATTTGAATGATTTTTATAGTTCATGTTGCCTTGTATATCCATGTGTTATGTTTGTGGTTGCCTTATTTGGTTTCCATGTTGGTTATGGTGGTGACCTTGAGAACACAAGGTAAGTGTTGGTTTGGTGGGTATTGATATGAGAAATCTTGTTACCAGATATAGTTGGTCGACCAATAGGATGTAAGTGCACTCGAGTTTAAAGTCGCGTGTGACCTTAGTGATGCTAGATTCCACTAAGGAGGTGTACGGTGATGTGAGATTCCACCGGAAGGTATTAGACGAGTGAGTACGGTGATGTGAGATTCCACCGAAAGTGTCTAGTGTGTTTGAGAACTATCCGCATATCCGAGTAAAAGTGATGAATGTCAATATACTCATGGTGCTCTACATTTTCATGTTAAGCATGTTGCATTGTTCTTTACATTTATGCTTATTCATGTTGTTGGTTACTTTACTTGTGTTATGAGAACAAGCATGAGGTAAGCTTAAGGCTTGTGGTTGCATTCGGTAAATGCACATGATGATAAATGCATGTTGTTATGTGTTCAAGCATGGGAAATTATTTGGAAATGGTTTTGGTTTCAAGAAAACTATGTTTTAAAATTGCATTGTTGTAGCTACCGTTTTGAGCACCGCTCATTAAGCTTAAATGCTTACGCTCCTTTTTCCAATAATGCAGGCCCTTAGAACTACGCAGCAGCTTGGGGAACAAGGGAGAATCCAAAGGAGCTTGGTTTGCTCAAGTATGGTTTTTAGACTTCAAAAATTAGTATTAAGCAATGGGATAGGACTTTTTTGTTTTAAGGGGTTATTGGCATGTCTTTTTGCTTAGACAAGTTCAGTTGGTGGTGTTTGGCTTGTGATGCCTCATATTCTGTTGAAACATGTTTCAGTTTAGCTTTTGACCTTGTTGGAGAATGTCAAGCATGAATGTTTCCCTTATAAACCTTAGCATGTTGATTGTTGCCTCGTTAAATGTTTATCTTGCTTTATATATGTATCCATGGATGCCTTGTGTTGTATGTGTGCTTGTAAGTTGCATAAATGCTTGTTTAGTGCGTCTTGTGTTGGTTCCCTTATGCTCTTATATGCAAAAACATGTCTTTCTGGGTAGGGCGTATCGATACGCTCAAGGGTTGTATCGATACGGTCCCATATTTTTAGCAGAGGCGTACCGATACGCGGGGGCGTACCGATACTCAATTTGCTCTCTAGAAATCTAAGATTTTGACGAGAAATTGGAGTATCAGTACGGGCCTTAAGTGTATCGATATGGTTACTGGTGTTGACTTTAGGAGTTTGACCATTAAGGGCGTATCGATACCAGCCTTGAAGGGTATTGATGCGACATCTTGAAGTTGACCATGGGGAGTTGACCGTTGATGGCGCATCGATACCGGTATTAGGCGTATCAATACGGCCTGTAGTAAATCATTAAAAATCAACCTTGAATGTCCGTTTGGTTTGGTTCATGTTCGTGTTTACTTTTTCGTTGCGTGTCTCCTCTCATAAGATGTGTAAAGGCATTTAGACAAGATAATCTTAAAAGAAAATTTTTCTAGGGTTGCTAATCGGAGTGAAGCCTTAACGGGTTTCTCTTCGATTTTCCCCGTGTAACCTGTTCGATGCAGTCTGGTGGCTAGGCCGGGTCGAGGGGGTTACAGTTGGAGTGTGGCCACCACTCAAAAGGCTAAGAGCAGCGCCACTCAAGCTTAAAGGAAAGATAAGATTTTCTAGAGAGCGGGAGGTGGATTATGTTTTTTTAGAGAGAGACGAACCTTTTCTCTAGTTATAAAAAAATGAGGTTTATGTCTAAAAATTTGAAACTAAAAAAATTTAGGCTTAAGGGTGTTTTTTAGCTTCGAGAAAAATAATTAAATAAATATTAGAAATTTTTTGCACCTAATTAAACCCTTCGACCAATAATTTAACTCAATTAAGTCCTTTGACCAGTTATGACCATCAATTTTTGATGATTTTTTCTTGAGATATTACTGCCACGTGACACACTACAGCTCTGTCATGTGACATTTATAAATTTTTTTAGAAAATTATTTTTTTATATTTTTTATAAGTTTTTTTTTTTAATTTTTTGAATTTTAAAGAATTTTTTTAAAATAAAAATAAAGTTCTTAAAATGTCAAGTGACACTGCAACACGATATGTTGCACCAACCGATTTAAAAAAAAAAACTATTAAATTTAACCGTTAAGGTTGATTAAAAAGGTGAATTAATGGAATTTAACCGGACAAAAATTTTGAAAAAACACACACACCCAAGTGTTGCTTTTTACCCAAAATCACCATTAAAGTAATTACTCTTGATAAAATATTTAGCCATGTATTATTTTCTTTATCTAAAATTGAAATTAAAATTGATTAAATAAGTTTAAAAAAAATTTCCCTTTATTTTCTTGACCAAAAATTAAATAATTAAATCATTAATGGCCACACAACTTCATAGTATTTAAACCTCGCAAATTTAACATGAGATTTGAGACCCGATATCGACCAAAACATAATAACTCAAACTTGATCTAAAATTTAAAATAAACAGAACCGAAACTGACTAAATTTTAGTTGAACTGATATGGTCATGAACTGATTTTCACACGAACTAAAGACAACATAAACCGAAAGCAATCAGAACTGAAGGCAACTCAAACCGAAAGCAACACGAATTTATTTTATCTTAACCTTCAACGATGAAAGAGCGAAAAAGAATGATTTAGGAATTATGATAATGATTTGTGATTTTTGACATTGTTATCTATTAACGTAAATTGTAATATTAAACCTAAAGAATAAACCTCGTAGTTTTGAGGAATTAATTATAAACGTTAACAAGGCATCATTTTAGAAATCAATTTTTGGTTTGGTGAAATTTAAACTAGACTCGAAGACGAAAATGATGAAGTGATTTAAGTTAACTTGAATAAATCAAGTAATTCGAAGAAAAAATTGATATTTTGAGTCGAAACGAGTTTTGCATAGGCAATGTATCATTTGTATTTAAGAATCAAAGTCTTCCATTGAAGAAAAAAAACTAAATGATAATTGACAAACAGAAACATGTGTTTTTTACAAGAATATATCAATATTCTATATATAATTCGATTGGACTCATACTCAACTCAACTTAATCAGAAGATCTAAAGGTTGACCTAAATAAAAAAAATTGACCCAAATAAAAAAATTGACCCAATTTAAAATTGAAACAGACCCAATCTAATTTGAACCGAATGTAACCAGACCTAAAACAATCTGACATAAAATGACAGAACTGAACTCGTTTCCCACCTGTATCTCTTTTTATCTCTTTTTGAACAGTACATGTCTCATTCTTTTGTGGGGAAATATACTAATTGTTGTCTATAAGAAATTAAACATCACCCAAAATATATACCTTTTGATCCACAAGACTACGCTTCTTGCTGACATTTTTTTCTTCCTTTGTATGTCTTTAACTTTATGATTTCTTTCAAGAATCATTAGCTATTTACATTGAAATCTCCAAAAATTAATTAAAACAACAACACTAGACAATGAAGTTGATTACTAGTTAAGGAACTCTTTGGTTCTGTACATCTTAGCTCAACTGTATTTGTTTTCTCTTGGATTTTCAAATTTTCATGGAAATTTCATTTATTTAATGGTTCTGAGGACATCAACTCGTAACTATCTATTGCCATCTGATTTCGACATTTCCTATTGCTTTTTGATGTTTCGTTTCAGCTTTTGGTGCTTTTTTTTCTTTTTTGCATGAACCCCAAATTTGCTATGACGTGTCATTACTGGAATCGTATACTTAATTTTCATGTGTCGACTTATTCCATTAAGATATGGTGTAAGTAAGTCTGTATTTTTTACATTTGGAATTTAGTTTTCTTACTTTTATTTTAGAAATTTAGTACTTTTACTTTTGTACTTCAAAAATTACTTCCAATTGTCTATATATTAAAGTATTCTATTAAATTCGTTGAAGTGACATCTTGAAATAAATAAAATATTAAATTAGTGACCATGCAACTAAAAACAGTGCAATGAACTGAATTTAACACAAAAAATTTAATGTTGTTAATAATTGGATTTTGATTTTTGAATAAAAATTTTAAATTTATGAAAAAAAAAGTAAAAAAGACAAAATTCTAAACATATAAAAAGTACAAAAATTTAAAACGTATTTTAACCACCTAATTAATATACAAAGTTGTTTCTGAAATTTTAGTGGCCTAAAGGCGAACCAAAAAATTAAACCCTTAATAATAAATATTAAAAAATAACTTTAAAAGTAAGCCCATAATAAAAAATATTAGAAAAAAAATTAGGTTTCTAATAACAAAAGTTAGAAAAAAAAATTAAGAGTATGTTCCTAATAACAAATATTGGAAAAAAAATTATGTCCATATTGGATCTCTAATAAAAAAATATTAAAAAATTAAATTTTAAGAGAATGTCCCTAATAACAAATATGGGGGAATTGGACCTCTAATTATAAGTATTAGAAAAAATTGGGTCTAATAACAAGTATTGAAAAAAAATTAAGAGTGTGTCACTAATAATAAATATTGGGGAAAAATAGGCCCTTAATAATAATTACTGAAAAAATTGAACCCTCATAACAAATATTGAGAAAAATTAAATTTTAAGAGTATGCACCTAATAATAAATGTTAAAAAATGAGTCTTAACGATAAATATTAAATAAATAAATTTTAAAAGTACACCCCTAATAATAAATATTAAAAAATTAAATCTTAATATCGAATATTTTTAAAAAAATGAGGTCATGGGCGGGCGTCCCTCCTGCCCATGCCCAGGGACGGAACTATTAATATAGTACCCGAGAGATCTATTAATTACTAAGAATGATGTTTCATCCAGGTGACCCGGGTTCGAGCACAAATTCTGCACAATGTGTATACCTTATTAAAAAAAGAAAAAAAAAATTAAACATATGCTACCCTTGTATCACAACAGCATATTCAAAAAATTGTTTGAGTGGTAAAAAATGTTTATGTTGTCTCATGTTGTATGAGTTAGAATCTCACATCATTGTGCTTTCAATCATCTTTAGAGTAAACTACAGTAGTAGTCCCTAAATTTTTAGGGCACTTTTAATATGATCATCAAAATTTTAAAACTTTCATTACAATCACCAATTTTTTAATTTGCTTTCATTATGGTCACTTCTGTTACATGTCGTTAGAAATGTTGATGTGACACGTTATATGCTTCAATTCCCCCGTTTTATTCCTCTCATATCTTTTTTCCTCCATAGTTCGCCATTCCACCATACAAGGAAAGTGTTAAAAACCAAACCAAAAGATTCGAATAAAATATAGATACGAATAAATCTGATTGTATCGACAAATGGACCACAAAGAGATCAAACTACTGAAAGAGCACTAACAACCGCAAATAAGAGTCAAGTGTAGAATACATATTTAGCTTCAATTTGTTTTTTCGAAAATAAATTTTCACCTTTTGCAATTTAACCCGTCGACTTTGTATGACTTTCTCGTTTCTTCAATTTCTCTTTCATTTTAAGTCCATTTTTTTTATCAAGTTTGAAGCAAATGGTCCTAAACCATTGTAGAATATCTATGTAGCTTCAATTCATATTTTTTAAAAATAAATTTTATATTTTTGCAATTTACCCCCTCGACTTTATATGATTTTCTCACATATATCTACGTATTGATTTTTTTACTCCTTTATATTATCATCAATACTTTATCCTCAAAAGTTAATTCTTTAAAAATAACATTATAAATATATTTTCGAATTTTAGATGATATTTTTTTTATTAAATAACATTATAAATCTTGCTCTCACATGTGAAAAAAATGAAGAAATATGTATACACATGCGTTATATGATTAGAAAAAGTCATTTAAATTGAAATTAATTCGTAATCTTGCTCCCACATGTGAAAAAAATGAAGAAATATATATACACATACGTTATATGATAAGAAAAAGTCATTTAAATTGGAATCAATTTGTAATATAGCATTACAAATAATTACAATTAAGTTCGTACAAAAACTCGACTTGACTCGAATTTCATAAACTTGGATCTAATTTAAAAAATTCAAATAAAGTTTGAGCCATAAAATAGGGCTCGGCTCGTCAACTCGAATAACTTTAAATTTTTTGACTTGACTCGATTGACTGCTCACCCCTAATAACAAACAAGTGCCATCTTGATCGATCGAGACGACGTCAAATATAACCCTAAAAAAACAAACAAAAAGAGAAGCTAAATGACCGGTAGAAAAGACAAAAAAGTACCATAAAAACATAAAAATGTGTTGAGCAAACGTATTTAATATCGTCAAGCTAAAACAAAGGAAAAACAAATATTCCAAATAAAAAACAATGAATAATAAGGTTGGACGACCGGCACTAAAATTAATATCGTCATCAGCTAAAACAATGATGAAGAAAGAGTTGAGCAAACGTATTTAGTAGTGAACTTTATATTTCTAATATATTTTTGGATTTCGTAAATCCATGTTTGTATATTTTTCAACGATATATATTATATTGAATCTTAACTATTTATTTGTAATATATGTATTTCATTTTTATCATTTACATAGTAAATTTGCTGGCACCAACCGAAAGTATGAAATCAATCAAGACTTCAGTACATGATAAATCGTATTTTTAGAGAGTTATTTGCCCCCCGTCCAAAGTTTGTTAACAAGTCTAGACACAAGATACAACCAAGCTTTATGAATTTTACAATTAGATATTGAAGAACTCCTTAATATCTTATTCTTGCCAAGAAATTTGTTGAAATTGTGTTTGAATGAATTAGTTATTTGGGTTGCTATTTTGTTATCAACTTAAAGAAAGAAATTTTATATTTTTCGAATAAAAATCATCTATCTATTTTGGTGTTTCTATGTATAGGATAAAATTCGCCTGCCCCTTTTCGGTGCCCCTACATATGCCCCAACACTAAAAAACACTACAAAATTAAAATCTAAGCCCTAACCCTAAATTCTAAATCCTAAACCCTACACCCTATACCCTAAAAAATACACCCTACCCTAAATTTCCTAAACCCTAACCACAACCCCTAACCTAAAACCCTAAACCCTAAACTTTAAAATTAATTTTGAGCGTGGGGGCATATGTAGGGGCACCGAAAAGGGGCAAGAGAATTCCATCCCTATGTATACCCTCACTTTAAAAAAATAGGATTAGAGTTAAAGTTGAGATTTTAAGGAATTGAGGATAATGTGTAGTTTAAGGAGTTAGTGTTTAAGATTTAAAATTTAAAATTATAGCTTATAATTTATTTTTTTTAAATATTATAAAATTTAAAGTTTTAATATTAGAGAATACAAAGAGAGGAGGAAAGAAGATTTTTTCTCTTCATATTTCTCTCTTTATATATCGTTAAATTAATCCTAAAATAAATAAATAAATCAAGTTTGAATGATTATTGTTGACAAAACGGACGTTTGGTGGAACAAAGATGTCGTTAAATTCCATTAGTAAACTAAAGGCTGCCCTGCCAACAAAGGTCATAAATGAATGGTCTTGACGGCAACCTTTGTTTCGTAGACTATATGGAGTTTACCGGACTGACTTTAGAATTATAATTGCCTAGTCTATATGGACCTTTCCACTTTTGATAATCATATACATTTCGTTCCGACTTTTAAATAAAATGAAGGAGAGAGTCACTTATATTTGTGTCTAGGTATAAATTTCACTTTTATTATTTAGGCTTATATATCATATTAGTATCTAATGTATATTAACTTTTTTATTTTGGTACATAAAGTATTTTTTGGTTAAAATAAGTACCTAAAGTATACTTTTTGGTTAAACTATGTACCTAAAGTATACTTTTTGGTCAAAATAGGTACATAAAATATTTTTTTCGTCAAAGTAAGCATCTAAAGTATATTTTTTGTCAAAATAGGTATCTAAAGTATTTTTTAGGTCAAAATAGGTACTTAAAGTATACATATTTTTTATAGGATAAATATTCTATACACAGGCGGTGGAAACTGAAAGTTTCCACAAGCGCCTTAGTTTTAGGGTATAGGGAGTTAGTTTAGGGTATATGGTTTAGGGGTTTAGGTGTAGGGGGTTAGAATTTAAAGATAATTGTTTCAATTTAAGGTTTAGGGTTATAACTTAGGGTTTATAGGTTAAAACTTAAATCCTCACCATATTACCCTAAAAACTAAACCCTAACCTATAAACCCTAAACCTTAAATTGAAACAAATATCCCTAAATTCTAAATCCCTACACCTAAACCATATACCCTAAACTAACTCCCTATACCCTAAAACTAAAGCGCTTGTGGAAACTTCCAGTTTCTACCGCCAGTATATAGGATATTAATCCTTTTGTATAGGTTCCTAAAAATTGTCATGTGACATTAATTAAAAGGATTATTATCCATTGGGGGTGGAAACTTTTTATTTTCACAAGCGTCTTAATTATAGGGTTTAGGGTTTAGAGTTTATGGGGTTTTAGTGTATGGGTTTAGAATTCATGGTTCATGGTTAGAATTTAGGGTTTATGGTTAGGTTTTAGGTTTTAGGATAATATGGGTAGGGATTTAGGTTTTAACCTATAAACCCTAAATTTTAATCTTAAACCCCAAATTCTATCAACAACCCCTAAATTCAAAACTACTATACATAAACCCCTAAACTTTAAAACTTAAACAAAATCACTGACCCTTAAAGCTAAGGCACTTGTGTAAAAAAGTTTCCATAAGCGCTCGTGTATAGAATAATTATCCTAATTAAAAAATACATTATGTGCCTATTTTAACAAAAAAAAATATGCTTTAGGTACTTATTTTGACCAAAATATATACTTTGGGTACTTACTTTGACGAAAAAATACTTTAGGTACTTATTTTGACCAAAAAGTATACTTTAGATACCTAATTTAACCAAAAAGTATACCTTAGGTACTTATTTTGGCCAAAAAATATTTTAGATACCAAAATAAAAAAAGTTAATATATTTTAAGTACTAATATGATATATAAGCCTATTATTTATGTAAAACATGTATGTCTAAGTTTTGAGAAAATTTAAAATATTGAATTATTTATTTTACATAAAAATCTTTTCAATCGTTAAATATATTAATAAATGTAGTTTACGGTTGTAAACTCTTATTATAATTTTAATTTTTTTAATAAAACTAATGAATTTTATAAAATAAAATCAAAATGACATAAAAATACGTGTATAACCTATAATGTTTTTTTGGTATAACCTATAATATTGGAAAGTGGCTAATTGATCTAAACAGTTATAATATATTAACAAGTGGTATTAGCGGAAAAGCGGATGAAGTTCATCTTAGGAGACTCAGGTTCAATCGCTTTGTCTACAAGGTGTGTGCATGTATTGTCAAAAGATTAAAAAAACTATAAACAGATATTAACTTGTAATCATCTTTAATTATTCAAAAAATTATAAAATATAATTCATTTTAATTTATTTATTTTTTATTTTAAAAAATCTATGCGGTTAGAAAAATTATACCTCATCAATTTTTCAACTTTTTATATTCCTAATTTTTTAAATTTATTGTCAATAAAATTTGCATCATTATAATTTAATGATTTAAGATATAAAAGTTAAAAATCTAAATCTAAATATTAAACTAAATTAATGTATATATAATAATCACGTATATTGTACGAATATAAAACTAATAAAATAATATATGAGCTTTGAACTTAATTAAATATAAATATGGATTAATATCCTATACACTGGCGGTGGAAACTTAAAGTTTCCACAAGCGCCTTACTTTTAGGGTTTAGGGAGTTAGTTTAGGGTATAGGGTTTAGGGGTTTAGGTGTAGAGGTTTAGAATTTAGGGATAGTTGTTTCAATTTAAGGTTTAGGGTTATAATTTAGGGTTTATAGGTTAGGGTTTACTTTTTAGGGTAATATGGTAAGGATTTAGGTTTTAACCTATAAACCCTAAATTATAACCCTAAACCTTAAATTGAAACAACTATCCCTAAATTCTAACCCTCCACACCTAAACCCCTAAACCCTATACCCTAAACTAACTCCCTATACCCTAAAATTAAGGCGCTTGTGGAAACTTTCAGTTTCCACCGCCTGTGTATAGAAAATTTATCCTATAAATATTCCAAAGTTGAAACTTCGAACTTCCATTTTCCAACGAATCAAGGAGTTCATGGCCTGATGCTGACGTTTAGCACCTTTTTCACATTTTGCAAAAACAACAAAAAAATGATAAAATAAAGGGTAAACTATATAAATGGTCACCGAACTTTAAGGCGGATTCATTTTGGTCACCGTACTTTTAAAATATTCAATAAGGTCATCCAATGTTTAGTTCAATTTTAATATAGTCATTAAATTTTTAGTTCGCTTTCAATATGGTATCTCCTTTTACCTTCCGTTAGAAGCTGAGTTAGTTTTTGTTTTTTAATAAAAATGGGTAAACTACATTAATCATCACTTAACTTTCTTCTTACTCATATTTTGGTCACTAGAGTTTAAAATTTTTAAATTTAATAACTTAACTTTAGAATTGTTCATATTTTAGCTACTCTGACATGTTTATACAAATAAAAAAATTTGATTAACCCTTAAAATTATTTTGGTTAATTGGTAAATTCAAATTATTCAATTTTTGATCTTATATTGTACAAATTAAATTAGATAATCAATTAACCAATTAACCGAAATATTTGATTCTGTAAATGATTTTTTTACTTTGTTTATTAAAATACCAAATATGATAATATGATAAATTTAATAATTTTTCAGGTGTGATAAAAGTGTAAAACAACTAGAAAGTCAAAAATTGAAAGTTCACACCTATTAATCCTACGCAAAGCCAAAACTTTTTTTAAAAATCCAAAGGGTGTCAAAATCACTATACTATAAGATATTGTAATGCATAAAATTTAGAAATAGTGTATATAATAGATCGGATCGGTTAATCAGTTTTACTTAAAACCGAGAATCGTAACCAAATTGAAATAATTTATTTTAAAAATTATACCAAAATCGAGTTCGATTAATCCTTAAAAATTATTTTGGTTAATTGCTAAATTTAGATTATTCAATTCTCGATCTTATATTATACAAATTAAATAGGATAATCGATTGACCGGTTAATTGAAATATTTGATTCGAGTAATAATTTTTTTACTTTGCTTATTAAAATATCAAATATGGTAATTGTAATAACGTTTTTCTTTGGAAACCTTAAGGTGTCCCACTTTTTGGTAAGGATTTGTTAAAAAGGGGGGGTTTCTTTTGGAAAATTCGTGTTTTTGAAAAATAGTAAAAATTTGGAGTCGCCACCGGCCACTAAGGTAGGCCGGGCACCATAAAAACCGGAAAACCAGAGATTCTTTTCAAAGGGTTTGGGAGTTGGTTATGTGTGGGAAAGGGTTAGCACCCCCATCACGCCCGGAAATCGGTACCAAAATAAGTGTTATTTTTAATCGATGGAAATTATTCAAAATTTAAAATGAGTTTAATTAGGGGTTCTTAATTGAAAATTAAACTTTAATTATACGAACTTTATCAAATTAGCGGTTTCAAATTAATTAGGCATTTAATTAAAAAGGATGACAGTGCACCGGACCAAAAACTAAATCGACATCATATAAGTCTGACTGCCATGTTAGTTTAGGGTTCGAATCTCGTGCGTCACCTTTATGCATGATGCAAGTAGATAAAGTATGATGTCATGGTCTTGTTCGTTTTAATTACTTACAAGTTTTACCTTTAGATGATGCAAATTAATCTGAATATTCGGGGAACATCCAATAAGCTAGGATATTTCGACCCGAATACGCGAATTAATAAGTATCTCCTTTTTATGATTAAAATTAATTATCACATATTCGAGGAATATCTAAGATCACGTGAATGACAATTAAAAATGTATTCCAAAAATACATATTCGAGCAATATAAAAAGGTTAAGATATGCACGCATTAGAACATATATTACATACATAATAAAACTATATTATATGCATAAAACTATATATTATAAAAAGACATGTTAAACAATATTATATAAAAGACACACAATCATATACTATAAAATAAATAATATATCATATACCACATATTATATATCCATCAACATAAACATTATATCAACATGGCAAAAAGCATGAATAATGGAACATGATATAACAAAAATAAAAAGTAGGGTAAATAATAAAAATGCATGATGACAAGGACCAAAATGGTAATAAAACCACTAAAAACTGATTAAATTGCAAAATAAGGACTCAATTAGAAGAGCGCAGCAAAATCAAAGGACCGAAAGGATAATTTTCCACTCAAAATCTGATTAAAATCAAATTTGGAACGAGATAAAAAACATTTAAAAAGATGGAGGGACCGCGAAAAAGGTTTTGAAATGCGGAAGCCCTTATGAGTGTAATTATAGTGGTGCAGAGGGATTTATTAAGAGATTAAATCGATTTTAAAACATTAAAACTCTATAAAAGTAGACCAAAAAGCATTTGAGCCCTTTCTCTGCTCTTTCATTTTTCGACGTTGTTTCGGTCACCGTTAACCGAAGTCAGAGACCTAAAAAGTTTTTCACACCCTTTTTCTTTTTCCGACCTTTAAAAACCTAAAAAAAAACAAAAAACGCTTTCGAAAACGATAAAAGAGGCCTCTTTTTCCTTACCCTTCAAAAACTGAGACCAAAACAGTTTTAAAAACCCTTTTCGGTGTTAGCTTCCTCACCGATTCACCATGTATGGTCTCTGGAGAAACCAAAAGGTTTGTCACCAGTGAGGGGGAGCGAATCAACGCGGAGAAGATGGATCGAAAAAGGTAAAATCCGGAAACCCTAACTATTTTGTTTTTTTATATGCTTCGAAACGAAAAGGGAAAACGATATACCTCTGAAAACCTGAGGTTTTTTGTTGCTTCTATTACTCTGAAATTCCCCCCTTTGAAACTTGGGGTTACATCGTTTGTTTCGGCTTTTATAGCACGAAATTACATCATTTTTGTATTACATGAAATTACATCGTTTGTTCCTTACATTGTGTTTCTGTCTTCTTGCATGTGTCGGCTCTCGTACGAGGGGGAGGGGACCGGCCGAATAACACAGAGCGATTCTAGCCGCTAGTGAGGGATCTGGACGGTCTGGAGAGCTTCGAAAAGGCGCGCGTGAGGGAGAACCGGGAGAGAAAACGACGCACGTGGCCTCAACGTGAGTAGTGAAGCGTCGTGCACGCGCGCGTATGAGAGTTCGAGAGCCGCGCGTGGGCGCGTGGAGGTTATGGAGCCTTCCTCTCCTCGATCGTGGACTGTTAGATCTTCCCCATATCTAATGGTCGAGACTCGGCTGCGCAAGGACAAAACATAAGATTAGGTTTTATTTATTTATTTAGGGTTTGGGCCAAACAAGCCTTATATATATATATATATTGGGTTTTAATTGTAATGTACTCTATTTTTAATAAATTAGGCTTATTTTCATTATAAATCATGCTTTTATTTATTTAATTATGTGTTTATATTAGTTAGTTTTTTTGTGTTTTCAAACTCGATTCAAAACAACAACAATAGATAATAATAATAATAATAATAATAATAATAATAATATTAATAATAATAATAATAATAATAATAATAATAATAATAATAAGATGGTAAGGTGATATAACATAGTATATTAGTAATCTTTAGGGTTTTTCAAATGGATAATAATGCATTAATAATAAAAACAATAGCATCATATATACATATATGTACATATATTACTAATGATATTTTGTTTGTTTTTTAGTTTTTTAATCATATGATATGTAATTTAAGAAAATTGAAGCATAATGTAAAATATAAAAACGGGTTAACACCCCGGACAAAATTAGTGATAGTAATATAGTAAATTTAATAAGCTAAGTAAACAAAATCATTACCTAATTTTTTTAAAGGATTAATCGATTTTTTCTATTTGTATAACCATGTCATTTGAGAGTGACCAAAATATGAACAATTCAAAAGTTAAATTATTAAATTGAATATTGTTAAACTCTAGTGACCAAAATAGGTGTGAGAAGAAAGTTGAGTGATAATTGGTGTAGTTTACCCATTTTTTATTAAGGAAAAATGAAAACTAACGTCAGCTTCTCACGGAAGGTAATGTGAGGGGCCGTATCAAAATCTAACTAAAAGTTGGGTGACCTTATCGAATATTTTAAAAGTACGGTGACCAAAATAAATCTACCCTAAAAGTTCGGTGACCATTTATGTAGTTTTCCCTAAAATAAATTAAGTTATTTGATAATATAAACAATTATTCGTGTTATTGTCAAGATTAATTAAAATGGTTTAATTTTGAGTGAGTAAAGTTTCGAAGAAAACGAACCCAACAAGTGTCTTAATAAAAAAATAAATGATGTTCTTCCTATGAGACACGAGTTCAAATCGCTTTGTCTACAAAGTATATGCAAATTGTCAGAAAATTAAGAATATGTATGAACAAATACTACCTTATAATCATCTTTAGACCATTTAAAAAAAGTTTTGAAGAAATCCCAAAAAATCATAATAACGATGGTATTAGGAAGACCAAAAACATAAGTCAGTATGATAGACCTAAGACCATTAATGCATCAAGTCTTCTGTTTCACCTGCCCATTATCAGACAATAGTAAGAATTTAACAACAAATTTGTTAGCTTCTAGATGCATTTTTGTTCATTTTTCTTCTTCTTAATATACTGTCATTTGATTAAGTTCATACGTGAATACGCCAATACGGAGGTCATCTTTTAGTTATATAAAAACGATGATGGTGTATTCGGATATCACAATACGATTGTAATGGATGGAAATCATTTGTCCCAAAGTATGCTTTCATTTGTGCCCCCACTTTAAAATAGTAGGTTTAGAGTTTAGAGTTTGGGGTTTAAGATTGAGGCTTGGGGTTAGGTGTAGGGAATTAGGGGTAGATGTATTTTTTTAAGATTTAGGGTTTGGAGTTTAGGATATGAAAATTAGGGTTATAGGACAAAATTTAATTTTTAAGTATTTTTAGGCAGGGGCATAAAAGAAAGCATGGTTAGGGAGCATGAGATTTTTACCCCGATTATAATTATTAGGAATTATGATTGTAGAAGACATGTTTGGCAAGCGCGATGTAATTACATATTAATTTCGCATGTCATGTTTAATTACATAGAACGTAATCAAACAATTATATAAATTTAAATTCTAAATAATATTAATAGTTATAAAAAAACAATCTTCGACACTAAAAGAATTTAAGTAACTTTGACGGTAAAATTACGAAAAAATATTTTGATAATGAAGTTTTTTAATTTTAAGATTTATAGATTTAGGTTGTGGTTTAGAGTTTTGAGTGTTTAGGTTGTAGGGTGTAGAATTTAAGGTTTATGGTTAAATTTTAGAGTTTAAGATTTAGGGTTTATGGTTAAAATTTAGAGTTTATGATTTAGGGTTTATGGTTTAGGTTCTAAGGTGTTAGAGCTAGAGATTTAAGTTTTAGATTTTATAGCTTAAATATGAATGATTGTATAATTTTTTTACTCAACTTGTGTATCAAAATATAACCCTAAAACTATTATGTTTGAAAAAGTTTGTTTATTGGTTAATTCAATCTGAAACCAGTTAATTAGTCAAATTGATCAAAATTCAATATATAGCGAATATTATTCAATATATATATATATATATATATATATATATATATATATATATATATATATATATATATATATATATATATATATAACTTTAAGGCTAAATATCATCAAGGACCTATAATATTTGTATTTTAATTTTAATATTAAAATCAACAAAAACATAAGACTGAAATAAAAATATTTAACAAAAGAAACTCATTTTAAACGTATTGCTATATGAATTGTCATTTTGAATCAAAACTAGAAAAAATGTTAAATTTTTTGTTTAATTAAAAAACTGACTGAATTAATTGAACTTAGTTCGATTTGATCGATGATTTTTAAAAAAATGATTCGATTAATTATTAAAATTTTAAATAGTTCAATTAATTCCATTTTGAGTAGTTCGATTTAGTTGTTAACTGAATCGACCGTTTGAACATCCTATTAAAGAGTGTAATTTGAGGTTTCCAATTACTTCCGATTCAACCAAACCTATAATTATTATGGTTGTCCAAACATGATAGAACTGTATAATCACATCCAAATCAAATTACATAATAAACTTTCCAAACACACTCTCTAAGGAAGTTTTTTTTTTTAAGAATTTAGTCATTCAAAAGTTAAAAGCCCAATGTTGGAAGAGGTTTTTAATTTCATGGGTTGGGTCTTGAGTATGGGATATGGAGAAGTGGCCCAATGTTTTCTTAATTGGATTTACATGCAAATAAGTTTAAAGCCCAACTCCTACTTTTCACTCTAATGGAATTAAGTTGGGTTTGGGTTTGGGTTTGATATTCACCTGTCTAAATCTATCCTCAAGGTATTGATAGTAAATGATCCAATTAGACGCTTAAGAAATGATGTAAGTGTGATGAGCCAAACAAATAATTTTACAGAATATTTCGCTAAATGGATCTGATTATATCGATAAACAACTACAAAGTGAATCAAACTATTGGAAACCACCGAAAATCGTAAATTAGAGACGAGCTCGTGAGAAGCTACACACGAACACATATCTACAAAGATAGGTAAAAACGTGTCATAAGGAAGAAGCGTGCCACAAGATAAAAGAAAACATCACAACAAGATTAACAAAAGTAAAGGCCCAAGACAAAGAGATTTTTATTTAAAAAACTAGAAAACTAGAAATAAAAAAAAATAAAATATAAAAAAACAATGACAATCGATGACCAACACTAATACTAGTATTATTGTCATTCAATCAAAGAGTAGAAGAAAAAAAAGATATACAACCCACTAAAAAAGAAAAGACCTTAATAACACATAAATTATTTACAATCAAACTTGAGGCGGATGTCAACAAAAGATATAAAATAAGAGTAATTTTATTTTACTCTACTTTTAGGGAGAGTCTAACATATACAGAGAGTACAGTTAAAAACGACAACTTTCGAAATTTGTGTACAAAAACTTAAAATGTTATACGTTTTGATAATATTTTAGGTTATTTTTCTTTATTTTTTTTTACAAGTTAAAAAAAAAACAAATTTCGGAACTTAATTTTTGGATAACATTTTATGTTTTTAGAAAAAAATTCAAAACTTGTCAAAAAATCACGAAAAATTTAACTCAAAATATTTTCAAAAATATAATATTTTTAAATTTTTGAATAAATCTCTTACAAATTTCAAAAATTTATTATTTTTAAACTGCATCTTAGATCTACTGTACCTCAAACTCACCCTAATTTTAAAACGTTAATCTTCTTTATTGGCAAAGTAATGTTACCGCTGACGATGACGTAAACCAAGCCCAAGCGTAAAAGGTAGGCGGAAATCGAAAGTGGCCTAATAACTGATTTTCTACCGCGTTTTAGGAAAATACAAATAAACAAGGAAGAATTCGGAAACCCTCCATTCTTCCCTAAATTTGCCTAATCTCCCCCATTAATAGCCCTCTCTCCACCCTACCCAAACAATTAACCAAAAAGAACTTTTTCTTGTTTTTTTTTCAAACACTTGTCCAATCTATTCCTTCAATTTCCAGGTTAGTTTTACTATTATTATTCTTATCTGATCCTTATACATTTTTGTTGGTTCTGTATATTATAAAGTATACGATATTTTTCTGGGTTTAATTTACTGTGATCTGATTTATTTTCTGATAATAGATTGTTTTTTTTCTAATGAAATTGTGTGGATTGGTTTTATGATTGTTGTCGTTTAAGGGAGAACTTGATCAACTATTCAAAAAGATTTTTTTTACGACTTTTATCGTGATTTAGATAGTTCCATCTAAAATTTTCTGGGTTTTTTTTTGTAAAAAAAAGGAATTGAATTCGTATTTGGTTTATTGAAAGTGATAATTTTGTTCTTATTTTGCGCTCTTGAATTGTGTTTTTGTCCCGACTTGATTTTATTTGTTTTACTTATGATATTGTTGATCTATTGTGTTAGGTAAATAAGGAATGGCGAGCAGTTTTGGGGAATCTACCGGCATACCACCCCCAAGTCCTTCTTGCTCTGGTAGTAACAATGCTAATGATGCTGGTGATTTTGAATGCAATATCTGCTTCGAATTAGCTCAAGACCCGGTTGTCACTCTTTGCGGTCATCTCTTCTGTTGGCCATGCCTATACAGATGGTTGCACCATCACTCCCATTCTCAAGAATGCCCTGTTTGCAAGGCCCTCGTACAAGAGGAAAAACTAGTTCCTCTTTACGGAAGGGGCAAGAACCAGACTGATCCACGTTCGAAATCGTATCCCGGGATGGAGATTCCTAACCGTCCAGCGGGGCAAAGACCGGCCACTGCTCCTCCTCCTCCCCCGGTAGCTAATCCGTTTGCATTTGGACTAATGGGAGGCTTTGTTCCGATGGCAACCACAAGGATCGGTAACTTCACAATGGGTTTTGGAGGCTTATTGCCATCTTTGTTTAACATTCATTTTCATGGATTGCCGGATGCTACTATGTATGGAACAACTTCAGGTTTTACGTCCGGGTTCAATACGGTTCATGGTGATCATACTCATGGGTTTCCCCCACGGCCAACGACTCGAGGACAGCGGGCAGACAATGTTTTGAAGAATCTTCTTTTGTTGATCGGGGTCTTTGTGGTCCTTGCTCTGCTTTATTGGTGAAATAGTTTTGCCATTTGAGCTCATCCACTGCTTCGCTATTTAGTGTCTACCTGTAAATATGTTTTAGCCGAATTGACAATTCTGTTTTTGGCTTAAGAAGAACTTGTCTATATGATACTCTCATTTTTTGTTTCATTTAGCTTCAGGTACAACTTATACTTTTCTTAATTTCTCCTTTCAGAATAAAAGATTTAGTTCATTTCCCCCTCTATACAGTATACATTGAGACATCGTGTCGATTGCTGCTGCTTCGTCTATTCCATAGCTGGTTCCTGGTAAAACATGAACAGGTAGTTTATCAGATCAAATCCTTATGTTGAGGCATTATTGAATTGTCATTAGGTGTTTTTCATGTTTGAACCATCAAAAGGAACAGATGTTCTTTTGTTTCTTTTTGTTTTTTGGGGTAATCCTTATGTTGCTGATCCTGCTGGACGTTGGTATATTTCTGATAAGCCAATTATTGGACATCCTGGATCCATCAGATAACCATGTGAAAAACATGAGTTTGTGTCGGACTCAGATTTATAGTTTTGATCTTACAGATATACATATTCATCTAACCAACATCGAACTATAGGCACCATTAGGGGCTGTCTGTAGAAGCAAATAGCAATGTTGTCTTTTAACACGACATTGAATGACTGCTAACATTGTTGGTGCTGGTAAGAATGTGCTCCAAAATTGATGCTTGTCTGCAACAGTTCCATGTTCATCAAATCAGGTGTTTCCCCTTTTATTTCCGTGCTATAAATTAATGTTTTCCCTCAATATAGTCGAGTGGTTACTTCCACAAATTATAAATCTCTGTTACTTTCCTCTCTTAGTTTAGCATATATGTTAGAATAAATTAACTTGATTATTTTTAATCACTATTTTTAATGTGTGGTTCCAATGAAAAAGAAACAATGTTCATTAGAGGTGTTTAAACTTTGGTTTTAACCGAATTAACCGACCGGACCAAAGTTTATTTCGGTTAATCGGTTGGTTAACAAGTAATATTTTTTTTAAACTTCGGTTAATTTGGTTCAAAATCGATTAATTAACTGAATTAATAGAAAATTTTATATATTACATATATTTATTTTTTGTCACTGAACTTTTAAAAATTATAAAATGATTATTAAATTTTTTGGATATATTATAAAATTGTCATTAAACTTTATCAAATTAGATTATTAAATTTATTGAATTATTAAAAAATGATCATTAAACTTTTCAATATTTATCAATAAGTTATAACGTGCAATGAATCAATTACCATTTTGTATTAGTTCGATAAATTTAATAGTTTTTTATAACTTTTGAAAGTTTAGTGACTAAAAAGACGGTATTGTGGAAGAGAACTAATTAGAAAATGGATGTTGAAACCTGGAGATGTCAGATTTAATTCCAACCCATGCTAACTCCATAGCATTTCAATAGATTCAAGTGAAGACGGTATTGTGGAAGAGAACTAATTAGCAAACTATTTTAAGGTGGATAGTTGTGGAGGGGTTAATTTTAAATATATTTTTTTAATATTTTCAGATGTACCATGTGTCACTATCTTAATGATTGTTTGTGAGTTAACAATCAATTATAACAATCACATTATGAGATGGTTAAATTGATCGGAATTTGAATTATGATAACTAAATTGAATGTAAAAAATTTATAAGGGCTTAATTGATTTTTTTGTTGAGAACTAATTTGACCTTTAAACCTTTTTATTTTGAAAATTAGATACCAAACATATTTCCACTTTTTTATATTTGAAAACAAGTTTTTATTTCTATTAACCAAACAAGTTTTCTAATTTTTAAAAAACAGAAAATAAAAACTATTTTTTGAAAATAAAAATAAAAAATATTTTCTAAAACCAAACGGACTTCTAAAAAAGTTTAGGATTTAAACTCACACAAATCATTCCGCCAATTAAAAGATATCGTATTTTTATGATGTATTTAAACAGTATTACCAATAGATTAATTCATAAACCAGCTTAGATACTAAACTGCTCAAGATATTTTTTTTTTCTTTTTTCCTGAATTTGCACACAAGTTGAGTTAATTTATATTAATTAAATAAATATAAATTATAAAAGAATATCGAACCCCCTATAATTTAAGCAGGGACGAACGCAGGACTTTAGGTTAGGAAAGCGAACCTATAAATACCTAGAAGGCGAACTTATAAAATTTTAAAGGGTGAAAATAGATTTTTAATAAAAAATACATAACATATTTTAAATTGTATAAAAACTTTAAATTTTAGGTGGACGACCGCCCCACCGGCCCCTTGACCATCAATTTAAGTCCAGAAAAGTACATCCTCCTACCACATGGTGGATATAAACAAGTTTTGTACCCTATAGTTAAGGGCTCAGTTTTTTTGTTGTTGTTCAAATAGTTAAGGGCTCAGTTGCCCTCGTCAAAGGTTATATCTATAACCTACTATCATCTCATGGGCCATATGCTTTTAATTCTACATCCTGGGAAAAATTAGATTAACTTTCCTGCCTATAAAACAAAGCAAGCGAACTTATATATGTGTATAGATTTCTCTTTTAACATGCAAAAAATATCATTTTGTATATGTCCACAACTTTTTTTATGTCCCAATTTTATTCTCAAAATTATCATTTATGCTCCCTCATATCATTATATAATACATATTAATATTTACATGACAATTCATAAGAACATTTTAATCGTTTCATACATTATACAGTTTTTAAACAAAATAATTAAAAAAAATACTTTTTGAGAACCAAACACAAAATCAATGAATTTATATTTCTTACCAATATGCTAATAATATATATTTGAAATGATTTTTTTGTAAATATGTATATGATTATATGAAAAATTGTGAGTGTGACTAGAGGTGGCAAACGAGTCAATCGGTTCGGGTTCGGGTCGAGTCATTTCGGTTTCGGTTATTTTAGGTCTGATATTATTCGGTTCAGGTTCAGTTCAGTTTAGGTTCATTTCGGCTCCAGTTCGGTTTTATTGTTAGGTTGATTTTCGGTTTTGTTCGGTTCGGATCGATTCAGGTCAATTTCTGGTTGATGGGAGATCGGTCGGTTTTAATCAAGTTTTTAGGTTGGTCAGTTTTTTTACACTCTTTATATGGCTTTATAAAGCCAATATATTTTTCTTTTTGGTGAGTTGTGCGATTGTTCATATCTCATCTTTTTTTTTATTTCTATTAATATCTTTTATTTATTTCGTGTTGTCTTCGGTTCGGGTGCATTCGGTTTGGGTCCATTTCGGTTCAACTAAAAATCAGTTTACTTTCGGTTCGATTTCGGTTTGGTTTCGGGTAAGCAAGTTCGGTTCGATTTCGGGTTCGGTTCAAATAAATCGATTCGATTTTTGAATCTCGGGTCAAGTTTGCCAGATCTAAGTGTGACAAAATTTGATATTTATATGAAAAGTGATTAAAAAAGACAAGTATTATTTAGAATTGGAAGGGTAGTGTGGGGAGTTAGTCATGTGTGGCACATGGCTTTGGTGTAAACATTTTAGCTTCAATCAAACTCTAATAATGAAGCTTTCATTTCTGTTACTATGCACATATCATTTCTTCCAGGAGCATGTGATGTGTCTATTTATATTACTACTACGCGTGCTATTATTCAATCATACGCTTCAACATGGAGGGTATTCGTTTTTGGATTCAGAAAAATCAGATATTTATTTTTTTTTAAATGATAAAATTGTGATTTGTGTCTGATTCGAAAAATTATATATCTATTTATTTTGATATCAGATTTTTAGACTTTCAAACCGGATATTCGGTTTTTTAAATTATTAATAGTAAATTTATTTTTAAGAAATTAATAAAATTAAATAAATAGTAAAATAATAATAATAATAATAACCCTAATAAATATAATAAAATATATTATATAATAATGATAATAATAATAACAACAATAATTTTACTAATTACATAAAATATAAGGATTAATATCCTATACACTGGCGGTGGAAACTGAAAGTTTCCACAAGCGCCTTAGTTTTAGGGTATAGGGTGTTAGTTTAGGGTATATGGTTTAGGAGTTTAGGTGTAGGGGTTTAGAATTTAGGGATAGTTGTTTCAATTTAAAGTTTAGGGTTATAATTTAGGGTTTATAGGTTAAAACCTAAATCCTCACTCTATTACACTAAAAACTAAACCCTAACCTATAAACCCTAAATTATAACCCTAAACTTTAAATTGAAACAATTATCCCTAAATTCTAAACCCCTACACTTAAACCCCTAAACTCTATACCCTAAACTAACACCCTATACCCTAAAACTAAGGCGCTTGTGGAAACTTTCAGTTTCCACCGCCTGTGTATAGGATATTTATCCAAAATATAATAGTAGTGTTTTATAATATTAAAATAGAAATATAATAAATAAACAATGTAATAAATAAATGACAAAATCAATGAAAAATAAAAATAAACATGCTAGTGTATCAAATTGAATAAAATTAGAACTTGAAAGGGTCAAAATAGTGAGTAGTTATACGAAATTAGATTACAGTCAAAAGAGAAGGACAAAAACAATTAATTCTAATATAGCAAAAAAAAAATTCTTTTTTTTTTTCTTCAGATTCACAGATAATTCAGAACTCAAAATATCTCGATTCATATTTGGTTATTTAAGTTTTTCTCGAATATTTGATCCCAATTATTCGGAAAATTTAAAAAAATAGTATGAAAATATGAATTATCAGATCTGATCATCGAATTGCTCAAATATAATTATTTTGAACAGCCAATATGGTCTCTCATTTATTTATATATCAGAAATTTGCTGAATATTAAGAATAATTAAATAAGCTAACTAAATTAAGCAACGAACTTCATTCCTTTCTCTTGCATCTCACCCACTTTTTAATATTGGTTAGCTAGAAAGCTTAGTGGAAATATAAATTTCGTTCATGGGTTGAATTAGGGGCAAAACTCGACTTGAAAAAATTAAATTATTTGGTTTGATTCGATTGAATTTTTTAAATAAGTTTGTGTTACAAAATGAAAATTCGAATAGCTCAAAACTTTTAATAATCAGTGGATCAGATTTGTAACCCCCTCATCCTGGTCTAGCTGGATGACCGGTCCGAGTGGGTCACACGGGGAAAACCGAAGCGAAACCCGTTAAGGTTCCCCCTCGGTTAGCAACCCTATTTTTTTCATTTTAATCTTGTCACGTTCGAGTATTAAATTCCAAGTGATCAAACAGCGGAACATATCACACGAGACAACATTCAAACCCTCAAACATCCCAATTTTAATCTTGACTAAATGCATCTTAGTACCTATGTGTTTTTCTCTTCAAACAGGCCAACAAGGGTCAAACAGTGCATTTTTGAGTCAAGGTTTCGAAACCTTTGGGGAAGGTTTCGAAACTTTGGCTGGCAGTGACCTCTGGAACTCAATTTTCACCAAAAGTTTCGAAACCTTGGGTAAGGTTTCGAAACCTTTGACCATAGTTTGGAAACCTTCCCCAAAGGTTTCGAAACTTTGGTTGGCAGAATGTCCTGAAATCCCAAAATTTGCAAAGGTTTCGAAACTTTACCCATAGTTTCGAAACCTAGGTGCAGGGGAGCACTTACTGCTTAACTCTAATGACTTTCTACGGTAAAAACTCAACAAGAACATATATAATCATACATAAGAGCTTAAAAAGGGCTAAAGGCACACCACACCAACAACCCAAGTCTAGAGGCATACATCCTAGATTAAACGTACCCCAATATACCCAAACATACTCAAGGCATGAATATGAACGATCATACATACATGGTAAATTAGACATTAAGAGCCTTTCATACAAGCATGCTTGAAACATTGATAAACAAAAGCACCATTCATCACATAAAGGTTTACATGCCTTCAAGCAATTTAAACATCCACAAAGCATACATCACTCAAGCATTCATCAAGGCATGCATCATAAGCGATATTTACAAATTAAACAAGGCATTCAAGAATCAAACCAATATCGACATACATCAAAACTCAATCATCAAAACCTATCCCATTGCTTAACTATTACATTCATTTACTCAAAATTCATACATTGAGCTCACCAAAAGCAACACTTGGAGACCTTTCCTTGCCCTTGCCACCCACAAGCTATTTATCTGCATTGTCGAACAAAAGAGAGCGTAAGCATAAAAGCTTAGTGAGGGTAGCTCATAAAACAAACCTTCGACAATGCAGGGTCCAAGCTCGAGCAACTATCATGATATTATACATGATTTTACCTTCGATTCACATGAGCCATAAGTATAGGTGATGCATGAACATATTACCAAATTCATGCCATGCTCTACAACTTATAAGTTCAACATACAATGATACATAACTCAATGTATTAACCACATCATATATCGTTTCACATTGAAATTCACATTTCATATCACATTGATACACATATCAATTCATATTATCATGTATGCATAATTTCATATTGGCAGAAACATACTTTCTCTTATTGGCACCTAGCTATGACTCGAATACGCGGATAACATGTTGGAACGCATTTCCAACAACAACATTACCTCGGTGGGATTCCACTCATCACCGGTCCTTGCATGTGCGGGATTCCACTCATCGCCACATGCCCTACGGATGGGATTCCACTCATCATCACGTAGAAATATATAAAAGCTTCCGGTGGAATATTACATCACCGTACTCCTCCTTGGTGCCTTAACGCCACCAAGGCCACGTACGTTTTGACTCAATTTGTGTGCACACTCATCTTAATGATCGATCATTGTACCCAAGCATACTAGTGCCAATTAATCAAATTTCACAACCTTTGATGTTCAAGAGTCATAATATGGCATCTTACATCATATTAAGCTCAACATCAATTATCTCAACAACATAATATCATAATGTCATGTTCAAGAGTAATAATATGGCATCTTACATCATATTGAACTCAACATCATCATGCACAATTATAATCCAAACCGCATGCATAGCAATGCATCAAACCATGTCTCAACAACATGTATAACACATTATACATACACAGATAATCATGAGGCATAACATCAATTAAAGAGATCATCCAATGTCTCTAACTAAAGCTTAGGATTAGGCTACCACCCTAATCCTAACTCTAGGTGAGTCTACCAATCTCAACCTAGTCCACATGCTCGAACCAATTGCTCAAAACTATTTAAAATATTTTAACCACTCACCGACTACTCCATTAGCACAAGCCGACAAGCCTACCAAGCATCCAAGTTTCCGGATTCGAGCCCGAAGCTTCACCATTGATTTCTCTTGCTTCTAACCATTCAAAAACAATATATATTAACCTCAATATCAGACACAAACCCAAAGTTTAACATCAACACACAAATCCACTTCAATTCTCACAATTCAAAGCCAAGTTCATTCTTCAATTTCTCATTTTCGCACTTCCACTAAAACCCGTCAAAAAATCAGAATTGTAGTCATCCAAAACACTCTTAAATATGTTCAAAACACTGCCCAACTATAGTATAACCATCAACCCCCAATTTCCAACATTAAACACACAATTTAAGCCATAAACAATCCCAAAAATCATCAAATCCGAGCAGCCATGAAAAACAGTCCAAAACTTGTGATTTCAACATATTTAACACATTCAAACACTTCCAAAACAACCCCCAACTATTACTCTAACATCAACCCTCAAATTCCAACATAAATCATACCCAAACTCATCTAAAAACCTTCCTAAAAAAACCACCAAAACCCAATTTCCGATTTTTACCCAAAATTATTCATTTTAACATATTATGTGTATTTTAACATGATTAAACAAAGCCCCAACTCAATTTGTCAAAACAAGATGAAAAACCCCTTAAAAACCCAAACTTTGATATAAACCCTAATTTTCAAAAGTTCATATTTTTAAAATCTAAGACCATGTATGAATAGGAAATGGAAAGGAGAGTTCAAATATGTGATTACCTTTCAAAAGCCCCTTGAATTGATGAAGAAATCGAATGAAATTAGAGCTTGAAAATTGAGAGAGTTTGGGGAATGGGGGGTGTTTCTCACGTTGGGTATAAAATGAAAAGGGGGAAGAAGATGACAATTTGAAAGTTGTCATCTTTTTTTAAAAGCTTTTGGGCAAATTACAACATAAGCCCTTCCCTTTTTATTAAAGTTCAATTACACCACATTTTAGGTTGATTTGTTTTAATTTAATTTTATTGACTCGAACTATAAACTCGGATAACTCCTAACCCCAAAACACGGGTGTTACAACTCTCCCCCACTTAAGGAAATTTCGTCCTCGAAATTCATCGAACAGGTAGAGTCACTGAAACATGCTCCTCCACACATTCCTCTCTCACTACAACATACTAACCAACTCGAAAGATTTACCACGCAACACTTGCTATCTTACACTATGATCTCAACTGATTCTTCGTTGCGCACAATTTCAAACTCAACTCAATCTCTTCAGCAAACATAGCACGGAACATGTCTGACTCACACTCCCGAACTATAGGTTCACAAACACATCACAAACCTCTTTCTAGTTCTGGTGGTAACCGCAACAAATAAACAACTATACTAGCCCGATTCACAAACTCATACAATACTGCTTGAACACTTGACTCATAATTTCTCTGACTGATCCTCTGTCTTCATCAAGTAACCAAACACTATACAAACGTCTTCAAAAATAATCTAGTTGAAATCTCGAATCTCTATTACTCACTTCCATTAAAAAATCTTCCGCGAACGTAGCAAACTAGAAGAAAACTGAAGCTCAGTCTTGACACGCTGGCAATTTACATACTTACTCTCATACTGAACCACATTATTCATCCACTCAATTCAGAAGCATTCATCTTCAACCCACAATACGTCTTCATACTACTCAGATGCAATACATATGAACCACCGTGCGCTTCGGCCAAAACAATACATCTCAAAACACTAGGTCAGTCGGTACAACTATTCTGTCTCTGAAATGCAAAACTCTATCATCTCTGAAACTGTATTCTGAAGGTCTTCTTTCCGCTATGTCTTGCACGTGAGGTGCCAAGAATCTGTCTTGCAACTGTTTCTCATCAAACATTCTGACTCAAAGTAGTCTCAACCCGAAACTCGGCCACAAAACTACTATCATTTGATATACGGAATTCGGCAATTGCAACACGTAACTCAACTACTAATCTAACAGCAAACACAACTCGGAACTCGGTTGCTACGTAGACTCTCTTCAGATAGTACTCAATCTTGAGATCACAGTCTTCAAGCAATTCTAACTACTCATGTTGTTCAAGTTCCAACCATTCCCAAGTCTTCAAATATTTCAAGCTCTAATGATACGTACATATACACTGCGCATTTCATACTATACAAGCTTTGTCTCTAAGTCTTCGAAGCAAATACAACTGTAGTTAACTCTATGTCTCATATCAGATAACTCTTCTCACGGTCTTTCAACTAACTCGATGAACAAGTCGCAATCTTCCGTCTTGCATGGGCACACAACCTAACCCTACATGTAACACGTCACTACAGTTCACAAGCTCTTTCTCTAGTATAGGCTGGATCAAGGTCGAAGTTTTCATCAAAGTTTCTTTCAGTTTCTCTAGGGCTCATTATCTCGCATTTAACCACACAACTGAACATTCTTCTATAGCAATCTATCAATGGAGCAACTATCTTCAAAAGACCATTCACAATTCTCTGAAAGTAACAATGCTAGACCTAGGAACTATAGATATATGTCACAGTCTTCAATTTCTTCCAACTCATATCTTCTTTTGCCTACTAGGGATATACTCTAACACACTCGGCTGATCTACATGTCCTAGGAGAACATCTTCATTGGCTCGAAGTTCATGTTGCGCAACTTGGTGTACAATTAATTCTCTAATAGAATCTACCACACTAACTTCAAAACTTGCCATGATCTTCCTCGGTACCTGAATATACTCACGTGACATCTAGAAGAGCTACTACAACTGATCAAGAAACTTAGGAAAATATTCTGCTCAACATTTATATGAAGGTAACTAATACACTAATCAAACAAAACGGCATAACTCAGAGCTCAAGGTAATCACATCTTGCCCCTAAAGCTGTCTTCGGTACTTCAAATTTTCTCACTTTCAACTGGTAGTAAACGGATTTCAAACTAATCTTCAAATAGACTGAAGCACACACCAACTGACCAACAAATCACTGACACTCGAAAACTGATGCTAATCATTCACTGTCACTTGTTTCGACTGTCTGAAATCTAATCACATTCTTGTATTGTCTTCTCTCTTCTCCACAAATTGCACTGTAGAACTCTGAGATGATGCACTAGGCCTAATGAGTCTAAGATCCAACTAACCTCGAAGTTATTTCTTCAACGTTCTCAATTCTTCCGAAATTCATAAGTTACAGAGCAACAAAACTGAAGCAACCTCGGAGACGGCATCAATAATAAACTCTTCTTCGCTGTTAGGAGACAAACTGGGCGTTTCTTCTAAACACTTCTAGGAAAAATCACAAACTATTTTAACATTCTGCGGTCTAATCTTCGTTCAAAAATCAAATTCATCACAATTGCTCAGCAAGTCTGTCAACTAAACTCAATCAACCTTTGATCTCTAAAACTGGATCAACATTCAATAAGAAGCTCACATCCTCACCTACCACTACAGTCACACAAAAATCTACAATTTCAAGGCAACTCTCTCTTTGTCTCAATGCACACACTAACTCTGTGCTCTTCAAGCTGAACCTTGTCAAAAGGTACATCAAAACCGTAGGAAGACGATCGCTTCACACCTACGAGAAACTAGTAACTCTAAACCACCAACAACATCTTCTGTACATCTTTCTGATCACTACTGTCTCCCAAAGAGGCTAGTCACATGTGTCCCTACATCTAAGGTCTCAACAAACTTATCTAATTTCTTACATGCTCACACAAAGGAGGTATCCGCGGAGATTGCAACTTCACATGTACACACTGATAGTCTCCGATCCTCTTGTTTTCAGACTGGTTCTTCAACAAAATCTGAATCTTCTAAACTGTTCTTAGAGCATCTCGTAACTTCAAGACTCAATTCTGATCGTACACAAACAGTCTAGCTGGACTTGTTCTACCCCTACCAAACAATCCTGAAGTCAAAGCTCAAGGCTCCCTTCTCGGCTCAACTATATCAGAAGTGACTTCAACTCTTCCGCTTGCTGGAAAACAACTCAACGTACACTGACCCAATCACACAAACTAGCTCCCACTCACGGACACTGACCGACTGTCTTGCATTAAAATCATAGGCCAAACCCCAACGGTCACCAACTAACACTTCACCAGGCATGTTCAACTTGCATACTTGCTAACGATATACAAAAGCACGGATTGAGAATCAACTGGAGGAAACAACTTGATACTGTACCAAGGGCTCATTCGATAAAACATCGAAACTACTCTGACTCCCACTCATATGCCTTCACTTCTTCTTACCAACTAATGCCAGAGTTGATCACACCGTCCCTCATCCACAAGAATCAACCCATATACACACCGTCTCAAACGGACAAATTGTACCTCAATTCCAGTACAACCACACCTCTCTAACTAAGGCGATGGACTCCCTCAACATCATCCACCTTTATAGAAACTACAACTTCTACTTACCGATTCACGGCCCACACACTGGCCCTAAACTTACTAAAAGTAATAAATCAATCAACAATTTAACATACAAGTTGGGTTAGCAAAGGAAAAGTCCAAGTGGCTCAAGTATGATTTCCCTCACTTAAAATCCTTTTTCCGATGTAATAGAAGCAATGGGACTCTACTAAACATGTTTCAACCAAATCAACACACATACATGCTCAACCAAGCGTATAACAAGGCTTACATGCTAAACAAGTAAACATACGCGTACAATCAAACAACATATACTCTCAATCAAACAATCATACATTACAACATTCACGGATAACAAGCAACATGCTTACATGGCAAGCAAACACCGTGCATATCAATCACAAAACAGGACTTACCTCACTTACCTGCCCAAGGTCTCGGAAACCTTAGGCTCTGATACCAACAAATGTAACCCCCTCATCCCGGTCTAGCCGGATGACCGGTCCGAGTGGGTCACACGGGGAAAACCGAAGCGAAACCCGTTAAGGTTCCCCCTCGGTTAGCAACCCTATTTTTTTCATTTTAATCTTGTAACGTTCGAGTATTAAATTCCAAGTGATCAAACAGCGGAACATATCACACGAGACAACATTCAAACCCTCAAACCACATTCAAACATCCCAATTTTAATCTTGACTAAATGCATCTTAGTACCTATGTGTTTTTCTCTTCAAACAGGCCAACAAGGGTCAAACAGTGCATTTTTGAGTCAAGGTTTCGAAACCTTTGGGGAAGGTTTCGAAACTTTGGCTGGCAGTGACCTCTGGAACTCAATTTTCACCAAAAGTTTCGAAACCTTGGGTAAGGTTTCGAAACCTTTGACCATAGTTTGGAAACCTTCCCCAAAGGTTTCGAAACTTTGGTTAGCAGAATGTCCTGAAATCCCAAAATTTGCAAAGGTTTCGAAACTTTACCCATAGTTTCGAAACCTAGGTGCAGGGGAGCATTTACTGCTTAACTCTAATGACTTTCTACGGTAAAAACTCAATAAGAACATATATAATCATACATAAGAGCTTAAAAAGGGCTAAAGGCACACCACACCAACAACCCAAGTCTAGAGGCATACGTCCTAGATTAAAAGTACCCCAACATACCCAAACATACTCAAGGCATGAATATGAACGATCATACATACATGGTAAATTAGACATTAAGAGCCTTTCATACAAGCATGCTTGAAATATTGATAAACAAAAGCATCATTCATCACATAAAGGTTTACATGCCTTCAAGCAATTTAAACATCCACAAAGCATACATCACTCAAGCATTCATCAAGGCATGCATCATAAGCGATATTTACAAATTAAACAAGGCATCCAAGAATCAAACCAATATCGACATACATCAAAACTCAATCATCAAAACCTATCCCATTGCTTAACTATTACATTCATTTACTCAAAATTCATACATTGAGCTCACCAAAAGCAACACTTGGAGACCTTTCCTTGCCCTTGCCACCCACAAGCTATTTATCTGCATTGTCGAACAAAAGAGAGCGTAAGCATAAAAGCTTAGTGAGGGTAGCTCATAAAACAAACCTTCGACAATGCAGGGTCCAAGCTCGAGCAACTATCATGATATTATACATGATTTTACCTTCGATTCACATGAGCCATAAGTATAGGTGATGCATGAACATATTACCAAATTCATGCCATGCTCTACAACTTATAAGTTCAACATACAATGATACATAACTCAATGTATTAACCACATCATATATCGTTTCACATTGAAATTCACATTTCATATCACATTGATACACATATCAATTCATATTATCATGTATGCATAATTTCATATTGGCGGAAACATACTTTCTCTTATTGGCACCTAGCTATGACTCGAATACGCGGATAACATGTTGGAACGCATTTCCAACAACAACATTACCTCGGTGGGATTCCACTCATCACTGGTCCTTGCATGTGCGGGATTCCACTCATCGCCACATGCCCTACGGATGGGATTCCACTCATCATCATGTAGAAATATATAAAAGCTTCCGGTGGAATATTACATCACCGTACTTGGTGCCTTAACGCCACCAAGGCCACGTACGTTTTGACTCAATTTCTGTGCACACTCATCCTAATGATCGATCATTGTACCCAAGCATACTAGTGCCAATTAATCAAATTTCACAACCTTTGATGTTCAAGAGTCATAATATGGCATCTTACATCATATTAAGCTCAACATCAATTATCTCAACAACATAATATCATAATGTCATGTTCAAGAGTAATAATATGGCATCTTACATCATATTGAACTCAACATCATCATGTACAATTATAATCCAAACCGCATGCATAGCAATGCATCAAACCATGTCTGAACAACATGTATGTAACACCCGGGTTTAGGGGTCGGGTGAAAATAATGTTTTAATAATTCGGGTTCGGTTTTATAATTTAAATAAATTAAATAATGGTTCGGGTTTTGTTTACAAATAAAACAAAGGTGTTGGACCCAATTTCTAAATCAAGCCCAATAGCCATTCATTAATGGAACTTGTGTAAATATTTGGACTTCTAAATTAAAAACCCCCACTTTTGATTTAAAACACAAAAATGTTGTCATCTTCCTCCCTCCTCATTTCCATTCTCACGACAATGGAGATGTTTTTCTCCAAGTGACTATCCCACCTCCTTTCTCCCTCATTTTGGCTCGGTTTTGAAAGGTAAACACGTTTTCGACTTGCTCTCACCTTCCTCTTTTCAAAAGTACAAGTAACTTTCATTTTCATCCATGTTTTAGAATTTGGATTTTTGGGAGATTTGACTAAAAGTGGTAGCTTTATGGTGTTTAACTTGAGATTTTGATTTAATATTGTTAGATATGGTGTTTATGAATCAAATGGTCCAACATATATAATTTTTAAAGAGTTTTATTGAGATTCCCGAATTTGGGTTTTGGTGGGTTTTTAGGAGGGCTTTTAGTTGAGTTTTGGGTGTGGTTTGTGTTGGAAATTGAGGGTTGATGTTAGGGCATTGGTTGGGGGTCGTTTTAGGAGCATTTGGAAGTG
Organism: Hibiscus tridactylites; assembly: GCA_958450335.1. Classification (NCBI taxonomy): domain Eukaryota; kingdom Viridiplantae; phylum Streptophyta; class Magnoliopsida; order Malvales; family Malvaceae; genus Hibiscus; species Hibiscus tridactylites. The sequence continues at coordinate 66,684,447 of OY288285.1, read as the reverse complement.
TTAAATGTGTTGAAATCGCAAGTTTTGGACTGTGCAAAGGGGCTGCTCGGGAATGGCTTTTGGGGGGTTGTCCTTGGTTCGAAAACAAGTGTTTGATGTTTGAATTTCATTTCGGGTTTGCTACATTGTGTTGTGGACTGATTTGAGGTTAATTTACTTGTTTTGAGGCGATTAGAAGCAAGGATTTGCGTTGGTAAAGCTTTGGGATCGAATCCGGAAGTGAGGAGGCTTGAGTCGGCTTTGCTTGTTTTGCTTAAGGAAATGAGGTGAGTGGTTAATGTTTTAAATTGATTTCAAAGGTTGGTTCTAGCATGTGAATGTGGAAATGTTTTCAAGTAATGTTTTGGTTCAAAGATGGTTTTGAAAGATTTTAGATTGGGCTTGGAAAGTCGAATTAAACTCAAAGAGTAAGTGAAGTGAAAGGCCTCTTTAAATTTCCCCTTTTATCATTGTTTTTCATTGTTTGAAATGATATTTTGTTATACATGAAATTCTAATGCTTTGGGAGGAAGCATGTTGCTAATTATTAAATCGTTGATTTTGTATGATGATAATAATGGTGTTGTTGATATGCCTTGTAAGATGTGTGTAAGTTGGTGCAGGTTGTGCACGAAAATGGTGAGTAAGACCATTTGTGATCGGTAAGATTCCAAGTAGTAAGTGATGCTAATTGTGGATTTTGTTACATCTTGATTTGGTTGTGCATGATATAGTGAGTACATGTCGTATGGTAGTGATTGTATATTGTGTTGCATGGTTGGTGTCGAACCTCACGTGATGGTTGTCGTTGCTCCGGTGATGTGTAATCCCGCTGGTAGCGAGTGGTGTAAGACTCCGGTGATGTGTAGTCCCGCCGGTAGTGACTAGTAGAAGAGTACTTTGATGTGTAGTCCCATTGGAAAACTACTAGTCGAAACGGTGATGTGTAGTCCCACCGTGTGTGTTTTGGTTATGCTTGTGCATACCATGTGTGCTCATGTTGTATCTCACTATATCATACTCTTTTATGGTCTTGCTTTAATCTAGGAGTATGTCCTCATGCATACCATGAAGTGTAATGTCGTGTTAAATGTCTATATCGTTGAATTGTGGTTGAACTTGCTTGTTAGTAAGAGGATTAGGTAGTTGAATGGATCTTTTGTGTTGGCCTTTATTTTAAAGAAAGCTTTGAACCCTGCATTGTCGTAGTTATGTTTTAGAGCTCCGCTCACTAAGCTTTATGCTTACGCTCTCCTTTTTCCGACAATGCAGATCTTTAGCTTGGAGTTAGCAAGGAGCAAGATAAGGACGTCCAAGCGTGTGGTAATTGCTCAAGTATGGTTTAATTAAATAATGTAGTAGTCTAGCAATGGGAAGTGCTACGTGTTTTAGGAGCTTGTATCTAGACTCCTTTGTATTGGCCACATGTTGTTAATGCCTTATGTTGATGTATTGGTTTGATTATGGTTTATAACGCTTGATATGCTATGAGGGATGTTGTGTGTGTTGGCATGTCTATTGGTGTTTAGGTTCCCTTGTTAGAGATGGCCAAACCTCATATGTTTTCCTTGTGCCTTTTAGGGCCTTTGAGTTCCATGTATGACTTGTATGCCTAATTGCCTTTGTTGGAATGTCAAGTATGCATGCCTTGTTCCATGTTTATATGCCAAGTTGTTTGTATGATTGAATCATCACCTTGTTTTGAAATGTGTCTTTAGTTTCAAGTTTAAGCATGCTTATACTCTTGGTTTGACATAGGATACATGTTAGTGTGTTGGTTGAGGTTTGAGAGGGATTTAAGGGCCTCTTTGTGCCTTAAATCAGCTCAAACTTGTGTTTTCGTAGCAGGGGTATCGATACGGTTGGTCCCGTATCGATACGGCCTTCATGGTTCAGGCCCCGTGTTTCGATACGCGAGGGGGCGTACTGATACTATTTTTGCTACTGGAGCTACTGTCCAGTTCCGTATCGGTACGGGCCTTCATGCGTATCGATACGGTTCCCTTAGCGTTGACCGTGGGAAGTCAACAAGTGGGGAGGGTATCGATACACTCCTAGGTGTATCGATACGGTCTCCACGAGTTGACTTTGACCAGTTGACCTGGTCAAGGGGTATCGATACACCCCTTAGGTGTATCGATACCACCTGCAGTAAAGTTGAAGATTTGGCCGTAACATGATTGTTTGAGTTTGTTTGATTTGTTTCGCATATGTTATTCCGCTGTATGATCACTTAGGGTTTAATATCCTTTTAGACAAGAGTTAAAGAAAAAAAATATAGGGTTGCTAACTGAGGGGGAATCCTTAAGGGGTTTTCACTCGGTTTTCCCCGTGTAGCTCACTCGGACCGGTCATCCGGCCAGACCGGGACGAGGGGGTTACAATGTATAACACATTATACATACACAGATAATCATGAGGCATAACATCAATTAAAGAGATCATTCAATGTCTCTAACTAAAGCTTAGGATTAGGCTACCACCCTAATCCTAACTCTAGGTGAGTCTACCAATCTCAACCTAGTCCACATGCTCGAACCAATTGCTCAAAACCATTTAAAATATTTTAACCACTCACCGACTACTCCATTAGCACAAGCCGACAAGCCTACCAAGCATCCAAGTTTCCGGATTCGAGCCCGAAGCTTCACCATTGATTTCTCTTGCTTCTAACCATTCAAAAACAATATATATTAACCTCAAAATCAGACACAAACCCAAAGTTTAACATCAACACACAAATCCACTTCAATTCTCACAATTCAAAGCCAAGTTCATTCTTCAATTTCTCATTTTCGCACTTCCACTAAAACCCGTCAAAAATCAGAATTGTAGTCATCCAAAACACTCTTAAATATGTTCAAAACACTGCCCAACTATAGTATAACCATCAACCCCCAATTTCCAACATTAAACATACAATTTAAGCCATAAACAATCCCAAAAATCATCAAATCCGAGCAGCCATGAAAAACAGTCCAAAACTTGTGATTTCAACATATTTAACACATTCAAACACTTCCAAAACAAACCCCAACTATTACTCTAACATCAACCCTCAAATTCCAACATAAATCATACCCAAACTCATCTAAAAACCTTCCTAAAAAAACCACCAAAACCCAATTTCGGATTTTTACCCAAAATTACTCATTTTAACATATTATGTGTATTTTAACATGATTAAACAAAGCCCCAACTCAATTTGTCAAAACAAGATGAAAAACCCCTTAAAAACCCAAACTTTGATATAAACCCTAATTTTCAAAAGTTCATATTTTTAAAATCTAAGACCATGTATGAATAGGAAATGGAAAGGAGAGTTCAAATATGTGATTACATTTCAAAAGCCCCTTGAATTGATGAAGAAATCGAATGAAATTAGAGCTTGAAAATTGAGAGAGTTTGGGGAATGGGGGGTGTTTCTCACGTTGGGTATAAAATGAAAAGGGGGAAGAAGATGACAATTTGAAAGTTGTCATCTTTTTTTAAAAGCTTTTGGGCAAATTACAACATAAGCCCTTCCCTTTTTATTAAAGTTCAATTACACCACATTTTAGGTTGATTTGTTTTAATTTAATTTTATTGACTCGAACTATAAACCCGGATAACTCCTAACCCCAAAACACGGGTGTTACAAGATTTTAAGTTCGAGTCAAATCTCTCAATCATGCATGATATATATTGTTGGTAGGGGTGTTAAAAAATACATGACCCGATTGACCCAACCCGGCGACCCGAACTTAAATAAACGGGATAATCCTTTAAAAAAATTACTCGACCCAAGATTTTTTCCGAGTAGTTGGGCCGGGTCAGGGCCGAATTTTTTTTGGTAACCGGGTACCTGACCTGACCCGACTCGATACTTTTAATTTTCTTTATTTTTTAATTTTAAATTATATTTTTATTTTAGCTTCCTTAATATTATTACCTAAAACTAAATTTAAATCTTTAAATGATTTATATATTTGTATTATCTACTTTTAAGCTTTAAAATTTTCAAATATATATTTTTTGATTAAGTAGAGAGGTATTACATTTCAATACCGGGATTCAAAAGAAAAAACGAGATTAATGTTTTGGTGATAAACTTTAATATATATATATATATATCCAAATATTTTATCTTAAAGCTAACTTCAATCACTAATTTTTGTGTTTGGATTATGTATTATGAACTTTTAAATATTTATGTATTTACAATGTGATATTTAAAAACTTTCAAATTAAAAAAAATATAAACCGGGTAGCCCTTACTCGATTTTTCGGGTACCCAATTTTTATGTGTACCCAAATAGCGGGTACCTGGATAAAACGAGTCAAGATACGAGCCGACATATGGAGTACACGGGAGAACCGAAAATGAACACCCCTAATTATTGGAAGGCTCGAACGATCAATCGAGATAGCCAAGAGGGGGTGAATTGAATTTTTATTTTGGTGGATAAATGGCTAAGTAATAAAAATTAAGACACAATGATTTATAGTAGTTCGACTTCTAAATCAAGTCTACCTCCACTACCTTAGCTATCCACACTAAATTTTTTTTACAAATCCACTAATTTATCTTTCTTCTTTTTGAAATCAATGAGATAACCCCCACAAACCTAGATTTATACCTCAAAGTCTAAAAACACTCTCTTACAAATAGAATACAGATTAGCAAACAAATGAGAAACCTCACAAGGAAAATATGTTTGTACAATTAAACTCTCATCCAAAATTCTAAACACTTGAGCAAATGTGACAATTTAGCTCACTAGTATTTTTCTATAATAAATATGACAATTTTGAGCTCTAGGACATTCTCTCTATCATTGAATGTTGGCAAGTTGTTTCTTGTTGTTGCATGGATGTTTGATTGAGTCTATTAAACCCTCAAATGAGTTTGTGGACGTTACTAGCTATTGGGTTGCTTTCGAGCCGTTAGGATAATAATTCCAGCATTAAATGCAATTTGGTGCAGGGTGTATCGGTACACGGGCTTCAGGTATCAGTACATGCCTCAAAATAGAAAGAGACGTTGGGAAATTTTATAATGGGTATCAGTATTGGCCCTTCCGTATCGGTACAATCTAAGCCGTATAGATACTCATTTTGGCTATTAAAATTTGAAGTTTAGAAAAACAAAGGGCGTACCGATATGAGTATCGGTACGACTGATCAGATATTAATACATGGGAAAGGGTATTAGTACTCACAACATATTTTTGGTACTTTGGCTATTTTGAAAGTATTAAAACATGTCAAAAACCCTTTGAAAACCTATCAAGCATATTTTTCAAGTTTATGGACTTTTGAAATATTTTTAAATTAGTTTAAGTCCAAAATATTTTTTATTAAGTTATATCAAAATCATTATCTCAACTTATATATCACATAAAAAATATGAAAAAAAATATATGTGTGTATTGCATATGGTTATAGAAAACAGTTTAAATTGAAACTAATTAATATCTGTAGAACTAATGTTTTGATATAATAATTGAAAAATATTTTGGAAAAAAGATAAAAAGAATTCAAAACTATTTTTAAGTTCAAACAACTTGAAACTATGTTTATGAGATATTTCAAAAAGGTTTTATGTGTTTTCAAAGCCAAATTTAACAAAACTATCCAGGCGTTTCGAAACGCCTCTAGGTGTTTCGATACGGGATTTCATAGTGGCAAAACGTTTCGATACAACCTTGTTTGTTTCGAAACGGGGCTTGATTTGGGTGAGAATTTTTCCTATCGTTTCGATACGGCCACTGCCATTTCGATACGCCTATGTGGCATTACCTCAACAGTCATAAACCCCCAACGGCTATTTCCCGAAACGAGTGATGCATCATACTGCAACAACTCTTTCTATTTCAAGGGTGTTTTGAAACAGGGTCGGGCGTTTCAAAACGGGGAGTTGCAGAACTGCATTTTATGGTGAGAAATAAAGTCTCCAACGGCTCCAATTCAACCCCAACGGCTAGTAATGGCTACAAATTCAATTAGGAGTATAAAATGGACCTCCAAGCATCAAGTAATGGTTAATGCTTCATTTGACAAACATCATATGATCACAAATATGTCTTAGTGCTTTAATTGTCAATTCCTTGTATAGACAAACACTAGTGAGCCAAAATTGTTATATTTGCTCAAGTGTTTTAGGATTGGGTGAGAGCTTAATTGTGCAAACAAATACCTATTAGAGGAATTTAAGTTTGCTTATTTTTATCTCTTTGTAAAGAGGGTTTGATCAAAGTTTTGGGTAGAAAGCTTGATCGGTTTTATAAGGGTTTCCTCCTAAGCCTAAAAAAGGGGACGAATCAATAGTGAATTGATTGGAAATCCTTAGTGGGAAGCTAAGTGTAACGCCCCGGTTTAGGGGTCGGGTGAAAAATAATAATTTAATATTATTTCCGGGTCTGGTTTTGTAATTAAAAATAATTTTGGGCCTCGGGTTTTAAGACAACAAAAATTTAATTGAACCATTTTCTAAACAAGCCCAATTGGGCATGGATGTCATTCATTGTAATTCCCTTGTTTCATTAAGGGCATTTAAGTCTTTTAACCCTTTTTAATTTCAAACAACCTAAAATAATGCTAGAGTCATCTTCTTCCTCTAACTCCACTATCTCACCACCGTTAAAACACCCCCCCTCCCCTTGGATACTATTCCAATCAAAAGCTTGCTCATTTTTGAAGGTTTTGCAAAGGTAACTTCGTTTTTGACTTACCCTCTTTATCCTCTACGAGTTGATGTCTTTTATTTTTCATTTCCACACATGTTATGAAACTTGGATTTTGGAGGGTTTTGAATTGAAAATGTTGTTTTTGAGGTCTTTGATTCTAGTTTTTGATTTGTTGAGGTTCAATGAGTAATCTACAACCAAAAAGGGCCAACCAAAATGATTTTTACAAGGTTTTGGGGATTTTCCCGAAATGGGGTTTTGGGGAGGTTTTTGGGAGGTTTAGGATTGAAATATGAGGGTGTTCTATGTAGAAATGAGAGGGCCAATGGTTAGGGTATATGAAAGCTTTGTTTTGGAAGCTTTAGGGAGTAGTTTGAAGGTTGAAATCAATGGTTTTAAGGGGTGCTTGAGGGCTGCTCGGATTTTGGAATTTTGGGCTTGTTCTCCATGTGAAAATTGATATCTTGTAATTGGTTTGTAATCCGGGTTGAGCATTTTAGAACATGGACTGACTTGAGATTGTTTGCTTGGTGTTGGTTTGGCTAGAGGCGAGAATTTTGGTCGGAGAAGCTTCGGGGTCAAATCCGGGGAATTCGGAGTCTTGAGCTTGGCCTTCGATCTTCTCTTGGGTAGCAACGGTGAGTAGATTCATTGGTTTTTACTTTGTGCTTGATATGGACTCCTTTGGGGTTTGGGTAGAACCTTGAGAGGTTGCCTAAACCCATGTGTAAGTCTCCCTACTCATAAGTTGTTGTGACAAGTTGATTGTATATACATTGTGACCATTGAATGCATTTTAAGTAGTCAATGTTGTAGTCGTGTTGAGTTCGTGCCTCACGTGATGGTGGTCTAAACTACGGTGATGTGTAGTCCCACCGGTAGTGACTAGTAGGGTAGTACTTTGATGTGTAGTCCCATTGGACATCCACTAGTCGAAACGGTGATGTGTAGTCCCACCGTAAGTGTATGTTGGTTGTGCTTGAGCAAACCAAGAGTAGTGGTTGAGTTAGACCCTTGTGCATCCATAGTTTTCTTGCATACAATTCGTATTTTGAAAAACTGCATGTTGAGAATTGTAGAGCCTCTCTCACTAAGCTAGTTGCTTATGCTCTTTGTTTTCCAACGTGCAGATCGTTAGAGTTCGGGAGGCGAGCGGGCGAAGGAGGAGCTTTTGAAGTTCTCAAGCAAGTTTAAGTATGGTTTGCTTTTGGAATAATGCCTAGACAATGGGGTATAGAGTGTTAGGAGTTGGGGTCAAACTCCTTAGGAAGTTATGTTTGAAATTGTTAAACCTATGTTGTGTTATGATTTGCTTCTTGGATTATGCTCTATGATACTTGTGGGTTATTTGCTTATGCTTGATTTTGTATGAGGATTGGTCTATGCATGCCTTAAGTTTGTCAACCATGTGTATGATGCCCATGCTTGTTAAGTGGTTTCTTATGATATTGCTTGAAGTCTAGATAAGTGTGATTGTTGTTATATTCAATGCTTGTAAGCTAAAATCCAACTGTGATTGCTGTATGTATGCTTGTTGGAATGGTCGTATGTGCGAGCCTAGTAGTCGTTGAATCATGCTTTTGGTCTTTTTAAGCTTCTATACATGTCTATGTATGATCTTAACGTTTTTCTTGGGTAGGAAGTCCTTAAGTTGGGCAGTAGGTGACCCCCTGCACTAAGGTTTCGAAACCATGGGTAAGGTTTCGAAACCTTTGCAGAAATTTTGGTTCCAGGGGTCACTGCCAGCCAAAAGTTTCGAAACCTTTGGGGTAGGTTTCGAAACTATGGTCAAAGGTTTCGAAACTTTCCCCAAGGTTTCGAAACCTTTGGAAGATTTTGGGTTCCAGGGCATTCTGCCAACCAAAAGTTTCGAGACCTTGGGAAAGGTTTCGAAACTAAGGTCCAAGGTTTCGAAACCTTCCCTAAGGTTTCGAAACTTTGGGTGAGAAATGGGTTCCAGGGGTTTCTGTCAGCGAAAGTTTCGAAACCCTTGGTAAAGGTTTCGAAACTTCTGCTTAAAATTGTACTGTTTTGACTTGTTGACCTTTTAACGGGATAAATACATAGGTTTTAATGTGCCTTTAGTCAAGATTGGGTTTTTGGTCGTTTGATTGTGGTTTGGGGTTCGAATATGACAAGTCTAAAATGAAAAAAAATTCTAGGGTTGCTAACCGAGGAGGAACCCTTTGGGTTTCGCTTCGGTTTTCCCCGTGTGGCCCACTCGGACCGGTCATCCGGCCAGACCGGGACGAGGGGGTTACACTAAGGTAGTGGATGTAGACCTTGGTTAGAAGGTTGAACCACTATAAATCATCTTGTCTTTATTATTTTTAGCTTCCACACCTCTTTCACCTAAAATTTCACTTCTCCACCATTTGGCGAGTAAGAACGGTTGAAGGAATCGAGCACCGTTAAACCCAACAATTGGTATCAGAGCTTGGCTCATTTGAAGAGGATTAACATCCTATTGAGAAGATCTGGCAAGTTCGATCAACATTTCTAACAACCGGCTTAATGGCGCAATCCATCGACAAAATATTCTTCTTCGACGGAACACACTATGCCCATTGGAAGACAAGAATGAAGTTTTTCACAAAGTCCAAGGACTACAAGCTTTGGGACATAGTAGAAGATGGTTCGTTCGTGCCACAACAAAGCAAGGCGGATTAAAGTGCCGAAGATCGCAAGAAGATGGAACTTAATTGTAAAGCCTTGCACATCCTTTTTGTGCTTTTGGCCCCAGCATCTATGAGAAGATGTCTTCTTGTAAGAGTGCCAAGGAAGTTTGAGACAAGCTCGAAGTTACATACAATGGGACAAACAAAGTAAAGGAGACCAAGATTCAGCTTCTCAACCTAGCGTATGAAAACTTCAAGATGGGCCCGGAAGAGGACATCGAGAAGATGTTCGATAGGTTCTCCACCATCACCAATGAACTCAAAGGTTATAGAGAAGCCTTCTCGAAAGAGAAGCTTGTCCAAAAGCTCATCTACTCCCTTCCCAAGTCATGGGACTCAAATAGGACCGCCATCATTGAAGCTAAAAATCTCAAGACTTTGAAGCTTGATAAACTCATGGGGTCACTTCTCACTCACCAAATTATGAAGAAAAACAAAGATGAGGAGAAGAAGAGAGAAGAAATTAGAGTTATGGGAGATAATAAGCTCAAAAGGCTTGGCATCAACACAAATGTCATTGCTCTCAAATCATCCACATGTCATCATGTAGATTCAAGTGAAGAGGAGGATGGAGAAGAAGAGATAGTTCATCTCTTCAAGAAGTGTGACCCTTTCATGAAGAAAGCCTTAAAAGAACTTGAACGAGATTTCATGAAGAAGAATAGGGCAAACACTTCAAGCCATAAAAAGAAGGCATATGTGGCTACTTGGAGTGATGAAGACACCACCGAAGAGGAACAAGCCAACATTTGCCTTATGGCCATCGAAGAAGATTCAAGGGTAACTTCTAATCCATCTACTTCATGTTCATATTCTTTTAATGAATTACAAGATACCTATGACGAATTGGTTTTTAGAAATTAAAAATCACATTTTGAAAAACAAGAAAGTGATTTCAAATTTGAAAATTCAAAATGACTTGATTTCTAAAACAAAAATTGAACTTGAAGCAAAACTCAATGAGTTTGAACAAAATGTTTTGATTTACAAAATTTGCTTCATAAAGTCCAAGAAGAAAAAGAGTTGATTTCCAAAGAGCTTGAAAAGAAAAATAATGTTGGAAAATCAAATTTTTATTTAAGACAATCTAGTGCTTCTAGATTTGTGAACGGTAAATGTTTTAGAAGTATTTTGGTCTCAAAAGAACTAAGTACTTCAACCAAAAAGGATGAAATTGAAAAATGAATTCCTAAGGGGACGAAATTTTTTGCTACTAATGTCTATGGATCCAAAGCAATTTGGATACCAAAAATTATTTGATTGTCTTGTTTAGATGTGATGAAGATTGATCAACAAGTCCAAAATTGAGGGGAGCTACATGCACACAAGGAAGAATACTTGAAGAATGAAGGCTTCACATCCTCCCTTGTGTTCAAGTGTGGTAAAAATCTTGTTGTTTTATTTGTTTAATTTAATTTATTTTTTATTTCAACTAGATTATGACATATGTTGGACTAACATCTTTCGGTGATGCTTTGAGTAAGGGGAAGCCATTTTAAAACCAAAATTCTTATTTTTTTGTCATCTTTTCACACCTCATAAGTTATTTTGAACTTAATGTCTTTTGAATTCTTTTTTATATAACAAAAAGGGGAGAGTTTGGTTTGAAAAATTGTATCTTTATATGAATAAGGGGGGCTTTACTTACTTTTTAATTTTTCATCTCTTATTCACATTTTTAACTTAAAGGAGGAGAATCCCAAATAATTTTTCAAGTTGGTTTTATTATATCAAAAAGGGGGAGATTGTAGAACTAATGTTTTGATATAATAATTGAAAAATATTTTGGACAAAGTTAAAAAGAATATGAAAGCCATTTCTAAGTCCAAACAACTTGAAACTTTGTTTATGGGATATTTCAAAAAGGTTTTATGTGTTTTCAAAGCCAAATTTAACAAAACCATCCAGGCTTTTTGAAACGCCTCTAGGTGTTTCGATACGAGATTTCACAGTGGCAAAACGTTTCGATACAACCTTGTCTGTTTCGAAACGGGACTTGATCTGGGTGAGAATTTTGCCTAGCATTTCGATACGGCCACTGCCGTTTCGATATGCCTATATGGCATGACCTCAACGGACATAAACCCCCAACGGCTATTTCCCAACTACCTTTTAATTGCAGGGCGTTTCGATACAGGAACAAGCGTTTCGATACGACCGTTTCGATACGGCCAATGGTGTTTTGAAACGGGTGCTGCATCAGACTGTAATGACTCTTTCTATTTCAAGGGTGTTTCGAAACAAGGTTGGGCGTTTCGAAACGGGGAATTGCAGAACTGTATTTATGGTGGGAAATAAAGTCTCCAACGGCTCCAATTCAACCCCAACGGCTAGTAATGGCTACAAACTCAATTAGAAGTATAAAAAGGGACCTCCAAGCATCAAGTAATAGATAATGCTTCATTTGTCAAACATCATATGATCACAAACATGTCATAGTACTTTAATTGTCAATTCCTTGTATAGACAAACACTAGTGAGCCAAAATTGTTATATTTGCTTAAGTGTTTTAGGATTGGGTGAGAGCTTAATTGTGCAAACAAATACCTATTAGAGGGATTTGAGTTTGCTTATTTTTATCTCTTTGTAAAGAAGGTTTGATCAAAGCTTTGGGTAGAAAGCTTGATCGGTTTTGTAAGGGTTTCCTCCTAAGCCTAGAAAAATGGACGAATCAATAGTGGATTGATTGGAAATCCTTAGTGGGAAACTAAGGTAGTGGATGTAGACATTGGTTAGAAGGTTGAACCACTATAATTCATCATGTCTTTATTCTTTTTAGCTTCCACACCTCTTTCACCCAAAATTTCACTTCTTCACCACTTTGCGAGCAAGAACGGTTGAAGGAATCGAACACCGTTAAACCCAACAATATCATAACATTATAAAATGATTATAATTAAATTTGAGTAGAAACTCGAACAACTCGACTCAACTTGATTCAAATTGAATTTCATAAACTCCATTTGACTCGAAAAAAATTCAAATAAAATTTTTATAAAATGAATCTTTAATTCAACTAATTTAAAAAAAAATCGACTCAACTCAATCGAGATTCCACCTTGGGTTGAATATATGTTTTTAACCGTTATTGATTCGGTTCAAACCATATAATTGTTGGGTAAGGTACGTTTTAAATCATTTAATTATGGACATTGTAAAATTATATGGCCTTGTTTGGTAAAGAGGGATTTGGGCAAAAATTAAAGGTTTGAGGCATAATTAGAGGTTTGACCAGTCATATCCGCTAATATTGTTGTTTGGTAAACAACATATTGAAAGAGCGAATAAGGGTGAAATTGCTAATTTTGAAAAAGCTCATAATAGGAGTTTTTTGAGATTAGAGCTTTGATATTAGAGTTGTAAAGACTCTTTTACCCTTACTAGTTATCAAAAATCTCAAAACAGCCTAAATTAAATATTTTCTCACCCTATTTATAAGTTAATCCTATTTATTTTTTATTATCACATATTTATATGTGTATTTAAATTTATTAATTAATTAAATTATATTAAAATAATTATATAAATCATTTGAATATGTTTAGAAAAGTTATATTAAAAATAATTTTATAGATCTAATTAATAATACTTAGATACAAAATATTGATAATTAATAAACTATTCAAACAAGTATTGAATATAATCATATCCTTATATGTCATTTTACTTGTTTAAATAATCTAACAGCTATTAACTATCAGTTAATTTTACCAAACACTTTTATATAATCAGCTAATACAATTCGCTAGTTAAATCAGCTATCAGCTATCAACTAATGCAATCAGCTATCAGCTATCAACTAATATAATCTGCTAACCGTTATCCGCTATCAGATATTCTCTAAATGCCAAACATTGTCTAATGTTTAATTAAAGGAGCACACTTTCAACCATTTTCCTGTTTCCATGTCAGTCTCTTTTATTAACAGAAGAAACTTTTCCCCCAACTGGACCCGACTTTTCTCCCTTTGAAAACTATGTCTGGCTTGCGTGGCACTTTTGCAGCTACGTGGCATCTTTCATTTTGTGTTTCTCAACCCTTCAACTTACGTTTCCCATTTCTTTTTCAACATAATTTTTGTTTCTGAAATAACTTCATCTAAACTTCGAGACACAAAGGCCCCTCTTCATTAAATGTTCTGCGGAATATCTGGATCGAGTTCGAAAAAAATAATTAAAATATTTTTTCCTATAAGCAAGTCAATAGATCAATAAATAGGTAATATTAAAGAAATTAATGAAGAAAATAAATGGTATAAGATATTATCAGAAAGTTTTGGGCTTATTCGTCACGTATATTATAATTTTAAAGAGAATTTATATCTAAATTTTAAAAATAATATTGTTAAAATGAATAGTCATAAATTTTAAACACAGATAGTGAATCTAGTATAAAATATTTAAAATAACAATATAGAATGATATATTGACAGGCTTAACTTTTAGTTAGTGAAGTAAATCCTTTGATTGAGGGCAAGAAAATGGTGTGTCAGAGCTTTTGAGGGACATGGATGGCTCAACCAAATCGTTCGCACGTCATTGAGAGATCTTGCAACTTAATTTTAGGAGGAAAATCCAAGTTCAATAATTAGTATTTTTGTTGGTTTTCACATAATCTACAACCATTTCAAATGCAAAAATAGGAAGGTTCAAGTTACAAGCACTCGAAATCCAACCCAAAATTTAGGTCGTTGCAAGCACTGTAACAAATGTTAATGTGGACGTGTCACGTCATCGATAAGAGTTGACTATTAGTCAATTAACAGTTTTCATCTAAAAAATGTTATTTTGATAAAAAAATATTGCTGCTTATTTTTTAACTATAATTTTTGATACAATGATTATACTACCAAACTCATTTTCATCTTTAAATAATAAGATATTGAACGTTTAAACATGCTCGATGTCAAATTCTCACGTATATTGTATTAACGACGATGTCAACCAAGTTAAACTTAATATTCCTTCCGTCCCATAATTTTTGTCCCTTATTGACTTTTGTTTGGTCAATTTTTTTCAACTTTGACTCATGATTATTTAAAATTTATCATTGATAAAAATATGAAAAAATATATTTTAAAAACCTCTAATCGAATAGTTTTCAAATATATATTTTATAAAAACTAATTATTTAAAATATTCAATATAATAATAATTAAAGTTAAAAATTTTGACTTTCAAAGAGTTAATAAGGGACAAAAATTATGGGACGCAAGGAGTAGAAAACTTGTTACAATAACTAAACCTATTAGAATATCAAATCCATAATTTTGGGGTTTCCATTTTAATAGGAATTACATGCAAATATTTCAATGTTAGATTTTTTTTATACTTTTATGGTAAAGAACGACACGGTCAAATTTGAATTTATGTCTCAATACTATGTTAAAGTTTTACCTTTAGTCTTTATATTTTAATTAGATATATTTTATTTGTCTTAATATTATATATATATATATATATATATATTTAAAGAATCACACTATTTTTTTGTTTTTTTTTTTAATTCTAATTCTAATCATAATGCTACCTAGAGGTGAGGGGAAAAAGAGACTCTAGAGGAAGAAAAGGGTGTTCTCATTAAATATAAAAGCCATGACTTAAGGCAAAATGAGGGAACAAAAATGAGTAATTTAGTAAATTAGCCAAATGTACTTGCTCAAAAGAATCACACAATTTTTTTAAACAAAAATAGTTAATAATATTAAGAATTAGAATAAATAATAATATTATAAATATAAAATAATCAACTAAAGTTAAATTAAAGCATATGGTTATGTTGTACCTACATATTGTAAAGTCTAAAAAGTTTTACATTTTTTATAGTCTGATTAACTAAATTTAATGGTTAAAACTAAATATTTTAAATTAAACATAATTTATTTATTTTTCGTAAAATCTACCCATTATTTGCTTTAATCTCAACTATATATTTTTACTCATCAAACAATAAAAAACATGTAAAAAATTTAAATTTATATTATGTCGGATCCTATCTCAAAGTATAAACTACAAAGAGTAAACATATAAATTTCAACGATGAATTAAATCTTAACTCGTTTGACATTGATACAATAGAATGGCAAAATCATATGTCGAGTTTAGCAAAGAGCTGATAGCATATTACATTAGCTGATAGCGTATTAGATTAGTTGATTTGACTAGCGTATTATATTAGCTGAGTGTATAAATGTGTTTGGAAAACTAAATTGATAGTGGTTTGATTATTTGAACAAACAAAATATCATATAAGGATATGACTATATTCAATATTTGTTTAAATAATTGATTAGTTATCAATATTTTGTATCTATCATATTAATTAGATTATGAAAAATTAAACTTTTAAAATAGGAAAATTCTACAACGTGCGACGAACATCGATGAACACCACTAATGATGAACACCGATGAACACCATTAAATTAATTAATAAAGATTTAAAATTTCAAGGACCCATCATACAATTAATAATTATTTTAAAAAATTTAATTAAATTATTTTTTATATATATTAAAATTTTATTTTTTAATAAGAGTAAACTATATATTTAGTACCTCACTTATTTCCGTATTTCTATTGAACCCTCATTGTTTAAATATTATTTCAATTTGATCTTGTTCTTTATAAAAAAAATAATTTAACCCACAACCTAAAACCCTAAACTATTAAACCTTAAACCCTTAAACTCTTAAACATATACCCTAAACCATATACCATTAAAAATAATTTCACCATCATCGATTCAATTCAATGAATTGTTGAATTCTCCTAAAAAAATTTAATTAAATTATTTTTTATATATATCAAAATTAACTAAACTACATATGATATAACTTATTTGTAATATAAGCTTTTTCGTAAATTTGTTTAGATAGTTGCTCTGATTAAACTGACTCATTGAAAAGTGAATGACCTCTTTTGTTATGTATTTCATCCATTTGAGGCAATCGAAAAAATTGTGTCTATGTATAAATCAGCACTACAAAGTCTGGGATGCAGCATGTCTATGATACAGTTAAAAGACGATAAATTTTAAAATTTATTTACGAATTAAAAATGTTAGACTTTTTGATAACATTTTTTATTGGTTTCAGTTTTTTTTCAAGTATCGATACTTAATTTTTTGTGATAAAATTTTAGTTCGGGACAAAGTATCGGCACTTACAAAATAAGTGTTGATACTTGAAATAAAAAACACAAAAAAATTAACCGAAAATATTATCAAGAACTCTAACATTTTTAGTTCGTAACCACATTTTGAAACTTGCCGTCTTTTAGCGACACCCTAGACATGCCGCACGTAACCCCGTTTACGGTGATAAAAACAAATTGTAATGAAAGGCAATTGTTTGCATGGCTGAAGCTTTTACTAGATATTACTATCGTTTTCATTGAACAGTTGAATCTCCAATAAGTTTTTTTTTCTTCAATGGAATATATTACATAGGTCTGAAGACATTCTTCACCATATATATCTATGGAGAATTTAGTTTACGAAAAGAGTGCTCCGAATATGCTACGTATTGCCAACAGAGTTGCTTTTGTTAACACCGAGCTCCACGGGAGAATTTGCAATGCTGTTAACTGAGCCAAGGGTCTTCGAGCTCAATTGAGGGCTAGCTGGACAAGCCTCTTGATTACCAGCACTTTGTGCATGGGTAGCTCCTGAACTCAGTTGAGGACTCATGGGAGTCCTTTGACTCATTTGTTGAGGACTCATGGAGTCCTTTGACTCGAATCTTCTAGGAGATTCGAGTTTAATTAATTTTGATATATATAATTTAATTAAATTTTTTTAGGAGAATTCAACGATTCATTGAATTGAATTGAATCGATGATGGTGAAATTATTTTTAATGGTATATGGTTTGGGGTATATGTTTAAGAGTTTAAGGGTTTAAGGTTTAATAGTTTAGGGTTTTAGGTTGAGAGTTAAATTATTTTTTAAAAAAGAATAGAGTCAAATTGAAATAATATTTAAATAATGAGGGTTTAATAGAAATACGGAAATAAATGAGTTACTACATATATAGTTTACCCTTATTAAAAAATAAAATTTTAATATATGTATAAAGTAATTTAATTGAATTTTTTAAAATAATTATTAATTGTATGATGAGTCCTTGAAATTTTAAATCTTTATTAGTTAATTTAATGATGTTCATCGGTGTTCATCATTAGTGGTGTTCATCGATGTTCGTCGCACGTGGTAGACTCATCCTTTAAAATAACATTATTAAGAATCTTTGAAAGATGTATATATTACAAATTTATTATGTATATAATATCTTTTTAATACAATTTAATTAATATTAAATTTAAATGATATTTGAAACATATGTATTAATCTTATATATTTGAAGAAAAAATAATTATTTAAATTATATATGAGAATATGTTTTACTTTAAAAAAATATATTTAGGTATTCAAATAACTTTTTGTAATTATTAAGCATTAATCATTACAACTCTTATGTCAAATAATTCAAAAAACTCATTTTTGTAAATTTTTCATTTCACCTCAATTCGATATTATAATTCTATGTTTACTAAACAATTAAATTAATAGATCTAACTGGAAAAAAAAAACTTTAAAAATGATCAAACATTTAATTTTAGCTACCATATAATACAATAAGTTATTATTTTAAAAAGCATATGAAAGAAATGTGAAGGCAAAGACTTATTAATAGGGTTCAAAAACCATTCTCACTTGGGTTCCTAGAAGCACCCTTTTTTCAGCCAAACGTGGGTTCAAACTTGAAATACAAATACAAAAGAACTAGAAATCATTTTGTCCCCTTTCCCTATTCTAAAAGCTTGAAAACCAAAATTTAAGTCTTCAAAATCTTAGCACCTCATTCCTTCCTTCCCCCCAACAAAATGTCCAATCTTGCATTAATATTCCCACCAAATATCCTCCACCGACACCGCCTCCTCCTCCTTTTCCTCCTCGTCTCCGCCACTATTGCTGCTGCTACCACCACCAATAACCAAAGATTCAAAGAAGCTCCGCAGTTTTATAACGCTCCCACCTGTCCCTCCATCGACATTAATGGCACCGACGAAATGTGCTCACCTCAAGCCGTTCATGTTGCAATGACCCTCGACGCCGCCTACTTGCGTGGTTCAGTGGCAGCCATTTTTTCCATCTTACAACACTCTTCTTGCCCTCAGAACATCATCTTCCACTTCGTCGCCTCCGCCACCGCAGACCACCACCACCTCCGCTACACGATCTCCCGCTCTTTCCCTTCCCTTAAATTCCAAATCTATCCATACGACTCCTCCTCCGTGTCTGGCCTCATCTCCACCTCCATTCGCTCGGCACTCGACTGCCCTCTCAACTACGCCCGCAACTACCTCGCCAACCTTATCCCCCAGTGCGTACGCCGAGTCGTTTACTTAGACTCTGACCTCGTCCTCGTGGACGACATCGCTAAACTCGCAGAGACACCGCTCGGAGACGACTCCGTTTTGGCCGCACCCGAGTACTGCAACGCCAACTTCACCTCCTACTTCACCCCAACCTTCTGGTCAAACCCTACACTATCTTTAACATTTGCAGATCGGAAAGCTTGCTATTTCAACACTGGGGTAATGGTGATAGACTTGCAAAGATGGCATGAAGGAGATTACACGAAGAAGATCATTGAATGGATGGAGCTTCAAAAGAGAATAAGGATCTACGAGTTGGGGTCTTTGCCACCATTTTTGCTTGTGTTTGCAGGGAAAATAGCGCCGGTTGATCATAGATGGAACCAGCATGGGCTCGGAGGCGACAATTACAGAGGATTATGCAGAGATTTGCATCCGGGTCCGGTGAGTTTGTTGCATTGGAGTGGGAAAGGGAAGCCATGGGCGAGACTCGAGGCAAACCGGCCTTGCCCTTTGGATGCTCTATGGGCTCCTTATGATCTGCTGCAAACACCCTTTGCTTTGGAATCTTAGAATATTGGTATATGTTGAGCAATGAATCTTTTTTGTTCTTGGGGGGTCTTTTTCCCTTTCTGGGCTGAGATTTTTAGTTTCAATGATGCCCTGGAACTTATAGAAAAAAAAGAT
Source organism: Hibiscus tridactylites (assembly GCA_958450335.1). NCBI lineage: Eukaryota > Viridiplantae > Streptophyta > Magnoliopsida > Malvales > Malvaceae > Hibiscus > Hibiscus tridactylites. Next base: position 66,665,057 of record OY288285.1, on the reverse strand, counting down.
GAATCTGGGTGGAAAAATAAGATTCTACAGCTGAGCATTAACAATCTAAATACAATCTCTGCTTCTTCTTCGTCTTCTTCTTTTTGATTTATGTATTGCTGAGAACAATGTATAGAATAGTTACGGATACTAATGGAAGTAGAGATCAAAATATTTTCACTTTTTATGTTCATTGCTTTCCCTTTTTACGTTTTTGGCATGTTAAATTACTTGATATAATTGCATGAATGTTTCCATTTTTCTTCCAGATAATTATGACCTAAACTCGAGGGCATTGATTGCGACAATTTGAAAAGCTATGATGTTGGAGCTAGCAATGTCTGGTTTAATATAAATTCACCTAATTTTACCTCAGAATTTAAGACGGTTTGATGTTAAAAAAAATAAGACAGTTTGGATTAAATGGATTCCTAGATTTTATATGCACCTTGCGTGATCAAAATATGGAAAATTCTGTGATGCTCGATAAATATTGATGAACACTATTAATGATGAGCACCGATGAATATCATTAATTTAATTTATAAAAATTAAAAATTAAAACGACTCACCTTACAATTATAAATTATTTAAAAATTAAAAGTTAAATTAATTAAAATATTATTTTATTTTTAATTTTTTTAATCATAGATCAAAATACCTACTCACCCTTAAATTACAAAATTTTAATTTTTACTCTTTTAAAATTCAAGTCGCCGCCGCCCTGCTTCCGCCGCTGCACATTTAAAATTACAAAGCACATCAGTCATGAGTGTTGATAACGCAGATCGACCATTTCAAATGTTATCAACACCATTTCTAATATAGTTTTGTAATTTCAACTAATATAATCCATAATGTTCTAATGTTCTTCAAATAATACATATTAATTAATTTACTTTTTAATTTTGAAATAATTTATAATTATACGGTGAGTCTTTTAGATTTTTAATCTTTATAAATTAAATTAATGGTGTTCATCGGTGTTAATCGTTAGTGGTGCTCATCAGTGCTCGTCGAGCGTGGCAGACTCATCCTCAAAATATTAATATTATTTCTCGAGCTTTTCCAATAATCCATTTGTTTATGGATAAGTTTTCGAATATATTTTAACTGTCAATTTAATTATATTTTATTTTTGTAGTTAATAATATTATATGGTGAAGTTTAATGAGAGGTTTTAAAAATATATATAAATCCTTTGATAATGTTTACGTACTTTGCAAATAAAATAATTTGAACCTGAATCTCTAATTATAAATTATAATTATTGTGATAGTTTTTAGTGGATCAGGACAATACTTGTATACCATTCATGGTAAACTATGTATAGCAAGAAATTAGAAATCAATTGATTAGTACGGTATCTTTAGCTTTATGAATTTTTGTTTGCTTTCTCTCCTTTTCATTGGGTGTCTTACTGTCTTGCAAAAGCCAAACAGTTAACTTAATGTATCTTTCGCCATTGCTATGTTATTTAAATTCAAATTGGATATCGAATATAGATTTTGTAATTATATTTGATTCAAGCATCAGTAATGCATGATGTGTCTGCCGTCTTTAAAAAGACTAAAAAAATTGAACAGATACTACCTTGCATCACACCTAGGGGTGTTCAAAAATACCCGGCCCGAACTACCCGACCCGCCTACCCGATTTAATTTTACCGGGTATTTATATTAAAGTACCCGAATATTTCGGGCCGGGTACCCGACCCGCAATTTTTTCTGGGTAGTTGGGCCGGGTCAGGATCGAAATTTTTTTTATAACCGGGTACCCGACCCGACCCGCCCCGCTAATTTTAATATTTATATATTTCATATTTTAAATTCTGTTTTCATTTTATATTCCTTATTATTTTTCCTTAAAATTAATTTTAAATCCCTAACTTCTTTTTATACTTGTATTATATACTTTTAAGTTTATAATTTTTCAAAAGTATTTATATTAATTTGTCAATATGAGAGTCGAAAAAAATTATGACCGAGATTAATATTTTTAATACATTCTTTTGTCGATAAATTTTAATATATATATATCCAAATATTTCTCTCTTAAAACTAACTACAAATCAATAGTTTTTGTGTTTGAAATATATATCATGAAATTTTATGTGTTTCTTATGTATTTTTTTAAAAAATAGATTTAAAAAATAAAAAAATAAACCGGGTACCCGAATTTTGTGGGTACCCGATTTGCGGGTACCCGGTTATTATGGGCCGGGTCACGGGCCGACTTTTAGGTACCCGAAATTTCGGGTTCCCGGATATGAACACCCCTAATCACACCAGCATATTCAAAAAAAATCATTTTCAAATCTCTACTTGCAACCACGAATTAAGATGATATTTTTAGCCGGATGGGTCCCAAACAACATATATTATCATTTGTCCTTTAATCACATGGACTTGTTAGAAAATGCACTAAATATAACGTTGATCAAATTAAGATTTGAGATCGAATATTCCATAACCTAGTCGCTCTCTATTTTTCTTCTAACACAACTCTCTTCCTCCATTGATGAGATGGTAATTTAGAATTAAAAAGAAAAGAAGAAGTTTTATTTCAATAAGACTGTAAAGAAATACATCAGAAAAGATAAATGACTGCTGTAACACGTGAATGCATATATAACATTCATGCAGCTAGCTGCCAGCTCACCTAAACTGCCTAACCACCACGCAACAACCTTAACAAACTTAAACAAAAACTAAACACTTAAAATTTTCCCTACTTTTTTCCTTCCTACAAGACTTCATTGATTGACACCACATTAAGCCTCTGTCGAAACAACTCAAAGAACGAGCTGGTCAAGGGTTTAGTGAACCCATCCGCCGTCTGGTGAGGAGCTGGGACATAATTCACTTGAAGACTCTTGTCCGCAACCTTCTCTCTAACAAAATGAACATCCAAATCAACGTGTTTGGACTGTGAATGAAACACATGATTCATGCTCAGTGAAACCACACTCATGCTATCACTCCAAATCACCGGTACGTCGCGTTGAACAACTCCCATATCGGACAACAACGCTCGCAACCAAGTCACTTCAGATGTTGTGTCCGCAATGCTTCTATATTCAGCCTCCATTGTCGACTGAGACACAACCTGCTGTTTTTTCGAGCACCAGGTGACTATACTATTACCAAGATAAACACAACTCCCAGAAAGTGGAACGCCGGTCATCAAGGGTGCTACCCCAGTCGGCATCAGAAAACGCAACAAGGCTGGAATTTTGCTCCGAGGGTCGAAAAATAAGACCATAATGTAAGGTTCCACTAAGGTAACGCAAAATCCGCTTCACTGCTGCAAGATGCTCTTCCCACGGGTTGTGCATATACTGGGCAACTCGATGCACACTAAAGGCTATATCGTGCTTGGTATGACACAAGTATAGCAATGCTCCTACAATGCTTCTGAAGCCTGTAGCATCGGCAACTGGACTACCTGCACCTTGAGACAGTTTAACCGAATGAAGCATAGGCGTTGAAGCCGGTTTGGCATTGTCCATCTTTGTCTTCTCAAGTAACTCCAGCACAAATTTTTGTTGACTCAAGAACAAACAATCCTTACACCGTTGTACTGCAATACCTAGAAAAAAGCTTAAGGAACCCAAATCTTTAAGAGAACTCTTGTCCCAAGAGCAACACAACTTCAGCAATTTGTTCCTCAGACCCTCCAGTAATAATAATATCATCGACGTAGACCAATACATAAATGAACACACCATATCTAGACCGAATGAACAAGGAGGAATCAACAACTGACCTTCGAAAGTCAATCGCCACAAGATAATCCTTCAACTTCGTGTACCAGCTTCTAGGTGCATGCCTCAAACCGTAAAGAGCTTTTTCAAGTTTACAAACCAACTCAGACCCATCATCGGCTGTTGCTTCAAAACCAGGGGGCTGTGTCGTGAACACCTCTTCATGAATGTCTCCATTTAAAAAGGCATTGTTAACGTCGACTTGCCTTAACGACCACCGGTTGGAAAAAGCTAACGCAAGAACCACGTTCATCGTCGCCGGTTTCACCACGGGACTGAACGTATCATGAAAGTCTTGACCATGGACTTGACTAAACCCTTTCACGACCAGACGAGCCTTGTATCGTGATATCTACCCATCGGCATTCTTCTTGATCTTAAAGATCCATTTGCACCCAACCAAGGTCCTTCCCTCGGGTAGTGCCACCAACTTCCACGCATCGTTTCGTTGTAAAGCAGTATACTCAGCATGTACAGCTTCTCTCCATTGTGGACTGGCAAGTGCTTCATGAATAGAGGCAGGAACATCTTCATCAGTACGAGCAAAATAAATTTTCGGTTTAAACACTCCCAATTTACTTCTAGTCAATATGGGGTGTGTATTAAAAGAAACTGAAGAAGGAGACTGTTGTTGTAAAGCACCAGTGGTAGGACCAACAGACACAACCTCATCCATATCTACGTGCTGAGTGTGAGAGTTAGACCCCACATCTTCATCCTGAAATTGTAAATCACCATCAGTGGTGGGGTCAACAGCCTCATCCACATCAATGTGCTGAGTGTGAGACCTGGACCCCACATCTACATCCTGAAACCGAGGAACGTCATCACGGTGAGCAGAACTCACTGGGGGCTGAAGGCTAGCACCTAGGGGCACTGCACCACCGTCTGCGCAAGGACCACCTGCAGATGAAGAGACCACACACGTTGAAGACACGTTAGGTAAAAAAGTTGTCTCTGGAAGTACATCACATGCACATAAAGATTCTACAGGACCACTTTCTGCCACAGGAGGGCTATCATTGACATCTTCATCAGTAACAACAATTGGGTTACTAGTACCATTGACTTCACCAGCATTAGTTGGAGAGGCAACCAATCGACTAACTCCAGGAACTAAATGAAGCACCCCTAACTTAACACACGTGCTTTGTTCACGATCGCACGCATGTATACTGGAGATGAAGCTTGCAAATGGAAACACACCTTCATCGAAGACAACATTTCTCGATATGTAAACCTTGCCACTCGAGGTAATACACTGGTACCCTTTGTGCATGGGATTGTAGCCCAAGAACGTAGCCGGTTGAGACTTGAAATCAATTTTATGAGAATTAAACGGTCTAAGGCAAGGAAAGCACTTACAACCAAAAACCCGCAACATGTCATATTGTGGCTTGCGACCAAACATCCGTTCAAAAGGAAAAGCACCACCAAGCACCCTTGTAGGCAACCGATTGATAAGAAACACAGCTGTCGTGACAGCATACGACCAAAATTTGAGAGGGAGCGAGGCTTGTGCTAATAGAGTCAAAGCAAGCTCGATTATGTGACGATGCTTCCGCTCGAAAACTCCATTTTGCTGCGAGAAGTGTGGACATGTAACTCGATGAATAATACCTTCTTGAACAAGGAGTCGTGACAAACTACGAAACTCCCCTCCCCAGTCGCTCTGGACTGCCTGAATATCAACATGAAACTGTGTCTGCACTAGTTTTTTAAACGATTGAAACGCCACAATTGTCTGCGACTTGTTCTTCAATAAGTACACCCAACAATGATGACTAAAGGCATTGACAAAAGATACATAATACGCAAAACCTTGGGACGTAACATGAGCTGGTCCCCAAAGGTCAGTAAAAACTAACTCAAAAGGCTTTGAATACACAGTAGTAGAAGGAGCATAATGAAGGCTATGGCTTTTGCCCATTTGACACGTAACACAAAGATCTACATTTTTATTGACACTAGAATCCAAACATACATTGAATTGTTTACAAACAGTAACCAATGTATCAAACGACGGATGACCTAACCTACGATGCCACCGAGTGTAAGCATCTTCAGATTTTGATTTATTGTCTATTTTTGCCATATTACATTGAGCTATATCCTGAACCAAACTTGAATTAGTAGCCTGAAACTTATATAAACCACCAACTTGGTCTCCATGCAGTAGAACCTCCTTTGTTTCTTCATCACGTACCAAACAAAACCCAGCATGAAACTCCAAGAATACTTTGTTGTCACTAGCAAGCTTTGAAACCGACAATAAATTTTTAGTGACCTTCGGCACATGCAATACATCACTCAACAGCAAAGACCGTGAAGAAGAAAGTAAAATAGATTTACCAACTTTAGAAATATTAAGACCTGGCCCATTCCCAACAATTAACTTACCAGGACCTGCATAGTCGGATCCATCACCAAGATTTGTAACCTCAGGGGTAACGTGATGACTTGCACCAGAGTCAACAAACCACTGTGTATTAGTAACATTAGCAAGATTGGCATGAGCAGCGGAATCAACCTTGGTAGCACCAGAGGAACGTGCTGTTACACCGGGAAAATTTTCATCGAACCTGTGTCAGCATCGATCAACAAGATGACCAATCTTCCCGCACAATTGACACTAGGGTCGCATGTTGGACTTATAGCCAGCTCTGCCACGTCCTTGCTGATTAACCATAGCACGATAGGGCTTGTAATTTGATTGCGAATTTTCCTGATCATTATCCAACTTAGAGCTAGCAACATGAGCCACATGAGCAGCATGAGGTAAATCTGAAAATTGGTTGAAGGTAAGCATCTGTGTTTCAGCATCAGGAAGCACGTTCACAGCTGCATCTAGTGTGAACAGAGATTGGCTCGCCATGATTAGCGCAATAAACGACTGATATTCACTTGGAAGTCCTTTAAGAATCGAAGCAATCTTCTCCAGATCTGAAATGGGACTGCCGCACGACGAGAGCATATTGCAAACCTCTTTAACTTGAGAAATATAAGCTCTCATACTCAGATCTCCTTTCTTCATGGATCTGAGCTTATAATGAAGACTTATCGAGAAGTTGTCGAACGATTAGAAAAATATTTGACCACCGTGTCCCATATTGCTGCTGAAGTTTCCGCACCAGCAAACTCAAAAAGTAGATTCGAGCTGATAGTCGAAAGAATCCAAGACGCAAGTGCGCTATCTTGCGCAACAAATATTTCATAAGCCTCGTTATCAACAACAATACCTTGATCATTGGTGTCTGTCTCCGGCGGCGCCTTCAGAGCACCGGTGAGCAGTTTCTCAAGCCGATGACTACGAACCGCGAGCAAGACTTGTTGCTTCCAAATCAAAAAGTTCGTTTCATCAAGCACCACACTTATACGTTTGTTGGTAAAGCTCTTGCCAGACGACGATCCAACAACAACATCACTGGTAGCAGCGAAAGAATCTCCCAGATTTGTCATGAGATAAAGAAGCGAGCAACAAAAAAACAACACGAGAAAATAAAAAATGAACAAGAAACTAATCAAGAACCCAACGTTTCCTGGCGATTGATACCATGATGAGATGGTAATTTAGAATTGAGAAGAAGAGAAGAAGTTTTATTTCAATATGACTGTAAAGAAATACATCAGAAAAGATAGATGACTGTTGTAACACGTGAATGCATATATAGCATCCATGCAGCTAGCTGCCAGCTCACCTAAACTGCCTAACCACCACGCAACAACCCTAACAAACTTAAACAGAAACTAAACCCTTAACATCTATCGAGTGCCACATGTTTTATTTTCTTTTATTTTATATAACCGGCGACGACACCAATTTTGATGCTGGTTACCAACCGTCAGATTTGTTTTTTTTTTTAATTTTTTTTTAATTAAAACAACCCTGCCTTTGTGGCACATTTATCTGTGTCTTTTGACATGTTTTTTTCCTTTTTTCTTGGTCATTCTTTTATTTTATGATTTTTTCAAGATTGGATTTGACGACGCCACAACAGTTCAAGATGACACTTATTTGTAATCATGGTAATCTTCTATGCTCTGGACCCTCAGATTGAATTTGGATACGCGGTTTGCACTCATGGATAGTTTCTCACGACGCTTGGCTCTGATTTGCGGTTCTTGGTGGTCTTTCAATAGCTTAATCCTTTTTTGTGGTTCGTTTGCCGATGCAGTCAGATTTGTTTGTGTCTATTTTTCGTTCGAGTTATTTGGATAGATCTTTAACCTTTTTCATATATGGTCCTTGTAGGATCTAAAGTGGCTAGTTTTAAGAAAAATGTTCAAATTATGTATTTAGTTTACGATGATAGTTATAAACCCTTATTATAATTTTTGGTATTTTCTAGTTTAATAAAATTAGCTGTTTGTATTAAAAAAAATGAAATCGAATATTTGATGTTTAATTATAATTACCATTAATAAACTTTTTCATGTTTATTTAGTTTTCATTATGACTAGCAAACAGAAGCTAATGTTTATTAAAAACTTATTAAGTATATAGTTTTTTAATCTTTTTGTTAAGCCAAATTGGGAATTTGTTATCGTAATAAATTAATAAGGAATTTTTTTTTGATACACTTTAGTTTATATAAGTCTTTTAGTTTACGCGTTATGGTTTTAGAGTTTAGAATTTAATATTCATATTTAAAATTTACGATATAGAGTTTAGAGTGCAGGATTTAGTTTTTAAAGTTCAAAATTAAAAATTTAAAATTTAAAATTTATAATATAAATATATAAATTCGTGTAATATAAATTTTACGCAATCTGTATATCAAAAACTTACCCGATTAGTATTTAGTAATGCATGAAGTTATGTCTCAATATTAGAGAATGAAGGGGAGTTACATAAGAAACAAATGTTAGGCAAATAATTCAGCAAGTAGCATATAATATGTTTACTATTTTAAAACTCGTTTAACTAAGCACATTGATTCCGCACTCAATAATGTAAAGTTTAGAATATTTTTGTTCTTTTTTGTCATTCTTAATTTATTTTATTTGGACTTTGAATTTTGAATTTTTCAACAGCTACTGAAATATATGCTCTATCTGATCGTACCGAAAATATACAACTCCAATTGAATTGTTTTTTTTTGTATAAAAAAGTTAAAAAAAATATAAAAAAAGGGACATTAGTGGTTAAAAACCATGAATTAATTAATAAAACAATTGATTAAGTAGGGTGGGTAATCCTTTTTCCCCCAATTAAATCTCTAATCGTTTATTTTAATTGATATTATTCACAAAATCATGTGCTCAGATGGTATCAAATCCACCTCATTATTTTTGCTTACTGATAATTGATGTAATCATTCTACATTGGATAATATAATTATACAAATTAATTAAATTAAAATAATTTTCTCTTTTATATTACTCGATGCCAAAAAAATAAAAAATAAAACTTTTAAAAATTAGTGATATTCAGATCCAAAGTGAAACGACAAAAAGCAACGTTAGTTTATCAAGTAATTAATAGTTTGGAAGATGGAATGCAAATGCGAGTGTAGAAAAAAATAAAGAGATTAAACAAAAGCTTAATTAATTAATCAGATGAGTAAACGCGTTATCTACTGGTATTATTTTGACTTTCCAAAAAGAAAAGAAAAAGAGTACACTAAATTAATGATGACTTTTTCTTTGTCCGTTTCCTCTCTTTTTCCTTACAGAACTGCAGTTTGGCTTCGCTCTGTCTCCCATTTCATCTGTTCTTTTATGTTTTTTAAGAGTTAATTGTATTATATGTGGGAGGTTCTGCGGTACGGCGCCTAGTATGCGGCTAATATACGGCGTAACCGGCTAGGGCGGTGAGCGGTTAAAGATCATGTTTTCGGTAAAAATTACCGATTATGTTGATCCGAATATCGATATAATCGGTAGCGCCGAATTTATCATTAAGTTGGAGCGGATGGGCACTCGGACATTTGGACTATAACAAAACCGGTAAAATTACCGGTTATGTTCATCCGAATTTCAATATATTCGGTAGCGCCTAATTTGTTGTTTATTTCGAAAGTATCCATACGTTATAAATCATTATTGGAACTTTTTGAAAACCAACGTAACCGTGGTTGAAAAAAAAAGTCGAAAATATCGATATTTAATTAAGAGGGTGCAGAAAAGAATCGATATTTAATTCATATAATCTAACCGGTAAATCTAACCGGATATATTATTTCGAAATTATCCATACTTTATAAATCATTATCGAAACTTTTTGAAGACCAACGTAACCGTGGTTGAAAAAAATGTTGAAAATATCGATATTTAATTAAGAGCGTGCAGAAAAGAATCGATATTTAATTCATATAATCTAACCGGTAAATCTTACCGGATATATTATTTCGAAATTATCCATACTTTATAAATCATTATCGAAACCTTTTGAACACCAACGAAACCGTGGTTGAAAAAAATGTTGAAAATATCGATATTTAAGTAAGAGCGTGCAGAAAAGAATCGATATTTAATTCATATAATCTAACCGGTAAATCTTACCGGATATATTATTTCGAAATTATCCATACTTTATAAATCATTATCGAAACCTTTTGAACACCAACGAAACCGTGGTTGAAAAAAATGTTGAAAATATCGATATTTAAGTAAGAGCGTGCAGAAAAGAATCGATATTTAATTCATATAATCTAACCGGTAAATCTTACCGGATATATTATTTCGAAATTATCCATACTTTATAAATCATTATCGAAACCTTTTGAACACCAACGAAACCGTGGTTGAAAAAAATGTTGAAAATATCGATATTTAAGTAAGAGCGTGCAGAAAAGAATCGATATTTAATTCATATAATCTAACCGGTAAATCTTACCGGATATATTATTTCGAAATTATCCATACTTTATAAATCATTATCGAAACCTTTTGAACACCAACGAAACTGTGGTTGAAAAAAATGTTGAAACTATCGATATTTAAGTAAGAGCGTGCAGAAAAGAATCGATATTTAATTCATATAATCTAACCAGTAAAACATAACCGATTACATTACTAATTCATATAATGTAACCGGTAAATCTTGACCGGATTTATTGTTTGGTGTGGAAAGAATCGACACAATTCAAAAACATATCGAAACTTTTGGGAATTATATCGATTATATATATCATAATTATATAACCGGTTAAAAGTATCGTTTGTATTGCTTGCATTTACAGAAAACCTAAGAGAGGAGAGTATTTGAAATCGACCCGAGTTTGGTTGCTGTGAAATCGACACGAGTTTGGTTGCATTTACAGAAAGCCTAATTTGTTGTATCAGAATCGAAAGGATAGGTTTAGGGTTTGGGGACTTTGAAGTAAAAGGTATGTTGTCGAAACCCTAATTATTTGGTAATGTAGTATTGGGTAGTTGGGGATAATGTTTTGGGTTTAGTGATGTTGAAGTAAAATCGGAATTCTGATCTATATAGGTCGAAAATGTGTAAATATATTTAGTAATTAAATATCGGAACTTTGTTCTGAGAACTTATCGGTAGAAAGTAATAATGTCGGTATAATTTATATATCGATACTTGTGTCAGAAAACTGAAGCGAGATGGGTTCTAAGGATCATGAAGATGTTGTTCAAGATGAGACTGAAATGATTCAAATGGAGGCGGAGAGAGTAGATAGGGAGGAAAATCCGAAGAGACCAAAGGGTGGATATCTGTACTTCTAGTAAGTAGAAATTGTGAAATAATTAATCTGTAAATTGTTATTGGATGAAAGTATTTAAGAACATTTAAACTTTCCTATGATGACAGTATTGACGAATTGCAGAGGATGAGGGATTCTGGGACTTACACTGTCGGTTCGGTATGTAAATTGAAATTATAGTGAATATATTGGAGGTTGAATATTTTGATTGTTTATGGTTTATGTATAATTTGCAGGTGAGAGACGTGGTGGTGAAGAAATGGTACAAGATGAGTGCAACTGAGAAGCAACCATACAACATGTTGTCCATAAATGCTAGAGGAAACTATGAGGCGAAGAAGAAGAAGAAGAAGGTATTCATTATAGTTGTAAATATTTTATAAATGATATATAAAAACTCTGACATTATATGAATATTATTTACATAGGAAGTGTCGACTAGGTGTAGCATAAAACGAGTGCACCACATAGTAGAGGAGTTGAAAGCGAAGGGTAAATCAAATCTGTTGGAAGAAATGGGGTTTGGATCTCTTATTGGGATTCAGGACCGACCAATTCGGAGGGAATTGTGTCGGTTGTTGATGGGAGATTTTGATTTGCAGAAGTGTGATGTGCGATACGGAGAATATTCATTTCATTTTAGTGTCCGAATTGTTGAAGCCGTATTGGGGCTACAAAATAAAGGCCAGAGTGTGGATGAAGTTATAAACAGGGAGGATTGGAAATTACTTGTGCAGAAGTATGGCCTAACGTCTAATGTGTCATTTGCTACACTTGAGGACAAAATAAAAAGCGGCAAGTATGAAGGGGATGATCTGAAGGCCCGTGTACTATTGTACATTGTCGGAGTATTCCTTTGTCCAACGGGTGATTCATCCCCGAGCAAGGATAGTATGAAGTTATTGTGCGACTCCGGGTTTAGAGGTGAATTAAATTGGGCTTCATATGTGTATGAGAAAATAATTGATGCAATCACGACTTTTCAAAAGTCCAAAAACCCTTCATATCTCAAAGGATGCATTGCTGTCTTAGAGGTAAACTTTTCACGAGTTGAATATTGGTATTGGTTTAGAAAACTTTGTAAGTAGTTATTATAGAAAATGATAAAGTTTATACAAAATGCAGGTTGCATTGTATGATTTTTGGTCAGATTCTTCTTCTGTGCCGACATTCCGAAAAACCGGAGTGGCACGCATCACTGCCTGGGGCAAGGAAGAAGTTGTTCGAGTTATGGCAAAGTTAAAGTTGGAATTACCGAAAAAGAAGGTAATGGTAATTTCAGTATTTATAGATTACTAAGGACTTACAAAAGAAAGATGCTCTAATAATGTACTTTATTTCTGAAGGTTGGCGAGGAGGAAGAGGAGGAAGAGGAGGAAGAGGAGGAAGAGGAGAAGGTAGAATATAATTTGAAAGTGAATGAAGGGGGAAGTAAATTTGACATATTGATTGCTGAGTTGGCGGAGGTTAAAAAACTCGTTTCTGATTGTTTGCAAAGACAATCCAGAATCGAACAGGCTATTGAGAGCTTAAAGGGGGAAGTAGGGGAAAAGTGTAATGGTGTTGTTAAAGAAGTGGTGGAATTGAGGGGTGAGTTAAAGGGGGTGATTGAAACGGTGGAAAAAAAATTGGAGGAGGGGTTAGATTTAATTCCTGAAATAAACAAAAAAATGGATGAGGGGATACATTTAACTCCTGAATTCAAGGAAGATATGGATGAGGGGATACATTTAACTCCTGAATTCAAGGAAGATATGGATGAGGGGATAGATTTAATTCCTGAAACAAACAAAAAGAGGAGCTATGTTGAGGCTAAATATGAAGAACTTATAAAAAATGATGAAGAAAATGTCGAAGAATTGACTAAGAGGGTGGAGGAACATATAAGAGAGGTCCACCATGAAGATACTAGGACATCGGGTCATGCAATAGATGTAGAGCTCGATTCAGGGTGTCCTGCACCAAAGAAGCAGAAGAGTAAAAAGGTAAAATGAATAATACAAATGACATCCATTTTGATTATTGTGTTGCGGCTAATATCTATTGATATATCGTAGGTTACAAAAGTAAAAATACCAAAGGGAATTGATGTCGTCGAGGCTGCTATGTGTGATTATGTATGGAATAGTGGCTTGTTAGAACCATGGTAAGTTATATATATTGCTTTGCGAGTGATATTTAAATAAATGTGGTGAAAAAATTAATACAAAAAAATTGCTTCTATAGAGATGTCATCGTAGATTACGGGCTCGAACATTGCACAGCAGACGACCTTTGCAGCTTAATACCCGGGGAATGGCTAATAAGTCCGATCATTAATTTGAAAGGCTGGTTATTGGGTTACGAGTCGATGAGGAATCCTACCATGAAGCGGAAGATTTGCTATCTTCCATCCGAATTTGTGGTAAGTAAGTTACATTTTTACACATTTTCGTGTCCAATTTGGTCATGGCTGGTCAATTACTGGAGATTGTTTTTTGAAATGTAGAACGCGTTCATAAGCGACGGTCAAAATGCGCCGTATCTTGTACACTTCTATTCTAGAACGTTGATGGGCCATAATAAACTCACCGATTGTGACATGGTAAGATATTTTTTCTTACATGTTGTTAAGTATTTAAATAATAACAATAAATGTTCTAATATCTTGTGTGACAATTGTTGTAGATCTTCATGCCAATAAACGATTCGGATACTCATTGGTGTCTCTTGGTGTTGGATATGGTTGATCGTGTAGCATCGTTTCTTGATAGTCTACATAGATCTCCCCGGCACAAGACTAGAGTGGAGCAAACAAAGAAAACAGTATGTGTCGATACATTTTGTAATTTATAATGCATAAATTCTTCGTAATCTAATTGTATTTAATTTTTTTACGCAGTTGGAATGTTTTCAGAAATTTAGTGAGGACGAGGCGTTTTCTGCCCAATTTGGGAAGATTAAGGTCCCACCGAGGGATTTAAAATTCGTGGTCCGTAAGACGAAGGTGCAAACGAACGTGCAAACGAACGGACATGATTGCGGAATGTATGTGGTCATGTGGATGGAAGCTATTTCTGAAGGGAGGTCACTGGATGATTTGGTAAGTGGTCGGAAAAAGACTTCATTTTTAAAAAAAAATTTGGGACTGACATTGACTCCTAATTTGAATGTAGGTTGTTGGGGATTTTGATCGTCCGAGAGTTTTAAACGATCTCATAAATCACGATTGTAATAGAAGGAGAGCGAAGGTCACAACTGCTTGCCTGGCACGTATGAAAAGATAATTATGTTACCATACTTTTTCCCACTATGTAAATAATGATATCATAGTTAGTTTGTTGTAAATTATGTTAACATACTAGCTTACTCTTGTAAAAATATCATACTTATATTCCTTTAGGAAATAATTGTCGATACTGCCATAGCTTACTGGAATAAAATTTTCGATACTTTACTGCCGCAATGAGTAATAATATCGAAACTTGTATACGAAATATATGTATCCTTAGAGTAACAAACCCCGACAAAATCGATATTTTTTTCCTTCGTTATTAAATTATCGAAACGTTTTGACACAGACGGACTTGCTTAGCTTACTGCAATAAAATTGTCGATACTTTTCTGTCCCAATGAGTAATAATATCGCAACTTGTATACGAAATATATGTATCCTTAGAGTAACAAACCCCGACAAAATCGATATTTTTTTTCCTTCGTTATTAAATTATCGAAACTTTTTGACACAGACGGACTTGCTTAGCTTACTGGAATTAAATTGTCGATACTTTTCTGTCCCAATTGTTGATAATATCGAAACTTTTTTACGAAATATATGTATCCTTAGAGTAACAAACCCCGACAAAATCGATATCTTTTTTCCTTCGTTATTAAATTATCGAAACTTTTTGACACAGACGGACTTGCTTAGGTTACTGGAATTAAATTGTCGATACTTTTCTGTCCCAATTGTTGATAATATCGAAACTTTTTTACGAAATATATGTATCCTTATAATAATAATCCTCGAAAATATCGATACTTTATTTCCTTCGTTATTAAATTATCGAAACTTATAATCTTAATCGGAACTTTAGGTGGGATTTCTATTTAAACCAGCTCTTAACTTAAATCAAACACCCATTTAGGAATTTATTCGAAACTATTGCAGAGATCTCTTCAACTCCAACGACGACCTGGGTAACATCAACACCGACGAGGACGATTACAACGATCATATTTACAGGTTAGTAAAAGTGACTGACTTTTCGTACTTTAGGGTTAGGGTTTTGCACGATTATGGAGTAATCGATCATCTTCTGCATATAACAGTTGTAATGGCACCCAAAAAAGGGGCACCCAAACGGAAAAGAACTTCTGCTTCGAAGACAAAGTCATCTTCGAAATCAAGGTCTGCTAGTCAAGTAAGTTCAAGTTCTTCTGAAGAAAATTTGTCTTTTGAATCGCAAAACTTTAGAAGCACCGATGAGAAACTGACATATGATAGCAATTTCAAAACAAGGAAGATTCGTCCAGAACGTGTTATTGACTTGAACTTCTTCTTCGATGAGAAAAACAAATTTGGGTTCAAAGATACATTTACAGAATGGGGGTGGCTGGAACTGCTTGGTGTAGAACCAAAATATTACCCCAATCTTGTTAGAGTTTTCTATAGTAATGCAAAATTAGACCCGCAGCCTGGTACGGGAAAAATATTAGGATTTACGACTCATGTCATGGGTAAGGACATATATATAGATGCGTCATCTATTGCTGCTAGTATAGGAGTGAAGAATGTAGGAGATTCCGATGAACATGTTTTAGATCCTACCATGAAACGTGTGGATCGGAATACTCCCACTCGCCTTGGTGCGGAGGGCAGATTGTTCCACTTTCTTGTCAGTTGGTTTCTGAGGCCGTCCGGTGGGAAATATTCAGAACTTCGAGATATTGATTACTGGTGGTTGTCTAAATATGAATCAAGAACCGCTCCAAACATAGCAAAACTGATATATGAGACAATGCTACATATAGTGAAGAAGGGTGCTTCCATTACAACCTCACTACCATATGGATGCATAATTTGCCATATATTGAGGAAGGAAGGAGTGCAATTCAATCTTGACTGCCCTCTTCGACTATCCAGGAAGATCGACATGATTACCTTGACAAAAGCGGGATACGCGTTTAATCAAAACGTCGGTTGGATAAACAAATGTCTAATTGGGGCAGAACAAGGCAACGACCAAGTGGAGAACGTTGAAGCAGAACAGCAGGAGCGGATGCAAGAACTTGAGATCGAAGGGGTCATTACCATGAAGTCAGTGATGGATTACATGGTTCATTTCCGCGAGCAAATGGATGCTCGTTTTGGCGAGATTAATCACCAAATCGGCCAAATGCGAGCAGAAATTTCCTCAGTTCGTGCTGACGTCTCCAACTTTCGTAATCAATGGCTTCAAAGCAAAGACAAACCCATAGGTAAAATAACCTTTCAATTTACGATTGACATTCGGTTATTTGACTATTGACATGCTTATAACAGAAGTGGACAATCCACTGGTGCGTGAAGAGGATAATACGGTGCCTGAAGAGGAGAATGATGAAGAGGTACGCAGTTCAGATGACGATGACAGTGAAGACCCCAGCAGATATATTATTTCTGTAACACAAAACAAAAAACTTGTCATTTTTGATGTCAACGGAGTCCTTGCATATTATACAAAAGAAACTCCCAGAGGTAATTAAATTTCTGTAAATCTGCTTACGGCTATAAAGAAAACAATTATGTTTAATTTCCTTTCATGTTGTAGATGTTAAACTGAGGCCAGGTGTAGAAGAATTTATGCAATTTTGTTTAGAGAATTTTTTTGTTGGAATATGGTCATCTAAGTTGAGGTAAGCACCGTTATGATCCAAATTGTTAACATTTAACGTTGACCTCTTAAATAATTTGAATTTTATCGTGGTAATTGTTCACGATTGCAGGCATAACATTGACCTTGCTCTTAACAAAATACCCGTACAAAATGAACAATATTTTTTCATCTGGGTAAGATGCTTCTTACATATTGGTAATTGAATTTGTTATGATTCTTACATTTTGGACTGATACAAGTTACTATTAACAGGATCAATCAAAGTGCATAGAGAAAGAGGAATACACCTTCTGCAAAGACTTGCATCAAGTTTGGAATGAGTATCCTCAATTCAAAGAGGAGAATACACTGTTGGTGGATGATTCCTCCGAGAAAATGAGGCATAATCCAGTGAGTAATATTTTTTACATTCAATTTTTTAAATCCGTAATCAATGGCTATTATTTTCTAAATTTATCTTTTCTTTATAGGAATACACCTACATATGTCCGCCTCCCTATAACCAATCATCTTCCAACGATAATGCGTTAGGTATTACAGTTACATATGTGACTAATTCCATTGGTTTATTTATATATTGAAGATGTTGACAGGAGAGTCTGCTAATTTGGGTTATTTTTATATATCCACAGAAAAGGGCGGAAGCATCCGAGAATTTTTGGAAAAGTTGGCGAATGACCAGAGTACTGTACCCGAATTTGTAAAAAATAACTCTTTACACATTTGAATGTTATATCGTAATGTTGTATGCAGTCACCATGTCTGTTGATGGGAACTTGCTGTATTCCATGTCTGTTGATGGGAACTTGCTGTATTCCAAATGTCCTCGTTGCCCTGAGACATAAAGAAGTGATTGATATTAAAATTAACCATAAACAAACACTTGCGGACAATATGTTGTAGAATACATATAGTAACTTACATTATAATCCTCATCTGCGGGGCCGTAGGACCATTCCGCATCGTTAGCAAAAAAGTCAGTCGAGGTAGGTTGTGTAAAAGAATCCAGACCCAGCTTTAATTTAGGACACGTTACTCTGTTATGTCCCTCATTATTGCAGAAAGAGCAACTCCTACTTTTCTTCTGGACGATCTTCTTTTGGACAACTTTTCTCTTTCCTTGTCTTCGTTTAGGGTCGCCAACGCGAACTCCATTATCAACATTTCTTCGTTTACTTGAATCTTTCAAACCGAAAGAGTTTTCAAATTCGGAAGTTAGTCTTTTCATCTCATCTCTTGCGGTTATGAAAGATGCATCTGTCTTTGATGCAATGTAGCACAAACGACTTGACATTGTACGTAGGGCCGCGAACCGTGCCATTTGCATAACTTCAGGTGCTACATTGAAGTCAAGGAAACTTGGTGCAGCAGCCTTCGCCTCCTTCGTCCATCGAGTTAGAATCAAGGACTTTGGAATACATGTGTAATCCAAGTGCTTCAGAACATGCAGTTGATGGCAACATGGAATTCCTACAGTCTCAAACTTCCTACACGAGCATGTGACGGTTTCCGAGACAACATCAAAAGATACGTCAAATCTAATGTTCTTTTCCTTGTACTTTTACAGAACAAAATGTACAGACTCATCTGATAAGGACTGAATTTTTTCGTCAATCCGGTACAAAGTCTCCTCTTGAAGTTCTTCTTGGAAGAAACCAAATGATGCTCGCGTATAAATTTGACCAGCATGGCTTTCTAGGTCTGTGAGTTTGGTGATCTGGTAGGGCGTTGTCTGCGAACTTAAGCAATCTGCTTCCAACTCGTTGATACGAATTTGTCGAATTAAATAGTGTTCAATTGTACGAACTACGTCTACATATGTCTTCTTCTGTATCAGGGCACGTCCGAGTGCAGCATTCAAGGACTCGCTTCTTTGTGTGGATCGCAAATTGGCAAAGAAATGACCCGTTTGATATGCTTGAGCCCATAAGTTCCGAGTATTTCCCTTCTCTATCACCCATGGATGGTTTTCGACGTTGAATTCGGAAATCACCCTAGACCATTCTCTATCAAATTCGCTGGTTGTCCACCACGACCTCATACATCTGTTAAACGCTGTGCTAAATTTGCTGTCACCAATGTTAGCTTGTACATTGCGAGCTAGATGCCAGGAACATAATCTGTGCTTAGCATAAGGGAAAACACATTTGATAGCCCTCTGCATTGCCCTATCTCCGTCTGTCACAACTGAAAGAGACGCTTTATTCAGCATGGCTTGTAGAAAATTTCGCAGCACCCACTCGAACGATTGAGTCGTTTCGTCAGCTATGATCGCAGTAGCAAAAACTATTGTGCTATGGTGATGATTGACACCGACAATAGGCAAAATTGGTCGTGCATAGTAATTACCTTTGTAAGTTGTGTCGAAGGCAATAACATCACCGAAGCAAGTGTAATCAGATCTCGATGTTGAATCAGCCCAAATAAGATGCTGCAATGCCCCTGATTCATCTGTGGAGTATGTCATAAAAAACCCTGGATCATCATCTTTCTTGTACTCAAAGTAATCAAGGAGTGCATTCACATCCCCATTGACAAGCTCCTTTGATTTACCTCTATCAAGTGCATTGTACAGGTCTTTACTAGTAAATCCAACATTACGAAATCCCCCTGCCTGATTCATGAAATATTTCATTACCTTTGATGTCCCAACACCAACATCTTTCAACGCTGTTGCCTCAGCCACATCAGCCTCAGTCACACCTCTATTTGAACGCATAAATGGTGTCATAAGAGGTGTGCACAATGCATGATTATGTTCGTGGAAAGACTTACTCAGAACCCACTGATCTTTTGTTTTTGTTGCTGTGCAAACAATTTTGGCCTTGCATCCTGTTCGTGTGACTGGCGTATGCGCACGTCGACGATTAACATTTTCGACCTTCGAACACCTAAACCCTTCTTTTGAACAACAAAATTCTTGTGTCTTAACATTCCCTTCGCCATCCAGCCGTGATGTTCCTCGACGTGCACTAAAACCTTTTTTCATTGCGTATTCCTTGTAAAAATTCCAAGCTTCCTCTCGTGAAGAAAAGAGCTGACCTACCAACAGTTCCGAATCATCAACGGTCAACTTCTCATCTTGCAAATTCCCGCTACCATTAACATCGTTGGATGAAATATCTTCCATTTTCTTAAACACGATCGGTTGAAGTGGTCCTAACTTTTCCTGCACAGGACTTCTGTTGTGTTGCTTTCATTTTCAGGTACTAAATTCGGTAGGTGGTGGTGGTTGATGGTGGTTGATGGTGGTTGAAAGCATTTAGAGCAATTTATTTCTTCCTTCCTACAAAGTTAACGTGCAATAAATTCTATTTTTTTATCGATACATTTTTCCCTCTGCTGAAAAAGTTTCGATCCTTTTGTAAAATTCCATGATACATTACCAAATCTGCGCGAAAATATAGAATCTTTCTTTCCTTCACGATAAAATGTTTCGATACTAAAAGAAACAATGAATTCTTATAGGTTACTGTAAATAAAGTTTCGATACAGTTTTCCCCTTTCTGCAAATGTTTCGATACTCTTGTTAAATTCCCTGTTACATTACCAAATCTGCGCGAAAATATCGAATCTTTCTTTCCTTCACGATAAAATATTTCGATACTAAAAGAAACAATGAATTCTCATAGGTTACTGTAAATAAAGTTTCGATACAGTTTTCCCCTTTCTGCAAATGTTTCGATACTCTTGTTAAATTCCCTGTTACATTACCAAATCTGCGCGAAAATATCGAATCTTTCTTTCCTTCACGATAAAATATTTCGATACTAAAAGAAACAATGAATTCTCATAGCTTACTGTAAATAAAGTTTCGATACAATTTTCCCCTTTCTGAAAATGTTTCGATACTGTTGTTAAATTCCCTGATACGTTACCGAATCAGCTCAAAAATATCGATTCTTTCTTTACATGACGATAAATATTATCGATACCTTCAGGCAACATTATTCCAACTTACTAAATATGTTTCTATACTATTGTAAAAAGAAAGTATTGTTAAATGAAATGCGAATTACAGTTTTCATTCCAGTTAAATTTACTTATGTGGTGTTTTGCTTTCCTATAAATACCCACGAATTCCACCATCACTAACTCATTCCAAATTCTCTCTAAACACCGAGCCCAATCTTTGCTCACCTTATGGCCAAATTTCAGGCAACATTTTATTTTCTCGATACTTTTTTTCAGTCAACAATCACCACCAAAATGTCACTGAAAGATTTAATACAGTTGACAACAATCGAGGTTAGTAAACACGGCGACAAACAAATTTCTTCCATGGAATGTCGAATCCCAACACCGTCAGCAAACAAAACACACTACGTTATGAAGCTTACGAACGAAACAGACGTTCGTAACATGTATGACCGCCTCAATTCCGTCGGAGCTACAAACGTCGATTTACATGTTAAGTTTGACGACGTCAACGCCGGCGAAGGTAGTTCGTCTGCACCCGTACAACCTGATCCAAACACTGAACGCGCACCGTCTTCACCGAATGTTGATGCGGCTGCGGATGAGCTGCAACTTTTTGTGTACAGGCGTAGAGAACGAAAACAACAGCTGATCGAAGAACTAAACCTAAGTTCAGACGTGTCCACTGACTACGATGATTCAGATTAACAAAAAACTTCTGAAATTATCTTCCAATTATGTTATATGACGTCTTATTTCATCATTTATCCCTTACTTGTGCACTGCCTCCAAATAAAATTTCGATACATTATTCCCCCTATCTGAAAATGTTTCGATACTGCTGTTAAATTCCATCATACATTAGCGAATCTGCTCGAAAATATCGATAGTTCCTTAACGTTACCATACAAATACCGATACTTTAAGAAACAACGGATTCCCATAGCTTACTGGAACAAAAAGTTTCGATACAATTTACACACTATTAATAAAAAACTCGATACTTTTGCTAGAAAATCAATGTTCCGGTACGAATTTCCTTCGACAATATCGATAAAAAACAAGATTTTCGATACTTTTGACACACAAATATCGATAATTAACAAGATTTTCGATACTTTTCCATGTTTTAATGGAAATTATTGATAAGTTTGCAAAAACATTCATGATCCCGGTCTATTTTTACTCTATTCTTTATTCATTACATCAATGTATCCGGTTTTTTATTACCGTTTTCATTATACACTTCTACAACTTTGCACTCCAGTGTTATGTCATTTCTCACTTGTATCACATGAACCGTTTACTGCTCCTCCTGTATAAAGCTGAAACCCTTATTCCCAACAACGAATCTGATTCTTCCTTTTCAGTGTCGTGTCTTTTCACTTCTACCTCCCTGTATCACGCATGCACCGTTTACTGCTCCTACTTCTCCACATTTACTTCTATAACCCCGGAAAAAGAGGAGAAGAACGAATCTGATTCTACCTTTTCAGTTTCGCGTCTTTCCAATGTATCACATGCACCGTTTCTGTTCATGTACCTTCTCCTCATTTATTTCTATAACCCGGGAAACGAGGAGAACGAACGAATCTCTGCCTTTTCAGTCTCATGCATTATCACTTTCCCTCCCAAACGGAAATTGCCTATAAATTAACAACTCCTCTATTTTGCTATTCACAACATCTTCAATTTTATCTACTCAACCCTTTCCTTTGCTTTTATAATCAGTTCTCTTTCCCAATCTTCTATTATAAAATGAGTTCAAGCAGAAATTCGGGTAAAATTCCTCAGTCTTTCGCAAAGAGGAAGATTGAATTCGACACATCATCAAACAGTGATGATGATTTCTACTTTGATTCTGATTCTGAAAATGACGAACAACTAAGCCACGAGGCATTAAAATCCAGCAAATTTTTCAGGAGTTTCTTCGAGGCCTTCGATCGAATGAACTCTATCAACGACCCTACTACTACATGACGCTGTCCAGCATGCCACGGAGGTCCTGGTGCCTCTAAGTCGTTTTCTGGCCTTCAGTCCCTACTCACCCATGCAAAAACCAAAAAAGGAGATAAGATGAAAATCCATCGCCTCCTTGCTCAGACGTTGGACGAGGAATTACGAAGAAGGGCTGCTTCGGCCACTCCTCAACCTCAACCTCAACAAAACGCTTCAGGCCATTGGCGTGGTCTGAGTAATGATGCTGCTATTGTCTCCCCCCGCCTTCAAGCCACCAGGAACCTAATCACCAAATACTCTGGCCACCCATGGTGATGATTAGGAACACACAACTTCATACAGATGAAGAGGGGAAGGTAGTTATATAACTTCTGAATTATGTTTTCATTACTATTATAATACTTAACTTCTTATTTCTTTAATTTTTTGCTTCAGTGGATTGGCATGGGAAACCAAGACCTTCTCAACGCTTTCAATACCTTTGGTGCTGTTGCCAAGGCTCGCCATTCATATGGTCCACGAGGCCATCGTGGGATGAGCCTTTTGATTTTTGAGAGCACAGCGAGAGGTTATTTAGATGCTCAGCGTCTGCATAACCAGTTTGCTGCCCAAGGTTTCGGGTTAGATGCTTGGCAACGTCATGCTCCTTCCCCTCCATCCAGCCAGCGCCAACTATATGGTTACATGGCTGAAAAAGAAGATATACACATCTTCAACCGCCATCTCCAAGGTTTTCTCTATCATTTTCTTCTATTATTAATAACAAGATACTCTTCTGCTCATACTTATGCAAAAAAAATTTGTTCATTAGCCAACCAAAAGGTCAAGTTTGAGATGCGACCATATGCAGAGATGGTTGGACAGCAAGCTGGTGCTGGAACAAGTTCCATGGGTGGCAGGGGGACTTGAAGGGAGGAGGCTTGAAGGGACAATAAATTCAGAATAAAGAAAAGATTGATGGTCTAATATTTATGTGCAGTTCAAAGACCATGCCAGATTGTTTCCAATATCATAAAACTCTATTACATGATATTGAAAACAATCCGGCTTGGTCTTTGCATTGCACATAAATATTAGAAGATCAATCTTTTGTTTCTTCTCAATTTCTTTTTATTTCCGTTGCCATATCGTTTTGTAATCTTTTCATTTTGTAATCTTTTCCTTTCTATCTGATGCACTACTATTTTCTTGATTCTAATTTTTATAAAGTTTCCATACTTTTTCGATAGTATCTTTACCTCTCATAGACGTATCCAAACATTTAATATAAGTATCCATATATTGATAAAAAGTTTCGAAAAACTTTTCAAAAGTATTCAAACTTTCGAATTCAACATATCCGGTACCATTGATAAATTGTTTCGAAAAACTTTTCACAAGTATGGAAACTTTCGAATTCAACATATCCGGTACCATTGATAAAAAGTTTCGATAAACTTTCCAAAAGTATGGAAACTTTCGAATTCAACATATCCGGTACCATTGATAAAAAGTTTCGATAAACTTTCCAAAAGTATGGAAACTTTCAAATTCAACATATCCGGTACCATTGATAAAAAGTTTCGATAAACTTTTCAAAAGTATGGAAACTTTCGAATTCAACATATCCGGTACCATTGATAAAAAGTTTCGATAAACTTTTCAAAAGTATGTAAACTTTCGAATATAACATATCCGGTACCGCGTTACCGAATACATTATATACCTTATAACAAATTAGACGCTACCGGTTTTATTATGTGTGACATTTTACTTAAATTAGCCGGTTACCATTATTTTATCATTTTTTTGTGTGGTTTTTACCGGTTTTATTATTTTATATCCACATATCCGGTACCGCTTTACCGGTTACATTATATACACAACCATGTTTCCGGTAACGCCGTATATTAGCCGCATATTAATCTGCCGCATGGTAGAAAAATTCATTATATGTAATTAAAATTATGATATTTATTTTAAATTAGTTTTAAATATTTGAACGTTTTAATTTAATTTTGAAGTTACGCCTCTTATTTTCAATTAATCATTAAAATTTTGAACGTTTTAATTTCACCCCTAACTAAATAAGTTGTAAATGTGCCATCAGAATCTAGTTCGGGCCGAGTCATTTCAGTTCGAGCTCATATTTGGTTTAGATTTGATTCGAATCAAACCGAATGTGGTTCATATTTAGTTTGGGTCGATGTTAAGTCGAGTATCATGTAAGTCAATATCAAAGCGATAAACTTTCGAGTCAGGTCAATATGAGATCGGTTGGCTTTCTGGCTGTGTCAATATGAGACCCATTGGCTTTCGGGTTGGGTCAGGTCAATATTCGTTTTTTGGTCGGGTCAATATCAATTCAGTTGCTTTTTGGGTCATATCAATATCGAATTGATCGATTTTTGATTTGAGACAATATAAGATCTTCAAGTCGATTTGAGTCAACCTTTGAATCTTTGAATTGAGTTGGATATAAGTCCAATCGATATATATATATATATATATATATATTATATAGTAAAAAATCACGTCTTTTTGTTTGTCAATCAAATCATTTATGCTCAATTTTAACTTCCAATCGTTTAAAATTTTAAATTAGGCGTGACTTTTTCTTTGAAAAAAAAAGGTGTAACGTCTCAAATTTCGGGTTAGTAGTCCGAGTATCAATTTTGCAATTCGAGTTTTGGGTTTAGGGTTTGAATTAGTTGAGTGTAGAGGAGTGAGCTTGATGGGTTTCCATGATTGGGCTCATGTTGGTTTGGCCTTGGTCCAATTGATGATGGAAGGAAGATGCCATTTTTATTAAGTTTGAGAAATTGAGGGACCTTGTTTGCATTTTAACCAATTTAGATATGAAAATTTAGATGTAGTGGTCCTTTGAACGTCACAACACAAATATTAAACAGAGAGGTTTCGTTAAATACAATCTAAGGAGGAATCTAATTTCACGCAGTAGAGGGAGGAATAGAGTTTCTGACAATCTAATTACTTTCCCTGGGGATCAACATATACAGGGGACGTGTTGTAACAATATTGGGATTAGAGGTCAACTCTTGGTGATTTTAATATGGACTAAATCTCTAATTTTGGTACTATTATATAATCCAAATCATGTCTCTTTCACAGGGAGCATTGAGCAAGAACATGAAGAAATCATTGAATGAGAAGCCACAAACTATTAAACTAAATCCCCACTCAGATTCAATTCCCAAACTGTGTTTTTCTTTTCCAGGCTTTCGAATTCGGGATAAAATTTTTTCACCTTTTTATGGTGTTCCAATACTAAAAAAATTAAATTCTAAACTCTAACCCTAAATTTTAAATTCTAACCCCTATACTTTATACCCTAAAAAATACACACTACCCTAAATTTTTTAAACCCTAACTATACAACCTCTAACTTTAAATTTAATTTTTAGTGTGAGATAAATAAAAGATAAAAAGGGGCTGAGGATTTATATTCGCAGATTAGTGGATATAAGGATGATTACATCAAGGCTTCTAACTGAGTAATAAAAAACATCAAATATAAGAATTCCGTACAGTAAAAAGAAAACCAAATATAAAGGCGACAAAAAATTTCAGTGTTCCTGCATGAGCATAAGCTTATACGACAACTATATACTCATCAAGACAAGCGGGGAAGTTACTGCTCCAAAGATTTTGAGCCATTCAGCTGATATGGCAACGTGAAATCAAGTGTTAACTTCTTTACTTGCGTCCCTCTAGTCTCCATAATCTTCTCCATCACTGGTCACTGCCTCTCTGAAATATTTGTAGTAAATATACTGCAATATGATCTGTTGGGAACCATGTTAAGGTTCAAAACTGGCACTCTAACCGAGCAATCATAATTAGTAAGGCCAGAAATGAGTGGGAAAGGATACGAATAAGTCGAGTGCCACACAAACTACAGCATCCAGCAACCATGGCATGTTGGCCTTTATGCTTTCCCATTCACTGGTTCTCACTACAATGCTGTGCAGCAGCCATTAAAGATGAAGCTTTAAACCAGTGGAATTGTTGCAGAATGAAGTAAAAGTGAATGGACAGATAGATCAAACCTTGCCACGTAAGTAGCATTAGCTATCAGGGCAAAGATGAACATGAGAGGATTCAGGCCCTGTATTATTTTCCAGACATTAAGTGATTAATCTATCAACATCTTTTGATGTTAAGACTGAGAAAAGAGTATTACCTCTACACTGCCTCTTTTGATCTGATCAACAAACAAAAGAAAACAATGATTTGAATATGGAACTGGGATTTTGTTGTGATCCGAAAGAAAAAACTATGGTTTCTTACATTTAACCAGATCTGAGGGATTCGACCTCCCATGTATATGGCAGCCATTAGCCATCCCAGCCATTGTCCCAATGCACTATGCTCCATACCGTGCTCCTGCGACAAATCCCAATGATTCAAGAAATTTGCAGCCGGTTTTGGACACATCTAAATAGACCAATTGTTGTTGAATTTAAGTTGGAATTAACCAGGAAATTATTATCATACATGTAACAGTCTTCTATTGGTAAAACCAGTTTTGACTTCCATCCAAGCCTTACTTCCTAGTGGCAAGTTGACTGAAGCAGCTAGAAATGTACCATAACTTGCAGCCTGAAAAAAAACAATCAATCTTTCAAGAGCTCTCATGTTTAAAATCATTTAGCAAGTTCAAGATTCACCGCTCTTGGGATCGGTCGAGGTCGAGTTCCGGACTTCTTGGATGAAACCGGAGCCGATTCATCTTCGGATGACGAATCACTCTCGAGTGCCATGGCAGAAGGACCACTTTTAGCTACCCTCATATATGTCCGAAAAGGTGGAGTGCCACTACCAGCCAGAGATCGGGCTGACCTGAAATAGAGTAATATCGTTGATGTCTCAGTGGAATTAGCTCGTTATACAATAATTAATGAAACAAATGGACAATAAAAACATGAAGAGAGTAAAGAATTGTACGTGTAATAGAAGTCCCTTAGATGATGGGTTCTCCCCCTGGCCTTAGGTATAGGAATTCCCGACTCATCTTTGCCAAGTTTCAAAGGCTCTTTCTCATCTTCAACCTGAACATTCAATTAAAACAAATCCATCAAACCATGTCTCCAAGTAAACCCATTTTTCCTATCTGCAGTAAGAAAAAACAATGTCGAAGGTGTGTACCAGGTTGTTGGTTTTCATACGTCTATGTTTCCCCCACTTGCTGATGTACTCATAGTATACAGTTTGCAACACTAGAACCACAGTACTTATTGTGTAGAGCTGACAAACAAAACCAGGCAATTTAGTTAGCTTCTCATAAGGATTGTAAATAAGATTTTGGTAGACAAGATTGGGTTTGTTGTATATAAGAAATGGGCTGAGGTCCAAGTGTGGGACAACTTGAGCAATAAACCCATGATGTTGAGTTGGGCTATTCCAAAATGATTATTCAAGAATAGTCCTCATTTTGCAATTATAAAATAGATGGAGGGTTTAATACGAAATGTAACATTTAAACCTAGAACGCAGCTATAAGTAGTATTCGTTGTACCAGAGCTGTGTAGAACTGAGTCGGCAGCTGCATCCACAAAATATATATATATTAGACATGAAGGAAATTGAAAGATAGCATTTTTGTTGATAAAAAACAAAGGGTGATCTGATTTTAACCACAATTTTTCATTTCCGGTTTCTGGACCACCAAAGGCACTGTAATCTATGGCTCTCATGAATTCAAATTCACCAAAGCCTGAAAAGAAAGAAAGAAAGAAAAAGAAGAACTACTCACTGTTGCAGGTTCCAGAAGACATCCAACAAGATTGAACACATCACTGCAACAAAGAAAACCAAAGAAGAAAAATCGGTATATAAAAAAGAGAGAGCATTGCAAATGAAAGGAAATGAGGGGAAAAGAAAGCGAACCCAGCAACCCAAGTGAGGAGAAAAAGGAGGGAAACGCCATGGGCGGACTTGGTTTTGAAGTTGGTGATGATTTGAGGGATCTCTGCAACTCCCCAGCATACTAAACTGATAATTCCGAAAGCAAAAGAGAAATCATCTTTTAGATTGCAAAGACAGTCTTTGAAGTATCTCTGAACCCACCCAACGCAGGGCTTGTTTTCCCTGACACAGTAAGGTTGAGACATGGCTAACTTATCTTTCCTCTTGTTATTCTCAGACAAAATAATGGAAACAATGTCGAAGTAAGTGACTTCTGTGGAAAGAAGAGCTATTATATTATATATACCAGGAAAAGAAGTCCAAAGCTGGTTATAATTATATTAGTAATAAAAAAATTGACCCAATTGCTTAAAATAAAGACGAGCTAGTATTTATCATCCTTGTCCTTTTGGGAGTTGATGGTGAAAGGAATTAAACACTCTCGTACGCATATTCTTAGCCTGGATGCTCGTGTTCTCAACTTGCACTGTAGAAAGAAAGAAAATAGTTTAATTTCTTTAATTGCATGAGACTTATCCATTGATGCATGTAAGTAAAAACCTCAGTTGGCGGTCCAAATTCATCAGAAAATTATGAAATAGTGAAACATTAATTGTTAATGATTACATATGTCATTTGAACTGATTAGTTTGTTTAGAAGGGTACTTTAATCGCTCTTTAATTAAGCGTTTGTCTTGCAGCTCACGTTTTTATTTATGACACTTGTGTTTTCTCTATTTTTTTTTTGCTGAAATAGTAGATGCTTTTCCTTGCTGTTTAAGCACAATTTTTTTCACTCTTGTACTATGTTTCTTTCCCAAGGTTGAACTCAATGTTGTCAATTTAGTTCGTTTTTATTAGTTATTTTGTTGATCTACTCTTGATTTAAAGCTTTATGTTGATTTTCTCATATTGATAGGTGTTTGTAACCATCAAAAATAGATTGCAACTAAGTAATGATAAAGTTAGTAGTGATAGCGGTGTTTGTATGCCCTTTTATATGTTTCATCAATGATTTTATGTCACACGCATTAATGATTTTTTATGTTATTTTATTGATTGTTTATATTTTTTATTGATAATATATGTGACATAAAATCATTGAGACATACAAAAGGGATATAGGAAAAAGACTAACGAATTTTATTCGAACAAGAAAGGCTTAAATAATCCAGAATAGCGTTGAGTGTAGGCAGTACCCGAGTATTAAAGAATTGCCCAAGTGTACATCTCCAGAAGACACGACCTTTCCAAGCAAATAAGTAGGATATTCCTATATCCTATTAGTACGTTAGTAAGGTCTCCAAGAAATGTAGGGACTTGGAATGTCCTTTGTAAGATAAAACATCTAATTAACCATGTGGCATGCAAAAATAATAATACTTTCATATACATATATACACACACATATGCTTAATATAGAAACCCTCTCTTTTCTACAGGCATCGTCCCGTGATTCCGGCCATGTTCAATAATGCTGCAAAATAGACAAGGCAATGCTTGGACTGGTTTCATTCATCTGATCACTTGAACATAGCCCTAGAAATCATCCAGGTTCATTCTTGTATAAAACGAAAATTTAAGGTAACCAAATCAATATTTGTTTCAGTTCGGTTACTGTACTGACATTCATGTCTGATCCAGGGCAGGGCCAGGCTTAATCATGAATAGGGGCAAAAATGCTAATAATCAAAGTTGAGTTGCCCTTTCAAAGAAAACAAATGTGAGATGCCATGTCAGCTTCAAGTAGAAATTTCGTCCTGATCTTTTTTTTATAGGCAAAAAGCAAATGAAAACAAGCATATCTTAATCCTTGAACAAAGAGAAAAAGACAGAAACGGCGACGGCCCGCTGCAACTTGTGAGAACGAAGTGCTAAACACGTGGCTTGATTTTATTCTCTGATCTGCCTGAGTCATGACTCATGATCATATCTATCTTGCTGTTGGGTCGATAGGACTTCGTTTATCTTCAAACCTTTCGAACTCACGGTTCATAATTTAAATATATAGTATAAGATTTAAAAGTTTTATATCTTTTAATTGTTAGATCAGTGAAAACAATTGACCGAGACTAATTAGGGGTGAGTATTCGATTGAGTTGAGTTATAAAAATTTGAGCTATTCAAGTTGATAATTTATATTTTTTATTTAAATTTTATTTGAATTTTTTCGATTCAATTTAAATTTATGAAATTTGATTCAAGTTATCAAGTTTACGTACAAATTTAATTATAATTATTTATAATCTTATAGTACAAACTGATTCTAATTTAAATGACTTTCTCTAATTATATAAGATTTGTAATGTTATTTAATACAACAAATACAATATAAATTTATAAAACATTTAAAGTAGGAATTTTAAAGGACAAAATCTTAATGAGAGTATGAAGGAATCACAAAATTGATAAGAAGAAAGAATTTACAAAAAATTACAGTTGAAGGATCAAATTGAATAAATTGTAAAATTAAGGAACTATTTTGAAAGATAATAATAATTGTGTTGTAGAAAATATGAAAAAAGAATCACGAAATTGATGAGAAGAAATAATTTACAAAAAATTATAGTTGAAGGACCAAATTGAATAAAATACAAAATTAAGGGACTAATATGATAAAATAATGAATTTATTGTAAAAAATATGAATTGAAGTTACATAAATATTCTATAGTGGTAGTGGAACATGAAGTTCAAATTTTTGTAAAAATAGACTTAAAACGAAAGAAGAATTAAATAAATGAGAAAATCATACGAAATTGAGAAACTAAAATACAATAATAGAAATATTATTTTCAAAAATAGGTATCGTAAATAAATAGGTATTCCACATTGGTTTAGGCTCACATGATTCAATTTGATAAAAAAAATCGACCTAAAATGAAAGAAAAATTGAAAAAAAAAGAAAATTATAGACTAAGTCTTTATTTTTGGATGCAGGGGCAAACGACTGTTGGGGGTCTGAACGCTCGTTTCTAGATGTTGAAAAATCTAACTGTGGAAAAATGGGCCTTTAGGCGGAGAATTTGGTGAGTAAACGCTCGTTGGGTGCGTAACCGACACCTGTTTGGCAGCAAAAACACGATGACATCAGGTATTTATGGCCTAAACTCACTAAAAAACAAGCCCTAAATCAAAAAACAATAAAATTCGACTTTTCAGTTTTTTGAGTTGAAAAACTCAAACTCGAAATTTACTTGAATAACTTGACTCAAATAACTCAAAATTGAAAAAAAATTAATTCACTTGAAGATGTGTCGATTTACTATTGAAGGGGTGCCAATTATTTTCAAGCTGGTGTTAATATACAATTAAAATTATATTAATTTTACTTTTATATAATATATATAATTTTTTTTCTCAAAATATTTTGAGTCTCATTTGACACCCCTACTCAAAAGGTGATTTCGCCTATAAGTTTGAAGTTAGTTCTATTTTATATATTTGAGTTTTTATTT
The DNA here is from genome assembly GCA_958450335.1 of Hibiscus tridactylites. NCBI lineage: Eukaryota > Viridiplantae > Streptophyta > Magnoliopsida > Malvales > Malvaceae > Hibiscus > Hibiscus tridactylites. The sequence goes on along the minus strand of OY288285.1, from coordinate 66,632,549 downwards.
TATTTTGTTTGATAAATCTTCTTTTTTTCAATGAAATTTGTTAATGCTTATGTCTATTCTTGTAGTACATTTTTATCTTGTTCCAGCCCTAAGATTTATTTAGGGTTGGATTTGTTGTTGCAAGTTGTCAATTATTTGGTATAGGTAATAGACATTTTGTGAAGAGAATCAAATCGAATTCTTTAGTTTTTTCTCTTTTTTATTAATCAACTACATGAAAATATATACAAATCCAAACTTCCTATACTAGGCAACAATATATTACACTAAATATATTATATTTGGTCTTATAAATCAGCCTGAAAATTAGCCTAAAGATTAGCCTATAAATTTGTAACAAACAATAATACGTCTACAATCTACACACCCTCAAGCTGGCGAGTATAAATTGTAGAGCCTCAGCTTGAATGTTATCTTATCCAAGTTATTTCTTGGTAGTGCCTTGGTAAGATCATCAGCTAACTGGTCTTTAATAGAGACAAATAGAGTTTTATTTCTCTATGATTAACTTTTTTTTAAATGAATTGTCTGTCAAACTCCACATTTTTAGTCCTGTCATGGTGGATTGGATTCTTGACAATGTTGATAGCTGACTGCTGCCACTATAGAGGTCAATGTTTTCACATTGATTAAGCCCCAAATTTGTAAGCAATTTTTTTAGCCATATACCTTCACAAATTTCAAGTGTTAAAGCTCTATACTTGGCTTCAGCACTGTTCCTTGCCACAATTGACTGATTCTTGCTCCTCCATGTAATTAAGTTACTCCAAACAAACGAGTAATATTCACTTATAAATTTTTTATCTAGTAATTTCTCTGCCCAACTAGAATCAATGAAGACCTTGATTGTTCTTTCTTCGCTCTTTCTAAAAATTAAGCCACGTTCAAGAATTTTCTTTAGATATATGAGAATTCTATGAACCACATCAAGATGTTCATCCTGAGGATCACACATATGCTGGCCTATAATGTTGATTGGAAAAGTTATATCTGGTCGTATGAGAAACAAATAATTAGCTTTCCTACTAGCTTTTGGTACTGCTCCTTGTTAACATGATTTTCAACTCATCTTTTCTTAGTTTCAAGTTAGTTCCCATAGGAGTGTCTGTTGGCTTGCATCCCATCATTATGGATTTTGAGAGTAAATCAAAGATATATTTCCTTTGATTAATGACGATGTCAGCTTTAGACCTTGCCACTTCTATTCTTAGGAAATATCTAAGGCTTTCAAGACCCTTAGTTTCAAATTCACTAGCCAACTGCTTCTTCAACTTTTTTATTTCTGTCACATTGTCTCCAGTAATAACAATATCGTCTACATATACAATTATAATTACTTTTCTTTCATTCGGTGCTATTTTTACAAACAAAGTATGGTCAGCTTGACACTGCTTGTAACCTTTTTCAATGGTTACCTTGGTATCTTTTTTAAACCAGACCCTTGAAGATTATTTATGACCATACAGAAGATTTTTTCAGCTTGCATACCTTGTTTTCACCTACTATTTTTCCATTCCTAGAAGGACTTGTATATAGGCCTTTTTCTCTAATTTTTCATTCAAAAAGGCATTTTTATGTCCAATTGATATAGTTTCTAGCCTTTATTAATTGCTAAGGACAACAACACCCTTATTGAGTTTAACTTGACCACTGGTGCAAATGTTTCCTAGTAGTCTATGATATAGGATTGTGTAAATCTTTTAGCTACCGGCCTTGCCTTGAATCTCTTCACACTTTCATTAGAGTTGTATTTTACGCTGAACACCCATTTGCAGCCCACTGTTTTTTTCTTGTGGTAATTTAACCATAGTCCAAGTCTTTTTGCTTTGAAGTGCATTGATTTCCTCTTTAACAACTTTCCTCCACTCAGGATCTGCCATAGCCTCCTCTACTATTTTTGAAATTAAAACATTGTCTACCTTTGTAGTAAATGCTAAAAAAGAAGGCTTCAAGTTTTCATATGCAACAAACTATTGAATGAGATGGTTTGTGCATTTTCTCACACCTTTCCTCTGAGCAATATGCATATTAGTAGTATCAATAAAAGGAACATAATTTTCATCTTGAACCAATTCCTTACCAGGTAATCCATTGCCTTCCAAATTCTTAGGAGAAGTAGGATTGAGGTCAAGCTCTCGGTAAAGTAGGTTGTAAGGTGGTCTCAACAGTGAACTGTTGCCTTCTTTTGTAAACATTGAGGTCGTTTTTCTCAAGTTAAGGATTTTTGAATGTTTGTAGAGGTTTGAACGGACTGATATTTGGCTGAAGGATAGGCGAAGATGCAAGTAAAGGTGAAGGAAAAGGTGTAGTTAAGGATGTTGGTTCAGGTGCAACAGATGAAAAAAGCTGTAATGAAGACGAAGGTCCATCAGTAGGTGATATGGGTGATGCAACAATAGGTAAAGGTGGAGCAATAGGTAATATGGGCGATGCGACAATAGGTGAAGGTACAACAGTTGGTAAAATAGGCCGTAGAGGAGCTATAATTATGATAAACTCTCCCGTTGATTTTTAGCTTTAGGGTAATCAGGTTTATTCTAAAAAATGTCATATTCATGGAGATGTTTGTCTTTTGGTGAGAGAAGAGTAACATTTGAATCCCTTCTTACTCGGGGAATACCCTAAGAAGACACATTTTATAACCTTATGGTCTAATTTGGATTTAACTTTTGATGAACATGTACAAAGTGGTGCATCCAAAGATTTTTACTAGAAGGGTGGATGAAACTGGTTTGAAATGAGGGATAATTTTCAAGAAAATCACCCAGTATAATTTTATGGCCTAAAGTTTTGCTAGACATCCTATTTATAAGGTAAGTTGCAGTAATAATAGCTTCCCCCCAGAAATACTTAGGGACATTTGTAGCAAACAGTAAAATGCGAGCTACCTCTATCAAGTGTCTGTTCTTCCTCTCAACTATCCCATTTTGTTGGGGTGAATCTACACAGAAAGTAATATGCACTATTCCCTTTTCTTAGAGGAAAAATCCTAGAGTTTTTGTAAAATACTCACCCTATTATCAATTTGGAGAATCTAAATTTTACTTTTAAACTGAGTTTCTACCATATTATGGAATTTCTTAAAAACATATTCAGTGTCAGATTTGTCTTTCATTAGGAAGGTTCATTTAGTCCTAAAATGATCATCAATAAAGGTAATAAATCATCTAGACCCATTTAGGTTTCTGACTCTTGAAAGACCCCAAATGTCACTGTGTATGAGGGCAAAAGGGTGAGAGGATTTATATGGAGATAGGGAATAAGTTGTTTTGGTATGCTTGGCAAGTTGGAAAATGTCACATGTAAACAATTTTGGGCTTTTTTATGATTAGACTAGGGAACAATATTGCAATATAATGAAAATTAGGATGTCCTAATCGCAAGTGCCATACCATAATGTCATTGCTGGAATGACGAATTTGACTTGGGATAGAAACAGACTAGAAACCACTAGAATTGACATGTCACTTGGGAGATAAATGCCCTTTAATGATGTAGAGTCCACCACACAACCTAACTTTGCCAAGCACTTTCCCCAAGCCCACTGCTTGAAATTCACAAATATCTTTAGCAAACTGAGTTGTGCACTATAAATCAGTAGAGAGTTTACTGACAGACAACAAATTGCAAGCTATTTTAGGAACATAAAGCACATAATTCAACTGAAAATTTTGACTAATTCAAACTGAACAACTCCCTTTAATGGCTGATAATGAGTCATCTACAGTCTTGGCGTGGGATTTAGGGATCAACTTCTGCAATGTTTGAAATAAAGACAGGTCTCCTGTCATGTGATCAAAAGCCCCCGAATCAACAATCCATTTGCTACACCTGTCTTGATTAGCCAAATTGACAAATGATAACAATGCATCAGTGATGCAAGTTTGAGTTGACCAATTTTTGAACTGGTCTGATCAGTGCCTGAACTGACCTTGGATGTACTAGTAGTGACCATCTAGCTAGGGTTTGTTGTAAGGATCGATAACTCTAATATGATACTGTTGAGTTGTGAGGAGCTCGATTCGTTCAACCGATGTGGCTCACCAAGTGGTGGAGAGGTGGATTTTTGGGTGGAAGGGTTGTGGAAGCTAAAATGAAAATTGACACAATGAATTATAGTGGTTCAACCTTCTAACCAAGGTCTACATCCACTACCTTAGCTCCCCACTAAGGATTTCCAATCAATCCACTATTGATTCGTCCCCTTTTTTAGGCTTAGGAGGTAACCCTTATACACAATCAAGCTTTCTACCCAAAGTCTTGATTGAAACCCTCTCTTACAAAGAGAAACAAGAAGCAAACTTAAAACCCTCTAATAGGTGTTTGTTTGCACAATTAAGCACTCACCCAAAACCTAAAATACTTGAGCAAATTTGACAATTTTGGCTCACTAGTGTTTGTCTATACAATAAATGACAATTTAAGCTCTAAGACAATTCTTGATCATTTGATGTTTGACAATATGAGCATTAGCCTTTACTTGATGCTTGGAGGTCCCTTTTATACTTCTTGATGAGTTTGTAGTCGTTACTAGCCGTTGGGATTGAATTGGAGCCGTTGAGGACTTTAATTCCCACCATAAATGCAGTTCTGCAGCTCCCCGTTTCAAAACGCTCGAACCCGTTTTGAAACACTCTTTAAGTAGAAAGAGCCGTTGCAGTCTGACAAGGCACTTGTTTCGGAACGCCCCTGGACGTTTCGGAACACGTATCAAAACACTAAGACCCGTATCAAAACGCCCTGCATTTAAATGTTAGTTGGGAAATAGCCGTTGGGTTTTATGACCGTTGTGGACCATGCCACGTAGGCGTATCGAAACGACATATCCCGTTTCGATACGCTGGGTAAAAATCTCATCTAGGGAATGCTCGTTTCGATACGAGTATCGAAACATTTTTGCTACTGGAATTCCCGTATCGAAACGCCATAAGGTGTTTCGAAATGCCTTGACAATTTTGTGAAGTTTGGCTTTGAAAAACATGTAAAAACCCTTTTAAAAACTTCCCTAAACATAGTTTCAAGTTGTTTGGACTTTGGAAATGTTTTAAATACTTTTTAAATCAGTCCAAAACATTTTTCAATTATTATATCAAAACATTAGTTCTATAATCTCCCCCTTTTTGATATAATAAAACTCACTTGAAAAATTGTTTGGGATTCTCCCCCTTTAACTTTAAAAATGTGAATAAGAGATTGAAGATATGAAATCAAATAAAGCTCATTCTTATTCATTTGAAAATTCAATTTTTCACGAACCATTTCTCCCCGTTTTGTTATATCAAAAAGAATTTAAAACATTAAGTTCAAAATAACAATAGAGGTAAAAATTGACAAAAAAAAGAATTTGGTTTTAAAATGGCTTCCCCTTACTCAAAGCATCATTAAAAATGTTAGTCCAACATATATGATCATCTAGTTGAATTAAATAAAAATTAAAACAAATAAATGCAAAAACAACTAGATTTTTACCAACACTTGAACCCAATGGAGGATGTGAAGCCTTCCTTCTTCAAGTGTTCTTCCTTGTGTGCATGGAGCTCCCCCTCAATGTTTGACTTGTTGAACTTCTCCATCACACCTAGCAAAAGACAATAAAATAATTTTTGGTATCCAAATTGCTTTGGATCCATGAACATTAGTAGCACAAAATTTAGTTCCCTTAGGAATCCATTTTTCAATGTCATCATTTTTAATTGAAGTGGTTAGTTCTTTTGGGACCCAAACACTTCTAAAATATTTTCCTTTTACAAATATAAGGGCACTAGATTGTCTTACATAAAAATATGATTTTCCAACATTGTTTTTCTTTTCAAGCTCTTTGGAAATCAAATCCTTTTCTTCTTGAACTTTTTAAAGCAAATTTTGTAAATCAAAACATTTTAATTCAAACTCTTCGAGTTTTGCTTCAAGTTCAAGTTTGGTTTTAGAAATCAAATCATTTTGAATTTTTAACTTTGAAATCAATTTATTGTTTTTCAAAATGTGATTTTTAAACTCTAAAACCAAATCATCATAGGCATCTTGTAATTCATCAAAAGAGTAAGAACATGGAGTAGATGAATTAGAAGTTACCCTTGAATCTTCTTCGATGACCATAAGGCAAAGGTTGGCTTGTTCATCGTCGGTGGAGTCCTCATCACTCCAATTAGCCACATGTACCTTCTTTCTATAGCTAGAAGTGTTTACCCTCTCCTTTTTCTTGGATTCTCGTTCAAGCTCTCTCAAAGCTTTCTTCATGAACGGGGCACACTTCTTGAAGAGATGAACTATCTCTTCATCTTCATCCTCATCCCCCTCTTCACTAGAGTAGACATGATGACAAGTGGAGGATTTGAGAGCCATGACACTAGCATTGATACCAAGCCCTTTGATTTTCTTCTCTCCCATAGCTCTAATTTCTACCCTCTTCTTCTCATCTTCTTTGTTCTTCTTCATGATTTGATGAGTAAGAAGTGACCCCATGAGCTCATCAAGCTTCAAAGTCTTCAAATTCTTTGCTTTGATGATGATAGTCCTCTTTGAGTCCCAAGACTCGGGAAGTGAGTAGATGAGCTTTCGAACAAGCTTTTCCTCTGGGATGACTTCTCCATAGCCTTTGAGACCATTGGTGATAGTGGAGAACCTATCAAACATCTTCTCAATGTTCTCTTCCAGATCCATTTTGAAGTTCTCATACTCTAAGGTTAGGAGCCCAATCTTGGTCTCCTTGACTTCATCGGTCCCCTCGTATGTGACTTCAAGCTTGTCCCATACCTCATTGGCACTCTCACAAGAAGACATCTTCTCATAGATGGTTGGGCCAAAAGCACAAAACAAGATGTGCAAGGCTTTGAAATTAAGCTCCATCTTCTTGCGATCGTCGGTACTCCACTCCGCTTTGCTTCTTTGAGGCACGAACGAAGCATCTTCAACTATATCCCATAGCTTGTAATCTCAAGATTTGATGAAGAACTTCATCTTTGTCTTCCAATGGGCATAGTGGGTTCCGTCAAAGAAAAGCGGTTTGTCGATTGATTGTGCCATTTGAGCCGGTTGATGAAATAGTGATCAAGCTTGCCGGATCTTCTCAATAGGATGTGAATCCCCTTTGATTGAGCCAAGCTATGATACCAATTGTTGAGTTGTGAGGAGCTCGATTCGTTCAACCAATGTGTCTCACCAAGTGGTGGAGAGGTGGATTTTTGGGTGGAAGGGTTGTGGAAGCTAAAATGAAAATTGACACAATGAATTATAGTGATTCAACCTTCTAACCAAGGTCTACATCCACTACCTTATCTCCCCACTAAGGATTTCCAATCAATCCACTATTGATTCGTCCCCTTTCCTAGACTTAGGAGGTAACCCTTATACACAATCAAGCTTTCTACCCAAAGCCTAGATTGAAACCCTCTCTTACAAAGAGAAACAAGAAGCAAACTTAAAACCCTCTAATAGGTGTTTGTTTGCACAACTAAGCACTCACCCAAAACCTAAAGCACTTGAGAAAATTTGACAATTTAAGCTCTAAGACACTTGATAATTTGATGTTTGACAATATGAGCATTAGCCTTTACTTGATGCTTGGAGGTCCCTTTTATACTCCTTGACGAGTTTGTAGCCGTTACTAGCCGTTGGGATTGAATTGGAGCCGTTGAGGACTTTAATTCCCACAATAAATGCAGTTCTGCAGCTCCCCATTTCGAAACGCTCGAACCCATTTCGAAACACTCTTTAAGTAGAAAAAGCCGTTGCAGTCTGACAAGCCACCCGTTTCGGAACGCCCCTAGCTGTTTTGGAACACGTATCGAAACGCTAAGACCCGTATCGAAACGCCCTGCATTTAAATGTTAGTTGGCAAATAGCCGTTGGGTTTTATGACCGTTGTGGACCATGCCACGTAGGCGTATCGAAACGACATATCCCGTTTCGAAACGTTGGGCAAAAATCTCATCCATGGAATGCCCGTTTCGATATGAGTATCGAAACGTTTTTGCTACTGGAATTCCCGTATCGAAACACCCTAAGGTGTTTCGAAACATTTGGACAATTTTGTGAAGTTTGGCTTTGAAAAACATGTAAAACCCTTTTAAAAACTTCCCTAAACATAGTTTCAAGTTATTTGGACGTTGGAAAATTTTTAAATACTTTTTAAATCAGTCCAAAACATTTTTCAATTATTATATCAAAACATTAGTTCTACAGATACCATGTAGATAATAGACATTTTGTGAAGAGAATCAAATCGAGTTCTCTGTTTTTCCCCCTTTTTTATTAATCAACTATATGAGAATATATACAAATCCAAACTTCGTATACTATGTAACAATATATTACACTATATACAATATATTTGGTCTTATAAATCAGCCTAAAGATCAACCTATAAATCAGTGACAAACAATAATACGTCTACAATTTACATTTGGTTATTATATTGATTCATTCTTACTTTAGTTTCCCAGGTACATTGGTAGGTGCCTGCAATTACTCTAGATTTGTCGTACTTAGACATGCGTAATAGGAGCGACAACATAGCACCCTAAGAAAAGGAGGGCCCTAAAAATAAGTTAAGTTAAAAGGGAAAAATAAAATATTAGTTCAAGACTATTGATAAAAGCACACAAGAAAGCAAAATAATGTTGTACTTCATGAATTTCGATTTTTCTTAGAATCATTTTATTCAAAAGTCAATCTACCACGTAATAACAAATCAACAAACATTTAATGTTTTAAATTGAGAGTCTCATTTTAACAAATCACAGAAGGCCTTTAAATCTTTGAGTAGCTTTTGGCGATAAAGTCGGTTGTTAACGTGTTGTTATGTTTTATTATTATGTTAGTTTTGTTGGTGTTTATCTTTTATCATCAATAATGATTTTTGTTTATATTATTTATTGTTTCGAGTGGTTTAATTAGATTTACTATTTTTTATATAGTCTTTTTTTTGAAATAATATCGCTTTGTATTAGTGAATATTATTTGAAAACATAAAGTAACAACACATGCCAATGAAAAAACACAGTCTAAGAAAAAAACCATAAACCAAACAGCAGAAACTAAAGCTAACAAGGAAACAACAAAGCGATATAAACCTCAAACAAAACAAACAAAGCAGAATTAGGGGTTCCTTGATGAATGGTAAATATGAAATACACCCCAAAATGGAGAGGCCACACCATAATCTTGGGAAAACTCAAGTCCGATCATCGTCGATTAAATGCATAACCTGGTGCGGAGCCCTTCAACCCAAAGGCCATCAACATTCCTTCTTCTTCCAAGAGCGACAATTGCATGGGCGACCTGATTGGCAGAATGCGGGGCGAAATTGAAACGACATGAAGCAAATCGAAGAGTAATATGCTTTATATCAACAATTACAATGCAAATCTTTGAGAAATCATCATCATGCCCTTCAATTTTGTAGATTAGGGTTCTTGAATCACCCTCGAGCATCACCATTTGTTGCCCCAAATCATTTGCAAAAAGAAGTCGATGCTTAGTTGCCTTAGCCTCTGCTAGAAAAATCGAAATGAAATTAGGTTGGGATTGAACACCCGATCCCATAATGAGCCCCAAATCATTTTGGATTATGAATCATAAAAAAGCTTTTCCTTATGTAGGTACAAAACAAGCATCAACATTCAATTTCAACCAATTTCTCAGAGGGGGAGACCAATGGACAACAGTAGCCTGATGCGAACGACTCAAATTCGGAAGAGAAGCCTCATACTCTAGTGAATATCTATGAATAAATGTAACTATGTGCTCTACACTCTATCTTTTACTTCGTGCATTAACTTATTGCGTGGAAATCACAATGCCCACACTGCGTATGCTATCGTTTCCAACTTGTGTGTTATGCAATTGTTAAATAGCCACGATAGCCATTTAGAGTATGACATATGATTAGCATTAGTCAGGTAGCTTAAACTTAGTCGATGCCAGACTTGTTTTGTGAAATTACAGTCACGAAATACATGTTTTATAAATTATAGGGCATGATTTCATTGTAGACAACTTGTATCCATCATGACCCTCTTGTGATAAAGATTTTGACAAGTAGGCAAAATATTTCATAATGACTTCCATATAAAGATTCGTACCTTAGAAGGGCATTGAAGGCTTCAAACTCGTTTAAACATCTTTATCACTTCCATCGTAGTGTTAGCTTGATCTAGTAGCAATCTATAGCCACTTTGAACTGTATATAGTGTAGTTTACTCTTCTCTCCAAACTTATTTATCATAAAGCTGTGACTCTGGCAAATTGATACCGAGGATAGCTGTTGCCTCTTGCGAATTAAATGTGCTCTCTATTAATTTAGAATTTCAGGTGTTGGATCCCTCAAGCATGAGATCCTTCACAATGTACAAGCCATCAACTCTAGGCGATTCCACCATTTTATTAACTGGCCCTGGTAGCCAAGAATCCTCCCAAATGGATACATGAGTTCCATCCCTTATACTCCACTTTAAGCCCTTCTCAATAACACCTTTGGCACTCCAAACACTACGCCACATATATGATGGATTAGCTCCCAACCTTGAATTGAGGAATGTTGTACTGGGAAAATATCTGGCTTAAAAAACCTTGCAATTAGAGAGTGAGTGCTTTCAATTAAACACCGTGCTTGCTTGGCAAGTAGAGCCATATTGAATTTCGATATGTCTGAAAGCCTGTACCATCATCCTCATTGAGAGTACACAAAGATGACCAAGAGTACCAATGAATCCCTCTTTTATCCCCCAATTTGTACCACCAAAATCGAGCAGTAATCCCCTCTAACTCCCTACATAACAAAAACGAAATAAGGAAACAATTCATGGAAAAAAAGGGGTTGCTTGCAAGATAGAATTTGATGAAAACTTCCCTACCTTTATAGATAAAGGTCGAACATTCCAGCTATTAGTTCTCTTCTGAAATTTATCTTTAATTTCACAAAAAGCCAAGTTCTTATTTCTCCCAATTATAGCAGACAAACCCAAATATTTTTCTTAATTTGTGCTATTTTGTACCTGTAAAACTCGAAAAACATCATGTCTGTTAGAGCTGCACACATTTGTACTGAAAATATCCCAAACTTTGCAAAACTAATCTCTTGTCCAGAGCATCAAGAGTATGCGTCCAACAAGCCCTTAATAGTTGTAGCACCACAAGCTGTTGCATCTCCAAAGACTAGCCCGTCATCTACAAAAAGTAGATGAGTAATTAATGTCGCATGCCTATTAATTCGAAACCCCTTTAAAGCATTGTTCTCAAATGTAACTCTCAACATGGCTGATAACCCTCACGACAAATTAAAAAGAGTTAAGGGCTAAGTGGATCCCCTTGTCGAAGACCCCTTGTTGGAAAGAAAGTAGGACCAATCGAGCCATTGAAAATCGTAGCATACGAAACAGTCTTCAAACTAAGCATAATATGGATAATCTAAAGATATGAAAATCCTATTTTATGCATCATAGACTCAATAGAAGACCATTCAATTCTATCGTAGGCTTTAGTCATGTCCAACTTGAGAGCAAAAGACTCATTTCTCCCATATCTCCTATTCTTAAAACAATGCAAAATCTCATAGGCTAGAAGGATATTATCCATTATAAGCCTTCCCGGGACAAATATGGACTGTGCTTCATCTATACATAAATTAAGGACTTTCTGGAACCTGTTCACTAGCATTCCTGATATAAGCTTATACAAGACATTACACAAGCTTATTGGCCTAAATTGGACATGGGTTCGAGCCTTCCAACCTTGAGAATGAGTTCTTATCTTCATCTCGCAACCAATTTGCTCGAGCTCATTGCTCCCAGTAAAGCTCCTCCCTATATGTCTCTATATTTAGATTCAACTTTGTATATGTTATGTCTGCTAGTATGTCAACCGTAGGATTTTGAGCACATAATTGGGCTAACCTATCTCGCAGCCCCTTGATAGTTATTTTGCAATTCATTTTTAGTCTTCTAAACCAACAATCAAAGCCTTCTAACCTTTCTGACAAAGAACCAATAGAAGCCTCCCAAAGCCTACGCACCTTGGGCTCACAAGAGTCCTCAAGTAGCCATGAAGCCTCGAATAAAAAATGCCAGACACGATTCACATCCGGAATATCCATCGTATTCACTAGAAAGTGGGCAATGATAAAAAAGAGTGGGAAAGATGTTCAAGGCTAAAATTCGTAAACAAATTAAGACATGAATTAGTTGCAACACCACAATCAAGTCTTTCCCTAGTATTATTGGACTAAAATTTCCCCTTCTCCCAAGTATACCATCAACCTTTATATCCCAAATCCTCTAGCTCACAATCTGCAAGTACACGTCTAAATTCTCGCATTTGTCTTTAATTACGAGGCCCCCTTTCTTCTCGTTAAGGAATGAAATCTCATTAAAATCCCCGATAATCATCCAAGGGATATCTAGAGAATTATTGGCCTGCCTAAGTAAATTCCAAGCAGCAGCTCTATTTCGTTCCTCTGAAGCCCCATAGAACCCAGTACAATGCCATAACTTCCCATCTAAGTTGTTGTTAATAATTATATCAATATGCCTTTGAGAATATGAGCGAAGCGTAACATCAAAATTATTCTTCCACCCAATAGATAAACCTTCACTACGTCCAATCGCATCTACATCAATTCCATTATTAAATCCACATCTTCTTCTAACTTGCGCCATTTTTGCACTCTGAAGCTTTGTCTAAATAAGAAAAACTACGGAAGGGTTAACATATCACAACACATGTTGGAGACGTTGCACTGTTCGAGGCATCCCCAAACCTCGGATAAGTCCAACTTAAGAGTTTCATGGCGTCCGACTGGCCTAATTATACAGACCTGCCAATATCTCCAAGTTCAAACCATCCTTTACCTCTCCACTTTTAATTGCTCCCTTCGATAATTCCACATCATCCTCTTTTTGATGTTGCATACGTTGTCTTTTCAGGCCCTCAGTTTGAAAAATTAGACTATCCTCATTTTCAACTCCCATGTCTTCATCCATCATAGGAAGTAAAGAAGGCTAAATTGGGCCAACAACAACACCCTGAACAAGCTTTGGGCCAGAAATTAGGCCACTTTGTTTGTCACAACCACTCGACTCCACTAGGTCCACACATATCATTTGTCCGGTTATACATTTTCCACATACTCCAACATTTATAGCAGTTTCTTAAACAGTTTCTGCAGATAGTTGTGGCCCCACTAACTGTTTTCCCCCTGAAATCTCTCGTACAAGATTATAGATTTGAGCTCCACCAGCAACCTCTTCAACCATCCACTTACTCTTTGTCGCCATCACTATGCGTGGAGGAGCTCGCACTGACGCATCCCAGTTAAAACAAACTCCTTAGCAGGATGTAATGCCCATAATGGGCAAAAGCTTTCACCATGACCCAGTTTGCCGCAGATAAAAAAACAATGTAAGCTTTTCATACTTAAATCGGGCATAAGACACTGCACCATTCGGGAGACTAAATGCTTAGGTCTTTTCAAAGGCATTCAAATATCAGTTTTAGCAAGAATTCACATAATTTCTCTTATATTCCATTTAAACTGAGCTCGTATCATACTCAATAAACGAACCTAAGAAGTTCCCAAGTTACTTTTCCACCGCTAACGACATGAATCCATGAGGCATATCATGAACTAGAACCCCAAATATTCACATGGAAGAGTGGGATCGTCGTTGGATCCCCCTCAACCAATTGATGCATAATCAATAAGTGGTTATTAAAGTTTCATGGTGACCCCTTCTCAGTTCGATCCATATCTACCTCAAAATACAACTTGAATAGATACCTTCCATCCCCTAGCATGCCTCCAATAGGATGCCAGACATTTGCTAATGTTGCTCTCATGGATTGAAAGTGAACAACATTATTGGTTAAAAAAATTCCAACAAAACAGTTCTTGAAGGACAGATTCAAGACCGTTTTCGGCGTACCTAGTGGCAATATCTCATCCTCCGCCTCTCCAATTGCCAAGCCAGCCAAATCATCCTCAACATTTTCCATCAGCAGACAACCCAATATCACAAAATGAACCACAAAAGCTTCCACACAGAAGAGAAAGAACCAATAACGAAGCAGAGAAAATCGTGCTATGAAATCAGAAGAAACACATAATTTAAGTGAACATAAGTTTCTTTTTATATATTTTACCTTATAATTTTTAAAATACGATATTGGAGCACTCTTTTTTAATTGTCAATAACTAGTTAGATAAATGACTAGTTAGTGCCATCTTTGAATTTTATAAATCATTCTTCCTCAAAATTATAAAATTTCGTTGTGATCTTTATATTTATTCTATAAAGCTAACTGTCACTATTGTTGAAAAGAAATCCTTCCAAATGCAAAGTACGGTGACTGTCAATTTGTAATGAAAGAAAAAACATTTAAATCTAGTAATTGAAGCGTGGAAAATTTGGTGACGATTTCATCTCTAGGATATTTGTAAGGGATAGGATAGAAATTTTCTGACCTTTTACGTATTTATTTCTATATTTTTTAGGTGTCTTTTTATGCCTGAATACTAAAAAATAATTAAAATTTATACACTAATTTTAAATTTTAAACCTTAAAAAAATATATCCTACACGTAATTTTTTAAATTCTAAATTTAAGCTATAACCTAAATCTCAATTCTAAATGTAAAACTTAAATTTTTAGTGTAAAGGCATAAATAGAGACAACAAAAATAAGTAAGAAATTTATATATTAGTGTGTGTGAATAACAATACTATTAAAAATAACACTTCTGATTTCACCCATATAGTAAGAATGTCCAGTCTTAGGTTAAAAATATTTATATATTAGTATTTGTGAATAAATTTCGATATTATCCATATATTAAATGGCGTCCAGGGAAATTGCACCGTGATAGAAAAATGTATAAAATAGTAGCTTTCAATTTCAATTACATTATTGTCTGTGCTTTTCATCTACATATCCAGAATAGTCTTCTTCCATTCCACTCCATCTCATAATCACTATAATATGTGGTTCCAGAGTGGCCTCTTCCTTCTTCTTTTTCTTTTTAACTCCCAATCTTTTCTATAGAAAAAAAACGATGTTTGCAGCATATTAAGCCAAAATTAAATATTTAGAGATATAAAGAACTGAAACATTTTGGTTTTGAATGCTTCTCACTCGTCACTTGGTTGTGGGGTATTATTTGTAACATATTAATGCATCTATCAATGCGCACGATCAACACATTTGATTGAATTGATTACTATATATCATAACGTTGCTCAAACATCAACCTTGAGATCTTATGAGGTTTAGTATAAAATATGAAAAAAAACATTCTATACATTGACGGTGAAAATAAAGTGTTTTCAAACACGGTTTAGTTTTAGTGATTCGGTCTAAGATTTAGAGTTTATCAATTTGGATTTAAAGATTTAAAATATAGGGTTCAAAATTAAAATTTATGATTTAGGGTTTTGATGTTAGAGTTCATGTTTTAGGGTAATATAATTAAAATTTTAGGTTTTAACGTGTAAAAACTAAATTTTAACCCCAAATCATAAATTCTAACCACAACCTCAAATTTAAAATCCATGAACTTCCAACCCCAAAAGAAATCACTTACCATAAAATCAAGTCACATGTGAAAATTTTTTATTTCTAATTATACTTATTTTCTATAGTAAGAGAAATTTCTACTTATTTCCGTAAGATTTATTTATGATAAATTTATTCTTATCAGTTATTTATTATGCAAATACATGTTAAATATTTTGCACTTAATTTTAATTCAATTTTACGTATTAACTTTGAGATATAAATTATTTTCCCTTTATTTCTTTGTTTTTATGTTTTAATAATATACATATCCTCAATTATTACAACCTGATGTGTTTTGGTTATTAATTTAAGTATTAAGTGAAATGTTACACCAATAGTATGAGTTTGTATAAGAGTTAATTGCCTTAATTACCATGAACTCTGCTCAATCCTAGTTTTTTCATTCTAACAACTCTACGCTGCCTGTAAATTCTTTTTAATTTTTCTGCATTAGCCCGCGATCGACAATCACCTAGCTATTGGTTGTTAATCGTCTGTGTATATTATTTTTTTCTCTTTTTATTTTTAATAAGAATCTATGCTTTTATGACACACGTTTTCTATGTCCTTGTGACACGTTTTCTGCTGTCCTTGTGACATGTTTTCTTCTTTTTGTAGTTTTGTTTCATCTGTCGTTGTGGCATGATTTAGCATACCCTAGCAATCGATCGTTGCTCACATAGAGTTTTTAATCGACACTAGTTCCTGATTATGATTTTATCGGTGGTCATGCAAAGGTAGATCCCCACTCGATCGATGATTGTTTGCCGATGTAATCAACCCTGGGTAATGGAACATTCTGTCGGATAGTTTGGATCGCTCACCACTTCTTTTTCATCGGTTATGAGTCCCGATTAGATAGAGACAAGTGTAAAAATTAGAGACAGAGAAATTGGTGATCTGATCTATTTTATTAAGCTGTAAAAGTCCGAAATATATAGTAGAAACATAACTAAAAACTGCGTAAATAAAGGAACTATTCCACTACGAGTAAAACTCTGCTAAATATAAGACACCCACTAACAAACCCAAAAGACTAGGACTCTTAGCAACAAATTGAACTACTGACTAATAATAATTGACTACTGATTATTAACTTCCTAAATAAACTGATTTATGCATTAATATTTAACATTCACTCCCTTAATGCAAAAATCTGTAACACCCAAATTTTCTTTAAAACAAGCAAACTTTTCTGCTGATAATGGCTTTGTAAATAGATCAACAACTTGCTCTTGAGAACTACAATGCTCCATCTTAAAGCTTCCTTCATTCACCAATTCACGTACAAAATGATGTCGAGTATCAATGTGTCTTGTGCGATTGTGATGAACTGGATTCTTTGTCATTGCAATAGCAGAAAAATTATCACAGAAAATTGTTGTAGCTTCCTTCTGTTGCTGCTTCATGTCACCCAAAATTCTTCTTAACCATACACCTTGACATGCTGCTGAAGTAACAACCATGTATTCAACCTCAAAAGTGGATAATGCAGTAGATGGTTGCTTCTTTGAACACCAAGAAATGACATTTGATCCAAGCATGAACAGATATCCAGTAGTACTCATGCGATCATCGATGGAACCTGCCCAATCGCTATCCGAGAAACCCAATAATTTGAAATTACAAACACTAGAGTACCATAAACCATAAGAACATGTTCCCTTCAAGTATCTAAGAATCCTCTTTACTGCACCATAATGCATTTTGCTTGGACAATGCATGAACCGAGAAAGCATACTAATAGCTTGCAAGATATCCGGTCTACTGTTTGTGAGAAAAAGCAAACTTCCAACTAAGCTCCGATACAACTGAGCATCAGCTTTTTCTTCTCCATCATCCAAACTGAATTTTTGATTTGTAATCATTGGAGTAGCAACCACATTGCATTCTTTTAAATTGAACTTTTGCAGAAGATCTTTCACATATTTCTGCTGAGAAATAAAAATTCCAGCTTCACTCTGATGCATTTCTAACCCCAAGAAATATCTCATTTCACCTAAGTCAGTCATTTCAAACTCAGACACCATAATCTTCTTGAATTCATTAACCAATGACACACTATTTCCAGTGTAAATTAAATCATCCACATAAAGGCACACAATCAGTACCTCATCAACTCCACCTGTTTTCACGTACAAAGTCGGTTCGCAGCAATTTCCTCCTCCATGACTGTGGTCCATTTTGCATTTCGAGCCGCTTCTTCAAATGTTTCTGGCTCCACTACAACAACTTCTTCCATTGTGGCAGCATTAGCATATCTAGGATTCACCATTTTTATTCTTGTCGATCTTCTCAATGGAGCTGGTGCTCTTGCTTCATCATGTTCAACTTTTTGAACTGTTTCACCTTCACTATCACAAGCATCATCTTTAGTCTTCAACTCATCAAAACTCAGTTGAATTTGGGAAGGTTGTGCATCAGCAAATTTTTTTGAATTCAACAGCTCATCCTTTCTTGAAGTCCACCACGAAGAAGCTTCATCAAATACTACATTTTGAGATGTGTAGCATTTTCCATTTGTAGGATCGCAACATCTCCAACCTTTTCTTTGACTGTCATACCCTATAAAAATACATTTTACAGCTTTCTTGTCCATTTTACTTCGTAAATGGTCAGGTATGAACACATAGCACACACTTCCGAAAACAAGAAAATAACTAACTAAAGGTTTTCTATTCTACAGTTGTTCAAAAGGTGACAGAAAACCTGACCTTCGTTGAGGAAGTCTATTGATAACGAATGCAGCAGTTCTCATTGCTTCTGCCCAAAATCTCCCTTGTACATTCTTTGAGTGAAGCATACTTTGACAAATTTCTGCCAGGTGTCTGTTCTTCCGTTCTGCAATGCCGTTTTATTGTGGCGTATTTGCACATGTAAATTGATGATATATTCGACAATCTCGGAGATAGCGAGAAAATTCATCGGAGCTATACTCTCCGCCATTATCCGTTCTTAAGCAACGAATTCTTTTCTCAATCTTTTCTTCAGTTGTCTCTTTGAAATCTTTAAAAATAAAAAATGTGTCAGACTTTTCTTTTACAAAGTAAACCCACACATGCCTCGAAAAGTCATCAATGAAGGTCACCATGTACTTCAATCCACCATTTGATGCTTGTTTGATAGGTCCAAATACATCAGAATGCACCAACTCTAGAGGTTCTTTTGCTTGAAACGTAGAGTCTGCATATGGCAGTTTATGGGCTTTCCCATATTGGCACCCAACACAAACTATCCCACTTCTCACTTCAATTTGTGGAAGACCTCTCAACATTCATTTCTTCATCATCACATCAAGCTTTGAGTAACTTACATGACCCAAACGCATGTGCCATAAATCTGCTGTCTCATCCTTCCTAGTGCCGTCAGCATATGCAACTTCAGCTGACATCACATACACCGATTATGATCTCTGCCCCTCAATTATCAGCACCTCTGAAACTTTAAGATCGTGAAATACCTTCACATCCTCTGGGCCAAATAGGACAAAATGATCCATAGGAGTTAATTGTGCCACCTAAAGCAAATCCTTCTTCATGCCTGGAACATAGTAGACATTTTGAAGCGACAACTCACCATCATCATGGTTTGGAGAAATTACTATGTTACCAATATGGGCTATTGGTAGCTTTGAGTCGCTTGCTGTCACCGCTACGCGACTTCCCCTGTACTTCGATAAATCGTGCAACTTCTCCTTATCACATGTCATATGATTTGAGCAGCCCGAGTCAACAATCCAATCCTCCTTGTAATTAATTTTCCTTGTTTTCGTAGTTAAAGCTGGCTCCCTTTCTTCAATTGCAACCAAAGCTTCAACATCCCATTCTTCATTGTTTTTGGACGTAGCATCATTACTCTCAACGGTCTTTTTCTTTAACCAACAATTCTTAGCCATGTGACCATTCTTTTCGCAATTGTAACACTTCCCGTCAAACTTCTTAGTGCCACCATAGTGCTTTGATGATGCCCCTTCATGGTCGCCTTTTGATTCTCCTTCACGATTACCCTTTTTCTCTTGATTTCTTTTTGATCTCCAGGTAGCATTTTGCTTGAAACTCTATTTACTCCTGCCAACATAGAGAGCTTCTTCTTCACTTTTCGATGAATTTCCTGCCATTTGCTTAGCCAATGCTTCCTAACCAGCCAATAAATTCTCGAATTCAACAAGTGATGGTTGATTTTGCCATCCTTGTACTGCTGTGATGAAGCCTCGATATTCTGGTCTTAATCCATGAATGATTACCCTCTTCATTCTGGTTTCACCAATCGGAGCTTCATGATCCAATTCAGAGATCTCTTGACATAATGATTTCACCTTGTGGAAATACTGAGCAATTGTCATGTTACGCTGCACTATTGACAGTAATTCACTTTCCAGAAGTTGAAGTCTGGTCTTATTTTTTGGAGAACAGAACAACAAATATATCCCAGGCTTCTTTTGGGGTCTTTGCATTCCGTATGTGTTCCAACACATCTTCCTCCACTGTCGTCTTTAGAGCAAACATGGCTTTACCTGCCTTAATCTTCCATTTTCGCAGAGTACCATTTCCATCATCTTTTGGTTGCGTGCTTTCATTCCCGTTGACGACCTCCCATAAATCTTGGCCTTGCAGATACGCCATCATACATGTAGACCATGAATTATAATTTTGGTTGCTCAGCTTTTTGATTCCACCCACAACCTGTAGATCAGCCATCTCACCAGTAACAAGAAATAATTTCCCTAATATGTAGGCTGTTAAGCAAACTATCTCTGATACCAAATGTAAAAGTTAGAGATAGAGAAATTGGTGAACTGATCTATTTTATTAAGCTGTAAAAGTCTGAAATATATAGTAGAAACATAACTAAAAACTGCGCAAATAAAGGAACTATTCCACTACGAGTAAAACTCTGCTAAATATAAGACACCCACTAACAAACCCAAAAGACTAGGACTCTTAGCAACAAATTGAACTACTGACTAATAATAATTGACTACTGATTATTAACTTCCTAAATAAACTCATTTATGCATTAATATTTAACAACAAGAAGATTCAGGAAGCTTCTGAATTTTGATGGTATACATATCTCTATAGAAGTTTTCACTTTTTTTGTTTTTAGGTTGTAAAAAATTTGGGTAGATTAATCTCATTATTTTCATTCCTGGATGCGTTGTAATTGTGATATCTTCTATGATTATAATCAAAATTCAGTAGTCATATTAAAAAATATTACCATGAATTCTTTTATACATGTATTGCTAAACAAATTGATACACTACACCAGACTTGTTCTATGGCGGCGCTATTTGTGGCGTTTTTGATACAAACGCCGCCACCAGTTTACTTATAACGGCGTTTTTAAAACAAACGCCATAAAACAACAACATTAGCGGTGTTTTTACGACAAACGCTGCCATAGGGTGACATATAGTGGCGTTTTCTTCAATAGACGCCGCAATATGTTCATATCAGTGGCGTTTTCTATCGTAAACGCCGCAATAGGTGTCGGGCTAGTGGCGTTTGATAAACCAAACGCCGCAAAATGTTCATGATAGTGGCATTTCCTATCGTAAACGCCGCAATAGTCTAGATTTAGTGGCGTTTATTAATAGAAACGCCGCCATATATTTCTTAAACCCTAACTACAACATTTATTCTCAGTCGCGTAACATATATATTCATGGATAAACAATTAATGAAATTAAAGGTTCAATATAAGAATTTGTATTTTTAGTCGCGTATGTAATCACGGATAAACAATTATTTGTATTTTCGGTCGCATAACGGATGTAATCACGACCATTGTAAGTATTGTGATCGTGAATTTTGCAAAAAACAAAAGTATCATAATTTTGGAGTGACACTATATAATGTTGGTAATGCTTAAGGTGAGAGAACCAAAGGCAAAAGGTTATATCCCACATGGGTTGACAAAAAGACTTATGAAGGGTATTTATACCCAAGTTTCTCCCCTCCCTTGTTGAATAGGAAAGAATAAGGGACATCCTCGCGCGCCGCCGCCGCCGTCTGACCGGCTCGGGTTCGGTCTCCGACACGTGCGCGAATATTATTTTTTTTGGACAAAAATAATTTTTATCCCTTGCTGGCGTTTCTAATGGAAAACGCCGCAGAATGTCTACATTTGCTGGCGTTTGTATTGGAAAACTCCGCAAAAGAACTACCCTTACTGGCGTTTCTAATGGAAAACGCAGCAGAATGTCTACCTTTTCTGGCGTTTGTATTGGAAAACGCCGCAAAAGGACTACCCTTGCTGGCGTTTCTAATGGAAAACGTCGCAAAATGTCTACCCTTGCTGGCGTTTGTAATGGAAAACGCCGCTAGGTTAAAATATATCCCCCAAATCTCAATCTCATTCAAACCTATCGTGGAAACTAAAAAAACCCAAATCGCTCTGCCCTAGCCCCTCCCGCTCTTTGTTCCAGCCTGGTCCCCCCTCGCCGTCGACCGTCCCTCCTCGCCGTCGACCATCCCTCCTCACCGCCGACCGTCCCTCCTCACCGTCGACAGTCCCTCCTCTCGCTTCACTTCGACAAATTTCAAGGTACAGTGCTCCGTACTTATCAATGCATTTTAGTCTACTGTTGGGTTGTTTTCTTATTCTTTGAGTGTTGACACTTTTACGAACAAAGCGAAGTTGAAGTAATTTTTTGATTGGACTAAACTCATGATGTAGTCTATAAAAGATTGAAGCAGTAAACGTTTTTAGCTGTTTTCTTTGAAGAAGGCTTAATATCAACTCTTATGGGTGTTTTAAAAATTAAAAGCTTCGGTGTATTGCTCCCGTTCATCTTTGTTTATTGTTGCTAGAAGGTGAAATGCCACCCTCGTCTGTCAATCTAACGTTTTTCTTTAGAACATTTTCCTCATTCCTCTCCTGAATCTTCTTTTCCAACAATGCATATCTTTTTAAATGTTCCAGCTTCTGATAAAAACACGAGTACATACAGTTAGGAATTTTTCTTGTTTATAGTTTATTCTATTTTAATCCTCTATTATATGGGTTACCGGTGAGATTGAGAATGCCATTGTTATTCATTGTTTGTAGCTAAAGGAATATGGTAATGTCTATTGCAATTGAATTTTCCAAATTGGAAGTCCTTGCATACTTCATGTCCGGAATCCTATTGGATATTTGAACATGGTGGTGGATACCAGAACTTTGAATCAGTGGAAACTGTTACACTTTAAAACTAAAGGTCAGTATATACCAAGATTTTTGTAGGGATGGTAGCACCAGTTGTTGGTAAAACTGCAACAACTGAACCTTGTCAATAGATAATTGTAGTGATTTTAGACAAGCTGTTTTGTTTCATTAAAGCTTGCTGCTTTTCTTGTTCATCTAAACTGCTAATAACATTAAAATTGGAGTAGTTGTGTAAATTACATAATTTTTCTTTTGTTCAATGTTCAGGAGGATTTCACACCATATTAGGAGGATTTCACACCATATTCGGATTAGCAGTTATGTCATCAGAAAGGATTGATTATCTGCTTGCTATGTCCAAACCTATTGATATGAGATTCCTAAGAATGCTTGTATTAGTATTGTTGCTGCTATTAATGATAAAAAATTATTACGCTGCGATTAAAATATATAATGTGGACAGTCTATATATGCTTAAATTTATTAATTCGATTATAAAACTTTACTTGTTCAAGCAAGCCTTAATATTATTTATTCTCCTTGATCAAAAAATTATTTAAATAAATATGTGTGGGGTTTGTTTTAGAAATTCTCAGTTTAAATGTTTCAAAAAGTAAAAAGTTCCTAGTTTAAATGTTTGGTTGCTTTGTTTGGTGTTAACAGATTTTTGAAGACCGGAATCTGCTGGTGTTCTCCAGCTGATAATCCAACACCAAGCACCACTGGTCATCTCAGTTTAGGTATTTATTTTCTTCTTCTTTTCAAAACATAGATTCTGTCTTTTTTTTTCTAAATTGTTCTTAATTGTTCTTAATGTTTATACAAATATATATGTGTACATTCATGATTTTATCAAATCAACTTCTACCCATGATTAATCAATTTCTAATTGGTCATATCATGATTTGGTCATATTCAATTCATTTAATTGTTCTTAATGTTTATACAATTCATTTAATTCACTAACCAATTACATCTATTTTTATCCTTCAAGTATGACTGATAGGTAGTTTATATCTTTAATTTGGATATGACAGAAATTGAAAATGGATAGGAGTTGAATGAATTTGCCAAGGGTAAACATTGACTATCGAAATGGGGTAGAATATTTTATGAATTTAGCTTTTGCAAATGCAAGCCAAGAAAATATGATTCTTTGTCCCTGTAAGAAGTGTGCTAACGTTAATTGGCACTTTCGTGAAGTTGTGCACGAACATCTAGTTATTTTTGGCTTTGTTCCGGGTTATAGAAAATGGACATTCCATGGAGAGTTGACATCTCGTACAGCTTCTTCTACGAGCAATCCACCTTTTCATTATAATTCTCATCATGGATCTCCTAGAGAAGATGACATGGAGGGTATGTTACGAGATGCATTTAATATGCACGATTATCATCAGTCTGTTAGAGAAGATTGTGATATTGGTGTTACTGATTTCACCGAGATGAGAAGAAGTGGATATGATGAAGAGCCAAATGGAGAAGCGTCAAAGTTTTACAATTTGCTTAATGAAATGAATGAACCACTTTACGAGGGATCAAAGTATTCAAAGCTCTCCTTTTGCATTCGCCTTTTCCATTTAAAATGCTTGGAAGGTGTTGAGTGTGTAAAAGTTCTATTATTTACACCCTTTTTAACCCATATTTCTGCTGCATTCAAGCATCATTGCATTGCATTTAGGTTAGTTTACAGCAAAACATCACAAATATATAAAAGGCACAGATTCTACTAAAAATGGATGATTTTGCAGGTTGCTGCCATAGTAGACGATGAAGGCAAGCGCAGGGCAGAGAAGCAGGAGAGCTGAACTGGACAAGCAGATAAAGAGGACGATGCTGTCATGGTGCTGTCGTGACAGGAGGACGACAGCAAGTTAGTGAAGGAAAAGCAAAGTGGACCTCGATAGATAGAGAAAATTATGCTCGTCTGTCGTGTGAAAACCCTATATTTTTCCAAGCCCCGGATAAAAAGATATGTCAAGCCAAAGCTCAAGGAGAGGAAATCCCATGAAACAAGGAGGCGGCTGAAAAGTAGGATACTTAGAGATTAAGTCTTTATTATAATCTTACTTTTAATTAAAGTTGTAATCCTTGTTATCTTAGAATACTTGAGCCCAAAGCTTATATAAGGGCATAGATTTTAACCTAGGAGAGATCATATCCCATAACCCATAGCCGATTTCCCTTTAAACCGACAACCAAAAACCCTCCGCCGTTTACCCGCCGTCAACATGTTCTAAAACCCCCTAGGGCCACGGGTTGTTTTGTAAAGTAGTTGCAAGGGTTGTTTTGTTTTAGGATTTTCCAAGTTCAATAAAATAAACTTCAAGTTCTCTTATTTTGGTTATTAATATCTTGCAAGAGCATCGGGAGAGCATTGTGAGGTTATCCATTTACTTAGCATCGGGAGAGTTAAGTATACGAAAGAAATAAGAGCAAGTTCTCTAGTTTATAGTTGAACTATCTCGTGCCTAGGGATAGGGCGAGGTTAAGTGGCTAAAGAAGAATTCATACACATCGGTGTTCATCCTTCGATTCACGCTGGGAGGTATCATCAATACGTGATCATCGATAGACTTGGACCTAGGGATAGGCCAAGGCAGATATGGGATTCTTGCCAAACTTGAACGTACGGAGTTGGTGTGTTTGCTGCCGCGATGACCAACGGACAGCTGCCGCGACAGGTGCTGCCGCGACAGGCGCGACGACAGAACTGGAGTTCCTAAGCATCGCAATACCTGCACTACTGAGCAATTCAATACCAGCCCATTCTCTCTATCTTGATATTCCAATTCTTTTATTTACAATTCCTTCGATATTTTCGTGACAACTTTCTAAACTATTTTCTTTACTTCGTACAGTGAAATAAGGTGAAGCTATTAGCCCAATCCCTGTGGAGACGATATCCGATACTTCGTATCACTTTATTACTTGCGTCGTGTACACTTGCACTACAATTGCGATAGACTCTTTTACACGCAACAGAAGGGTGGACCGACAACTCTTTTACACAATTATTAGAGTTGTTGACTAAAATTTTTCCTTTTGCAAAAATTCCTCAATCTGGCAAAGATATGAAAAAAATGATAAACGGTTTGGGGCTTGGTTATGAGAAAATTCATAGTTGTCCGAATGATTGCATGTTGTATTGGGGTGATAGAAAACACCAAGAGTCCTGCCATGTATGCGGTAAATCTGGGTGGACGAATGGGGACACAGAAAATGTGAGTGAAGACGAAGTTGCAACACGAGCAAGAAAGAAGCCAATAAAGATTCTGCGATATTTTCCTCTAATACCTAGACTTCAAAGACTTTTTATGTCTTCAAAGACTGTTGAGTCTATGAGGTGGCATCACGATGGACGAACAAAATGATGGATTATTAAGGCATCCTGCAGATTCTTTAACTTGGAAGACATTTGACCAAAAATTTCCAAGTTTTGCAGGAGATCCTCGCAATGTTAGGCTCGGTCTTGCATCTGATGGGTTTAATCCTTTTAAAATCATGAGTACTTCATACAATACTTGGCCTGTTGTACTTGTTCCTTACAATTTGCCTCCATGAATTTGCATGAAACAATCATCATTTATTTTATCCATGATAATCCCAGGTGAGAAAGGTCCAGGGAATGATATTGACATCTACATGCAACCTCTTATTGAAGAGCTGAAACAATTATGGGTGGGTGTCGAAATATATGATGTGTTGAAGAAAGAGAACTTTAATTTGCGTGCAGCTTTATTGTGGACTATTAATGATTTTCCCGCTTATGCAAATTTATCTGGGTGGAGTACCAAAGGTCGTTATGCTTGTCCTTGTTGCGCTGCACAGACATGCTCGAAGTGGTTGTATAATGGAAATAAGTTTTCTTACATGGGACACCGTCGGTGGTTAGATGAAAATCATAGATTTAGATATGAAAAAAATTTGTTTGATGGTACTGAAGAGTTCAGAAAAGCTCCTGAGCAAACAATCGGGTCTGATATCTTGTCGATGTTGAAACACATCAAGTTCACTTATGGAAAAACGACCCAACCACCAAACCCACGATCAAAGAAGAAGATAAAAGAGGTGTATGACCGTGAGCTTGAGCAGCTTAGTGATGATGACTCCGATGAAGAGGATGATCCAAATGAGGCGGAGTTGTGGAAAAAGAGAAGTATTTTCTTCAAATTGCCTTACTGGAAGCATAACATTTTTAGACATAATCTTGATGTAATGCACATTGAGAAGAATGTTTGTGAGAACATTATTGGGACCATTCTCAATGTCGAAGGAAAATCTAAAGACAATCTAAAGAGTCGACTTGACTTAGTTGACATGGGAATTCAGCATGATCTTCATCCTCAAGAACTTCGTAATGGAAAATTTTCTTTACCGCCTTCTATCTTTACGATGTCGAAGAAAGAAAAAGAAGTATTTTGCACGGTGTTGAAAGATATAAAGGTCCCAGATGGGTATGCATCAAATATATCTCGATGTGTCAGTGTTAAAGATCGAAGACTTTATTCTCTAAAGTCACATGATTATCACATATTGATGCAAGATTTAATGCCAGTTGCATTACGCGGTTGTATGTCAACGGAGGTGACATCTTGTATTATTGAACTTTCTAATGTAATGAAAGCTATTTGTGGGAAAGTTTTGATGGTTGAAGAACTTGACAAATTACAAGATCGACTCGCGTTGACTTTATGCAACATGGAGAAGATATTTCCACCTTCATTTTCTACAATTATGGTGCATTTGTTGATTCATCTCCCTCACGAAGCTAAAGTTGGTGGACCTGTTTTCTATCGGTGGATGTATCCTATTGAGAGGTACAAATTGTTTAACATATAATCATACCATTTAAGAATTCATTTAATTACAACTACTTATATAATGTTTTGTTTATTACGGTCTAGGTTCTTGAGCAAGTTGAAGTCTTACTGTCGTAATAAGCGTTATCCAGAAGGATCAATTGCTGAAGGGTATTTAGCAGAGGAATGTTTGACTTTTTGCTCTAGATATTTGGAAGATGTTGAAACGAGATTCAATAGACCACATAGAAATGAAGTGTGCATCAATAGTAACTTAGCTGAGACTTATTTGTTTCAAAGTTTTGGTGAACCACTCGGCAAAGTTGAAATTGCACAGTTAGATGATAAGTCTTGAGTACAAGCACATCGATATGTTCTCTTCCATCATGACTCAACAGAGCCCTTACGGACGTAAGTTTATATAAATTCTAATGTATTCACTTCATCTTTTATATTACCCCCATTTTTTAACCACTTTGCTTACTTTGTAGTGAATTTAAAGAAGAGCTACAATCTAAAGTACGCTTCCGAAGATTACATCAAAGAGAAATTCATAAGTTGTTCATAGAAAATTTCCATGATTGGTTAGCGAAGATGGTAAGTAATTGAATCTTTGTATTACACGTACTTAATAACTTTTCTTCCTTTGCTACATCAATATAAATGATAACTTATTCACCTTTTATGTGTAATAGGTTTGGTGTGGGAGAGAAGTTAGTGAAGAGGTTAAGTGGCTTTCTCAAGGTCCAAATAGAATTGTTAAAAGATATAATGCTTTTCTCATTAATGGGTTTAGGTTCCACACGAAATCTCGAGAAAGATTAAGGAGGACACAAAATTGTGGAGTAGTTGTAACTTCTTCAACTAAAAGTTATGCTAGTGCTAGGGACAATCATCCTGTGGTGGGAGATGTAGAATATTATGAAATTCTTACGGATATTATTGAGTTGGATTATTATGGCAAACAAAAAGTTGTGTTATTTTGTTGTGACTGGGCCGATGTAAATACGGCTCGAGGCATTAGAAGAGATCAATTTGGTTTTACAATGGTGAACTTTTCTCGGTTAATTCACACAGGTCACCAATTGATTGACGAACCATATGTATTTCCTTCTCAAGTCAAACAAGTTTTCTATTGCCCTGATCCAACAAAAGAGGGTTGGTGTGTTGTACTCCGTAACACTCCTAGAGACTTGATATACATCGATGAAGGAAATAGAGATGACATTGAAATAAGATCAGAAACTCTACCTTTTGCAGCGCAAAACCTAGATAGAACAATCCCTAGTTCTAGTTCACAATTCCAATGGGTTCAAGAGGACATGGATGAAGATTTTAATGAAAACTAACTGCATAAAAATGTAGTCAGTTTTATATCTTAACTTATTAATTTATAATAGTATTGTTGTCTCTAGTTACTAAAATGTCTTTTGTTTATTGTAGATACTATGCCTAGGAGGAAATTAAGTGATCTGCGGATAGTTCAAGCACCGAGAGAGGGGGAAGAAACAAACGATGATGATTTGTCTGGTGTTGGATCCTCGCAAGTTCCGGAGACAGTTGAAAATATAGAGATTGATGGTAATGTTCAACACTTTATTTAAATGCTAGTTGTTTGTTATTATTGACTTTATTTTAAAAATTGAATATAAACAATTATTTCTTATATAGGTGGAAATGGTGGAACTCGTAAGAGTTGAGGGCGCACGACGTTGAATGAATTATACAATCTTCCCGCTGGTGAACGCGTGAAAGTTTCAAGAAACGATGTCGGCCAACCCATTGGGGCAGAAGCAGGTGTTCTGGGCAGTTACTTAGGCATTGTTGCACGCAATCATGCGATTTTGCCGATTAATTATGAGTCATGGCGTCAGATGCCGAATGGTAACAAAAATCAAGCTCTGGAACTTGTTAAGGTAATAATGTCATTGTAATAATAATCTATTATAATTCAAAATAATATTTATATTTGCTTTGATTGTATCATTTGTAGGATAAATTTTCTTTAGAAGTCTCAGATGATTATCTGAAGCATGCATTAGAGAAAATTGGAGAGACAATAAGAGTTTCTTGAAGAAGACATATTTCAAGAAGGATCTCACTTTTCAAGAGAAGCTGCAAAATATCCCGCCGAGAATTATGCGACATCAATGGGAAGATGCAGTTAGGTTTTGGAGTTCAACAAAAGGAGAGGTATGATCGATGCACTTTAAAAATTTTCATTATAATATTGACTATATATAATGCAAATTTTAAATTGTAGGATTGAGAGCGCGTTGGAGTTACTAGCAGACAAAAACAGAAGTTTACTCACACCGCTGGATCGAAGAGTTTTGCTCGTTTAGCTAATGAGGAGGTAATATTATTTTTAACTATTGATTAATTTTTAATGAATTACTTTATTGGTTTAGTATTAATTTTTATTATACGTTGTAGCAAATTACAACTGGCACTAGCATTGGACGGATAAAGCTCTTCGACATTACGCATACAAAAAAGGATGGCTCTCCTATAACTCCCGAAGCTGCAGAAATTATGGTATGTTAATTAGACAGAAAATTTTGATTATATTATAATTAATATCAATTGTATAAAATTTTGATTTGATTGTCAGGAGAAATTGAGGGAAAAGAAGACCGAGTATGAAGCTACAGCTTCAACTAATGGTTCTGTTAATATGGAAGAGATCGAGAATCAAGTTATTGTTGACGTCTTGGGTCCTGAAAGATATGGTCGGGTTTGCTGTCAAGGATCATTCGTCACCCCGACAAAATATTTTGGGGCTAACTCGTCTCAGTACATGCCATCACAGAGCCAATCTTCTCAAGCAGAAGTTTATAGGTTAAAACAACAGTTATCTCAATTTCAAGCCGAGGTAGCAGCAAGAGAAGCTGAAAGAGAAAGAAAAGAAGCTGAGAGAGAAGCTAAAAGCGAAAGAAAAGAAGCTGAGAGAGAAGCTGAAAGAGAAAGGAAAGAAGCTGAGAGAGATGCTGAGATAGCAAGAAAGGAAGTCGAGAGAGAAGTAAGAGAAGCTGAGAGAGAAGCAGCACACCAAAAGCTTCAAGAAAAATTTGAAGAAATGATGGCGATGTTGCAGAACCAACCAAAGAAATGATGGCGATGTGTGAATTTAAATGAAAATTTTGGACTACATTTTATGAACATCGTTTGAACTATATTTCACTTTAATGCTGTAGACTTTGAATTTGTTATTGTTGTGTTTACTTAATTGTTGGAGTTTTATGGATTTGATGCTGTAGACTTTGAATTTGATGTTATTATGGATTTATTTTACAGGTTATTTGGGTATTTACATTTATAAAATTTATTTTTATAGAAGCAGTGAGTTTAGCGGCGTTTTCAAGGAATAAACGCCGCTAAAAATCCATAACGTACTGTAGCGTTTCTAAAAAAAACGCCTCCATAGAGCAGCCAATGCCGGCGTTTTTGAACACAAACGCCGCTACTGAAGCATCAGTCCCGACGTTTTATTTCACAAACGTCACTATAGACCATTAACCTTTTGCGACGTTTGTATATTGAAACGTCGCTATAGAATTGCATTACCGGCGTTTTGAAATACAAATGCCACTAAAGAACATTGACTGTTGCGGCGTTTGTATATACAAACGCCGCGATAGATCAAAACCTTTAGCGGCGTTTATGCGATATAAACGCCGCTACCTATTGCGACGCTACTTCTTGCGGCGTTTTTGGCGGCGTTTTTCTTAACGCCGGGAGTGTTTTTAGCGGCTAAAAAAATGCCGTTATAGGGTTATAAAAACGCCGCGAAAAGCATGTTTTGTTGTAGTGATAATTCTACGGTAAATGACATGTACTGCAATGTACCACTATTTATATGTATTGCAATGTACCATTAACTATTTTAATTATTTTTAAAATTCTACGGACCAAAAGTGTTGTTACCCCATTTTAAAATAAAATCTTAAAAATATTTCTTATATTACTTTTTTAGATTTTTTATTTTTTAATTCAAAAAATAATTAAACTTTTACTACTATAATAATTCTTACATCCACTTTAATTTAAGGGTAAAGTTCACAAATGGTAATTAAACTTTAATCAATTATTTAATTTGATAACTAAACTTCCAATTGCTTCAATGTTATCATTAAATTTTTAGTTTTGTTTCAATTTGGCCACTGACTCGTTAACAACCGTTATAAGAGTGACATGACTGTTAAAATATTTTGTATAGTAATACATTTAGTCCTCCATGTTTACACATTCAAACAATTTAGTCCCAATTCGATAGAAATAATAAATTTAACCTTCATTATTTCAATTTGACCATATTTTATTTTAATACCTTAATTATAACTAATGTTTTCTTTTCCCTCCCTATCCCAACCATTTCCAATCCATCCTTTGATATATTGTTGTGATAATAACGTCGCTGCACTGACTTCAGAACCCCGATTTCGCCTGCGCCGCTACTTTCTTCATCGTAGCTGTCATTATCGTGGTAAGCATAACCATAAGCACCACTCTCATCATACCCTTGCCCATTTTGTTGTTTTTTTTCTTCATATATTTGAAAGTTAAAAAAAACATGTTTATATACAAGTATGAGATGAATACGTGAGGGATACCAGGTCCTCTAGTGACAATACAAGGTTTTGAGTTTTCCAATCCAGATAGAATCTTTAGACTAGTTCAATTCAACATCTTCAAATGTATTATGTAGATTATTTAATGGCAAAATATTTCATTCACTGGGCGTAAAAAAATTAATTTCTACAAGCGCCTTAGATTTAAGGTTTAGGGATTTAATATAGAGTTTAGAGATTTAGGTTTATGAGTTTAGAATTTAGGAATTGTTTTTTCATGGATTGAGTATGGTTGAGACTTGAGAGGGACAAGATAACATTAGTTATAATTGAGGGATCAAAATAAAATATTAAATTATCTCTAACTAAAAACAGGGTCAGATTGAAATAACGAGGGTTAAATTTATTATTTCTTTCAAATTATGACTAAATTGTTTCAATGTGTAAACGTGGAGGACTAAATGTGTTATTATACAAAATATTTCAACAGTCACATCACTCTTTTAACGGTTGTTAATGGGTCAGTGGCCAAATTGAAACAATACTAAAAGTTTAACAGTAACATCAAAGCAATTAGAAGTTTGGTTACCAAATTGACTAATTAATCAAAGTTTAATGACCATTAGTGAACTTTACCCTTAAATTAAAGTGAACGTAGGAATTTTTTTTTTGAAACACAAATTGATTTTATTGAGGTAATTAATCGGTCACTACGTCGAGCCTCGTTAAAAAACCTCCCTAATCCTAGTTGGAGGAAAAAGAGTGCATCGACATAGTGTGTGTACATTCAAAATTCCATTGGAAAAACAACAACGTTAATATTACTTGATATATAACAATACAAACCAGGTGGGTACCAATTATTCTGAAGCAAACGATGAGCAGTGGTCGTTGTTGGTCTTTGGCTCCACATCTTCAGGCAAATTTGCAAAATCGGCCAAACATCGACGACCTGAGCTTACTTCAACAAACAATTCTTTCGTGCGGTTAATACCTTTCTTTGCTAAATCATCAGCAAAGCAGTTCATTTCTCTTGGCACCAAGTGTGTTCTCCACTTGAAACCTTTGTCGCAACTCAAACACGCTTCAATCAAACCTTTGAAATTCTCATGAGCCTTCTGGGGGTTATCTATCCATTCTATTGCCAATTTGTTGTCACTTTCTAACACAAGTGTATGTGATTTGCACCATTTTGATTTGCTAAAAAAGTTTAGGGCTTCCTTGATTGCCCTTAGCTCTGCCGATGTTGCGTCAGCTTTTCCAATGGATTTGGAAAAGTACATAAGCAGTTTGGATTCATTGTTTCTCAGGCAGCCTCCTATACCTGCATTTTCGTAGTTTCGGCTCGCCGCTCAATCCGTGTTGAACTTGAGTTCCCTTTCTCCAAGTGCCAACCAGTCGTGCGAGGTGTAACTAGTTGCATCACATCGTATCAGGCTGAAATTAGAGGGATTGCTGATTAATAATTGAACAGAGATCAACTCCTCCGGCCACTTAGCTTTTGTCCACCAGCACAATCTTGTCAAACAAATATCGAACAAGTTGTCTACTTCTACCTTCGAACCCTTGAAAATCAATTCATTTCTTTGTAACCAAATGGTCCAAATGAAAGCAGGGAAGCTTAATTACCAAATCTTGTCGTTGATACTTGTCTTTTGCATTGTATACCACTAAAGAATCATTTCTCGGAAATTGGATGGTATGATGAAGTGAACGTTCCATAGACTCCACCATTTTTGCCACACCCTCCAAATTAAAAAACAATGGCAGAAAAGATGAGAAACTGTTTCAGTTTCTTTACTGCAAAACGGACAGGCAAGATGTTGGTTTTGGAGACTGCCTCTTTTGGCCAATTCGACCCAGGTTGGAATTCTTTTTTGTGCAGCTTTCCATATAAATGCTTCGACATTAGGGGGAGCTGCTTTGACCCAAACTAATTTCCAAAAGTCATCCCTAATCATCCTGTCTCCAATCGCAACACTGCAGAAGGATTTTACACTAAATATGACATTCGAATTAGCTTTCCATCTCACGTTATCTGGAATGTCTTGACATAATTTTCCACTACTAATAAGATCAAAGAAAGCTTCCCGAACCTCATTTTCCATTCAAAAGTTCTTCTTCTAAATTCAATCTGAAAAGGTAATATAAAAATTATTTTTAAGATTTTATTCTAAAAAGGGGTACTAACACGTTCGGTCCTTATGATTTTAAAACTAATTAAAACAACTAATGGTACATTGCAGTACATATAAATAGTGGTACACTACGGTACATGTCATTTACTATAAAATTATCCCTAACCAAATGAGATTTGTAACACCTGTGTTTTGGGGTTGGGAGATAGTCGGGTTAGTTGGTCCGAGTCGATAAAATTTATTTTTAATCAAATTAACCTTAGTTTGGATCTAATTGAGTTTTAAATAAAGAGGAGGGGCCTTTTTAGTAATTTACCCAAAACAAGGAAAAAGTGGACCACCTTTTTGAAAACAAATAAAAAAAAGTTATAATCCTCACTCCTTCCGTCTCACCCGTTGGAAACCCCCAAACCTATTCAAAACTCTCACAAACACAAAATCTACTATTCCATTAGATTACTTCTTCATCTCAAGGTCATTTTCAAAGGTAAATACATCTTCTCACTCTCCTCTTCATCCTCTATATTTGTATAGCTTTATATTTCAAAACCACCCACTTTTGTGATTTTCAAGTTTAAAGAAAGAATGGATTTTTATTGGGTTTTTCCATTGATTTTGATTTATTAAGTTGGGTTTTGGTTTAGATTCCTTAAAATACACATAATATGTTGAAATGAGTGAGTTTGGGTGAAAACCCGAAATGGGTCATTGTGGCCATGATTGAAGTGTCTAAAACTTGGTTTTTGGTGAGTTTTAGGATTAATTTGAAGAGTTGAAGGTTTAGGGATGTTAGGAAGGTGTTTTGGGACCATTTGGGTGTCATTTGGGTGTTTGAAAACATGGTTTCCAGCTAGGTTTTAAGGGAGCACGAAAATGGACATTTTGGGTGATTATTTGGATTGGAATTTGTTGAAGTTTGGCTTGTACTTAAGGGTTGGGTTGGTGACTGAGTTCTAGCATTGATTGTGAGTAACGAATGTGTTTTTGATTGGCTAGAAACAAGAGGAGACATTGGAGAAGCATCGAGATCGATTTCGGGCATATAGGAGGCTTGCTTTGGTTGCTAAGGAAGGGCGGTGAGTAACTTTAAATATGTTTTAAAGTCGGTTCAAGTGTGTGTGGAGCGTGTGTTGGAATGTGCTTGGTAAGCCTTTCCTATGTGGGAGTTAAATTGGTAACTTAACTCCTTGAATTCTATTATGCTATTCATGCCATTGCCTACTTGTTATTGTGAAGTGTGGATTGGTTGTATATGTATGCCTTGTTATGTATATATAATGAGTATGAGACATGAATGGTGGGTATGTGATGTGGTAAATGAAATTGGCACTAATATCTTTACCGGGTGTAAATGATCGGTCATTAGGATTAGTGTCCACACAAATTGAGTCAAAACGTACGTGGCCTTGATGGCGTTGAGTCATCAAGGAGGAGTACGGTGATGTAACATTCCACCGGAAATTTATTTATATTCTACGAGATGATGCCATCCATAAGGCATGTGGTGATGAGTGGAATCCCGCCCAAGAAAGGTCCGGTGATGAGTGTAATCCCACCGAGGTAATGTGGTTGTTGAGATTTAATCCGCACATCCGGGTAAACTAATAGTGGCCAATGATATTGTTCTTATGTTTATGATGTTTTGATAATTGAGATATTTGTTGTTGAGCTTAGTATGATGTGAGATGCCATATTATGACTCTTGAAAGACTAGCTAGGTTGACTTGTTGATTTACCTATGCATGTTGTATGTGAGGTTATGAGATTGCATGCTTGAACCCTGCATTGTTGATGTTTTCGATTTTAGAGCATCCTCACTAAGCTTCTAGCTTACGCTCTCATTTTCAACAATACAAATCATTAGCGTGGCGTTAGCTTGGAGCAAAGCGTAAGAGGCTTTCCAAGTTTTTGTTACTCAAGTACGGTTTAGCAATTATGTAGTAGTCTAGCAATGTGGCAAGAGTGTGTTTTGTATGAGTGATGTATGACTCATATATGTGTTTGATGCCTATGAATTGACTTGGATTGTAAACATATTATGTCTTGTTAAATGCTTGTGTGATGACATGCCTTATCAATTTCTAAGTTGCTTTTGAATAGTATGTAAACCTTATTGAGATGAATTGTGCCTTTTGGCATTTATGTCTTCAAGCAAGCCCTTACATGTAATGTTGCCTTATTGCGTAAATGCCATGAATGGATGTTTCATCTTATGCCTTGTGTGTTTGAGCATGTTTGGCATAGGATCCATGCCTCTAGTTCATGTATGCTTGTGCTGAGTGCTTCTTGGGGTCGTTTAGGGCCTTTAGAATCATTGAGAGATGTTTAAATTAGGCTTTCAAAGGTTGCAGACAGCCCGTGTTTCGAAACGGGCTAACACGTTTCGGAACGGGTAAGGCTTCAGGGACCTCGTATCGGAACACGTTTCGATACGGTTTGGCCACTGTGAACCCTTGTTCCGATACGAGTTTCGGAACATTTTGGCTACTGGAAATCTGAGAAATTGCCGAGATGAAAGCGTTTCGAAACGGGTCTAAGGGTTTCGGAACGGTCAAAATCTCGTTGACCACGAGAAGTTGACCGTTGAAGGTGTTTCGGAACGGTTGACCTCCATTCCGATACGACCTTCTCGTGTGGGCTTGGGGCAGTTGACCAGGTCAAGGCGTTTCGATACGCCTCAATGGTGTTTCGAGACAACCTGTCTAATGGATTAAAATTGGACTATTTAATTGTTGTTTTGTGTTCAGTTGATTGTCTTCTTCAAACTTTTCCGATGTGGTGATCATATAGGATTTAAATGTGCCTTTAGAGATGTTTAATATAAAAGAAAAATTTTAGGGTTGCTAACCGAGGGGGAACCTTAACGGGTTTCGCTTCGGTTTTCCCCGTGTGGCCTACTCGGACCAGTCATCCGGCCAAACCGGGATGAGGGGGTTACACGATGATTGTATAAGTATGTTTACACCAATTTGTTAATCGATTTTTCATATATTCTATTTATAAAAGTTCAACTCGAAAAACTAAATGATTTGTCCAATTTTATTCAAAAACTAAAATAAACTGAGGGTAAAATTGTTGCAATTGAATGACTTCGAGGGCAAAATTGCATGAATGAATTCACCGTTAACTGCCATATCACCAATTTAATGGTCAACATCGCTCAAAGGGCAACATTGCTGCAATTGACAGACTTTGAGGATAAAATTACGAAAAATAAAAAGTATAGGCAACATTGCTGATTTCGGATTATTACAGGGGCAAATTTGTCCCTTTAGCCATTTTTTATTTTACCAATTCATCCCCTCTTGATCATTTCCGTTGATTGATCAACTCAACATATTACATTTATTTATTTGTATATATAAATTATACTTTCCCACCTCCAAAATTAATGTAAAAGTGTTTGTAATTTATTTAACAAATATGCCAATTCTTCCATTGTAGAAGTATGTATAGAACAAAAATCATATACTCTTATTTTGTTTTTTTTCTATGCCATAACACTCTAAAATTAAATTTTAAGTCTTAATTCTAAATTCTAAATCTTAAATTCTAAAAATACACCATACTCTAATTCCTTAAATCCTAATCTTAAAACCTAAACTCTAAACATAATTTTTTAATGTAAGAACATAAATAGGAGCACCTTTGCCTTAACACTAAAAATTTTAATTCTAAGCACTAACCCTAAATTAAAAATCCTAAACCTTAAACCCTAAAAAATAATCCTCCCCAAATTCTTTAAATTCTAATCCTAAATCATAACATTAATCCTTAATTGTAGTGTGGGGCATAAATAAAAGCACCAAAAAGGACAGAAGATTTCTAGTCATTTTTTGGTGAAATGGTATGATTGCATTCATAAGAAATCATACACATGGATGTGTTAGTATGTGCCTCATTAAAAACCCCACTAAACCTAAATAGAGGAAAATAATACACATACTAGAACCATAAAAGTTTAAAAAACGTACTAAAACTATCAAACTTAAACACTGAAACATCCATGAAGATGAATTGATCAACAAAAGCCTGCTTAAAAAGAACAACCTCTAGGCTATCAAACCGTGTGTGTCTGGCGAGATCGGCGGACATGCTGAAACTTCACAATCTAGTCACGACTACATAACACATGCAAATACCAGTTGAGAAATTGACTTCCTGGTGATGCAGACTTTAAAACACGAATAGCTTCCAAACTATCTAACTCAAGAACAATCTGACGAAAATCTGCATTCCAAGCTAAAAGAAAACCACGATAAGCACCCAAAAGCTATGCATCTAAAATCGAAAAAATGCTAAGAAACTTTGAAAAGCCGAACATCCATGAGCCAGAGTGGTCACGAGCCATGCCACCACACAACGCTCGTCCATCAAATTCTCGCCGTGCACCGTCCGTGTTGATCTTATGCCATTGTTCTACAAGGTGTAACCACTGGTTGGTGAGCTCATCACCACTATATTGCACACCATAACACACCCGACCCTACGCAGCTTTAGCTAGAGACAAACCAACCAGATGCTTGCTACAATCAACAATGGACCCGTGGCCAGGCAATGGTCTGTCGAACACCCTGGCATTGTGATCGAGCCATAATGGACACAAAATGTAGCCAAATAATAAATTCCAATTTTTAGAGCCCCTTGCATATCCAATAGATTTTAAAATATTCGTAACTACCCACTTGTCAAGTTCATAGTAAGGAAACTCGACAACATATCCGGTTTAATAAGATCATACCAGAATTGACGCACAACTGGACAATGGTGAAATATGTGATTGATATCTTCATGACAACTATTATCTGCAGTAAAATGTTGACGTGCATGTTCCTCATTGGTCATAAGCTTTTCCCAACAAACAAGCCAAAGAAAATATTTAACACGCAGAATGCCTTTAAACTTATGTACCACTGACCAGACTTCATGTTCTAATCTGATCGGAGGATCTTGTTTTAATAAGTACATCGATTTAATAGAGAACTTCCTATCACTAGATCCTTTCCAACCAATCAAATCCGGCGCACCCCCAATACTAGGACCCTTAACAGCCGCGATCCTATGTAACACATCTTGAGGGAGAAAATTCTCAAAGATATTTCAATTCCACTTCTCTGTAGTCGTTGCCATGCACGCCACTGGTACCCTTTCGAAAGTACCCGCAATACACGGATTCACGTAGTTAATTAGAGGACCTATGTGATATGATCCGGACCATCACCTTCCTTTACCGAACATTACTCACATCCGCGAATACATTCAAAGATCAATTTAAGGGAGTATTCTTTAGATTATGTCATCAATATTTCATGCACTTAGTAATTTGGCATGCCTACATTATGCCATGTATCTCACATGTTTATGCATTGCTTATAATCTATAATTTACATGCCCTTAATTATGATTTAGCTTTGAATGATAGGTTATACAATTATATACAAAAAGTATAACCTATGTTTCACATTTTAATTAAATTAATTGCATCATTTTACTTCACATTTTTTAACTTAAGATTCATGTTCATCTTATGGTTTTGAGAGCCACATTTCTCTTATATTTCTTTTATTATTTTGCAAGGATAAAAATTATGTTGAAAGATGCATATATGAGGATTAGAATCAAGCTTTTGGAAGGGCAAAATTCCAACCATATACACGTGGGAATAAATACAAGAAGTTGCCTACATGAAATTCGGCCACACAAGAAACTAATCAAAATTTCAAGTGAAGCATTATGATTCTTAGCATCCAATGTTCAATTGAATCTTGATACATGAAATTCATCATCCATATAATTATATCATATGATATAATTATAAAATAATCAAGAAAGTTTAGCCAATTTGAAGTAATTATTCGGCTGGTTAAAAGAACTCTTCAAATTGGATGAATGGACACCACCTTTCAAGCCATAACTCTTCAAATTGAAATTAAATCTCTTCATGGTCGAACCATCATGTGTCTTTCAATCCAAAAGCTTCATTTTTCTCCTATAAATAGACTTGTAAACTCAATTGTAAAATAACTCTTTCCATTCATTTCAATTATATATATATATATATATATATCATTTTGTGAGGTTTTTCCTTCACTTTGTTCTTTGCGAACATATCACTTTCAAGGTAGCATTGTTTACTTTGGTGTCTTCGATTTCATCCATTGATACTTGTGGTTCCAAGATTGCTATCTAGAGGGTCCAAGTACGACCCCAACCGGCCAGATAAGTTTCACAAGATTTGGGTCTTAAGTCTCTAATACTTAAGGTTCATCTTACCTTTGAAAGCCACCATTCTTTCCTTCTACTTTCATCGATTTAATTCTCCATCCACCATCATCTCTTATTCAATTTCTTTTATTCATTTTCAACTTCCATATTACAATTTGAGATCTAGAAACTTTCATCTCATTATATTCTTTCTAGCCCCTTCAGTTTCACCCATCTTTCACCCTACTTCATCACCAAAACATCCCATTCTTCCTATCCTTCGAAATCCTTCAATTCTCAACCAAATTCTTCAATTATTTCGACCAATCTCTTCATTTATATTCCAACTGAAAACATGGAAAGTTTCATAATTTTCCAATTTCATTTGGACGGTCAATTGAAGACTTATTTCCAACCTACCCTTAAAGACTACCATTTCAGCCTGTTTCGACCACCCTACTTTCCAACCCTATAACTTTCACATTCCTAAACCTTTTTCCACAATTCTTGACCTTAAACTGTATCCTTACTTCCCATATACAACATCCCAAAAATTTGGCCTTTTCTAAAACCGTTTACCTTTCCAATCAAACCTTCAAAGTACCCAACCCGAAAACTGTTCAACCATCTTTATTCGACCCTACCACCTTTCCTAGCAAAAATTCTCTCAGTTGCTTCCACTATTCTCTATACTAACCTATACCAATATTGTACTTTGTTGTATCAAGTATTTGTTTGTGCATGAATACTTACATTCGAAGGGAGATTTGCTTGCCTTCTAGGTCCGAGAACAATCATAGATCGAGTTGTCCCTTCAAGTGAAGACATCACCAATTCGGTCCTTGATTGCAGTAATTGGACCTCCCAAAGGGGTTCGTATCACTATGTCACCTAGCCAAGAGTCATACCAAAACTCAACATCACAGCGCGATCACACGGTCCAAATCAAGTTGTGACGAACATCGTCCCATATAATACTTAATCATTTCCAAAGCCGAGAGCAATTTGTATTTCGTAACAAAAGTGAAACACCCTCCAAATACTTATACTTTGAACGAATAAATCGAACCCATAGATCATTCTTTCTCACAAGTAAGTTAAATGCAATTTTCATAAAGAAAGCATCATTCAGAGTAGAGATCTTACAAAACCCCAAACCCCCTTTTGAACTGGTATGCTGACATTGGCCTATTTAACGAGATGAACGCCGCCCATATTAGTTGTAATACCTAGACAAACATGTGAATTAACCGTTCGATGTCCAAACACATCTTCTTTGGCAAGATTGCAGTGTGTAGAGTGTAAACAGGGATCACAGCTAACATTGACTTGGCTAACGTGATTCGACTAGCTAAGGATAAGCATCTCGCCTTCCACTCACCGAGTTTACGCTGAATCATCTGGATCAAATACTAATAGGTTGCCATTGTCACACGACGATGAAGCAAAGGCCCGCTAAGATATTTACTAAGTTCATCAACTTCAGCAAAGCCAAAACCTGCACTAAGCTGTTACCGAATATCAGGAGGAACATTCTAAGAGAAAAACATCGCCATCTTAGAAATACTAACCTTTTGACCAAATACTTGACAAAAAATATCCAAGACCGAACGAATAGTGCACAATTGATCTAGAGAAGCTTCAACAAATAATATCATGTCGTCTGCAAAAAAGATGCGATGTCGTCGAGCTACAAGAAGACGTTCGAAAAAGTTTCCAATAACCATTTGTCGATGCTACATTAATTAATTGAGTAAGGCGCTCTATACACAACACAAAAAGGTACGACGAAAACAGATCTCCATGACATATGCCCCTAGATGGATTGGAAAATTCAGTTATTGTACCATTCCACAAGATCCGTGTCCACATTTTAGGCATACATTGCATGATCAAATTGCGCATAGCCTCCAAAATCCCAATATCGGCCAATGTATGAGCTATAAAATCCCATTCAAGGCGA
The DNA here is from genome assembly GCA_958450335.1 of Hibiscus tridactylites. Classification (NCBI taxonomy): domain Eukaryota; kingdom Viridiplantae; phylum Streptophyta; class Magnoliopsida; order Malvales; family Malvaceae; genus Hibiscus; species Hibiscus tridactylites. The sequence goes on along the minus strand of OY288285.1, from coordinate 66,590,170 downwards.
TCACATGCCTTCTCCAAATCGATCTTCAGCGCCATCCAACATTTTTTACCAGACTTCTTACGCATTGTGCGAATCACTTCTTGAGTCATAATAATATTGTCTGTTACCGAACGACATGACACAAAGCTAGTTTGATTTTTCGACGCTCACTTAGGCAAAAACGGCTTCGGGTGGTTAACCAAGATCTTAGAGAAGACCTTATATACAATCGTGCATAGACTGTTAGGTCAAAATTGTCCCATAGTCTCTGGCTTGGCAACTTTAGGCAAAAGGATTGATAATTTACAGTTGATATTCTTAGGGATTACACCAGTAGTAAAATATATGAAGAATGAACTTACATACGAAATCACCCACAATCTTCCAATTCTGCTAAAAGAACCCTGCATTAAGCCCATCAACCCAAGGTGCTTTTGATGCCTACATCTCAAAAATAGCATGTCAGATATCTTCATACGTCACCGCCATAGAAAGACTACCCCGTGTTGCCTACGACAAAGCCGGGTAACACCCTTGGATATGGTATACAAGTCTCAGCTAAGAGGAAGTAGAAAAGAGGTTATAGTAGAAATCAATTACAAATTGGATTAACTCCTCATTATCAGAACACCAAAAAACATCTTCCCATTGTAGCACAAAAATATGGTTAGCCCGCCTCTGTGCTAAGACCGACGCATAGAAAAATTTCGTATTGCGATCGCCTTGTAAATTCCACTGAGCACAAGCTTTCTGTTTCGAAAGACTCTCCTCTTGGTCCATAATATTCTCAAGGTCCACCTTTAGCTTTGCTGCCAAAGAAACTATATAATATGAATAATGATTAGAAAGACTGCGATCAATACCCCAAAAAGTGCACACAAATGCCTCATCTGCATCCTAAAATGACCGAAAATATGCTTGTTCCAAACACCCACATCCACTTGAAACTTGGTAATTTTATCCTCCGTAGAAACATCGCCCGACCAAATTGAGCTAAGAAATTCCACAAATCGAGGATGAATCAGCCAGATGTTAATGTATCAGAATGGTCAAGAACTCTGGTCGCCACGCTCCCCACATAGAGAAACCAACAAAGGTTTATGGTCCGACCCTAATCTGTCCAGATGGTCCACTTATGAATCACTCAAGATAGAAAACAATTTGGCATTCGCAAGACAACGATCAAGTCTCTGGTAAAGATTACCCCTGAGATAAAGTAAAAGGTAGTCCTCGAAAACCCATATCTGATAACCATTGAGAGAAAATGAAATCCGAGAATAAATGACTGCCAGCAGAACCCGTTTGCGCTCCTCCAAACCGCTCATCTGTGGACAAGGTTACATTGAAGTCACCCTCTAATAACCACAAAATCCCCTTATCATGATTAAGATTCTCGAGATTCCACCATAAATGCTTGCGCTTGGCGCTAGTAGGACTTGCATACACAACTGTTTATTGAAAATGGTCAGACCCATTCATATCACAAACCATAGAATTAATAAATTGATTTGAGATTTGGAGTATATCCTATTGAAGATTAGCCTAGCCGTGCCTTTGTAGTTTGTTACACTCTGTTATTTTTTGTTGTTTTTTGGTTGTTGATTAGCTGTATTGGTGGTTATTTTCTGTAACAGAATTGGGCCCTATCTGCTGAATACAGCTGGTAGACTTTCTAGTCATCAGCATTAACAGATGGGCTATATAAACCCATATGGGCACTGGCCCAAATTATCTTGTTTGGCCTACATTTTGAATAATCAGAATTCACAAAAATCCCCAATTTCTCTTCTAGGTTTTTCTCTGTAATTGTCGTTCTTCATCAATCTTCTTCTTCTTCTTTCTTTTGCATCTTTTATTCCTGTTGTTCATCTTCTCCGACCACCGTCAATATGGTATCAGAGCTAGCGATCGTTGGACCTTTGTACGGTGCTTGATGCGGCGGTTTCATTCTGCTGAAGATTGACTGAGATCCGGTTCTCTGAGTGGTTTGCACGATCTGTATGATTCAAAATGGCTCCAGAAGTTGCAGATGCTTCGAATATTTCAGACGGTCTTGAAGCTCTTCAAATTGATCAGAGCGCTTCAACATTTGCAAACAAACAAGTCAGTATCAAGCTTGATGACACTAATTTCCTACTTTGGAAACAGCAAGTGGTGTTGATGATACGAGGACAAGAGTTAGAGCATTACCTTGATCCTGAAACACCGATTCCACCAAAAGTTACCAAAGATGCTTCTGGCAAATTAGTGCTCAATCCTGATTTCCGACGATTCAAGAAGGAGGATAATGCCCTTGCGTCTTGGCTCCTCTCGACTGTGAGTGCAACAGTGTTACCGCGTCTTGTAGGAGCTGAAACCTCTTCAGCTATTTGGTCAGCCATTCTGAATCTCTACTCTAAATTTTCCACCACAAAAATTATGAATCTGCATTTTCGACTGCGTGCTTTGAAGAAAGGATCACTGTCGATCCGTGAGTACACCACACAAATCAAGGAGATTTGTGATCTCCTTGCTACGAGCGGTAGCCCTGTTGTTGAAGTGGAACAAATCGCTACGGTGCTCAACGAATTGTCGGCTGAGTTTGATCCGTTTGTTGCTGCAATTACTATGAGTCGTGAATCATATACATTGGAGTCTGTCACATCGGGGCTTATTGATGCTGAGACTAGAATGCTTGACTCAGTTCGTGTACCTGTAGGTATCAACCTTACTCAGTTTGAAGAAGATAAGACCAGATCTACTTATGGGAGTAATAGAGACGGCTCAAAGTATCAGTTTAACCCTAGATCATCAAGGAGTGATCAATCTGGAACAAGATTTAGGGGCAATCGACCACGTCTGCAATGCCAGCTTTGTGGGAAGCTAGGTCACCTTGTGGATAGGTGCTGGCACCGTTTTGATCAAAACTTTAAAGGGGTCATGTCTCAACAGTCAAAGGATACTTCTAATACTCAGGCCAATGTGTGTCATTTTGCTGAGGGTGATGACACTGTGTGCTATAATCCTTTTGTGGGCTTGAATGCTAACACTGCTGATACTAAGCTTGAGGAGTCTACAAATACGGTTCATGTGAAATCTCTTATTGCACAAGGTGTTCTCACTGTGGATGACAGGTGGTTCCCTGACTCAGGGGCCACTCACCATGTTACTAGGAATGTTGCTGGTGCTAAACAAACCTATGTAGGGAATGGTAAGGTCTTCTTGGGAGATGGATATACTCTTAGTATTTCACATATTGGTAATTGCCATATATCTACTGCTGATAAATCCTTGCTTCTAGATCAACTGTTACATGTACCTAAAATTACAAGGAATTTATTATCTGTCTCACGTTTCACTGCTGATAATAACGTTTACTTTGAGTTCCATGCTGACAGCTACTGTGTCAAGGATGAGGTAACATGTGCCATACTTCTTTGTGGCTCACTTGTGGATGGACTGTATTGCTTTCCTCTTGTTAGTCATTCTCCTGCCTCACATGCTAGTGTTTATCATACTTCTCATGCTGATAATGTTGTGTCTGCTACTGCCTCACATGCTGATAATGTTGTGTCTGCTACTACTTCACCTGCTGATAATAATGTGTCTGCTTCTGCTTGTTCTGCTACATCTGCATCTTCATCTAGTTCTGTTAATAAATCTGCTATGCAGTCAATGTATTGGTTGTGGCACCAGAGATTAGGTCACCCTTCCCATCATGTTGTTAGCATTGCTCTTAATAGATCTTTTACTGTTGATAAACACTTACTCTGTACTGCCTGTCAACTTGGAAAGAATCATAGACTTCCTTTTCACTCTTCTAGCACTGTTTACTCTAGACCATTTGAGCTTGTTGAGGCTGATGTATGGGGCCCCTCACCTGTTAAATCATTAGGATTTCAGTATTATGTTTCCTTTATAGACATGTACTCCAAAAACTGCTGGATATATTTGTTGAAAGCAAAATCTGAGGTTGTAACTGCTTTTAATATGTTTCTTGCTGTTGTTGAAAATCAGTTTACTTCTCATTTGTGTGCTTTACAAACTGATGGAGGTGGAGAGTTCACAGCCTTGTCCTCTATTTTAAACTCTAAAGGAATTCAACATAGGGTAACCTGTCCTTATACATCTGCTCAAAATGGTGTTATAGAGAGAAAACATAGACATATTGTAGATACAACTTTGACTCTGTTGGCTAATGCTTCAGTACCTCTTCAATACTGGTCTTTTGCTGCTTTAAGTGTTGTATATCTCATAAATAGACTGCCATCTGATAACTTCGGTACTGTGTCCCCTCATGAGAAACTTTATGGTAAAAAACCTGATTATCAGTTCCTTAGAGTGTTTGGGTCTCAGTGCTTTCCTTGTTTAAGGGATTATAATAAACATAAGTTTGCCTATCGAACTAAACCTTGTGTGTTTCTTGGTTATTCTCCCAAATATCATGGTTACCAGTGTATGGACTCTTCAGGTCGTGTGTATGTATCCAGAAATGTCAGGTTCAATGAGACTATCTTTCCTTTTGCCTCGCCTGCTTCACTAAACACTCCACCATCCTATACATCTGCTCCTCTTGATTTGCCTAAGTTTGATGCTTCTATTCAGACTCAACATATTTCTGATACTGATACTCACACTGAAATTCCTGTTGACATTCCTGGTTCTACTGAATGTACTAGTAAGTCAGACACTGGTTCTATTGAATGTGTTGATACTTCAGATTCTGTAGAGGACACTAGTTCTGCTGATACTGATCCTACAGTCTCTACTTCCTTCAATGATGCTCCTCATTCAGAAAATATCAACTCCTCATTTGATACTTCAACCCCACATGCTTCTACACGTTCTCATGTTGCTACTGATGCCCTTAACCTTGATCAGTCTGTTGATAAGGCACCAGTGCCTGGTTCTCCTCACATTGACTCTCTCTCCTCTCCTGAGACTGTTGGTGAATCATTTGAACATACAGTCTCATTTCAACCTGATCTCCTCCCACCTCCTTCAGATCAACTTGCAGCATCATCAGGTGCTTCTTCTCCTCCACATACATTAGAGGTTGCTGGTGAATCATGTGATAAAACAACCTCCATTTCGGCTATTCAAGTTGAAGGCCATACATATCTTCCTACTGCTTCAGGAGGCTTACATTCTTCACCTTACCTAGACCCTTCTCCTGGTTCTCTTCCTACTGAGGTTGTTGCTGAATCATATGAACATGCAGCCTCCTCTAATGCTCCTCTACCTGTTGCTGATCTTTTCTCTAATGAACCAGCACCTGTGGCTGTTCCCAATTCTCTATCCACTAATACTCATAGGATGATTACAAGGAGCAAAGATGGTATTTACAAGCCTAAAGTTTACAACACTGAACATCATTTCACTCCTACTTCTGTTCATCAAGCCCTTACACATCCCAAATGGAATGAAGCAGTACACTGTGAGTATGATGCCTTACTTCAGAACCAAACCTGGGAGTTAGTGCCTCTGCCACCTGATAGGAAACCTGTTGGTTCCAAATGGCTTTTTCGCATTAAACTCAACTCGGATGGGTCTGTTAACAGATATAAGGCCAGACTCGTTGCCAAGGGCTACTCCCAAATTCCAGGTTATGATTTTGGCGAGACATTCATCCCTGTTATCAAGTTCTTTACAGTCAATGTTCTCTTGTCCATATCTGTTGTCAATAACTGGAAGGTACATCAAGTAGATGTGAATAATGCTTTTTTAAAAGGGGAACTAACAGAGGATGTTTATATGTGTCAACCTGAGGGCTTTGAGCAACAATCTTCTGATGGTACTATTCTTGTCTGCAAGCTTCGTAAGGCTCTCTATGGGCTTCGCCAAGCTCCTAGAAACTGGTTTTCTAAACTTAAGGATTTTCTTTCCAGTCTTGGTTTTCAATGCTCAAGTGCTGATTCATCTTTATTTGTTCATCATGCTTCTACTGTTGTTACATACATTGCAGTTTATGTTGACGATATTTTAATCACGGGTGCTTCTGATGATTATATTCAGCATGTCATTCATGAGTTAGATACAAAGTTTTCTCTTAAATATCTTGGTTGTGTTCATTACTTCTTGGGCATTGAGGCTGTTTATTGCTCTGGTGGTTTGTTTCTAAGTCAAAAGAAGTTTGTTGAAGAACTGTTGGTCAAAACAAACATGCATACTTCTACATCTGTTGATACACCTATGGTCTATTTTCCCAAACTTAGTAAAGCTGATGGATCTCCTTTCTCTGATCCAAAACTGTATCGTAGCACAGTGGGAGCTCTTTTATATGTTTGTCATACTCGCCCTGATCTGTCTTTTGCTGTGAACAAGGTTTCACAATATATGCAAAATCCTACTGATATACATTGGAGTGCAGTCAAGAGGATTCTTCGGTATATAAAGGGTACTATTGAATATGGACTTTGGTTTTCTGCTCAGTCTTTACCTTTGCAGCTGCAAGTTTTCTCTGATGCAGATTGGGGTAGTGATATTGATGACCGTAGATCTATCTCTGGTCATTGTGTGTGCTTGGGTTTACATCTCTTATGCTGGAGTTCAAGGAAGCAGCGTTCTGTCTCGCGGTCTATAGCAGAGGCAGAATATCGAAGCCTAGCTGATTCTACATGTGACTTATTGTGGGTTCAAGCTGTTCTTCAAGATATGGGAGTTCTTCTGTCTGATGTTCCACAAATCTGGTGCGATAATACAAGTACGGTGGCTATGGCTGCCAATCCCGTTCCACATGCGAAAACTAAGCATGTAGAACTAGATCTTCACTTTGTTCGTGAAAAGGTTCTTCGTCAACAACTTGTGGTTAATTACATTCCTGCACAAAGTCAAGTAGCTGATATCTTCACCAAGCCACTGCCTACTGCTAGATTTCTTGAATTAAGGAAGCTTCTCAATGTCTAGTCTTTATCTCAAGTTCAAGGGAAAAGAGAAAGCAGAGGAAATATTGAAGTATAGGCTTCAGCCGGGAAGAAAGAAAGCAGGGGAAATATTGAAGATTAGCCTAGCCGTGCCTTTGTAGTTTGTTACACTCTGTTATTTTTGGTTGTTTTTTGGTTGTTGATTAGCTGTATTGGTTGTTATTTTCTGTAACAGAATTGGGCCCTATCTGCTGAATACAGCTGGTAGACTTTCTAGTCATCAGCATTAACAGATGGGCTATATAAACCCATATGGGCACTGGCCCAAATTATCTTGTTTGGCCTACATTTTGAATAATCAGAATTCACAAAAATCCCCAATTTCTCTTCTAGGTTTTTCTCTGTAATTGTCGTTCTTCATCAATCTTCTTCTTCTTTCTTTCTTTTGCATCTTTTATTCCTGTTGTTCATCTTCTCCGGCCACCGTCAATATATCCACCTCGACTAAATCATTCCAAAGAAGTCATAACTCGTCGCTGAAACCTTGAGCCTCAACACGGAAAGAATGAACGAACCCCAACTTAAAGATGACAAAATCTGCAACTCTACACACGGACGATGCTCTTGTATAAAAGAAAGAAATTACTTTTTAAAAGCCAGGCTCATTGCACCCTGGCAATTTTAAAATGTATCCTTAATCATTATAAATAAATAAGGTAAAAATCGAGCCTTACCGCTCATCCGAAGGACAATCTTTCTCCCGTACCATACCATCATCCTAATCAGCAGAAGTATCAAGCAAGTAAAAAAACCTCATCATTCGAGGATTGGGACATGAAAGAGGAATAAGCAACGTCCAAGTTTCTTCCCGGCTGCACAGAGCTAGCCCCCTCCAACATATTATCCAATTCATTCGTAAGACGTTGAACCAATTCTAAGGCTATCAACCGTGCTCCAAGACGAGGTTCCAACGGTTTGAGAACTTAAAAACCACACCAAATACTATCAGCCTTGTCCTTACCTTGAGACCCACGCCTACACAACCCTCGTGTGCCGGACACTGTACTTGCAGATTCACCTTCCTCTCTAATAGTGATTGTTTTACGGCTACCCAATGGAATCGAAGTCCTACAATCCACAACTTGTATTTTCGACCCCCAACCAAAGGAACCACCTTTGCTGGTTTGTTACCTTTCCTCTCTGCCTTACTCTTTTTCTTAGGATTGGATGGCATGTATGCAACAGTCCATGTAAATTTACGTTGTTCCCCATGCTTGCCACTAACCACTCGACCCACCTTGCTAGATGGTTGCACACTAGCATGCATCGATGAGTCAGTCACCTCACTCTTCTTAGGAACATCATTAGATTCATTATTAACCTTTAATGAAGCAAAACATGAACTGAAACTGGCAGTATTTAATAGTTTTGCTGCAAATCGGGGATTACCTAACCTTCAACGCCTATTTTCAACAACCATCCAAGGGCCGAACAAGTTAGATTCTGAAATATCATCGTTTTGTGCCTTCTTTTGTGTTGTATACTGACCGTTACCACCCATCGTATCATCTGAAGGTGCCATATTACCAGGACATGATTCCTTAGAATATCCATAAACTCCACAGGTGTAACACACTTGTTGAAGTCCTTCGTACTCAAGCTTCTGAATAAAACCCATCCAAACGAATAGAAGATAACAAAGGTTTACTAAGGTCAACAAGTATCGCCAAGCGTGCAAACTTTCCTCTATCACAAACATCATTTTTATAGTCAATCCTAATTACTCTACCAATGAAGGATGCAATATGCATAAACAAAGAATTGGTATAATAGCGATACGGAAGTCCAGGCAACCAAACCCAAACGATCACCTACAAAGGGTGTTTTTCTGATGATGTGAAACCATGGCTCCAAGGTTGGACCATCAGATAACTACCATATATCGTCCATGGTCTTTTAGTCATCACTCACGTGTAATCTCGCTCATCTGAAAAATGAACAAGGAAATAATTGTTATCAAGATTGATAATCTATAATTCACCAACAAGTTTCCACAAAGAATGAGTACATAACACTAAAGCCTTATATCTGATTGATCACCCAAGGAGTTGAACTATGATTCCATTGCGCATATTGTGGTCAATTTGATCATGGAACCTGTCAAAAAATTGAATTGGAGGTATAACCCCAGCATGATCCATGATAATATCCTTATGCATAATAAGCATGTCCTTGTCAATGAAGTCGGGAGCCCTAGCAGCTTTCCCAGACGCATCCTTAGACCCAATTACCGCATGTGCGTAAGAAACTTGACCATGATTAGCCGGGATTGCAGCTCCAACCCCAGCATCATCCTTCGCACCAGGAACACCAACTTGTTCGATGTAACACAATAAATTAAGAAAAGACAGAATTTTTGCTAGAGTAAGGAAAGAAGAAACAGATTAGAGAGAATTGAGAGAAAGGGATAAGACCAGATTCGATTTCAGCCAAAAGATGGTTCTTACAACGATCACAAAACCCTTATGCTCAGACAAAGTAAAAACGACCTTGTATTATGTATAGACATGGTTCACTCAAAACGCATCGTTTCATTAAACGTGATTGACTTTAAACAGTGATTAAAACAACTAACCAACTACCATTTAAACATCCTCCAACAATCATTTCTCATTTAAGCCTTGACGTTACTTTATTCTTCAAAAACAGATACTCGTCCTTAAGTATCAAACTGGGGATAACGTTGCTTCAGTAAATGCAGAACTTTCCAAGTAGAGTCTTCAGGGAAGGAGTTTGACCACTCCACCAAAACCTCAATGAATGCTCTGTTACCTCTCCTTCCAATTCTTCTGTCCATAATTCTACAAGGTTCCTTGGTTATGCTTCCATCTGGATCTACCACAGGTAACTAAGATTGCATCATATCTGATCCGACCCTCTTCTTCAATTATGACACATGAAAGACAGGGTGAACCCTTGAACTAGCTGGTAAATGAAGCCTATAAGCCACTTTTCCCACCTTGCTCACCACTGCAAATGGCCTAAACCACTTTGTAGCCAGCTTTTGACAATTTCCAGAGACCACAATTTGTTGTCTATAGGGCTGCAATTTTAGGAACACTCAATCCCCAACTTGGAACTCTCGCTCCTTTCTCTTTTTTGTCTGCTTGAACCTTCATTCTGTCCTGACCTCTATTCAAATGGAAACACAACATTTTAAGAGATGCCTCCCTTTGTTGCAGACTTCTATCCACTTATGCCACTAATGAATCTCCATCTATATAAGGCACATTAATTGGTGGTGGATGGCCATATAATGCCGAGTGGAAGGTGGTGTTGTACCACCACTCAGCAAGATGCAACCAGTCATACCACTCCTTGGGTCTTTCTCCTGTCATACATCTTAGATACGTTTCCACACATTGGTTTACTCTTTCAGTTTGCCCATCAGATTGTGGGTGATAAGTTGTGGAAGCACTGATTGTAACTCTCAATTTTCCCATCAATTCCTTCCAAAAGGTGCTCATGAAAATCCTGTCACACAAAATATCTATTGGCAACCCATGTAATTTAAAGATGTTCTCCAGGAAAATTTGTGCAATCGTTTTAGTTGTGAAAGGATGAGCTATAGCAACAAAATGTGCATACTTGGTCAGCCTGTCCACTACCACAAAGATACAGTCCTTCCTCTCAGATTAGGGCAATCTCTCAATAAAATCCATGCTAATGGAACTCCAAAGGGTCTCTGGAATGGCCAATGGCTGTAATAGTCCTCCAGTAGGGCTTAAGTCTCCCTTGTTTCTTTGACAAGTCATGCATTCCTCACTACATTTCTGACCTCCCTTCTTAACCCCTTCTAATAGAAGACTGAAGTGATCCTATGAATAGTAGGTTTAGCCCCTGAGTGACCATCAATAACACTCTCATGAAAGAACTGAATTATTTCTTTCCTCAAATTAAGATCATGTCCCACAACCAATTTCTCCTTCCGCTTAAGCAACCTTCGATCCCATTTGTACTTTCCATGTTTAGAACTACCCCCTTCTATCTCCTTAATCAATTTCTGCAATTTTTCATCTCCTTGCCAAGAAGCAACTACCCTCTCTATTAAATCAATAGTGACTTTGCTTACCCTCAAATTCATTAAGCTTCCTAATTCAGGTCTTCTAGAGAGTACATCAGCCACAACATTGTTGCACCATTTCCTATATTGCACCTCATAATCATATCCTATCATTTTAATCACCTATTTTTGTTGAAAATGAGTTATAGCTTGATTTTCAGTCAAAAAATTCATGCTTTGGTGATCAATTTTGAAAATGAAATGTCTCCCCATAAGGTAAGCTGACCACTTCTTAACAACCATCAAAGTAGCCAGCATTTCCTTCTCGTACACTGACAGACCTTGATAAATGACCCCTAAACCTTTACTAAAAATGCCACCATTCTTCCTTTTTGCACTAATACAACCCCCACTTCTACATTAGAAGCATTTGTCTCAACTATGAAATGCAAACTAAAATCTAGAAGTGTCAATACTAGACCTGAGCTGACACACTGTTTCACCTTATCAAAAGCTATTTCTTCTTCTTTTCCCCACTTTCATCCATCTTTCTTCAACAACGTAGTAAGTGGTCTTGCAATGCAACCATATCCTTGTACAAACCTCCTGTAATATCCAGACGATCCAAGGAATCCCCTTAATTCTTTCACTGAATTGGGAGTTGGCCATTCCTTAATGCACTTCACTTTAGATTTATCTATCAAAATTGTGCCTTTAAATATCACATGTCCCAAGTAATCCATCTCAACAGTCCCAAAGCAGCACTTAGCTTTCTTAGAATACAACTTGTGAGTCTTCAAAATCACCAAAACTTCCTTTAGATGAAGCAAATAAGAGTTCCAATCTGGTGAGTATACCAAAATATCATAAAAAACCAGAACATATTTCCTTAACTGTTGCTTAAAGACCCTAATCATTAGGCCCTGAAATGTTGTTGGGGCATTAGTGAGCCCAAATGGCATCACTAAGAATTCATATTGTCCTTCATGGGTATTGAATATTTTCTTAGGAATGTCAACCTCTCTTATTCGAATCTAATGGTACCCTGGCCTCAAATCTATCTTGGAAAAGAAAAGGGCAGAACCTAACTCATCCAAAAATTCCTCGATGACTGGCATTGGAAAGTTGTCCTTGATACAAAGTTGATTGAGCTTCCTATAATCCACACACATACGCCAAGTGTCATATTTCTTCCTTACCATAACTACAGGTTATGAGAAAGAGCTATTGTTGTCCCTAATAATCCTTGCATGTAACATCTCCCTTACCAGTTTCTCTATTGCTTCCTTTTGGTAAGTTGGGTGTCGATAAGGTTTTACCTTCACCACAACCTCTTAATTAATCAACTTGATCTTATGGTCATGTCCCCTATTAGGTGGTAATCCATGAGGTTCCTCAAAAATCTCTTTGAACTGTTGAAGCAATTCTTGGACCTCTACAGCATGACTTCATCCTTGATAGTTACTCCCAACAGAGGATTTATTAACCAAACATCAACATTATATGAGCCTTTATACATCCTCAGCATTTTACTACAAGTGTTTGAGTCCATCCACTATAATACCCCAGCTTGAATCCCAATCAACTTCTCTTTATCTCCTTGGTGTTGGAACTTCATCATATACTCAGTAAAATTCCACTTAATGCTGCCCAATTTAGATAGCCATTGTATGACTAGAACCATGTCACAATTCTTCAATTGCAAAACTAAAAAATCTGCAATAAAATTGTGTCCTTGGGTTTGCCATTCAACTGCCTTGCACTCTCCCCCTGCGGTCAACCAATTACCATCTGCCACAGTCACTCCAAATTGGGTTCCCTAGCCTCAGCCTCTTAGCCATCCCATTACTCACGAAATTATGTGTGCTACTAGAGTCTACTAAAGTAACACACTGGCAGTTTCTTATTGTGAACTTCAGCTTCATTGTTTCGAGATGGGAAGCCCCCCCACAAAGCATTCAAATACAGTTTGGGTTCCTCTTTTACCCTTTGGTCAGTAGCTAACATCTCATCATTATCTTCACAATCCAAGAATATTTTTGATTAAGGATCCTCCTCATTCCCCTCCATCATAATCTGATATAACTGTGTCTTGACACACTTATGTCCTAGTGTGTATTTAGCTGCACACCAGAAACATAGTCCTCTCATTCTCTTATCTTCTATCTCATTGGAAGAAAACATTTTTCCTGACCCTCTAGAACTTCCTAAGGGTGTTGGTTTGCTATTAACAGGGCTCGAAGTACCAGGAGTGGAGAACTTAGATTAAGGGTGTCAATAGTTGCACCCGGTGTCCCTGCCCCCTTCAAATAGCTTGGGCCTAACTTCAAATATATGATAGGTATGGAAGCAGGTGAAAAACCCCTGGCCACTACCATAGTTGATTTCTTAGAAAAAATCATATCCTCAACATGTTTGGCCAGATTGTATGCATCCATCAGAGTCTTGAGGTTCAATAGCTTAACCATAGGACTAATTTCAACACGTAAATGGTTTTTAAACATGCTAAACACATAATCATCTGGTAACTCCACTTGGTTAAGCAGTTGAATGAATTCCTCATAGTACCTATCTACTAGCTCAGTTTGTCTTAGTGTCACTAAGTCCGCAAAAGGATCCTCAAATCCTCCTGGTGCAAATCTTTCTCTTAAGAGGGATAGATAATCATTCCAACTTATATGCAAAGTTAAGGGTCATCGGTCAATGCCCCTGGTGAACCTTCAGTATCTCCCGAGTCTGTGACAGGTGTGGAGTCTTGTTGGACCGAATTCTGATTACCCTTTGGATTTGTGGTCACCACCACCTTCGATGTTTGCTCCCATGCCTGAGAGGACGATTGAGGTGTTCTCCCGAATGTTGGGCTACCAAAGCATCTGCATCGATTTTCTTCCCCAACGCGATTTACATTAACTTATGAAGATTTGCCAACATTGATATTTGCATAGTCTGGAACCTGTCCGTAATAGATCCTTCCAAGCGTTGTAAGTCAGTTTGTAACTTGGTAGTCTCATGTTTCTATTCTGGCGTAGATGTTTGCAAAGTAGATGTTGCGGCAACTGTCAGCGCATTTTTCGTGACCTTAGCGGCCTAACTACGAGTTTCCACCATAATTCTGAGGAGCGAGAGGCTTTGATACCATTGTAAAGCAACAAATTAAAAAACACAGAATTTTTGCTAGAATAAGGAAAGAAGAAACATATTAGAGAGAAATGAGAGAAAGGGATAAGACCAGATTCGATTTCAGCCAAAAGATGGTTCTTACAACGGTCACAAAATCCTTATACTCAGACATAGTAAAAACGACCCCGTATTATGTATAGACATGGGTCACTCAAAACGCACCGTTTTATTTAACGAGATTGACTCTAAACAATGATTAAAACAACTAACCAACTACCATTTAAACATCCTCCAACGGTCTTTTCTCATTCAAGCCTTGACATTCGAGAGTATCAGTCATCTCATCTCCTTCAACATCCATAGCAGACACCACCACGTGATTATCATTCAAATCAAGATTTCTGCCCTTCTTGACAGAATGGTCATGCAGTTGAGATGGATATTTTGGCCTTTCTCTTGCCGGTACAACTAGGATGACAAGTACAAAATCCGACGGCCGACCGCCGGGTCTTTCGTAAACAACGGTGCCAATGGTCACGTTAGGGTTTAGGTTTTCTTGCGTAGGGAGCATTAGGTCCTTCGTAAACAGCCAAATATAGATTTCTATTCATCTTTAAGTTAAGTCAAAATTCAAAACTTTTACATAACTAGAACAATATTGGGTTGAAGTTATCACACTTTTAATAAACTCCCAACCAACAGCTATTATCAAAGTAAAGATTCTCTTCTTTTGTTTGTTTGAAACAGATACTATCATTTAACATTTATTATCTAAATTTAACTCAATTTATCCATAAAATATTAAAAGTCAACTTTGCTCTTCTATTATTAACAACTCTTATCAGATGTTACATATCTAAAATTTTGAAGACAATCCAACCAATCATCCCTCTTCCACCCTGTTTTTAATATTATTCAAATTAATTGCCTGCTTGAATCATTTTTCAGTTTCAATTCCATATATGATTTGGCAGATCCAATGTATTCATTCACCCATAAAAAAACATTATGGTACAACCAATGGCTTCTTTCTCGCTGGTTTCTCTGTTCACCCTCTTCTTATGTTGTTGTCGCTTGATACAAGCTCAGCAGCCTTATGCTGGACGAAGGACAACATACTGTATGAATCCGGACACTTCAAATTCAGTCCTTGGATACACCTGCAATGGCTTAGGCACCAGTTGTCGAGGTTATGTCGTTTTCAGATCCCAACCTTTGTTTAACAACGTTACATCAATTGCCAATCTCTTGTCTTCCGACCCTTCTCAGATTGCTGACATTAACGAGGTTCCGAGGACCGCAACGTTCCGAACGAACCAGATGGTTATAGTTCCTATCAACTGCTCTTGCTCTGGTGACCACTATCAGAGGAACGCAACTTATACCATTCGGAGCGGAGACACTAATTTCTTTATTGCAAATAACACTTTCCAAGCCCTGTCAACTTGTCAAGCTATTCAGAACCAACAGCCTGATATTCAACCTACTAAGTTGATCATCGGTTCCATGATCACGGTTCCTGTTAGATGTGCTTGTCCCACCAGGAACCAGACTGATGTAGGAATTAACTATTTGTTGAGCTACCCGATTGCTCAGGGTGATACTGTTGCGGGTATTAGTGAGATGTTTGGGGCTGACACTGAGAGGACTCTTGAAGCTAATCAGCTTCGTGATCCTGCCATTTTTTTCTTCACTTCACTCTTGGTTCCTCTCCAGGACTCACCATCTAAAATCACGGTGCCTCCTCCACCACCGCCACCGCTGCTGCCCTCGCCTACAACTCCACCCCCTAGTGGAGGCTCTAGTAAAACATGGATTTATATACTAGTTGGTATTCTTGGGGGAGCTGCTCTTCTGTTGGTTGTTTGCATAGTTATATTCTTCAATAAAAGAAAGAAGAAACCTGACATGATTGTTAACGTTACCTCAGAGAATTTTGAGGCTTATAATGAAAAACCATTGGAGAAAAAGTTGGTGGATGAATCTCAGGACTTGTTGGATAGTATGTGAGTATAGCACAATCTCTGAATCTCAAGGTGTATAAATTCGAAGAATTGCAGGTTGCGACAGATAACTTCAGCCCCGACTATCAGATTAAAGGATCATCCATTTACCATGGTTTAATCAAGGGTGATTTTTCTGCCATTAAGAAAGTTCAAGGAGATGTTTCGAAGGAGATAGAGCTGTTGAACAAGGTGAACCATTCGAATCTCATTCGCCTTTCAGGAGTTTGTTTTGATGACGGGCATTGGTATCTGGTTTACGAGTATGCTGCAAATGGAGCATTGAGCGACTGGATCTACAACAACAACAACAAAAGTGGGAAATACTTAACTTGGAGACAGAGAATTCAGATTGCATCAGACATTGCCACATGACTGAACTACCTCCATTTCTTAATGAATCATCCTCATGTCCACAAGGACTTAAAATGAAGCATTGTTCTTCTTGATGGTGATTTCAGGGGAACTGAAGGGGAAGAGGGCCAATTTGCCTTGACAAAGCACATTGTTGGAACAAAGGGTTACATGGCTCCGGAATATGTCGAAAACGGTATGGTGTCCACTAAGATTGATGTGTATGCATTTGGGGTTATCTTGCTGGAAGTAATAAGTGGGAAAGAGGCTGCTGCAATCTATGGTGAGGAGCATATGAAGTTATCAGACATCTTAAGAAATGTGGTTCAAGAGAAAGATGGACATGAGGGTTTGAAGCTTTTGATTGACCCTTGCACGCTAGACAATTATCCTTTAGAACTGGCCATACTTGTGTTCCATTTGATAAATAGTTGTTTAAAGAAAGATCCGAATGCTCGACCGGCCATGGACGAAATCGTGCAATCACTGTCATGGATTCTGACTGCTTCGTCGGCATGGGATTCATCATCGAGCAACGCGTCCCAGTCTCAAACATCTAGTGGGAGCTATTGATGCCACCATGGCTGAAATGAAATGTTGAGTTGGTTTTTGTGAGCTATTGAGTTGCTTCATTCATTACTTTGATAGATACTGTCATGTTTTAATGAAGCTATAAACCATGGCTGTCGCCATCTGAAAGATTTCTGTAATGCCAATTTGTTTTCAACATGTAATTGTGAACATGGAAATTAAACTATAAGCAGGGTTCAATGGCTGCCGGGTCGGGATGAATAAATAATGGTTCCTTTCAATTTGTGGGTCGGAGCTTGATCTTGCCCAAATATTAACTGGATTTGCAAACTTTTCGGTTCAAAGCTATGTGATGTTGGAGTTGCGGACTAACCCAAACGTATTTGGAGAAATTCAACTTGAGAGAGGAATGTGAGACTTTAGGATAACGAAATGGATGTTTATAGTGGGCTTAGAACCTATGATTTAAGAAAATGTGATAGAATAAAAATGAGTAGTTTGACTAATTGGATGTTTATAATGTCACCCGTTAATTAATTTTAATTATTTATATTTGTTTCTATAAGCCTTTTAGTGAAGTGTTGGTGTGACTAAGTGATGTGGTCCGTTAGCCAAGATGTTCATATTTATTCCTTCATATTTTTTTAGGTCATGGGTTCTAGATCCACTATAAGCATTTATCATCTTTTCTTTAGAGTCCTCTTTCCATCCTCTTTAGAATTATTTTTTTCTTCCCCCAATTTTTTTTTCTCTCGTCTCTAATTAGGGTTAAAATTAAATTTACGATTTGTAAAAAAGAAAAAAAATAGAGATCTTGTCTGCTACGGGTGTGTTTGTACTCTTTTCCTCCGATAGGTTTACGGATATTTTTAATGAGGCACATATCCCAAATATTTATTCTAATATTAATAAATTCTCTTGCCGAGAAAAAAATAAATTGCAATTCAAACGTGTTTGTATTTGATGCATTGTCATTGTATATAGATAGAATCTATGAATTAATTAAGTTAAATTTCAAATTAATTATTATTTTTATTCTATAAATATACATACATACATACATACAATTAATTTATTCTTTCATCTATAGATGGTTAAGGAGATCTTTTATGGGCCAAAATAAATTAAGTTGTCAATAATAAAATATAAAAAATAAATAAATTTACCTGTTACGTGTCATAACCACACCTAAAAGTAAATTAAACTCAAGCATGTGACTTCAATGAATACTTTTTTTCCCATATATGAATCTATCTTTTATGTAGGTGTAACCGTGTAAGTACCTTTCATATAGTAAAAATGAAAATGTATTTTCATTAATTTACAAGTGTTTACCTATATGGGATGACATACTAAAAGTTATTTTATATTAAAGTAAAAAAAGGTGCATTTTCATTAATTTACAAGTGTTGACCTATATGGGATGAAATTCTAAAAGTTATTTTCATATGAAAGTAAAAGAGAGAGAGAGTGTGTGTATTTTCATTAATTTACAAGTGTTGACCTATATGGGATGAAATTCTAAAAGTTATTTCCAGTGTCCCAAACCAAGTAAAAAGCCAGTCATAGTTCTCCATGTCCACATCAATCCAAAAAGAAAGGGGAAAAATACATAAATAAAAGGGAAATTGACTGTTATAAGTGGAGCTATTATCAGCCTTAGACTTAAAATTTATTATTATTATTATTATTATTATTATTATTATTATTATTATTATTATTATTATTATTATTATTGTCCATGTTTGGAATTTGTGGTTCTCCTTTTTAATAATATCGTCTCCAAGGATTGAACTTGTGTTTTTTTCTTGGGACAATAATGTGCCTTGTCATTATACCCAAATTATTATTATTATTATTATTATTATTATTATTATTATTATTATTATTATTATTGATGAAGACATATTTTAATATATTGATAATAGAAGTTTTTTTGGATAATTTTTTTCATGTATATTTACCCAAAAAAAAAACAACAAATTGCTACAAATAACATGATCATAAACACCAAAGAAAAACTTGAATAACCATGATATTTAAAAATAGATTTTGTTAGAGAGAGAGAGAGGGAGATGAACAGACAAGGCTTCGAAGCTCGTCAGAAGCTGCACGGGGAGGAGAGTGAGCTCAGGAAGGAAATTTGGAAGAAGAAATACGACGTTGGAGGACCGGTCAAGAAACAACATCAAGGAGTATCAATTTTCGTTGATGGCATCAGCAAAAGAATTCATAGAGAAACCATAATAGAGGCTTTCAAGGGCTATGGAAAAGTCCTCACTGCATACATCACTTATCACAACATTAGAAGGATTAAAAGCAAATATACATTCGCCTTTATCAGATTCAATAGCTGGGAGAATGCTACCAGGGCTGTCGAGCGGGGGAACAACCGAAGATTAGATGGGGACAAATTTCACACAAGGATCTCAACGTCGGAATATAAAGATGAAAGATGCTGGATAGATGAAGAGTCTCCGACGAACATCGAAGAAGATGACAGAGTTAGCCATTCTAAAATTGCCGTTAGAGTTTCCTCTTAGAAAACGGCGCACCAATTCCCTAGGCATGCAAACAATCAGTCTGACGATGCCACCGCAGCTTTTAAGCCATCTACATCGTGGGCAGGAATATCCAGAGCAACCTCGGATGGAGAATTATTCCACACATCAAACCCACAAAAGCATGCGCCCCCAGAGAGCCTAGGGATGTTTAATGTGCCTATTTCCGCGGAACCGAGCTTCTCTAAATCTTCTTCGGCTTTTAGTGGACCATTTACCCCGACGATAGATAAGGAAACTGGACTGTTCTCAATTAAGCCCATGATCCTAAAAAATTCTAAGACCACACCCCATGGCTACTCAGACCCAACACTGGAAAGGTGCAGAATAGGATAATCAGAAGTTCGGATCCAAAAAAGTTGATAGATAAGGACAACACACACTCAACCTCGAGGAACAGCACAAAATCTGCTAATGAAAAAGAAAATCAATCTCATACCAGTTCGAGATCAAATTCCTCCCCTCTACCAGAGAATTTGGAAGTAGAAGCTAAATTTTGTCTTGAAGTCTGCAATGCAGTGGGTCTTCACTTTACTGTTAATGATACGAAAGTTTGCAAAAGAATAGGGGAACTGGAACTCAGGAATTGCGAGCAGTAGGATGTGCGGGGTAAATTCCTTGATTTATTTGTGTTTTATTAATTATTTTGATTGCAAACATGAATCAGACCTTTCTAATGTCGTGGAATGTGAGGGGTTTGAATAAACAAGAAAAGAAAGCGGCCGTGAGAAGAATTATTTCTAAGTCTGGTGCGAGAATTTGTTTTTTACAAGAAACCAAGTTGTGTTCGGTGGATATCAGGACAATCCGGCAAATTAGTGGCTACACTAGTAATATAAAGTGGATTTATTCTCCGTTGACTGGATCGGCTGGGGGCTTAATTTCATTATGGGACCCAATGGTGTTTGATTGTAATAACTATATCGTAAACGATAGCTACATCTGCCTTATTGGTAACGTGAATTACAAAGAATTCTCATCATTATGTGTTCTAGTCAATGTCTATGCGCCGAACGGACCAAGTGAGAGGAAAGCAGTTTTCAACAACTTACAGGAGGACTTAACTCAGTTGTCAAAGCCTATAATTATGGGGGGCGATTTCAACATCACCCGGTCACCTCTGGAAAAACTGGGTTCGCATCTGAAAAAGGGGGAGATGCAAATCTTCTCAGATTTCATTGACTCGTTATGCTTGATCGACCTCCCTCTGAAAGGTGAGACGTACACATGGTCTAACTTCCAGAAAAACCGTCCATGAGTAGACTGGACCGTTTCTTAATATCACCAGAAATTATGTTAGTATGGCCAGACTTGATCCAATCTGCCCTGCATAAGAACATATCTGATCATAATCCTATTGTGCTAAGTATGGTTACTCAAGATTGGGGCCCCAAACCATTTAGATGGTTCGATGTGTGGACTAAAGAAAAAGAACTTATGGCGTCAATTGGTTCAATCTGCAGCGCCAACAAGGGTAGAGGTATATGCTATTTGCTTCGACAGTGCAAAAATACCACCAAATCTTGGGCACAATGCAAAAAAGCACATGGAGTCGACTCGATAGAAGATTTGGAAACTAAAATTACCAATCTGGAAGTGGAGGCTGCGAGAGGATCTTATAATCCTGAAATTAAAATTGAACTACAGATCACTAGATCAAAGCTATGGAATGCAGTGAGAAAAAGGGAAAGAGAATGGTTACAAAAGTCGAGATTGCGATGGTTCCATGCCGGGGATAAAAACTCTAAATTTTTTCATATCGTTGCTTCTTCAAGAAGAAAGAAAAATGCAATTGACAAGTTCAAAGTGGGCGAGAATGTAATCAAAGACCCAGTGCTAATCAAGAATGCAGTGGAAGAACATTTTCAAAAACTTACAATGCTGAGCACTCCATCCAAGTGGCCAGAATTGAATGCAACATCAGAACGCTAAAGCCTGAAGAAGCAAATGCTGTGGAGACTAGTTTTTCAGAAGATGAAATCCGTACCGCTATCTTCTCAATGGATGGTTCAAGAGCCCCGGGCCCGGACGGATTCAACATTAATTTTCTTAAGAAGTGCTGGACGAATCTAAAAGGGGAAATTTGTAAGTTCTTCAGCGATTTCTATCACGGTACAATTTCTGACCTCTCTTTCAATCACTCATACATAGTCTTGATTCCGAAGAAGAAGAACCCCCGGTCAATGGAGGATTATCGCCCCGTTAGTCTCGTTGGCTCAATCTATAAACTTTTAGCCAAACTATTGGCTTCTCGCCTCAACAGGGTATCCAACAGTGCTATAGGCAAAACTCAATTCACGTTTTGCACAAGAAAGCAGATCCTGGACTGCGTGCTTATTTCCAACGAGATCATAGATTATATGAACCGAAGAGGATTATCTGGTCTCATGTTTAAGGCTGATTTCAACAAAGCCTATGATAGCATCAGTTGGGATTTTCTAATCTTTGCCATGAGGATGATGGGATTTGGCAGTAAGTGGTGTTCATGGATAAAGTTGTGCATTTCTACTGCTAAAATGTCAGTCTTAATCAACGGTTCCCCTACAAGAATTTTTCACATCTCGCGAGGATTAAGACAAGGTTGTCCGTTATCTCCACTGCTCTTCAACCTAGTTGCCGAGGTCCTCAGCTCTCTCTTCCGTGAAGCTATTGCTAAAGGGTTCCTTTGTGGTTTCAAATGTCGGGACAGTTCTATCGAGATCTCCCACCTCCAATTCGCTGATGATTTGTTGGTGTTTTGTGGGAAAAGCGAAACTCAAATTAGGAATTGTATTCGTATATTGAGAGGATTTGAGCTAGTCTCAGGATTATCACTAAATCTGCGCAAGTCCAAGCTGATAGGGTTAAACATAGAACAATCAAAAGTTGATAGTTAGGCATCTCTGCTACACTGCAAAAGCGAGAAACTTCCTAGTTCTTACCTTGGTTTACCGCTGGGGAATTTGAAAAACTCCACTGCAATTTGGGACCCTATTGTGGAGAAGTTCAAGTCAAAATTTGCAGGGTGGAAAACTAAATTGTTATCTTTCAGAGGCCGCATAACTCTCATAAAATCCGCACTATCAAGTTTGTTGTTGTTCTTCATATCATTATTTCCCATGCCCAACTCTGTAAGTTTGAAGTTATCAAAATTAATAGCGATTTTTTTATGGGGTTCGCTGGAAAAAAGATCGATCCACTGGATCAAATGGGAAACACTATGCCTACCTAAAGAAGCTGGGGGATTAGGCCTCATGGATTTTGACAACATGAGTGAAGCTTTAAGAAGCAAATGGCTCTAGAGATACGGTTCTGAACCAAATGCGTTGTGGCGTAAATTCGTGGCTGCTTTATATGAACAGGATCCTAAGTCGATGCTACCCGAGAATCTCAAGACAACAAACAAGTCGTGGGTGTGAAAAGGAATTATACGCCCTCTTACCAACAGAGACAATGTTTTTTCAAGGAACATCCATTTTAGTGTCGGAAATGGGAAGCGTATAAAGTTCTGGTCTGAAACCTGGATAGGTAATTCCTCGCTGAATGAGCCTTTTCCACAAATGTATGCGCTTGCTGTGAACAAATCAGGTGTCATTGCCGAGTTTGGACATTTTGAAGATGGGATTTGGATGTGGAAGATTGAATTTAGAAGAAGAAGAACTTTTGACTGGGAAAATGAGGTTTGGAAAGCTTTTTTGATCTTATTAGCAGTGGCAAATTATATCAAGACATTCCAGATATCGTGAGATGGAAAGCTAATTCGAATGGCATATTTAGTGTAAAATCCTTCTGTAGTGCTGCGATTGGAGACATGATGACTAGGGATGACTTTTGGAAATTAGTTTGGGTTGAAGCAGCCCCCCAAATGTCGAAGCGTTTATATGGAAAGCTGCACACGGTAGAATTCCAACCAGGGTTGAACTAGCTAAAAGAGGCAGTATCCAAAATCAACATCTTGTCTGTCCGTTTTGCTGTAAAGAACCTGAAACAATTTCTCATCTTTTTTGCCATTTTATTTTAATTTGGAGGTTATGGCAAAAATGGTGGAGTCTATGGAACGTCCACTTCATCATTCCATCCAATTTCAGAGAATTGATTCTTTAGTGGCATACAATGCAAAAGACAAATATCAACGACAAGATTTGGCAAATAAGCTTCCCTACTTTCATTTGGACCATTTGGTTACAAAGAAATGAATTGATTTTCAAGGGTTCGAAGGTAGAAGTAGACAACTTGTTCGATAATTGTTTGACAAGATTGTGTTGGTGGACAAAAGCTAAGTGGCCGGACGAGTTGTTCTCCGTTCAATTATTAATCAGTAATCCCTCTAATTTCAGCCTGATACGCTGTGATGCTACTAGTTACACCCCGCGCGACTGGTTGGCAATTGGAGAAGGGGAACTCAAGTTCAACACAGATGGAGCGGTCAGCCGAAAATACGAAAATGCAGGTATAGGAGGTTGTCTGAGAAATAATGAAACGAAGCTGCTTATGTACTTTTCCAAATCCATAGGAAAAGGTGACGCAACTTCGGCAGAGCTAAGGGCAATCAAGAAAGCCCTGAATTATTTAAGCAAATCCAAATGGTGCAAATCACATACACTTGTATTAGAAAGTGACAGCAAATTGGCAATAGAATGGATTGACAACCCCCAGAAGTCTCTTGAGAATTTCAAAGATATGATTGAAGCGTGTTTGAGTTGCGGCAAAGGTTTCAAGTGGAGAACACACTTGGTGCCAAGAGAAATGAATTGCTTTGCTGATGATTTAGCAAAGAAATGTATAAACTGCTCGAAAGAATTGTTGTTGAAGTAAGTTGAGGATGTCGAAATTCGGCCGATATTGCGAACATGCCTGAAGACGTGGAACCAAAGTCCAGCATCGGCCACTACTTCATCGTTTGCTACAGGATAATTGGTATCCACCTGGTTTTGTTTTGGTATATATCAAGTAATGCTAATGTTTGATGTATTTCCAATGGAATTTTGAATGTACCCACACTATGTCGATGCACTCTTTTTCCTCTAACTAGGATTAGGGAAGTTTTTTAATGAGGCTCGACGTAGTGTCTGAGTAATTACCCCCAATAAAATCCATTCGTGTTTCAAAAAACATGATCATAAAAAAATATTAATTGCAAACAGTTGGGGGATTCCCCAAACTAAGCAAAGCTCATAATTAACAAAATCAGACCTATCAATACAATTACAAGTAAAACTTATACTAATAATATCTTTAATAATCATCAAGATTGTGGCAGCATTTTGAATTTTCCCCCTGAAAAATTCTAGAGTTCCTTTCCTCCCAGACATGATAGATGATAATAGAAGTTTTCAACAACAAATAAAATTAAAAAAATTATCTTATTTAATTATCCCTTGAATTATATTTATATATGATGAGTAGCTTTTTAATCTTACTCATGCAATTAAAATTTTCACTTCTGGTATCCTGGATAATAATCCATATATTCTCATATTGATTTTCCTTAGAAAACGTTTTTTTTTGTGTAAAATTATTATTGTTGTTGGCATGCTTCCTCGCAGTGACGGACTTAAGTGGAGTATGAGAGGCCATATTCCTTCATTGTTTTAGTTTAATACAATTTTAGGTCCTATAAATTTGATATTAGTTATATTAAGTCTTTATTTCTTTTAGTTTAAATACTTCTGGAGTCTTTATGTAATTCGTTCATGTTTTCTCTTTTACAGATGAAAAAAAATCACTACTCTATACGTCTTGACAAACAGCATGTTGCATCTCAATTTAAGACTCGTGTCACGTTTCGAATACCTTGTCTACATGGACCACCGCTCCCATGTGGCTGCGGCCACCCTTTGCCGGCCTTATGATAATTTAGGACCACCCTTAGAGATATACATTCTCCATTTATTATTAGAGAGCTCCTATTTTCTGTATCACAAGTGCTACATATGCTTTTCAATAATTTTGGGTCGTTTTCTTATAAGGGTCATGCCGTCCAAATTCCCATGCCCCGTCATTAATAGTATTTTTTTTATTCAAATGCGTTTTCTTCCTTTTTTTTTAATCTTTTTAAAATTATTTGATCAGTTTAATCTATAATCTTGATCATTGGTCATGATCGATTAAAAAAGAAAACGGAAAGATAAAATTTGATACTTTATTTGAGAAGGTGGAAAATGATGACTTAATTGTCTTACCTTATGATAATTCTAGAGGTACAAACAAATATTCAATCTTGTAGTAACAATAAATCGAATAGAAATTTTTTTTTTTGGTGCTTCTATTTATGTCTTATACTAAAATATTATATTTACGGTTAGAGTTTATGGTTAGTGTTTAGGAAATTATAGGTACGGTATATTTTTTAGTGTTTAAGATTTAAAATTCAATGTTAGAACTTAAAATTTTTTTTATGTTAGACATAGAAAGAGGCACCGAAAAAATACACCGAAAAGCTTTTTATCCCAATTAAACTTGGGACCAAAATCAAGTCTCGTATTAATTTCGTTTATTCTTATCTAATCTTAGTATCTTTCAAAGAATCCAATTTCATAATTAAAACATCTATATACTCAGACACCAAGTACATAAATTTAGGTTAAAAGATAAAATTTGCTCATGTAGTAATTCGAAATTAATATTGTTGTTTTTACTTTTTTCCTGTAATTTTACCTTCAAAGGAAGTCAATTGCAGCAATGTTGCCATTTGACCGACGTTGACCGTTAAAGTGTTGATGTGACTGTAACCCCTTAGACCCGCCTATGCATTACAACGGATCTTAGGAAGTCACATTAGGGTCACAAGAGCGACCCACAGTGAAAATACACTTGAAAACATTTTTTTCTCAAAACACTTATCAAACTGTAAAATCAAATTCTGTTTAAAATACAATTTCAGGAAAACATTTAAACACATAACAAAAATTTCAGAAAAGTATTTTACAAACACTGACATGAAACCATACATGACCTACATGCCCCCTAACCATACAGTACCGTACTCCAGAGGCAACGCCGAGGGAACTCCGAACACTGATGTCAACATTTTGCCATGCTATATTCTTTTAACCTGCGATAGTAAAAACAACGTGAGCTTGGAAAAGCTCAGTAATACAGAACTACCAAAAGATGCTATAAGCTCATGCAGACATAGGGCAGGCATAATATTTTTATGATGTTCCAGGCAATACTTGTCTTCATTTATGTTTCGCTAATTTAGTGAATCACTATTCTTAAGGACAACAAGGTTTGTTCTTTCTATGTTACTGAGTACTAAAAGAGAGCTTATTGTTCAGAGAATCAACAGAGTGGCGGGTTGGAGAAGTTAAACCACGAGCCTAGTGTGTTTTAATAAGTTGCAAATCAAACATACATAAGTACTTAACATCATATCATATGAGCGCATAACAGATTAAATGCAAATGTTCAATGTTCATACAGAAGTTTACAAGAACTACCCTCCAACCTTACACCAAAATGCAGTCCCCCAGAACTGCATACAGAAGGTCTTACCCTAGGCCTGAGGCATAGGAGCCTAACTAAGGGAATGCATTAGGTCCAGAAAGACTTACCCTAGGCCCGTGGGCGTAGGAGCTTAACAGAAGGGTTTACCAGCTGGATCAGGGTTGTACCTACAGACACTTCATAACATAACCCAACAATATACCACAGACAGTAATCGATGTTCAGATTCCAGACCTGAGTAACATAATACATGTAACAGACATATTCTATTCAGAGTACCAGAAATAGAAGTTCATGCTTTTGACAGATAAATGGGCATACTATTGAGCAGAGCAGACATTTTAAGCATTCATCATGCAAACAGATTATCCCATCATAGGTCAAAATAACAGATCATGCTAACAAATTCATCAAATAGTCAGACAATACCATCACAGATCAAACGATCACATACCAAGTATACAGATTGAGCAGACATATATCAGGTAGGCAGAGAATGTCATCATATATCAAGTTCATCATTTTATCTCATTTTCTAACATAGTGATGAAATCTCAATAACAATTGAAATGTCCATCAACATAATATTATTCATGATTAAATAATTATACAATCCATTCAACAGAATATATCACACAAGGAACACACTAGGTGGGAGAGATCATTTCTTAGAGATACTTGGCATTTACGGAATGAGACATATTGAACTCTTGACAACTTGAACGGATTTCTGAAACGTGGCCCCTTTTAAAAAGGGGGGGTTCACACTAACGGTTTAACCCATATATTCAATGGTGATACATCAAGATCTTAGAAAGTTCAGATATATTATGGGTACTTTAGTCTTTTAAGCATACAAGAGAATTATGGTCATTTCGACGTTCATAGACATTCTGGTAATTATACCAACATTGAGAGCCATGGTTCACAGAACTCGGGTATCCTATTTGCTCATTAGTTTTCTAACCGGACATTCAAGAATTTCTAAATTAAAGTCTTTTAAGTTATCAGGTATTTTTAGTGATATTCTGATTATTTAGGCTATCATGGCCTTTTAGTTATTTTGGTCTTATTAACAAATCCAGAATTTCGTCAAATACATAGTTACCGATTAACTTAGGAGGGTATTTCGGTTATTTTAGACTGAGATAAATCTACCATTTCTTTCTGGATTACCAGTTGGTACCTCCATCATTCACGTACTCAAACGAGATTAAGGCGTCCCAACTCTCCGGCCCTTTACAGACGATTCATTCATTACAGAACTTGAGGGTATATCGTCATTCAAATTATTCAGACATT
The DNA here is from genome assembly GCA_958450335.1 of Hibiscus tridactylites. NCBI lineage: Eukaryota > Viridiplantae > Streptophyta > Magnoliopsida > Malvales > Malvaceae > Hibiscus > Hibiscus tridactylites. The sequence continues at coordinate 66,561,987 of OY288285.1, read as the reverse complement.
TCGGTGCTCGAGAGCATTACCGTCTTTTTGGTCATTACGATCATTCTCATCTAATTCACGTATTACTGTCATAAGGATCGACTTAGGATTTCAACAATATTTCCATAAAATTCTCATTCATGTGTTATACAGAGATTGAGGGATTATCCAAGTTTGTATCACACGTATTGCATAATGATGCCGAAGTCTTTCCATTAAAACATACATCTTGGGTAGTATAAATTGCATAAATAGGTTGAATGCAGATTTTAGGTCATTTCCATTATCAGATGGGTAGTTTAGTCATACTTATGCTCTAAGGGTATTTCGTAATTTCATATCCAACATCTCATACTCCGCATTCTAAACATTGGTTCTTAGACACCATTGATAGAGTTTCAGATTTAACTGTATTATTATTATTATTATTATTATTATTATTATTATTATTAGCACGTTTGACACTCATGATCTATTAATATTCTTATCCGAGTATTTTACTCTTACTGACTCTCATTCTTATTTTCCGTATCGAATTCGGCTTAAGCAAAGTTCTCAAAATACTCATCATAAGCATGCATGCTTTAACCAGATATCAACATGTACATAAAGCATACATGGGGTAGTAATGCATTACCTTAGTTCCGAGCTATAACAGTTGATTTATGATACGACACTCGAATACCCTCGAACCTGAATTCAACATTCCTCAACATCGAGCATCCAAGGAACCGAGAATACCTTCAATTACATAAATTCCAAGATCAAATCTTACTCACAAGCCCTTAACCAATAATTAAGTACATAAACAAGTTCGGGCTCAAGGTCAGATTTGGAGGCTTTCGGAACAGAATTTTGCAAAACGGGCTTCAAAAATGAACTCAGGACATCGAAAAACATAAAATAGGAGTATTCGGAAAATTTGACTTTTTGGTCAACGGTCAAAGTCAACGCTGACGTCAGCGGTCAAAGTCAATGCTGGCGTCATGCTGACATCACTGGTCCAAGGCTGACTCAGCGAGTTGACTCACTAGGTTGACTCGGACGAGTTGACTCACTGAGTTGACTCGGACGAGTTGACTCACTAGGTTGATTCAGTCAACGGGTCGGGTCGGGTCGGTCAACGGGTCGGGTCGGGTCGGTCAACGGGTCGGGTCGGACTCAGGCAGACGGGTCGGGTTCAGACCAGGTTGGACCGGTTCACTCACCTCAAAAATTCCGGTCACCGGACGGTCGTCGGAAAAGTCACCGGAAATTTCATTTTCGTGTCGATTCTGCCAAAAATCAAACGAACGTTAAACCCCGAATCATATTACACCTAAATCATCACCAAACAAACCGAAATATGACCGGAACTTACCCAAAATAAACCTAAACGACCGGAAAAACATGACGGCTCCGACGAAGCCTCTATCGATATCGGACGGAGGATCGGCCAGCTCGGATTTGCTCGTCGCGGTGCGAGGAGCCCAGATCTGGTGGTTGTGCGACCATGGGACGCCAGAGGCGGCCGAAAAACACGCAAAACATAGGGCGCGTTGGGCTTCTCCGAAGAAGCTACTACCGGTGTCGAACAGACGATCTTCCGGTTGGGTTTTGGTCTCCACATCACGCCGAGCACGTTGGCGAGATCGGCGCAACGATCGGACACCAGGAGCGGCTGGAATCGAAGCTGGAAACTCAAGGTTTATGACAAAGCTTTGAACAAGCTCCTTTCGTCGGTGGTGGTTCAGTTACGCGCGTGTCAGGTGGCTGGTGGTTTGGAGTCGGACGACGCGCATGATGGTAGTGGCGGTGTACGCCATGGATAGGCGGTGAGGCGGTCGGGGAAGTGCCCGACGGGGTTAGGTGAGGGGATTTTCTCTCTTTTTTCTCTTTTTTTCATTCGAATAAGGGAAGAAATGGGCAGGTGAAAGGTCATGTGGTTTATTAAATCTGATTTAATAAACTTCTCAACTTAATTTAAAACAAGCTCAATGCAGTACTTGACAGAAACGAATACTTGGCTTAGATGGTTAGATCCTCCACTTCCATGCCAAAGGCACGGGTTCGAGTCCCCCACAAAGCAGTTCAACCTTTTATTATTATTATTTTAGCTGGGTGTTACAACTCTCCCCCTCTTAAAAGAAATTTCGTCCTCGAAATTTACCAGAGTCGATGAAATGCAAAAATTGTTCTTTCATCACTTCTTGTACTGAAACTATTCCCTCAGAGTATCATCGTTTCTCAGGACTTTCTTAGACAGTCATATATCAGTATGACAGTTTCCTCAGTCACTCAAACTATCCTTAGACCCAAAATTATCCTATTATACATCTCTGACAACTAATCAGAATAAATATTTGGATTCTTATCGAATTTCACATGGTGCTAAGCAAACACTTGACTCATAACTTTTATCATAAACGGTCTTAATCAGGGATAATAGGCTTTCCCAACTATCAGAGATATCACTCATACGACCCGAAATTTTATTCATAACTCTTCTAGGATGACCATCAATTTACGGATGAAGAACTGTCCCTAAAATCCAGACGAGTACTTGAGGCTTCCAACAGAGCCTTCTAGAATCAAGACGTAACACCGAATGTCAGTCAAGGATGATATGTATAACTACACAACATGCCACACATCCAGTGAATTCTTCCTCCAAACCAAACCAACATAAGCAAGGTTTTAAATGATTTGCACTTACCTTCAGCGTAAAAGTCATACAATTGTTTTCTTTGTGTATAACGGAGTAACTACCGAGTTAACTCTTTCGCCGGGTTCATAGACACCGTTCATTTAGATTCATACTGCTTTTATCAAAAAAAATTATCAAGATATTTTTAAACATGTCATTATCATCGAGCTACCTTACATGTAGTCTTATATCGGTTACCTCCTATGATCAAACATTTATTCTTAACCTGATTCAGATTTTCAAATTCACATGCATAAATCATATCAAGTTCTATATCCAGATTCAAATCTATTAAGATAATCCAATTCACAAACGAATGTTATAAACATTCTTTGCTAGTACAAATTGAGCTATAATGGACAAAATGATTAGGTACACTTATTGCATAAAAGGATTCAACATCAGAGTCTCGTCACTGAGGAGTACGGTTATGATCAAGGGGCATGCACAGACCAGACACCCTATGATAGACGATCGGCCGATCTACCCAGAAAGACGCAACACTAAGCTCTGATACCACTAATTATAACCCCCTAGACCCGCCTATGCATTACAACGGATCCTAGAAAGTCACATTAGGGTCACAAGAGCGACCCACAGTGAAAATACACTTAAAAACATTTTTTTTCTCAAAACACTTATCAAACTGTAAAATCAACTTCTGTTTAAAATACCATTTCAGGAAAACATTTAAACACATAACAAAAATTTCAGAAAAGTATTTTACAGACACAGACATGAAACCATACATGACCTACATGCCCCATAACTATACAGTACCGTACTCTAGAGGCAACGCCGAGGGAACTCCGAACACTGATGTCAACATTTTGTCATGCTATATTCTTTTAACCTGCAATAGTAAAAATAACGTGAGCTTGGAAAAGCCCAGTAATACAGAACTACCAAAAGATGCTATAAGCTCATGCAGATATAGGGTAGGCATAATATTTTTATGATGTTCCAGACAATACTTGTCTCCATTTATGTTTCGCTAATTTAGTGAAGCACTATTCTTAAGGACAACAAGGTTTGTTCTTTCTATGTTACTGAGTAATAAAAGAGAGCTTATTGTTCAGAGAATCAACAGAGTGGCGGGTTGGAGAAGTTAAACCACGAAGCCTAGTGTGTTTTAATAAGTTGCAAATCAAACATACATAAGTATTTAACATCATATCATATGAGCACATAACAGATTAAATGCAAATGTTCAATGTTCATACAGAAGTTTACAAAAACTACCCTCCAACCTTACACCAATATGCAGTCCCCCAGAACTGCATACAGAAGGTCTTACCCTAGGCCTGAGGCATAGAAGCCTACCTAAGGGAATGCCTTAGGTCCAGAAAGACTTACCCTAGGCCCGTGGGCGTAGGAGCTTAATAGAAGGGTTTACCAGCTGGATCAGGGCTGTACCTGCAAACACTTCATAACATAACCCAACAGTATACCCCAGACAGTAATCGATGTTCAGATTCCAGACATGAGTAACATAATACATGTAACAGACATATTCTGTTCAGAGTATCAGAAATAGAAGTTCATGCTTTTGACAGATAAATGGGTATAGTATTGAGTAGAGCAGACATTTTCAGCATTCATTACGCAAACAGATTATCCCATCATAGGTCAAAATAATAGATCATGCTAACAAATTCATCAAACAGTCAGACAATACCATCACAGATCAAACGATCACATACCAAGTATACAGATTGAGCAGACATATATCAGGTAGGCAGAGAATGTCGTCATATATCAAGTTCATCATTTTATCTCATTTTCTAACATAGTGATGAAATCTCAAAAACAATTGAAATGTTCATCAACATAATATTATTCATGATTAAATAATTATACAATTCATTCAACAGAATATATCACACAAGGAACACACTAGGTGGGACAGATCATTTCTTAGAGATACTTGGCATTTACGGAATGAAACATATTGAACTCTAGACAACTTGAACGGATTTTTGAAACGTGACCCTTTTTAAAAAGGGGGTTCATACTAACGGTTTAACCCAGATATTCAGAAGGTGATACATCAAGATATTAGAAAGTTCAGATATGTTATGTGTACTTTAGTCTTTTAAGCATATAAGGGCATTATGGTCATTTCGACGTTCATAGACATTCTGGTAATTATACCAACATTGAGAGCAATGGTTCACAGAACTCGGGTATCCTATTTGCTCATTAGTTTTCTAATCAGACATTCAAGAATTTCTAAATTAAAGCCTTTTAATTTATCGAGTATTTTCAGTGATGTTCCGATTATTTAGGCTATCATGGCCTTTTAGTTATTTTAGTCTTATTAACAAATCCAGAATTTCGTCAAATACATAGTTACCGATTAACTTAGGAGGGTATTTCGGTTATTTTAGACTGAGATAAATCTACCATTTCTTTCTGGATTACCATTTGGTACCTCCATCATTCACGTACTCAAACGAGATTAAGGCGTCCTAACTCTCCGGCCCTTTTACAGACGATTCATTCATTACAGAACTTGAGGGTATATCGTCATTCAAATTAATCAGACATTTCGGTGCTCGAGGGCATTACCGTCTTTTTGGTCATTACGATCATTCTCATTTAATTCACGTATTACTGTCATAAGGATCGACTTAGGATTTCAACAATATTTCCAGAAAATTCTCATTCATGTGTTATACAGAGATTGAGAGATTATCCAAGTTTGTATCACACGTATTGCATAATGATGCCGAAGTCTTTCCATTAAAACATACATCTTGGGTAGTATAAATTGCATAATTAGGTCGAATACAGATTTTAGGTCATTTCCTTTATCAGATGGGTAGTTTAGTCATACTTATGCTCTAAGGGTATTTTCGTAATTTCATATCCAACATCTCATACTCCGCATTCTAAACATTGGTTCTTACACACCATTAATAGAGTTTCAGATTTAACTGTATTATTATTATTATTAGCACGTTCGACACTCATGATCTATTAATATTCTTATCCGAGTATTTTACTCTTACTGACTCTCATTCTTATTTTTCGTATCGAATTCGGCTTAAGCAGATTTCACAAAATACTCATCATAAGCATGCGTGCTTTAACCAGATATCAACATGTACATAAAGCATACAAGGGGTAGTAATGTATTACCTTAGTTCCGAGCTATAACAGTTGATTTATGATACGACACTCGAATACCCTCGAACCTAAATTCGACATTCCTCAGCATCGAGCATCCAAGGAACCGAGAATACCTTCAATTACAATAATTCCAAGATCAGATCTTACTCACAAGCTCTTAACCAATAATTAAGTACATAAACAAGTTCGGGATCAAGGTCAGATTTGGAGGCTTTCGGAACAGAATTTTGCAAAACGGGCTTCAAAAATGAACTTAGGACGTCGAAAAACATAAGATAGGAGTTTTCGGAAAATTTGACTTTTTGGTCAACGGTCAAAGTCAACAAGTCATAGTCAACGCTGACGTCAGCGGTCAAACTCAATGCTGACTTCAGGCTGACGTCACTGGTCCAAGGCTGACTCAGCGAGTTGACTCACTGGATTGACTCAGACGAGTTGACTCACTGAGTTGACTCGGACGAGTTGACTCACTGGGTTGATTCGGTCAACGGGTCGGGTCGGACTCGGGCAGACGGGTCGAGTTCAGACCGTGTTGGACCGGTTCGGACCGGTTCACTCACCTCAAAAAAATCCGGTCATCGGACGGCCGTCGGAAAAGTCACCGGAAATGTCATTTTCGTGTCGATTCTGCCGAAAATCAAACGAACGTTAAACCTCGAATCATATTACACCTAAATCATCACCAAACAAACCGAAATATGACCGGAACTTACCCAAAATAAACCTAAACGGCCAGAAAAACATGACGGCTCCGACGAAGCCTCTATCGATATCGGACGGAGGATCGGTCGGCTGGGATTTGCTCGCCGCGGTGCGAGGAGCCTAGATATGGTGGTTGTGCGACCATGGGAGGCCGAAGGCGGCCGGAAAACACGCAAAACAGAGGGCGCGTTAGGCTTCTCCGACGAAGCTGCTACTGGTGTCGAACGGACGATCTACCGGTGGGGTTTTGGTTTCCACATCACACCGAGCACATTGGCGAGATCAGCGCAACGATCGGACACCAGGAGCGGCCGGAATCGAAGCTGGAAACTCAAGGTTTCCGACAAAGCTTCGAACAAGCTTCTGCCGTCGATGGTGGCTCAGTTACGCGCGTGTCAGGTGGCTGGTGGTTCGGAGTCAGACGACGCGCATGATGGTGGTGGCAATGTATGCCATGGAGAGGCGGTGAGGTGGTCAGGGAAGTGGCCGACGGGGTTAGGTGAGGGGATTTTCTCTCTTTTTTCTCTTTTTTCTCATTCGAATAAGGTAAGAAATGGGCAGGTGAAAGGTCATGTGGTTTATTAAATCTGATTTAATAAACTTCTCAATTTAATTTAAAATAAGCTCAATGCAGTACTTGACAGAAACGAGTACTTGGCTTAGATGGTTAGGTCCTCCACTTCCATGCCAAAGGCACAAGTTCGAGTCCCCCACAAAGCAGTTCAACCTTTTATTATTATTATTTTAGCTGGGTGTTACAACTCTCCCCCTCTTAAAAGAAATTTCGTCCTCGAAATTTACCAAAGTCGATGAAATGCAAAAATTGTTCTCTCATCACTCCTTGTACTGAAACTATTCCCTCAGAGTATCATCGTTTCTCAGGACTTTCTTAGACGATCATATATCAGTATGACAGTTTCCTCAGTCACTCAAACTATCATTAGACCCAAAGTTATCCTATTATACATCTCTGACAACTAATCAGAATAAATATTTGGATTCTTATCGAACTTCACATGGTGCTAAGCAAATAGTTGACTCATAACTTTTATCATAAACGGTCTTAATCAGGGATAATAAGCTTTCCTAACTATCAGAGATATCACTCATACGACCCGAAATTTTATTCATAACTCTTCTAGGCTGACCATCAATTTACGGATGAAGAATTGTCCCTAAAATCCAGACGAGTACTTGAGGCTTCCAACAGAGCCTTCTAGAATCAAGACGTAACACCGAATGTCAGACAGGGATGATATGTATAACTACACAACATGGCACACATCCAGTGAATTCTTCCTCCAAACCAAACCAACATAAGCAAGGTTTTAAATGAATTGCACTTACCTTCAGCGTAAAAGTCATACAATTGTTTTCTTTGGGTATAACGGAGTAACTACCGAGTTAACTCTTTCCCCGGGTTCATAGACACTGTTCATTTAGATTCATACTGCTTTTATCAAAAAAAATTATCAAGATATTTTTAAACATGTCATTATCACCGAGCTACCTTACATGTAGTCTTATATCGGTTACCTCTTATGATCAAACATTTATTCTTAACCTGATTCAGATTTTCGAATTCACATGCATAAATCATCTCAAGTTCTCTATCCAGATTCAAATCTATTAAGTTAATCCAATTCACAGACGAATGTTATAAACATTCTTTGCTAGTACGGATTGAGCAATAATGGACAGAATGATTAGGTACACTTATTGCATGAAAGGATTCAACATCAGAGTCTCGTCACTGAGGAGTACGGTTATGATCTAGGGGCATGCACAGACCAGACACCCTATGACAGATGATCGGCCGATCTACCCAGAAAGACGCAACACTAAGCTCTGATACCACTAAATGTAACCCTCTAGACCGGCCTATGCATTACAACGGATCCTTGGAAGTCACATTAGGGTCACAAGAGTGGCCCACAGTGAAAATACACTTGAAAACATTTTTTTCTCAAAACACTTATCAAACTGTAAAATCAACTTCTGTTTAAAATACAATTTCAGGAAAACATTTAAACACATAACAAAAATTTCAGAAAAGTATTTTACAGACACAAACATGAAACCATACATGACCTACATGCCCCCTAACTATACTGTACCGTACTCTAGAGGCAACGCCGAGGGAACTCTGAACACTGATGTCAACATTTTGTCATGCTATATTCTTTTAACATGCGATAGTAAAAATAACGTGAGCTTGGAAAAGCTCAGTAATACAGAACTACCAGAAGATGCTATAAGCTCATGCAGACATAGGGTAGGCATAATATTTTTATGATGTTCCAGACAATACTTGTCTCCATTTATGTTTCGCTAATTTAGTGAAGCACTATTCTTAAGGACAACAAGGTTTGTTCTTTTTATGTTACTGAGTACTAAAAGAGAGCTTATTGTTCAGAGAATCAACAGAGTGGCGGGTTGGAGAAGTTAAACCACGAAGCCTGGTGTGTTTTAATAAGTTGCAAATCAAACATACATAAGTACTTAACATCATATCATATGAGCGCATAACAGATTAAATGCAAATGTTCAATGTTCATACAGAAGTTTACAAGAACTACCCTCCAACCTTACACCAATATGCAGTCCCCCAGAACTGCATACAGAAGGTCTTACCCTAGGCCTGAGGCATAGGAGCCTACCTAAGGGAATGCCTTAGGTCCAGAAGGACTTACCCTAGGCCCGTGGGCGTAGGAGCTTAACATAAGGGTTTACCAGCTGGATCAGGGTTGTACCTGCAAACACTTCATAACATAACCCAAAAGTATACCCCAAACAGTAATCGATGTTCAGATTCCAGACATGAGTAACATAATACATGTAACAAACATATTCTATTCAGAGTATCAGAAACAGAAGTTCATGCTTTTGACAGATAAATGGGCATACTATTGAGCAGAGTAGACATTTTCAGCATTCATCATGCAAACAGATTATCCCATCATAGGTCAAAATAACAGATCATGCTAACAAATTCATCAAACAGTCAGACAATACCATCACAGATCAAACGATCACATACCAAGTATACAGATTGAGCAGACATATATCAGGTAGGCAGAGAATGTCATCATATATCAAGTTCATCATTTTATCTCATTTTCTAACATAGTGATGAAATCCCAATAACAATTGAAATTTTCATCAACATAATATTATTCATGATTAGATAATTATACAATCCATTCAACAGAATATATCACACAAGGAACACACTAGGTGGGACAGATCATTTCTTAGAGATACTTGGCATTTACGGAATGAGACATATTAAACTCTTGACAACTTGAACGGATTTCTGAAACGTGACCCCTTTTAAAAAGGGGGTTCATACTAACAGTTTAACCCAGATATTCAGGAGGTGATACATCAAGATCTTAGAAAGTTCAGATATATTATGGGTACTTTAGTCTTTTAAGCATACAAGGGCATTATGGTCATTTCGACGTTCATAGACATTCTGGTAATTATACCAACATTGAGAGCAATGGTTCACAGAACTCGGGTATCCTATTTGCTCATTAGTTTTCTAACCGGACATTCAAGAATTTCTAAATTAAAGTCTTTCAAGTTATCAGGTATTTTCAGTGATGTTCCGATTATTTAGGCTATCATGGCCTTTTAGTTATTTTAGTCTTATAAACAAATCCAGAATTTCGTCAAATACATAGTTACCGATTAACTTAGGAGGGTATTTCAGTTATTTTAGACTGAGATAAATCTACCATTTCTTTTTGGATTACCATTTGGTACCTCCATCATTCACGTACTCAAACGAGATTAAGGCGTCCAAACTCTCCGGCCCTTTACAGACGATTCATTCATTACAGAACTTGAGGGTATATCGTCATTCAAATTAATCAGACATTTCGGTGCTCGAGGGCATTACCGTCTTTATGGTCATTACGATCATTCTCATCTAATTCACGTATTACTGTCATAAGGATCGACTTAGGATTTCAACAATATTTCCAGAAAATTCTCATTCATGTGTTATACAGAGATTGAGGGATTATCCAAGTTTGTATCACACGTATTGCATAATGATGCCAAAGTCTTTCCATTAAAACATACATCTTGGATAGTATAAATTGCATAATTAGGTCGAATGCAGATTTTAGGTCATTTCCTATATCATATGGGTAGTTTAGTCATACTTATGCTCTAAGGGTATTTTCGTAATTTCATATCCAACATCTCATACTCTGCATTCTAAACATTGGTTCTTATACACCATTGATAGAGTTTCAGATTTAACTGTATTATTATTATTATTATTATTATTATTATTATTATTATTATTATTATTATTATTATTATTATTATTATTATTATTATTATTATTATTATTATTATTATTATTATTAGCACGTTCGACACTCATGATCTATTAACATTCTTATCCGAGTATTTTACTCTTACTGACTCTCATTCTTATTTTCCGTATCGAATTCGGCTTAAGCAGAGTTCACAAAACACTCATCATAAGCATGCATGCTTTAACCAGATATCAACATGTACATGAAGCATACAAGGGGTAATAATATATTACCTTAGATCCGAGCTATAACAGTTGATTCATGATACGACACTCGAATACCCTTGAACCTGAATTCGACATTCCTCAGCATCGAGCATCCAAGGAACCGAGAATACCTTCAATGCTGACATCACTGGTTCAAGGCTGACTCAGCGAGTTGACTCACTGGGTTGACTCGGACGAGTTGACTCACTAAGTTGACTCGGACGAGTTGACTCACTGGGTTGATTCGGTCAACGGGTCAGGTCGGTCAACGGGTTGGATCGGACTCGGGCAGACGGGTCAGGTTCAGACCGGGTTGGACTGGGTTGGACCGGTTCGGACCGGTTCACTCACCTCAAAAATTCCGGTCACCGGACGGGTGATGTGGTTTATTAAATCTGATTTAATAAACTTCTCAACTTAATTTAAAACCAGCTCAATGCAGTACTTGACAGAAACGAGTACTTGGCTCAGATGGTTAGGTCCTCCACTTCCATGCCAAAGGCACGGGTTCGAGTCCCCCACAAAGCTGTTCAACCTTTTATTATTATTATTTTAGCTGGGTGTTACAGTGACAGTTAACGGTGAAGTCATTCATACAATTTTACCCTCAAAGTCATTCAATTGCAGCAATTTTGCCATCGGTTTATTTAGTTTTTGAATAAAATTGGATAAATAATTTAGTTTTCGAGTTGAAATTTTACAAACAGAATATATGAAAAATCGATTAACAAATTGGTATAAATATTCTTTGAGTCCCTAGTAATTAAAAAAACAAAATGAGAACTCTCACAAAAAATCAAAATGTTCTTTAATTTAAAAAAACCATAAACTTAATAAAATTTTGTAAGATATTCAAAAAATTATTGAAAATAAAAATTAATATAAAAAATAAAATGCATTAAGAATTATAAAATGATAAAATATAAATAAAATAATTAAAAATGAACAATTTCATCAAATGATAAAACATAGATATAAAATTATAAATATAAAAAAATTCAAAATATTTATAAAAACCATTGAAAACGTTTTTGACTGTTTATGGTTATGTTAAGTCAACTAATATTCCTTGAACATAATTTTAATAGAATCATCCTTCCATTAGAGTAGTAATAAAACTTATCAAATATTAATAAGCATCAGTTTGATGTAAAAAAAACTAACGAAAATTTGGTGAAAATTTTCAAATTTTAATACTTTATAAATATTTTTTAATTTTTATATTTATATTGTATCATTTTATAATTTCTAATACATTTTAATTTTTATATTTTTTTATTTTCAATAATTTTTATTATGTTTATGATTTTTTTAAAAAAAATTGAAGATTATTTTAATTTTTTGTGATAGTTCTCACTTTGCTTATTTTTAAAATTACCAAGGACCCAAAGGATATTTACACCAATTTGTTAATCAATTTTTCATATATTCTTTTTGTAAAAGTTTAACCCGAAAAACCAAACTATTTATCCAATTTTATTCAAAAACTAAATAAACATAAGGCAAAATTATTGCAATGTTATGAATATTTATCTATATGGATATCTATCATGATTAGAACTTTATATAAGAAGTTTGATTTACTTTATCATTAGGAATATTTTCTTATTTAACTAGAGTTCAATGTAATATGTACTTCTTATGCCTATAAATAGATGATTTGATGAAGACATTGTACACAAATCTATATTTGAGAATAATACAAATCTCCATCTTTCTCTCATCTCTTTGTTCTTCCATTCTTGTTCTTTGTTCTTATTACTGTTTATTTGTTATTTTATTCACAACACGTTATCAACACGAGTTTGCTCGAAAGATTTTGGTGCTCTTTGCTCGAATCCTAAAGAAGTTACTGAAAAAGTCTGGTCCTACTTTGAACTGAAGATAAGTTTTTTTTCTCTTTATTTTTTTAATCACTAACTGCCAGCATCTTGTATTTTAATTTGGTCTTTAATATTTGGTGATATATTTTAAAGGTTTAAGCGAGCTATGAATTTTGAAGCCGCATGTAAACACCAATTGAGATGTCAGGCTACACAAAATCTGATGATGGTGGTTCAAGCTAATGAACAGCTTACCATTGGTTTGCTTTCTTTGACCTACTTTTATTTTTCTAACTTGAAAAAGGAAAAATTCAGTTTTAGACCAAAAAATAATTAAAGTTATGGTGCGATTAGTTAAAATAAACATATATATTATTTATGAAAAAAATTGTTTTCTGTCAATGAAGTCATGAAATCTAGATTTTTAATATAAAAAACAATTATCTTTAAGGTAAACTGTGGTTTTAGTTTGATCATGATTGTTTTCTTTTCTACACCCTTAGGCATTATGCTAACTTATGATAAACAAAAGAAATATATAAACGTATCATTGTTATGCCTAGTAACTGCATATACAATTATGTTTAAAAAAATAAAAACAAAAAGAGAGTATTATGCCACAAATTCTCTAGTTTCTAATATATTCAGTTCAACCCATATATATAGATCTAATTATTATGGTTTCATATATGTTTAAGTTTGACACAATGGTTAAACTTGGAATTAAATATCAATATTTGTTTATCTTATTTTATTGATAAGAGTTTATATGTTTTGAGTTTTACATGATATGTTTAAATGGGTTGGAAAAAGTCATGGCTTCTCCGAAGATAAAATCTAAAGAGGTAAAGTTGCTAGATTCAGGGGAGAATTAACGGTTTGAAAATCCATATCGCAACTTCCTTCTCAATCTGTTAAGGTATTAATCTTTTCTTTTAAATTATTAATAAGGGTTTTTCTTATAATATGTTTGTTCGATTAGATTTGTTTCGTTCCTTAAAGTGAATGAAAGAGTTGTTATAAAATCTATATTTGCTTGAAAGCATTATTTCTTCTATGTCGAAAAACTCGACTATAGACTTCTCCCAAGTTCACGAAAATTCGTCTTGATCCAAAAGGTTTTATGGGAGGCATTTCCTGAAGTGAATGCAAGCATGATGTTTATTCCATGCGATTATTGGATCTGTTTCATTCCCTGAAGTGAATGCAAACATGGTAAATCACTATTCAATTGGGAACATAACTTCGATATAATCCAAGTATATTGGTTGGACATCCCGTTCTGCGAGGCTATTGGTCTCAAAAGAGGTTTTTAAAGGACCTTGTATATTGGTTTAACAACGCCGCGTACGAGGATTAAATCTTTGTTATCTGTGATGAGGATATATTAATAAAAACATACTCCACTTTTCACGACAAATAATGTTGTCCTCAAACACAATATCGTGAAAAAGGTTTCTGTGGAACTAATGTTTTGATATAATAATTGAAAAATGTTTTGGACTTATTTAAAAAGAATTCAAAACTATTTCCAAAGTCCAAATAACTTGAAACTATGTTTAAGGAAGTTTTTAAAAGGTTTTCACATGTTTCCAAAAGCCAAAATACACAAAACCTTCCAGGCGTTTCGAAACACCTTAGGGCGTTTCGATACGGGGGATTCCAGTAGCAAAAGTGTTTCGATACGGGTATCGAAACGGGCCTTCCCTGGATGTGAATTTTGCCCAGCGTTTCGAAACGAGCTATGCCATTTCGATACGCCTACGTGGCATTGAACACAACAATCATAAACCCCAACGGCTATTTCCCAACTAACTTTTAAATGCAGGACGTTTCGATACGGGACTAGGCGTTTCGATACGATGTTCCGAAACGGCCAAGAGCGTTTCGATACGGGTACCTCATCAGGCTGCAACGGCTCTTTATACTAAAAGGGTGTTTTAAAACGGGCACGACTGTTTCGAAATGGTGAGCTGGATAAGTGCATTTATGGTGGGAAATAAAGTCCTCAACAGCTCCAAATCAACCCCAACGGCTAGTAATGGCTACAAACTCATAAAGGAGTATAAAAGGGACCTCCAAGCATCAAGATATGGAAAATAATCATATTGTCAATCAACAAATGATCAAATATTGTCTTAGTGCCTAAATTGTCAATTTATGTATAGACAAACACTAGTGAGCCAAAATTGTCAAATTTGCTCAAGTGTTTTAGGTTTTAGGTGAGTGCTTTAATTGTGCAAACAAACACCTATTAGAGAGATTTGTGTTTGCTTTATTTATCTCTTTGTAAAAGAGGGTTTGATCAAGGCTTTGGGTAGAAAGCTTGATCGGTGTATAAGGGTTTCCTCCTAAGCCTAGAAAAGGGGACGAATCAATAGTGGATTGATTGGAAATCATTGTGTCAATTATCTTTTTAGCTTCTACAACACTTCCACCCAAAAATCCACCTCTCTACCACTTGGTGAGCCATATCAGTTGAATGAATCGAGCTCCTCACAACTCAATAATTTCAAAGGTTCGCTGGCTCTACTCCATTCCCTGAAGTGAATGTGAGATTATATTATGGAAAGAATATAAGCCACATTAGAGGTTGTGTTCGTGCTTGAAACCATGAATATAGACATGGGAAAAATAACATTTTAAGGATACTTCTACCCACTGGTGGTGGGGTTATAAGGATGATAAGAGTGATAAAGATCATTCTAATGAAGTAAAATTATTTTTATTACCAATGTGATTTTATAAATCACTGGTCTCGTACTTGTTGTACGTTGAAAAATCAACAATCTATGGTGATGATTTATGCTCATCATAAGCATAAGATATATTTTCTCATTTAAATGCAAGGGAATAATGTGAGTACTATATCTCAAAGTACTGAAAATATTGATGCACTAGAAGAACAATAACTTCTTGAGAGAAAGCACGTTATGAAAAGTGCAAAATTACAAATATTATAATAATTACCGCTAATGGTAATAATATCGTCACCACTAGAATTAGAAATTTTAAGAGAGCAAATATGAGTTCGCTAAATATCCCTTTGGGAATTATAGATAACATATGTTATCAATTAGCATTTGAAATAAGTCATTTGGGTATATGTTCTGGTAGCCAAAAAGTCAGTTGAAAGCTCTAGAAAAGTTATATATATTGCTACCAAAAGATAATTTCCATTGAAATCTCCGAAAGAGCTAAATATATTCCTATTCAAAGGAATAATTTTGATGATCGTACTAGACATGTACGAGTGAGATTGAATCACATGTTATGGTAAACCAAAAGTTTACGAAATTTAGAAATGTATATACACACTTGTATGTAGTTGGTATGATCGGTTAGACCATCCTGATCAATAATGATGTGAAAGCTATTGACATTTACATGTACATATATTAAAAGAACATGAAGTTCTTATGATACTTATTCTCAAAGGAATGGATTAAATTCCATTTATTAAAGAACATGAAGTTCTTGTGTTGCTTAAAGGAATTGATTAAATTCCACTTACTAAAAGAACCTGAAGTTCTTGTGTTGTTTGTTCTCAAAGGATATAGATGATCCCACTTACCAAAAGAATTAGAACTTGAAGTTCTTGTGCTGAAGTTGAAACTATATATCTTGCATATCTGAACGAAATATGGGCACATATATCCACAAATGTGGAAAGTTTTATATGATTTTAGTAGATGCATCTACATTGTTTTATCAACTTACAACCAGAAGTTTGTGAGATTGATTCTAAAAGGATTCAGATTATGCAATTAGACTATTCATTTTGCAAAAGCTTGTGGGTTTATATTTTAGGCTATATCAGTTGTTACAAAGCCTATTGATTATGAAAAATACAGTTTATCAAATTTTTAATTGGATGCCTCCTATTTAATAGCTAAACTATGAGAACAAAACATTTATTATTTATATGGTATTTCCATATAGCAACACTTATACGCATCAAGCCAACGAGTTATAATAAACTCCCCATTATGATTTGACTTTTGGTCAGAAGTCATATTTCTTATTTTTGAATTTTTGAATGTGCGATATATAGTTGAATTGCTCCACCATAACGCACAAAATGGGCAAGTAAAAAGGGTTGAGAATATATATTGAGTACGAGTCTCCTTTTATGTTTAAATTTTAAACATTAATTGGAGAATCATTTATTAGATGATTTTTCTCAACATTAGTGGGAGAGAATAATCAGCTAGATAAAGAAGGAAATGAATTATCATTATCTAGATCCTCGAATATGAACTAAAAGTTCATAAGATAATTCATGTTATTTCATGTCAACTGCCAGACATATTTACTGACCCAATGAGAGTAATTAAGTCTCATATATCATCTGAAATGCTCTAAGTTTAAATTACATGTTAGAGCAAGTGGATGTAAATCATGCTTTGAAGCATGATAGTTGAAATGGTTCCAATGATCAAGATTCTCGTAAATAAAAAGTATTATGAGATGGTCATATATTGGAGGCGAGTGCTCCTAAAGAGACCCAAGACATAACTAATAATAAAACTCTTGAAGAGTTTTAGGTACCTGAAATAAAGATTGAAATCTTCAAGAGATCTCGATGAGTTATGTCATTACGAGAATGGAACCAGAAAATTGGAAATTTGTCGACAACGATTTTACAAACAATTTTACATAAAATACTTCTATAGAAGTAAAGAAAGAAATCGAGGATCTTGTATAAAATCTATCCATAAGTATAGAAATTGAATCGGTCGATATTGAAAGACACTTTGAACTTCTAAAATAGAAGTATTTGGACCAGCAGTCCAAACACCTAAAGGTGTAATGCAAGTGAGGCACAAATAAGTAGTCGTAAATACGACTGGAACTATGATTTATGAAAAGTTTTAATTACTTCATGGTGGATGCAATTACGTTGGCAGTTATGAAAAATTTTACATGCGTCTAATTATTTGTGGATCCATATTTATCCTTGAAGGATTTAAAATGCTAGAAGCATTTGGAAATTTCTGAGGAAATTTATTTAGACATGTCTCATGAATATTTTGGCGCATTTGGTATAATCGCCTTTGTGAATACTAATTGAGAAAATACTATAAGAATGATCAGATTTCCTTATGTATTTTATAAAGGAGTTTGGATCAAGATCCATTTTGATAATTTTAGAACTCCTAAAGAGCTTCAAATTGAAAACTCGTGAAGTACTTTCAATACAAGTATTTGAATCTTGACATCAAGTTTATCTCGACCTGAAGATCGAGCATTTTTATATATTTCTTTTTGTCTATGAATAGACATAAGTTGAAAGAATCTTAAAGAATATTCAATATGAATAGATCATCTATTGAGTATCCCAATAGTTGTAAGATTGTTGGATGTGAATAAAGATAATTATATCTTTTCTTGGTCTTGAAGCATTATATATTAGTTGGTCAAGAAATATCTATGAATATACAAATATCATTACATTTAGATTTTCAAACATTCATCGATGCTTCCTCAAATCTTGTAGAAATAATTGTTATGCACAAGGCAAGCCAAAAATATGTTTGGCTAAGACTATTGACCCAACATATCCAGAAGATATGTGATTTACTTTCACAAGATATGATACAAATGCTATCATGTGTAGAGATAATGGAAGGTGGATACATCATAGAAAATATTACTCCAAAGTTTCATCCCCCGCCATCTTTAGAAAAATAATATTCAAGCTTGAATTATGAAGATTCAAAGATCTTCTGAGATGTTTTCATGAGGGGAGTAAATATGCGTTGCACTCTTTTTCCCTTAACCGAGGTTTTGTCCCAATGAATTTTCCTAGTAAGGTTTTTAATGAGGCAACATGTTATGTGTACCAAAGATGTGTGTACTCTTTTTCCTTCACTAAAGAATTTTTTCCCACTGAGATTTTATCTTAGTAAGGTTTTAACGAGGCACATTATCTACATAGACATCCAAGAGGGAGTGTTATGAATATTTATCTATGTGGATGTCTATCATGATTAGAACTTTATCTAAGGAGTTTGATTTACTTTATCATTAGGAATATTATCTCATTTAATTAGAGTTCAATGTAATATGTACTTCTTATGGCTATAAATAAATGATTTGATGAAGACATTGTACACAAATCTACATTTGAGAATAATACAAATCTCCCTCTTTCTCTCATCTCTTTGTCCTTCCATTTTTGTTATTTGTTATTTTATTCACACATGCAATTAAATGACTTTGAGCGCAAAATTGCATGAATGACTTCACCGTTAACTGTCGCATCAGCACTTTAACGGTCCACGTCGGTCAAAGGATAATATTATTGCAATTGACTGACTTTGAGGGCACAATTACGGGAAAAAAAAGTATGGACAACATTGCTGATGTTAGGTTACTACAGGAAAAAATTTGACCCTTTAACCTAATTTAATCATAGAGTTTCAACCTTACTTTATATATATATATATATATATTCGACTTGAATTTTATCAGCAAGTGTCAGTCAACAAAAATAATTATCGACAAGTGATATTATATTATAATGAGAATTTAAATTAAAATTTTGTAGATGTTCTTGGAAGAAGTAACTATAAACTCTAAACATGGTTTACAAAATGAGCATAAAAAAGAAAAATGAAAAACTCAATGTAAAAGCTAAATGACATGGATTTTAAATGTCAAACAAACCAATATATTCTCTTGAAACATTTATTTTACTTGCGATTGTAATAATTTTATGATATATCCACGTTTTAAAATATGATGAAGTTAATGGGCGAATCTATGCCGATTGTTGGAGGGGCTCTTGCCCCATGCACCAAATTCCTTTTTTGCCATTGATTTTTTTTATATTTCCTTTTGAAAAAATAGATTAATTATAAATTTTGTAACACCCGTATTTTGGGGCTAGAAGTTAGTCGGGTTTGTAGTCCGAGTTAATAAAATTAATTAAAATAAATTCAACTTGAATTGTGATGTAATTGAGCTTTATTAAAGAGGGATGGACCTATGTTGCAATTTTCCCAAAAGATTTTAAAAGGATGACAACTTTCAAAAGTTGTCATCTTCTCCCTTTTTCCCATTATTTCCAACATGAGAAACACCCACCACCATCTTCAAACCCTCTCAAACTTCAAGCTTATATTCCTTTGATTTCTTCATCATTTCAAGGGCGTTTTTAAAGGTAAAATCATTTTCTAACTCTCATCTTCATTTCCTATCCATACATGGTCTTAGATTTGAAAAATATGAACTCTTGAAAATTAGGGTTTATATCAAAGTTTGGATTTTTAAGGGGTTTTTCATTTTGTTTTGATAAATTGAGTTGGGGTTTTGTTTAATCATGTTGAAATACACATTATATGTTAATTTGGTTAATTTCTAATGAATTTCCGAAGTGGGTTCTTAAACCCATTTTTGAGTTGTCAAAAACACCATTTTTGGTGGGTTTTAGGGTGTAATTAGAGGGCTGATGGTATATGTATGCTAAGGAGATGTTTTGGGACCATTTAAATGTCATTTGGGTGTTTGAAAATGGAATTTTCTGCTGGGTAAAATATGAGTACGAAAATGAGAATTTTGGTGATTGTGTGGGTTGTAAATTGTTGGAGCTTGGCTTGCACTTATGGGTTGATGTGGTGGCTGAATTTAGCAATCATTTGTGAGTATAAAATGTGTTGGAAATTTGGGTCTTGAGAAGGGATTATGGGCTGCTTGAATTAGATAAAGTTTGGGTTTGGTCATGACTTGAAATGTTGGGTTTGATGCTTAAATTGTATTCCGGGTTAGTCACTTTGATGTTTAAGTTGATTGAGGTTGTTTTGCTTGTGTTGAGGTGCTTAGAAGCGAGGTTTTGGGTTGGTGAAGCCTTGGGAGCAAATCCGGAAATTGAAGACCATGGTTGCTTGGTAGTTGAGCTTGGAGTAGAGGTGAGTGGTTAATATTTTTAAATCGATTTTTAAGTGGTTGGTTCAAGCATGTGAACTAGGTTGGGCTTGGTAGACCCACCTAGAGTTAGGATTGGGGTGGTAGCCTAATCCTAAACTTTAGTTAGAGACCTTGGATTAACTCTTTTATCGATGCTATGCCTCGTGATGGTTTGTGTTGTGATGATTGTGTATAAAGTGATATACATTTATGTTGAGGTATGGCTTAATGCGTTGCTATATGTATGTTGGTAACAAATATAATGGGGATACATGTATGTGGATATATGATGTGATAATTGTTTGGATGATATACATGTGATGTTGGTTTGTGAAATGAGGTTATGAGGTGGATTGCATGATTTTTGGAGAATCATGGCGAGTACGTGCTAAGCACGAAAATGATATTAAAATTTATATTGTGAAAGATTGTGGAATTTGATTTATATTGACACTAGTATGCTTGGGTACAATGATTGATCATTAGGATGAGTGTGCACACAAATTAAGTCAAAACGTACGTGGCCTTGGTGGCGTTAAGGCACCAAGAAGGAGTACGGTGATGTAATATTCCACCGGAAGCTTTTATATATTTCTACGTGATGATGAGTGGAATCCCATCCGTAGAGCATGTGGTGATGAGTGGAATCCCGCCCATGCAAGGACCGGTGATGAGTGGAATCCCACCGAGGTAATGTTGTTGTTGGAAATGCGTTCCAACGGGTTATCCGCGTATTCGAGTCATAGCTAGGTGCCAATATGAGGTTGTATGAGTATACCATATGAGATTATGCATGTATGCTTATATGATACGAAATGTGATGCCCTTTATGATTTGATATATGATGTGGTTAATGCATTGAGATATATACCGTTGTAAGTTGAGCTTATGAGATGTTGAGCATGACAAAATGTTGATTATATGTTCATGCATCATGTTCATTTTGGCCCTTGCGGGTCGGAGGTGAGATCATGCATTTCATTTTGGAAATTGCTCGTGCTTGGACCCTGCATTGTCGAAGGTTTGTTTTATGAGCTTACCCTCACTAAGCTTTCATGCTTACGCTCTCTTTTGTTCGACAATGCAGATAAATAGCTTGTGGGTGGCAAGGGCAAGGAAAGGTCTCCAAGTGTTGCTTTGGTGAGCTCAATGTATGAATTTTAAGCGATAGAATGTAATAGTTAAGCAATGGGATAGGTGTTGTTGATTTGTGCTTTTGCTGGTTGTTTAGGAGCATGTTTAGACTCCTTAATTATGTTGTTTTGATTGGCTTGTTGATGCCATGTTTGAATTGTAATCCATGCCTAAATTGCTTACCATGAATGTTGACTATGTGCCCTTTTGAGGTTGCCCTTGTGTTTGAATGTTGAAGTATGAGACTTGAGTGCTTAAATGTCATCTTTGATTCAATTGCATGATTTCCTTGATGTTTATACATGTTGGGTGCTTGTATGGCTAAAGTGGTATGTAAATGTTGTAAGAATGTTTGGTTGGGGCTAGGGAAGTCTTAAATTGCATTTAGACTCGAGTCTTGATCGTTTTTGCTGAGTTTGAGAGGTTTTGCAGTGCAGGGGTATCGATACGGTTGGTACGGTATCGATACCACCTTCTTGTTTCAGGCCTCGTGTATCGATACACTTGAAGGGTGTATCGATACCATTTTGGTCACTGGAGCTACTTTCCATATCGGTATCGATACCAGCCTCTAGTGTATCGATACCATCATCTTAGCGTTGACCGTGGGAAGTCAACCGTTGGGGAGGGTATCGATACACTCTTTAGGTGTATCGATACGGTCTCTATGGGTTGACTTTGGCAAGTTGACATAGTCAAGGGGTATTGATACACCCCTTAAGGGTATCGATACCGCCTGCAGTTAAAGCTTAAACCTAGTCAAGGGGTATCGATACACCCCTTAAGGGTATCGATACCGCTTGTAGTATAAGTATAAAATTGGGCTGTAACATGTTAGTTTGAGTTCGTTTGTTTGTTTCGTGAATGTTGTTCCGCTATATGATCACATAGGATTAAATATTCATCTAGACAAAATTTAAAATGAAAAAAATAGGGTTGCTAACCGAGGGGGAATTCCTTATGGGGTTTTCACTCGGACCGGTCATCCGGCCAGACCGGGACGAGGGGGTTACAAATTTTATTCCCCTCGCATTTTAAAATCTACGTTTTGTCCTTGTTAGCCTCAAATTCTGGCTTCTAGGTGTGAGCAAAACTCGACTCGACTCGAAAAAATCGAATAACTCGACTCGAGGTAAAAATACTCGACTCATCTTGACTCGACTCGAAATTTCATAAACTCGAATAACTCGAAAAAATTTCAAATAAAGTTTGAGTTGTAAAATGGAATTTCGAATAACTCGAAATTTTTAGTGATTACTAGATTTATTTTTAAGTTCGAGACGAGTCCCTCTATTTTTTATGATATATACATACTTATATATAAAAATATGAAGAAATATTGTCACATGTGAAAAAAATATGTATGTGCAGATCTTATATGATTAGATAAAGGAGTTTAAAGTGGAATCAAACCCTACTATAACATGATAAATAATTACAGTTAAATTTTTATAGGAACTCGAAAACTCGACTCGACTCGAATTTCTTAAACTCGACTCGAATCGAAAAAATTCCAAATAAAGTTTGAGTTGTAAAATATGACTCGTCAACTCGAATAACTCAAAATTTTTTGACTTGACTCGACTCGATCGAACGCTCACTCCTACTGGCTTCGTCCATGTATGAGTTGAGATGGGTGAGATTTAACTTTTTTCTTTCAAGTGAAAATTTCACATATTCTATTGTTAATCTCAACTATCCATTTAACCCATCAAACGATCTAAAAATCGTGTAAAATTTAATTTTTTTTACGTTGTGTAACTAGATCATATCCATGTGTGACTGTGTGTGTGTGTGCTGAATTGACCTATTTTTGCGTTTACCGATTGAAGTCTTTTGAAATGAATTGCAGAGAATAAATACTTTCTCGCCAGGAGGAAAAAATTAAAGCCAAGAATCCTCTTTTTTCTATAGCAGAACTAAACTGAAGTTTCTTCAGAATGCCCATTCAAACCAAAGCAGACGTATACGGAAGAATCATAACATAAAAAAATTGTCCACAAAAATTGTTTTTTATGCGTCTGTAAAACCACTCAATTTAATTCGGTAACAAAACAAGCAAGAAATCGAAATAATGGATTTGTCTCATATATCAAAGTATTTCGAAATAAAGATTTTCGGTTTTTAGTTTCAATATTTTGAATTGATACGTTAGATATAGAATATAGCAAGGGCGCTCCTTCGCCTAACAATCTTTATTATTTAAAACGGTTCTTTCGGGCAATTATCAAAAGAGGGCAATTGCTTCGAATTTAATCAATTGAGATATCTGAAAACAATAACAATATCAATACAACAATAATATATATATAAACCATATTCTTCGTGATTGCAATCGAGGGGTTTGTTAGTAATGCAAAAGTGGTTATCCCACATTGAGTGAGAAACTAATATGTGAAGGGTATTTATAGCCTTCATACTCCTCTTCCTTGTTAAGTAATAAAGAACATAGACTAGTCTCGCGCGTCGCTGCCACTATCTGTTTCAGTTTGAGTTCGTGTTTCGAGTAATACGTGTCTACGACACGTTTGCGCGTGTATTATATTTTTTTGGAGAAAATCTGTATGAATTTTTCTCACGGAATAAAATTGTGAGAATATATTTTCTTCTAATCTTTTGAATGACGATTTTACCCTCAATTTATAGCAAGCTTTGCATGGCTATTTGCATCAGAAATACATAAGAAACTCAAAAGCTTTCTTTCATCTTCCATTGTTTTTTCCACTATTGTCCACTTCGCATTCGGGTGTACGAATTCCGGAGAGTCATGTTAACTTTAGGGGACGATTCGCCCACAGCAGCGATTACACACATAGGGGCAAATTCGTTTCTAAGGTAGTGACCTTCTTCTACGACACGGTTTCGTTGATCACTATTGTTTTTATTTTATTTTCCAGTCAGTACTAACGTGTCATTTTGTAGTTCATATTTTCAACAGGGTTTGTCTAAAATACATCGGGTTATGGTACGGTTATAATGCGGTACCAACTGAAAATGTAAAATATGTTACTAAAAATGTAAAAACATTTTCAGTTGTGGAAAGTATCGAAACTTTTGTATGAACTGAAACTGAAAATGTTATAAAAAAATGTGATATTTTCAGTATCGTGTTTTAATTTTTATAATATTTTCAGTTTGTGTTGTACCGTAATCGTACCGTAACTTGTCGTACCATAGATTTATCGACAATCGAAGGTGAACGACAAAAGAGATAAAAGATTAGGCTTCTCCTTCCGATCCGTCCCTTCCTACAAGCTACAACAGACATGTTTTTTTTTTGCGCTCGGCAATGAAGTATTTTATTAAATGAGGTTATAAACCTCAATAAGCAATACATCGCGAGAAGACCAGAGACGTAGCAGGACACGTTAGGGGTGTTCAAACGTCGGTTAAATTAAATTAACCAACCAAATCGAATTAGTTAGTTTAAACGGTCGACACCGAAACCTTTTCGGTCGGTGAACGATTAAAAATCTTTTCAAAGTTCGGTTATCAGTTAATTAGGTTCGAAATTGGTTAATTAACCGAAATATATAAAAAATTAAATATATTATTCATATTAAGGCCATACCCATTAAAATTCTAAAACCCACTTCTAACCCAAATGAAAAATCTAATGTTTAATCTAAAATTCTAATGTTTTATCTATGTTTAGATATTGTTTAAGTTAAATACAAATTATCTTTGTGAACTAAAAAGTATTTTCAAGAATTTTTATTTTGTAATAATTTTGATTAGTGATAAAAATTGATAAATTTCGGTTAATTCGAAAATCGACCGAATTAACCGAAATTTGTTCGGTTCGATTAATTTTTTTGAAAAAAAGATTTTGGTTCGATTAACGGTTAAAGATTTAAAATTTTCAATTAATTCAATTTTGGGTAATTCGATTCGGTCACCGACCGAATTAACTATTTGAACACCCCTAGGACACGTGGCACGCTCCTAAGTTGCCACGTGAAATTTTGGTGAAAAAAGTCCAGAAAAATATACTTCAAGAGCATCTTAGCAATTTGACCATTTTAATTTCTGAAGTAAAAAAAAATAAAAAAGGGAAAAATCTTATCCTTTCTCGTTCATCTTCTTCTTCTATTTCTTCCACTATGAACTCTGATCGTTCTCGTTCAAAACGTCCATTCATCTTCTTCTCCTCCTTCGTTACTTTTGAAGGCAAAAAAAAAAAAAAAACGAAAGGTAAAAAGTTCAAAACGTTAACGATATCGTTTTCCTTCTCAGATCTGAGAGAGGTCGAAAGGTAAAAAGTATTCCGACTTGATCTAGGAAGATGGTCCAAAGCTTGAAGGAGTGGTTCTCCACCCTTTTTCTTCATTCTATTTTCTTAAACCCCTTTTTTGTGGGTTTATTTCTCAGTTTTTTTATGGGTTTATTTCCCAGTTTTTGGTTAATCAAACGGATTTTAATTTATATTATGAAAAATGATCACTTATGGGTTTTCTAGATTTTTTTCCCCAGTTTTTTTATGGCTACTAAATATAAATGCCTGAATATGTTTTGTAGCTTCCGCGTATCAGACTTGAGAAAGTGTAAAAATTCAATCCTGGTTGGTATATTATGCGGACAATTATTGTTTTGCTTTAGCAAAAAAAAATGTGGTAAAAATAAAATCTGCTAGTTTAGTTATGCGAATCCCTGCGGCCTAAATCTTTGAAAAAGATTTGAGAGAGAAATACCGGAAATAAGAGAAGAAAAAGAAGAGATGAAGAAGAGAAAAGGATGAGTTTAGAATAGGTTGTTGCCTAATTTAATACAATTAACGCAATACACGGTTAAATATTATTAAATTTTTGATAATTTTTAAATAATTATAAAAATTTTAAATGATCGACATGCAATTAATTATATATTTTAAAATAAAATTAAAAAAATCATTCTATGAAATATTGTCACGGACCAAAAGTCATTAAAACAAGCCAACCATTAATCATTCTTACCCCCTCCAAGTCTCCAACTAGAATTCTTTTACATATCAATATGTGTATATAATTAATCGGGTAAACTACATAAATGGTTCCTCGACTATGATCCAATTATCTTTTGCATCTTCTGACTATTAGAAGTTACAAATTGGTCATTCGACTTAAAAAAAGTAACATATTGCTCCGGCACCGTTAAAATTTTAACGGCTCATGATGTGACTGTTAATATAAATTGATATAATTACATAATTAGCCATCAAGTTTTACACTTATTTTAGTACTAAAAAAGTAACTCACGTAATTTTAATAATATATCAATTTAGTCCATATTCTTTTCTATTTTCCCCTTCTTTAATTCTTCAATTCAAACATAATAATTCTCCGTCGATACCCATTTAGAGTAACAATAATTTGCTTGGCTGAAGACTCTAAAACTTCTTTCATTGACGGTGAACTAATGAACTCAAACCTACATTCAACATCACGTTCAAGAGATTTGACAGTTCTCCCTTGGCTGTTAGTATACATTAAAATTACAGAATTCTCCTTCCCTACACGTCCAGAGCGGTGCACAAAGTCTCCACATCATTGGGAAGCTCATAGTGGATAATCTGAAGAAAAGAGCAGTGAGTGTAATAGTCTTCTTCATATGCTATTTAGAAAGCACTATCTACATTTTAAAGCTAAAAAAGTTAAAAAAAATGTGATAACTTAAATAATAGTTTAGGGTTTAGTCTTCGGGAGGTTTTTTTAATGAGGCACATGGTTAAGTCTCGGTTATGAATAAAATTATTTCCCTTGTGTTTCAAAAAAAAAAAAGATGATTGGTTTTAGTTAATTGGATAGGATCATGAGTGAGGTGGTAAGAAAGATTAATGATATAATTTCTTCTAATTTTGTTTTGAAATATGATTAATTGCATGTCGAGTCTTTAAAATTTTTAATTATCATTTAAAAGTCATTAAAAATTAATGGTGTTCAACGGTGTGCGTCACCCGTTCTAGAATTTTTCTAAGGGAAAATATCACATGCACTGGTGGTGGAAACAAAGATTTTCTACGAGTGCCTTAATTTTAGGGTTTAGGGAGTCTATTTAGGTTTAAGTGTAGGTTTTAGAATTTAGGGTTTAGGGTTAGAATTTAGGGGTTTTAGGATATGGTTAGATTTTAGGGTTATATGATTAGAGATCTAGGTTTTAATCAAAAACCTTAAATTTTAACAACAAACTCTAAATTATAACTACGCTCTCTAAATTCAAAATTCTTACCCCTAAACCCCTAAATAATAAACCCTAAACAGAGTCTCTAAACTCTAAAATTGATGTACTTGTAGAAATAAAATTTACACAAATACTTGTGCATGAAATATTTACCCATATAAAACACACATTTTAATCTTAAAAACTTTGCTTCTAAAAAATATAATTTAAACAATTGTTTTATAATAAAGCAAAATAATAGATAGAGTTTGCTTGTGGGTGTAAATGTCAAGAAGGGGTAATTACAAAAGACAAAACATTATATTGTATTGTGTTGAAATAATGTCTAAAGATACTTCATTTTGGAGAACTGGTTGGTTGAGGCATAACATCATTAGGTAAGAGTGAAGGGCTGTTCTTTTACTTATTTATTTTTCAAATAATTGTTGAGGTTGATTTGTTGTAATAACAAACAATTGGGATATGCTTACATAATAAATATGTAACTCAAAGAAAGTTCTTGCATATTACTTGTATAAGTATACACAATAAACTGTCATTTTATTATTGGACAACTTTTATACATATATTTGTTTAGTTATAGGTTTTGTTTTGATATATTTGTCAACTCATTCTAGTAGGTCACTTTTTTTTCATTCTCAAAATCTAATCAATCTCTCTCTATAGGTTATTGGATGATCCAAAATGTTTTAAAAACAAAACAAAACACTAAGAGTGACATATGAGATGACCAACAAATGGTCCCAGCTGCTATGATGGAATTGAAGATGATTCAAATTCATGTGCCTCCAAACCTGGATATGACTTCACCCTTCCTATTCATTGTCATTTCAGAAACATATAAATAGGGCCGGCAATTACTCATAGATGGTGGTCCATCCAACCCACTTAATTCAATTAAGTGGACGAAAATTCAATAAAACACAGGTTTGATCAGTTTAAAGTGAGTGGCGGATATAGTTAATGATGGATTCGGGTGAAATTTTTTTAACCCACCATCCGATCCGTCACCCCCAATCCATCAATATATTATTAATTTTAAAAAATATTTTGAATTCTAGACTTTTTAAGCTTTTGTTTATTATTGGAAAATGAGAATTTTGTTTATGTAAGTTCTGTTGTATGTAAGATTATTTGAAAATTTAGAACTTAAATAATAGTTAACTTTAATGTATTAAATATTAAATAATTTTAGTGAGATTTTACATATATTTTTAACTATAATTTTCTAATAATAGAACTCATTTATGATCCGATCCACCCGCCTCATCCGTGGTTGATGGGTGAGGCGGATTTGGGTCAACGATTAAGCGGGTGGTGGGTAGGTTGTGTGACGATTTGAGATACGGATGATGAGGTGGGTGAAGCTCCAACCCACCCAAATTCGACCCGTTGCCAGCCCTACATATAAATGTCTCACTCCTGCCTTGTAAATTTATTTATGAACTCGACAAATTCAGACTATGTTTAGTAAGAAAAAAATAATTAACTTGCTAAAAGTATGATCTCTTATTACATAACAATTTATAAATCCGACAAAATCAACTCGACTTGAATTGGAGAAACATCTTACAAAACCAATCAAATTTGAGACCGGATTTAGACGAATAACTTGTGCTGAATTGGATATTATTTAATGACAGTCCCAATATAAGTGATTTCGTATCAAGTTTGATATTGGAGATGAGCTAAGAAAATAATAATTGTCATATATGAAATGTGATATTTGATAAATGGAGCTTTAAGATTTGTAAATTATGGAAATGACAATTTTCGTTATCGAAAATCTGTTAATTGAGACTTTGATTATTAGTTTAGTTTTGGGTACATTTGACAATAACATCTGTTATAATATGGATTAAGGCATACTTAGTATCTAAAATATACATTTTTGTACCGAGTTGTTTTCTAAAAAATATTCCGAGACGTTTTTCTCTTTAAACTTTAAATCGTCACAATTATTGTCCCATTTATTAACGTCCGTCAGGAAAAAATTTTGGCTAATCAGAGTGTGCCATGTGGCACTTTAAATAAAAAAGGGAAAAACTACATATTTAGTACCCTAATTATACACACGTTACTATTTTGGTATTTCAATTATTATTTTTGACGAAATGGTACTTAACGTTACATTTTTTGTTATGTTTTGGTACCTCCGCCGTTTAAAATTAACGGAAATGGTGACGTGACTTGAGTTAATAATAATACAGTCTATCAATTTAAACATTATTTTAATTTTTGGATTAAAATTGTAAATTCTTCATTTTTCTTCTTCTTCCAGTTGAACATTTTTTGGGTTTTGGAGTTAAAAAAAAATGCTAGAGACAGTCAAAGCTTTAGGATTTGAGGATCGATGGGGGCTATTGAGGGGTCCATTAGAGGACCCAAACACCATGATCGAGATATCAGCGAGAATACGAGGGGGTGAGAAATGGATGCGACAAAATTCTATCAAAATTAAGATGATGTTTACCCCCCAAAAAAAAGTACGATGATGTTTTAAATTGATGAATTTTGGACTAAATTGATAATATATATAAGTGTTTTGGACTAAAACTATGATTATATCAAGCCGCGTCATCATTTTCGTTAGTTTTTAATGATTGGGGTACCAAAACAGAATAAAAATGTAATGTTAGGTACCATTTTGTCAAAAATAATAGTTGAGGTATTAAAACAGTAAAGAGAGCATAGTTAGTTTTCCCTAAAAAAATCTGGCCGGCTATAATAGAAGTGGGTAATTTGAATCTTACGTCTCCCAGTTTTATTTTTGTTCACTTCAGCCACTATTTTTTTTATTTAATTCAAAATTAACCACAACTTGTTTCTAATTTTTATAAAAATATGTAAATGACATGTTATGTCTTCAAGTTTAGTTTTTATTCAGTTTAATTCTTAAAAAATAAATAAAATTATAATAATTTTAAAAGTTTTCCCTCTTTTCCTCTTCTCGATTAGGGTTTTGTACTTAATGTAAGTATTTGAAGAAATCCAAATACTGCTACCAAGCAACCGGGTTGGTTTTATGACATCAAATTGAGCACTTTCATCATTCTGGATTAATGTTGTCAATGTCGAACTTGATTAAAAAATATCTTTGTACCGAAAACTAGGGGAGTATACGGTTCGATTTCGGTTTAATTTGGTAAGCTATTTTAGTAACCATCGGTTCGGTTAACCTCAATTTTTGATTTTTTTCATATTAACGTTAGTTTTTGAAATTTTGTATTTTATTTTGACAAAATAACTTTATTTGATGACTTTTAAACAATAATAGTTAAAGTTTTAAAGTGTTTTTCATAAATATTTATTAAAAACATAATTTTTAAGTAAATAATAATAATTAAAAATACATTTATAATATTTTAAGTATAAAATACATATTTTTACATCAAAAGATAATTATAAATTAAATAAAATATCAAATTCGGTTCAATTCGGTTAACTACGGTTTGCAATCTTATGAACCATAAACCGCTCAAACACCTCGGTTCGGATCAGTTTTCGATTTTACGATTAACCATGCTCAGCCCTACCGAAAACACACATTGCAGTGAGTGTAATAGCGGCAACACTTAATGTTATCAATATCGAACTTGATTAAAATATATCTTTGTAGCGAAGGTGGTGAGGACATCAAATGCCATTGTCTGTCGTCCATAGAGCTCGTTGGTGGCAGTGATGACTCAGGCACTCTTACTCACATCGTGCAAGTTATGTGTGGGTTGCCGAAGAAGACCGAACGTTGGTCGGGATTGTTACCTTTGTCGAATGCGAAAAGTTTTTCAGGAACGAATGAGAATCATCGTGCAAGTTAAGTGGTTGCTCGTACGACATAATGTTCGGACTCTGAGGGATTCGCGTGGTCGTAATTCGCTGGTGCTAATATTTGCCTCAAGCGAGGGAAGGTTATTAAGTGACTTTCGCAAGTCTGAGAACTCGAACGGGATTTCTAAAAAGAGTTGAAAGGTAATTTTTGTGTTTGAAATAATTTGCCGACATCTCGATCCTTCAACGCTTTATTGTGGGCATTCATTCTCTATATGAAGAATGTGCGAACGTGGACTTCGGTATATTGAATCCAGCGGATAATCATGAAAATTTTTTGTTTCGCGCATGAACTTATTTTATTATAGCATGTTGTGCTTTAATATCCGCAATGTATTTTTTTTATTAATAGGAATAAAAGTTATTATCTCTTTTTTCTATTTTGGCATAAATGTTTGAAGTATTTTTTATCTTATATCGTGATGAAGTATTGACTTTCTTTTGGGATGAATTCTTGCCCCTAGTAATGAGAAACTTATAGAGTATATATTATAAAATTGGAATTATAAATTATACTTATATTTTAGTGTTAGCACTGTGCTTCTATTTCCAATATGAGTAAAAATTATTGTTTCTCCACTTTTAATTTTATGCTATTCTTAAAACAGTTTTTTCTTTAAATTGACCAAACATAAATACAGACTTTTGATATTGTAAACTTGCAAGATATATAGATAGCAAACTATATTTTTTTTGTTCGTATATTCATTTTGGATGGGAGAATTCTTGCCCCCCGAGTAGAGCAATCGTTGCAAACTTATTCTGTTGAAATATATAAGGGTATTTTTGTAAATATGTATTTATCTGTTAGTTTGTTAACCTTTTATAGAAGGTTAGTTGTATATATAGGGTAGTTATTCCTTATTTGTTCAACTGATTGAATAATAAAATTCATCTGAGTTTTTCTTCTTCTTTTCTTCTGGTAAACCACACGAGTTTCTTTACTGACTTTCTTTCACCACGTCGGCGATCAACAACAACTCAACATGGTATCAGAGCCACACAGGCGGTGGTTTTTCCGATGAACATCTCGACTGCAGAGCAGCGTCTAGGTTTGAACAGGTTTTAGCTACTGTATCGTCGTCTTCTTCCAGTTTTTTTCTCTCTTAATTTCTTGATTGTTTCTTGATGGAAACAACAATAGATTCGAATCATATTTTGTACTTGCATGCCTCGGATACACCGGAAACACTTCTTGTTTCTCATCAGTTAACGGGGATAGAGAACTACAATCTTTGGAGCAGATCTATGAAGATTTCTTTGTTAGCCAAGAACAAGGTAGGTCTTGTAGATGGAACTTGTAAGAGGGAGTCTGTTGTAGAGAGTCTAAGGCCTCAGTGGGATAGGTGTAATGCCTTGGTCTTATCTTGGATTTTAAATACTGTTAGTCAAGATCTTTCTATAGGAATCGTTTTTGCTTCCAATGCATCGATGGTCTGGGCAGATCTTAAGGAAAGGTTTAATAAAGTAGATGGTTCGAGGAAATATTACTTACATCGGGAGATAGTAACGCATGTGCATAATCTTTCTTCTATTTGTGTATATTTATCGCGTTTGAAGTTGTTGTGGGATGAGTTTGATGCTTTAGTGCCTTTTAATTCATGTGAATGTGAGATAGCGCGTGAAAATAGTACCATACTTGCGCAGCAAAGGTTGTTTCAAATGTTGATGGGGTTGAATGATTCATACTCCATGGTTAGGAGTCAGATTCTCTTAATGAAGCCTTTACCAAAGATCAATCAAGCTTATAACATGTTGGTACAAGAAGAAGGGCAACACCAACATTCTGTTAATACAGTGCAGATTCAAAACGAGCCAACAACCTTATATTCTTCTTCTTATTCACAAGGACATAATCAATTCAAAAAGAAGTTTAATGGAGTTTGTGATTTTTGTCACATACAAGGACATAAAAAGAAAAATTGCTATAGGTTGATAGGATATCCACCAGATTTCAAGTTTACCAAAAAGAGTGGAATGAGTGCAAAGTAGGTGGCTAATTCAGCAATTGTTGAAGGTGGTGTAGATGCTGTAGATCAGCCTCCTATAACACAAGCTCCAGCATTTACTGCTGAACAATATCAGCAAATCTTGAGTCTTCTTGGAAAGGATCATGTGGTCAAGGGTGCTGCACATATGGCAGATATGTTTTCTAAACCTTCAATTCGAGAGTGGATTCTTGATACAGGGACAACAAGTCACATGACATATGACTTAAGTTGTCTTGATTCTCCTATTGCATGTGATCCCTCTTCAGTAGTACAATTGCCAAATGGTGTTTCAGCTATTGTTTCACATGTTGGCGCATACAAGATATCTTCTTCAAAGGTTCTTAAAAATGTTTTGTGTGTTTCGAGTTTTAAGTTCAACCTCATATCAGTTTCACAATTAGCTAAGGACGGAACAGTGTTATTATGTTTTTTTTCCTAATATATGTATATCGCAGGATCTTTGCAATGGAGAGATGAAGAAGATTGATAGAATGTGAGATGGGTTATATGTTCTTCATACATCTTTGGATTTAAATTCTTGTTTTAGTGTTTGTACTGCTAGTGAATCTTGTTTACGTGTTAGCATGAATTCTGTATGGCATGCAAGGTTAGGTCATATCTCTACTAAAACTTTGTCTCATATACATGGAGTGCATTGTAATGCAAAATCAGAAGCTGAAATAAAAAAATTGTAGTGTTTTCCCTCTTCCAAAGCAGACGAGATTACCTTTTAATTTGAGCACATCTATTTCTAGTCAGCCTTTTGATTTGATTCACATCGATTTATGGGGCCCTTGTCGTGTTAGTACTGTGCATGGTCAACGTTACTTCTTAACCATTGTTGACGATTGTTCTCGTATGACATGGATTCGATTGTTAAAGCTCAAGAGCGATGCTTTTGTAGCTCTAAAGAACTTTTTAAATTTTGTCAAAACACAATTTTCTATTAATATAAAGAAGGTTCGAAGCGATAATGGGCATGAATTCTTCACTAATGAAAGCAATTCTTTCTTTCAAGAGAGTGGTGTAGAGCATCAAAGCTCTTGTGTTTATACGCCACAGCAGAATGGTGTTGCTGAGCGTAAACACCACCATCTTCTTGAAGTAGCAAGAGCATTAAAGTTTCATTCTAACATGCCTACTAAATTTTGGGGATATTGTGTGAATGCTGCTTGTTACATCATTAATGGTTTTCCTAGTAAGATTCTTGAATGGAAATCACCATTTGAAATTTTGTATAAACAACCACCTGACCATTCTATTTTACGTGTCTTTGGATGCTTAGCATATGCCACTGTTGTGAATTACTCAGATAAGCTTGCTCCTAAAGCAATTGCATCCATATTCATGGGTTATTCTCTTGTTCAAAAAGGATACATCTTGTTTTACTTGGAGAATAAACAATTTTTTGTTAGCATGGACGTGGTTTTTCATTAGAATGCATTTCCCTTTACATTTCCTGCTAAGTCATCTTGTCTCTTCCCTCCATCATCACATGATAATTTGAATTTCCTTGATATTGAGCCTGAGTTGTCACCTTTGCCTGTGCCATCTATAGATCCAAGTAATGGACAATGTCCTGACACTGTTATTACAACACAAGGTGGCAAGCAACCTGGACCTAGTGTGATTGATGACAACATTGGGACATCAACACGTGATGATCAGCCTCTCAATAATAATAATCATGTTGAAGTTCCACAAATTCAAGTTGCTGCAAGAAGATCCTCACGTGTGCATCGTCAACCTACTTGGTTAAATGACTACATTTGTGCTAATCCTGGGTTACATAGTAAGCATTCGATGGCCAATTTGTTTCCTATAGGCATTTGCCTTTGCAGGCTCAAGCTTTTGTTGTGTCTATTTCTTCTACGAGTGAGCCACGAACATATAAACAAGCCATGCATGATGAAAACTGGATCCATGCAATGAAACAAGAAATCTCAGCCTTAGAGTCCAATGGAACATGGGATTTGGTAGAGTTGCCAGCTGGGCACAAACCCATCGGATGTAAATGGGTGTATAAAATTAAGTATAACTCTGATGGCTCCATTGAACGTTACAAGGCACGGTTGGTTGCAAAAGGATACAATCAACAAGAAGGCATTGATTATCATGACACCTTCTCACCTGTCACTAAGATGGTTACAGTTCGAACCATTATTTCCTTAGCAGCTTTGAATGGTTGGCCTTTGTATCAAATGGATGTATTTAATGCATTCTTACAGGGCGATCTTTATGAAGAAGTATTTATGACACTTCCTGAGGGTTTTAGTAATCAAAGAGGTGATCATATGTGTTGCTTGCGAAAGTCTTTATATGGTCTTAAGCAGGCTTCACGCCAATGGAACCTAAAGCTCACTGAAGCATTGGTTAAGCATGGCTATGTTCAGAGTCTACATGATTATTTCATGTTCACCAAATGTGAAGGAGAAAGGTTAGTGATCTTATTAGTTTATGTCGACAATCTTTTGATCACAGGGAATAATGCAACAATGATGGATGAGCTTAAGGCAGTCTTGAATCGAAGTTTTAAAATGAAGGATCTAGGCCAATTGAGATATTTCTTGGGCATTTAGGTTATTCGATCAAAAGAAGGGATCATTCTCAACCAAAGGAAATATGCCCTTGAGTTGATAGCAGATTCGGGCCTTGGAAATGCTAAGACTGTGTCAACTCCCTTAGATCATAATCTCAAGTCAAGTCTGCATGGTTCTACAGGTTCAGAAGCATCAGTTGAGGAGAATTACTTAGCTGATGTGGGATCCTATCAGCGATTAATTGGGAGATTACTGTACCTTACCAACACCAGGCCAGACATAGCCTTTGCCATTCAGCATTTATGTATCACCCACACAAAAAAATATCAGTGAAATGGGATTGGTGGGGTTTGATCCCACAACCTCACCCCTCCCTTCCCCTTTAAATGTTAAACCATTGAGCCAAGTGCTCATTTCTGTCATATTTTGCATGGATAAATATTAGAATCAAGTTTGAGCGGGATATTAAATCAAATTTAATATCCCATTTGACCCTTCAGATCTAAGTCTGGTGAAACAAGCATCTAGAGAATTCTAAGAGCCTCTCACCTACCCTATCTCCGTTCAAGCTCCGACAAGCTCTCCCCGGCCGTTCGTGGCATCCTCCATCTCCACCATCATCACCGTCGCGCCACCGCCACCAAAACCCGACCACCCAACCTCCATTTCTGCCCGATGTTTGCACAAAAATGGTGGAAGACCGTTCGGCTTCACCAACCTCGATCTATTTCACCGTCACGTCGTGGCCTCCACCGCCACCGTGGTTCTGTTCACTGTCGTCCGCCGATTACGCCTTTGGGGTTCACTCGCGCCATCACGCTGTCAACTGCCCAGGAGAACGGCTCAATGGTTCGACGAATGACCCACCTAAGTCGCCGTTATTTTCTTTAATTTCCGGTCGTTTCCGTCGCAGTTCTAGCGTGTCGACGGACCAGATGAGATCAGTGCGGCGAGGTGAGTGAAACCCCTTCGGTCGAATGTCTATCCAATTCCGGCAAGGCCTTCATCGGAGCTTCGTCGAATCCGGATATCTCGGCTTCATTTCGGGTAAGATTCAGTGAGTTTCCGGCTTCCTATGCATTGATAACGAGTGTTTTGGGTTGTTGAGATAACAAGCCTTCTTTTTTATGCAGATTCATGACATTTGGGGTCTCCGACGACCTTTTCCGGTGGTCGTTCGGCGACCAAAAACCTAGGGTGAGTACCGGGTTAATTTCGGTCCAATCCGTATACGACCCGACCCGACCCGTTAACCTAACCCGTCTGTCCGATCCGAAAACCCGAATCGAGTCAACTCGTCCGAGTCAGCCTGAGTCCACTCACTTGACCCTGCCCGTTGACTGCTGACGTCATCGTTGACCTGCTGACGTCAGCGTTGACTCTAACCCATGTTAACCGTTGATCTGCTGACGTCAGCGTTGACCTGCTGACGTTAGCGTTGACTTTGACTGTTGACCAAAAAGTCAAATTTTCTGAAAACTCCTATCTTATGTTTTTCGACGTCCTGAGTCTATTTTTGAAGACCGTTTTGCAAAATTCTGATCTGAAAGCCTCCGAATCTGACCTTGAGCCCGAACTTGTTTATGTACTTAATTATTAGTTAAGAGCTTGTGAGTAAAGTCTGATCTTGGAATTTGTGTAATTGAAGGTATTCTCGGTTCCTTGGATGCAATGTCGAGGAAGGTCGAATTTGGGTTCAAGGGTATTCGAATGTCGTATCACGAAACGACTGATGTAACTCGGAATTAAGGTAATACACTACTACCCCTTGTATGCTTTATGAACATGTTGATGTTCGGTTAACGCATGCATGCTTATGATGACGTATACTGTAAATTCTACTTAAATTGAATCAGATTCGAGCAATAAGTATGAATATTAATAAGACCAAATTATCCGAATAAGATTACTAATGGGCTAGCAGTATCAGAAGTTCTAATAATTAAATTCAGTTAATCCGCAACTCAATCAACAATGTGTAAGAATCGAGGCCCAGGATACGGAGTGGGAGATATTAATTATGAAATTACAAAAATGCCCTTGGAGCATAAGTATGACTAAACTACCCCTCTAATAAAGAAAATGACCTAAAATCTGCATTCGACATGATTATGCAATTTACACTACCCAAGAAGTAGGTTTTAATGGAAAGACTTCGGCATCGTTATGCAATACATGTGATACAAACTTGGATAATCCCTAAAATCTGTATAAAACATGAATGAGAATTCTCTGGAAATATTATTGAAACCCTAAGTCTATCCTTATGACAGTAATGCGTGAATTAAATGAGAATGATCGTAATGACAAAAAAGACGGTAATGTCCTCGAGCACCGAAATGTCTGATTGGGTTGAATGACGTTATACCCTCAAGTTCTGTAATGAATGAATCGTCTGTAAAGGGCCAGAGAGTTAGGACGACTTAATCTCGTTTGAGTACGTGAATAATGGAGGTACCAAATGGTAATTCAGGAAAAAAATGGTAGATTTATCTTAGTCTAAAATAACCGAAATACCCTCATGAGTTAATCGGTAACTATGTATTTGACGAAATTATGGATTTGTTAATAAGACTTAAATAGCTAAGGTTCCCTTAAAGTGTTGAGAAATACGACACAGGTATGCCCATCGCTCACCATATCAATGTAAGGTAGGAAGATCCGCATAAATTGTATGTTCGATTGCTCAAAGTTAAACCGTATAGTAAAGTATGAGGGCGACTGTTCAGACATACAATACAATCAGTGTTAAGTTTTGATGCACGCAAATTACTCACATCTGAACGTTGGTAAGTACTGTCAAGTTGGGTTATGCCGCATTAAACAAATTCTGGAGGTTTGATAAATTGTTAGAGCTCCTGAGAATTATAACTTTCGTTCTGATATGATTGTGCCATAATATAAAATTTGTCATGACAGTCAAATAACTAAAAGGCCATGATAGCCTAAATAGTCGGAACATCACTGAAAATATCTGATAACTTAAAAGACTTTAATTTAGAAATTCTCGAATGTCCGGTTAGAAAACTAACGAGCAAATAGGATACCCGAGTTCTGTGAACCATTGCTTATTCAATGTTGGTATAAATTACCAAAATGTCCATATGTGATAAAATGACCATAATGCCCTTATAGGCTTATATGACTAAATAACTCATGATGTGTCTTAACTCTCAAAGATCTTAATGTATCACCTCCTGAATATCTGGGTTAAACCGTTAGTATGAACCCTTTTTAATATGGGTCACGTTTCAGAAATTCGTTCAAATTATCAAAAGTTTAATATGTCTCATTCCGTAAATGCTAAGTATCTCCAAGAAATGATCTATCCCACCTAGTGTGTTCCATGTGTGCTATATTTTGTTGAATTGATTGTATAATGATTTGATCATGAATAATATTATGTTCGATGACATTCTCTGCCTACTTGACGTATGTTTGCTCAATCTGTATACTTGTCATGTGATTGCTTGGTCTATGATGGTATTGCCTGATTGTCTGATAAACTCGATAGTATGATCTGTTAGCTTGACCTATGATGGTACAATCTGTTTGCATGATGAATGCTGAAAATGTCTGCTCTGCTCAATAATATGCTCATTTATCTGTCAAAAGCATGAACTTCTGTTTTTGATACTCTGAATAGAATATGTCTGTTACATGTATTATGTTACTCATGTCTGGAATCTGAACACTGATTACTATCTGGGGTATACTGTTGGGTTATGATATAAAGTCTCTGTTGGTACAGCCCTGATCAAGCTGGTAAATCCTTATGGACTCAAGGTCTCCCCTTGAGTGGCACCTATGCCCATCGAGCCTAAGGTAAGTCCTTATGGACCTAAGGCATCCCCTTAGGTGGCACCTACGCCCATCGGGCCTAGGGTAAGTCCTTATGGACTCAAGGTCTCCCCTTGAGTGGCACCTATGCCCATCGGGCCTAGGTAAGTCCTTATGGACCTAAGGCAGCCCCTTAGGTGGCACCTATGCCCATCGGGCCTAGGGTAAGTCCTTATGGATGCAGTTCTGGGGGACTGCATATTGGTGTAAGGTTGGAGGGTAGTTCTTGTAAACTTCTGTATGAACATTGAACATTTGCATTTAATTTGTTATGTGCTCATAGGATATGATGTTAAGTACTTATGTATGTTGATCTGCACTTATTGGAACATACTAGACGCTAAACTCTCTGATTCCTACCTCGTATGTTATCAGCCTATATAATTTCCGTCTAATTCTCAAGGTTTGATAAAAGAACAAATACCATTATTCTTGAGTATGATGCAACCTCGAAATAGTAGAACAGAAAGGAATAGAGGTCTGTCGCCGCTTGAAACATCATGAAAATGTTATGCCTACCATATATCTGCATGAGCTTATAGCATCTTTTGGTAGTTCTGTATTACTGAGCTTTTCCAAGCTCACGTTATTTTTACCATCGCAGGTTAAAAGATTATAGCATGGTTTAATGTTTGACATCAGAGTTCAAAGTTCACTCGGCGTTGTCTTGGAGTGCGGTACTGTATAGTTAGTGGGTATGTATGTCATGTATTATTTTATGGCAGTATCTGTAAAATATTTTCTGAAGTTTTTATTATGTGTTTAAATGACACCCCGAAATGATATTTTAAACAGAAGATGGTTTTATAATTTAATAAGTGTTTTGAATAAATAAAAATGTTTTATGTGTGTTTTTACTGTGGGTCGCTCTTGTGACCCTAATGTGACTTCCTAGGATCCGCTGTAATGCATAGACGAGTCTAGGGGGTTACATTTTAAGTCAGTTTATGCATAGGCCAAGGAAGGAACACTATGATGCAACATTAAGGGTTGTGCGATATATTAAAAAAATCTTGGTCTGGGTATTTTACTTTCAGCACAAGGAGAACCCAACATGATTGCATATTGCGATGCTGATTGGGCTGTGTGTTCCTTGACAAGGAAGTCTGTCACAGGGTACTATGTCAAGTTAGGACATTCTCTGATTTGTTGGAAATCAAAGAAGCAAACCACAGTCTCTCGATCTTCAGCAGAGGCTGGATATCGAAGCATGGCTTCAATAACAACTGAGGTCATTTGGTTGAGGGGTTTATTGCAAGAACTTGGTTTTCAACAAGAGCAGCCAACACTTCTGTATAGTGACAGTCAAGCAGCGTTGCAAATTGCATCTAATCCAGTGTTTCATGAACGCACGAAACATATCGAAATCGATTGTCACTTTATACGGGAGAAAATTCAAAACAAAGTTATCTGACCTCAGCATGTGTCTACTGTAGAACAACAAGCAGACATTCTAACCAAGGGACTTTCTGTTCATCAGCACGAGTATCTCAAATTTAAGTTGGGTGTGAAAGACGTTTTTCACCCTCCAACTGTAACACCCGGGTTTGGGGGTTAGGTGAAAATAATATTTTAATATTATTCGAGCTCGGTTTTATAATTAAATTAATGTTGGGGTTTTTGCTTTCAAAATAAATCATGTTGGGCCTATTTTGATTTAAAACCCAATAGTCATGGATTTCCATCCTTGTAAATGACTCACTTCATTAAGGGCAAAATGGCCTTTTGACTTTTAAGACAAAACAAATCAATTAGAGGAAAATACCTAACACCACTATTCATCTTCTTCTTCAAAAAGAAGACCAACGTGAAATAGAACCTCCTCACCTCTCTACTATTCCATCACCATACACCTTCATCCTTGGTGATTTTTGAAAGGTAAACATATTTCTAACTTGTCCTCACTTCTCTCTACATGTCTATACCTTTAGTTTTCATTAAAACCCTTGATTTTGTATTTTGGAGTTTTTGAGTTTTGAATTAAAAATGTTAAATTTGTTAGCTTTTAGTTGAGCTTTTGATTTGGTGATGTTAGATGAGTCATTTGTTGTCCAAAAGGTCCAACATACCTAATTTTTACAAGGTTTTATAATGATTTCCGGAATGGTGTTTCAAGAGGGTTTTTGGAGGGTTTTAAAGTGGTTTTTGGGGTAGTTTCATGTTGGCTATTGAGTGCTGGTGTTAGTATGATATATGAGGGTCACTTTGGGTGTATTTGATGGTTGTTTGGATGCTTGAATTGGAAGATTTCAGTGGGTTTTGTGGGTTGCTCGGGAAATCTATTTTGGGCTTGATTTTGAGTGTTGGTTGCTTGAAAACGTTAATCTGGGTTAGTTCTGACGATGGGTTATTGATTGTGGATGTTTTGTTTGTGTTTGGGATTGATTAGAATCGAGGTTGGGCATCGGTGAAGCATCGGAGGTAAATCCGGGAATTTGAAGGTGGTCGCTTGCTTGGTATTTGAGCTTGGGAGCTTAGGTGAGTGGTTAATTGTTTTACATGGTTTTAAAATGATCGGTTCGAGTATGTGGACTAGGTCGGGCTTGGAAGACCCACCTAGAGTTAGGATTAGGGTGGTAGCCTAATCCTAAACTTGATCTAGAGCCTTTGGATGAACTCGTATATATGGATGTGTATGCCTCGTATGACTTGTGATATGATTGATTATATATATTGTGTATACATGTGAGATGAGGCATGATTTTTGATGTTTAAGGCATGCATGGTAATGGTTCATGATTGTGTTCATGGTGAGTACGTGCTAAGCACGGAATTGATTGAAATGAGTAATGTGGAATGAGTAAAATGTTGGCACTAGTATGCTTGAGTACAAATGATCGATCATTAGGATGTTAGTGTATACACATGAGTCAAAAGTCGTGTGTGGCCTTGGTGGCGTTGAGTCACCAAGGAGGAGTACGGGTACGCCCGGAAATTGTATTTATATATAGTCGGTGATGGGTGGAATCCCATCGATGGGGCGTGAGGATGAGTGGAATCCCCTCCGCGAGATCGGTGATGAGTGTAATCCCACCGTGAGGTAATGTGGTTGTTGGACGTGAGTTCCAACGTGTTTATCCATGTATTCGGGTCATAGCTAGGTGCCAATGTTGATTGATATGTGTATCAATGCGTTGTGATATATGATCCTTATTTGGATGTTTAAATGTGATTACATGTGTTGTGGAATAGAGCTCATAATCATGGCATTTAATTGAATATTGGTCATGCATCTTTTATCTTGTGGCTCTTGTGGATACTTGGTAAATATGTGTTTTGCCTTGGCTAAGATCGTGCTCGGACCCTGCAATGTTGAGGTTTGTTTTTAAGAGCTTACCCTCACTAAGCATCATTGCTTACGCTCTCTTTGTTCAACATTGCAGATCCTTAGTTCGTGGGATGCTAGAGCAAGTGGAGGGCCTCCAAGTGTGGTTGTTGGCTTGAGTACATCAAGTATGAACTTTTAAATGTTGAGTGTGTAATAGTTTAAGCAATGGGACATGAGTTATTTTGATGGATGATTGTTGGTTGTTTAGGAGCTTGCTTAGACTCCATGTTATGTTGTTTTGTATGGCTTGTTGATGCCATGTTTGAATTGTAATCCATGCCTAAATTGCTTACCATGAATGTTGGTTATGTGCCCTTTTGAGGTTGCCTTTGTGTTTGAATGATGAAGTATGAGACCATGAATGCCTAAATGTCTTCTTTGATCAATTGCATGATTTTCTTGATGTATGTACATGTTGGGTGCTTGTATGGCTAAATTGTGATCTGTAAATGTTGTATGAATGATTGGTTGGGGCTAGAGAAGTCTTAAATTGCATCTAGGTTCGAGTCTTGTTCGTTTTTGCTGAGTTTAAGAGTTTTGCAGTACAGGGCGTATCGGTACGCCTGAGGGCCGTATCGATACGCTATTGCCTCCAGGGCTCAAATTTGGTTGGGCGTATCGATACACGGGGGCGTATCGATACGGTTTTTGCTCACTGGAATTCTGAGATTTTGGTGAGATGTTATCGTATCGGTACGGTAGGTTAGAGTATCGGTACGGGTTTATCTCGTTGACCACGAGATGTTGACTGGGAAAGGCGTATCGATACCCTTAACACGTGTATCGATACGGTCTTCCTGTGTTGACCCTTGAGTGTTGACTTTGGTCAATGTGTATCGATAACCTTGACAAGTGTATCGATACGGCCTGCTTAATTACAGAAAATGGACTGTTTTATGAATGATGTCTCGAATGGTTGATCTATATATTGCTCTTGTTTCCGCTGT
The DNA here is from genome assembly GCA_958450335.1 of Hibiscus tridactylites. Taxonomy (NCBI): domain Eukaryota; kingdom Viridiplantae; phylum Streptophyta; class Magnoliopsida; order Malvales; family Malvaceae; genus Hibiscus; species Hibiscus tridactylites. The sequence continues at coordinate 66,517,444 of OY288285.1, read as the reverse complement.
CGTGTTTCACATAGGTAATGGTAATGCATTTAGACAAGATAAATAAAAGAAATTTTTAGGGTCGTTAACCGAGGGGGAACCTTAACGGGTTTCGCTTCGGTTTTCCCCGTGTGGCCCACTCGGACCGGTCATTCGGCCAGACCGGAACGAGGGGGTTACACAAACTTGAGGGGGTGTGTTGAAATATATAAGGGTATTTTTGTAAATATGTATTTATTTGTTAGTTTGTTAACCTTTTATAGAAGGTTAGTTGTATATATAGGGTAGTTATTCCTTATTTGTTCAACTGATTGAATAATAAAATTCATCTGAGTTTTTCTTCTTCTTTTCTTCTGGTAAACCACACGAGTTTCTTTACTGACTTTCCTTCACCACGCCGGCGATCAACGACAACTCAATATATTCTAGTGTGAATTGTTGAGTTAGAAACTTTGAGACTTTTCATTTAAGACATTTGAATTTGATAATCTATTTTATTCAACGTTTCTATTTTTTTGTATTTCCTAACAACCTCAAATAATTTTCTTAATAAGAGTAGCTTGCTTAGTCGATGTTTTTATCTTTTGTTATTATGAACATCACATTTTCTCGGAGCAACAATGCTTATCACTGAGGTAAATGTTAGCACCAGCAAACCACGACCACATGAATTCCTCATAGTGCGAATCTCATAGCGTGTGAGCAATCACTTATGACTTTTTGCGAACACAATATAAAAACGGCGTTGTTATCTCGGACCATACAATAGCACATGTGGTCCGCCTTAAGCATCGACACATGTGCATACATACGTAATCCTCCTTAAGTATCGACACCTGGTCACAGCGGTCCAAACCCTTATAAAAGGCCCATGCAACCAAGAGGCCAGGGAGGAGGGCAAACCCCTTATTCTCACCACCAAAACACTCCTCACCACGGCCTGAATCATCCCTCCCCTCTGTCTAAGAGCACCGTCGGGTCGACCTATCAACATATTTTAATCACTACAAGAAAATGCATTATTTGTGACAGTGAAAATGGTCACTAAAAGTATTAAATTTAGTCACTGAAATTTTTAGTGACTATTTTTCTAAGTCGTCACTAATAACTTTGTCACTATTATATTTGTGACAACTTTTATGCATTTCGTCACAATTAGTTATATTTTTTATGACTACATTTTGACACAAAAGATTAATAATAGTGACTAAAATTTAGACACTAATGTTATTCTTATTAGTGACAAACATTTTATCACAAATATATATTGAAATAGTGTCTAAAATATGTTAGTCACCTTCAATAACAAAAAATTAATTATATTTTTAGTTGTAACCATTAGCATTTCATTTGGCCATTGAACCTTTTAATTATAAATGATGTGGTACCTTCATATTTCAATTTTTAATAAACAAATACAATGCATGGCTTCATGGAGGATCGAACTTGAAACCTTTAGGGGGAGAGTGCAATGTCTATCCACTAAGATAGGTAAGAAATTTAATATTATTTTGAAAGAAAAATATTATTTAGGTTAAATTGTAATTGAAATTAATTTTATTTATTTTAAAAGTATGTATTAATTATAAAAGTAATTAATATAATAATAATTGAATTAAATTTCTATGGTTTCTTATACGGAATACGTTTGTTGAAGAAAATATATAAAAATAATTGAGTTGATTTTAAAATGTAAACATAGGAATATCAATATTTACACCTAAAATGTTAAATATTAGATATTAAATATTATAATTTAATTATTTAGTATACTAACAATGCAAATTTTAACTCCACAAGCAAAGTTAAAACAAATATCAAGTGTAAAATTTTTCACAAGGTAAATTTTGCTATCACATATTATGCCAAGATTCTATATTAGTCTTTTTACTTTAATTTGGTCACTTTAAGTTCCTGTACTTTTTAAGTTTTGAAATTTCGATCTTGACATGAATGGTAGTCTTCAAATATGTTAAGTAAAATTTTGTTTTTAGCGCATTTGTTATACATAAGTTGCATATTTGATTTTTGTTTTTTTTTATTTCATCAGTTTTAGTCATTGTAATTTATTCATATTGTCGTTGTCCCATTGAGATTAGAATTAAAATTTTAAAATTTGAAAAATATAGGAACTAAAATTGATCAAAATAGAATGACTAAAACAACAATTTACACATAGTATAGAGACTAATAGAATTATTTTACCTTTTGACAAACTAATTTATGGTAACTTCAATTTTTTATAATTGTTATTATTACTATTATTATAAAATTAAATTTATTATTGAGACAATATCTAATTTGTCATTAATTTTATTTTTCATTGGTGACAAACTTTATCGCAACAAAAATTAAAATTTTAAGTGACAAACAATTTTATTGTCACAATAAATATCAAACAATAGTGACCACTTTATATATCGTCACTATCATGGGTAAAAGTTTTAGTGACAATAAAAATTGTGTCACAATTATAGACTTATAGTGATAATTTAATTGTGAAAATATAATCGTCACAATTACTACTATAATAGTGACCGAATTAAAATACATCACAATTACTAATGCTAATAGTGCCGCACAAAAAATTTATCACAAAAATTTAATATTTATGACAAAATTACTCCTATTCACTGACAATTTGTCACTAAAAGTCTATATTGTTGTAGTGTAATGTTTTATCAAGAAATAAGAGCATAAAGTACAAAAATTTTGAACTGGAACTAAAAAAGCAACTCAAAACAGTCCTGTTTTAAGAATATTACACTAGCCAAAAGATAAATGAAATAACATCAGGCAATGAAATGATTGGACAGTCCCAACCAAATAGGATAAGAGATCGATCACTACTTAGTTAAAATGTATAAAAATGTTTAAGATTGTATTTTAAGGCCCAAGATTGTTTTAATTACCCTCGTACCCTCTTAAGCTTCATAACTTGAATTTTTAGTCCATGTATGTAATTGATGATTGATTGTCTGTTTTGGTTTCGAATTCGATTTCATTCAATGTAACATCTTTGACCAAATTAAGTAGGATGTGTTACATCACTTGTTGATTTGAAAGGATATCAAAGTGTTGTTGGCTCCTTACAATATCTCTGCCTTGGTCTGGCAATGCCTACAATTGGTCAATACATGCAACAACCATCATATACCCATTGTCTTGATGTTCCTTAAAGGCTTTTTTTATGCACACTGGGTTAGTTTCATTGAAGATTACAAGTTCACTTCAGGCTATTGTATTTTTCTTGATAGTAACTTTGCTGGGTTAATGTCCATATCAATATCAAAAACAGAACATAGGAATCTCGTTAATGCCACCGGTGACATTGTCCGGTTAATTTCCTTATTAACCGAAACTGCAGGCAACTTGATTCTTCATGCTCGCATGAAGTATATTGAGCTCGATATTCACTTTGTTCGAGACAAAATTACGAGTGGTGATCGGTCAAGTAGCAAATGTCTTCAATAAGCCTCTCAAGTTTCGCCGTCAACCTAATGTTTGCTCCTCTGATGAAATTTTTAACAAAAGAATAAAGAGTAGAGGGGAATAATAGAGAAGAAGAATATTGTTCTTCTTTTGACTAAAGTCAAAGCCTGCCGTTCTAATTATGGGCCTAATTTTGTTTGTATCCACTAGGCCTGGTGATTTGTTTTGTGTTTAATCTACTTGCTTTGCAAAAGAAAGAAATCTATGCTATGATTTGAGGGTATTATTTTCGGGCATGAATATCACATGCTTTTCTATCAGTCCCCACGAGTCTATCATTTGAGAGAAATCAACAAATGGATGTATGATGTATCGCTATCGTTTCAATTCGCAAAGTACGTATAAAAGCACGTGGGAGCAACATTTTCATGCATGTGTTTCTTACACTATTCTTCATTCTAATAATAAAATGACACTATCCTTGATTCTAATCATAAAGAGGTATGAAGTTGAAAGCAATTATAGATTCAGTGGAATTTTAATACACGGAAAGATAGTATTTGTTCGTACAGATTTGTATTCTTTAACAATGCACACACACCTTGCAGACAAAACAAATTGAATCTAGATCTCATATGATGAACATCATCCTCTTTTCCACTAAGACTCATCCAAGCAATGTTTAAATTTAAATTCAGTGTGATATATTTTATTAGTGCACCCAATATTCGTGAATCGTGACTTTTGTTTAAGATTATATTAAATTTCAAAGATAATTCTTAAATTCATTAGAGGTTCTTTTAAGGCTGCTGTTTTTGCAGCTGAAATAGACTATCGCATTTTCATCGTCACTGAACCAGAAACTGGTTGATTAGTAACTGTAAACCGGAAAGACCATTCAGCACCTCTACTTCATCATTGTACTGGACATCCTATGCACTATCAACATCTCAGAAATTCACATCCATCAGTTTCCGGTACATTTCGCAGGCTCGATACACTTCTTTCGGAACCAATCATCAATGGAGACTGTAAAACTGTGACCATATGATCTCTGCTGCAATCATTCATACCCTTTCTCCAACTGTTTATCACGTTTCGTGTGTTCCTGTTTTCAGAGGCAAAACGTTCATGAAAACGAAATGTCTTCAGCACGGAAAGGGTTCCAATCCATCCAATTGTAATTAATTATGATCTCCAATTCCTGTCAGCGTGGAAAATGCGAGATGGAAAAGGACTGCAATTGTGGTAGGTTTTCTGTCGGCATGAAAGTTGCATAAAGGTCATATATTGTTTAGCATTTCATTGCTTCGTGAGTGAAAGTGAAACCAAAGCCAACAAGAAAATCGGCGGTTCCTGGTTATTTTTGTTCATAGAACATGGTATTTGCATGGTGACAACTACCACAAAACTTGAACAACTTCCACGATCAAGTTATTGCAATAAATTGTGTTAAATGTGTGGTCCAATACAACTTCCACGATCAAGATATTACAATAATTGTGTTAAATTGAATGATCAAATCATCTAACAAGTTTAAGCTGTACGAGATGATTAGCCCAAAAGCTTATTTCAAAAGTTTATGGTGACAAGAAAAGGTGCGACTATTACCATATGTGGAGACGCCGAAGGGGTTTAGAATTTAGAGTATATTCCAATATCACCGTGTTTGATGTTGGCAAAATTAACTTATCTCCTTCACCAGTTCTTCTTCTCAAATATATTTAGGAAAATATGCCATACATGGCGATAAAAACAAAAAATTTCTACAAACGCCTTAATTTTAAGGTTTAAGGACTTAATTTAGGGGTTAATGATTTAAGTGTATGGAGTTGCAGGGGGTCGATTGAACTTGGTTGCAGGGAATTCAAACACACCATTCAATGAGAGCTAACATCAATCTTATTTCATTCTAAATATATTCATATTTTTTGCGCATACACAACGATTTGAACATGTATCTTTTAAGATAAACATCATCTTTTTTTCACTGACACTTGTTGGGTTCCGATACATTCATATATTTTTTGATAAATCGATACATTCATATTTGATAGATGTATACATCTAACATTCACATTTCAAATCATGATTTTTTTCCCGAACTATCGGAAGTAAACATGAGAATAATAAAGGAACCAAAAAGGTTTTAGTAAGAAATCTTTTGCATAGTAACATTAAATTTGCAAAGGGAAAGACACGTGCGTGGATCCTGGCTTTCACACGTGAGTGGGTGGGGGAGCAGATTTTTCATTATTTTAGATGAAAAGATGAGGCTGTCAAGCGTGTGAGGGTGAGATTCACGTGAGGCCTAACCTCAAAAGAGAAAAAACAATTTGATTGAGACGAAAAAGAGAAAAAGAAAGGTTGGGCTGTCAACATTCAATCTGGTTTGCAGTTGAATAAACAAAATCAAATTCAAAACCCATATTAACTTTTTTTAATCTATTTGGTTTTATTATTTTATTAATTTATTTAGTTTTGTTGTAATCTTCTCAATTGAGGGTTGAGTCATGAGTGGCAAATGAAAGAGGAGAAACACACCATTTTTTCTTTTTAAAATACAAAAATGGTCTTGCTTTCAAAGAAAACAATGAATAATAATAATATTGTTGGTTAGAACACAGACTAAAAATAATATATAATATAAGTGAAAATTACATTGTAATGTAACGGCTGAGAAGAAACCTTGATTTTGAATAATGTAAATTAATGGAGAAAGATGTGACTAAAACAAGGTTAACCACGTAAAGAAGAAACTGCCTAGAGTACTAGTTAGACTTCAATCTGAGCACGTAAGAGATTTTTCATTATAATAATTTATTAAATAATCATGTTTGGATTGATGAAAACAAACAATATATCAACATGTATGTGTTTATATCTTTCGACAATCTTTTAAATATATGATCCAAATTTGATGTCCATACACTAATTCAAGTAGTAGTATTAATTTGTATTCAAATCCCTCGATCGACTGTAAATTAAAGATGGATGTACCAACTTTTTTGGTTAAGTAAAAAAATATTATATTTTTAAGATAAATGTTGGAATTCGAACTCATACAAAATAAGACAACAAAAATATTCTTGATCACACAATAATTGTCAATTAAAAGATATTTTAGATACATTAGATTTTATTCTATTTATGACATGAGTGAAATGAAATATTCTGAGTGAAATTAATAATTATTATGAAAATTAATTTTATTCAAAAAAATTATGAAAATTAATCAACAAATGAAATGTACGCAGAGTGATAAAATAAATAAATACATATTCATTTAGTCCCGCGTTTGGTTTTTAAAAAATATTTTTGTTATTTAAAAATCTAAAAATTATATAAAAGTATGAAAAACGAAAGTAATATTAAAATGTTATTTATTATTCAGTAATACTTCCTCATAAACCTTGTATGAAAATGAAAAGTTAAAAAGGATTGCAGAAAATATTTTTTTTTTTTGAAAGTTGAATGTATTTTATTAATCAACGACCTTTATCCCGTGCCTCATTAAAAAACCTCTATAGCCTAGATTGGAGGAAAAGGAGTGCAAAGACGGGGCAAGGACATAAACAATTGCAGAAAATATTAGTTACGGGATGAGATCAGAGATATAGTACTTTAAAAGTTTAAACTAATAATTCAAGATAAATTTGTGGCACTAAATAGAAATTAATAGTAGATCTCAAACGTATGGAGAGCACGGAATATTAATTAAAATAAGTTAAGTGTGTAAGAATCACTTGAATTTTTGAAAAAAATAATTAATTAAGCCTTTTGATTTTTTTGGCATAGAATTAAGCTTTTGAATCAATTAAGCCCTTTAACAAACTTTTATACATTTTAATTTTATCCTCAAACTATGACACTTATTCTAAATTGATCCATAAACTTTTGGACATTCTAATTTCATCCCCAAACTATGACTCTCTTTCTAAATTAGTCTCTGAACTTTTAAACATTATAATTTCATCCCAAAATTATCAACATATACTAATCATATCTCATGTTAATAAAATCGTTATAAAAATTGTTAATTGTCATGTAAACATAGATGTGTATTATGTAATAATACGATGCGATATAAACGATAATTTGTGGATGAAATTGAAACTTTCAAGAGTTTGAGGGACCAATTTAGAATGGGGGTCTTAGTTTAAGGATGAAATTAGAACATTTAAGAGTTTGGGGACAAATTTAAGATAAGAGTCATAATTTAGAGATGACATTGATATGTTTAAAAGTTTAAAGATCAATTTAGAATGAAGATAATAGTTTGAGAACGTGTGGTACAATTAATAATATAAAATAAGATGCATGCAAAAGATAAGGTTAATGTAGTTAGGTCCTGCATATCTCCTCGAATGAAAAGAAAAATAAGTTATTATAAAAGTAGATATCACAAAAAGTATATATATCATAATTGGTGTACTCAAAACCTCTTTTAATATCCTGCAAAATTATATTTACAACTCTAGATCATAAAAAGATTATATATCTCTAAAATAATTTGCACTTATATTTCTAAAGGTTAATATAAATTTTATATTTATATAGTCAAATACTTGGTCATCAATAAACTTTATTCCAAAGGCTTATTATCTAACTATAAATATTTAATTATTAAGTAAACCTAATTATTAGGTGACCCTCAACCATTAAAATTACAATAAAATATAACTTAATTACCAATTAGAGTGTGAGTCAATACGTAATAATCTCTTTTTTGACACCAATTTAATTTGGTCATTGGTCTTCAAGTTTTCAACAACTTCAATTCTTGTGTAGGTCAAATATTCATTGAAGCATCATTGTCAAGTCTTCAACAACTTCTATTCTTAATTGATATTCGTTGAAGCACCACTAGATCGATTGATATTTACTCCACTGCAACTAAAAATCGTTGTAACTAAATATTTCTTATGTAACCCCCTCGTCCCGGTCCGACGCTTGACCGGTCCGAGTGGGCTACACGGGAATAACTGAGGCGAAACTCGTTAAGGCTCCACTTCGTTTACCGACCCAAGAAAAACTTTTCATTATTATTATCTTTTCTAGATGTATTGTTATGTCCTATATGAGAAAAGCAACAGCGGAAGAAAACAAACGAGGTAAACAACCAACAGCCCAATTAAAACAGCCCATTTTAATCTTATACAGCAGGCCGTATCGGAACACCCATTGGGTGTTTCGATACGCCTTGACCTGGTCAACTGGCCAAAGTCAACCTAATGAGACCGTTTCGAAACAGGGGTGGCCTGTATCGAAACGACCTCAGCGGTCAACTTCTTGTGGTCAATGATACGAAGGCCATTCCGAAACACTAAAGCATGTTTCAGTACATCATTTTATCGTCAAATTCTCATATTTCCAGTAGCAAAATCGTATCGAAACAACCCTTAGCGTACCGAAACACCTGGCCCGAAATAAAGGGATCATACCGAAATGGGACCAACCGTTTTGAAACGCCCTCTGTCTGCAGATTGGTTTTAGATGGTTTATGGCACAAGAATATCCCTAAACTCCACTAAAACCTCTCTCAACACACATACAACAACTCTAAGGCAAAACCAAACATCTACAAGCATGCTTAACACTTCAAACATATAAGAACCATACATCAAGGAATCAACAACAACCTCATAAGATTCATACATGGCATTCAAGATTCATGCTTCAACAACATACACTTAGGCATTTAAGGTAGGCAAATTAAACATGGTTTACAAACAAGACAAGGTATCCAAAAGCCAAACCAACAACATTATAATAAGAAGTCTAACATGCTTCTAAACAACCAACACCAACAGTCCAAAAGCTCAAAGCAACAAACACATATCCCATTGCTTGACTATTATATCTTATAACTAAAATGTCCATACTTGATAGCTAAGATAGCACCACAAAGCACACACTTGGAGGTCCCCTTCTTGCACTAGCAACCCACGAACTACGGATCTGCATTGTCGAACAAAAGAGAGCGTAAGCATAAAGCTTAGTGAGCGTAAGCTCGTAAAACAAACCTCGACAATGCAGGGTCCAAGCACGAGCACAACCAAGGTAGAATGCATGATCTTACCTTCGATCCACATGAGCCAAAAATACACATGATGCATGAACATATATTCAATATTATGCCATGCTCAACAAGTTCAATCCACATCATATGTAAACACATGTATTAAACCATATTGGCAACACATCTCAAATTATATTGGTACACATATCATCTCATATTGGTACCTAGCTATGACTCGAATACGCGGATAAACGTTGGAACTCACATCCAACAACAATCATTACCTTACGGTGGGATTACACTCATCACCGTTCACGAAAAGGGGATTTCACTCATCTTCACGCCCTGTCGATGGGATTACACTCATCACCAACTAACAAATACAAGAAGATTTTCCTGGCGAACCCGTACTCCATCTTGATGATTACCATCACCAATACCACGCGCGCATTTGACTCACGCGTGCACACTAACATCCTAATGATCGATCATTTGTACCCAAGCATACTAGTGCCAATATTAAACACAATTCACAACTTTCAAGACACCATTACATTTCAACTTTTGTGCTTAGCATGTACTCACCATGATTACCATCATGCACAATCCACATGCATATCACAATGCATCAATATCATGCCTCAACATACATGTATATCACATTATACATAGCCACCATAAACACAATTAAACATGAGGTATAAACAACAATTAGAGTTCAACCAAGGTCTCTAACTAAAGCTTAGGATTAGGCTATCACTCTAATCCCAACTCTAGGTGGGTCTACCAAGCCCGACCTAGTCCACATGCTTGAACCAAATACTCGAAAACTATTTAAAAACATTTAACCACTCACCGACTATTCCAAGCTTAACACACTAGCTGATCAAGCTTCCAACGATTCCGGATTTGTTCCCGATGCTTCACCAACACAATTTCTTACCTCTAATCAACTCAACACAATTAAAACAACCTCAAATCAGTTCATACAACAATGTAGCAAACCCGAAACACTACTCAAGCATAAAACACATGATTTCAAACTATGAACAATTCCCAAAACCTCAATCCTGAGCAGCCATCATACACATTCCAAAACTCATGATTTCAACCTTTTTAACACACCCACATGCTTCCAAAACAACCCCTAACTATTACACTAACATCAGCCTTCAATTTCCAACATCAAGCACACCCAAAACTAGCTTTTAAACCCCTCAAAAATCCCATTAAAACCCAAATCAGGGAATTTTAATAAAACTCTTTAAAATTCACATATGTTGGACCTTATGGGTTGTAAACAACTTATCTAACAATAAATAATCAAAAGCTTTGTTAGAAGTTCATAAAGTTTCAACCTTTGATAAAAACTTTGAAAACCCAAAATGCAAAATACATAGTTTTAATGAAAGCTAAATGTACCAAAATGAAGAGGAAGACAAGGCCAAGTCAAAAATGCGATTACCTTTTGAAAAGCTCCAAAGATGAAGATGAAAGGGGATAGAATAGTTAAATGGAGAGGGAAGAGCTTCTATGTCGTGGGTTTTGAAAAATGGAAGTGAGGAAGAAGATGAGCACATGCCTTCTTCCAAATAAATAAAATAAAGAAAGAAATTAAATTGAGTATAGATAGGGAAGTAGAAGTCGAACCCACAGAGACTTAGAACTTTCTTTGTCGCGCTTTTGTAGTTTCTGGACCAAGAGTTGTTGTTGGAGCTATGATAATGTGATTTAGGTGGGGGTTGTTGCAATGAAATATAATTGTTTAAGAAAGTAAAAGAAAGCTTTGAAAATAGTTTAAATTAAATATGAGATTATCAGCCTCGGGCTTCCGCGTTGACTTGTTCTACTCGGTTCCTTGGTAAAGATTTTTATTTCGAAAAACTTGTTGGCAAAATTACTTCAAGGTCAATCCTTGGGTTTTTGTTTGTAAACTGAATTTCCAAAATCAATTTTTGGTTTCAGTTTTGACAATTTGTCTAAACCAACTCAATGTTTGAGAAAACAAATTACTTAAGCTCGTAACCAACTCGAAAAGTCATTTCTATAAAAAACGATTCGATCTCAATTTTATTTAGTAATCTATTTACTAAGTGTGTTCCTTGGAAGTCGGATTTGTTTCAATAACCGATCCTCCCTCCCACTTGATAGATCAAAACAATTGTTTTTTTCCAAAGTCAATCTTTGGGTTTTAAAAATAATTTTGATTTAGAAAATAAAGTTTAAAGAAATTGAGAGAAGTTTTCGAAACACTTGAAGCATAGTTTCAAACCTCGCCTTGAGAACGCGTCATTGCAAAAGCCTTCGACTTAAAAAGATCTAGTCGAGCATGGTTATTAAATTAATCATGTTCGACATTTAGGAAATAATTAAAAGAAAAGAACTTTAAGAAAAACTAAAAAAGAGAAAAATTTCCAAGAGAAGAAGAAGTGATATTTTATTGCTAACTGAATGATGATTTACTTCACCCCCAAAGTGGGGTATTTATAGTAGTTGAAAACCCTAAAAACCTAAGATGGTAAATCCTAAAAATAAAATTACATAAGATAAATATCCAAGTTTTGAAATTTAAAATAAAAATCGGATGATAAGCTATCTTGATAAGTGGACTGATAAGTTATCTGAGTTGTTGACATCATCTTCTAGAAGGTGCTGACGTGGCGCCCAGTCAGCATTCATGCCATGGTTCATGCCCATGAATCTGCCCATAACTCCAGTATTTTCTGCAGCATTTCAACTTATTTCTAGCATTACATCTCCTGCATGAAAACATCATAAAACAACCCAATTAAGTCTCTTAAACATATATTTGATCAAAATAAAGACTAAAAACATAACCAAAATAAATACTTATCAACCAAAAACATAATTACTATTATGCCATTAATGAAATGGCTAAAACTCCCATCTCCTAAAGTCCTTGGAATTTGGACTTAGAAGATAGGCCCAACATAGACTTTAATTATTTCACAAACACGAAGCCCATTAAAATATTTTATTATTTTAATTATAAAACCGAAACTTAAAATATTATTTTAATATTATTTTGATCCGACCCCCAAACCCGGGTGTTACATCTTACATATCTCCAATATCACTAACAAAATCTACAACAAAAATCCTTTCGAAACTCCACAACTCGAACCATAATTTTGATATCACTTGTTAGAAATTTATAAGTGGAAAAGAAAATAATATGTTATCAACATAAAATAAGACACGCCCAAAGAATGAGATTTCATGTGGTTTGGCATTGTCTACCACCAATGATGGAGGAAACAATAATTTACTATAAACTTAAAGAACACGAAGAGCACAAACACATAGAATTTCTTATATCATATTACTTGATATCTATCACTAAAGTCTAGTGTATTTCAAAACGTCTTTTAATATTCATACAATTTATATCTATGAAATATAGTTGTAATATTCGTTGAGATCACAAAAAGGATTGCATCCCTCCAATATAATTTTTTCTCATATTTATAAAGGTTAAGACCTAACCTATATTTATGAAGTTAAATACTTGGCCACCAAGAAACATTATTTCATAAAACTTTTTACATGTATATAAATATTTACTTATTAAGTAAATCTAGTTACCAAATAATATTCTACCATTACAATTACAATAAAATTCAAATCAATTATCAATTAAAATTTGAGTCACTATGTAACAATTTCTCTCTTGATCCAACTTTCATCCGATTATTGGTCTTCAAGTTATCAATAGCTTCAATTTTTACTAAGCCAAATATTTATTGAAGCATTGTTATCAAGTCTTCAACAACTTTGATTCTTGCGTAAAATCAGTTGAAGTATCGTTGGATTATTTGTGAATTATGCCGATCGAGAGCCTACAAGCACTACTTTACCGAGTGAAGAAAACTGAAAAAAAATTTGAAAAGGTTTGCTCATTTTTAGAACTTTTTCATGAAGCCACAAAAATCATTTCAAGTATTACTTGATTTTTTTGTTGATTTTTTAATACAAATCATTTTTCATGTAAGATCTAATAATTTTTTTATAATATAGGTTCTGAATATCTTACCTCCAATTTATTTTTTAGTGGGTTGTTTGGGATAAAATAAGCATCGGATGCAGCAATTCGGAGAAAAGTTATTACATAATAGCTATGGCTATAAAGATGTAGAGAAAATTTGACAAGCATAAGTTCGATATTCGATATTCACAAGTATGGGGCTATAAAGATAGCCAAATATTTCAAGTATAGTGATTACATGATAGCTATGGCTATAAAGATGTAGAGAAAATATAAGATGTAGAGAAAACCTTTGCTAAGGTTTCAATTCCATGTCATTCTACCCGAAAGGTTTCGAAATCATCAAATAGAGGTATCATAACCTTCTTTAAGAACATAAAAATTTGACTATCTTTTGACTCTTTAAGGTATATAAACATAATGGTATAAGTCAAAACATTATGAAAATATTTAAAATATATTTTCCAAGTTTTTAGGACTTTTAAATTATTTTTGAAATATTTAAACAAGTCCAAAATATTTTTCACATAATTTTTTATATCAAAATATTTGCTCAACAATCTCCTTTTTTGATATAACAAAACTTCTTTGAAAACTGTTTTTTTTTTTTTTTACAAAAGTCCCCCTTAATTTTTCACTTACTTCTTGTTAGGCTCAAAATTGATCAACCGAATTCGTCAAGAGGGTTGAAGTTGCTTCCTGGATGAATTGGCTAAAACGAAATAATAGTGGTAATATTCGCATGATTATTTTAGAGTGGTTCAACTACTCAAATGAGTCTATATCCGCTACCTTAGCACACCACTGAGGATTTTCCATTTCACTACTATGAATTCTTCATTTTGAAGCCAAATAGATAACCTTACAACCCTATCTTTTCAACGGCTAAGATAGAACCACTCTAGTTTTTCCTTAGGCTAAACTAGAATTTCTTCCTTTTACAAGGTATTTTGGGTAAACAATGAAAACCTCACAAGGTGGGTGTTTAAACTAGAATCTCTCCCTTTTACAAGGTATTTTGTGTAAAAAAATGAAACCCTCACAAGGTGGGTGTTTACAAGAATTAAGCCCACAAGAGTGTAAGGAATAAAACAATGAAAATCACTCTCTACAATACAAGAGAAATGAAGAATAAAAGACTTAAATGTTATTTCTCTTAATCATGAAGCTTGGATATATTCTCTAACCATCTTCAAGTGTCTCAAGCTTGCTTTTATAGTGTAGAATGATATTCTAGCCGTTTATGGCCGTTGGGAAGTCATAAAGTCGAGCTTTAAATTCCCATCTGCACAGAGGTTTCAAAACCTTTACTAGAGGTTTCGAAACCTTAAGGAGGATTTGAAAAAATATAGTCGTTACAGAGCCATGATTTTGAAACCTTTGATAAATGTTTCAATTCCAGGCCATTATGACCGAAAGGTTTTGAAACCATCAAATAAAGGTAACGAAACCTTATTTAAAAATATGAAAATTTGGCTATCTTTTGACCTTTTAAGGTATATAAACATAGTGGGATGATTCAAAACATTATGAAAATATTTAAAATATATTTTTCAAGTTTTGAGGACTTTTGAATTATTTTTAAAATATTTAATCAAGTCCAAAATATTTTTTCATATAAATTGTTATATCAAAATATTTTTTTCCAAAATGGTTGTTGATATCTTGGCAATTCTGGTTACTACTGTTGCTTGAATCTGCTTTTAATGTTGGCGGGAGGGTTATTGATCCATATCGTTCCTCTTTAGGAACTAATATCGTAGATATGTTTATTTGTGGAGCTTATTGGTATAGATGGTATCATCAATATTATGGATTGGAGAAAAACAAGGTATTTTCTATAATTTAAATTTTAATAGATTTGGTTTTACACTAACTAATAACTTTATATTTTTGATTTGTTGTAGCAAAATGAGGATATTGTATCTGTTGAGCTTCCTTGAAGAATGTGAATGAGTGAATTGGTATATCTTTGCTAATTTATTTCAACTTTTGTTATAACTTCTTTAATTTAATATAATTTCATTTGTTCTGATCATGATGGATGGTGAATTGACAATTGTTCATGAATGCAAGTTGAAGACTGTTACGAACATTATTGAAGGCGGTTGGATTTTAAGAATATTATTTTGTCTAACATGTTAACTTTAAGACTTTAACTTTGAAGTTGCATGTTTTTGTCGTACTCGAAGAATTTAACTTTGAAGATTATTGTAGATTATTTACAGTTTATGCATGTTTTTGTCTTACTCGACGACTTTAACTTTAAAGTTTTAGCTTACATTAATGAATTTTATGTGGTCAGTGTGGGATATGTAGTCCTCTACGACCTTGTAGAATTTTTTGGGATGATCAATCAATTGGATTATAGTCAAGATAGGGTGAATTGACAATTTAAAAATTGAAGGGAAGCAAATAGAAAGGTAAAAATTTGAGACACAGGAATTTATAGTGGTTCAACCTTCTAACAAGGTCTACATCCACTATTTTAGCTTCCCACTAAGGATTTCTAACAAATTCACTATGAATTCTTTCCCTTTTCTAGGCTAAAGAGACAATCATTACACAATCAAAGCTTTCTACTCAAAACTTTGTCGAACTCTCTCTTTTACAAGAAAAGAAATGCAAACTGAAAATCCATTCAAAAGGTAATGTGTTTGGCCAATTTACAAGTTCACTCAACCCCAAACATGAATACAAAAGATTACAATGAATATCACTAAAGTGGTTTACAAGGATTTGACTCTAATAAGGGAATATTTGAGTGAAAAAAGAATATTTTAATTCATTGCTACATGTTTTTAATTTTTTTAATTAATTTATTTGTTGCTACATGTTTTTTATATTTTATTGTTGTCACACTTGCATGTTCTTATATTTATATCACATTTACAAGTTATTTTCTACACCTATTATTAATATGATTTTTGTGTTCACAATTTTGTCCTAGATGTATTCCACATGGAAGACCACATCAAGCATGGAAAAAAAATTGGGAAGCCACATGCACATTCATGAAGATTTGGGAGAATTCAAGGCATTAGACCCATATATTCATTCATCCCTTGATACATGCATGTACGGTAAGAGGGAGTTTCTTGAAAGTTTCTTGCACTTGGAGTACGTACCGAATTATCAAAATTAACCAAGTGTGACTCTCTCTTTTACTTCTCCCTTTTTGTTAGATCAAAATCAATGGCATATGATAAAGTAAGATATAAGCAATAAAGTATGCCAAGCATGTAGGAAACAACATAAATATCATTAAGTTTCAAAGCATATAATTCAAAGCAACATTAAAATCCAACTTAAACCTAAAATCATAATTCTAAACAAATAAGAAGAAAGCGTAGAAGTTCATAAAACAAAAAACATAGTTGCATAAATCCTAATATTATATGATATGAATGAGATGCAAAAACCTAAGGAGCATCCTCATCGTCTCTATCCTCTTCATCATATTCCATGGCATCATGATTGAGAAAATGTCTACGCTAATTCCTTGAAAAGCGGTGAGAGTTAGATTCATCGAAGCTTGAATGGTTTCAATGGAAGTAACTTTAGCCTCCAATGATGTCAAACGAGTGTCAAGAGTTGTAAAGTCGGAGGTCATGGTCGTATCCAACGAAGCAAACTTCCTATCAAGATAAGCCATAAGAGAATCAAGGGAAGGCGAGGGTGGAGCGACCAAAGCTTAAGCAAGTGGAGGAACCTCTACCGGATCGAGTTGAGCATAACCGGAAAGATCTACGATGTGAATCCACTCTCTATTATAAATAGTGAACTTAGCCTTCCAAGGAGACTTGTCATTAATATGATCGGTGAGAGGCACGGGAAGGTCGTATGAGCAATTGATCTCAAGCTTGTGGAACATAAAACTCAAGGAGACACCATGTTGAGTGGATCAATGGATTGATCAAAGCCAAGATGGGGGTGAATTGGGTTTTTAAAATTTGTTGGAGAAAGTAGAATAGCTAAAAATGAAGAATAAGGAATTTTAGAGCGGTTCAAGTTCCAAATGAACTCTACATCTACTACCTTAGCTACCACTAAGGATTTTCTAACAATCCACTAAGGATTTTCTAACAATCCACTAATTGATCTTCCCCTTTTCAAGGCTTAGGAGGTAACCTTTACAATACCGGTCAAATTTTCTACCTAAAATTTGACCAAACCCTCACAAAAGTACAAAGAAGAAATTAAGGCAAGAAAGATATCTCTCAATACAAGTTTGTCCCTTTAAATAAAATCACTCAACCCAAATTTGAATACAAAATCAGAATTGAACACAACACAATTTGGGATTTTTACAAGATTGAGAAATTAGGCACTTTAAGCTTGGATTTTTGTAAGGATGTTTCCTTTTGATGTAATCGTTGTTGCTAGCCTTCAAATGGCTTCATTTTATACCTTTTCCATTAATTCTAGTCGTTTGGGTGGTTAGGTTATTGAATATAGCTGTTGGGACCCTCTTTTCCACCATAAATGCACTTTTGCAGCTTACCGTATCGGTACACGGGGATCCATATCGATACATGTCTTAAAATAGAAAGAGTCATTGCATAATTACAAGAGGGGCGTAATTATACGCGTGTAAGCGTATCGGTACGGGACAAGGATCGTTTTGATACAGGAAACACCGTATCGATGCAATTATTTCCACAGAGCTCACTACAAGTTTCTGTATCGATACGACAAAAGGTGTATCGGTACGAGACAATCATCACTTTAAAAATCGGTTACCTAACAACTGACACCAATGGTCAAAATCATTAAAAGCTTTCGAATTTAAAATTCCATTAAAATCATATCGATACAGGTGGCACCATATCGATATGCCATTCAAACTCCTTCAGTTTTACAGAGAGAGTGTATCGATACAGATTCAATATGTTTCGATACGGTAAGGGTATGTTTGGATACGGTGAGGGGCGTATCGAAACGCGTTTCTCCAGTAGCCAAGTTTGTAAAAAAGGTATTGATACGGCTATAAGCGTATCGATACATCTGGACGTTTTTCAATAGTTTGGCCTTGGTTCGCGGACTCGCCCATTAATGACGAGTTTCCTGAAGAAAACTTGATGATGGCGCAAGCTTCCATGCCTTGGTTCGCGGACATAGCGAATTATTTGGTAACAGGTGAATTGCCCCTTGACTTGCCACGGTTAGAAATTAACAGAATCAAGAGGGAATCCAAGTTCTATATTTGGGATGATCCCTACCTTTAGAGACATTGTTCTGATCAGGTAATACGATGGTGTGTAACCGAAGACGAGGTAAAATCTATCCTTAATTTCTGTCATCATATGCATACGATGGACAGTATAGACCTAAAAGAACAGCTCATAAAATTCTTGAGTGTGGATTCTATTGGCCGAATATTTTTCGTGACACATATTTATTTTGCAAATCATGTGATAAGTGTTAAAGAGTTGGAAACTTAAGTCGGCGTAATGAAATGCCCCTAAATCCTATTCATGTTTGCGAAATATTAGATGTGGGGGGATAGATTATATAGGGCCATTTGTATCATCATTCAGTAATTTTTATATCATTTTAGTTGTTGATTATGTTTCACGATGGGTTGAGGTGAAAGTTACAAAAAATAATGATGCTAAAACCACTATCAAATTTATGAAAGATTGTATTTTTTCTAGGTTTGGCACACCGAGAGCGCTGATATGCGATAGAGGGAAACATTTTATCAATCGATTCATCGATGCGCTAATGAAAAAAATTGGCGTCACCCAACGCATCGCGACGTCGTACCATCCTCAAACGAATTGTCATACGAAGGAATCAAACCGCGAAATTAAGACCATTCTTAAAAATATCGTGAAACCGGAACGGAAAGATTGGAGCGTTAAGTTGAATGACGCATTATGGGAATATCGGATAACGTATAAGGGTCATATCGGGATGTCTTCTTATCGTCTTGTTTTTGTTAAGTTGTGTCATTTACTGGTCGAATTGGAGCACCGCGTGCGTTGGGTAGTAAAAAATACAACATGGAAATTGATCTAGTTGGCGAGACACGTAAACTCGATATCCAGGAGTTGGAAGAAATTCGAAAAAATGCCTACGATAGTTCGAAAACTTTTAAGGAAAAAAATAAATATTTTCACGATCGTAATATTGCATTTAAATCATTTTGTATTTATAAAAAGGTTTTATTATTTAACTCTAAATTAAAACTTTTTGCATGGAAATTACGATCAAAGTGGCTTGGACCGTACACAGTCACTGATATTTTTCCACATGGTGCAGTGGAAATTAAAAGTAATTCCGGAGAACCATTTAAAGTTAACGGTCAACGGCTTAAATCGTACTATGATAATGCTCCAGTTGGTCTAGTCGAGGAAATTCGTTTAATCGAACATGTCACTTGAATGAGGTCGTCAAGCTAGAGACGATAAACAAGCGCTGGATGGGAGGCAACCCATTTAATTTATTTATTTCTTGATTTTAATTTTTCACTTTCGAATTTATTCTAATTTTATTTTAATTTTATTTTATCTGATCTTTATTTTATTTCATTCGCAGATAATACAGGTTGATCAAATAAAAGGCATGGGAAGATATCATTTTCAACTAGATTATGTGGGCTCGTTTTAAATTTTTAGAACTCAAAAATTCTATCACATTATCCATCATTCAAATCTGTTTCGGAACTAGGATTTTTTTTTGAAATTCTCTTTATCCCTTTTATCACCCGTAGACCCCACCCTTATCTCTCCCACCCGCCTAATCCCTTCGGCCAAACTCCCTCAGCTCAATTTTAAACCAAAACAACCTATTTTTTAGAGATTTCGTGAACCCCACCAATTTTAAACACCCCTTATCAACACAAGTCCCAATCCCGTGAAACTCTTCAGACGTCCCTTTCCAATAAACTTTTTTTTATTCTTTTTATTAAACTACGCAAATATCAACAGCCACACTCTCACTTCACCTTCAACCTTCACCAGCGCCAAAACTCCACCCTAGCAATCATGCTTTGCACTTGAGACCAGGCCCGTCGGATCCCACAGCAGCCGCCGCTCATCATCGGTGGTTGGCGCTGCTTTGCGCCTCCGTAGTTCATGTCCGTTAGCAGCGATTCCGAGCCACAAAAGCCGCCACCCATCCTCACACCTCCTCCCGAGCATCGAACCGACAATGGCACCAGCCAGCTTTTCGACGGAAACGCTTCTACCACCTCCCTGCCCCATTGTCGCTATCTTTCCATTCACTCGAGATGCCAGAACCATCCGACGATTCTCACCACCGCCCCCAACGCCCGTCTGCTTCACCATAACCTTGTCCAACCGCGAGGCGCAACACTCCCCCGCACCACTCAGAATTCTCGTCCACTGGTCATACTGCTCATACCATCAACAACGATGAGGCCAGTGCTTCGTCGCAACACCGACCGACACGCCCACCATCACCACCATCACCTTCGTTCCACTCTTTGGACACCAGTGCTATGTCCGGTTCTTTTCAACACCATTCTCAGCCCGTGCCTAGCCCAATTCGTGTTACATCCTTCACCATGCACACGAACACGTCGTTTCACTCCGACCATAATTCTGCGACTAATATGGCCGATGAGGTAAACTCTGATTTTTTGTGTTCAACCTTTATTAATCTTTCACCTTGTTTATGGATTTTCAGAACACATGCATGCCGAGTTCACCCACATAATCACACTCGGTCGGAGAATGCTCAACCAAATTCATCATCTCACGAGCATCACACTGCCGAAAACGACATGCCCTCGGACCCTTCCGATCAAGAGGAACCTCCACGAAGAGGCCAACGATTTACAGCACCAAATGATGAGAATTTTAAAAGATTCTTGCAATTTACCGATTACGAACTTGAGACTTTTAATCGTATCTGCCATCGTGCATTTCCGGTTTGTAAGTATATTCCAACTCCAACTTTAGAGTGATTACATTTACGTGAGTCAGTCATGTCGCTATTTGATAACATTGGTTGGCGTATGTTTCCTACTATTACTTGTGATACTTTCTGCGAGTTGGTGCTTGAATTTTATTCTACTTTTACATTTGATCGCGGTCGTGCCATGTCTCTCGATACCCCTAATGTTATATCTTTTCAACTTTTGGGCCAATACTTTCAATTGTCTATTACTGAATTTAATGTATATATGGGTTTCGTCACTAACGTTTTAGACCCTAATTATCTGACTGCTCTTTTAGACATACTGCAAGATTTTGATAATGACCTTTCCTATGAGACATTGACAGGTTTGGCAGGTTCTCAGTACAACCCAAAAACGACCAAAGACCACGACATTCATAGCCCCGCGTTACGCTACATCCATAGGTTCCTCGCCTATAATCTATCCATCCAAAATGACACTCCATCAACCTTAAGTAAGGCTGAGTTATTCTTTCTCTTGTGTATGTAGGTAAATATCAAGGTCAATCTTGGCTTTTGGATTGCATACACGTGTCATCGTGTAGCACGAACCACTAGGCCACAGCCACTAATTTTGGGACATTATATTACCCATTTAGCATTACGCATTTTTCCTGCTACTTTCAACCCATCTCAGTTTACTTACGCTTTCTCTATGAGTGCCTTAGATGAGAAATGTCTAGATGATATGGGATTACTTGCAGGAACTCTAGATGCTCCTTTTATTGTTCCCCCAGACACTCTCCCAACTCGTAGAGAACGAGTGTTTCAAAGGCGAGCCCAGACACAACCAACACAAGAGGAACAACCCTGACGGGATATGGATGAGCGACTCCGCTCCATAGAGACTGACTTGGCTGAGATCCTCTCCTATCTTCTCCTCGGCTCTTCCCGCGGACGATGAGGTCGCGGTCATGGCCGCAATTGATCAGGGGAGTCTCTTATTTCCTCTCTTTTACTCTAGTTTTCATTTTGGGACAAAATGCATTAAGTGAGGGGAGATATGTTTGTCAATTTTTCGTTGATGTATCTGAAGCTTGTCTTATACTTGATTTTTATGATAATCCTTGTCCCTTAGATTGATGTGTTCCTATGCTTACTTTGTGATAAAAAAAAACTTGACTTACTAGAAGCTTTACTTGCATGATGGACTTTATTTGATGGCATAACCTATGTCCCACACTTGTTTCTAGAAAAGGGATATTCTTAAGGATTGCTTGATTGATCTTGTTCTTGGAATTTATTGGAATAATACTTGAATGTTTAATTTCTGTGAAGAAATCATATTTTCCCTTATTTGCATAAAGAAGAAAAAATAATAAAAGCTAGAGGTGCCTACCACCAGCTCTAGCTCGGAAAAAAAAGGGTAATAAGCTAGAGGTGTCTGCCACCGGCTCTAGCAGAATAAAGCTAGAAGTGCCTATCACTGGTTCTAACAATGAAAAAAACTCTCTTTGCATTTTATGTTGTACATTTGAGTTCTTTGCAAATTTTATGCATGCTTGCTTAGTTTGATATTTTCCGAGAACATTGAGTAATTTTAGCAAACACTTAAATGATTCTTGCTTTATTAATAAGTTGTGGGATTTATTTTTATTGTCATCTTACTTAAATTCTTGAATGCTTAGTTTCTTGTTGAGTTAAAGTGATTGATTCATGTTGTAAGCTAAGGGACTTAGATGTTTAAGGATAAGGATTTGAACTTAAATTTTTTATACTTAAGGTCAAGCATCGGATATGTGAGGGGGAATTTGATGAGTATTTATTTTAGTTGTGTTTGTGGTCCTTAATTCGATTAAATATAAGTTTGAGGGACTTAACTGGGTTATTTTATGTTGTTTTCATGCAGAGGACGTCATGCTGGAAATACGTTGGAATACTGTAGAAAATACTGGAATCATGGGCATGAATGCTGACTGGACGCCACGTCAGCGTCTTCTAGAAGCTGACGTCAACAGCAGTGATAGCTTATCAAGCCGCTTATTAGATAGCCTATCTCCGGATTTTTGGATTTTAAATTTTAAACTTTGGATAATTATTTTGTTAAATTTTTGTATTATCATTTTAGGTTTACCTAGGTTATTCGAAACACTATAAATACCCCCTTTGGGGTAAGACTTGATCATCAATCATTATTCAATTGAATTCATCTCTTGAATCATTTCTCTTTCATATTCTCTTTCTTTTTCCCTTTTAATATTTTTCTTGAGATTATTTATAAAATGTCGAGCATGATTAATTTAATAACCATGCTCGGCTAAATCTTCTTAAGCCAAAGGCTTATGCAATAACGCGTTCTCAAGGTGAGGTTTGAAATTATGCTTCAAACATTTCGGAAACTTTTCTCGATTTATTCGTACTTTATCTTCAAAATCAAAATGATTTTTAAACCCAAAGATTGACTTTGAAGAAAACAATTGTTTTGATCTATCAAGTGGGAGGGAGGATCGGTTATTGAAACAAATCTGACTTCCAGGGAACACACTTAGTAAAGAGATTACTAAGGGAAATTGAGATCGGATCGTTTTTATAGAAATAACTTTTCGAGTTGGTTACGAGCTTAAAGAAATTGTTTTCTCAAACAATGAGTTGGTTTAGATGAATTATCAAAACTGAAGCTAAACATTGGGTTTGGAAATTCAGTTTACAAAGAAAACTCAAGGATTGACCTTATAGTAACTTCGCCAACAAGTTTTCTGAAATCAAAAATCTCTACCAATGAACCGAGTAGAACAAGTCAAAGCTTAGCCAAGGTTGAATATCTCTATTATTAGTTTTAACATCTTCAAACCATTCTTCTTGCTCTCTTATTTTTCATTACAAATCCTCCTCAAATAACACAAACTTAATTTCATCATCTCTTGGTTCAGAAACGTCAAAGGCGCAACAAGGAAAGTCCAAGTCCTTGTGGGTTCGACTCCTACTTCCATATATATACTCAATTTAATTCATTTATTTATTTGGAAGAAGGAAATTATTCTTGAAACGTTACGAAGCGTGTCAGAAGGCATGTTTGGAGTGCAAAGGGATCGAAGCGGTTTGTTTGGGTTACCTTTTTACTTTTGTAGAATCACTCATAATTTAGGGCGGAGTCATATTTGTTCCCTTTGTAGAAATAGTCAAAGTTCGGAGATGATACGTAGGGGGAGGGAAGTCCAAAATATATAATGTAGACACGTGAAGAAATATATAGTCATTTATTTGAGTACTAATTCTGAATTTCCTTTAGGATTGTTCCAAGTTCCTAGGGTATTCTAATAAAGTGGGTTTCCCCAATACCTAAAGGTTTTGAAGAGTGTGTGTCTATAGCAGAGATCATTTGTTGGAGAGATATTTGTAAAGAATTTGTTGTTGTGTAAATTCCACTTTTATTTCATTTGTTGGGGTCCTTCGCGCTTTCTTTAGTCCTACACACAAAGGCAGCTAGAAGGTGAAGATTACCCTATAATTTACATGATTTTACAAGTACAAGTTAGAGGGTGTTTTCCCTCTAGCAATATCCTAGTCTCAAGCCACCTATAGTGGCTAACACTATCTATATGCACAGGGGCGCCGAGTTGTGGAGACTCTTAGCCGCTGGCGCTTCCTGCCCTCGTCGAACTCGGATGGCTATAGCTCTTTCCCTACGAAGCGTGCTTCCTTAATACAAGAAGCCACTTTGTGGGCTAACCAGAAATGGTAACATCCGGTGTTCACGGGGAGCGCCTCGATTACTCCATCTTTGTTGTCTTGCTAAGGAGATAGTCCAGAGGCCGTCATATGGTGCCCAGGGAGTCCAGTCTTCTCCTCACAGTTGTTTTCGTGGATCTCCTTGTGGTGAGATGAGCTCTTAAGTCCCCCTTAGTGGGGCGAAGCCGCTGCCATAAGGCTTCGGGCTTTCACTTTTGCCGATCCCATGGTGACACCCTTTGGGTGTTGGTGGTGGGATATTGTTAACCCATTCTATTTGCTCATTTCTCTTTCACAGTCGAAACGGGTCAAAACCGGGAAAGACTTCTCGACTCATTATTTTGGCCGAAAAGTGTCCAAGTTCGCCACACCAATTGTTGATGCTGATTTTGAGCGACACCAAACAAGAAGGTAGAGACAATGGTCGAAAGAAAGTTTGGGGATGAGGCTTGGTGATTCACCCGCCGTAGGACAAATGGAGAGCCACAATTAGACGGTGGTTGTTTGTAGAATCGGGCGGTTCACCCCTGGTAGACTGAGACCGAGAGTCGTAGATAGTGTAGAATTGGTGGTCAGAGTCATATGGGAGAGGAAAGAGTGGGTGGTCGATGTCGAAGAGTCGCCCCCTTTGTCTTTGATCTTGGGAGTATTTATATCCCCTTGTTGTTGTAGACGGAGTGACATTTGACGAGACCGTGTCAAGCCTAGTGATGGCTATAGATGGGCTGACATATGGTAGCTCAACTGTCAAGCTGCGAGCTCAATCGATCTTGATGGTTGTCTCGTCTCACCATAGTGGTCTTCGAAACTGATGGGTCCAGAGGTGTAGAAGTGTCTGAGGAGGAGCTCTGGGCTCCGTGATGTTGGAGGGTGGTGCGGGGACGAATGCGTTTTCTGTTGCGTGTAAAATAGTCTATCGCAATGGTAGTGCAAGTGTACACGACGCAAGTAGTAAAGTGATACGAAGTATCGGATATCGTCTCCACAGGGATTGGGCTAATAGCTTCACCTTAATTCACTGCACGAAAGTAAAGAAAATATTTGAGAAAGTTGGCACGAGAATAATAAAGTAAACGTAAATAAAAGAGTAGAAATATCAAGATAGAGAGAATGGGCTGGTATTGAATTGCTCAGTAGTGCAGGTATTGCAGAGTTTAGGAACTCCAGTTCTGTCGTCGCGCTTGTCACGGCAGCACCTGTCGCGGCAGCAGTCCGTTGATCGTCGCGGCAGCAAACGCTCAACTCAATACTTTCAAGTTTGGCAAGAATCCCATATCTGTCTTGGCCTATCCCTAGGTCCAAGTCTGTCGATGATCACATCTTGATGATACCTCCCAACGTGAATCGAAGGATGAACACCGATGTGTATGAATTCTTCTTTAGCCACTTAACCTCGCCCTATCCCTAGGCACGAGATAGTTCAACTATAAACTAGAGAACTTGCTCTTATTTCTTTCGTATACTTAACTCTCCCGATGTTAAGTAAATAGATAACCTCACAATGCTCTCCCGATGCTCTTGCAAGATATTAATAACCAAAATAAGAGAACTTGAAGTTTATTTTATTGAACTGAAAATTCCTAAAACAAAACAACTCTTGCAACTACTTTACAAATCAACTCGTGGCCCTAGGGGGAATTTAGAACATGTCGACGGCGGGTAAACGGCTGGGGGTTTTTGGTTGTCGGTTATGGGGTAATCGGCTATGATCTCCCTAGGTTAAAATATATGCCCTTATATAAGGTTTGGGCTCAAGTTATCTAAGTTAACAAGGATTACAACTTTAATTAAAAGTATGATTCTAATAAAGACTTAATCTTCAAGGAATCTACTTTCCAGCCGTCCTCCTTGTTTCTTGGGATTTTCTCTCCTTGAGCTTTGGGCTTGACATATCTTTCGATCCGGGGCTTGGAAAAATATAAGGTTTTCACACGACAAACGAGCAGAATTTTCTCTATCTATCGAGGTCCACTTTGCTTTTTTTTCTCCACTAACTTGTTATCGTCCTCTGCTGTCACGGCAGCACCATGGCAGCATCATTCTCCTTGTCTGCTTGTTCAGTTCAACTCTTCAGCTTATCTGCCCTGCGCCCGCCTTCACTGTCTACGACGGCGGCAACCTGCCAATAATAGTCATTTTTAGTAGAATCTATGCCTTTTATATATTTGTGATGTTTTGCTGTAAACTAACCTAAATGCAATGAAATGATGCTTGAATGCAGCAGAAATATGGGTTAAAAAGGGTGTAAATAATAGAACTTTTACACACTTAACATTTTCTTCGGAGGTAGAGTTTTCCGGAGGTGTTTAGCGGAGGTACAACAAAATTCTATCCATCAAATTTCAGTTCTAGTTATAGATTTGTGAAACTTACATTAAGATCTTTGCATTTTTTTTTGGATAAATAAAACTTTATTCATCCAAGATCTTTGTATTGATATAATTAAATCATCAGAAATATATCCTATCTTCTTACTTTAAGTTAAAAAATAAAAATGAGCTCAAATCTTCTAATATATAAGTCTAAAGTTCTTCACCTCGAGACTCGAACTTCTAATATTAAATAATATAATATGATTATATTGTAATATTTATGTTTGATTTTAAATTTGAATAAACCCACACTCACATAAAATGCCACTACAAAACGTGAATTAAGTTCCGCAGGTTATTGCTAATTCTTAGCTAAAATACTAAATAATATGTGGTAGGTGTGTAAGGTAATTAATTATATATAACATGGTTTTGTTTAAACATAAAACTAAGATTACATGAAATATCATTTTACATAACCGGAAACCCAAGGTAGGTTGACAACCTTTGCTCTTTTTTTTGTTAGAATGTAAATATTCTTTGGTATTATGTCTAAATATATAATTATGAATTTCGGGGGAAACATTTTTATATGTGTACATAATTTGTTCAAAATTTGCTTGGTATTATTATGTTAAAAATATTAGGGGTGGGTAGGATTAGGTACCCGACTAATTTGTCCAGAATTAATCCGGGTTCCAAAAGCCACCAGTTCTTGAAAATTGGAATCAGTCTCGGTCAGATTGGGTCTTAAATTTCAGGAACCGGTCCCGGTACTAGTGAAAACTGGGTACCCGGTCAATTGGTCTACTATTGATAAAATTTGAGCAATAGGGGAAAAATTTCAACCATCAATAATATTATTAAATAACAAAGTCAGGATATTGTAGGCTTGAAGGTTGAAGTCTTAAAACGAGTCTTACTCATAATATTAATACATAAAGAAAAATAATAAACTAAAGAACTCTATCTATAGCAAGCAAGACCACCAGAAAGTTCGATGAGGAGAAATAAAGGAGAGCCTTCAATTGTTTTCAACCTCTTCAACGTCACTCGATGTCAAACCAGTACCGAGCCCAGAAAATTAGGATCCAGTCCCGGTCGCAACCGGGACCTAAATTTTAGAGCCAGTCTCGGTCTTACTGAAACCAGTTCCGGGTAAAAATTCACCAGATCCAATCGGGTCTAAAACTGGGACAAGACAATCGGGTTGTTTTGCTCACCCCTACAAAATATATCTCAAACATTTTTTATATAAAAAAGGAAATTTTGTCAAAATTGAAACTAGTAGGGATTGAAAACAAGAAAAGTAACTATACATTACATAAAAATAAAATAAGAAAAAGGTTAATCAAACATGCCCATCTTGACATTATCAAACCAGAAAGCAGTTATGTGTGCTTTTCATACATTACAACTCCACAGTATTCGTCCTATTTCGGGTCGATTTTATATAATCTATTTTAGATTTTGATATTCAGTTTTTTATATTAATGATGTCATATACTCAAATTTAATATTGTTTACATATATTATACATATAATATAAGAGAAACCGGTGGAGGTTAATGTATATTGTTTTTATAGAAGACGTTAATTTTATTAAAAGAGAAAATATTTAAAATTATAAATGAAAGTTTATAACTATAATCGCAAACTAAACATTGGTTGATATGTTGTAATTCGGGGATTCATTTGTTTTTCTGTTGGTTTATGTAAGGGCAGCTTTGTTGCTTTTTAATTTTAATAAACTAAGTTATCATTGCTGAGAAAAAATATATATTTTGGATATTTTTTTAAGATTATTGACACACTAAACTAGTCTGTTAAGATCATACAAGGAAAAGATTAAAAAACTCAACCAAGAGACTCAAACAAAAAAATAGACACGAACAAATCTGATTGCATCGGCAAGCGTACTACAAAATGGGATCAAACTATCAAAAGACAACCGACAATTGCAAGTCAAATTCAAACGTCGTGAGAAAACTGTCTACGAATATAAAACCGTATATTCAAATTCAATTCGAAGAAAGATCAACATGATACCAAATAAGTGTCATCTTGATCAGCCGTGGCGACGTCTAATCCAACCCTAAGAAACAAGTAAACAAAAATAACAGCCAAAAGACTTATAAAAACAAAAAATGTGTCATACAGGCACAGGAAAATGTGTCATAAACGCATAGTCATTCTTATTAAAAAATAAAAAATACAAAAAAACAAATAAAAAATAAAAAAGCAAAGGAAAAACGATAAATACCAACGATCGACAACCAACATCAAAACTAATACTACCGCCAGTCAAAACAAAGAAAAAAAAACAAGTCGCATGCCGAGAACTAACCTAAGCTGCTAGGTTAAGGGAAAAAAGGAGGTTAATGTATATTTAAGTACGTTCAATTTTTTTTATTTTTAATGTATTTTAATAATAATAATAATAATAATATAATTGATTCAAAAGATATTATTAAATGATAATACTTAAATTAAGATTCAATGAAGTATAACATTTTTTTTTGAAAACATGAAGTATCACATCTAAAATACAAGAAAAGTAAAATTACCTATGAAATTAGTTATAATATGATTAGAAATTAGAATTTAAATTTAAATTTTCAAACAATACATTCATTTTAAACTTTTTTTGTTTATTCATTTTAGACTACTTCTATAGTTAGTGAACTAAAAAAAAGTCATGAATAAAACTACGAATTGCATAATTTATTCTAACAAGCAAATAACATTTAACGTTGTACCCTTTATCAAGTTAATCTAAATCACAATGTTACCCATGTCTGATTACATTGACAAACAATCATCAATTGAGTGAGGATCTATCTTTCTATAACTATCGACAAAATTAAAAATCAGAAACTAACATCGTGAAGATCTCGGTATGAGCATCAAACGACCGCTAAGGTATGTTAAAATAAGTGTGTCACAAAGGCATAAGTAAGCGTGCTACAAAAGTAGAAATTTTTATAAAAAAAAAAACAACCACGCATCATTAACGATGAGTATTGTTGAGTACCATTAAATTAATTTATAAACATTAAAAATTTGAAAGACTAACATATAATTATAAATTATTTAAATATATAATTATAAATTATTTAAAATAAAGTATTAATTAAATTATTTTCCATATATATAATTTTTTAATCTTTTTTTTAAATAATTGGATCAAATACCAACTTTAGTCAATTTAAAAAATAAAAGCCCTAAACCTAAAACCTGAAACCCCAAACTTTGAAACATAAACCTAAAACCCAAAACTACAAACCCAAAACCATAAACCTAAAATCTAAAACCATAAACCCAAAACCTTAAATAGTAAACCATAAAACCAAAACTCAAAACATTAAATCATAAACCATAACTCATAACCCATAAACCTTAAAGTCTAAACCCAATAATAAAATTTAAAGTTTAGGGTTTTATATTTTATGTTTATAGTTTAAGATTTTAAGTTTTAAGTTTACAATTTTACAATTTAGGTTTTATGATTTAGACTTTACGGTCTTAAGAAAATAAGTGTAATCAAATTTAGAGGAGTCATCAAATAATAAAAGGAACTTGGGACAAGTTCACCCAGAATACTCATGAAACAAAAAAATAAATTATTAACCTAAAGATCTTGAAAAATAAATTGAACATTCTTGTAAATACGTTGTCCATCTTCTAAATAAAACCCAATAATTATCATGAAAAAATTTATGTCTTTTTTTAACTATACGTTATATTGATGTATGATTGGAGACCAAGAAAATAAATCTGGCATATTGGTATTGTTTGGTAAGGAGCGGTTTGAGCAAAAATTAGAGGTTTTTAGGTATAATTAGAGGTTTGACCAGACAAATCCGTTAATATTGTTGTTTGGTGAACAACGGATTGAAAGAGTGGATTGAGGTGAAACCGCTAATTTTAAAAAAGCTCTTAATATGACTTTTTTGAGATTAGAGGTTTGATATTAGAGTTGTAAAAACTCTTTTACCCTTACTAGTTATCAAAAATCTCTAAATAACCTAAATTAAATATTTTCTCACCCTATTTATAAGTTAATCCTATTTATTTTTCTTTTTATTATCACATATTTACATGTGTATTTAAATCTATTAATTAATTAAATTATATTAAAATAATTATATAAATAATAAAATAATATATAAATCATTCGAATGTGTTTAGAAAAATTATATTAAAAATAATTTTTATAAATCTAATTAATATTAATTAGATACAAAATATTGATAACTAATAAACTATTCAAACAAGTATTGAATATAATCATGTCCTTATATGTCACTTCGCTTGTTTAAATAATCTAACACCTATCAGTTATCAATTAATTTTACCAAACACTTTTATACAATCAGCTAATACAATTCGTTAGTCAAATAAGCAAATGCAATCAGATATCAGCTAATATAATCCGCTATCAACTATCAGTTATTCGCTAATTGCGAAACATGACTAATTATCTCGCTAACGATTTTGATTGCATCTACAAATTATCACAAAAAATCTAACTTTATTGGACTACCGACCTTCGTAATGTTTCGTAATTATCGCTATATTAATCCCAGTTAGAGGAGGATATCTTTTGAAATTTTAATTTTTATGAGAAGAAAAAAAGAAATTGTTCGAGATCAAACATTGGGTCTAATTTCAATTAAATCAAAACAAAATTTGTATTTTTTATCATTACATTACATACTTAATTGATAAAATATTGTTATGATATATTCAAAGTATTAATTTTAAATAAATATTTTATTTTTTCATATAATTCATATTCATTTTATAGTTTATATTGAAAATCCGTAGTTCTTCCTCGCAATAATGTTATCTCTAAGGTCCGAGCTTGAATTCTCTTCTCGAGAGTGCAATGTGTCTTGTTAATGCACTCAATATTTGTTAGTTAGATAAATATTTTATTTAATATATTATATTTCTTAAATTTAATAAGAGACGACGTGTTTATAATAATTTTCATACATTGATTATAGATTTTTAAGTACGGCCTTAGCCCTTGGGTTAATATTTTTTTCTTAATAAAATTCTAGTAATAAGAAAATTTTCAATTTTTTTTGTTCGTCGTCATAACTTTGCCCCGTATAGTTTTATTTTGTAATTAATGCAAAAATAATCATGAAAGACCTTTTTGTCCTTACCAACTATTGATATCGATGAATATATACAATGATTAGCTAGAATACTTTGGTCATTTAAACATATAAAAGGATGGTGGTAGTTTGGATCATTGAAATGACTTTGTACTGACCTTATCTTTATTTTATTCGGTAGTTTGCGTTGGTTTCCAAAGGACGTCCGTTTTAAATTACCATAATACCCCACTTTTCAACTCAAGTTTATTAAAATTTTCATCTATTAAAAAATGAAATTTAAAATCATTTTAAAAAAATCTCCATGGACCATGAGACAACAATAATTTATTTTTATTATTTTTAGAAAATGCCAACTTGTGTGGAATGATTTTAAACGAGAATATAAAACTCAAATCTAAAATTTTTAGATAGGGTTGCTTTGGTAATTTTGAAAAATCTAATAAATTAAAGTTCAAGTCTTTTTTCTCTATTTTTATTATTTTATAAGAAAGAAGTATTTTTTTTAAATTTAAACAATTTTTTCCCTACGATACATACCTTTTAATTATAGGCAAAATGATAAAAGATGCCCCCAACGTTTGCATGTTTTGTCATTTGGCCCCCTATTCTTTTTTTTGGTCCAAATATGCCCCCAACGTTTGCTTGTTTTGTCATTTGGCCCCCTATTCTTTATTTTGGTCCAAATATGCCCCCCCAACATTTCATTCGTAGTCCAAATATGCCCCTAACGTTTCAATTTGGTCCAAATATGCCCCCGTTAGATGGAAACTGTCAGTCAACTGACGTTTAACAGCTGATGCTAACTGCACTTGTCACGTATTAAGATCTACTGATGCCACGTCAAAAAAAAATTTATAAGCCGTTGACCGTCAGTTGATTGACAGTTTACATCCAACATGGGCATATTTGGACTATGAATGAAACCTTGGGGCATATTTGGACCAAAAGAAAGAATAGGGAGCCAAATGACAAAACAAGCAAACGTTGGGGGCATATTTGAACAAAAAAAAAGAATAGGGGGCCAAATGACAAAACATGCAAACGTTGGGGGCATCTTTTGTCATTTTGCCTTAATTATATTAAAAACTAAACAATTAATCAATAGTGGAACAGAAATTCATGTAGTAGATTAAAATCAAAACAATAACATCACCTACGAGCGAATTAAAAAAACAATTAAAATGGTTAAATAAAATTGTTTATTTTTTTAATAAAATTTATCGTACTAACATGACGAGTTTCATTAAAATTTATTTATTTTAATATTTAAAGACTTCATTATTCACAATAAAAAAATAACAAAAATAAAAATCATCATACTAACCTGACGAGTTCACTCCAAAAGTACAAGTAGGGCAATAATTTTACATAGATACCAAAATAGTAAATAATTTATTTAAAGGTGAATATCAAAATTTAATTAATTATTTAGTTATCAATTATTAAAAAAATGAGAAATAACAGAAAAAAACCGCACTAGTATTAGAATATAAAACATTGGCAGAGTAAAAAGCGGTGAAATAGCGACCCTTCTCTTCTCTCTTTTCTGATATTTTTTCTCATCTCTTCGGGGAGAGGCTAAGTCTATTCCTTTAATTTTATATTTGTATAATTAGTTTGCCTCATATTTCACCTTTTGTTTTCAAGTTGATTAAAAAATGAAATAAATAACAGAAAAGGGATCAGTGCTGCAAAGGAGAGGGAAGAAAAGGAGAGAAAGAGACGACAGACAGAGAGGCAAAACACACATATACTGAGAAAAGAGGAAGAAAAGAAAACAAGGAATTGAAGAAGCTTTCAATACCATAGAAGAGACAACGATGTCTAAGGGCTTTTACATGCTTTCATACTCTGCAACTCTAACAAGGTCTGCGGTCTGCTTATATATTCACACAATCTCTTTCTCACACCTATACTTTATTATTTTTTATATGGAATCAAAGCTGAAAATGATGAAAAGGGTTGCAACAAATTCCAAAAGTTTTATAAACAAATACCCATTTCATAAACTTTTCCTTTTCCTTTACTTAACTGGGAGAATTTGATCCTCTTTTGCTTCTGTCTTTCTTTTTATGATGAACAACAACACTGCTTTTCAACATGGGTGTTATTGATTTTTCGTTTATGATTCTGAGTTAACTTATGGATCCATTATTCAGCAGCGAAAATGGTGTTGCTAGAGAGATCATGAAGAAGAAGATATTAGTATGGGAGTAGCGATTGTTTTTTATATATATATATAAGAACTACACCAAGGCTCGCTATTAAATTCCAATTCAGGAGGAGCAAACATTATACGAAATTCTATGTCCCAAGATTACAATAACCACCACCACCACCAAGTAGATGGCATCTTCGGCTTCTCGAATGGCTTCGAGAGATCAGCGGCCATAAGCCAGCAAGAACAGCAGCAGCAGGAGCAGCAGCAACTTCACTTAGCACATCAGATCCGGAGAGATAAACTGAGAGTTGAAGGCTTTGAGCCACAACCTCCGCCATTAG
The DNA here is from genome assembly GCA_958450335.1 of Hibiscus tridactylites. NCBI lineage: Eukaryota > Viridiplantae > Streptophyta > Magnoliopsida > Malvales > Malvaceae > Hibiscus > Hibiscus tridactylites. Next base: position 66,482,461 of record OY288285.1, on the reverse strand, counting down.
TAGGGATCGAAGAGGAAGACTCAAATGCTCTTCCTGTTTACGAAACACCAGGCATGTTATCATCGGAAATGTTCTATTTCCATCCGGGCGTGGCTGCCACCGCCGCCTCAACTGAGTTATTAGACCAGCCTTTACAGGCAAATTATCGAGGACAAAAACCACCGGGTAGTACCAACGAGTGGTATAGCAACAGGCAAGGTGTTGTTGTTGGGGATTTGGGACAGTTAGGTGAATCGAAGAGCCACAATAACCGTGAGAGTTTAGCTCAACAGCACTTACCTAGCATTAATACCGACTCAGCAGCTGCCATGCATCTTTTCCTGATGAATCCACAGCCAAGGTCACCATCTCCTCCTCCATCAACTTCTCTTCAAGGGTTTAATGTATCAGGTCCTGGAGGGAATTTTCAACCTCATTTCACTTGGGTTCCCGACAGTTCCCATGAAGGAGGTAACCCAAGTGAAATTGGAGGACAAGTTGTAGAAGGCCAAGGCCTTTCACTATCTTTATCATCTTTGCAACACTTGGAAGCCGCCAAAGCCGAAGAATTGAGGATGGGAGATGGCAGCTTACTGTACTATAACCATGGAGGAGGCTCTTCTGCTACTGCTACACCTCAGTTCCAGTACAAGCATTTGGGTAGCCATCAGCAACTGCATTTGCAAGGTGGAGTGGAACAAAACCATCAGCTCCACGTTGGATACGGTTCCTCATTGGGGATGGTCAATGTGTTGAGGAATTCAAAGTACGGCAAAGCCGCTCAGGAATTGTTAGAAGAGTTCTGTAGCGTGGGAAGAGGCCAGTTCAAGAAGAAAAAACTCGGCAGAAACAACACAAACCCTAGTTCTAATCCAGGTAGTACTGGCGACGGTGGTGCTGGCGGCGGCGGCGATGGTTCTTCTTCATCGACAAAGGATCTCCCTCCTTTATCAGCAGCCGGTAGAATTGAACATCAAAGAAGGAAGGTCAAACTTTTATCCATGCTTGATGAGGCATGTATTCTAATCTCTTTTCTTTTCTCTCTCCTTCAAGAGTCAATGACCCAATAATCATATTTTTTAACCTATAGTCACCATTTATTTTTCAAATAAAGAAAACCCAGATAGAGCAAAGCCGGCTGGTGCAGTCCAGTACTCAATAGGATCTATTCGGTAGAGTTTGATTAAGCCTTTTCACTTTGATTTTTCTATTCCAAAATTCTGGGGTTTTGCTTTGGTGATTATTAGCCCACCATATTACATACAAACTTAATGTGAAGCTACTGCAAATAGTAATATTGCAAGGAAAGCCATTGATGTATTATAACTCGGTTGACTCAGTCTCATTTTCCCTTCCTTTTTTCTATGTTTGTTTTTGTTTAGGCACATTTTCCTTTGCCATCAATTGGTTGTAGCCTATACTGGGAGAGAAAAAAAGTGTAGGAATGACAATCATTTCACCCTATAGCAATCTTTGATTCATGCATTTATTCTTCTGGTGGGTTTCCTTAAACAGTAACTAAGTAATGTTAAAAATGATTTTTTGGGTGTTGTAAAATTCTCAAAGTGGAACTTGCCATTCTCTTCTCTTCCAATGTCAACTCATGTCAATACTTCATCGTGAACTGTGATTAACAACAGTGTTACAAAAATGATCCGGCTGCGCAGGTGGACAGGAGATACAACCATTACTGTGAACAAATGCAAACGGTGGTGAACTCATTTGATCTGGTGATGGGGTTTGGTGCAGCGGTGCCTTACACCGCCCTAGCTCAGAAGGCGATGTCGAGGCATTTTAGGTGCTTGAAAGATTCAATATCCGGACAACTGAAGCATGTCTGTGAGCTGTTGGGTGAAAAAGATGGAGCTGGACCATCCAGCATAACCAAAGGAGAGACACCGAGGCTAAGGGCGTTAGAACAAAGCTTGAGACAACAAAGAGCGTTCCATCAAATGGGTATGATGGAACATGAAGCTTGGAGACCCCAAAGGGGCCTGCCTGAACGATCTGTCAACATTTTGAGGGCCTGGCTTTTCGAACATTTCCTCCACCCGTACGTTTACCCTTTACCTATACCATCTGACACTAGTCTAACAATAGAAACCGCATCTTTCTTAATTCAGTTGATATTAAAAAATGTACAGAAAAAGGAAGCTAAAAGTGTTGAAAGACAAGCTATCATATATAATTAAGAATACGATATAATGACACTTTATTAGCCTCACAAAATCCAAGCTTTTGTTTCCTACTTTGTCATACTTTCTGGTTTGTGTCTAGAGAAAAACAGTAATGCAGTGTCCTTGATATGCACGTCTCGTCAGCCAGAGAGCTGTTAAAAGACCTTCATTTTTCTCTCTTTTTGATGTTAATGAAGAAGTGTTATATAAGAGAGTTGTTGGAAGTTTCTGTCGTCTTCTTTACTTCTGCAAAAACTGCTGCTGCTGTGTGATGATCTTTGTTTCTCTTAGATTCTCACGCCCATGCATGGTAAATAAAGAAAGGTTCAATCGCATCTATGGCGGTACATAAAGATGATTGTCTCTTTATACGGTTTTAGGCAACGACTCTGATGTCATTTTCTGGTCTCTTTCTCAGGTACCCAAGCGATGCAGATAAACATCTGTTGGCTCGACAGACTGGTTTATCGAGAAATCAGGTTGGTCTTTTCTCAACTTTCCCTACACATAAACACACATACATTTGTTAAAAAAAACTTCATTCATAAGAAAATGAGAGAAGAAAAGAAGCAAACCCTTATGAAGGAACCATCAGTAAGTTCAGGAGAACTTGCATGGAATAGGGTTTTATTTCTCTGATGTGTTTTTCTAGGAGAAAAAAATGATTGTTTTACATTGTTCCATGTAGAAAACAATTAAAAAATTCATTATAATTATTTACCCTCAGGGACATAGATTCTGATTTCTGAAATGAAATAAATAAATACTGGATGGGGAAGAAATTCAGTAAAGTACACAAATAGATGAGACATGAAAGTTCGCCACACTCTCTCTCTCTGGTTTTCTCTCTCATATCAAATACTCAGTATGACACCTTCCAACCACATCATAAACTCCATAAATACACCAAATATATTCAATACATACATAGTTACTATTTTGAAGAGTTTGCTTATAATTAATACTAATTAGAATCTGATAAGATTGTTAGTTAAGTGATAATTAAAGGGGATCATTCTTAGTAAGTTAGGTTATTTCATTTTGTAGTATTTTAGTTTGCATGGCAGGCGAATTAATTGGAAAAACGTGAGGGGGTACAAAGTGTGATATGAAAGACAAACACCTAATTCTAGCAGTATGTCTCTTATAATTTATAACTCGGTAATAAATTCAGTGACTGTAGGGAATGGAGTCCCCCCCTAACCATCACTGTTTTTTGGAGATATCTGTAAGAAATAGACATCATTGAGCAACATGTGAGGAAAGATATTATAATAGCTAACCGATGAATAGTCCACTTAATTGTTTATTTCTTATTGTTTCTTGGAATTCCTTTCTTGTGTTTTGTTTTTGGACTGGTTCATAATTTAGAACATTAAGCTAATGATGTTGGAACCACTTATATAATACACATGGTTTGCAAGTAATGTGTATCAGTTTTGTCTTGTTATGTTAAACAGGGAATTGGATTGTTGTTGTCTTTAATTGTCTGGGATTTTAAATGCATGTGGTGTGCAATGTGATGAAAATGTATGTTTTTTTTTTCAGGTTTCAAATTGGTTCATAAATGCCAGGGTTCGGTTGTGGAAACCCATGGTGGAAGAGATGTACCAGCAAGAGTCTAAAGAGGAGGAGGGAGATAATAAAGAAAGGAACCCAAAGGACAGCAACAATATTGCACACACATCAACGCCTTCAACAACCACAGTAGGCGCGGCAGGTGGCACATCAACACCACTACCACCACCTACAGCTTCGACAACGACGGCACCAGCAACCAAAAGATCCGAAATCAATGCCATGGAAAATGACCAATATTCTTCACTCGTCGCAATCAGTAAACAATGCTTCTCGCAAAACCAAGCCACCAACGCCATTATTAGTAGTACTCCTCCCACCACCACCTGTACTACTACTACTACTACTAACACCTCCACCACCAACACCACTGCAACGGAGGTGGCGCCACCCGTCTCCCAGCCTTTCACCACCACAACCCATCATGACTCGGATATCCACCAAAGATTATTAGCTGGCGTCGATGACACATGCGACCGTGGCAGCAGCATTGTTGCAGAAGATTATGGGACCATCAGTACTGGTAACACTGACATTGGTTCAACTGTAATAAGGTTCGGGACCACGGGTGGTGATGTATCTCTCACTCTGGGGCTACGCCATGCTGGGAACATGCCCGATAAGGCTTCTTCTTTCTCGGTTACAGACTTTGGGGGCTGTTAATTTCAAACACATATTCCATAGTATTCTCTTGAAATACAAAAACACCATTAATCCCATTCTCATTTCAAACAAAATTTGCATAACGTAGCATCAAGCTAGCTAGCTGTGTATTTGGGCTTTTTATTATAATTGTATAGTAATTTGCTTTTACACTTTACTCATCTATATAAATAAACATAAGATTTTGTACCTTTATGGAGTATAACGTGAAAATCTTGATGTTTTTGAGGGATAGAAAGGAGGCATATGATTAGGACTGCTCTTTTTTAATCGTTAGGTAACGGAAGACGATAGATTATCTTATATGTTCTTCTATTTTTGTTATTTTTACTATAACGACAATCCTATATAGTGACACTGATTCGCCATTTATCACCTACCTTTTATATATACATAACACATACACAATATGCAAAAACTTTTTGGATTATGTATTATTCAGACAAGTGATAGCAACCCATCTATGACGGATATAGGTGTCACATTCAATCACGTGGCGAAACTGGAACCTATGGATTGCAATTGATGAACATGAATTTAAGGCACGTCAATTTTGCTCGCCTTAGTTAGGTATGTACATTGGGTGTATTAATGATCTGATAATTTCAAACGTTTCCCATCTCATCTAACTCTTAAAATGAATATTGTTTGTTAGTCCAAATAGTAAATATTTTGGTATCGTTTAAGCAAGTTTCAAATTTAAGGTCTTATGTATGCAGAAATTTTTTATTGGAAGACTCACCCAAAGCCAAGTGTACAACACGGGATGGTCTGGATTGTTGAATAGAGGCTTTGTTAATGAATAATAGAAAGCTGTTAGTTAGTTAGTAACTTAGTTAGAGAGGGTTAGACTGTTATATCAGTGTATAAATATACAATGTGTATTACCCTATTCGATGAAATGAATGGAAACCAGTTTCTAGTTAAACAAAACTTTCTTCATTTCTTTCTTCTTTACAGAGCTAAAAGCTTCTTCTTGTTGTTGATTTTCTAACTCTCAAGATAGGTTCTTAACATGGTATCATTCGCCTGACTGATCTTGGGTTATCCTTTCTTCCGCTGCTTCATCATCTGAACTTGTAACGAGTTCTTGTGTTTTCTTGTTTTTTGCTCCAACTATGTTTACCAACAAAAAGATTAACGTCGTTCTTGATGAGATGAATTTTCTTATGTGGAAGCAACAAGTGTTGCTTACGGTGCGCAACCATAAACTTGAAAAGCTTCTCACTGGTGCTTTGTGTGCTCCTCCAGAGACGGTTATGGTGGCTAGTGTTTCCTCTCCTAATGAGGAATATGAGGACTTTGTGGCGCAAGATAGTGTGCTTGCTTCTTGGTTTCTGTCCACGATCAGTTCGCATCTTCTTTCTCAGTTTGTGGGTGCAGAAATGGCGTCTGGTGTGTGAAGTGTTGTGCTTGAGTTCTTTGCGAATCATTCCACCACATTTGTTATGAGTCTTCATTATAAGCTGCGATCGGTCAAGAAAGGTGAGGTGTCTATGCGTGCTTATCTCACTCAAGCCAAAGAGATTTGTGATGCTCTAGTATCATGTGATAGTGCAATCTCCGATGTTGAACAAATCACGAGCATCCTTAATGGCTTACCCAGGGATTATCAACCCTTCATGGTCGTTATAACTGCTAGCAGGGAGTCTTTGTCACTAGATCGTGTTCGTTCTTTGTTGATTGATGCTGAGACACAACTTGCAAGATTCAATGCCCAGAATGAGGGTTTTCCTATTAGTGCTAATGTTGCTCAGGCTACTAATGTGGCTCAAAATAATGCTTGGCGTGGAACCTTTTCTCGTGGTGGTCGTGGTCGTTTTGGTGGCGGCAGATCCAATGGGCGTGGCTGTGTTAAGTTTCAGCGTCAATTGTGTGGCAAGACTAGCCACCTGGTAGATAGGTGTTGGTATCGATTTGATGAGAGTTTTCCTGGTGTTACTGATGCTAGTGAGTCCCATGGTAACAATGGGTTTGGTACAATTCACGTTGGAGTGTTTGATGATAGTCAACCTGCTGAAGAATCCTTGTTTGATATGCCTCAAGCACACCTGGCTACTACCTCTCGTGCTACTTGGGTAGTTGACTCTAGTGCAACCCATCATGTGACGGTTGAGTCTGCCAACATGCTTTGATCTTCAACGTACAATGGACCAAGTAAGATTGCTATTGGTAATGGTGTTAAGCTTAACATTAAAGGAATGGGGCAATCTGAGTTTGTTTCATCTTTTTCTTCTCGTAAGTTGTTGTTGAATGATTTGTTGCATGTGCCTAGTATAACTAAGAACCTTCTTTTCATTTCAAAGTTTTCTAGAGAAAATGGTGTCTTTTTTGAGTTTCATGCAAACACATGCTTGGTTCGAGAAGAAGGATCGGGCAAGATGGTGCTTCAAGGTGTGGAACGCGATGGGCTCTATCAATTTTCAGTTGATATGCTAGGAGATAATAGTAAAGTTGAATGTAATATTGCTCAAAGTAATGTTGTTGATAGTTATGAACTGTGGCATCGACGCCTTGGGCATCCTGCTCATGAGTGTCTTCTACAAATTTGTAAAGATGTTTCTAGAAAATTTTCCAGAAATTTCAATAATATGAATTTACCTAAATGTGTTGCTTGTCGAATGGGAAAGAGTCACAAGCTTGTGTTTTCTCAGTCAAATACAATGTTTGAGAAGCCTTTCCAGCTTGTTTTTTCAGATCTTTGGGGTCATGCACATATTGCTTCTAATGGTTTTAAATACTATGTCACATTTGCAAGCTTTTCATTTGTTTAATAAAATGGTTCAAACACAGTTTGGTTTGAACATTAAAGAGTTACAAACTGACTGGGGTGGTGAGTATCGTGCAATGTCTAAAGTGTTAATGGTTGAAGGTATTAAGCACCATGTGACTTGCCCGCACACGTCTGAATAGAACGGTGTCGTTGAGAGAAAGCATCGACATGTGATCGAACTAGCCTTGGTGTTGCTGGCACAGGCTTCATTACCCTTTCGTTTTTGGTCCTATGCGGTGTGTACTGCAGTGTATCTTATTAATAGGTTACCTACCAAAGTATTGTAGGGTAAATCACCTTTTGAGTGTTTATTCTTGAAGAAGCCCGATTATACGCTAATGAAGACATTTGGCTGTCGATGCTTTCCCTATTTGAGGTTATTTCAGCAGCACAAACTTGAGTTTAGGTCTCAACCTTGTACATTTCTGGGGTATAGTTCACAATATTATGGTTACCTTTGTTTAAACCCGAGTGGAAAAGTGGTTGTATCAAGGCATGTAGTATTTGATGAAGTCAATTTTCCTTTTGAAGGTGAAAGTGTCCAGGGTAAAGAAGGTAAGGGAGCTGATTATGCTCGACAAAATTCAGCTGCTTTACGCATTATTGGAGGCTTTGGTCAGCATGTGCATTTCGACCAGGAGGGTCATGCTCGAGCTGAAGCTGATTCTCCTATATTTGTGCAAGTTGAAGATGACCTTGGGACACAAGAGGTTGATTATCGTGTGGATGTTCCAGGTAAAGGTGAGCATGTCGAGTTGGGTGCTAATGCAGGTGCTAGCAATGTTGAGCGTGGCGATAGTGGTGCTGATGTTGGTGTGCATATGAATGAAGAAGATGTTACTTTAGGTGCCTCTGCTGATGGTGGTTTGCATGTGCATGATGATTTGCATGTGCATGGGGAAGATACTATCTCAGGTACGGCTGCTGGAATCCATCGTGGTATGTTTCCTGGATTGCTTGAGAATGAAGAATATGGGGTTTCGAATGAGTCACAAACAGATAGTGGTCATTGTGATAATAGTTTGGCTGCTGAAAGTAGATCCTTTGCTGGTCCTGCGCATTCTCATACAAATGGTCATTCAATGGTGACACGTAACAAAAATGGTATTTTTAAACCCAAGGCTTATGTTTTAAATTGTAATAGTGATGAAGTTGAGCCTGCCACTATTCATGAAGCACTTTAGTCATCTTGTTGGAGGGATGCAGTTCTTGTTGAGCTGGAAGGTTTAAACAGAAATGGAACATGGTCTTTGCTGTCTCTTCCTGAAGGTCGTTCTACAGTAGGTTGCAAGTGGGTGTTTAAGTTGAAAAGAAACCCTGATGGTTCTATACTTAAGCATAAAGCACATTTAGTTGCAAAGGGTTTTTCGCAAGTTCCTGACCAGGATTTTCATGATACTTTCAGTCTTGTTGTCAAGGCTACAACACTTAATGTGTTTCTATCGCTTGTTGTGACTAACAAGTGGAACTTGAGGCAGGTTGACGTGAATAACACGTTTCCTAATGGTGATTTGGCTGAAGATGTGTTTATGGATCAACCTCCAAGTTTTGAAAAGACTGCTCATGATGATATAATACTCACGAGCTCATCAGAGGTTGAGATTGAAAGTGTGGTCACCTTGTTGGGAGAGAAGTTTACATTGAAAGATTTAGGTGAGCTCAATTATTTCTTTGTGTTAGAAGTTTCAAAGAAGAGAGATGCAGTTTTTTTTAAGTCAGAGGAAGTATCTACTTGAGTTCCTTACGAAAGTTGGGATGGTCATTGCAAATGTTGTGCCCGCGCCTATGGTTGGCACACCAAGGTTGGTTAAAAAAGCTGACAGTCCAATTATTAATGCAACAAAATACAGGAGTACTGTTGGAGCATTGTTGTATGCATGTCACTCGCGTCCTGACATTGCGTTTAGTGTTACTAAGCTTGCACAATTTATGCATGAACCTAGAGAGCAACACCTTGTGGCTGTAAAACGTGTACTTAGGTATCTACGTGGAACTCTTGATTATGGCTTGTTGTTTTCACCTTCATCTAGTGGTTATGAGATGAGTGTATTTGCAGACGTTGATTTGGCAGGTGATGCAGATGATCGTAGATCAATGTCAGGGTATTATGTGTATCTGGGAGGTAATTTGGTTTCATGGAGTTCTAAGAAGCAAAAGAAAGTCTCTCGTTCAACAACAGAGACTGAATATAGGAGCATTGCAAATGTTATGGATGAGATAGCTTGGATCATTGCGCTGTTAAGTGATCTTGGTTTTCCACAAGACAAAGCACCGGTCATGTGGAGTGATAATACTAGTGCAGTAGCCATTAGGGCCAAACTTGTGTATCATGCTCGCACGAAGCATGTTGATCTTGATATACATTTCGTGCGAGAAAGAGATGTTGCAGGTCGTTTGAAGGTGAATTATGTTTCTGTGATTCATCAAGTTGCTGATGGATTAACTAAGTCCTTAACAAAAGCCTACTTCTTCAGTTTCAGACAAAAACTGCTGGTGCGTTCTAAAAATGAAGAAGAAGATTAGAACAACATGGAGGATGTTGAATAGAGGGTTAATGAATAACAGAAAGCTGTTAGTTAGTTAGTTAGCAACTTAATTAGAGAGGGTTAGACTGTTATATCAATGTATAAATATACAATGTGTATTACCCTATTCGATGAAATGAATGGAAACCAAATTCCAGTTACACAAAACTTTCTTCATTTCTTTCTTTTTTACAAAGCTAAAAGCTTCTTCTTGTTGCTGATTTTTTTACTCTCAAGATAGGTTCTTAATATGAATTAATCAGAGCAAATAAAAAAATAAGGTTTTATCACTTTCTTCTTACCAAAGAAAAATCACAAAACAAAAATATATTGAGTTTCGAATTTCATTAAAAATTGTGCTTCTAAGTTCCAAGAACAATTTTGTAATTAATTAGGTAAAAAAATTGTGTCCTATATTTGAAGTTTGTGATTGTGTTTCCCAACAATTTTGTCTATAAAACTTATTAATTTAATTAAATAAAGTACACAGACGGTCACTGAACTTTGGTAAAAAAAATGGTAACCAAACTTTTAAAACAAAATGACAATTAAACTTTATGTTTTATAACAAAATAGTAACTAGACGTTATATCCCGTTAAGTGTTTGTTATAAAATTTGGTATAATAACACATTTAGTCCTTCATATTTATACATTCAATCAATTTAGTCCTATTTCGAAACAATTCACTAAATTTAGCCCTCATTATTAACGCATTCTTTCAATTTGGTCCTTAAAGCAAAATTTCCAAAGTATGGCAACGTGATAAATAATTAAAATTAAATTTTTATAGGAACTCGAAAACTCGACTCGAATCAAAAAAATTTCAAATAAATTTTGAGTTGTAAAATATGACGTGTCAACTCGAATAACTCGAACAACTCAAATTTTATTTGAAATTTTTTCTATTTGAGTCGAGTTTTCGAGTTCCTATAAAAATTTAATTGTAATTATTTATCATGTTCTCATACTTTGGAAATTTTCTTTAAGGACCAAATTGAAAGAATGGGTAAATAACGAGGGCTAAATTTACTTAATTGTTTCGAATTAGGACTAAATTGATTGAATGTATAAATATGAAGGACTAAATGTGTTATTATACCAAATTTTATAACATACACTTAATGAGATTTCACGTCTAGTTACCATTTTGTTATAAAACATAAATTTTAATTGCCATTTTGTGATTTTTGAAAGTTTGATTACCATTTTTTTTACCAAAGTTCAGTGACCGCATATGTACTTTACCCATTTTTTATGAAAATCAGATTAACACGACCTATAACTATAAGTCCCTACGTGCTACCTTTATTATGTAATATAGCCAATACAACGTCTATAGGGAAATGGAAAGTCCGACACTCTAAATTATCCACAACCGCTAGTTTTGTCATATCATTTACGAGTCTATTACCTTCACGACGTACATGTTCAAACATTATCTCTTAATTTTGATGTAAAAGCAGCTAGATATGATGAAGTACAATGTGCGTGTGCGTGTGTGTGCCTCTGACACTTTTTCTGTGTTGTAGCCTTCGAAGTCCTCATTGGCAGGTAGTGCTAGGCTTAACGTCATGATAACTACCGATGGATCAACAGGAATTCGACTAATGGGACAATAGTTATGTCTATTAGTGTGTCTGAGAATCGGTGACCTAGGAATAGGAAGATCCAGAGTCATAGGCATCTTTTCCGGAGGCAATACCAAATTTAATCTCGGTGTTCCAAAAGCACAGGTATCTTTCCGAGGCAATACTGAGGTTAGGATTAAAACATTGACCGAGGTATAACAGCTCTAAAATCCAATAATCAAATCTCACTCCCTACGCAGCCTCAAATTATCAAGTCATAACAAAATGAAGTCCAAACATCACTAACTTCCTTAGGAATCTCCTGTGAGAAGCGTTCTTGTAACACTGAAATATATATATATATATATATATATATATATATATATATATATATATATATATATGAGTTTTTGAGGTTGGGGGAGTCGAACCCGCAACCTCCTATAGGTTTGGCCATGACCCAGCCATCTGAGCTATGAAGCTCTTAGGGTCTAAGGCACCTCAAATTTCTTTTGTATCATTCTGGTGCATGTATGCCTGTTTTAATAAGGGGGATGACTCTTCACCTACCAAATTGAATGCCCTCTTTCAAGCTTCGAAAAAGACCCCCTCTCCCAACGCTCCTACCTACCCCGACCGGCCGCCGTTGCTTCCCCCTCCACCGTCGGTCCGTGCGCAACACCGCCGTCGCCGGCGTGTGCGCCGCTCTTCCCCGAGCTCATCCCCGGTAGTCACTCGCCTTTCCCCCGCCGCCATCGTCATGATTCGAGGGCAGAAGGTTCGACGAACCCTACCCTGAATTTCGTCAGCTTTTGCTTGCCGTTCAGCCTACGTCAGTCGTCTGTTCGGTGTGCTGTTGCCACCACCGTGCTCCCCGCGTCGAGCCAAGCAAAACCCAGCCGGCCCGTCGTCCTTTCGCCGTCAGGAAGTCGTTCATCGGAGCAACGTAAGTTCCGACGACCCCCTTTGCTATTCGTAGTTTTCCGGCGTGAATTTAGTCCTCCTTGGTTGAGTTTTGCATGATAAAAAGGGTGTTATCGGTGATGTATATTTTTTTCAGGTGAAAAACGGTGATTTCGGAAACTCCGGTGACTTCTCCGTCGGTCGTCCGGTGACCAGATCGGTTGGGTAAGTGAACCGGCTCGTGCCAGCTTGAACCGGATGAACCGGTCCATCCATCAGCCAAACCGAACCGGTTTGGCCCAAACCCAGTCAGCCGAGTCCATCACCGAGTCCGACCCGACCCGTCTCTGACCCGAACCGACCCGTGTCCGAGTCAACTTGTTGAGTCAACTCAGTGAGTCAACTCGCCCGAGTTGACTCTATGAGTTAACTCACCGAGTCAACACAGTTGACCCCTGTAGTTGCTGACGTCATCATGACGTCATCGGTTGACCTGACCCCGTTGACTTTGACCTGCTGAGGTCAGCGTTGACTTGCTGACGTCAGCGTTGACTTTGACCAAAAAGTCAAATTTTTCAAAAAGGCCCTATCTCATTTTTTTCGACGTCCTGAGTCCGTTTTTGAAGCCCGTTTTGCGAAATTCCGACTTTAAGGCCCCCGAATCTGACCTTAAACCCAAATCATGCATATGTACTTATTTATTCCATTCAGATATCAGTAAATCGAATAAGTGTCTAAACTAGTGTTTTAATTGTGTAAAGGTACCCGGGACTCGTGTGACCACTCATCAGCTCAGCCTAGCTCCTCTCGACCCGCTCATCCTCACGCTTCAGTGAATATCAGACCTGACCCCGTATCTGAGCGTACTGAGGCAGGTGTCCGTTAGACCCTTCTCCGACAAGCTTTGAGGTGTGTTCCATGTGTGCTATATTCTGTTGAATGAATTGCATAATGATTTAATCATAATCAATACTATGTTTGTTTAATATCTTAATTGTTGTTGATATTGCATTACTATGTTAGAAATGAGATGAAATGATGAACTTGTTATATAATGACATTCTCTGCCGACATGATGTATGTTTGCTCAATTCGTATACTTGTAATATGATTTCTTGATCTGTGATGGAATTGCCTGATTGTCTGATAAACTTGAAAGTATGACATATTAGCTTGACTTGAGATGTTACAATCTGTTTGTATGTTGAATGATGAGAATGTCTGCTTTGCTCAATAGGTATGCCCAATTATCTGTCAAAAGTATAAATCTTCTGTTTCTGATATTTTGAATAGAATGCCTGCCACATGTACTCTTTATTCATATCTGAGATATGGACACTGATTACTATCTGGGGTATACTATTGGGTTATGTTGTGAAGTCTCTGTTGGTACAACCCTGATCAAGCTGGTAAATCCTTATGGACTCAAGGTCTCCCCTTGAGTGGCGCCTATGCCCATCGGGCCTAGGGTAAGTCCTTATGGACCTAAGGCATCCCCTTAGGTGGCACCTATACCCATCGGGCCTAGGGTAAGTCCTTATGGATGCAGTTCTGGGGGACTGCATTTGGTGTAAGGTTGGAGGGTAGTCACTAGTAAACTCATGCATGCATCTGAGTATTTGCATTGATCTGCTATGTGTTCATATGATCTGATTGTTATGTATTCTTTGCTTGTTGATCTGCACTTATTGGAACACACTGAGCTCCCTAGCTCATGCCTTCTTCTTCTCCCCTTTCAGATACTTGTGATAGGCTACCCCCTTTGGACCCGGCAACTGGAGGATCGGCACATTTAGCTCTAGACTGTTGTAATGTTCTTATCTTCCAAACTGTCTGTATTTGGGTGACTTATGCCTATATTTTGATACGGCTTATCTTTTGGTTTTGTCGGGTGTTGGCTTTTGTTATAACTGAACATTTTATGCTTTCATATCATCTATTTTGTAATCACATGATACTAAACTTTTGCTTACTACTTTTGGATGGATTTGAAAGCGTTATTAGTAGATTTTATAAACGTTCTGAGAATAGCATTGATATGCATTCGATAACAGGTTTTATAGTATGATTCGTAAATCTTCTGAAAAGGGGGAAACTATGTCAGTTTTGATATTTTGACTATGATATTTCACAAGGGTTTGATTATAGGTTGTGACTGCCTGGAGTTGGGTTAAACGCATAAGCGGGTCCAAGTGGTTACATTTAGTGGTATCAGAGCTTTTGGTTTTAAAAACCTCGGACTGTGTATGAGTCCATTTTACGCAATGTTTGAAAAGTTTTACAAAAAGTGTTTTGAAATAAGCTAAGTCACCCAATTTTGTCTACTTAATTGTGTTCGATTCTCCATTGCTATAAACTGACCCTAAGCTTATTCCTTGTAGAGATCTTCTGCTATGAGTACTGCAAGAGGACGTCGACCTATTCGGAGACGCGGTAGACCTGTCCGGTTTGCCGACGCGATGAATGATCCGGTGGTCGAGCCACCTACTTCAACTCCTGTCCCTGGTCCTACTGAGCCTTCCGTACCATCTGGCCCTACTGTAGTGACTGCTCCTCAGTCTGCCCCTGAGATTGATGTGTCTACTCCGGTTAGAGGAGCACCGTCTTCTTCTGAGCCTCCCACATCTGTTACTGACGAAGCCCTTAGTAGGCAGTTTTTGCAGTTGATTACTGGTGCGGTTAGAGCAGCTGGTATTGTCCCTGAGGTTCCCATCTCTCAGACCTTGATCACGAATGAGGCGAGAACTTTTGATGGCCCTACTGGTGGAGCCCCGACCGAGGCAGAGGAATGGCTCCACGATCTGGAGAGGCGTATGGATTCTTTGGGTCTTGAGTCACCCAAGAGATATTTGGGAGCCGTCTCTATGTTGTATGGGAATGCTCGTACTTGGTGGGAATCTGTGGTTAGTAGTGTTCCTGCGGCCCGTTTGACTTGGAACTTTTTCAAGGAGCGCTTCAAGATCCGCTTTGTTGGTGAGCGTTACATGAGGCAGATGCAAGAACGATTCAGGACATTGACTCAGGGAGATATGTCTGTATCCGAGTATGAGACAGAATTCTTGGGCTTGCTCAGATTTGGGGCTAGTTTAGTGCCCACCGAGAGGGAAAAATGTCGTAAATTTGTGATGGGGCTGAGATATGAGCTATGTGTACATGTTGTTGGTCATCTGGATAAGGACTTCGATACTTTAGTTGAGAAAGCTAAAGACCTGGAAGAAGTTGAGCTAGCAGCCACTGGTGGAGGTAGAGCTGACCGAGAGCGGTCTAAGAGGCCTCCTAATCCCGAGCCTTCCTCGCGTCATGGAAAGAGGAATCACACTTCTGGTCATCAGAGAGGTAATTCTGGATCCATACCTGATGCTTCTTCGACCCCGGCTGCTAGTAGAGGTGATTCGTCTGGTTTCACCCCTATGCCCCTTTGTGTGCATTGTGACAAGCGACATGGGGGCGAGTGCAGAAGGAAGACCGGTGCATGTTTTCGATGTGGGTCCGGAGACCATTTTTTGAAGAATTGCCATGTCCCATCTTCTGCACCTCGAGCATCCTCCCAGACCCCTGCACGCTCACAGACATCCGTACAGACTCCAGCCAAGGGTCGTGGTCAGAGTAAACCTTCTGCATCTGCTGCTAGGACAGACTCTAGAGTACGATCCTATCAGAGTGGGGGACCAGTCTTGTCTGAGGCTAGGCAGCCAGCACTTGTATATGCTACCAGACGACGTGATGATAGAGATGAGCCGGATGTGATAGCAGGTACATTTACCATTTTCTCTGTTCCATACTTTGCATTGCTCGATAATGGTTCTACCCACTCCTACATTTCAAGATCTGTTTCCCGAGACCTTCCATTTCCGATAAAAGCCACAGAGAATGTTGTTACAGTTATGAGCCCCGTAGGTCAGTCGGTGACCGTGGATAAGGTGTTTAGGCGTTGTCCTCTTGAGGTTCAAGGGGAAATCTTTCTGGTTGATCTTATGGAGCTTCCAATGGAGGAGTTCGATCTGATTTTGGGTATGGATTGGTTGACCGAGCATCGGGTTAACCTTGATTGTGAATTGAAAAGGGCAACCTTAAGGACTTCTGATGGTCAGTCAGTGGTTCTAATCGGTGAACGTCGAGGTTACTTGTCTAACGTAGTATCTGCTCTGACCGTCGACAGAATGATTCGGAAGGGATATGAGACCTTCATTGCTTCTCTCCTGAATACGAAGGGTTCTCTATCCAAGATTGAAGAAATTCGCACTGTCAGCGAATTTCCTGATGTCTTTCCCGAAGAGTTGCCCGGATTACCTCCGGATAGGGATGTTGAGTTTGAGATTGAGACTTATCTGGGGTCTGCACCTGTATCTATGAATCCCTATCGTATGGCCCCTAAAGAGCTTAAGGAGTTGAAAATTCAGTTGCAGGAGCTGCTTGACCGAGGTTTCATTCGACCTAGCTCTTCACCTTGGGGAGCTCCAGTCCTCTTCGTCAAGAAGAAAGATGGTTCACTCCGATTATGTATTGATTATCGGAAGTTGAACAAGTTGACAGTTAAGAACAAATACCCGTTACCTAGGATCGACGATTTGTTTGATCAATTTCGGGGAGCCACAGTTTTCTCAAAGATTGATCTTCGGTCTGGATACTATCAACTGAAGATAAAGGGATCTGATGTTGCGAAGACAGCTATCCGCACTAGATATGGGCACTATGAGTTTCTTGTGATGCCTTTTGGTCTTACCAATGCACCAGCTGCCTTCATGGACATGATGAACCGTGTGTTCCGACCCTATATAGACCAGTTTGTTGTGGTGTTTATTGATGATATCCTGGTTTATTCTCGGACAGAATCTAAGCATCTTGAACATTTGAAGATTGTTCTGCAAACCTTGAGAGAGCATCGTTTGTATGCTAAGCTGAGCAACTGTGAATTTTGGCTCAGAGAAGTGACATTTCTGGGGCATGTTGTGTCAGCTCAAGGTATCCAGGTTGATCCTAGTAAGATCGAGGCTATCAGCAGTTGGAAGCCACCCAAGAATGTCTCTGAGATCCGTAGCTTTCTGGGTTTAGCTGGTTACTACCGCCGCTTTGTTGAGGGTTTCTCTATCATTGCTGCCCCTTTGACGAAGCTTTTGAGGAAGAATGTTCCTTTTGTTTGGTCTGATGCCCAGCAAGCTAGTTTTGAGAAACTGAAGGCGGCTTTGACTCAAGCCCCGATCCTTTCACAACCCAAGTCTGGGAAGGATTTCTCAGTGTACAGTGATGCCTCACTCTTCGGGCTTGGTTGTGTACTGATGCAAGATAGAAAGGTAATCTCTTATGCATCACGTCAGTTACGACCACATGAGTGTAACTATCCGACCCATGACCTCGAGTTAGCTGCGGTGGTCTTTGCTCTGAAAATCTGGAGGCACTATCTCTACGGAGAGAAGTGTTATATCTTTACTGATCACAAGAGCTTAAAGTATATCCTCACTCAGAGGGATTTAAATATGAGGCAACGTCGTTGGGTTGAGCTGTTAAAGGACTATGATTGCGTGATTGAGTACCACCCGGGAAAAGCCAATGTTGTTGCCGATGCTTTGAGTCGTAAGACCATATCCGACCTGAGATCTCTGTTTGCCAGGATGAGTATTTATAGTGATGGCAGTTTGCTAGCGGAGTTGCAAGTTAAACCAACTTTGGCCGAAGAGATTAAGGCCAAGCAACTCTTAGACAGTTCCTTACTCCCAGTCATGCAGCAAGTTGAGCAGGTATCCACATCTGTTTATGCCTTCGATCAGGATGGCGTTCTGTGCTTCAAGGGTCGTTATTGTGTCCCCGATGATGCCGACTTGAAGCGAGCCATACTTAGTGAGGCTCATAGCAGCCCTTATGCTATGCATCCTGGTGGAGACAAGATGTACCAGAATCTGAAACAAAGGTACCGCTGGGAGGGTATGAAGAAGGATATATCAGATTATGTATCGAAGTGTATGACCTGTCAGCAAGTCAAAGCGGAACATCAGCATCCTTCTGGTTTGTTACAACCCATTAAGATTCCTGAGTGGAAATGGGAGCGTATCACGATGGATTTCGTTATCGGGTTGCCTCTGACTCCTTCTAAAAAGGATTCTGTCTGGGTTATTGTTGACCGACTCACCAAGTCAGCTCACTTTATTCCTGTACGAGTTACTTATTCTCTGGAGAAGCTGGCTAGGCTGTATATCTCAGAGATCGTCAGATTGCATGGGGTACCCTTATCTATCATATCTGATCGAGATCCGAGGTTCACTTCTGGTCGGCCTTGCATAATGCTTTGGGTACGCGTTTAAATTTCAGTACATCCTTCCATCCTCAGACTGATGGTCAGTCTGAGAGAGTAATTCAGGTTCTTGAAGATATGTTGAGAGGATGCGTGATAGACTTCCGCGGTAGTTGGGAAGATTTCTTGCCCTTGGCCGAGTTTGCTTATAATAATAGCTATCAGGCTAGTATTCGCATGGCCCCTTATGAAGCTCTGTATGGTCGTAAATGCCGAACTCCTATCTGTTGGACCGAGCTGTATGATAAGAAGATTTTGGGTCCAGAATTGGTCCAAGAAACTGAAGAGACTGTCAGATTAATCTGTGATCGCCTGAAAGAGGCCTTTGACAGACAGAAATCTTATGTTGATCGAAGAAGAAAGGATATTGAGTTTGAGGTCGGTGATCAAGTCTTTCTGAAAGTATCTCTATAGAAGAAAGTTCTGAGATTTGGAAAAAAGGGTAAGCTGAGTCCGAGATTCATTGGGCCGTACCATATCGTGAAGAGAGTTGGGCCAGTTGCCTATCAGCTTGAGTTACCTCCTCAGCTCAGTCGTATCCATAATGTATTACATGTGTCCATGTTGAGGCAATACCATCCAGATCCTAGTCATGTTATCCAGGTTCAGGATGTAGAGTTGAGACCGGACTTGTCCTACGAGGAGGAACCGATTCAGATCTTGGATTTTGATGAGAGAGTTCTGAGAAACCGACGCATTCCGATGGTTAAAGTTCAGTGGAGAAATCGGAGCCCCAGCGAGGCTACTTGGGAAGTTGAAGGACCCATGAGAGAACAGTTCCCACATCTGTTTAATTCAGGTAAATTTCGAGGACGAAATTTCTTTTTAGAAGGGGAGAGTTGTAACACTCAAAAAAATATATATATATATATATGAGTTTTTGAGGTTGGGGGAGTCAAACCCGCAACCTCCTATAGGTTTGGCCATGACCCAGCCATCTGAGCTATGAAGCTCTTAGGGTCTAAGGCACCTCAAATTTCTTTTGTATCATTCTGGTGCATGTATGCCTATTTTAATAAGGGGGATGACTCTTCACCTACCAAATTGAATGCCCTCTTTCAAGCTTCGAAAAACACCCCCTCTCCCAACGCTCCTACCTACCCCGACCGGCCGCCGTTGCTTCCCCCTCCACCGTCGGTCCGTGCGCAACACCGCCGCCGCCGGCGTGTGCGCCGCTCTTCCCCGAGCTCATCCCCGGTAGTCACTCGCCTTTCCCCTGCCGCCATCGTCATGATTCGAGGGCAGAAGGTTCGACGAACCCTACCCTGAATTTTGTCAGCTTTTGCTCGCCGTTCAGCCTCCGTCAGTCGTCCGTTCGGTGTGTTGTTTCCACCACCATGCTCCCCGCGTCGAGCCAAGCAAAACCCAGCCGGCCCGTCGTCCTTTCGCCGTCAGGAAGTCGTTCGTCGGAGCAACGTAAGTTCCGACGACCCCCTTTGCTATTCGTAGTTTTCCGGCGTGAATTTAGTCCTCCTTGGTTGAGTTTTGTATGATAAAAAGGGTGTTATCGGTGATGTATATTTTTTCAGGTGAAAAACGGTGATTTCGGCAACTCCGGTGACTTCTCCGTCGGTCGTCCGGTGACCAGATCGGTTGGGTAAGTGAACCGGCTCGTGCCAGCTTGAACCGGATGAACCGGTCGGTCCATCAGCCAAACCGAACCGGTTTGGCCCAAACCCAGTCAGCCGATTCCATCACCGAGTCCGACCCGACCCGTCTCTGACCCGAACCGACCCGTGTCCGAGTCAACTTGCTGAGTCAACTCAGTGAGTCAACTCGCCCGAGTTGACTCTGTGAGTTAACTCACCGAGTCAACACAGTTGACCCCTGTGGTTGCTGACGTCATCATGACGTCATCGATTGACCTGACCCCGTTGACTTTGACCTGCTGACGTCAGCGTTGACTTGCTGACGGCAGCGTTGACTTTGACCAAAAAGTCAAATTTTTCAAAAAGGCCCTATCTTATGTTTTTCGACGTCCTGAGTCCGTTTTTTAAGCCCGTTTTGCGAAATTCCGACTCTAAGGCCCCCGAATCTGACCTTAAACCTAAATCATGCATATGTACTTATTTATTCCATTCAGATATTAGTAAATCGAATAAGTGTCTAAACTAGTGTTTTAATTGTGTAAAGGTACCCGGGACTCGTGTGACCACTCACCAGCTCAGCCTAGCTCCTCTCGACCCGCTCATCCTCACGCTTCAGTGAATATCAGATCTGACCCCGTATCTGAGCGTACTGAGGCAGGTGTCCGTTAGACCTTTCTCCGACCAGCTTTGAGGTGTGTTCCATGTGTGCTATATTCTGTTGAATGAATTGCATAATGATTTAATCATAATCAATACTATGTTTGTTTAATATCTTAATTGTTGTTGAGATTGCATTACTATGTTAGAAATGAGATGAAATGATGAACTGGTTATATAATGACATTCTCTGCCGACATGATGTATGTTTGCTCAATTCGTATACTTGTAATATGATTTCTTGATCTGTGATGGAATTGCCTGATTGTCTGATAAACTTGAAAGTATGACATATTAGCTTGACTTGAGATGTTACAATCTGTTTGTATGTTGAATGATGAGAATGTCTGCTTTGCTCAATAGGTATGCCCAATTATCTGTCAAAAGTATAAATCTTCTGTTTCTGATATTTTGAATAGAATGCCTGCCACATGTACTCTGTTATTCATATCTGAGATATGGACACTGATTACTATCTGGGGTATACTATTGGGTTATGTTGTGAAGTCTCTGTTGGTACAACCCTGATCAAGCTGGTAAATCCTTATGGACTCAAGGTCTCCCCTTGAGTGGCACCTATGCCCATCGGGCCTAGGGTAAGTCCTTATGGACCTAAGGCATCCTCTTAGGTGGCACCTATGCCCATCGGGCCTAGGGTAAGTCCTTATGGATGCAGTTCTGGGGGACTGCATTTGGTGTAAGGTTGGAGGGTAGTCACTAGTAAACTCATGCATGCATTTGAGTATTTGCATTGATCTGCTATGTGTTCATATGATCTGATTGTTATGTATTCTTTGCTTGTTGATCTGCACTTATTGGAACACACTGAGCTCCCTAGCCCATGCCTTCTTCTTCTCCCCTTTCAGATACTTGTGATAGGCTACCCCCTTTGGACCCGGCAACTGGAGGATCGGCACATTTAGCTTTAGACTGTTGTAATGTTCTTATCTTCCAAACTGTATGTATTTGGGTGACTTATGCCTATATTTTGATACGACTTATCTTTTGGTTTTGCCGGGTGTTGGCTTTTGTTATAACTGAACACTTTATGCTTTCATATCATCTATTTTGTAATCACATGATACTAAACTTTTGCTTACTACTTTTGGATGGATTTGAAAGCGTTATTAGTAGATTTTATAAACGTTCTGAGAATAGCATTGATATGCATTCGATAACAGGTTTTATAGTATGATTCGTAAATCTTCTGAAAAGGGGGAAACTATGTCAGTTTTGATATTTTGACTATGATATTTCACAAGGGTTTGATTATAGGTTGTGACTGCCTGGAGTTGGGTTAAACGCATAAGCTGGTCCAGGTGGTTACAGTTCTTGTCTTTCTACGGAATTAAGCCTTGAAAAAGGGTGCAACAAGCTGCCCCTGAAGTAATCTTTGTTAACTTCAACTTGTGCTCGAATTATGTTAGTCCCGTCCCAAACTACTACAAAAACTGGGTAAAAAATATTATTTGTGTCTCATCGTATGTTTGAATTAGAACCGAAGGGAAGTGCATTTTCGATCAGCAAATTCTGACAGAACTCTCAGGAGACACAGTCATTACATAATGATTCCTTGTTTGGTCGGTTGACTGGATAAATGACAATGACAAAGAAAACGATACGTGATTTGTTTTACCTAGAAAGGAATTGGCTTGTTCAAGCCGTTGTTAATATACAGCCCCAAACCAATTTGCACACTGTGCAAAGCCTACCAGCTAAGCAGACTGGTAGGTTTTGTTGTTGCTGCTGCTGCAGTGTTATCATGATTTTTCATTATTTTATGTACCCAAAATCTCCAACATATTAGTATCTAATACATATCATATCAACGCTAACTATATGAAAAAAAAAGGTTGGATTTTGGTTACTTGGAATCCAAAACAACTAATATGCAAAGCAACAAGTACTTTTTACCTAATAAGTTGCTTTTCCTTTGAGAAAGCAAATATAATTACACATCTCTACAGTTGGATTCACCAAGTTGTTTGTTCTGCTGCAACCATCAGATCCGTTTTAATCATATATATAATTTCATGGGTGAAAAATCAATATTGTTGGACAAAAAAAATTAGAATAATAAGAATAAACTACCCTGTTGGTTCACCAACTACTTTGGTTTTTACACAATGGTTATTTAGTCCTTATAACTGAGGTTCATTCAATTTGAAGAGTGTGGGATCGAACCTAGCTAGTGTAGGAAGAATTGAATGCATTTGACCACTAAGCCTAAAGCTTTCTTTGGTTACAAATAAGCAACAGATATATTCTATTGTCTCTTAATGTTGAAAAATAAGTGAAAGAAAAGAGAGGGGAATCGTAATAGAAAATTTCTATCTCTTTTCGGTGCTCATATTTATATCATCACACTAAAAAAAAGTTTAGGGTTAAGGAATTAGAGGTAAGATATATGATTTATAATCTAAAATTTAAAATTTAAAATTAAGACTTAAAATTTAATTTTTGTGTGAGGAATTGGGGGCATGCCTAACCACTGTGCTAAAGCAAATCTTTGATTCAAAATGAAAACAATATACTCTATATGATAAGGATGAGTCTACAGTGCTCGACAAGCACCGATGAGCACCACTAACGATGAGTACCGATGAGCATCATTAATTCAATTTATAAAGATTAAAAATCTAAAGGACTCACCGTATAATTATAAATTATTTAATAATCAAGAGGTAAATTAATTAAAATATATTATTTTATTTTTATTTTTATTTTAAATATAGATCAAAATATCTATCTACCCCTAAATTACAAAACCCTAATTTTTGTTCATTTGAAATTCAAGCCGTCACCGCCGCTGTCTCCTCCACCAATGGTTGCTCCGAGAAATTGTTCGATTGAATACTTGTGCCTACCTCCACCAATGGTTGCTTCGGGTCGTTTTCCATAATCTCCTTTGTATTTTTCTCGGTATTTCCCTTCAATGGCAACACGGATCCATCATTCATTTTCTTGCACTGTATTCCTTCCTCCTTTAATCTTTGAATCCCTGTAATCTCATTCAAAACAAAAATTAAATTAAACCCCAACAAAGAAAAAGGGAAAAAACTCAGATTTAAAATTAAAAAAAATTAAATTAATCCATGTATTTCCACCGTAGCTTTCATTATTGGTGGACATCAGTGGCGGCGGTGGCGGGGCGGCGACAATTTCAAATGAACAAAAATTAAGGTTTTTTAATTTATGGGTAGATAAATATTTTGATATATGATTAAAAGAAAATAAAAAATAAAATAATATATTTTAACTAATTTTCTTTTTGATTTTTAAATAATTTATAATTATATGGTAAGTCCTTTAAGTTTTTAATCTTTATAAATTGAATTAATGATGTTCATCGGTGCTCGTCGTTAGTGGTGCTCATCGGTACTCGTCTAGTGCTGTAAAATTTTACAAATGATAAACTGTAATTAATTATGTGATATTAAAACATATTTAAATATAATAATATTTATAATTTAATATTATTTATTTCCAGAAACATTTGAAATGTTTCTTTATTTGAAACGTTTTTTTTTGCAATTCATTCCTGAAGCGTTCAAATGTAATTTTTTTACTGTAATTCCTTTATTTGAAATGTTTATGGAAAAATAGATAATTTCATTCCTTCATTTAAAACGTTTTAAAAAAATAAAATATCTTTAATGGTAAAAAATTGCAGTATAACAGGTAATAATTAACTATTTTGTAATAACTAAATAATGCAATGACTATTTTGTAATAATCAAACACTACATGAAAATAAGTTTCTAGAGGCGTTTTAACTTTATAATGGCGTTTTTAACCGCCACTAAAAATCCTCTCAACGCTAGAAAGAACGCCGCAAGAAGTGCTGCTAGATCAGATGCCCCGCAACAGTTAGCGGCGTTTGCGAATAAAAAAATACCGCAAAAGGTCGAATTATATAGTGGCGTTTGGAGGCGGCGTCGCTATTGTATACATTGTCTTTAGTGGCGTTTGTTCCTCGAAACGTCGCTATATACCTTGTCTGTAATAGTGTTTGTTCCTCAAAACACCGCCATATACCTTGTCTTTAATAGTGTTTGTTCCTCAAAACGCCACTGTTGACTATGTATCTTCCGCGCTTTGAACCCTCAGCTCATTACTTAGCTCGACGATCTATACTTGCGCTTCGCTCCTTTATAAAGTTTCAGTAAGATATTAATAGAGTCGATGCGAGATTTAAACATTTAAATCATATTGCGGCGTTTGTCTAACAAATGCTACAAAGTACGCACTTGTAACTGCGTTTTCCCCAAAACGCCACCATATACCAGTCTATCGCGGCGTTTATTAAAAAAATGCTACTAAATGTAAAAAATTAACGACGCTTACTCCAAAAACGACGTTACAAGTACCACTAAAAACTTGTTTTGTTGTAGTGAAAAAGTAAACTACATTATGTAATAATTAAATAGTTGAATGACCATTTTGTAACAACTAATACATTACTTTAATTGTTCAGTCAGCTCATTGTTAAGTTGTTAACGACATCTAACAGATTTTTATTCGGTAAAAAAACTAAATTTAATAACAGATAATTATTTTGAAATAATTTAGTGACCATTTGTGGATTTTAGCCAATAATTAAATAAGAAAGAATTTTTTTATCATAAAAATGGGCTTTTGATATAAGATTCCAACGGCTATCTAAAGCTGCAAAAATACAAAACCTTATCGGTCTCTCGTAACGTTTTACTGTCACAAACAAGACAAGTATAGCAAAGCAATGTCACTTTCAGTTCTATTTTCTTGATTCGAAGGAGAAAGAGAGAGAGATGCTAAGAAACAAAGTATTTGTTGAAGAAAAAAACAATGACTGCAACCACATTTGTATGATTTACTGAATGTTTTTGAAGCAAACTTGTGAAAATTAACCCTGCAGTCTATACCACAAAAAACAAATGCAAAAGCAAGGGCATTGAGTATGTTTTTTCCTTGATGTCAGAGCATTTAACTGAGGTTGATTGAACGAAAAAAGGTTTAAAATCGACCCTTAAAAAGAGGGGACCATTATGACTATACCATTAGAATGTATGATGATACTTAGTTTTGTTTGGGTTTTGTTCATTTTATGTTTTTACCTTACATTCAATGTCGGCCTAATAGATAAATAAGCGACCAGATTGTACCTTTTGTTCCGTAAGTGTTTAAAATATTTTTCGGACTGAATAGGTGTCTAATGTTTTCAAAGTTTTTATTTAGGTGCCATCCCGTCAACAATCGTTAAAATATTCGTTAGCCAATAAAAAGATACACGTGGTATGTTTTATTTTCAAAATTATCCTAAAATTCTAAAAAAATCCTCAAAATAGTACAAATTTCTAAACTTTAAGTCCCAAA
This sequence comes from Hibiscus tridactylites, assembly GCA_958450335.1. Taxonomy (NCBI): domain Eukaryota; kingdom Viridiplantae; phylum Streptophyta; class Magnoliopsida; order Malvales; family Malvaceae; genus Hibiscus; species Hibiscus tridactylites. The sequence continues at coordinate 66,456,406 of OY288285.1, read as the reverse complement.
TATGAATTTCAGTCGTTCCCACCACTTCAATCACTGGACCCCACGATTATTTTTCTTATCCTTCCGTCGCCGATAGTCAACGGACGACGTGCCTGTCGTCGAAATAAAGTCTAACTCGCGAAAGAAAAAAATGATCGACGGTAAACGGGAGTCGATCGACCGAGGAACGACGTTCGAGTCTTGCAACAAGAGAATGAGGTTTTATTGTCGCCGACAGCGTGATGAACGGCGACGACAGTGACCGAATTATGGAATCTAAGAATTTTGGAATTATTTTGTGAATTTTGAGAAATACATGAATTTTTTAAAAGTAAATTAACAGCGGGCACCTAAACGGATAACGTGAAAATATTAAGCACTTATTTGACCAAAAAATACTTTAAGCACCTATATGAAACAAAAGTATAATTCAGGCCTTTATTTTACAATTTAGCGTTGAATGTTTGATAAACGTTACCTTTTTAGCCGTTGGCGAGGGAGAGGAAGAGGGGTGATCCCAATTCCCATACATATTGTATGAGGACTCATTCAATATGACTCTCCACAATGCTTTCTTTTTCTTCTTTATGATACATAAATTTACAAATTCAATGCCAAAGGAAACAGACGAAAAGTTTGTATGAGTGCTTTGAATTTCCATTTATGATTTAGGAAAAACATAAATTAATGAAAGAAAAAAAACAAAGAACCTCTCCATTTAGCACAAAATGGCTGTGCATAAGGCAAGCTGTAGTATGCCAAATTAAGGATAATCGATCCATCATTTTGTAATAATTCAATAAATTTAATGATCATGTTATGTTAATTAATAAAATTTAATGACCATTTATAATATAACAAAAAAATTAATTATCATTTTATAATTTTTTAAAATTTAGTGATCAAATATATATATATATATTCAGAATTGAAGACAATCCCTCAGCACAGAATAAAAATAGATAGGGACTAAGGGGATCCCCTTGCCGAATCCCACAAGTCGGAGAAAAGGATTCACCAACGGATCCATTTACAATAATCGAATAAGTCACCGAGGTCACACAATGCATTAAAGTGGAAACCCAATGTTCGTCAAAGCCCATCCGTAACATCATAGCTCGCAAGAAAGTCCAATTCACCTTATCGTATGCCTTAGCCATATCCAATTTCAACGCAAAAGCACTTTTTTTTCCAGAACGTTTGATCTTCATAGAATGAAGTAATTCATAAGCAATTAAAATGTTATCAGTAATGAGTCGGCCAGGAACAAAAGCACTTTGAGAGTGATCAATGCATTTATCAAGATGAATGTTCATATTACTCATCTGTTCTTCGCTATTACTCATCTGTTCTTCGCTGATGATAGCATTCTTTTCGGTCATAACACTATTGATGAGGCGGCTAAACTAAAGGATCTCATTTCAACCTATGAAGCTGCATCGGGTCAACTTGTTAACTATGGCAAGTCTTCCATCTTCTTCAGTGGTAATTGCTCGGTTGGTCTTAAAAATGCTATCAGTACTTTATTTCGTGTTCGTATTTCGGTGAATCCTGAACGCTACTTAGGCCTTCCTAACATGGTCGGTCGTCTAAAAAAGGAAGCTTTTGCGAACATTAGAGATAAGATGAATGTTCATACTGATAATTGGAGTCTAAGAGATCTTTCTATGGGAGGTAAAGAAATCTTTATTAAATCTGTCCTACAGGCAGTACCTCTATTTGCTATGCAGTGTTTCTTATTTCCGAAATCACTCTGTAATGATTTGGAAATGATTATGAACAAATACTGGTGGCGTAACAGAACCACGAAAAAGAGTATACACTGAAGCAGTTGGAGTACTTTATGTTTGCCTAAAAAAGACGGAGGTTTGGGTTTCAGAAGCCTAGCTAAAGTCAACATTGCTCTCCTAGCTAAGCAGGGATGGAATATCATTCAGAATCCGACGAGTCTGTTGTCTAGAGTTCTTAAAGGCAAATATTTTCCACATGGTGAGTTTATGAATGCAGGTTTGGGTTCTTACCCTTCATATACCTGGAAAAGCATCTGGTGTGCTAGAGGATTGCTTGAACAAGGTATTGGCTGGCGTGTTGAGAATGGCGATCTTATTCGAATCTGGGATGATGCATGGATTCCAGAAGCTGCAAATGGTAAAGTTCGAGGGGTTATTCCCAACGAAAATTATCAAAAAGTGAAAGATCTTATCAACACTGATGCAAAAACATGGAACACAGAGTTGGTTCATTCCCTATTCTTACCTGACCAGGCAGATTGCATCTTGTCCATGCCCTTGCCATCATTTAAATGTACCGACACTATTTGCTGGAGAGGCGATTCTTCGGGGTGCTACTCGGTTCGTAGTGGTTACAACTGGTTAATTAATGCTGAACTTCGCCCTCACCTGCACCCATTAATCATTCATGAGGATTGGCTATCTAATTTCAATAAAGCCTTATGGTCACTAGCTTTGCCGTCCAAGGTGCGTATCTTTTTCTGGAGATTTATTCATAATCTTATTCCTACATCTACCAATCTCAGAATAAGAAAGATGAATGTTTCTACTAAATGTCATCTGTGTGATGTTGGTACCGAATCTACTTCCCACTTCACCTTTGAATGTCAATTTGTTCACGAGGTTCTGATGGGGTTGGGCATCGATAATTTCAGAATCCCCCCTGAACAGAACTTCATTAAGTGGTTCTCTATCCTATTTGAGTCAGTACCCCACTATTCTAGGAAGATTTTTGTTACAGCGTTATGGGCTCTATGGGGGTTAAGGAATAAAATTATTCATGAAGGGTGTAATCGAAATGCCTCAGATATTATTCGTTTTACAAAAGTGTTTGTGATGGAGGCTGAAGCAAAAGGCCCTAGTGTCCCTATTAATGGCTGTTCTTCCCCGGTGAAATGGTTCCCCCCTCCTTCTAATGTTATCAAGGCAAATTTTGATGCGAGCTTTGATAAAAATTCGAATTCATCGGTAACGGGTATAATTATCAGAAACACAGAAGGATTATTAATGGCGGCAGGAACTTACCAGAATCGCTTTGTTTCTGGTCCTGAACAAGCAGAAGCTACGGCGTGCGCCCAGGCGGTCAATCTTCTCTCCGATTTGGGTTTTCACAATGCCATAGTCGAGGGCGACTCCCTCTCCGTCATATCGAAGCTCAGATCCAGAAATTTGGACAAATCAATTTTAAGTGTATGTTTGAGAAACATATTAAACAGCTGTAGAGATTTCACAAACCTGGTTTTCAAACATGTTCGCCGGACGGGCAACGTCCCAGCCCATACCCTAGCTCATCACGGGGGGATTTACAGTGGGCCTAGGGTTTGGATTGAGGAAGCACCTCTGATCGTTGAAACGGCTGTGACGGCCGATCGATGGTGGGAACAAACCTCAGATTAAAGTTCCCCGTTTTATTTCCAGAGTTTCATGTTCACTATCTTCATCTCTGGAAGCTTTGCATGCATCTGACTCTTCACTTTTTTCGCCTTTTGTTTTCCCCTTTGATCTGTTGGGGATGCCCGAAGAGATGCTGTCGGTTGAGCTGAATCCAAGCTTTATTAAATGTTCTTTTTGCTTTCAATAAACGGTGGCGTTTTCATGCCCCGTATTTATGTATTTTCTTTTGTATTTCCTCAGATTAGTAATAAAACTATCAGCTCTACCAGTTCAAAAAAAATATATACATATATATATATATATATGTGTGTGTGTGTAATATATAATATTCAATTTATAATAATTTTGATTAATTAATTAGTTTCGAACCGAATTAATCGATAAATAAAGTTTAAAAAAACTATTAACTATTAACTGATCATACCTAAAATTAACTGACCGATTAACTGAAGAAATTTTGATTCCGTCATTTAATCCAGTTAAAATGGAATATTGCTCACCCCTAGTTTGACTCAAAATATTTGTATAATTTTCTATATATGTAACGGTAATTGCTATAATGTGTCTAGTCCTTCTCTTTATATATATATATATTTCAATTAAATCCTTAATTTTATTAAATAACAAAGATGACAATAGATATAATTACTATAAATACCATTTTTTATATATTGTTTACTATTATACCCTTTATTTTTAATAAAAATAAGAAAAATTATATATTTCGGATTGGCGAATCTTATTCATAAAATTTAAATTGAATTTGAGTGGGTGAAAAATTATAATGTGTCGGGTCGGGTTGGTAGAACCCAAACCCAGCGTACCCATCCCTACTTTTAAGGCTTCAACCATTCACGCAATGGGTCATAACTCTTCATAGGCTTACTTAGGCTGCATCAGTGCAAGACTCTTGCCTGGTACCTATAAAGTAGATAGAGATTAGAGGGTACCACAATTTTACTATTTCAATATAGTACCAAGTAGTAAATTATTAAGGCTCTATATTTGCAATTTGCAATTCAATATGTTTATTGATGCAGATTCAAATGTTGTTTCCTGATGGAAAACTTAATTAATTGTGTTGATATCAATTCTCACTAAACAAATTCGGATATATGCTTCTTATCATCACATTTCTTGCATTGTCTTTTGTGTTCTTAAATTAGATACAAATTTACATGTTTTTGATATGCTATACTTATTTTTTAATTTCTTATATAATTTAAATATTATAATCTATGCTCAAACTCAAACATGTGCATCATGTGTGCCATGGAGTTTCAGATACAAATAAAGTAAAAGAATAGTTTGCATAAATGTTAGTGATTGGCAAACAAGAAAATGACAGAAGATTAGAAACTCTTTGGTAGTGGCAGCACAATGGCACACTCCTTTTTTCTTGTAGAACATGCATTAGAAAAGCAAAAGTTATCATGAATTGCACCCACAAATTTCTTTTTAACAAATAACACCAAATTTCATTCAAAGATTGAAAGCAAACGTCACAAAGTCACAAAGAATAACATTGGCATTTTATGATAAAAAAAACATTGGCATTTGGCACATTGGACTAAGAAAAGGAGGGTTAAACATATTCCTAGAAGAAAATAAACACAAAGGTTTTGAGGAAAAGTTCGACAACCACTGTAGGAGAAAGTGTTGGGTTCGATATGATTAACTGAATTATCAAGAGGGAGTGAATTGATTTTTTTTAAATGTGGAAAGAAAGACTAAAGAATAAAATTTGACGCAATGATATTAGAGTGTTTTTACTTCTAAATTAAGTCTACATCCGCTACCTTGGCTTACCACCGCTAAAGATTTCTTAATCCACTAGATTTATTTTCTTTTAAAGATAAAGAGACAAATTTACGACACACAAAGTTTATACGTAAAACTTTGTATTTCACTCTTTCTCAAAGAGAATACAAATAAAACAAACTTAATAAATTTCATGACAATGTTAAATATTTGCACACTAAAGTACCCACTCAAAGAACATTTGAGTAAATTGACAATGAAGCTCTGTTTTACAAATAAAGTAGACTTTTAAGACCAAAAACTAATTTCTTTATATATGAATGTTGGTATTAGCTTTTTCTTGTTGTTTTTCTACATAAGGTCCCTTTTAAACTCCTCGGTGTAATTTTCAAGTTAGAATAAACTTTGAATTATTTTTGTAATGTTTGAATAAGTCTAAAAATGATTATTTTAAGTTTTATTAATTTTATTTTTAACATATTTTATATTAAATTTATAGTAAAAATTATTTTTTTTAAAATTTTTTGAGAAGTCATGTGACACCCTTGTACAATAATAGCTTCGCCCATGGTTATAGAATGAGAAGTTGAGAAGCATTTCATAGCTTCATGCTTCCTCTCAATAGCACAAATGCATTTTGGTCACATACTTTTAAAATACGAATGAAATAAAAGTTGTGACGGGGAAATACACAAGTTGGTAAAATCGATAACGGTATTAATGAAATTTATCTAAAATATAAATACGGACCATGTTTATCGACGCAAATTTAACGTGGCATTGAGAATGATGACAAGATACTAACATATAACAAAATAATAATTGTAAAAAATACATATAATTTATATGACATGGATTTTAAATAAAAAAAATACAGGGAAAATATAGAATAGATATAGAAATAGATGAAACGGAAGAAATTTATTGAGTAGTCTCGGTAATAAAAATTAACGCGATTCTTAAATGACTCATGTTCGAGTAATACAGTCTACAAGTGTTAAGGATTAGTGATAAATGTGGGATTTTGGGCTTTCAGCTTTCAAGCTTTTACAGTTGAGTAACCGAATCGGACAATCTATTTCTACTGAATTCCAAGGCCTGTTAAAATGAATCTTTTGGGTCTTCAAATATCAGCCCAATTAAGAAAACAACAAGAATCCATTACATTTTTCTAAATATATGTATGTATTTAATTAGAGGGAAAATGAACTAAATTAATTCCGATATGTTTTTTATTTTTTGTTCATTATTAAATTACTCTAATTTACTAACAATTAACTATTTTTCATTTTTTGTCTAAAAAAACTATTTTTCATTTTTATATGTATTTTCTACTAAGGGTTTTACATGCCAATGTAAATTATTACACAAGCCAACTTTCACCTCAACCCGAAAATCAAACTTATTTGATTATAAAAAAATATCTAATTTAAATTTAATATAATCCAATTTAATATTACCTCAAACTTAAAAGTTAACAAATCAATTATGTCCGATCTAAATTTGAATTTGAAAATCTTTTACTCAAAGGATTTAAACTAGAAATTGTTTTCAACTCTTATTAATTAGTTTTCACCTATTACATTCCCTACTTAGAGCCTAGAGGGGTCTAAATTAGAAATTGTTTTGAAGTATTTGATTTTCTGGAAAACATTTCTCCCATTTCCGGCGTTTGGTTGGTGGAACTGGAAACCAAATTCGGTCAACTTAGTTTCAATTACGGTCAAACAAAAAAAATAAGAAAGGCTCTCCCGTAAAACGACTTACCCAATATATTTCCGTAAGTCGTTTTCCTCTTCACCCTTATTCTCAAAATTCTCAACTTGAACCTCTCTTCGCTCCGACAGTCTCCGCCTCTCACCGTCATTTTCCGATTGTGTCACCACCACTCACACATCTTCAGCAAAGATAAAAATTCACCAAAATAATCTCTTTTAAAGCAAAGCAACAAATATATGTGAGTGGTCTCGAGAAATTGAGCCAATCCCATTTTTCTCAAAGATGAATATGTTTCGGAACATCAAGATTTTGCTAAAGAAAGGTTTCGCCTCTCTATTCTTCCTTTTCTTAATACATATCCCCCCCCCCCTTTTTTGCTGAAATAGATTCTCAATTGACTCGCTGTAGGTTGTTTGATATATCTATTTGAGTTTTAGAAAATTTGAAATTCTAATTGCTAAGTAAGGAAGGTTCTTATTCAATTGCTAAAAGTGGGTTTCTTTCTTATCTTGAATTACTTTTGGCTAGTGTTTATCTCATGTGTTTTGCCCTCTGTTCTACTATAAATTGTTAAAATACTGGTTGTACTCTTTTCTTACTATTACATATGTGCTTCATAACAATAAGCATGGCAAGGTGTTGCCCTTCATTACTATGTTCCTTTCCAGTAATTTAAGTACAAGATAAAACCAAAATAGAATGATTTAAAGATAAATAACCATTAATAGTGTAGAATATGCAATACAAGATCTGTTTAGTTTTTTTGTTTCTTGTTCGGTCAACCAATCTAATGTTTACATTTTCTTCATGTTCTCAATTTCTAGAGTTAAAATCCAGTACCAATCCATGTTATGGTTGAGATTTTGTATAGGTTGTTTTAAATGATTTTTTTACCAACTTGATAAGTTATAAAATAAGACTTGAACTCAAATTAAACATAAAAGTGTGTTTTGGTACAATTTAAAAAATATATATAACTACTGTGATTTTGCTTAAGTTAACATCTGCTTACTATAGTTATTAATATTATATGGTTGTAGTGTGAAATATCTTGTTTCACTCATTTAGTATAAAGCTCGAAGAATACCTTGCACTTCTCTGTAAGTCTAACTGCAATCATCAAATGAACAAGGTAAACTACAAAGGTTTAAGTTTTTCAATTCTTTTCATGTGCCTTGTCTCTTGTTCGTGTATATCTTCTTCATATATAGCTCTAGAGAACTTCATATACAACTCTATTTTCTACCTGATATGATTTATACAACTGTGGCACCTGCTTGAGTGTGAGAATACTTTTGATAATTGACTTAACTTTGGTCCTATTTACTATTTATTTGTAATTTTTAGACTAATTTTCATAGGCATTCATTTGTTACATGTTTTGATTGGAACTTGTTTTTAGCATTGTCAATGTTTGTTTGTGGATTATGTTGTTTACTTTTCTCTTCTAGTTGTAGTTGAATGTCTTCAAAGAATATTTTGTACATTTCTTTATGTTTCATATTGCCTTGCTTTTCATTGATTCCTTTCTTCAATTCTTTACATATAAAATGTTATGAGAAATGGTGGTTTAAAAAGAAAAGTGAACATTTTAGAATTCTTATTGTTTATCTTTGACGTGAACTATAAAATATTTTCTTATGATTTGATGAACTAGCTAGTTTTATAATAGTCTATAGGTATTGTGGATTGTTGTTACAAATTTGTAACATACGCTACATAAATTTCTTAAAAGGATTAATTTAATTGATGAAAAGAAGTTCTTTTTTTAATTATAAAATATATAACTCTCAATGAAAAAGATAAGAACAATAAAGTTTAATGTATTTATTTCACTAAAAATAGATTTCGAAAATTGTTTTCAAGAAAACTTACCAAACAACAAAAAATGAATTATACAATATAATCTAAACACCAAAAAATGCTTTTTAGAAAATGTAACTCATTTTCTAAAATTTATTTTCTATTTTTTTTCAGTGAAACAAATGGACTCTTACTTTAAATATCATGTATCCAGTTTCTATGATTTGGTACAGCCAAAACACATTCATTGAGAGAAAATCAAGACCCAAAAGTACTAGCCTATTGCCTGTTGAAACAAGCAATGCAAAATTGTTTATGTTTTTTCTAGCTACTTTACGCTATTGAATGAAGCATGAGATGTCAAATTAAGAAAGGTCAAAGTAGGTATATTCCACTGAGACCCTTTATTCTATTATCTTCCTTTGAGGAAAAAAAGTTTTAAAAAATCTGCTTAAAAAGAGTTGAAGGTCACACTAGATTTTATTCTCCATTTCATCAAAAACATATCTGATTTGGGTTTTCAAGACACGTGTTTTAGTTCTAGGTTTCTTTTCATTGATATAACTTCTTGTAATAACAAAGCATTTACCTGCAAAAAGATAAAGAACAGATCTCGCTTCTTCTTTTTTTCCTCCCTTTGGATAATTGTTGGGAAAGAGGAGTTCTTTTAGTAAAGTAAATGCAGAAGTATGGACGGAACTAGGGTTAAGGGTTAGGGAAAAATATAAATGTATAAAAATGAAGCTAAAATCCTAAATAATGTATTTAAAAAATTTGGTGAGAGGGACTCTTGTTGTCCCTGTCACCTAAAACACAGCTTCGTCGGTGTGAAAAAGGTTACCAATACCAGGTTGTCAACCTTTCATTTGCTTCTTCCAAAAGCACATTAACTTTTCTCAGAATTCTTCAATTTGCTGACATATGTACTACAGGCTTCAAACTTTCAATTGTTCTTTCTTGACACAATCTCATTTCTCTTCATCATAGATTTGTTTGAGACAAATCAAGAAAGAAAACCAACAGAGGTTAGATGTAAATAGAATTTCATTGCCTAAATGTTCTTCATTTACACTGCATTGTATACCATCATGAGGGATTATGACCATTACAACACACATACATCAAACATACATCAAGTCTTTATCAAGAATTTAAATAGTATGGGGGATTGTTTTTGTTATTTGTATCCATCGTGATATCTGGACCATCCCATATGAAAGAGATGGAGAGAGAAAGAAAGGTGGAGTAGCAAAATTATTGTATGAATCCGGCTCACGTCACCATCCATGGTCCTCATCCACAAAATGATATGGAAGAAAGAAAAAAAATTAGTTGGTTGATTTTTAGTGGATAAGACCATAAATGACGTGGTAAGCCGGGATCGTATAATAATTTTTCGGTGGAGTGGGACAGAAACGGGGAAGGGGGAGATATCTTTTGGTGGTTATGATTGGCATAGACTTCCTTGTCACAAATGTGAGATTCTTCACTTCCCTTCCCTCTTCCCGGTCCCAAACTGCCGCGCCTTTGTAACTACCCCCATATGGCCATGAGGTCCACTTTCCCACCACTAGTCAAATTGATGTGTGCATTTTCATTTTATTTTAATGGATTTTGTGGGTTTCTTTGGCCAACTCAAAGCACTGTTCTAGTCCCCCCACTCTTTGAGGCTTGACAGGTTCACGAGAGTCTCAGATGGAGACCAGACCGTTGCCTTTTATATTCTGAATCATGTTTTTGAAAGAAAAATTGGTGTGATTAGGCACTTCTTTATTGTTTATCTGCGTTGTCCTTTTCTTCTCATATTAAAGCTAATGGAAAAGCTGGTTTTGTGTGCAGAATGATCAAAGTCGGATATGAGTATGTTTATTTTATTTTTTTTAAGTTGTTTCATTTATTTCGAGGTCATGCCCTTAAACTCATGTTTGAATATGCTAACGATGAGCTGTAACAGTAACATATGCTAGAGATTTTGTAATATGATATATATGAACAACATATTATAACGGGACAGATTGAGTTATAGTCTTGTTTCTACATGAAACAAGCAATAATGGTAGAAGAAAGAACAAAGAAGCACTTAAATAGCAGAGTCCTTAGAATCTGGTTCCTGAATTTTCCAAGCTTCCTTTGAAATCATAAATATTTTGTTTTCATTTCTAATTTTTCTTCTTTGATCACTTAGAGTTGAATATTATAGTAAATGGTTCTTTGAGAATTGTTAATTTCCTGCAATTCTCAAGTTCCAACTCTTCATATTAATCAACATGGTCCTAAGGGATCTTGGCCTTGTTTAATGATTCAGAAAGAAATGATTTTGAAATAAACCTTGGCTATTATTGAGGCAATATAAACTTGTTTAAAAAACTCTGTAGAGATCTGGGTAATCTAACCCTCATCTTGTGCTTATAAACTGACAATTTTTTTCGAGAAAAATCTTGGATTCAATTAAAGAATATCATTAATACAGCTTGATAGTTTCATTGATCTATATGAAGGATGTCTGTCAGTTTCATTTGAAAAAATATATACCAAGTTTCCTTGGTAATGCAAATCTTTGACATTGAGAAGCTACTCAATGATCTGGTTTATAAAAAAATCTTGATAATAAGATAAAATAAAAGTTACATTTGTTTATTGTTTACAAGGACTGCAAAAAGTTCAAACCTTTGCTGGTGGAGCTTAAAATATCAGAGATTCAGATAGCTCCAAAAACTCAACCTTTGCTCTCAATGGAAGAATCACCAGGAAAAGCTAATATATGAACAGGGAAATGATATTGATGAATTGATGATGATTTTAAACACCCAGATTATGTTAATTAGTTTCATAATCTCATATGCATTAATGCTTATCAAAGGGTATTATCCCATATTAATCTGTCATTATAGATTAAGGCAACAGCCAATTGATTAGCCAAAAGTTTCAGTTAATCCAAATCATCATGAATCCTCAAGTTCAATCATATTAAAACATCGTTTCTATTTTCTTGAGGCTACATTTGTTTATAGACTAGGCTTTTTTTTTTCTTGTTGCAGTGATAAAATAAACATTTTTTTCCTAAGAAACTGAGTATGAAGACAAAAGGAGAAACCAAGCCAACTTACAATTACACACAACCCTCTATTTTTTTAATCTTTACTGTATTGATCCTTGAAAAAGGTCAAGCCCCATAAGCATTTTTAAAATATTTTATTTCTAGTGTGTGGATTCTATGACAAACATTAGTCTCTTTGATACTGAAAGACAATCTGGGTATCTGGCTATGCGCCTATTCTCTCAAAACAAGAAGAAGAAGATCTAGACAAAGAGAAACCACAAAACTTCATTTCCTTTAAAGGACATGATGTCTCATTTAAGCTTCTTTTTTCAGTTTTCATCCTTTTGAGGAGAGAATTTGCTTTTGTTTTTAACGTTATTATTCTTAACAACTTACATTTGGACATACACATGTTCTTATTAGTGTTCAAAATCCTTTATATTTGTAAGGACTTGCCTCAGACTTTTTCTAGCTTGACTAATTTAATCAAATAAAACCAATAAAAAAATGTGATTGTTTAAGGATAATTGGATGTTAAATGGGTTGCATGTTTGATGATATTAAAGTTTGTCTCCTGGTAGCATAAATTATTTGCTACTTGCTAGAGAGTGTTATTGCATATTAGTTGAAAACCAACTTATACCAGCTTCTCCCCAAGTGGATTAAGCTACCTGTGACACTTTAGTTGAACATTTTAACAATTAATCAAACTAACCCATCATTCCACCTATGTTAAGCTAGCTTTTTAACACAGTAAATGATGAATTTGTTAATTGAATTGAGTTGCTTGATTTACCAATTATTAGTATTTGTTTTGCCAGAGTCAAAACTTTATCCCACTGCACTAAAAATAAGCAAAATGCATATATAATGGGAAAGGTTTAATCTCATAAAAAAATGCAAATTATTAGCCAAAACAATCAGTTAATTTGAGACTGAATGGTTAGTATCTTACCACATACAATGAATAGTGGCAGTATGACTGTACGGGACAGGGCAGCAGGGATGGTCACCAACTCCCACTTGCTTTCCACCAAGAGAATGACAATGTGGAAACTGAGGGATTAATTATTAAATGCTTGTTTAGACTTTAGACTAATCTTCTAAGGCCCGCACGCTGGTTTTACTTCTTTTTACAGTTAAAAAAGGGAGAGAGAATTTCCTCATTGCATAAGCTAAAGGATTTATAAAGTGAGTGAAGTTACGTACCATGGAAAAAAAGGGTAAGAAACACTGCTCAAAAGCCAAAAAAGTCTCATCTTTTGTAGAGCCGTATCAGTAGGTTTTTAATGCAAAGCAATTTCAGTCCTCTGCTAAGTTTCAGGATGTTTTAAGCAGCAAAATGATAAGTTTTTGTGAGTAGTTGCTGGAAGTCTCAGTGCTCTTGAAAATGCAACAAGACAAGTTTAGTCTTGGAATATAATCACGGGTCTCCGCTTTCTCACATGTTCTCTCTCCTTTTTTTTCACAAGTGTTTACCTTCTTCATTTCCTCAGAACCCTTTTCTGGTCTTTGTTTCTTCTTTTAGAGCCTAACTGGTAAAGTCCTCTACTTTGTTCCATTTTTTGTTGTCCTTGTTTCAAAGAAACGTTTTCGGTTTTTCTGTTATGAACAAATTTTCTCAGTGATGGGATTTCAAGGCAGCGGAGAAAGTAACATGTTGGGATTGAGAGTGACATCATTAATGCACAAGCGATCAAAAAGGTGACTGCTCAAATATGTTTTGTTAGTTTGCTGACAGCTTTGTTTTACTTTGATGTAAAGAGTTTTTTTTTAACTGGAAGCGTTTCTGGGATGAGGCTTTGCTTGAGAAAACTTGGAACTTTGAGCATTTTCAGAAGTAGAAAAGCTTAAGTAGCATTTTCCAATTCTCCTTCATTAGTTTGGCTCCATGTCTCTACTCCCTAGGTTTGGTCGGTCATTAATGTTCTGCTGTGGTACTGGTAAATATGGAGTAACAAAGGGAAGCTTCATAAATCATGAAAATGCTTGAAATTTGGCTTCTGGCATTGAACACTAATTTACTTAATATACTTGACTATTCTTTTTTTTTTATCATAAAAGTTGCAATTAATAAGTCATTGATGAATATGAGGGGGGAAAGTTCTCTTTTTTTGTTACGAATTGCAATGTCAGCCCTCAAATCCTACCTTCTGGAAAATTTATCTATTGATTCTTGGATTTTGTCACATGGCAGCTTTCCTGGAAAGAAAAGAGTTGAGGAAGATGGCATGGATAGTTTTCTTGAAGCATCAAATCGTATAAAGCTGGTAAAGCATTCCCTTCATCCTTTAACTCTTAAAAGGTAATTGTAAGCTATTGTTTTCCAACAGTTGGTTTGAGACTTGAGAGCATAAAAAAAACATGGTAACTTGGTTGTTCAAAGAAGGAATCATATAATCAAATTCTTTGTTTTAAATTAGTCTTTTAACTCTGAATTAAAATGGAGCTGAATGATTCTTGCTATGGACTAATTAGTCATCAATACTATGCTCCAATAGAATGTTTTAGGATTGGCAAAGGGTCTGATTTATATATCTGGGTACTAGAATATGGGGCACTTGAAGGACTCTATCAAAACCCAGAAGAAACAATCTCCCACTCCCAGCACTGAGGTACAAAACTCTTTGAAGCAAGAGGTGTGGAACTGAACCTGTTTTTTTTGTATCATTTTACTAATTTTGAGACATCAATTTGAGTTTCAAAAAACTCTTGTGCAGATTTTACTGCTTGAAAAAAGATTACAAGATCAATTTGAGGTTCGTCGTGTATTGGAAACAGCATTGGGCTATAGAACTTCTTCCCATGAAGATAGAAATGAAACATCAGTGTCCACAACTAAGGTAGTTCCTCTAAACTCTTATTTTCCTGGCAGGTGTTCATTGTTTAAGACATTTTGCTGCTTCTAACCTTAGTGGACATGAATTTTCATTTATGCCAACTTTTACCTTAGAATTTAGTTTCTGACTCTACTTTTAGCCCTTCCGTTATACGTTCTTCAAGCCCGACTCTTGACGCTGCTTTTCTACAGCCAGCTACCGAGTTAATCAAGGAAATTGCTGTGTTAGAATTGGAAGTTGTATATTTGGAACAGTACCTTCTCTCGTTGTATAGGAAAGCCTTTGATCAACAAAGGACTTCTATATCGCCATCTAAAAGGGATGAAAATTCAGCTCTACGGTCCGGTTACCATGACAATTCATGCAAGGAGCCTAGTGGCTTTGAAGAAGAAAAACTATTAGTTTCTGGTGTCAATCGCTCTCATTCCTCACTATGCCAGCATTCAGCATATTCAAGTAGAACTTCACCTGCAGAAAAGAATTTGGCTAAAGCTATAAGGACCTGCCATTCACAACCCGTGTCCATGATGGAGGTAACTTACTTTTAGCATGTAATCTTCTCAGAAAATTTGTATTTCGTTGTACTTTACCTTTTTGGTTGGCTGCTACTTGCCTGTTACATTACATCACAATAAACCATTATAGTTATTTAATTCTGGAAAACTGATTGTCAACAGCATATGCAGTTTACTTTTAGTTGATTTTGAGATAAATAATCGAAAATTAATTCAATCATCATCATCATCCCATGATTGCATCAAGAAGAGGAACAAGTTCGATTTATGGGAGAACGATCTCTCATATAATAGGTACTACAATTTAAGGATCTTTTTTTTTCTTGTGGTTGTAACTTTTGCTTGGTTCTCTGCAGTATGCTCAGAACGCATCGAATATAATCAGTCTAGCTGAACATCTTGGCACTCGCATTTCTGACCATGTTCCAGAGACCCCAAACAAGCTTTCTGAGGATATGATAAAGTGCATGGCTGCTATATATTGCAAGCTTGCAGAGCCACCGATCCAAAATGGATTATCATCTCCCAATTCATCCATGTCATCAGCCAGTGCCCTTTCCCCACCGGAGCAGCATGACATGTGGAGTCCGGGGTTCAGAAATAATTCATCTTTTGATGTTCGGTTAGATAACCCTTTTCTGGTGGAAGGACTCAAAGAGTTTAGTGGACCATATAGCACTATGGTTGAAGTGCCATGGATTTTCAGAGATAGTCAGAAACTAGTTGATGTTGAACACTTGCTACAAAATTTCAGGTGCGTCTTTCCGACATTCAAATGTCACAACTTTCCCATGCGTTCATCGAATTGTTTTGTTATAGGTCACTTATCTGTCGACTGGAAGAGATTGATCCTAGGAAGTTGAAACATGAAGAGAAGCTGGCATTCTGGATAAACATACACAATTCATTAGCGATGCACGTGAGTGTTCTCAACGATAAAAAGAATCTGATATAGTAGTGTTGGCTCCAATTTTAATGAAATAGATTGTATCATGTCCTTCATTTCCTCCATGATAGGCTTTTTTGGCTTATGGTATCCCACAAAATAATGTGAAGAAACTCTTTCTGCTGTTGAGGGTAAGCATAACTTGTCTCGTTGTTACATCTCTCGAACGATGAAACTAGATCGGTACGTGTTATCTTATACTCTTTACTGTTCAGGCTGCATATAACATCGGGGGTCACACCATCAGTGCAGATACGATACAGAGTTCTATCCTTGGATGTCGTGTATCTCGTCCCGGACAGGTAAATCTCAAGCCTGATCTTTCCTTTCCTCAGTTTTGATTCTTTATAATTTCTTTAAATTGTTAAAGATGTAGAAAAAGAACTCTAGTTCAAAATGGCCATTGAGATTGATTTAACTCATGTTTTAAGATGGTGCTGATAAAGCCTTCCTGCTTGTAGTGGCTTCGGTTATTACTCTCTTCCAGGACAAAGTTTAAAAGTGGAGATGAGAGGCAAGCATATGCAATTGAACATCCAGAACCTCTTTTACACTTTGCCCTCAGCTTGGGAAACCATTCCGATCCCGCGGTACGATTTCATCTTTCATCTATGTTTTCGATGGGATGTTTATGAACCAGTTGAAAGATGTCAATTTTGGAGTTTGCCTTGAATAAAGTTTTATCAGCCTTGTAATTATATTTAATCTTTTTCTTTAGATCCGTGCCTACACACCAAAGAGAGTATTTCAAGAGCTGGAAACTGCAAAAGAAGAGTACATCCGTGCTACATTTGGTGTCCGCAAAGACCAGAAAATTGTGTTACCAAAGATTGTAGAGTCATTTGTGAAAGACTCAAGTTTGTGTCCAGCCGGTGTCATCGAAATGATCCAACACTCTTTACCCGAATCACTTGGTAGGAGCATTAGAAAATGTAGGTTAGGAAAAGCACGCAAGAACATAGCATGGATTCCTCACAATTTTAGCTTTAGGTATCTAATATCAAAAGAATTACTAAGATGATTGTCTGTAGGCATGATTTTGCAGTATTTCTTTTTCGGAAGATTTTAGATATTTCCTTGTACAAAGTAGAGATGCAAAGGAAAAAATGTTAGGATATAACAATGGAGCGTGATCTTTTGTAATGCAATTGTTATGCAATGATTTATGAGATTTGTATATAACATTTTCAGTTCAGGGACACAAGTATCCATATATTCATCTGATTTTTAGTGGGTCATAAATAGAGCACCGAAAAGGAATAGAAATTCCTCCCAGGCTACCGTGTCAAGTTGGTCTCGGCATGGCTACTTCCTAAAACCGCCGACTTTTACCCTCCATATTTTGAGAGAGTAAAAATTTGGTCCAACCGAATTAATTGGCTAAATCGAACTCATTTAATAAAAGATTCAATTCATTCAGTTAATTTATTAGATTTAAATGGTTAATTCGATTTGGTTATTAGTTTTAGATATTGAAATTGAATAAATAAATTAATTAATTACAAGTATATATTTAATTAATTTAAAATTAATATGAAATTAAATATTAAAATATGAAATAATGATTTAATAATCTTTTTTATAAAAATATCAAAAATAAAAAATGTACAATTCATTTTTTTCCGATTCGGTTTAATTATTTTGGTTTTAAGTAGGTTTGTGTTATTTAGTTTCTATAATTAAATAGATTAATTTAATTATTGATGTATAAAATCTGAATTGATCGAATGCACACTCATGTCTATATCCAATAATATTAGTCGATTACTTGAGTATAGGTCAACTTTGTGACTAAATCATGACAGATTGATAACATAAGAGATCAAAATATAATTTTTTTAAAATTTAGTGATCAAAATAAGATAGAAATAAAAATGACATCCATAATAGTTTACCCAAAAAATAATTAAAAAAATTGGATGCCATGTCAACAGGCTAAACTAGGGAATTATTGTTGAAAAAAATTAGGGGATTGTTGTTAGTTGGAAATTATTTTAGGAAATTGTGATAATTTCTATAGTAATTTCTAAAGCCTTCCCGAGATGTAGACAACTTTGATAACTTTTCCTTCGTTGCGGTTAAAAAATCGGGGCTAAAGTCGTCGATAATTACCGATGATATTGATGGAGTTGGTTTGATTTCAATTTAACTTTGCATTTTAATGACCAAAATAAATATATATATATATATATATATGTGTGTTTTGCATTAAAAAAATATGGGATATTACTAATAAGGGTTGAGTGCAATGGCAAGGCACATTGTTCTTTTAAAGAGAAGATTCGAGTTTGAATCTTAGAGAAGATATTGTTGGGAGGGAGAACCATAAATTCTAAACATATACTATAAGATAGACATGTAATTTATCAAAAAGAAATTGTTAATTTAAATATATTCCTTTGAAACATTAAGTCAAAGAGTGATTGAAAATTGAAAACAAATTTAAAAAGTTAAATGATTATATCCAAAATTTTAAAAACAAAAATATGATCAAAATTGAGTGAGTAGTAGAAAGATAGTTTACCCTTTCTTAAGTTTAACTGCACAAACTAAAGAATACGAATGTATGATGTTAACTTTTTGGGTAAAGTATGTCAGGTACTACCGAACAATAGGGTGTGACTTGTTTTTACCATTAACCTTTCAATTGGTCCAAACTTACTACCAAACTTTATTTTTCGACTCGTTTATACCACCCTGCCGTTAAATCGTTAACGCCGTGATGACATGGACGCTGCAAAACGACGTCGTTTATAAGAGGTTGTCTTTGATGCTTAAGGTCTTAGGTTCGAATCTCATTGAGTGCACAATTTCATATATTTTCGCTAGCAAAACGACGTCGTTTTGAGTCATTTATATCAAAATAGCGGCAGCGTTAACGATTTAACGGCAGAGTGGTATAAACGAGTCGAAAAATAAAATTTGATAGTAAGTTTAGACCAATTGAAAAGTTGATGGTAAAAACAGGTCACACCTTATTATTCAATGGTACCTGGCATACTTTAATTTTTTTAGAGTGTAGAATCTAAATTGTATCCTTCTTGTTGTTGGTCAAAATTGCAAGTCGCGAAAAGGCACATTATCATTAAGAAAAGTCCTAATCGGCGGAAAAGTCACTCACCGGCTTTTCTTTATGTAGTTATGCGCCCAACACATACGAGGTTCACACTTCAACAAATGTTATGTCAAGCTCATTGCTTCTCAATTATTATTCTTGTAGTGTAAATTATATCAACTTACAATGCTGTATATTATTGTATGAGACTAGATAAGAATGAATTTTTTGTTTAAATATTGGTATCCGATTTATTAGCAGACTAATTTAAATCGAATTTTATATAGGCTCATTATGAGACGACCTTTTCTACCTAATTTTTTTCTATTCACACCGTTGATATTCAAATCTCTGACCTTATTTAAGATATTTAGCGCCTCATCCTGCTAGACCAATTGATTGTTAGCTCGAGAAGAATGATTTTTGATATAAATATAGTGAACACAATTATCCAATGGTCCCACTAACTAATATGTTCATACACATAATAAGCCCTTTTATTAACGAGATTTGCAACTCAACAAGGCAAAAATGAAAACGAAAGCTCACTATTCCTTTTTAGGTTGGATGAACAAGAGCACACTAGTAACATGCAATCTAATTGCCGATGACCCTTGCCTACTTTTCGAATAAAAATATTTTGTTGTCAGAATCTTGGGGCATTTAAAATTTCAGGTTTCAACGCGCCTCACGCGCCAACACCAAAATCCCCTCCCGAAGCAAAACCTGGGCTCAATCCAGGGCGTCTAGAACAGCTGCTCGGCAGTTGATCGGAGAATCGCCGGAAGCTTTAGGGCTCATCGGTGGGCTGCCTCTCCGACGGTGACGTAGTCAAGCTTTCTTTCCCCCAGATTACAGGTTTCCCAGGAGCATCTTCGTGGCTGGTTTGGGAGGACGGCGGTGGTGCGAAGCCGAGGTTAATTTCTTGTTTCTTTCTCCTTTTCAGTCACGGCGGCAGAAAGCTTAGTTTCACTGTTACGGGCTCCCCTCCTCAGTGAAACTTCATCGGTATTTCCTCTTTACCCCTCCCCCTCTCAGGCGATATCCCGTCTCTGGTTTACTTTCCCCTCCCCTCGCCGAACTGCCCCACTTTCTGGTGACTCACTCCCTTCTTTACTGCTTTCGAAACTGCATTTCTGGTTGCTTACTATGATAGTGCCGTAATCTACCTTTCATCTTTGCTGGTTTTGAATGGTTTATGAGCTTGGTTGTGAATTTCTTTGATCAATAGGTTCCTATCTGTTTCGATTTGTGCATCTTTGTGGCCTCTCGTTTGCAACGGGAGGGTTGCTTTTCCTGTGTTTGAGAATTTTCAGGGTTGTTGCGGGTTACATTTGTCATCATTCTCCGTCTGCATTTGGGGGTTTTTTGGCTCTTCTTGGCCTGATAATGTCAATCCTTGCATGGAATGTGCGAGGCTTGGGGAATCAAGGCACGGTTAGAGCTCTACGAAACTCGGTTGCTAAACACAAGCCGGATATTGTGTTCCTCAGCGAAACGAAGCAAAAAATACGTTACCTGGAAAAGATTAAAATGAAGATGAAATTTAGTTCGTCCTTCTATGTTGATCCAAAAGGCACAGCGGGTGGACTAGCGCTATGGTGGAATGATGAAGTATCCATCTCTGTGTTCGAACATACCACGAACTTCATTGATACGCGGGTGGTTTTCCAAAACGGCGACAATTGGTTCGGCACCTTCATTTATGGGCCTCCTTATAAAGACGAAAAACAACCTTTCTGGGAGAAGCTTGCAAGTCTCAGAGAATTCAGTACAAGCAAATGGCTCATAATAGGGGACTCCAACGTGGTACTAAGACAAGAAGAGAAGGCGGGTGGCAAACCGGTTAACCTAGAGGAGGCGAGGTACGCTTACGATTTAATGAATTCTAAGGGGCTCGTTGAATTGCCCATTAAAGGCGGCAACTACACCTGGTACAACCAGAGAGGTGGGGCGAGTTCCATCCTTGAGAAACTTGATCGCATTATGTGTTCTGCTGAATGGAGTCTCAGCTTTCCTAAAGCTCTGGGAATAATGGAGATAGCGGTCGCCTCAGACCACGCCCCCTTATACTCCTCACCAAAGGACTCACCAGAAAGTATAAAAAAGACTTCAAATTCGAGTCGAAGTGGCTTCTTGAAGAGACTTGTTCCCGAACTGTGACAGATGGTTGGAGTATCTCGCCGGGGGAGAAGGCTACCTCTAGGTTTGGCAGGAAAATCCGTAACACCAGATCTATTCTTATCAAATGGAGCAAAGATAATCAGAAAAGAAAGAATGAGAAAAAACAGAGATTAGAAGCCACCATAAAAGAAATGCAGGGACGAAGACTCTCAGATGATGAATTGGAACAGTTTAAGACCCTGAGAAAAGAGTTGGATGCTGAATGGGAAGGTGAGGAAAGATATTGGCAC
The DNA here is from genome assembly GCA_958450335.1 of Hibiscus tridactylites. Classification (NCBI taxonomy): domain Eukaryota; kingdom Viridiplantae; phylum Streptophyta; class Magnoliopsida; order Malvales; family Malvaceae; genus Hibiscus; species Hibiscus tridactylites. The sequence continues at coordinate 66,434,930 of OY288285.1, read as the reverse complement.
CAGCGATCCAGAATTAGCTGGTTGAAATGGGGAGACAAGAACACCAAATTTTTCCATGCTACGACAATTCAGCGCCGTAGGACGAACGTAATAATCAAGCTGAAAGGCGAAGATGGCTCATGGATTGAGGAACCGGACCACATCGCTCTCCACCTTCAGAATCATTTCCAGAAGGTTTTCAAAAAAGATCACTCTGTTGACTTCCACAGCCTTCATGAATATATCCCGAAATTGATAACAGAAGAAATGAACCTTGAGATCACAAAGGAGATTACTCCAGAAGAGGTGAAGAAAGCTGTATTCGCTATGGGCGCAACAAAAGCCCCTGGCCCTGATGGATTTCCCGGTTGTTTCTATCAATCTTTCTGGGAAACGGTGAAGGATGATCTGATTGATATGGTGCTTGCTTTCTTTAGGGGAGGAGAATTGGGAGCTGGACTTAACAAAACAAACATTGTCCTCATTCCCAAGATATCTAACCCTACGGAAGTCTCACACTTCAGACCTATAAGCCTCTGCAATTTCTCCTTTAAAGTTATCACAAAGATCCTCTCAACAAGATTGAAAACTATTCTCCCGGACATTATTCCCCCCTCTCAGTCAGCCTTTGTGCATGGCCGCTCAATCCATGATAATATTATCCTTGCCAATGAAGCCTTCCATGCCATAAAAAGTGCAAGGAAGGGGGACAGGAGGATTATGGCTCTAAAGATCGATCTTGAGAAAGCCTATGACAAGGTTGATTGGGATTTGCTCCGCTTTGTTATGAATAGGATGGGGTTTGATGATTGGTGGACCAATAGAGTTATGCAATGCGTCACAACAGTGTCTTTTTCTCTGATCGCTAATGGGGAACGATTTGGGGATGTTCCTGCTGGAAGGGGACTTAGGCAAGGAGACCCTCTATCACCTTTTCTCTTCACCTTCATTTCCAGCATCCTGACTTGGATCATTGAAAAAGAATCTGGGAGAAAGACGTTTACAGGGCTAAAAATCAAGAGAAGATGCCCTGAACTAAGTCACTTGCTCTTCGCCGATGATTGCCTTCTGTTCTCCCAGGCGAATAAAGAAAGCTGCGAGGCCGTATTACGGATCCTTCAACTCTTTCAATCTACCACAGGTCAATCTGTAAACTTTCAGAAATCTTCTGTCTTTTTCTCCCCAAACACAAGCGCTACTCTGAAAGCTCAGCTTCATAACATACTGGGCTTCAAACCTATGGAGGAAGATGCTAAATACCTGGGTTTACCGTCTTTATGGGGAAGAAGTAAGAAGGAAGCCTTGGGGTTCATAAGAGAGCGTGTGCAAAACAAATTGAAAGGTTGGAAAGCAAAACTTCTGAATCTTGCGGGTAAAGAGGTTCTCATCAAAGCAGTAACACAGTCTATTCCTTCTTATATCATGCAATGCTTCCTCCTTCCTGTAATGTTTTGTGACGAGCTGAGCTCATTGGTTGCTAAATTTTGGTGGAATAACTGTTCTGAAAAAGAAAAAAGCATCCACTGGATGTGCTGGAAGAACTTATGCAAACCGAAGGACCAGGGGGGTATGGGGTTCAAGAACTTGAGAATCTTCAACATAGCCCTTATCACAAAAGTTGCGTGGAAAGTGATTAAGAATCCGGAGTTCCTTCTTGCCCAAACCCTTAGGGGAATATACTTCCCAAGCGGGAATATCTTAGAGGCACCTAGAGGCGCAAATCCCTCGTGGGCGTGGGTTGGAATTAGGGAAGGAGTGAAAACCATAAAGGAAGGTGCTCTGTGGAGAGTTGGAAATGGTAGATATATCGCCACGTGGAAGGACAACTGGATCCCAGATCTTCCTACTTTTAGGATCTCGACTCCTATCCCGCAATACATCACTTCCCCAACAGTCAGCAGTCTTATGAAACCGGATGGCCGATCATGGAATGAGCCTAAGATTCGGAGGATGTTTAGTCCGAGTGAAGCCAAGGCAATTCTTACCATTCCGATTGGAGGGCCACAGATTCAAGATTCATTCATATGGTCTGGGACAAAAAATGGTGATTATTCAACCCGATCGGGCTACAGATTCATTGAGGCTTCCTCTGGGACTCAAGACACACCCTCCCCAAGTGAAGACCCAGGTAACAGCAAAAGATTTTGGAGTTCCATCTGGAGACTGGGAGTCCCTGCAAAGATACGATCCTTTTTATGGAAATTATGCCATAACATCATCCCAACTAAAGGTAATCTCGCAGCTCGATTCCATGGAAACTTCAAAGACTCTGACTGCTGTCCACGATGCGGAGAGCAAGGAGAATCGGTCAAGCACCTGCTTTTCTTCTGCCCTTTTGCACAGGGAGTATGGAAGGCTTCAGGATTCAGCTATTCTCCATCTGTTATTGGCTTTCCTGGATTCCCGAAATGGTGGTACGAGATCAATGAGTTGCAGAAGATGGGTATGGCCAATGATAGATGCACGTTGATAGCTTTCATCCTATGGACTCTTTGGAAGTCTAGGAACATGCTGATCCATGAAAATCTTAGGGATCAACCTTGGGAGGTTTGGCTGAGAGCGGAAAGAGTTTTTACTGAATTTTATAACATGCCACCTCTGTGCCATGTTAGGACACCTCGGCTGACTCTGGAACAAAAGGTTTGGACACCACCACCTATGGGATCAATCAAGATTAATTGTGATGCTGCTTACGACAATACACTTGGCCTTGTGTCGGCGGCGGCAATTGCTCGAGATAGCTCCGGATCCTTTCTTCACGGGGTCTCTCACTCCTTTGTGGCTTCCAGTGCTGTCACAGCGGAAGCGTTGGCCATTAGGCTTGGTTTGTCTATGGCTTCCAGTTGCGGATTCGATAATATCATTGTGGAATCTGACTGCAAAGCTCTAATTGAAAGGATCAATAAGGAAGCCCCGGCTGATTGGACTACAGCTGCTGTGGAGGAGGACATAAGAATGACTTCTGTTTCCTTCAGCTCTTGTATTTGTACCTTCGTTCCTAGATCTTGTAATCAGGCAGCCGATCGGCTTGCCAAGTTTGCAAAGGATGTTAGAGTATTAAAGGTGTGGGACCTTGAATCCACCTTGTCTTGTTCTATCCCTGTTGTTTTCTCCATTTAAATATGAATGAAAGTTAACCCTTTGAACAAAAAAAGAATAAAAATATTTTGTTTTTTATGTCTCAACACTAAATATTAAATTCAAAGTTCTAATCTTAGATTTCAAATCTTAAACTTTAAAAATACACCTATTTCTAATTTCATAAACCCTAAACATAGTTTTGAATGTTGAAACATAAATAGTAACACTAAATGGGAAGAATCTTTCTATTCCTACTTTTTCCAGCACCAACTGTTTCATATTACTGTGCTCATTTTCTCCAATATATGCCCACTCCTATCTGTCATCCTTCCCTTTGGTCTGTTCCATTCCTCCTTTAAAGGCCATGTTCCTATTTTTCACGAAATTCAAGGTTTGGATGTGTTTGTTTCAGACAATAACATCTGCAGTGTGTAGCCTTGTGATTGAATCTGTTTGTGAACTTGGGCATTGAATTCCTATTCATTTCAGTTTATAAAAACACAATGGGTTTGATTGCGTGGATAACACCAACTTTATCAACTCCACCATCCTACATTAAAACAAACAAATTCCATGGGAAGTTGCAAGGGGCTACACATAAAAAGAAAGCATGGAATATACTGAAACTGTTGAGGGGGTGGAAATAATTTGAGAACCAGCTGGATCCAAACTCAATGCAGTTGAACCCATGAATAACAATAACACAGTCAATCAGCAAAAGAAAACTGGTGAGGGAACAATGCTTGGATTAAGTTGGATAATTAATTGGAGCTCTGCTAATCTGTCCAAATTTGAAGAAAAAAAAGGTTCTCGCATATTCAACTCTTTTACTTTACATTTCTTGCAGGGCTGGCATCTTCCTTTAGTTGTCTTTCACTCAAATGTGCCTGCTGTTTTAGACTTTGGTGTAAGAAACAGTAAATTGGTCACAAGTCATGAGGAGGAGGACATAATGTTGGTGAGACAGTATTACTAAATTACATTGACTAAAAATGATCGAATTAGAGAGTGTAAATCGAAACACAATACTAATAATTGAAATTGACTTGAAAAATTAAGGATGATGTGGATAAGTAGTATCAATGTATCATGCAGGACCACACCAAGTTGCATATGAAATGATGGCAACTTACTTTCAAAATAATAATACCAATTTCTTATCCCACTTGTTAAATCATCACATGCATGCCAGTTTTTTAATCTAACAAACGCTATTCTGTTCTGTTTATTTAAAAACAATTCTTCCTGTTCTTCACCATGATTTGCCATTGGGTTCTTCCAAGCTGGCGTCTCCAATTATAGAGTTAGCTTCATTTAAGTAACCTTTAAATACAAATGTGGCTAATACATGTCCTCCATTTTAAGCCACAGCTTCAGACAAGTTAAAGGAGAAGTTGGATTGTACATTAGGGTAAAACTAACTCAAATGAACATTCTTTTCCAACTTTAGGGTAATGTTTGGATTGTACTTTAGTTGGCACCAACACCATACCAATGTGAATTATTACTTTTTAGAACTTAACTCCAATTATTACATGCACAGTATCATCAATACATCGAATACAAACTATTAATTGTTAGTATGGTATTAGAATCTAACGAGTGAATCAAGTGAAAAAGAGAATGATGTTGACCCGTATTCAATTAACTGTCCGTAAGTGTTTGTCTTATCAAAAGTTTAAAAAATATAAATAAATAATACCTTGTAATTATTTAACACTATTTAAAAAAAACTACTCTGTGGTATTGTTTTACTCAAGGTATCGGGTTCAATTTCTTAGGAATACAATGACAATAAACAATGGATAAAATATATTTTTATGTTTTCGTGATCTTCTTATGTCATTTTCACCGGCTTCCTCCTCGTGAATCTGAAATTTTCAAACAAGAATCTTACCCGTTCCCCTGTTTCTTTGTTCACCAAGATAACAAAATTTATACGGAAATGGCAACCATACATCAGCCTTGAGCAGAGTGAATCTCAAGTTCCCCCACATACAATATTGCTGACCCAATATCCCTTTTATGGTTAAATTTTATAAACTTATTTAATTTTTTAAATAAAACTCGATTGAAATAATATTTCACTTAAAACTTACTTGTTATAGTCTAATTCAATGTGTATAATAAACGGTTTTTAAACTCACTTTTTTACTCAACTTCTTTTCATTTATGATTTATGATAACGAACACAATAATTCAAGGTTTTTATTTATTCTTTTAGTTTTCTATCGAATGTTTTCGTTAAGTTTGTTATTATATTATTTTTTAAAATTTAAAGAAGATAGAAAAATTATGTGTTTTAATATTCAAAATTATTTGGGTAGTTTTTTTAATAGTATGAAGGTGATTACAAAGTAGTATATGTTCATAATATTTGTATAATCTTTAAATGTTCGAAACTGATAAATTCATATTCAAATTTTCTACTTTACATTTTTTTGAATAGATACTATACATCTATATTTATTAAAAAATTAATTTTTTTTATAAAAAGAACTTCCACTTAAATATTTTTTATGTGACAAAATTTATCATGTATAATTTGTTTGTTTAAAATATGTGGTTAGAATAGATTGAGTTTAACTTGATAGATATTATTGTCGATATAACTTATAAGTACATATATATATATGAACAAAAAAACATGTCCCTTTTTTGTGCTTGTATTTGTGCTTTAATACTAAAAAATTAACTTCTAAATTATAACCATAAATTTTAGATTATAAACCTTAAAAAATACACTATACTCATAATGACATAAACCCTAATTATAAACTCTAACCCTAAATTTTAATCTTAAACCTTAAATATGTTTTCTAGCATAAAACATAAATAGAGACGCAAAAATAAAATTAAGTACATATAATCAAATATTGTTAAACATTTAATAACTTTTGATTTATAAATAGAAAGAGATCTAGTTAGTATGAATATTGCATCAAAATATATGTTAAAAGAAAGAATGTGATCGGACACAATGCACTAATCCAAATTTATGGTATTCTCTTATACTCAAATAGGGTAAAATTGTAACAAGACCCTCGCATGGGCATCCGAAGAATATGAAGAAAGACAGGTCAACCATGAACCACCTCTATTTCCACTGGTGATTTGACTAAAATAAACTCAATATCATTATATATTTACAAATATACCACCCTTATTTCCCAACATGTCCCCTCCCTATTCTGGAATAGCACTCAACATAGCCTTGAATTTTCTCCTCCCTCTCCCGGCTCTCCCTCTCTTCTCACTACCACTGCCACCGACGGGGGAGGCAACTTTCCGGCGAGGAGAGTCGTCGGAAAACGCAAAAGGAATAACAGTTTTACGTCTAGACCCGGATCTTTCAGCCGCACCAGCTCTCATCAAAGCGGAGCTAGCTTTGACAGCCAATGCGGCCATCTCTTCGGCTTGTAAAGGATGTTTGAGCCAACTCAAGGGCAAGGCGAAGTAAAGTTGACCGGGCTGAAGCTCCTCATCTTCCTCGATGGCTGATGCGACGTCGTCGAAGTCCATATCATCTGAGTTGCAGATGAAGCACATGGGGTTCCTTTGCAATACATAAGAAACCTTGACAGGATAAGGAAACTCTTGCAGCCTTCCGTCCTGAAGAATCAGCTTAGCCGTTGCTACATGAGTTGAATCGCACGAACTGCAAATACCCATTTTCGGATTCCTAGATTTTAATAATCTCTTGTTGTTGGAACTAAAACTCGTGTTTTTTTTGTTTTTGTTTTGGAGTTTGCTTTGAAATTGTTGGTGAAGAGGAAAAGGCAAGTCGGGAGAGTTTAAATAGAGGAGAGAAACAAGGGGCCGAGGAAATTGGACCATGTTGCCACGTAGGATTTTGTCGTGACGTGGTAATAAGCATTTTTTATGGGGAAAGTGAGCATGGGTTGCCAGGCTGTAAGCTGGGGGTGACAGGTTGTATATGTATCGAGGATCAGTGTCCTTGACATATCAACCCTAGTTTCAACATGATCTAACGCTTGGGGGAAAGTACCCAATTATGATGATTTTTAGACACCTTAAAAAATTAATTATCTGTCTAATATTTCATGTAAGAATTCGTCAGACTTGTAGGGTGCGTTTTATGTTTTTCTAATGGAATTTCCTTCATATTTATGGCATATTCCACAAGTTTTTTTTGTTTCTTTTAAGCCTTAAAAGCTTCATTCTCTAATTAAAAAAATTAAAAACCTATGAAATTTGACATACATGTAAGCGAAGTTTTATTAAAAATTAAAAAAAAAAACTCATCATATCACTCAAACGAGTTCTTGTAAATGGTGCTAAATTGAGAATTAATTTTTTAAAGTGTTAGATACATAAATAATACAAAAAATAGATATTTGGATAGAATTGTCATAGTATATTTTTTTTTATTTTGCAGTTTTCACTGTAGTGTCTTCTTTTTCTATGAATGTATTTTCAAACTAATGATTTATTATTAACAGGTTTCTGAACAATGCCAATAGGGTTAGCATTAATTCTTAGTATAACTGTTTATGGACAATGCCGATAGGGTTAATTAGGATTTAGGATTAATTCTTAGTATAATTTAATTATCTAATGTTAAAGTCTTTTTAATCAGCTCGAGTCATACTTTGAATCTTGATTTTTCTTTTTTTTATGGGTAATTGACTCTTTTTTTTCGTTTTACCTTTTCAGTGTGCTTTTAATCAAGTCATACTATCTTGAATGCTACAGCTCCCATCTGGTCAATATAATTTTTAGATATGATATTACAATTGATGAGTCTATCAAATTGCTACTTCTAAACTTAATTGAGGCAATTTGAAGAATTTAAATACGACCGAACTATCTAAGTTATTTCGGTACCATCTTGATGGTAAAAATTAAGACTTCAAGAATTTTAAGATTTATATGCATTTTTGTTGAGTTTGATTCATATTTATTTTTGATAAAATTATCATATTCATCATGATTTATTAGTTTTTAAAATATAATTCATTCATCTTATAAAATAAGATCGTGTAAGAAAATAGATGGTAACGGATCCAATCCTAAAAGAATAAAAGACTCACAAAAGTAAGACTAAAATGTGTTTTAAGAACGGACAAAAAATATTCATAACTTTCGTAAGAGAATGAGAAGATTTATTAAACCAAAAAAATACATGCAAAATAAATTTTAGAGAGATAAAAAAAATAGAAAAGGCGGAAAAAAAATATGTAAAGGAAAAAATATAAAGAGATAAAAAAATTATAATTAAATTTAATAAGCGTTCTAGTAAAAAAACGGATGATGTTTATCTTATGAGACGAATATGTAACATAAAAGACAAATATTTTATTAATTTTGATCAATAAAATATTTAAGACAGAAGAAAAAATATATCATAATTATTAGTATTTTAAATTCAAATGATTACATAATACAAAGTCAGCCTAAGCGGTGATTACATTCTCCAATTCTTGAAGTGTTGTTGTATTTTTTTTCAAATTATAATTGTATTAAAAATATTTTATTTATACAATTTTAACTTAATTACTAATTCATACACTTGTATATTTGTGACATGGTCGATAGAAATGTAGTTTTATTGAAAAAGAAGGGTAAATGGAGAAGTAGAGAGAAAAAGTGGCAATAGAGATTAGAGAATATGAAATATGCAAGTATGCATTGGCAACAGAAAAAACACGTGGGGGGCAGAAAAGAGAAACCCCAACAATCCGACATATGATCTGGGTGTGCCGCTGCTGGGCTGCCGTGGGTTAGACCCCAAAGCGGCAAAGCCTCCTCTCACGCCGGTCATGTCCCTGTTTCCCACAGCCCCTTTTATTATTCTATACCCTTTCCTTGTTGAAGCGTGGACAATCAGATTTGAATTCATGGGCGACAACAGTATAAATTCACAACTTGATCATCAAATTAATTGATTTATGGGAATTGTCAACTTGTCCTTATTAACCATGGTCTAAATGGGGGGATCATAGATTTCAAGCTTTGAATTTAACATAATTAAAAACAATAACTAATAAAATAAAATAAAATAATTTACCATATAATTTAACATTAAACTAGTGGTGTCATTTATAACTTTGAAACCTCTTCATTTGTTGATTAAATAGAGATACAGTTTATGTCGGGATTCGAACCCATACAAGATGGAACAAAATAAACATCTTGAGTCACTAAATCAATTAGTAGATCTCGAAACCTTTTCATTTTTCAACTTGCATCCGTAGCTAATCTTATATTTTAAAGTTAAAACTTAAAATTTAACTTCAAAACATTGAGTCTAGAATCATAAAATAATAATTATTTTTATCTCCTACATATCAAGCAGTTTGGAGCAAGTACATTTAGACGGTTAACCAAGCTCTTCATCTTTGTTCCCTCATATTCCATTAAGTTATAGATTATAGGCCTACTCGGAACACCCTACTTTCTTCTCCTAAAGTCTCATTCCCATCCCTTCAGCAGGTAGGATTAAGATTAAATTTAAAATTTGTCAAAAAGATACCTATCAATCAAGCAGTTTGAGATAAATAAGTTACACATATTATGATTCAAGTTTAAAATATATTCAATCCCACTTTTTTTTTTTTGTTTTTAACAAAGGTTGCATACCAACTAATCAAAAGGTTTTAGTGTCAACAAAGTTCATTGAATGATATTTTGTAATCCAAGTTCAAGGTAGGAAGACCTCTTATTGTGTTTTCTTTGCATATTCATTATTCATTAAATTAACTCGTTTTTTACGACCAAAGATTATGTTACATTTAAAGATGAAGGAGAAAGAGTTATGTATAGTTATTGAAGTTTGAAACTCATATTAGACTTTTTTATTTAAATAATATTTTTTAATTATTTAATGAAATTACGTACAAAAAAGTTATTTATAATAACACAATTCCAATGTCACGTAGGACAAAGACGTACCAAAGGAAAAAAATATGTAAATTTTGTCCAGAAAAAAAAAATCACACGTTATATATCTCAAGGACATGTGTTGGCACAAGTACGGGTCAAGCATCAACATGTGTGTATGAATTACCTTCAATCATTCAATAAATATATGTTTAAAAGGTTGTATTTAAACACTTAAAAATCAACATCTAATAAATGGCGTATGTGTGAAATTTACACTAATCTCACGTCGTTTGTTAGATATTGTTTTTTTTCAAGTGTTTTAATACATCATTTAAAAACACGGACACTCATTGAGTGATTGAAGATAAAATTCATACATGTGTATCGTCACCATTGCTTGGCTTGTGCTCATGCTAACCAGTGCTTTCGACACATACCACATATAATTTTTTTTGAAAGATCGTATAATTTATTTCTTGGCCATCATTATTTTTCTTTTTCTTTTTTGTCTAGAATAAACCTCGAAACAAAAAAAAATACATTTACTTAGTGGTGTTTTTCCTTCAACCACTGCAATTATGTCACATGAATGAAGAATGTTATTTATGTAAATAATATTTTTTTTTAATGTTCTAAAGGTGATTACAAGGTAATATCCGTTCATATAAATTCTTTTAATTTTTTAACAATATACATATATTTTGTAGATAAAACAAATTAAACTTGAATCTTTTAAGATGAATATTATTCGTTTTTCTTTTAAAATACTTGATGTAGATAACATTTTTAGTATCATTTCATTAAAAGGTATATTATTTAAGTATTTGAGTAGTAAAGCCCCATATTAATAGAATTTGAATCCACGTACATTATTACCACTGAAGTGAAGTGATAACTTGTTGGGCGAATATTGGGTAATAATTGAGGTTGAGGAATGAAGGTGATGTCCCATTGTAATCCTTTCTACGAACCTTCATGGGGATCCTCTCTCTCCCCCACTCCATCCACCGAAAACACTCAACCTGGGCCTGGCTACTTCAAAAGCAACTCAATAATTGAATTCACTGCATTTCTCTTCACATTTATATAAAAGAGGGGGCCTCACAAGTCACACGAATGCTTTTCGTTTCTTTAATCCCCAAACTACGTTAGTTTCTTGTTTTATTGGTCCACCTTTTTATTTCCTTTCTTTCTGACTTTCTTCGAACAAAACCGATCTATTTTTTTTCTATTTTATTTGTCTTTTTTATTTTTCAAGGCTTTGTTATGATTAAATTAAATCGGCTTAAATTGCACACTTAATTTTGGTGAATGAGTCTTAGCAAGGATTTTATGCATACACAAGGTCTCGAACTCGAGACTTGTTTAAACAATATCAAATTGTTTACCACTTGGACCAACTATAATTAGGTTTTTCTTTTTCATTTAGATAAATACATATTTTGACATCTAAATTTAATTTCAAGGTTTAATTTATTATATAAATTTTTTTGGCCCTATTAGGCATTTGAACTTTGTTTTAAGGCTTACTTTGACATCTAAATTTTTTGGCCAGTTGGATACATAAAATTGGTATTTGAACTTTATTTTTTTTTGTCTAAATTAATACTTACGTAAATCACTTGTTTAAACCAATTTGAATCATGCAGCCAAGTTTAGGTACTAAATTAAACCTAAAAGCCAAGTTCATGTACTAATTGGGCCAAAAAAATTCAAGTACCAAACCAAACTACACCTTGAAATCAATTTGAATCATATTTACCCCTTTTATTTTTATTTTAAAAAATATCCATAATCAACATTAATCCCAATTACTTTAATACGAAGAAGTTGCATATACCACATTAATCTATTTGATCAGTTAGGTTTACATTAAAATGCCTATTAACTTGTATATTGCTTGAAATCATAAATTTCTAACTGCAATTTGAGAGTAATTAGCTCGCCTAACTTAGGTAATTGTACAAATATTAATAATAATGGAAAACTAACTTAGGAGAGACCATGGTCGAAGCTTCCACAAATGACGACAATGTCCATACAAATATTCAATAGTCGACAAGGATTTGATCTGTGACATTCTGGTATACATGTTTTTGCTTAATCCATTGGATTACACGAGCAGAAGTAGTTGGCAAAGAAGAAAATAAACCCCAACAACCGGCACCAACACATTGCAGTGATAATTATGTAGTTTTAAAACAGACATTAAAATAAATCTGAATCTGAATTTAATTTAACATAATAGATCTCGTGGATTTGTTAATAGGATTTGAGTGGCTCCAGACAACTTTTCTCCATAGGATCTTTGATTTCAATCATGTGGGGATCATTGAAAAAGGTTGCCATTGGAGCTTTCCCATGAAGCTTCCTCCATTGTCGAGAACATGAAGCTTTTTTTTTTTGGCAATACTAATGATAATGATGTAAGGTTGTCATGCACATCTGGTAGGCCCTTTCATGTAAATCAAATTATTGGGTTTTGATTTAAAGTTATGAAAGGTCGACAAAAATTTTAATTTATGTCTTAAATTCATATTTTGCTTGATTGGCCGCACTGGTTTTTTTGTGCACGATAATTGAAAATGAAAAGTTTTGTTAGGACTCACTTGTACGATCTAAACTTTTTTAGATTGTTGGATGAAATTTAATAGATAATAAAAATTAATTTCTTAAACTTTTTATTTCCGCCGTCGTTTACTACCGATATTATTTCGTTTTATGTTATGAAAAGATTCATATGCTTTGCTTGATTGTTTATATAAACAATTATTATAAGTCAGCAGCTCCTTACATGAACTGGATTGGCCATGAATTAGAAGTTAACTTCCATCGTTGTCACATTTATGTCCAAGCAACTCAATCTGTTTTGCATACTATAACATTAGGGGTCCATGAATAATGTGTAAAAGCAACTTTTATAGTAAAACAAGGGATTTCACTTGTTTTTTCTTGTAATATATATGTATGTTTTACGGTCTATATTCAGGGTGCAAGGCTGCAATTTCCAACAATGTCACTTTCAAAGTTTGAATTCGTATCCTCTTCTTAAAAGTACAATGCGCCTTACCAATGCACCCACTACTTGTTTGTAGGGATTTCAATTGTTGATGCACAACTTTATGATAATATGTATGTTGAGTCGGTCTATTCATCTGTGTGGATAATTGACAATTTTAACTTGAAAGTTTATCAAAAGGTCCCTCGATTCCATCAAGGGTGTGGGTCAAATTGGGCCAAAATATATTGGAATTTTCCATTTAATTATAAAAGTTAAAACCTATCCTTTAATTGTAGGCACATTACTTGATTATTAAGAATTCTCATTCACTCATATTTCTAATATAATATTTATTTATGAAATAAATTTAGTTTCCAAGGAATCTTCGGTCAAAAGAATTGTACATCAATCCAAATTTAACACCAAACAAAATTTGGATAAATATTTAACATGTATTCCATTATAAGTTAGTCTCTTTTGAAACCTTTCAAGCACTTGCTCCCCTTAAAAGGAAATTAAATAATTAAACTCGAAAAATAATAAATTTAGTTCTAATTCTTATATTCGATAATTTTAAGTCTTTGCAGTTTATTCATAATCTTTATATTGTTTGGGGCGGTACTAAAACATCAAAAATCTGAAAAATATAATTATTAAAATTGATCAAAATAAAATACACGAAGCGAGTATATTTATAGATATTACATGGACAATTGGCCTAGTTTAATCAAATCAAAATTTCATGCGAGTTTTGATCCTAAATTGATGGTTATGACTAATGAACCTTTGAAAGGTGACACAAATGAGGGGGAAGCTCAAAGCCCAAATATAAGCACGATCCAATATATTTTCAATTCCAGCCCAACTAATAAGGCTATTTTCAATTCCAGCCCAACTAATAAGGCCCATCGTAGCTCTCGGTCTCTCATGTGGTTTGCCGTTTGCAGTTGAAAATGGTGAAAATTATGAAACTGAAGCAGAAAGCACAAGGCCTACTCACACGTGCTGATTGAACAACCAGGATTCTAAACTTAAATCTTTAAAACATTTCCAAAATTTTGATCTTAAATTATATCATCCAATATGTATATTGTCATTATTATTTTGGGGTCAGTTTTTTTTTTCATAAATTCATCATCATTATGCTTTTAAAATAGAAGAGCAAGTTGAAAAATAAATTTTGATATTAAAAAATAAGCAAAAAAAAAAATAGTAGGGAGATTACTCTCAAATGCCTCAATTTATCGTCGCAATTTGAAAGTCGGACTCAGGCTCATCATCTTATTAAAATCATCAATGAAAACCCTTATTTATACATCACCATGAATTAAAATACTCAAAGATTGCTCTTTTCGTAGCTTCCTATGATTTACGTGTAATTTCACAAACATGGGCGGTGACACCCTAAAAGTTTTTAGAATTTTTTTTACTATATAATTTTTATATAAAAAACAAAAAATATATAAATGACACTCACTTATAAATAAAATGACACCCTTTTATAAATAAAACGACACTCCCTTTATAAATAATAACCCTCCTTAAATACTGTTAAAAATGACACCCTTTAAATAAATTTCTAGCTCTGCCCCTGTTTACATATTTAACTAATATTATTATTTGTATATCTCGTTTGAGATCTTAATTACACTCTTCAATTTTTAGCCTGATAATTGGTATTTATAATTGGATTTTGCTATTTACAGCCCTAAGGGTTGTCAATAAAAACTCTATAAATTCTTATAATAATTGCTTATTTTGCTTTGTAATGAAATCTAGTAAAATATAATTAAATACATTCCTAAAAAATTATGTTTAATTAATTTTAGGTTGTTTAATGTAATTAATACTCACATAAAATGGTTTATTGTTTAGGGTTTAGGGTTTGGGATTTGGATTTAGGGTTAGGTTAGGGTTTATAGTTTATGGTTTATGGTTTAGATTTTAAGGTTCGATGTTTAGGGTTTATGGGTTGTGTTTAGGGTTTAGATTTGGGGTTTGGGGTTTATGATTTAAGTTTGAGATTTAGAGTTTGAATTTAGAGTTTGTGGTTTAAGATTTGTGGTTTTATTGTTTAATTAAATTAAAAAAATTAAATTAATGAAACACAACTCTTTAGGAATGTAATTAATTACATTCGATTATATTTCTTAAAAAGCAAAAAATACATTAATTAGAAGAATCTATAGTATTTTTATTGACAGCTCTTATGGCTGTCAATAGCATAACCCTTTATAATTTAGATTGTATTAAAAATTAAACTTGTGCAACTACATAATTACAATTTTTACTACTATAAGACATTACAGTGGGAATTATGATGTAATTACAGAGTGTTAGTAAAACACGACAACGAGAATTAAGATATAATTACACCATATCAGTCAAACATACCTAGAAACGTAAAATTCCTTCTAATTACAAAAGTAATAATTACATATATTTTAGATAAGTGTGATACCCAAATAGCCGCAAAAAACAAATACAATCATTACAGTATCTCCCAATCTAATTGGAATTAAATAATTTAGGTATCGTTCCAGTTAGAATTTTAGTGTGCTTATATCATTTCAGTAAATATCGATGAGTAGCACAATTTAGAGAATGGATTAAGGCCTGTTTCAGTGAATCAAGATTCTCAATCTCTCTTAATGGGACTCTGGTGAGTTTTTTTCAAGAGAAAAGAGGAGTACGACAGAGAGAGCCGCTCTCGCCCTATCTATTTGTCTTGGCCATGAACGTTCTTTCCTCTATGCTTGATACAACTGCTGCCAGTGGGGTGTTTCAATATCAACCTAAGTGCAAGCGAGTGCCCCTCACGCATTTGTATTTTGCTGACGACTTATTAATTTTTTGTAAGGGCACGCTGGAGTCTGTTTTGGGGGTGCAATGTGTATTGGAGAGGTTTTATGCTTTCTCAAGACTGAAACTCAATGTCTCAACGTCCGAGCTGTTTCTTTCTGGTGTTTCTGCATTAGATCTGGAGGAGATTCATGTTGCTTCAGGATTCCAGGTAGGACTTTTGCCTGTTAGGTATCTCGGGATTCCTTTGGTGACCAGGAAGCTTAGCATGAAGGATTGCATTAGTCTCATTGCTAAGGTAAAGGCTCGACTTGATCAGTGATCAGGGAGAAATCTAAGTTACTGTAGAACTAATGTTTTGATATAATAATTGAAAAATGTGTTGGACTAATTTAAAAAGTATTTAAAACATTTCCAAAGTCCAAACAACTTGAAATCATGTTTAGGGAATTTTTCAAAAGGGTTTTTCATGTTTTTCAAAGCCTATCTAAACAAAACTGTCCAGGTGTTTCGAAACACCTTAGGGCGTTTCGAAACAGGTGCTTCCAGTGGCAAAAACGTTTCGATACTCGTATCGAAACGGGCCTTCATTGGACAGGATTTTTGCCCAGCGTTTCGAAACGGGCCAGGCTGTTTCGATACGCCCACGTGGCAATGACCCCAACGGTCATAAACCCCAACGGCTATTTTCCCAACTAACTTTTAAATGCAGGTGTTTCGATACGAGCTTATAGCGTTTCGATACGCGTTCCGAAACGACAATGGGGTGTTCCGAAACGGGTACCCTGACAGACTGCAACGGCTCTTTCTACATTGAGAGTGTTTCGAAACGACTTCGAGCGTTTCGAAACGGGGAGCTGCAGACTGCATTTATGGTGGGAATTAAAGTCCTAAACGGCTCCAATTTGATCCCAACGGTCCTAAACGGCTATAAACTCAATTGGGAGTATAAAAGGGACCTCCAAGCATCAAGAGAAGGCTAATGCTCATATTGTCAAACATCAAATGATCAAGAAATTGTCTTAGTGCTTAAATTGTCATTTCTTGTATAGACAAACACTAGTGAGCCAAAATTGTCAAATTTGCTCAAGTGTTTTAGGTTTTGGGTGAGTGCTTCATTGTGCAAACAAACACCTATTAGAGGGTTTAAGTTTGCTTTCTTGTTTCTCTTTGTAAAGAGGGTTTTGATCAAGGCTTTGGGTAGAAGCTTGATCGGTTGTAAGGGTTTCCTCCTAATCCTAGCAAAGGGGACGAATCAATTAGTGGATTGATTGTGAAATCCTTAGTGGGAAGCTAAGGTAGTGGATGTAGGTGCTTGTTAGAAGGTCGAACCACTATAAATCATTGTGTCTTTTTACATTCTAGCTTCCACAACCCTTCCACCCAAAAATCCATCTCTCCACCACTTGGTGAGCTAAATTGGTTGATCAAATCGAGCCCCACACAACTCAACAATTGGTATCAGAGCTTGGCTCAATCGAAGAGGATTCACATCCTATTGAGAAGATCTGGCAAGCTCGATCACTATTTCATCAACCGGCTCAAATGGCACAATCAATCGACAAACCGCCTTTCTTTGACGGAGACCACTATGCCCATTGGAAGACAAAGATGAAGTTCTTCATCAAATCAAAAGATTACAAGCTATGGGATGTAGTTGAAGATGGTTCGTTCGTGCCTCAAAGAAGTAAAGTGGAGTGGAGTGCCGACGATCGCAAGAAGATGGAGCTAAATTGCAAAGCATTGCACATTCTATTTTGTGCATTTGGTCCATCCATCTATGAGAAGATGTCTTCTTGTGAGAGTGCCAAGGAGGTATGGGACAAGCTTGAAGTCACATACGAGGGGACAAATGAAGTCAAGGAGACCAAGATTGGGCTCCTAACCTTGGAGTATGAGAACTTCAAAATGGATCCGGAAGAGAACATCGAGAAGATGTTTGATAGGTTCTCCACCATCACCAACAGTCTTAAAGGTTTTGGAGAAGCCATCCCGGAAGAAAAGCTTGTTCGAAAGCTCATCTACTCACTTCCCGAGTCTTGGGACTCAAAGAGGACCGCCATCATCGAAACCAAATATTTGAAGACTTTGAAGCTTGATGAACTCATGGGGTCACTCCTTACTCATCAAATCATGAAGAAGAACAAAGAGGATGAGAAGAAGAGGGAAGAAATTAGAGCTATGGGAGAGAAGAAAATCAAAGGGCTTGGCATCAATGCAAGTGCCATGGCTCTCAAATCCTCCACTTGCCATCATGTCTACACAAGTGAAGAGGAGGATGAAGATGAAGAGATAGTTCATCTCTTCAAGAAGTGTGCCCCGTACATGAAGAAAGCCTTGAGAGAGCTTGAACGAGAACCTAAGAGAAAGGAGAGGGCAAACACTTCAAGCCATAAGAAGAAGGCACATGTGGCTACTTGGAGTGATGAGGACTCCACCGACGATGAACAAGCCAACCTTTGCCTTATGGCCATCGAAGAAGATTCAAGGGTAACTTCTAATTCATCTACTTCATGTTCTTACACTTTTGATGAATTACAAGATGCCTATGATGATTTGGTTTTAGATTTTAAAAGCCACATTTTGAAAAACAATAAATTGGTTTCAAAGTTAAAAATTCAAAATGATTTGCTTTCTAAAATCAAACTTGAACTTGAAGCAAAACTTGAAGAGTTAGAATTAAAATGTTTTGATTTACAAAAATTGCTTCAAAAAGTTCAAGAAGAAAAAGATTTGATTTCCAAAGAGCTTGAAAAGAAAAACAATTTTGGAAAATCAAACTTTTATGTTAGACAATCTAGTGCCCCTAGATTTATTAAAGGAAAATGTTTTAGAAGTATTTGGGTCCCAAAAGGACTTAGTACTTCAATTAAAAAGGATGACATTGAAAAATGGATTCCTAAGGGGACTAAAATTTGTGCAACTAACGTTTATGGATCCAAAGCAATTTGGATACCAAAAATTACTTGATTGTCTATTGTAGGTGTGATGGAGATGTTCAACAAGTCAAACATTGAGGGGGAGCTCCATGCACACAAGGAAGAACACTTGAAGAAGGAAGGCTTCACATCCTACCTTTGGGTTCAAGTGTTGGTAAAAATCTAGTTGTTTTTGCCTTTATTTGCTTTATTTTTTTAATTCAACTAGATGATCATATATGTTGGACTAACATTTCAATGATGCTTTGAGTAAGGGGGAACCATCTTAAAACCAAACTCTTATTTTTGTAAAATTTTACCTCTATTGTTATTTTTGAACTTAATGTTTTAAATTCTTTTTGATATAACAAAAAGGGGGAGAAATGGTTTGAAAAATTGAATTTTCAAATGAATAAGGGGGAGCTTTATTTGAATTAAAATTTTTAATCTCTTATTCACATTTTTAAAGTTAAAGGGGGAGAATCCCAAACAATTTTTCAAGTGGTTTTATTATATCAAAAAGGGGGAGATTGTAGAACTAATGTTTTGATATAATAATTGAAAAATGTGTTGGACTAATTTAAAAAGTATTTAAAACATTTCCAAAGTCCAAACAACTTGAAATCATGTTTAGGGAATTTTTCAAAAGGGTTTTTCATGTTTTTCAAAGCCTATCTAAACAAAATTGTCCAGGTGTTTCGAAACACCTTAGGGCGTTTCGAAACAGGTGCTTCCAGTGGCAAAAACGTTTCGATACTCGTATCGAAACGGGCCTTCATTGGACATGATTTTTGCCCAGCGTTTCGAAACGGGCCAGGCCGTTTCGATACGCCCACGTGGCAATACCCCAACGGTCATAAACCCCAACGGCTATTTTCCCAACTAACTTTTAAATGCAGACGTTTCGATACGGGCTTATAGCGTTTCGATACGCGTTCCGAAACGGCAAGGGGGTGTTCCGAAACGAGTACCTTGACAGACTGCAACGGCTCTTTCTACATTGAGAGTGTTTCGAAACGGCTTCGAGCGTTTCGAAACGGGGAGCTGCAGACTGCATTTATGGTGGGAATTAAAGTCCTCAACGGCTCCAATTTGATCCCAACGTCCTAAACGGCTATAAACTCAATTGGGAGTATAAAAGGGACCTCCAAGCATCAAGAGAAGGCTAATGCTCATATTGTCAAACATCAAATGATCAAGAAATTGTCTTAGTGCTTAAATTTTCATTTCTTGTATAGACAAACACTAGTGAGCCAAAATTGTCAAATTTGCTCAAGTGTTTTAGGTTTTGGGTGAGTGCTTCATTGTGCAAACAAACACCTATTAGAGGGTTTAAGTTTGCTTTCTTGTTTCTCTTTGTAAAGAGGGTTTTGATCAAGGCTTTGGGTAGAAGCTTGATCGGTTGTAAGGGTTTCCTCCTAATCCTAGCAAAGGGGATGAATCAATTAGTGGATTGATTGTGAAATCCTTAGTGGGAAGCTAAGGTAGTGGATGTAGGTGCTTGTTAGAAGGCCGAACCACTATAAATCATTGTGTCTTTTTACATTCTAGCTTCCACAACCATTCCACCCAAAAATCCATCTCTCCACCACTTGGTGAGCTAAATTGGTTGATCAAATCGAGCCCCACACAACTCAACAGTTACGCTGGAAGACTACAGCTTATACGAGTTGTAGTCTTTAGCTTGGCTAATTACTGGTGCAAGCAAGTGGTGCCGCCTAAGAGTGTAATTCAGGAGATTGAGAAACTTTGTTGTAGATTCTTCTGGAAGGGGAAAAATGCAGCAGCCACAGGTGCCCGAGTGAGTTGGAAGAACATATGCTCTCCTAAGAATGAGGGTGACCTTGGGTTGAAATACTTGTATACTTGGAACAAGGCTTGCTTGATTCACTTAATGCATAGCTTGCTGAATGGAAGGGAATCTTTATGGATTGCTTGGGTTAAGGAGTATGTCATTAAAGATGGCGATTTTTGACACTTAGAAAGTAAGCCCCACTTTAGTTGGTGTTTGAGAAAGATTCTAAAGCTGAGAGATGAAGCTTTTCATGTTTTAACAACTCCGAATCGAACTCTCACAGTTAGAGAAATTTGGAATGAAATTAGAGGAGTTAAAGAGAAGGTTACTTGGCATAAAATAGTCTGGTTCCCTATGCATATGCCTAAACATGCTTTGATTGTTTGGATGGCTATTTTAAACAGATTACCTACCAAGGATAGACTGATCCGGATGGGTATGGATGTTGACGACTGCTGTGGGAATTGCGGCACTGCCTTGGAGACTAGGAATCACTTGTTTTTTAATGTCCTTTCTCTAAGAAACTTTGGGTCGATATTCTAAGTCTATGTGGGATATCGAAAGTGGTGACAGGTTGGGAGGATGAACTTCTTTGGGCGATTGAGAGATTGCGGGGAAAATCTATGGCTACATTCATCATTCGATTGGCCTGGCAAGCGTATATATACTCAATATGGCAGGAAAGAAACAATAGACAATTTAAAGGATTAGCTAGGAGTTGTACAGATATCCTTGATTTCATTAAAGATGTAATTAGTATTTGTTTGAGCAGTAAGAATATACGAATAGAAAATGTAAGTAGAAGTCTTTGTAAGGCCTGAGGATTTCTTTAGATGAATCCTTGTAAGCTTGTATAGGCTCTTTGTAGCAACTCTTGTTGCTTTTGGATTGAATATAAATTGCTTATCCAAAAAAAATATCGATGAGTATTGGTTTGTACAAAAACCTAATATTTTTAAATAAATGTTCATTTCATTCATAATTACATTCAAAAATAAAATATAATTATTTAGTTAAGTCTCTCACCATAAAGCCCAAATGATGTTTGTTTGTTCATTGTGTTCGTTGTTTGTGGAACTCATTTCACGTTCGTCGTTCAAAGTTCAATCAACATCTCATTTGTCAATTTACAAGGATAGAAAATAAAGTAATTAGTAGTGGGGTCTATCGACAGAAGGCGTGGGCGGTGGTTGATTTGGCAACGATATATGACATATTTAAAGATATGGAGGTTTGTGGGTAAAAATTGAGGTTTTTAAGTTCTTTTTAATATTATATAGTTTTCTTTAAAAAATAAATGGAATTAAAAAATTACATGTCATACATTCATTCATTGGATGTCGGATTTTTTGTTCTATTAATAGATAACCTTAAAATATAACGAAATAAAATATAAACATCTATTTTGACCCAAAAATTTAAACACCTAAAGCAAAAAATTATATATATAATTTAAACACTTATTTTATAATGAAGCCCTTTATAATATATAATACATATGTTATATCTGCACATTTCTACAAATACAAGTCATATTTTTATATAAAAAAATATGATTTATATCCAATACACTGGCAGTGAAAATTTTAGTTTTTACAATTATGTTTAGGAGTTTAGGAGCAGGGGTTCAGAATTTATAGGTAATAGTTAGAATTTATGGGTTAGGGTTTAAGTTTTAAGGTAATATGTTGAGGATTTAGGTTTTAACCTATAAACCTTAAATTATAACTCTAAGTCCTATTCACAAAACTAAAATACTTTGTAGAAAATAAAAAAATTTACCGCCCGAATATCAAATAATTATCTAAAAAATTAAGCATAAACTCAAAATAGTACACCAAAATACATAGATATTGGTATATTCAAATTTTACATAGAGACAATATCCATTGGTACAATATTAACTTTTTTTTATCCAAACACACAAAATCCAATAAAAACTGTTGTGATGCGTTTTTATTGAACAGCTTTAAAAAGGGTTTAAACGAGCTGTGCTTTTGTTTGATTTAATTAATCGTCTTTGCCAACCCAAACCTAAGAAGGCAACACTGGCATTCAAACATTTTTGCCTATCTTTGAATTCTAAGCAAGACTTCAATAACTAGTGATTTCATTTTATTGATTTCAAACCATATTTCAGAATGTCACCAAACTCCTACTCATTTCCCAAACATACCATTTTGATTCTGTATAAACTAGAATTTAGAATTGAAAACCACTGCCCCTAAGCTCCAAAGCCTAAAGATTTTTAAGTTCATCAACGGATTGAATTTGATATTTAATTTAAAATACAAAATAGAGGGAACAATAAGCTTGTGTAGTCTTACTCGGATCCAACCCACCCAAAAACAATGATGCTTCCAATTTCTATAACTCCAAAAGCAAACTTCCACCCAGGCCCCACCACAACAAACTAAAAACCCTTCTCCACTTGGCCTTTTCATTATTTACATTCCTCTGCCTTTGTCCCATTGTATCAAAAAACAACATTATTGTTTCTTAATTACGTGTGTTCTTGTGCAGGAACCTCTATTGTTGATGATGATGCCTTCCCCTTCGTCTCTCCGCAACCGTTGATTCCTGGGAATCACAAACTTGAGTCTTAAACTTACACCCCAACCTCTTATTCAACGATCCTCTCCAACCACCGCCACGTGGACCTCCTTTCTCCATATTTTGGATCGCCTTCTTCATCGTGGAACATTCCCTCTCCAGCTGATGTACCCGCGTCCTCATGCCGTCCATGTCCACTCGCAGCACTTGATTCTCCCTCACGGCTGCTCTCCACGTGCTACTACTACTTCTTCCTTCCTCCCCACGCCACACACCCACCCTTTTCTCCTCTTCTCCTTCCTCCTCCTCCTCCCTCCTCGCTTCCGACAACCTCCCCGCATTCGTCGGCGCCGCTTCCGCCGCCAACAACGTCCCGGCGATCGCGTGGCGTAGTTGCAACTGCTCGAAAAACAACACTTGGACCACCGCGCGTAAAGGCAACCGCTCGTTTTGTGCCGCGTGGGTGCATGCTTCTAGTGTAAGCTTTTGACAGTCTAACACTCCGCATACCTTTTCCCGCTCCAATTCCGGTATCCAAGGATGCGCCTGCAAAATAAAGAGAGAGAAAAAAAGGCTTAATTAACTAACTTCAATCATGTTTTAAAATTTTTAATCCTCTTTTTAGTACCTTGAGGTATACGTCAACAGCTCTGTAAAGTCCGTCGTCGAAGTTTCTAGCTTGATCAGGAAGTGAAGTTGCGAGATTATAAAACTTCTCCGGCTTCAAATTGGCGTCAGAAGCGATCTCGGAAAGGTAACCGTCGATTAATTTTCCGACGAGCATTAATGCAGGCAGACTACTGCTATTAATAACGTTATCGTTGTTAACTTCGTTTTCGGCTTCGATTCCTGCCGCGTGTCTCTCTTCTAATCCATCCAAAAAGTAACCTAGAATCCTCTCAATGCAATCAACGTCATAGAGCGTTTCGTTGAGATACGAGTAGCTAGGGATTAATAGATCGTCTAGCGTAGCTAGCTCGAGCTGGAAACCGATCTTCTTCTCCAACGCGGTTTTGCTAGATTCCGATGCGTTTAAAATGTTAGCGGTTCGTAACAAACCGAATAAGAACCGCGTCGCGGTTGTTGAACCACTCTTTTCTAACGGGAGGTTCGAGATAATAATCTCCAAAAGCTCTCGCTGTTCACCCTCTGAAATAGAGGCAGCCGAGGACGATGACGGTTTCCGATTTGACCGCGACGTTCCGGGAATGTACTTCTTAGCGTAACACATAAGGCAGCTTTCGATGACCTCTGGACTCAGATCTGGCCCTTTCAGCGTTAAAATGAAGCGTTTAAACAGCGGCAAACTCAACAATGCCAGATCTTCAAACCACGACTCTACATTGTTTGTTCGAGCTAGAGCTTTTCTTCTCAAACCAGTTTCGATTCCGTTCCATAAAGCTTGAGTCGAAGCTCCTTTAGCTTCAATCGCTCCGTCAGTCACTGGCCAGCCAAACAGAGTTGGATCTACAAAAGAAGCTCTCGAAGCAATCGAATCACTCAATCTCTGAACAATGCCTAAAGAGTCCGCTAAAGTCATCACTGATTCGCATGATTTTAACGCTTTGATCGATTCTTTAAGGCTTTTAAAAACGGATTGAGAAAGGAACCTTTCGGTTTTGGAAATAAGGTTATCCTCGGAGTACTCATCAGTCATTTCGAGAAACTCGGCGGCGCAACGGAGAGGAACGACGGTAGAGGATGAGAGATCAATTTTAACGCCGTAACAGAATTTGGCGGCGGCCTCAAAAGTGTCCGAACCACCGGGGAAATCCTGAAGAGATATCTGGTAACGATCTTCTTCTTCTTCATGCTGCTCTTGATATTCCTCTTTTTTTTCTTCTTCTTCTTCGATTTCAGTCTCGGTTTCACGTTTCTTCTGTTTGGTAACGGTTGCAGTAGATGGTTTCCGACCTTGCTCTTCTATTAGCTGATCAAGCTTTCGGCTTTTGGATATCAAGGGAAACTAAAAAAACAAAACAAAAAACATTAATCAGAATATAGGTTTGTTTTAGTGCCCAAACAAATCAAAACAATGCTAACCTTATGTAGATGGAAAGTCATATCATCAACTTCAATGATAATATCACTGGGTAAACCAGTGGCACAAAACCTGTAAATCCAAAATAAGAATAAACAAAAAGTGCTTACATTTTTTGTGAAAATGAATGAAATGAAAACGGAAGTCAAAATCTAACCATGCTTGGCCTTTAGAGCTAGGTCTGTCAGCTGCCATTTTTCTTTCAGATAAGTTTTAAATGATTTGGCTTCTAGAGAAGAAAAATAACTAAAGTAGATCCATCTTGTTTTCCCTTTTTTTTCAAGTTTTTCAGTTCAGAGAAGACAGCAGAAAAAACGAATGGAAGGAAGTGGAGTTAGGTTTAGAAATAAAAGGAAAAGAAATTAGTAAAATAAAATAATGTGGGGAATTGGTAATCCTAATGGGGACAACTGAGACTTAAACAAAATTCGGAAAAGGAAGATCAAATTTTTTTATAAGAAATTCATTTACCCCCAAGACAATTTTTTTAAAATCACATCAGAATAAGCATGGATTAAGGGGGCGGAAAAGGACGACCACTCACAAAAAATTTAATTTGTATATAATTTTAATTTTTTTAAATATGTATATATTATTAAAATTCTATTTTCACCCTAAAATTTTTTAAATTCACATTACAAATTACTCCCCTGCATCAGAATCTCAAGTCTCAACTACTCCAACTATCCGAGTGACGTCTGTCTAAAACGTCAAAAAGAGCAGCTGCGATCAACCCTTTTTGGTTGGTATCGCATTGTTTCCCGTTTGAATAACTATTGACTTATTTTATAATTACTAATTATTTTTAATATAATAATAACATATTGTGCCAAGAACAAAATATAATGGAAGTGAGAATTTTTTATAATGTAATTATTGGATGTAATTAGTACACAGTAGTTTTAGTTTATCAATAATGGCCTTTTAATCCTTACTATTGTGGTTAGATAGAGTTGACTCAAAGCTAAGTTTGCTTAATAGAATCATCAACAGAACTATAGACATTTAGACAGTGAGTAGTGTCTACTCTTTGTTTTTGTTTTTTGCCATTGCTAAATATTGTGATTAGGAATCCTTTTTTTTAATTTCCTTTTGCATCATAGGTAAGAGATTATTGAGTTTTAGTAGCTTTTCTTATGTGGGGGCTTGATCAAAGTTAGTACAAGGTTTACAAGAAACCAAAATCCGATATTCCTTTCCACAAACTTTTCCCTTTGAGAGGAGAGGAAAATTTTGAACTTTTGTGTGTTCAACTCTACAAGTAATACAGCCATTGGTATATTTAATAGTGTCATACGAAAATAAATGAGCACTGGCCACATTCCAAAGCACGTGACCCACATAAAAGAAAGCCCCACAGCTTAAAAATGGTTGGTTTTTTGAAGTTTCAATTTGAAGCTTCAAATCCATTTTTTCCCTTTTTCTCATTTTGAATTTTTTTGTGGAAATTTCAGGTCTGAAAACAAAAGGTTATGGCGCTGGCTTTCATTAATAGCAACATGTCCACCCTTGTAAGCTGTGTACCTTCTTCCTTGCTTTGCATTTATGAGGGAACTAATTAGTAATATTACTTTGTTAATGTAACGTGATATTATCTAGTAAAAATACATGTCTTAAAGATGTATATCGTCATTATTTTATATTTTAAGGCTTTTTTTTAGTTTAGGACTAATGATCTCGCTTCTTTTCAGACTTGACATTCTTTCCCACTCAATCTCATGACGCCCTCGTCACAAGCTTCCGCTCTCGTGATTGGTCAATTGTCACGATTTTCCACCTTATCTACCCCACTCATGGGCACTCAACGTAAAAATCGGATAGTCAAAAAGTCGCTCCGATACTACTTATCACGAGGTCATTACTCTTTTTCTCAAAAGACATGTCTGATAAGATATACAGCGTTACTGTTTTATATTTTTTTTTTTTCTAATATAAAATTAATTACTCCACATCTTCTCATACGTGACATTAATCACAAGTCATCACCCATGAAAATTGGCAGCTATGTCAAAGCAAACAATTTGGGAAAAAATCATCAATGTGGGTAAATGGAGACGGGGGAGAGAAAAGGGAGACAGGGACATAGCAGAATTTCTGTTAGATGGGTGTTTGCTCATATAGGTCAAATTTATAAAATTTTAGGCAGGACAAAAACAAATTTTAAGTAAATTTTTTTCTAAAAGTATTAAATCACCTAAGAATTTTAAGTTTTTGGTTGAGGACAATCACCCCCTCTAGGCTCTAGCCCTTGGGTCATCCGGTATTGGGATTAGACATGTATTATTACTCTCATATTCATTCAGTTATTAATTATTAAACTTCTAACACAGTAATTATGTAATTAAGTTAAGATGGCGGTGGTGATATATGTCAAACACAAGCTTTTATTCAAAGCTTGAATCTTCTCATAATAATTGCCTTTGACTGAGAATTGGAAGATAGACAAAATCATTGAATTAGTAGACTAATTGAAGCACTTCGATTTCCGTATTATTCACATGGTTAGGTTAGGTGAGGTTTGGTAGCTAATCATTACACACAGGATAATGTCTTCCTTTTATGTCTGCACATAATCTGTCCATTAATACTATTAATTTAATAGCGTCTCAAAAAAGAATTTTTCTTTAAGACATTTTCACTGGATTTTGGCAGTTTGAAGATAAAGACAAATAATAGTAGATGCTGAAAATTCTCAAAAATATTTTAAAGATAAAATTATATGAACCAATTAAAATTGAAATATTAATTCTAAAAATAATTATATCAACTAATTGAGGTTAAATTCGTATTTAAGACACTAATTCTTCATTAGTAATTCTATGTATATATAAGTTCCGCCGGCAAATAATTGGATTAGCTCTAAAATCCCACTATAAACCAGATGTAGATATTTTATGGAATTTTAATTTAAAAAGTTTGGGCGGTAAATATGGGGATCTAGTTCCACAAGTAATTGCTAAGCAAAGATTAATGAATAGAAAATTAGGTTGCACTGTTTAATAGATAGATCTTCAGAGAAAGCAACAAACGGAAAATGCAATTAAGTTCATGGCATCACAAATTTCGAGTTTTAAAAGCATCCATTAACTGGTTGAACTGCATACCCCCAATGACCATTCATTTCTACTAGCAATTACTAAGCATGCATTATCAGAATCTAGGACCGAAAACATCAAGAGGCACTATTGCCATCTCCTTTATCAGATGATGGGTCGGTGGCTGGTTTCTTTGCCGGGCTTCCTTCTACAGCTCCCGAACTCATCAAAACACGCTTCACGCCTCTTCCTACAACACCGAGATGTGTGACTGCTGCGGCCCCATTTGTATGAGCGGTGGAAACAGTTGGAGAATCAAAACCTCCATTGCTGTTAACAGTAGCCATCTGCGATGAGCTACCCACAGCAGGAGATGCACTCTTCTCACCGCCCTTTGCCTTCGCAGACGCCATTCCCAGGATCTCTGCAATAATAGACTTTGGATTGGCAACCAGCTGTTGTAGATCTTCAAGCTGCAAATGCGGAAATAGACAGAATTGTGAAGTTATAAACCAAGGTTTTAGTTCAAATTAGTTAATGCAAATGTACTTGCCTTCTTTTCCAGGTCTTCAGCAAGTCCAGCAAGGGTTTCAATTTCTTCTTCTTTATCTTTAACAGATATAACATTTTGAGAGCCAGTGGAGGACTGCTGTACACCATCATCCAATTCAGATGTAGCTGAAGATGATGCTGGATCTGAGCAAGTCTTTACTTCATCTCTAAGCCGCTGCAGCCGAGCCTTGCAAACGGAGATGGCCTTCTGACAGTATGGAATTGCTTCTGCGGGTTTTGAGCCAATCTCCAAACATATACATATTCGAAAATTTCTAAATTATAGGGTTAAGTAACATAAATAGAACCTGAATGAAATTAAAGGCCAGAATTGGGGGGATTCACATTTCTATTTGGACTAGCATGCGCTGACCAACCAAGATAGAACAATATTTAATTGGACCTGGGATTGAGTATTACATATCAAATAAAGAGTAACAAGCTAAATAATAAAAGATATTTCAAATATACCAAGGATACAGTTCGGCTATTTGTCGGTTATCGGGTTCAACCAGCCCTTGCAAAATGGATAGAGCTTTCTGGTAGTCGCCAAGTGAAGATTCAATATCCTCTAAAGAAGCATAACAAAAAGAAAATTGACAATTTAGGTGAAATAAGATGCTTCAAGAAAAAGCCACTGTCAAAATTCATGAAGAAGGTTCACCATGCCCCCCACCAACCCCCAACAAGCACATGCATCAAAACAATAATAAGTAATCATGTACCGACCTCTTTCCAGTGCAACCTCAGCCAATGCTGATAAAATATCCACTTTCTCCATAGTGTCACCCAGCTGTTGTTTTTCAGCAATTGCCCTGGCAACATCCAGCATTTTCCATGCCAAATCCAGGTCAGACTCATCTGCATCCTCATCTGCTTCAGCTACATCTTCAGCTTCGCTGTCGCTATCATCACTTCCCTCCTCATCTTTTCCACCTGAAGTACATATGGATATAACTTATATATGGGTAAAGAATGGATAACATTTTAGTTTATTGGCAGCAAACAAAACAATAACTATAACGTTGATGGTGGAGCAACAAAGCTAATTACAAGTCTACAATTGATAACAATCTGTAAGCAATGGCAAAGTTACCAAGACAGCAAAAACTATTCAACTACACTCTATGTATATATGCTCAATTCAACAGAGTTAAACACTCCCTTTATGAATACATACCGCCATCTGGTACAGTACTACTTGATACAGAAGCAATTGATGATTCACGAGTTACAGCACTTTTATTAGGCTCATCTTTATTTGATTCTTGCTGAGTCTCACCCTCCTTCTTTGGAACAGAAACCAAAGGATCAGCCTCCTCTTGTGCTTTATACAGCAGTGCACGACCATAGAGATAGTACGCCTTGAGACATTCGATGGCAAGTTCACCATGATGTCCAACCCTAGTGAGAAACAAACATAATTCTAAGCAGAAATAAACAATTTTGAAACATAAATAAATTAAACCACTTATGGAAGCTCTCTAAACCAACCATCGGTTGTTTTTCCTAATGGCATTTTACTTCCGCACAAATGTTCATCCAATTTTTAATTACTTCACATAATAAAAGATTAGGCATGTTCTAGTAAAAGTTCAAAATTTTACTTTTAAAATCAAGAAAGAATTCTAAAACATAGAGTAAAAATCCAGCCCTAAATCATGAAATTGTATGTAATAGTTGCAATAATCCAGTTCCATTTCCTCATGTAAACCCTAGAAAGAATTAAAAAGGTGGGAAATATTTATAAAATTCAAAACGATATAAAATGAAACAGAAGGCAAAGGTTTAAAACCTAATTTCAAGGGCGCGGCTAAAGCAATCAGCAGCTTCGGCGTAATCATTTTCTTTAAAAGCCTTGGATCCTTTATCCGTCAACTCATCTGCGAACTCCAGCGTCTTCTCTCGATCAACATCCGAAGCAAGTCCACAACTGTTAGCATTGTCGTTATTGTTGCACGTAGACTCGGTGCCTCCTTGAGCCGTAGATTCGACAGTGGCTTCGATTGAGCCTGGCGTTTCTAGGGTTCCACCTATTTTCGCCCCTTGAGTTTGCTCCGTCTCTGCCGCTGTCAGCTCTGATGCCGCCGCCGTACCTTCATTAGCCATCACTCTTTTGCTTTACTGGTTTCCCGAAAATGCAAAAATGAAGATAAATAAAGGTTTTTAGCTTTGGGGGTTTCTCTAGTGCTTCTTTTCGAAAATCCCTTTGTGGCGGAAAATCGCATAAAATTGGAGATTCAGGAGGGAAGACCAAACTATAAGACGACAGCGTTTCGTGTGATTGCTAGCTGAAGGATAATTTCGAAAGGGTAAACTACAATAATAATCACCCAACTTTTAAGTAGTTGACACTTTGGTCATTCTAAATAAAAAATATTTTATTACTACCATTAAAAAGTACTCTCATTTCGGTCACTCTACTCTTAGTCTTAGGAGGGATTTTTAGTTTTGAAGGTTGCTTTTGGACTCCGATTCAACAAACCCTTCACGTTGGAAAATCACATAAAATTGGAGATTCATGAGCCAAAACATAAGACGGCAGCGTTTCAAGTGGATGGCTAGCTTAAGGATATTTTTGAAAGGGTAAACTACAACTATGATCATCCAGTTCCTACGTAGTTTGCGATTTGGTCACTCAACTCACATAACTTTTATTTAGTCATTGTCGTTAATGAATATTTTTATTTTTTAATGATCTAAAGGTCATTACAAGGTAATATTTGCTCATACATATTCTTAACCCTTTTGACAATGTGCATACATTTTATAGACAAAGTGATTTAAACTCGTATCTCCTATGAAGAACATCATCTACTTTTTTTACTGAAACACTTGTTGAGTGCTGAATATTTTTATTTTAATCATTAATGATACGTAAGTCATCATTTCCGCGAGTCATTTTTAATAAATTAATGTTATTCGATCATCGCACATAACCAACTTATTAGTTGTAAAAAAAGAAAAATATAAATTGTCAGGCCACAACCTTATTGACAAGTAAAATATAGATTGTTACGATTGAGAGTAGAGTCCAACACGTAATTTATTAAAATTAAAATATTATTTTATTGATAAAAATAGATTTTAGGTTAAAGTAGTTTTTTCTGACAAATTTTTATTTTTATTTTAAATTCATCTAGAGGGATGGGGAAAGAAGACTCTATAAGAAGCAATGTGGTGCTTTTACAGTTTTAGGTTAAAATATAATTTAGTTATATAACTAAAAAATAAAAAAATATTAATTACAACATAAATTATAAAGTATTATAAGAATATATATTTATAAATAGGGTAAAATACACCATTGGTCACAGTACTTTTAGGGCGCATTCATTTTGGTCACCAAACTTTTAAATTTTTTATTGAGGTCACTCAATTTTCATTTTGGTCCCTCAACTTTTACTTCAATTTTATTTTGGTCCCTCCCGTTACCTTCAGTTAGAAAATGCTGACGTGACCCGTTAGTTTTCATTTTCTTCAAGGGTAAACTATATAAATGGCCACCGATCTTTTAAAATGCTTTCATTTAGGTAACCGAAATTTTAAAACTTTCATTGGAGTCATCCAACTTTGTTTTGCTTTAAAGCAATCTCATTGGTTTAAGAAAAAAGCTCTTTCAATGTATAAAAAACAAAAGTAAGAAGTAAATTTTACCTTATGATTAAGAAAAAAAATACTTGACCCGGTTGATCCGACCCGCCGACCTGAACCTTAAAAATCGGGTAATTCTTTTAAAAAATTACTCGACCCGATATTTTTTCGAGTAGTTGGGTCGGGTCTAGGCCTAAAATTGTGTGTAGTCGGGTACTCGATACAACCCAATATTTTTAATATATTTATTTTTTAGTTTTAAATTGTATTTTTATTTTAATTTCGTTAATATTTTTACCCTCAAACTAAATTTATATTCTCTAAATTTTGACCTGGTACATAAATTAATGCTTAGATTGACATTTTTTTTTAAATGTAAATAGTTTTGTAATTGGTCAGCTTTAATTTTTATTTCCTGCACAAAGTGGATTTAAATGTTTTTTTTTTGTTGTCCTTCCGTTTTCTAGGCTTCACCTTGACTAATCCGGATTGACCCGTGTTGCACACCTGATTTTGGTCGCTGAGTCTCCCAGCGAGAACTTTCTGCAGACACAACGCCTCAAACTCAAGACCTACTTAAGCGGAACCAAGTTACTTACCACTTGGACCAACCCTGTTGGTTTGAATTTAAATGCTTTTGATAATTGCTTATTGTATTAATTTCAGTAGAGAAACCAATGAAACGTCATCCTTATTATTCAATAATTTTAACTACATTTTCTTACAACAACTTGATTTTTTATATTTCTAAACCAATTACCAAACACAAAAATTTAAAAAGTTCATAATACAGAATTCAAACTTAGAAAAAATTTAAGAGATTCAAATTTAGTTAGAGGGTAAAAATATTAAGGAACCTAAAATAAAAATATAATTTAAAACTAAAAAATAAATATACTTAAAAGTATTGGGTCGGATATCCGACTACACAAAACTTTTGGCCCAAACCCGACCCAACTTCCCGGAAAATACTCGGGTCGAGGCATTTTTTAAAAGAATTACCTGATTTTTAAAGGTTTGGGTCGGCGGGCCGGGTCAACCAGATTAGGTATTTTTTAACACCCTAATAATCATAAGGTAAAATCTACTTCTTACTTTTGTTTAATACATTGAAAGTGTTTTTTTCTTAAACCAATGAGGTTGTTTTAAAGTAAAACAAAAATTGATGACTCTAATGAAAGTTTTAAATTTTAGGTAATCAAAATAAAAACATTTTAAAAGTATTTTAAAATTTCGGTGATTGTCAAAACGCGCTTTCGTTTGCGCGGTACGATTTTGGGAAGACATGGCCAATGAAACTCACATTTATTAGGTTTTAAAGTAAATTTACACGATTAAAAATATAAATTTGGATAAAAAAACGATTAAAAATATAAATAAGAAAATGGAAAGTAACAAAAAAAATGAATTTTGTCTTAAAAAGGTGCAATGCACACAATAAATGTCTTAAAAACAAAAAAGAAGTTGAGCAACGGTAAAAATATTATGTTTAGGCATTATGTTCAATCACACAAACGCAATAAGTGTATGTCAAAAAACTATATTTAAGTACTTGAAAAAATATCTATCTAATCTGACGTAATGCAAATCCCCACATCGGTTAGATACTGTTTTTTAATCTCTTAAATATAACATTTTAGCATATATTTATCCACAATGGCAGAAAACTGTTCTAAATACAAAGTCAAACCCATCCAGGACCGGGGGCACGCATGCCCACATTGTAAAACCAACGCCAATCAAGGCAAAGGAAGTATCTACCACAAGACGACTTCGAATTAGAAAGGGCGTAGACATAATACATGTTCGTCTAGGAGAGCTTCATCCGAAGGCAGACTCCCAATTCTATAGTAGGATTGGGCCTTGTCACCAAAACCACAGGAAAACGTAACCCTATATGATCTGGCTTCGCTAACCCGACAACTAAGCTTAAACCCGACATACTTAAAAGGAAAACATGATCAACCGCAAAATCTGATCCACACCGATCGGATCACAAACGGAGAATTTGAATCGCCCCTGATCCACAACGATCAGATCACAAACAGAGAATTTGAATCGCCTGGATCTCATCCAAAGCTACCCACCTTCATCTCCCGGGTCTCAACATCCATCGAAGCCCCAACAATTTTCCTTAACCCGTGATAAAAGATGGTCCAATAATAGAATATTGGGAGCCTCCACTCTTGGGCCCACATAAAAGCCCACGTTGATATGGCAGTTCCTATAGCAAAATGCCCGACTTTTTCCTCCCAGCAGATGAATGAAGTGGACCCCACCAGATCCCAAAGTGGATTCCAATCTGCGTAGTCTGGCACCAAAGATAGCGAGAGGACACCTATTTTCATTTTCATAGGGCACACCAACCAAGGTACGAGGATTTCGGTCGGCGTGCCAACTTCCGAGATGAGGATGGTTTGCCATCGAACCGATGGCTTCCCAGATCTGGTGGCGCTTCCCTGCGGCGATATCGCAGGCACGTTCGTCCGAGTGTCAAGAGTCTCTCGAGGAGAGGAGAGCCAGAACTGAAGTGAGACTCTCGCGGGGGGCCTGAGTCTTGAAAGCTTAACAACTAGCGCCGATAACCACCGCTTACCGTCGCCACCGCCGCTCAAACCGGAGCTCCTGCAACAGGCGATTCGTAGGGGAGATGAGGGAATCGTCCAAAGCCTGCTCGACGCTGCCCACAGCACGTACCAACGAAACCCATTTCATGTGACCTGGACCAAGCCACCAACCGGCGTCGTCCACCACAACACCGACAACCGGCGATCTCTGGAAGGGGGAAGCCACCTTTGCATAGCATCGATCGAGAAATTTGGAGCGGACGGATCACATCGCCCTCTGAGGGTCGACGGCTTCAGAAAAAAAAAAGAAACTTGGAATGCGCGTTTGGCGTGTTCAAAACCCCCCATGATTTGTATTCCCTTTGTATTGCTCGACTTTGCATGGATACCGTGTCCTGCCACCTGACTACCTCTTAGTTCATGTCTGATGTTGTCTCTTTGTTTCCTATACTCCATGTGCATAAGGTCGGGTCCCTTTTATTTTTATCGAATTCCGTTTCCCTTTTAATAAAAGAAATACAAAGTCGAACCCAATAATCTTTACAACTCAATACCACCCAACCAGAAATTATGTATCAAGACTCCACTCTATACAAATGTATCTATACAAATGATCTCCTTAAAAGAAGACACAAAGCATTGATGTTTAAATTAAATTCATGTAATGACAAAATTTCTTAGAATACGGCGAACAAAAATTCTTTGCCTCAAAATATGTTTTTTTCTATGTCACTCACTAAAAAAACACTGAAAAATTAAATTATAAATCTAAATTATCTAAATTATGGATGAGCAAAATTCGACTCAAAAAAATCACTTTTTTCAACTCGACTAAAAAAATTCAAATAAAGTTTAAGTTATAAAATGAAAATTCGAATAATTCAAAATTTATAGTAATTAGTTGATCTATTTTCAAGTTCGAGTCGCTCAATTCTGTCTGATATATTATGTATATCACGTGTGAAAATATTAAGAAATATATTATGTATAACGTATATGGATATAGAAAACGTTTAATTTAAAATCAATGTGTATTATAATATTATAAATAATTACAATTAAATTTGTATAAGAACTCGAAAACTCGACTCGAATTTCATAAACTATACTCGATTTAAAAAATTTAAATAAATTTTGAATCGTAAAACAAGACTTGTAAACTCGAATAACTCAATTTTTTTACCCGACTTGATTTAACGCCCAACACTAATCAAAATTAACTCTTATGTTATTATACTAATATTTATAATATGGTTGTGAATTTTTTTTAATAACATACGATTGCAGAAATTGCGATTTCAGATGGTGCTACTATCTTCATTAACGGTGGTTGTTGTGGTTGTATACCACTATTTAAATCTCCATCTCTAATAGCAAGTGATGAAAAATAAATAAATTTTAAGAGAAGGTTCATAATAACAAGTATTGAAAAAATTTGGACACTAATAACAAATATTGAAAAAAATGAATTTTAAGACCATTTCTGTAATAACAAATATTAAAAAAAAAACCTAATAACAATTATTATAAAAAATTTAATATTAAAAGTAGACCCTAGTAATAAAATATTAAAAAAATTTAACACATATCAATAAGTATTAAAAATAAATCCCTAATAATAAATATAATCCAAAAAAAATACATGTAGTATTTAGTTTTCCTAAATAGTGGAGCCTGAGTGGATGCTTTTATTGCCCTTGCCCAGGGCCGGGCTGTCCCCAATCGATTTATGAAAATGAAACAAATAGGAGAAACTCATTAGAAATAGGCCCATCGCCTTTCGGTCCAAGCCTATAAAAGTTTGGGCCTCTCCATTTTGAGTCTCTTTCGGGGCATATATTTTCACAGGTTCTGTTTTAAAACGCTGTACCTTAAACTTAAACCCTAGAAGTAGAGAGGCAGACAGCATTGTTAAACACCCTGAACCCCAAACAATCTACACTGCTAACATGTCGGAAAGAGAAGATTACGACTCCGATGCACCCGAAGAGTTTACGAACCAGCAGGTTTATTGAAAATCTAATCTTTTGTT
Source organism: Hibiscus tridactylites (assembly GCA_958450335.1). Classification (NCBI taxonomy): domain Eukaryota; kingdom Viridiplantae; phylum Streptophyta; class Magnoliopsida; order Malvales; family Malvaceae; genus Hibiscus; species Hibiscus tridactylites. The sequence goes on along the minus strand of OY288285.1, from coordinate 66,398,134 downwards.
TTTGTTGTCGAAATTTTCACGTACAGAAAAAGGAAGTTGTAATTTTCTTTACTAAAATTTGTTTGGATTGCAGGGGATAAAGCAGGATGAGAATTTAAGAAAAATCCAGAAAGAAAACAAGGCCAGGTAGTTAATTGATCATTTACTATTTATATTTCTTTTTTCCCGAGAAAATTTGGTATTTTTTTTTAATTTTGCGTAAAATTTGTTTGCTAGTTGAGGTTCACCCCCTTGTTGATTGACTAAAAGCAAAGAGGGGAGGAATTTGTAGCTCTGGGTATGATTGAACTGCCCAAGTTTTGGTCTATTTTGCGCTTAAGACATTGATACTTAGTTTCTCGTTCAAGTTTTGGTCTTTTCATAACAACTATGTTTTGAAGATGAAGATAAATTACTTTACTTATGAAGTAAGGGACTATAGAGTTTAGATATGGTGACTCTGAGTTATCAGTTTATTATTTTATTGAGCTCCCCATGGTTCATGGGATTGTCTCAAAAGTGCAGTAGTCATGCGCTTGCTATGATTTGTGGCTGTGCATTAGCTTATTGGATGTTAGCGTAAAGGTGGTATAACTGTATCTTCAGAAGGGGGTTATTTTGAAAGAATCAGCAAGACAAGGAGTGATATGCTGAGAAGGAATTTTAGTAATCTAACTTTATGACTTTGGAAAAAATGAATCTAATGAATAACATTCTGGACAGCAAAGTGTTGGTATTGAATTGAGTGCATATGCCATTCTGCTTTGTAATTAACATGTTGACCTTTTGATTATATCGAGTTCTACTTATGTTAAATGCAACAAGTTTTACTTTTTAATAGAGCTTAATCTACTCTATTTTATACAGGGTTCTTCGTGAGGGAAAAGAACGTCGCAGGCTTTGGGCCCAGAGGAAAACACAGCGTCAATCTGCTAAAGTTGAAAACAGCCAAGAAGATGTAGAAGCTGAAATTGATGAGGAATCCCAGGCCAAGAAGGGGATGCTTCCTACCAACATCGTTGAAATGCTTGCGTCTCGTGAAAAGTATAATATTTATCTATCTATCTATCTATCCATCCATCTTTTCTTCTGCTTGTGTAGTTCAAGTTTAAGAAAAACATGTTCTTTTTGCAGACAAGTTTTCTTATCCGACTCTGAGGATGAGAAGGATGAGGTTGATCCCACTCCGAAAAAGAGAAAGAAGAAAAACTCAGGGTGAGGGATTACTTTTCTCGTTAATGAAAAGCAAAATTTATCCCTTCTTTGATATAACAGAAGAAGCATCCGCATCAAGGCTTTTGAAAGATAATAAGTAAGCTTCTGCATTGTTATCTGCAGGCTAGAACCTGTTATTTTGAAGGACATACCACCTCCTCCATGCTTACAAAGTTCCATAGAGTTCTTGAAGAAAAGGAAAATGCAGGTTCCAAGGTCGGCTTCGGTTTTAAAGAACTCCAACCAAGTACTTCGCCTTAGTTGTGCCCTTTCTACATCCGGGTTACACGAAAGCTGTAAAAGGTTGTAATAAAGCTCTCTAGGGTCTCTTTAAGCCTGAGATCACTCTGATATTTCTTAAGAGGTTCGAAGTAGCCTATTCCAGTTGTGGTTTCTGAAGGAAATGAAGAGGAGAATGAGATGTCTCTTATTTGTAAGCCACCTCTTGATGAATGCCATTATCTTCCATTTTGAACTTCTGTGTTGTTAATTTGTCCTTATGGCATTACATATTTTTGAAGGCCTTAGAGTGTTTTTTTCCTATGTAATAGATATCATATCGAGTTTAACCATTCGAACATTTTTAATTTATTTTAATTCATTCAATGCTTTTTAGAACTGTACCCAACCTGAGTTTGAACAGTTTTGAATGTAGGGTGTGAGTTTTATTAATTGTTAAAAACAAACTGATTACATAAGAACTATCCATTTAGGAAAACCAACATTCACCCCAAATTTGGAATTTTTTAACATGAAAAATACTGATAATGCCAACTCAAATTGATGAAACTTATTCCCTACAAACTTTCGTAACCACAATCTCAAACCTTAACAAAGAAAAAACTACATAATCTGTTCTCCAATATTTTATTTTGAAAAAAACAACAAATATATTAGCTTCAGTCCAAAAATAGAAACAATTCCAACGGAACATTCATCAAATCTTGCAAGCAAATGGGAAAAAAAATGAAACCAATTCTTTGTTGCTTGATACTTGGAGGGCCTTGTAGTTACTTTCACTTCCTTGTATATTTTTATTATTGGAGGGGAGGTGAGGCAAATGCTGCATTTCTCTTGCCTTCCCTCGTTTATTTTTCTCCTTCATCTTGGAATCTCTTTGTTATACGGGTTGCCCTTTCATTGGGTTATTTACCTTTTCATTTTTGCGTGCTTGTTCTGCATGGAAACCATTAGGCTTAAGAGAAGGGGTGGTTTCAGCATATGGTTCGAAGAAACAGGCTCCGCCGTCGGTCGGAAGGTTGCGAGGATAAGGAAATCGATCTCGAGTGAAGAAGATGTCAAAGATGGTTCTCCGGCGTCAATTAACTCTTCTTCAAGCATCCAAGATTTCTCTTCATTGGCAACCTCTCCTAATGATTCACCACCACCATCTTTCAGAAAATCACCCTGGTCATCTTCGGCAGCCGGTAATAGCCTTCTCTGTTCTCCTTCTGATGAAGAAACCAATGCAAGTCCTCCTAAAGAGTTGATAGGTTCATTGGTACGTAAAGAAGGGCATGTATATTCCTTGGCGGTCTCCGGGGATTTGTTGTATACCGGCTCCGATAGCAAAAACATTAGGGTCTGGATGAATCAAAAGGCACACGGTGGGTTTAAATCGCGTGGTGGGTTGGTCAAAGCTATCGTCATTGCCGGAGAGAAGATCTTTACGGGTCATCGAGACGGGAAGATTCGAGTCTGGAGGGTTTCGAGCAAAAACTCGAGGGTTCATAGACGACTTGGGACATTGCCGACTTTGAAAGATAATTTTAAAAACTCGTTTGTACCTTCAAGCTTTTTTGATGTGAAGGGCTGTCGTAACGGTCATTGGCTCAGACATTTGGATGCTATATCTTGCCTGTGTTTCAATGAAGACAAAACGTTGCTTTACTCTGGTTCTTGGGATAAAACATTCAAAGTCTGGAGAATTTCGGATTGGAAATGCTTGGAATCGATTCGAGCTCACGACGACGCGGTTAACTCCATTGTTGCAGGGTGTGATGGCTTGGTGTTCACAGGTTCAGCTGATGGATCGGTGAAGGTATGGAGACGAGAGTTAGAAGGGAAAGGGACCAGACATTCACTGTCCCGGTCATTGTTCAAACAAGACTTTGCTATTACAGCATTAGCCTTGAGCCCTGATGCGTCTTTTGTTTACTGTGGGTCGTCGGATGGGCTGATCAACTTTTGGGACTGTGAAAACAGTCTCTCCCACGGTGGCTCTTTCAGAGGCCATAAATTGGCTATTCTCTGTATGGTAACAGCCGGGAATCTTGTCATCAGTGGATCGGCTGATAAGGAGATTTTGGTATGGAAAAGATGTCGGAACGACCACTTCTTGTTGACAAGATTAACAGGCCACAGCGATCCTATCAAGTGCTTGGCGATAGAAAAGGATCATGAATCAACATCAGGTGAAAATCAATGGATTCTTTACAGTGGTAGCCTAGACAAGTCTGTGAAGATTTGGCGGATAGCGGACCGAACACCGCCGACAGAAAGCTCCGACGAGACCGATTCATCAGACATCCTGTCCACATCCTCCCCAGAGTAGCCTTAGTAAGCAATAGTAAAGAGCAGAGGACCCCAGGGCTCGACTCAATCTCAGATGATGGCCTAATCTACTTAGATTTGGATTGTTAACGTCAACTTGAATACTTAGGCATTTAAGATTGTCATGTCCAAGATATGTAATGGCTCATCTTTTCCTTTAATTACCAAAGACCTAAATTTCAGTTTAGTTCAATAGGATTGGCTTTGTAAACCAATGTAACCAAGTTTGTTTTTAATTTTCAATCTTAAATATGAGCGTTAATGAGTTTCATCTAAATCCGAGTTCTTATTTGAATTTATAAAATTTAAATAAAGAAAATACTTTGATACACAAGCACGTGTAAATTGTAGTTTACACAAATCTTTTAATTTTAGAAGTTTAGAGGGTTAGTTTGTGGTTTAGGGTTTAATATTAAAATTTAGACTATATGATTCAGGGTGCTATAATTAGTGATTTAGTTTTATTTTCCGTGTATAAAAAACTAACCCTTTAAATAATGAAATTTTTTGATATATAAGTTTGCACAACCTTAACATATTTAGGGTTTAGAGGTTAGATTTAAGGTTTATAATTTAAGGTTTTATGTTGTAGGGTTTAGTGTTTATGGCTTTATGTTGTAGGCTTTAGAGTTTAGTTTTGAAGTTTATATTTTAGGGTTTTATGATGTAAGATTTAAAATTTTGGGCTATAGTTAGAGTTTAGGATTTGAGCTTAGATTTTAGGGTTTATGGTTTAATATATATATATATATATAATATGAAAAGAATTTAATATATTTTAAATTTTTTGATTTTTAATATAATTATATATAACAATTTAATTATTTTTTAATAAATATTAGAATTATTAATTAAGTTAAAAAAATCAATTCAATGATTACATACATGAAATTATAAAAATAAATCTAGAATTATATATATATAATTATGTTAAAAATTAAAAATTATATTACATTTTATTTAGCGAATCTAAACTCACTAACATAATTCAAAATTATATTATGTTCATGAGTTTGAATTTACTAGATAAATTAAATATAATTTTAAAATTTTAATTTCAAATTACGCACTAACAATAATTTAAAATATATACAAAATATTGTTAAATTTAATTTAATTATTAGATTTATTTAATTGTTTTAGTGTTTTTATGCATCATAAGTGTAAATAACGAACATAATATAATTTTGAATTATGTTAGTGAGTAATTATATCACTTTATTTAACAGCTACATCAATTTTTTTGTTTTTTAATGGTTAGTAGCTTTATTAAAATTATTAAAATAATTATGTAGTAAAATTATCTAAATTAAAAGTATAGTGATCAAACTAACATCCACCCTATAATTAAAAAGGAATGAAACCATAAATTGAAGTCATGAAGATTAAAAGGAATGAAACCATAAAAATAGAGGAAGATTTCCGACAATTATCTCGACTTAAAAATCTCAGTTTTGTAAAGGGAGTTTCAAACTTAAAAAAGAAAGTGGAATAAACTATTACAATTGTCATTTATTTTTATCCGGTGTATATTTTTGTCATTAATTTTAAAAATTAATTGTTACTGTTACTTATGTTTTTATTTTTTAAATATTTGGTTATTCGAGTGTTAATTGTCGTTAGACATTAACGGAATGCTGACTTGGCATAGTAAAAAGATGGATAATTACTTGGGTAGTTTCTAAACTATTACCTCACTCTTATTTTGACCACCGAAATAAAAATAATTCGTATAATTACACATTTAATCATCCATATTTACAAATTTTTATTTCTTCTCCCCTTCCATATTCTTCTTTATCTAACTCAATTCCTAATTTTCTACTATATTAATCTCTAATTTGTATAATTACACATTTAATTCTCCGTATTCATTGTGATCTATAATATGCTTATCCCAGACATTTTTGTTTTCCCAGTCCTGGTTTTTATGTTCTGGTTCAAATTTACATATTTTACTTGTCCAGCTTCAAATGGGAATCCTCGAGATGAAGATTCCTTGCACTGCATTGATCCTTCAGGCCGATTGAATTCTTACCAACAAGTAAGGGGATAGCACTTTATAAGGCATCATAACATGCTCTAATGGAGGTTATACAATTTTATGATTATGATACGAGGTTTTCAGCTTAGGGATTTGGAGAAAGGACAAATAATGGCAGTTTGTCCCATTGTTTTAACATCAACGGTACAAATGTCAATGAGGACCGGAGTGGGGAATGCAGACTTTAAACAAATGGAGGTATGTCATTTTATTCTAGAACAATCTTTTGAATAAGAATGTGCATTCTTTCTACTAAAAGGATAAGAAAATTGTTTTCAGACAAAGCATTATGTCAAATGTTTATAACTAAGAATTGTTTTCAGAAAATAAATATATGATGTGAATTGAGGATTAATGTAGTAGAAAATTAAAGATTGGGTTAGATGAAGAAGAATATGAAAGATGGTGGATGAGACAAGAAATAAAAAAATTTATAAATATGAATGATTAAATATATAATTATACAAATTATTTTTATTTTAGTGATCAAAATAAGAGTAAAGTAATAGTTTATGGACTATCTAAATAATTTTTCTATCTTTTTTACTGTGTCAAGGCAGCATGTCGTTAATGTCTAACAATAATTAACACTCTAATGACAAAATATTTAAAAATAAAACATAAATGATCATAACTGTCATTTTTAAAAACAGTAACTAAAAATATAGGCGAGATAAAAATAAGTCACCGGTAGACGGTAGTTTACCCAACAAAGTATTAGTCGTCAAGAGTTAAACTGGAAAATTGAAATTAGAACAAGAAGAGAAAAGTGATCAATTCTACAACCGTGCTTGGTGTCGAAGCATGATTTGGTAAAAGCAACTTTAGTCAGTTATTGTATGCCGACAAACAAATAATTTGTGAAAAAAATATGGGTGTTTTAAATTTTAATTCCTTTGTAATGCAACTTTGTCTAAGCCACATGAATATTTTACAACAACTCTTTTTTTTTTCTCGAGTTGCTTCATAAATTTGTGTATCGGATTTTGTATAATATTATTGAAGTTAAAGAAAAAAATTCTGAGTGAAACTTCCATCATTTCAATCATTAAACCAAACAAATTCAAAGGAAAAATCCACAGCGAAATCCAAATTCCGCCATGGCTGCTTTCTCTATTTCCAATTGATAGCTCCAATTCCAACACAGCACATAAAAAGACGAAAGTTCTTCCCCAGCTCATACCCCACATGCTCTCTTTTTTCCAAAACTTGGAAACGATTTAAATAAAATAATTAGATTCCAATTCTAAGCCAATCCCACTAAATCCCCCATTTTCTTCTCTTGTTTCTGCCCACACCCTCCCTTACCCTTTTCCTTCTCCTTCCCCGAATTTAAACAATTATTCCGAAAACCCCAAAAAATGCCACCCAAGGAAGCTCTAGTTTTTCCAAGCGAACAAAATGATGAAGACCAACACTACTCTTTCGCGGTGGAATACACCGGCCCTCCCGTAACGTACGATCTTCCACGAGCTGTTCCAATCAACGTCGAGAAAATCCCAGTTGCCGCCGTCGTTTCAAAGGTACCACTTCATACCGAACTCCATATACCGGTTGTACCCCCTATTTTAGCACCGGATCGTAACAAGTTCTCTAAGGAATTGCTTCTTCAACCCACTGTTTCACCAACTTCGGTTATTGCTTTTGAACAAAGGGTTTCTGAGGATACTAATAACTGTTTGCTATCTGGGGAGTTGAGTAGTTACGAGTCTGGGGAATTAGCTGAATTGATTAACAATAATGATACTTCTTCCAGGCGTTTAGCGGCTTGTTCTGTTAGTAATGAGCATTCGAGTAAGCTTGATTCTTGTGATAGCTTTGATAAATCAAGGGGAAGCTCGTTGCGAGCAAGGATTTCGAATGATGATGATGATGATTTGAATCAACCTGATTGGGGTTCAAACGAGTCTGTTTTGAGTTTGGATTACCCGTCTTCGAGGGTTTCTTCTCTTAAGACTGGGGACTGTAATAATGAGTCCAATGGTGATGTTAGGAGACCTCAGGTTGTTACTTTTCGAGATATTGAATCAGATGATGGACTTGATGAGGAGTTTAGTCAAGATGAGGTGCAAGCTCAGGTTGTTAGAGTTAAAAGAGAGCCACAGACAAAAGGGAAGAAAGGGTCGTGTTATCGATGTTTTAAGGGGAATAGGTTTACAGAGAAGGAGGTTTGTATTGTTTGTGATGCCAAGTATTGTAGTAATTGTGTGCTTAGGGCTATGGGGTCTATGCCTGAAGGAAGGAAATGTGTTACCTGTATTGGATTTCCAATTGATGAGTCGAAACGTGGGGGTTTGGGAAAGTGTTCTCGAATGCTTAAACGGCTGCTTAATGATTTGGAGGTAAGACAGATAATGAAAGCTGAAAAGTTGTGTGAGGCAAATCAGCTGCCTCCTGAGTATATTTGTGTGAATGGGCAACCTCTTTGTTATGAGGAGCTGGCTATATTGCAGAGTTGCCCTAACCCACCCAAGAAGCTAAAGCCCGGAAACTATTGGTATGATAAAGTATCTGGTCTTTGGGGAAAGGTGAATAAGTAATCTTTGATTGACGTTGATATTCTTTGCTATAATTCATTTGTATTGTTAGGGAAACTGATGGTTCTTCTGCAATCGACAGGAAGGACAGAAACCTTCAAAGATAATTAGTCCCCATCTAAATGTTGGTGGTTCTATCAGGCCAGATGCTAGCAACGGAAATACACAAGTTTTCATAAATGGTCGAGAAATCACAAAAGTTGAACTTCGGATGTTGCAGGTTTAAATTTCTAAACATGTAATGTTGTTAAGATGGTTATTGTTGTGCAAGATTGTCAATGGCCATTTTGGTGAACATTACAGTTGGCAGGAGTTCAAGTTGCAGGCAACCCACACTTTTGGGTGAATGAGGATGGTTCATACCAAGAAGAGGGACAAAAAAACACTAAAGGATATATATGGGGAAAGGTATGTAATATATGCATTTTTTTAGTATGCTCTTTGCCATTTTTTTTGGATGAGATACTTGTATTAAGCTTTCATTTATTGTTCAATTTTAATTTAGGCTGGAACGAAGCTTGTCTGTGCTGTATTATCACTGCCTGTTCCTTCTAAATCTTCTATTCCTTGTGGAGAGTCACTTAACAGCTTGAATAGCAGATCTGTTCCTGACTATCTTGAGCATCGTGCATTACAGAAGATTCTTTTGGTTGGATCTTCTGGATCTGGGTCAAGTATCATATTTAAGCAGGTAAAAATTATTGGAAATCACATATTAACTTCCATTGCTTTCTGGTTGTACTAGTGTGCAGATAGCTTTTCTTCACTAAAAACCACTTGTGTAAAAGCCTTGCATTCTCTTTTACTGAAGGAGATACATGTTGGTTTTAAAAAAGATATTTAATTGCATCAATCAAATTTATTCATCCAGCATCCGGATGCTTTATGTTTGGCTATAAACCTCTAACGGTTCTATAAAGTTTAAATATTTGAATGATTGGTACTTAGTACACCATAGTTCACAGAGATAATAGTGCGAATAGACAATCAGGTTCATGTGTTGTAATATTATCAAGTTCATGATGAAAGCACAATCTAGATTCCTAACTTTGAGCATAGGAAATTATTCTTGAATTTTCATGAATCCTTGACTTCAGGTTTGTGTTTACCATCATGCCTGCATTCAACTAATTATTGCTTTCTTAGGTTTATGTGCTAATGTAAGAGAACTGCTTAAAGATGGAATGCTCAATAGAAACAAGAATAACTGATTAGTTAATTGGTCTTTTAAATGAATGGATTGTTTCAGGCAAAAATTCTTTATAAAGATGTACCATTCTCAGAGGATGAGCGTGAAAGTATTAAGTTGACAATCCAAACCAATGTGTATGGTTATCTTGGCATGCTTCTTGAGGGCCGGGAACGTTTTGAGGAAGAGAGTTTGGCTGAAATGTGGAAAAGGAGTTCCAAGGACACTGAACCTGAAGGTGAGGCTGCATATTGATTTTATTCTCCAAATCACCCTTTTTACTTTCAAAAATGATTGTACTTTGAAAGGAGCAATCTTGTTATAGCTAGAAATTATTTCATACCCATCCCTTGCTGGATGTTCAAAGAATAGAAAACTTCTTTGTAAGTAGCTTCTTTATGGATATCTTTAAGAATTCAAGTCTTCAGATTTCCCCACCCATGTAATTTTTTGAAGGGCCATTTAGCATTTCATACCCAGCATGAGCATAATGAATTGATTAGTAGTATTTCTATTTGAAGCATGTAATTATTTCTTTCGTATTTTTTTAGCAGGAAGTAGTGATGATGCTGATAGCAAAACTATCTATTCCATTGGTCCGAGGTTCAAATCTTTCTCTGACTGGCTTCTTAAGACTATGGTGTCTGGCAATTTAGAAGCCATATTTCCAGTTGCTACTCGTGAATATGCTCCATTAGTCGAGGAGCTGTGGAAGCACACAGCCATTCAGGAAACTTATAACAGGAGAAGTGAATTGGAAATGCTACCCAGTGTTGCTAGTTATTACCTGGAGCGGGTAAGATTGTGCTTGATAGAGAAGTTCTTGTTTAAATTTGTTGCAACTTGTCAGAAAGCATTAATTTATATATAACTAGTTTTACTTATCTGAATTTTGAAGGTTACTTGAATACTCCTTCCATCTTTCCAACTTGTTGCCTATAACTAAATTTCCTTGATGTAACTGGATAATACGAGAATTTGGTTTAATGAAGAATTGTACCCTCAGAATGTGTTTAGAGAAAAAAACATTAATTGGCTCAAAAGACATTGCCGACTTGTTTATGTTTCACTGTGAAGCATATAGGCTGTAAGGCTTTGTTTGCATAATGAACAGATAAAAACAGTAACACCATTTGGTTGAAGATATGGTGTTATAATTGTGCTACTAGTAAGTGAAGGGTTTGTGCAACACCAGGTTTAATTCTTCTGAAGAAAATAAAAACCTCCTAACGGAGAATCATATCAGTTTAACAAAGAATCTTGCATGGTCTACAAGCTAGATTCACCAGGCAAGTAGATAATGACACATTCTTGTCTTTTGAGGTTCTTATGTCCTTAATAAGCAGACCTAGAAGTTCCCTAATTTGACTCATTTAGTTATAAACTTGCCTTATATTTAGGCTACTCCATAATGTTGGGTGACCTCAGAAAGTGGTCATCATTCTCAACACGGATCTGTCAAGCAATCTCAACTAGTACAAATGGTTGTTTGTATGGCCCTACATTTTCTGTTTTGAACTTTTGTGCCAGTATAACCTCTACTACCTGTGTTTGTCTTAATTTATGTCTAAATACTTTGTTTTACTATTCTCCAGGTTGTTGAGATATTGAAAACAGATTATGAACCTTCAGATTTAGATATCCTCTATGCTGAAGGTGTTACTTCATCGAATGGTCTGGCCTGTGTCGACTTTTCGTTTCCCCAATCTTCACCTGATGAAAATAGTGACACCGCTGATCAACATGACTCCTTGCTCAGGTAGGTACCATTACCAATATTAAGCACGTGCATTTTCAAATGAAGTTATCTGTATTTGTGAGGCAGTGATTCTTATTGATGGCTATCAACCGATTGGTACTTGAATCGCTTGTTAAAACAGCATACTCTATGGTGATCTGCATTGCTCATTTTAAACTCGTTAGGTTATTGTCAAATGAATTTTATCCTTGAAGTTTCTGTCTGGGTCTCAGGTACCAATTAATCAGAGTGCAAGCAAGAGGTTTTGGGGAAAATTGCAAGTGGCTAGAGATGTTTGAAGATGTTGGAATGGTCATCTTTTGTGTTGCCTTGAGTGACTATGACCAGTTCACTGCTGATGGGACTAATAAGATGCTACTGAGCAGGAAATTCTTCGAAACCATTGTTACTCATCCAACATTTGATCAGATGGACTTCCTTTTAATATTGAACAAATTCGATATGTTTGAGGAAAAGATAGAACGGGTTCCATTGACTCGGTGTGAGTGGTTTGATGATTTTCACCCCCTGATCAGTCGTCATCGTACAAATACAAATAGCAACAGCATTAACAATAATCCTACCCTGGGGCAGCTAGCGTTCCATTACGTCGCTGTCAAGTTCAAGAGGCTTTATTCTTCACTCACCGGGCGGAAATTGTATGTTTCCCATGTGAAAGGACTGGAACCCAACAGCGTTGATGCTGCTCTTAAGTACGCGAGGGAGATTCTAAAATGGGATGAAGAGAGAGTCAACTTCAGCTTAAGTGAGCACTCATTTTACAGCACAGAAGCAAGTTCCTTCTCTCATTGATGTCTAATTTCTAGATCAGAAAAGGTCTCTATTTGGTCATTAATGCCAGTGTACATAATGGTGCTTTATTAGGTACGAGCATACAAGTTATATAGTGAATTTCCACATCTTATACAGCAATTCCAGATGTATTTTTGTACAATGCTGTGTAGAATCTTCTATGTACGCAATTCATTACATTCATTTGTTATATATGATGGAAATGCATGATTCAGTGATTGATAGTTGGCCAACAAGGGATATCTTTCTATTTACATTTGAATTAAATGAGAATAATTGTTCAATATTACAACAAAACATGAGATTATGTAAAATGGTTGTGTTGTTCGATTTTCTTACATGAAAACAATCGAACCCCAAAACTCTTCAATGGTTTGAGAAGAGCAACCGGAGGAGAAAATGTATATTTCAGTCATCCATGTAACTATATCTTGTCTGCTCCTCTGCGTTCAATAAAATGTTTTTAATTACCCAACCTTGTGCCACCATTTGTTCATTCAACTGCTCAAACTCCCGCTTTACATATTGCTTGCTATCGTCGACCAGTTTAAACCACTCTTTGATAACCAAGTCTGAGGAATCACTAGCCTTCATCATGCTTTCCCACATACTTGAACAGAGGACCTTCCGAACATAGCAGGCCTGGAACAACACAAACATTTAGTCTCAAACTTAAGCTTGGCAACTATAAGCATAAGCTTGTGTATACAAATTCAATTCCTATTTGCATAGTTATTTGGTTCACCTGCAATAATCCCATTATAACATCGACTGTGCGAGCCCCTTCACGTATGCAAAGAAGGATACCTTGCTAGTTTTTCACAAGTGAAAAAATGAACAGAAAAACAGATGATATAAGAGAGATGATCATTTTATGTAAGCACGATAGTTTAGTAAAACAGCTAGTGAAGATTGCATTTTATATGCACCTCTCTGGTCCTTGCTAATCCTCGGTAAAAAAATTCCGTGCATATGAAATAATAATCCCCGTTGCCTACAGACTGCATTGCCATCACCGATAACTTGGGTAACTGACCCTTGGGATTCATACACCCTATTCTGATGCGCCATGGCTCCTTGCCTAATCCAAATGTTTCATCCATGATCAATGGTTAGTTCTACAGCAGCTCAGGTAAATGGTGAACTAAATAGTAAAGCACAACCATGAAAAAGTTTACCTTTGGTCCACAAAAAATTGATTTCTTCATCTTTACTCACTTCTTCAGGCGAAGGTACATATCCAAATGAAATCCATGTATCAATTATAATTTCTATTCTATCCTGAATGTTGGAAAAGAGAAACAGAAACAAATAAGAAACTGAACAATTGAGGAGGAAATTCAGATTGTCGACTTTATAAAAAAAACCTGTCTCACGATTCAACTGCCTGCATGCGCTAGGGAATGAATATTGTATAGGGTTGGCATATACCAAACCACGAGCTAAGAAGACATGCGAAGTTTTTTGTTTCTTCAGAATAACAACTAAAATAGAGATAGCTGAAATGTACTGGAAATAAATATTCCACCTTAGTTAAGGTTTGCAGATGGACGTACTTGAGCCCTTGATATATTCCGAAGAGGTCAACTGCCGAGAAAATAGGGTATAGAATGAAAGGTAGTCCAGCTTGTAGCCTAACGCAATAAAGACAATCAAGAAAGCAGTATAGATTCAGTTGCACAACAAACTAAGTTGACAGATCAAGATATTTAACCTTTTCCAAAAAGGAAAGAAGAAATAGAATGACTAAATCCCGACTCCAACTTAACTTCTATGCAGCTAACTGCAATATTCTGCACTAGTAGGAACTGAGTCCATATTTAAATAAGCCTTTAGATAAGCATCAGCCTAATCAATGGCACCGAATTGCCATTACAGAATGAGTATACCAGAAATAGCAAACAGTAAAACAGGTATAGACCTTTCATTGTTTCTTGAGCAGCATAATTTAAACAGCAGCGATATTAAAGAGTACAAACCTTTGATTGTTCTTGAGAAACAAATTCAAAACAGCAGCAAGCATGAGACCAAGGTTATCAAAGCATACTGATTGAATCTGAAACCAATTCCAAGATCAGAGCACTTCCCACACAAAAAGTATCAATAATGCCATGAATTTGAAGGAATAACTGTAACCTGTGACTTCGCAGAAACTTCAGCAAGGTTATCAGCTATTGCAAAGCTTCGATGAATGGAAGGCTGTTTGTACAGGGCGGAAAACATTAAAACATCTAAAGCATTTATTGTGTAAAAAAACCAGACTGATAAATATTCCAGAAATTAAAAAAAGAAGTTAAAAAGATGCTACACTTAATAAAAACTGAATCCTTACACTTGTTGCCATATAGCCCGCCAAACTCATTTGTTTTGCAACGTTGGCCAATGATGCGAGAAGCAAGAAATGCCGAGGAAATACAGGAGTGAGCAGTTCAACTCCAATGCTCAAAGTGAATAGTAGGGAGGTTGAAAACCTAACTCTCTTCAAAGGAGATAAGACAACAAATAAGAATGTGGTAACTGCACAACTGTGATTAGTGAAACAAAGAATCATAAAAACACAAGTACGAGCCGAAGAGGATGTAAAATGCAACCCAAAATCTGGAATTCTTACCTTCAAATTGGTATCAAAAGCAGATGCCAAACTAGCTGTATAAATACACCTGCTTAGTCGTCCAAGTCCATCCTTCAATACCCAGTTAAGTGCAGCAGCTGATGTAAGTGATCGAGAATACCCGATTCCTATAGCCCGAAACATTGCCTGTTTTCACCACATTCTGTCTAAAATAAGTTAAAGAAGGTTTTGTGAAAATGGCAATCAATATCTAACTACTAGAAAATAGAAATACTTTTCCCCCTCGAACTGTCAAAACCCGGATGTATAATACAACATAAAGCATTCATAAGTTATTCCCCTAGTACCCTTCCATAGATACTCTTTCCTGAGTAAAATGAGTCGCCAGACATTTATAACCCCATTTCCCCCATTGATATCATAACATTAACTTCAATTTTTTTTTAAAACAGAAAAGAATTCCGTTTAAAAAATTGAATTAACAAAAAAAAAAAATCATTTACCTGAGTAGCAAGAACTTGAAGAGCAGAGCTAAAAACCCTGTGCAAAAACTTCCACTTTACGTAGCCGATATAATTCTCACTGACTTGCTTAGGAATAAAAAAGTTCCTAACGGCCAAGCTAGAAGCTTCAGCCACCTTATCCAAATTGAAACAAAACGACGCCCCAGAGCCGCCGCCGCCGTCAAGACTAAGCAACCGAACACGATTCCCATCCCAAAAGTACCTTAAAACTTTTCCGTGCCTCCGTATCACCACCGGGAGCTTAGTAGGATTTGATGAGTCAACCCCATCGTTGTTTACACCTTCTTCAAGCTCGTAGGTAATTTGGGCTCTAAGTGAATTGGCCAAAGTCGGGATTTTTGAGGTTTTGCAAGCAGGGTTTTTTGAGGATTTCCATGGGAGCTGGAAATTGGGAGAAGCTGAAGGTTTGTAGTAAATAGTGGATTGCATGAGAAATTGGGGACGATGGAATGCAGGGATGTATGTGGATTTTCCCACCAAACCTTGGCGTTGGGTTGGTAGATAATAATGGGAGGGTTTAGGGTTTAAGAAAAAAGAGTACGGAATAGATGGAGGATAGACGAAGTTACTGTATTAACCACAGACTTTTTTTTTGGTATCTATTAACCACAGACGTCAGTTTGGTAATGGATTTATATCTCCAACGAAATCTAATATGTGAGTGGTTGGTCATTCAAATGTCTGCCCCTTGCAATATTAATTTTGTTTTTATTTATTTGATAAGTGGTCGACAATTAATTTTAGTATTGATTGTGACATATTTTTAAAAATTTTCTAGTTTGTTTTATTTGTTCTTGTGACATGATTTTAGCATACCTTAGCGGTTGGTTAGTGTCGTACAGAGATTTTT
This sequence comes from Hibiscus tridactylites, assembly GCA_958450335.1. Taxonomy (NCBI): domain Eukaryota; kingdom Viridiplantae; phylum Streptophyta; class Magnoliopsida; order Malvales; family Malvaceae; genus Hibiscus; species Hibiscus tridactylites. The sequence goes on along the minus strand of OY288285.1, from coordinate 66,382,120 downwards.
ACGACGCTAATATCTGATTATGATTCTGTCGGTGGTCTTAGAAAGACGAATCCTCACTCGGTTAATGGTTGGTTGTCGATGTAATTAGACCTGGGTAGCGGAGTAATCTGCCTGATAGCTTGATTCGCTCACCAATTTTTTCCTCGTAAAGCGTTTCGTTTGGATAGAGACAAAGAGATTTTAAAAAAATTTATGAATTTTGGTATACTAATCTTGATGGAAGTGTCTGCTTTTCTTTGCACCATTGTAAAATACTTTTAATGAACTTATGTTTTTTTCTTTTTAATGCATTATATTGTATTATCTTTCGTATTGATTAGTAAAATTTAGATGTCATTATTAAAAATAATAATATGATATTAACAGGCCCGACCAAGAGCAGGAGCACAGTGAACGCCTGCTCAGGGCCCCACTCTCTTGGGGCCTCAAAAAATGTTGCTTTTAGTTCACAAAATTATGCCTGACAAATTCAAAGTAAGGCTGATTGGATTTTTTAAATATTTTTATAATACGGATGACCCCACAAATTTTATTATAACATGGGCAGGCAACAATCAATGCTTTCATTGATCCTGTTGTTAGTGGCAGAAATCAATTGAAAAAATAAATGTTATTATATTAAAATTTGAAAATAAGAAAAACATTTAAATTGTATTAAATAGAAAATAAACTGTAACTTTAAAATTGATCTTTAAAAATAAATTTTAAACACTCTATTTCTATTTATTCTCTATCAATTGAACATTCAATTTCTTTTAAAGTAATTGTCTTAAAAATAATATATCTATACTATAATTATTAAATAAAAAGAAGGAAAAACTTTCTTCTTAACTTAGGTTGTCGTTGTTTCTGATATATTCATGGTAAACCAGCATCTCACTCTCTCGATCCTTCAAAGAATCAAATCAATTTCCTTTCATTTTTTAATTTTTTTGATTGAAAATCAGGTTTGTTGCTCTTACTTTTACCTTTTTACTTATATTTTTTAGTTTTTCTTACCTTTTAAATTTTTACATATAATTTTTAATTATCTAACTATGTTCCATAAAAAATACGACTTGGGATGTGAAAAACGTAAAAAAAAAGAATCAATTAATTAAAAGTCTATTTAAAATTTCGCTCAGGGCCCCTGAAATATCTGAGACGGCCCTGGATATTAAAGGCATTAAAAAATCTACTAACTGGTTTTGTGATTAAGAATGTTTATATTATTTTATATATTTTTTTTTTCATTTTTCTCGTCCGATTACACCACTTTTCTTTGGGTTTGTTATCGTTTTTCTGTTTTGACTCTTGATTTATTCGTTGGTAGCCTTTTTCCTTGGCCCAAATTTTCCTTTTAAAGAAGACACCTAACGGTTGATTGGGATGCTTGATGCATCTCTCCGTTGAAGGAGATTTTGGTAGAAGTAATAGTGGCTCTCGACATCCCTTTCGGTGGTGTTTGGTCAGAAAATTTATTTATTTATTTTGACAGAAAATCGGTGGCTTGAAATTTCTGGCTCTGATTCTTCCTCTCGATTTAACACTAATGATTATGAGATCTTGACATGATGATAAATTGACTTCCTCTCTGCATTCCTGCAACCGTCTCTATACTTCTATGCCCTCAAAAGTGACATGCAGTGGAGTTTGAATTTGTTGGTTGTTCATGTCTATGTTTCTTCGTCGTTTGTGCTTGTTGATGGGTCTCCCTGTTTGTGATTGTATGTCTTCCTTTTGTTTATAATTTGTATTGGTATTTTATTTTTAATAAGAACTGTTTTTCTTTTCTTGTTTATATTGTTGTCCATGAGATTTTGTTTTCCCAATTGTTATTCCTCTCTACTTTTCTTCTTCGTCGCTATGTATTATTTGTTTTTATCTAAATACAATACCAGCATGTTGTAAAAAATTATTTATCAAGGACATGATGTTAAGATTAGTCTTTAAGTTTTATTGATTTTTTTGGTTTTGTGTTTAAAGTTTTCATTTTAATTTAAGAAAAATGAATACCATCCATTAACACGTGTCAATTTTTTAATAAAAATTATCTAAATCAGTATCTTAATTTTTTTTATCTCACACGCAAGAAATCAATCCCAAATTTTTATGGTAAATTTACCCAAGTATTGCTCTTCAATTTTCCCCCCAACAATGTGGTTGTTTACTGTAGCAAAATTAAAGTCGAATTGTCCTTGATCCATCTTTGAACAATGCCTTTTTCATGTTGAAAAAAATAATTAAAGTCGGATTGCTTGTAATCCTACTTCAAACAGTAAAAGTGATGAACAATGTTCAAAGTCGAATTGTCATTGATCCGTCTTTAAGTTTATTTCCAACTTTGAGTTTATTGTTTTAGAAAAAAAATGTTCAAGTCAGACTTCTAACTTGAACAGTAAACCACCATAGATCTAGAAATAATTTGTCCTGGACCATAATTTGAGAAAAAAAAATTCAAGGACCATATTGTGGTCATTTCCCCAAATTTTTATATTACAATTTACTTTTTTCTCTCTCTCTATCTTCAATTTTCTCCCTTACAACCTTAAATTGTTGCATGCCACTTTCATCTGGCGCTGTCTTCATCCCCACGGGATAAAAGAAATCAGTTGAAGCTAGTGAGTGATGACTGTTTGCATTCTGGCCCCATTAAATAACTACTTACTTTGAACGTTTTCTCAACGTCGTTTATCAGCTCAAACGCACAAATACTAACAATTTGGATATTGTTATCTAGGACAAAAGTTTCCCAACCTGTTCATAGATTTAAATTTAGCTTTTTTCCCTATTTCTCTGTAGTATGTAGCAGTCCAACTTTTCCCACTTGAGTGGCGACTGGTGTGGAGTAACACAACAACTCTGGGATAGTGTGTAAAAATGGATCTGTATATTATTGATTTACCACTGAATAATAATCCACTATTATGTACAACCCTTAATATATAAGAATATTTACAACTGATTAACAATACTTAAAATAAACTTAACTACCTAACCAACAATACAACTATTTCTCACTTCAACACTCCCTCTCAAGTTGGGTCATGCTGAAAAACATTCTTGATCCCCAACTTGGATGTCAAGTAGTAGTGTTGTTGACTCCCCAAAGCTTTTGTCATGATATCTGCCAGTTGTTCATGTGTTGAGATATGTTCAGCTTGCAAAATTCCTTGTTGCAACTTCTCCCTTACCAAATGACAGTCGATTTCTATATGCTTTGTTCTTTCGTGGAATACTGAATTTGCATCTATCTGGAGTGCTGCTTTGCTGTCACAGTAAAGCTTCACTGGTTCTAGTTTCTTCAAAGTCAACTCTTCCAGCAAGCCTCTCAGCCAGACTACTTCGGAAGTGACTACTGCCATAGCTCTATATTCTGCTTCTGCAGAAGATCTTGCAACAACATTTTGTTTCTTCAATTTTCATGAGATTAAGGATTCCCCAAGCTTAATGCAAAAACCTATAACTGATTTTCTGGACATCGGGTAGGAAGCCCAATCTAAATCATAGTATGCTGTCATCTTGCAATCAGCAGAGGCCTTCAACAAAATTCACATACCAGGTTCCTTCTTAATGTACCTGACCACTCTTAAAGCAACTTCCATGTGAGATCTTTTTAGATGATGCATAAATTGACTCAAGGTATTAACAACAAAAGTGATGTTGGGTCTTGTGTAAGTCAGATATATCAATCTCCCTATGAGCCTTTGATAAATTGGCTTATCCTCTATTAATTCATCTTCAATGTCAGGTTGCAAATCCTGATAAAAAACTATTGAAGTTAACTTCAAATTTTGCTCTAATGGAGTCAAAGCACATTTAGCATTCTCTAACCCAACATCTTTGATTAACTCAAGGATATACTCTCTTTGATTCATTAGTATCCCTTCTTCTGATCGAAGTACTTCAATTCCTAGGAAATATCTCAGATGACCCAAATCTTTCATCTTAAAATGATCATTTAGAATTTGCTTCAACTCTTGTACCAGAACTTCATTATTCTCAGTAATCAACAAACCATCTACATAAACCAGAATCATTACAATTTTATCCTTATGTTTTTTGATGAACAGAGAATAATCATGTTTACTCTGAATATAACCAGCAGAAGTAAGAGCTTCAGTGAGCTTTAAATTCCACTGTCTTGAAGCCTGCTTGAGTCCATATAAGGATTTTTGCAGTCTTCACACCAAATTCTCCCCATGACTGCAAAATCCATCAGGAAGATTCATGTAAACTTCCTCATACAGATCTCCTTGAAGAAAGGCATTGAAAACATCCATCTGGTAGATAGGCCATTGAAACATATAAGCAAGAGACAAAATGGTGCGAATAGTGACCATTTTCACCACAGGGGAAAAAGTCTCCACAAAGTCAATACCTTCCTTCTGATTGTATCTTTTAGCAACAAGTCGAGGTTTGTGAACAAGAGACCAAGTATTGTTTGATTGTAAAACAAGAATTTTATCAGCCATTGCCTTGACCCAAAGAGGATTTTTACTGGCCTCAGAAAAGGACTGAGGCTCAGAGGATGTAGAGATGGAAGTAAAAAAAAAACTTGAGAATGAGAAGGCAAATGAGAAAGAGACAAAGAAGAAGGGTATTGAACAAAGGAAGAAGAGGAAGAAGAAAGACACATATTAGTATAATTTTGTAACCAATGAGGAGGTTTGGACACACGAATAGACCTCCTAGGGACAACAGAAGGTGCACTTACTGAATCAAATGGTGATGCAATAGAAGAATCAATTGGAACATAATTAATTGGAGGTTCAGAAGCAGATGCAGTAGTATCTAAAATAGGTTTAGAAACAAAATCTGATGTATGTTCAGGGTTTGAAGCTGATGTAGGTTTAGGGATGAGAACTGATGTAGGTTCAAGGGTAGACACAAGGAGATGTAAAATTAAAAATTCAGAATCTGAAATAGAAACAGATGAAAGAAAAAAAGAAGAAACAGTGGGAAAAAAGGAGAAGAAGAATGAAAAGTAAACCGATTCTAAAAAAAACTTGACATCACGACCGATAAACAAAACTTTAGAAACAAAGTTAAAAAGAATATAACCTTCTGAGTAGGGGCATATCCCAAAAAATACAAGGAGAAGCACGAGAAGCAAATTTAATAGAAGGTGTTAAGTTTGTAGCAAAGCACAAACAACCAAAAATACGAAAATGATCATAAGATGAAGATTTATTGTAGAGAAGCTCGAAAGGTGTTTTCCACTGTAACACAGAAGAGGAAAGTCTGTTGATAATGTAACAAGCAGTTAAAATGCATTCACCCCAGAACTTTAAAGGAATTTGAGATTGAAAACGAAGAGCTCTAGCAACTTGAAGAAGATGTTTATGTTTTCGTTCAGCAACTCCATTTTGCTGAGGAGTGTGAACACATGAACTTTGGTTGATAATGCCTAAGGATAAAAACAAGGAGGAACATTATGAGTTAAAGAACTCGCGGCCATTATCACTTCTAATGACTTTGACAGTGGTAGAAAATTGGTTTTGAACCATTGTGAGGAATGTTTTGAGAGAAAGAACAACATCACCTTTTAATTTCAGTAAGTACACCCAAATCATCCTAGAATAGTCATCAACTATAGTTAAAAAGAATCTATGTCCAAAATGAGTAGATAACATATAAGGGCCTCAAATGTCTATGTGTATGAGATTAAAAGGTTCAACAGAAGAAGAGGGACTAACAGGGAAAGGTAGTCTAGATTGCCTAGCTAAAGGACAAATAGTGCAAGCATGTAAACCATTGAGATCTAAAGAAGAATTATTAAAAATAGTTAAACGAGACAATTGAGGAATAGGAACATGCCCTAAACGAGCATGCCAGATTGCAGTTTCATTAGAATTCAAGGATTTACATGTATGAACTTGAGTAACTGAATGCAAATTATTAGAATGAGAAACAGTAGAAGCAACAGACTTACAAGCAGAATCAAGCAAAAAAAAAGAGCTAAGCGCAAAGAACGGCTCCAAATAGTGTAGTTCTTGATTCCGGTCAACTGGTGAGAAATAAGAATCATCCCCGGCGTATCAGATGGGTGAAGGAACAACGGATGACTGAAATCAATGACGAAATCGGAGTCGGTCGAGGAAGTTGGCGGTGAAGGCATCGCGAAATTAGGGATTAGGAATCAAAGAATTTGAAAAAAATTTGAGAGTCGGTCGAGGAATTTGGGAGTAAACCAGCCGAAATGAAAAAAATAGCCCAAAAAAGGCCCAATTCAGTGGTGGAAAAGAAATAAACCTGAGACTCGTGATACCATGTAAAAATGGATCTATATATTATTGATTTACTACTGAATAATAATCTATTATTATGTACAACACTTAATATATAGGAATATTTACAACTGACTAACAATACTTAAAACAAACTTAACTACCTAACCAACAATACAACAGTTTCTAACTTCAACATAGTGTATTGGAGATTCTTCAAAAACTCATCGTACTAGTTTGACGAGTTGGGTGCAAGATCCTTAAAAAAAATCTTTAGTCAAGAGCAAGAAGTATAAATAGAAATATAAATTAATGACAAAGAGTTGATCACAGAGCAGTAGGGGGTCTATAACATAACCAAAAGCTCCTTTTTGATTCAATTTGTGAGCCTTGCTCGAGACTAATACAGAAGTTTTTTTTGGCAGGCCTTTGCTTTCCAGTTTCAAAAAGGGATTCCAAAAAATACCACTACATTTTAGAAGACATTTGCCCGCTTGTTTATTTTCCTGCTATTCCCACTCCCGGCCTTGCTGATAAGCTTGAAGTTAATAACATTACCAGTGTTGGGAATGTGCTGAAACCAAAGGGTATCTCCGGTACCTAGTTTATTTCCTTTAACAAACGCGGACCACCCGGCACCTAGACGAACATTTGATTTAGAAACCACCACAATGTTTAATGGCCACGTTCTCCCTTTCGAGTCCTTCAGCACCGTGCTCCGCTTCTCTGCCAACCCCATTTCTTCAACGAAATCACTTGGAACAACCTCAAATTTATGAAAAACATATATAACGGGGGTTGTTGAAACTTGAAACCAAAAAACAGCTTTTAATTGAGTAATAACAATCAAGCGGTGGTTCTTACAACAGTGTACGCCTGGTATTTCTTCAAAACCATAGAAAATGAAGCTTGCTCCGAGATAATTATCTCATCGTTCGATGTAACATCTCTCACCCCTCCAATGTTTACACCTAAATCAAGCATGGGTGATTAAAATGATACTAAAAAAAGAAAAGAAAAATCAAAGTGTTCACATATGAAATTGAAGTTAAAAGACCTTTGGTTCTCGTCGAACTTGGAGCACATTGTTTACTTGGCGCTTCTTCCGTTTGGCTACGAGGTCGACCTCTTCCTCGCTTAGAAGCAAGCTTAGTGCTCTTTCCAGGTGCATCAGCTTTGTTGTTAACAATCTGGACGTGAACTACAACTGAATTGCCCGTATTTGGAATGTGCTGTAACAGAAGCGTATCTCCAACAACTATTCCATTTTCATGAACAAACTGGGACCATCCACCGCCCAACCGAAACTGCCCCCCATTCAAAGTTGTGTTCATTGGCCACATGTCGCCTCTAGGGCCCTTAACAATCGTTGTGTTTTCCTTTCCGATGCCTGCTTCTCTGGCGAAACGTCTCGGAATAAACTGAAATTTGAAATATATATTTACATGAAGTAGAAAGCAATTGACAGCATTGAATAAGTGTAGTATTGTTCTTACGATATAGTATTTCTGGTAATCCTTCACAACCATTGTAAAAGAAATCTCCTCCTCGCTAACATTTCTCACACCTAAACACGTTTGATAATGAAACATTGAAATGATTAGTACTGAAACTGAAGACAAAAATGAATATTAAGAGTTATACATTAAATGGAAATGAAAAAGTTGCCCCACGAGAAACTGGACGAGCGTTCTTGGAGACGGAAGAAGATCTTTTGCTTGGCGTTTCTCCATTTTGTGTGACGTTCTTTTCGCATGCTGTTCGGTTATAAATGACCACGTCGAACATTGAACTGTCGACCAAAAAGAAAACTAGAAAATCCCCTGTTTCCAGGCGGTGATGTTTGGCAAATTTAGACCAGCCACCGCTGATGAAGTAGTTTCCTTGCTCGATTTCGACTCTAGCACGCCATAAGTTTCCGGAGTCGGAATACAAGGTGAAGATGGAGGGAACATTTCCTTTGAAAATATACTTGACAAAGGCCGGCGGAATTCTCTGGAAAAAAAAAAACAAAAGAATGCATTTATTACCTATATACATTACATAAACCTGGAGCTCTCAAAAAGTATGAAATGCATGCTGGAAGAATTTGAACGTACCAACTTGTTGCCAAAATCTCCTATGAGAACCTTGAAGAAAGAAGGGCTGCGTTTTGGTTTCCTAGCCATATTAGAGTTCAATTAGTGCTTTTACTCGGTTCAGCACAAATAAAGGAAATATATAGATAGAGGAGAGTGGGAAGAGGTTATGTCGCTTTGATTTCTGTAGGTGTGGAGTTTGTGAATTTGGATTGTGTCATTGTGTGGAGATTATAATGGAATAAATTTTCTAGCTATTGGAAGGATTTGACCATTCATGTCAGATTTGTGTGATAGCAATTAGCAACCATCCGATGGTACTTGATTTAATGACAGATATATGTGTTAAGTGCGACGAGCCAGCTTTGGAGACCGTTTTTAAAGGCAATGGAGGCATAAGTTGGCCTTTTGCATTCCATCCTATGATTCTGCCATGGATCTTATTTTTTTTTCTTTAAAAATCTCTACATTTCCATGGATGGCAAAATAATTCATCACCGTCTAGTCCCGACCCAACCCCGTAAGAGAGGATTTATTTATTAAAAAATGACGAGACGGGTTATAAAAAAATAAAGTTGGGGTGGGACGGATTCAGAATTAGGGTAAAAATTTATGACATGATATATTTATTATATTTTTATATAATATATTTAATTTTTTCTAAAACAAGTCAGGTTTAGTTGAGTTTTTTTATATTAAAATACCGGGTTAGGTCAGAGTCGGGTTATATTTTTATTATTTCGAGGCAGAGCGGGGATACAATATATTAAAATCGGGGGCCGAGCTTGCGGATAGTTTAAATTTTGGGTCGAGATCGGGTGGCCAAAAACACGCCCCCGCCCCCGTTGCCATCCCTACTTTTAATCTTAATCATTAATTTACATTCATCTAATATGATCTTCATTTATATATAAAATCCTTCTAGTTTAAGAAGTCTGATGTAATGTTTCTGGTTCTAATGAATTTCTCCCTTTATGATAAAAAAGTAAAATGATCCTAATTCATATATATGTGTGTGAGTATGTGTGCGTGCACATGGTGGGGTTGTGGTGATTTAATACATATATACAATCATGGACAAAACTGTTAATTATGCGTAAGGATAAACATAAATTGATAAAATGTATAAATATTGAGAATTAAGTTTGTTGTTATACATTTTATTTAGGGTAAAGTACACAGACGGTCACTGAATTTTGATGCAAAAAACAAAATGGTAACCAACCTTTCAAAAATAACGAAGTAGCAATTAAACTTTAGATTTTGAAACAAAATAGTAATTAGGGCGTTAAACCCCGTTAACCCCTAACGGAAATTTGACGTGTATGCCACATCCCACCCAGTTTTCCACATCCCCATAGTCCACTCTCCAAGTCAACTCCTTCCTCAACCTCTCCCACGGCGTTTGCACCGCCAACCCCGTCAACGTACACCACCTCCTCGTTGCCAACTTCCAAAACTACGTCAAAGGCTCCCAGTTCTGCGACCACCTCCATGAACTCCTCGGCCACGACATCTTCGGCGTCAACGGCGATCTCTGGACGGTGGTGGTATGTATTCAGTGGACAATAATAATACACCGATGTGAGGATATTGATGCTTGCTTGGTATGTATTCAGTGGACAATGATTGGAGGCCCTGTTTGGTGAGAGTTTCTTCTAACAATATGTATTCTGCATCTCAGGAAATTAAAAGCTGAAAAGCAGGGCTATTTTAACGCCGTGGGAGAGGTTGAGGAAGGAGTTGACTTGGAGAGTGGACTATGGGGATGTGGAAAACTGGGTGGGATGTGGCATACACGTCAAATTTCCGTTAGGGGTTAACGGGATTTAACGCCCTAGTTACCATTTTGTTTTAAAATCTAAAGTTTAATTGCTACTTCGTGATTTTTGAAAGGTTGGTTACCATTTTGTTTTTTGCATCAAAGTTCAGTGACCGTCTCTGTACTTTACCCTTTTATTTATTTGGCTACTTTCATGTGTTGCAGTTGGAATCGAACATTTCCTTGTTTAAAGTGACAAAATCGACACTCAGTTAATTCAACTCAATTTTGAATGGTTTGGTCGTTTTTTAGGTTATGTGGTCTATTTTTCGGTTATTTTGAATGGTTATCTATTTTTCAATTTTTAAACCTTGACCGGAAAATCTACTTGTGTAACAAATTTAAATATACCTATAATATATAATAATTATATTATATAAATTATATATTTCATTTAAGCTGCTCTGGTTATGTCAGTTTAGGGTACAAAATGGTTAGAATTTGTAGCTTAAATTTCGATTTAGACCATATAGAAAATTCGCAGTGACTTGATTGATGAAAATGGAGATATGTGATAGCCGTAGAGGCTCATATCCAATTCATACACGATTATACTTATATTAATTTTTTAATTAGAAGTAGAATTTTGTAGTGAATATGACTCTTTGTAATTTAAGATTTTTTCTCATCAAATAATTAGCTCTACTATAAATAGATAATAGAAATTAATGAGTGGTACTGGTTAAATATGTTTGTCTGGTTAAATATGTTTGTCGGGTTATGTTTTTTTATCATATAGTAAATGTTTTTGCCTCCTCAGAATTTGGTGTTTAAATATGTTTTTGCAAGTGCTAAGTATTTCAGGCTATTTGAAAGTTTGAAATCATGCATGCTTAATTAGGGGTGATAACGAGCCGAGCTGAGCCCGAGCCTGGCCAAGCTCGGCTCGGCTCGGAAACAGTGTAATTGGGCTCGGCTCGGGCTCGAGGCTCGCCGAGCTCGGAATTTTAGGCTCGAGCTCGGCTCGAAAATAATTCTATTGGGCTCGGCTCGGGCTCGAAGCTCGTCAGGCTCGGCTCGGCTCGAAATAAAATTTTTTTTTATAGTTTTTTTATATAAAATATTCGTTAAAAATTCCTTTCATAATCAACACTAAAACGAAATTCAATGACCAGAAAGGGGAAAAAAGTGCCAAAAATCATATTAATCCAAATAATCAATAAATATTCTTATAATACAAACACATAATTAAAGAAAATACAAAATCAAACAACAATCAACTAATGAAAGAAAATACAAACACATAATTTATTTTAGTGCATATGTAGATTCCGAGCCTGTTCACGAGCTTTTCGAGCCGAGCTTGGGTAGGCTCGGCTCGGCTTGTTAAGGTTTTGAGCCGAGCCCGAGCCCGAGTCGAGCTCACTCAAACCGAGCTTTGACCGAACTTTGACCGAGCCGAGCCCGAGTAGCTCGCGAGCCGGTCAGGCTCATTATCACCCCTATGCTTAATCAAGGATTTTTTTTATACGTGGACATGTCATGACCATACAGATGATAAATCTGAAACTACAAATGAGAAAAATTAGTTGATGAATATTGGTTCGGTCTAGTTAAGTAAGAGGGAGTTAGTAATACTATATTTGCATTTAGGGTAGGCAAAACTCGACTCGACTCGAAAAAATCGAATTGTTGGACTCCACTCGAGGCAAAAAAACCGACTCGTTTTCACTCAAATCGACTCGAAAAATTTCAAATAAAGTTTGAGTTATGAAATGGAAATTCGAATAACTCGAAATTTTTATTAATTAGTTGATCAATTTTCATATTCGAGTCGAGTTTGTCAATTCTGCGTGATATATTATGTATACCACATGTGAAAATATGAAGAAATATATATGTATATTATATATGAATATAGAAAATCGTTAAAATTGGAATCAATATGTCCACCACCCAATCCTAAGTATATGCATATAGAAATATATATGTGCACCGCTACGTATATGCATATAGAAACATATATGAAGATATATATATATATACAATTAAATTTGTACAGAAACTCAAAAACTCGACTCGATTCGAAAAAATTTCAAATAAAGTTTGAATCGTAAAATATGACTTAAAACTAGAATAACTCAAAATTTTTTTACTCGACTCGATCAATTTTTTTTTGATTGCATCGAGACTTTGAGGTTCTAGGCCGCATAACATCGAACTCGGCGGATTTTTGTTAACTAATGGGGTCTGCTCTGAATTTGGAACCGGTACGTTTTGGGCTTTGTCTTGTTGTAACGCTCGAGTTTAGGGTCCGGGAGATAATCATGGTTGGTTAAACCGATTCGGGTTAAATTAATTTTGGAGAAACATCTTTAATAAACAAATTTTAAGGCCTTTAAAGAAAAGAGGTAAAAAGGAAATTTTAAAATTTTAAAAAAAGGATTTTGAAAATATCATCATCTTCCAAAAAGGCTCATTTCACGTTATCTTCTTCAAAACCACATTTTCATTATTCCATTGACTCAAGTCTTACATCCAAGCAAAGCATTCAACGTAACTTCTCCTTTACTTTGATTTTTACTTATTTGACTTGTCATCAATGTATTTTTTTTCTAAACCTATTATATTTTATTTTGATTTAGGTTGGAAAAATGGGTATTTTACACTTGATTTTCGTGGGTTTGATTATTCATGGTTTTACATGTGCTTTAAGCTAAGTTTTGTGTGGTTAAACATGTTGGAATATTGGTTTAATATTGGGAAACCCGAAATGGGTAAAAAAAATAGAATTTTTGAGTTGAAAAGATGGAGTTTTTGGCTTGGCTTTGGGTTAATTTTGGGGCTGATGGTTCTTTAGCTGTTGGGGAATGTTTTTAGATGATATTTGATGTGTTTTGATGTTGAAAATCGATGGGTTCAGTTTAGGATTTTGTTAGAACGAATTTGGTGAGGTTTTGGGTGAAGTTTTGGGTTTGAATCAATGTGTTTTGTTTCAAGAAGTTGGATTCCGGGTTGTTGCTGGTTTACATGTATAATAGCATCATAATGTTCTGTTTTGGGTTGCCTAAAAGCAGAGGAAGTTGGGTTGGGCACTTCAGACGCAAGACTGGATAGTTCGGAGGATCAGTGTTTCGGCTAGCGTTGGTGTGTTGGCTGGTGAGTGGAATTGCTTTCAAAGCCTTAACTTGGTTAAGGATGAGATTTGGGAGTTTAGATTGAGCTTGATAGCCAATCTAAGCTCGCGAGTAAGTTTTAATGTGTTTTAGCCTTATTTTTCAATAAATTTTTAATATGCATTTTGTCGACGTCGTTTTTGGTACGAGTTGAAATTGGTTGGGCCTTCAAAGACTCGTCGTGGATTGGAGTCGCCATCGGTCGTTTTGGAGTTGAGTACGACCAAAAACCTGTAGAACTGGTCTGCGTCTGAACTAGAGTCATGGTCGGGCTCGAGAGTCGGTTACGTGTGGGGAAGGTTATAGCACCCCCACAACGCCCAAAATTAGTACCTAAAGGGGTTATGTTGTCTAAAATGCTACAAAAATGCACGGCTCAGTTAATAACACTATTAAAAAAATGATGTAAAATGATACAAAAATTAAATTACATCCTTGAACATTAAATCATGCAAATAAAAACATGGAAGGTTAAAATAAGAATAAAAGATATAAACTTTAAGTTAATTTGTAAAAAATCATAAATTATGCAAATTATTAATCAAATTCAATTTTAAGGTTGAATTAAAAAATATTCACAAAATTTTAAGATCAATTTTTAATTAAACTCCAAATTAAATGACCAATTTAAACAACTTAAAATTCTATTGAAAACAATTAATCTAAAAAAACTTAAATTAACCATAGTTAAATTAAATGTGTGCACTTAATAGACTTATTAACTAACTAATTAACTAAGGACTTAATTAAAAGAACCTAAATATTAAGAATCATATAAAAAAGAAATAAACTATGCCTAAAGTCTAAAAGAATCTAAGACAAAAGAGGGACCTAACATGTAATTCTACCCTAAAATTCCAAAATTAAAATGGGTGCAGGAGATGTCTGCGCGCACGATTCCCTAAGATGCATCAATTTTCAATACATGTTTAAGTGATTTTAAATCACTATCACTATGACCGATGCAATACTTTAATTAAGGAATTTTAATGGTAAAAAAACTTTTATATTATTTTAACTCACCATTTTACCATTCAATCTTTTTTATTTTTATTTATTTGCCCTAAAATAAGATTTTTGAATACTCTCTTCTCTCCTAACTCTTTGTGATTATCAATGTTCGCCGCCGCCGGTCTAGCTCCGACGACGGAAAAAACTCAAAAACATATCTTTCCTCTTCGTTTCTTCTCTATGAACTCAACCCAACGTTAGTTTTCTAAAAAAACGTGTATATTCAGGTAGATCTGGAAAAAATAGTTTCAAAACTTTGAATGGTTTTACCTCTTGGTTTCGAAATCCCACCATTGGATCGCGTCAATTTTCGAGTATGTTGGTCTACTTCTGGCCGCGAATCTCTTCACCGTTCAGATCTCTCAGTCGTTACTTCGATTGTCGGAAATCAAAGGTAAGCGGTTTAACTTCTCTTTTTTTAAATTTCAGTCGAACTCTCTACCCTTTTTGCCTTGCTCGTAGATTCCAATCACCCTCAATTTCTAATCGTTTTTTCTTTTCGAATCCTTTCCTTCGTTATTTATAGGGGACATGAGGAGTCTCCTAAGTCGCTTAGAATACCGGATATCACTGAGGTAGTTGCGTGCACCGGAAATCCCGAATAGTTTGGGAGTGACTTGCAAGTTAGAGAACATTCTCGAATGTTCATTGTTGAAGGCGACGGCTAGGGTTTGCACAGAAGCTATAAGGGTTTTTTTGGGGGCTTTTTTGTTTTGTTACTTTTTTGGGGTTTTTTGTTTTAATATTTATTATTATTTTATTTACTTGGCCCTGAGATTGATATGTGGTTATGGCTCAAAATTGGTGCATACAGCTGCCCCTCTTTGCTCATTGCTCGAATGAGAGGAATAGAGCAAAGACCAGAAGCAACAATTTTGTCTAATGAATTTTGAACTTATGATAACAACGCTCCGTCTTTGAGGTTTGGTGGCACTCCATCTTGGAGGTGAAACGTGGCATTCTATCTTGGAAGTAAATTGTGGCACTCCATCTTGGAGGCAAATAGTGGCCCTTCATCTTGAAGGCAAATCGTGGCACTCCCTTTTCGAGGCGATTAACAATATTCCTTCTTGAAAGGATATGGCGTCACTTCATCTTGAAGGCGATTGGTGGCACTTCATCTTGAAGGCGATTGGTGGCACTTTATCTTGAAGGCGATTGGTGGCACTTTATCTTGAAGGCAATTGATGACACTTCATCTTGAAGGCAATTGATGGCACTTCATCTTGAAGGTGATTGGTGGCACTTCATTTTGAAGGCAATTGATGGCACTTCATCTTGAAGGCAATTGATGGCACTTCATCTTGAAGGCGATTCCTGTCAATCTGTCCTGACAAAAAATGTACACGTTTCTAATGTAATTATCTTACATGCAAAATGTTCTACTATTCTAAATGCACGAAAATTGAATGTATTTTAAGTTTTGGATTTTATTTTGTTGAGATCAAAGTCCTTGTACTTTTTCTTTCTGCCTCGTATCGTGCCTCTTGAATTCATTCTTTTCCATTTATCAAAGAATGGTGTTCGTGAGCATTTTCTAGCCTTATTGTGTTCTAAAATCACTTTTTGAGTAATGCATCGAACATCAAAATATATTGTAAACCCCCTTAGGTAGAGCAACGAGATTACCAATTAACAAAAGAATGCACATATGTCCAAATGGCAAGTACAAGGAAATGCAAGGTAGCAAGAAAATTGAAAATTTATTTTTATTGAACGAAAATGGTCTGAGCCTTGACAGATGATAATCAAACGTCTAAGACAACAAAGGTCAAAGGGAAACAAAAACAAAAGAAAGAAAAAAAAGGAAGAAAATGCCCCTAAATATCAATTGCGAGGACTCTATTGCTACTTCGCTCTAGGATCTTTTTTGAATATGACCTCTGCCCAGTAAAATTTGAGTTCTTGGACAACATCCGAAGGCATGTAGATTTTCCCTTGATCATACTTGGACCATTCTTGAGCTTCTGACCCTTGAATCTTCTATTGATTCCCAGACGCCCTTTCGAGCTTTCACCTCTATTTTTTTACCAACAGGGTCCTTTCGGGTTTTCACCTCTTGGCTTTTCTTTTTTCAATTTTTTACCAACAGGGCCCTTTCGGGTTTTCACCTCTTGGCTTCTTTCTTCTTCTTTTTTATTTTTTTATTTTTACCAACAGGGCCCTTTCGGGTTTTCACCTCTTGGTATGTCATGAATTCAAGCATAATATTTCTTCACCGAGTAAAAATTCACAGGATTGGATAACTCGTTCTCATCCATCTCGGTTAGGATTAATGCCCCACCAGAAAAAGATTTTTTCACAACAAACGACCTTTCCTAATTTGGCATCCATTTTCCTCGAAAATCCCTTTGCGTATGTTCATCTTAAGAGTAATAATACTCAACCTGGGCATGTACATTATTCGTCATAGGGATATGTATGAGAAATGTATACTATGTCTTTCTATGGTTTCGTTTGACCACATTGAACTTAGATAACTAAGTTGGGTATCCACCATGAATTCCTCAACTAATGGGCTTTAAACCCATCCCCCTCGACGAATTTAGGACCAGTTTTCGACTTAACCCTTTGGTAAGCGGATCTACTAGGTTCCTTTCCGACTTCACATACTCTAGAGAGAGTACTTCATTCCTTGTCAAATGTCTCACTAGTTCTTGTCTTATACGAATGTGCCTTTTCTTACCATTGTAAGCTTGGTTCTTGGCAACACATATCGCAGCTTGTGAATCACATAGTAAGGAAACTGGTGGAGTCGGTTTTCCCCACAACGAAATTTCAGCTAAAAGATTTCTGAGCCACTCGGTTTCTTGCCTAGCTAAGTCAAGAGCTATGAACTCTGACTCCATAGTAAAACGAGCAATACAAGTCTGTTTAGAAGACTTCCAGGAGATTGCTGCTCCACCCAAGGTAAAAACATATTCACTCGTAGAGCTTACTTCGTCACTATCAGAAACCTAGTTGGCGTCACAATATCCTTCTAAAACAGAAGGAAAGCCAACAAAATTAAATTTCCAATCCATAGTGCCCCTAAGGTAAGCGTCTAAGAGCAATCCAATGTTCACTACTCGGGTTGTGAGTATATCTACTAAGTCTGCTCACAGCATAGGCAATGTCTGGTCGAGTATAGTTCATTAAGAACATTAGACTCCCAATTATTTTACATTTTCAGTTTGGGAAACACTACTTCCTTTATTCATAAAAAGATGAATGCTAGAGTCATACGGGGTTCGTATAGGGACAACGTCAAAACTGTCAAACTTCTTTAACACTTTCTCAATGTAGTGTGTTTGACCTAAAGAAAATCCCTTTTCTGTTTTAGTAACTTTGACTCCTAGGATTACATCAACTTCTCCCAAATCAGTCATCTCAAATTTAGTGGATAAGAAATGTTTAGTTTTGTTAATGGACTCAATGTTGGTGCTAAAAATCAACATGTCGTCAACATACAAACTTATGATGACACAATCTACACCAAACATCTTCGAATACACGCATGCATCCGAACCATTCACAACAAAACCAAAACTAAGAATAGTTTTATGAAATTTCACATACCACTGTTTAGGAGCTTGTTTCAGGTCGTAAAGAGACTTTTTTAGTCTACATACTTTACCTTCCATACCAGATGCCTCGAAACCAATGGGTTGCTCCATATAGATCTCCTCATCTAGGTCTCCATTTAAGAATGCAGTCTTTACATCCATTTGATGTACTTGCAACTTGTGAATGGAGGCTAGTGCAAACAATGCACGGATCGTTGAGATTTTGGTTACAGGAGAATGTGTATCAAAGAAGTCTATTCCAAATTTTTTAGGGAACCCTTTGACTACTAGCATTGCCTTATATCTCTGAATAGAACCATATGGTCTGAGTTTCTTTTGAAAGACCCATTTATTGTTGATGGTCTTAAATCCTCTACGCAAGTCAACTAATTCCCAAGTATGATTAGACATTATTGATTCTAGTTCATCTTTTATAGCGTTTTTCCAAAAATTAGCATCAATAGATCGTATAGCTTCTTCATATGTTTTAGGATCCTTATCTAACAAAAAAGCTTGAGCTATAAGATTAGAAAGAGTGTCATAATCATTCATCTCAGAAATAAAGGAAGTTATGAAATCTGATCCAAGAGAGTTTTCAACTCTTTGTCTCTTACTTCTTCTAGGCTCAAATTCTATCTCTTGAGAAGACCTAGCAAGCACACTAGAAGAAGTGGATGGCAAGTTTTTTATTTGTGTTTCAACACTTAATCTAGGTTTCTTGAGAGGAAAGATATCTTCAAAGAAAACAACATCCCTAGATTCTCAAATAGAAGAGTCTTGTAAAGACATGAATCTATACGCGACACTGTTAGAAGCATAGCCTATAAACACTGCATCAACAGTCTTTGGTCCAATGGTGGACTTCTTAAAGTCTGGCAACCCCACTTTGGCCAGACACCCCCACACTTTCAGGTATTGTAGATTTGGGGCTTACCCTTTCCATAATTCATATGGGGTAGAATCAATTTTCTTATGAGGTACTCGATTTAATATGTGATTAGCCGATAGAATGGCTTCCCCCCACATGTTGTCGGACAACCCAGAACTTATCAACAATGAATTCATCATCTCTTTTAAAGTTCTGTTTTTCCTCTTGGCTATATCGTTCTATTGAGGAAAATAGGGGGCTGAAGTTTCATGGATTATGCCATTCGTTTCACAAACCTCTTTTAGAAAATTAGATCCATAGTCACCACCTCTATCAGACCTAACACGTTTTATTCTCATATCTAACTGATTTTCTACTTCTGCCTTATAAATAAGAAAGAAGTTTTTAGCTTCATCTTTAGTTCTTAGGAGATAAACTTTTGCATATCTAGAGTAATCATCTACAGAAGTTATGTAGTAGTGTTTTCCACCTTTACTTTCAGAGTTTCTAAAGTCTGCTAGATCAGTATGTATAAGCTCTAACAGTTTAGTCTTTCTTTTAGAAACAGTTTTAAAGGTAGGTTTAGCATGCTTGGCTTCTACACAAACTTCACATTTTTTAAAGTTTGTTATGTCTAGTTTAGGCAGAACATTCATAGTCATCATTTTCTTTAGAGATTGAATATTTACGTGTCCTAATCTAGCATGCCACATATCAACATATTCAATAATATAAGCAGAAGTGGTAGCTTTATTCTCATTAAGTTGAGTTTCTATGACAAATAAACCCTCATTTAAAAACCCTTTCCCAACATAATCACCATTTCGGGAAAGTACAAGTTTATCTGCCTCAAAAACTAACTTAATGTCTGCCTTATTCAGAAGCCCACCACTTATCAAATTTTTACGCAAGGCAGGTACATACAAAACATTATTCAAAGCTAAAGTTTTGCCGGATGTCAACTTGAGTAAAACCTTGCCTTTGCCTAGCACTTGAGAGCTGCTAGAGTTCCCCATGTACACAAGTTCACCGTTGCTCCCATCCTCAAACTCAGTGAAAAACTTCTTCCTTGCACAGAAATGTCGGGATGCATCAGTGTCCACCACCCATTCAGAATTGTTTTCCACCAAATTTGTTTCAGAAACCACCGCGGCAATGATGTCATCATTCATGTCCTCGGCCACATGTAGATGTGGTTTGTGCTCATTCTGGCGGTCTAGGCGATGTCGGCACTAGTATGCTTTGTGACCAAATTGTCCACAAACATAGCACTTGAGGGATTTCTTGTTCGGCTTAGTTTTTGGTGGCTGCTTCTTGAAGTTGGTGCTTTTCTGAGGTTTCGTCTTTTGATTCTGAACACCCTTTTTCATGGTCTTTTTGAATTTAGACCCTGAAGCACCACTAGATTCAACCAAGTTAGAATTAAAAGATAATTGACTAAAGTTATTAGTAACATTATCTTTCAAACGGTTGGCCTCTTCAATTTTCATGTGCCCCACCAACTCTTGAAGTGAAATGTCTCTCTTCTTGTGCTTGAGAGAATTTCGGTAGTCGGACCATGACTTTGGAAGTTTTTCAATTAAGATGTTTGCTTGCAAAACTTCACACATTTGCATCCCTTCGGCTATGATGTCGGACACAAGATTCTCATAGTCGTGCACTTGATCCATGGCTTAGCATCGGTCATTTGAAATTTTAACCACTCGCCCACCACGTACTTCTTGATACCCACATTGTCGGAACCATACTTCTTTTCCAACAAGTCCCAAATCACCTTTGCACTCCTCTCCTTAAGATACATGTCAAAGAGCTTGTTGGACATGTGACTAAGGAGATGGCCACGAACGGTCTTGTTATCCTTCTCATACTTGCGAAGGATGGCGACTGCTTCATCGGAGACTTGGTCGGTGGTATCATCACCAACACCATTAGTGACGGTTGCATTGGCTGAAGGTGGCACGGAAGGTGGTTGCTCGAGCAAAACATAGTCGAGGTCGAGTTGCTCGAAAAAGATGAGAATTCGCTGGGACCACCTTCGGTAGTTGTTGCCATCAAGTGCATCGAGTTTGGACAAATTAGGAATCAGCTTGTTGAAAGGGTGCGACATATTTGCAGATTGAAAAATTCGTTTCTAAATTGTTGGTAAAATAATCTACAAAATAGGGCGTTAGCACTGACTGGAAAAATCAAAGAAACTAAAGAACAAGTTGAACCGTGTCGTGGAAGCTGCCACTGCCTTAGAAACGAATTTGCCCCGATGTGTGTAATCGCTGCTACGAGCGAAAAACGTCCCCTGAGGTTAACACGGTCTCTTCAAAGTTCGTACACCCGAACTTGAAGTGTAGAACGGTGGGAATGGAAGAAAGCTTTTATAGTGTATAGAAGACTGTTTCTGGAATGGGATGAAAATGAAGCATGCTATTTATAGGCTCAAAATGAAGGACAAAAACGTCCATTCATTATTTCAACAGCCACAAAATTAATCTGAATTATTACCATTAATCAGTTGTTATAACACCAGTTATAAGTCAGTTATAACATTGTTTAAATGTTGTAATTATGCCTGTAACTGGCAGAATTAAACAGCTGAATTAAGTTGTAATTCTGTCCAGGTACAATCTCAAATTCAGATTAAAATCGGACTGTTTTAATTCTGATTAATACAGAATTCGAAATAGCTAAAACAGCTATTATCCTCTGTAAATATAGAATTTCAAACATCAACCATTAGCCTATAAATAGATCCATTTTCAGAACAATTCTTTCACTGTTTCATTCTTAGAGAAAAATTCTTTACGAATTTTCTCCAAAAATATAGTAACGCGCGCGGACGTGTCGTAGACACGTATTGCCACGAGCCAGTGCACGAGCCGAGACGGACGGCGGCGGCGCGCGAGACTAGCCCTTGTTCTCTATCACTCAACAAGGGAGGGGAGATGAAGACTATACATACCCTTCACATGTTAGTTTCCCACTCAATGTGGGATTCTCTCTTTTGCATTACTAACATTCCCCCACTAATGCGAAAGAATTCTCTTACACTCAACAACAATCTTCCAAAAGGATCATCAATGAAATTAGATGCTTAAGCACTAGTGAACGAATCTTGAACTAGTACATAGTGATAATAAGCAATTCTTCTCTTAGATAAGTGAAACTAGTCTTGAACTTTCTAAGATAAGAGTAAACTTATAACACACACCTAATTCCTTTATCCTTCATCCAATGAAGTCCTCGATGCGTAAGATATATATACAAATGTATATTTAGCCATCTTACCTCAGGATTTGTAGTAAGTGTTTTAGAAAAACAACCCAAGGTTTTTCATAGAAGGCAGCTAACTCTTCTCACTTACATAGGTTTTTTCATCTGGTTTTTCTCAATAAAACCATCCAAAAGGACTATGAAATAATTAAGAACTATTACAGTAGTTCAACCTCTCAGGATTTATGGTGATTTTCTTCAAGTTCGTTATAAACGAACTACCCAAAAATTGGGCTAAGAAATCATTAAGAATATATATTCAACCTCATTGTCGGTGAATTCAATATGTCCTTCTCAATAGGATTATTCAAACTTTGAATTCATTAAGAGTTTCTTGAAACTCAACCTTTTCTGGCGGTAAGTTCATCTTATCATTCTCAATAGGAAAACACATATAGACTTGTGTTATGTACTTATTAAGAATAAGTATTCAACCATGATTCGGTAAATTCATCAAGTCTTTCTCACTAAGACCACCCAAAACCTGGGCTATGAATTTATTAAGAGTAATAATACTCAACCTGGGCATGTACATTATTCGTCATAAGGATAGGTATGAGAAATGTATACTATGTCTTTCTATGGTTTCGTTTGACCACATTGAACTTAGATAACTAAGTTGGGTATCCACCATGAATTCCTCAACTAATGGGCTTTAAACCCATCCCCCTCGACGAATCTAGGATCAGTTTCCGACTTAACCCTTTGGTAAGCGGATCTGCTAGGTTTCTTTCCGACTTCACATACTCTAGAGAGAGTACTCCATTCCTTATCAAATGTCTCATTGATTCATGTCTTATACGAATGTGCCTTTTCTTACCATTGTAAGCTTGGTTCTTGGCAACACATATCGTAGCTTGTGAATCACATAGTAAGGAAACTGGAGGAGTCGGTTTTCCCCACAACGGAATTTCAGCTAAAAGATTTTTGAGCCACTCGACTTCTTGCCCAGCTAAGTCAAGAGCTATGAACTCTGACTCCATAGTAGAACGAGCAATACAAGTCTATTTAGAAGACTTCCAGGAGATTGCTGCTTCACCCAAGGTAAAAACATATCCAATCGTAGAGCTTACTTCGTCACTATCAGAAACCCAGTTGGCGTCACAATATCCTTCTAAAACATAAAAAAGCCTTCACTACTCAGGTTGTGAGTATATCTACTAAGTCTGCTCACAGCATAGGCAATGTCTGGGAAACACTACTTCCTTTATTCTTAAAAAGAGCATAGCCACGTGACCGTGCTGAGACGGCGACAACGACAGCGCGCGAGACTAGCCCTTGTTCTCTATCACTCAACAAGGGAAGGGAAGATGAAGACTATAAATACCCTTCACATGTTAGTTTCCCACTCAATGTGGGATTCTCTCTTTTGCATTACTAACATTGTTTACATTACCAGAAAACTACACCAAATGGGACCCTTTACTTGTCTACTTATCCATATCTGATTTTTTGAGTAACCATATCTGATTATTAGCTTTTTTTAGGCATAAACTAGCTCAGACCAAAAGCTAGAAAAATCCAAAAATAAGCAATTTAAACAACTAACAACAGTACAACACTGAGCAACATTGCTAACTGGTGGAGGTCGACCCTCGACAGAGAGCGTCAGAGCTCATTTTGCAGCCGACTGATCAAAATCTTGTGCCTAACAAAAAACCTAAAAAGCCTGCTTTCTTCTTCACTCTTCTCTCATTTAACCTTCACAAGTTGTTTCAATGTCCTAATAGATTGTCTTCTTCTCCTCTCACCCCATAAAATCCCTTCTTCACTCTCTTCTTAGCACCCAAAAGTAAACACTTGAAGAAAATAATCTTAAGTTAACTTGA
Organism: Hibiscus tridactylites; assembly: GCA_958450335.1. Classification (NCBI taxonomy): domain Eukaryota; kingdom Viridiplantae; phylum Streptophyta; class Magnoliopsida; order Malvales; family Malvaceae; genus Hibiscus; species Hibiscus tridactylites. The sequence continues at coordinate 66,358,378 of OY288285.1, read as the reverse complement.
GCCACTTTTGTTTTGGATCAAAATGATGTCAAGTTCCGGAGATCAAAACAGACGTTTAACCAAGTCCCATGGAGTCCCACCACCAGAACAAGAGTAGCTACTTTGTCCACGTTGTGACTCCACAAACACTAAGTTTTGCTACTACAACAACTATAACTTTTCTCAACCTCGCTATTTTTGTAAGTCATGTCGCCGTTACTGGACTCGTGGTGGCACCCTGAGGGACATCCCTGTTTCCGGTGGCACCCGAAAAAATGCTAAGCGTTCACGCTGTAGCACCACCACAACCACCCAATGCACAGTTTTTTCCGCAACCAGTGCTCCAGCTTTCGCTACCACTGGTTACAATAGCTTCCCATTACCTGCCACCCCGATTTTGTTGCCAATCTCAGCCAATCAAGGAAGTTTTGGCATTGGTGGAGAGTCCAAGGGAAATATCTTTGAAAGTTTTACTTCATTGTTGAATACTCAGGGGCCTGATTTTCTAGCTCTTGGTGGGTTGGGCTTGATATTGCTCCTACACTTGAGGATGTTGGATTTGGGCTTGGGAGAGGAATGTGCCCTTTTTCAGGCGTAGGATATGGAGCTGTTGCTGCTTCTGCTGTCGGTGGCCGTGGCAATGGTGGGGCCGCCACGGGAATGGGGAATACATGGCAGTTTGAACGTGGAGAGCCTGGATTTGTTGGTGGGGATTTCTTTTCTTAGCCTGATATTATCGTTTCAAACCCTGGAAATGAGATCAAGTGAATCTTCTCTTTAGGTTTACTTGTCTTCTTTTCGTAATATTTCTAGTACAAAGTGAATTTAGTGAGTGCAGATAATAAACTATTAGCTACGTGAAAGTACAAATAGGACTGCGACCTTTCTTTACTGTTCTTTGATGAGTTAATGCCATGGGATTTGGTTTGGTTTGTCTACCATTTTTATGTAGGGGCATGGCTTGAATCAAAATGATGCGTCTGTGTGTAGTTGTTGATGTTGATATGTTAAACCTTATATGTTTTACTTTCAAACCACCATCATTGTTGTCGAAATTTTTTATCGGATTCAGAGTTTTCCAAATGAACTTTCAGCTAGCGTTCTTGTTTCAATATATGCATTGTTTGTTTTTGTATTAACTCAGTCTTATATTTTCAATCAAGTCTCCGGGTAATAAATTTGACAAAATTAGCGAGAGAAACGAAGTCATAATTCATATCTTAAGATTAATTAGAAATAGTAGTTGAAACTAAAACTTTCAAACTTAGAGATCCACTAATTGGTTGAGTGATTAAATATTTTTTTTGAATAGTCTAAAGGTGGGTTACAAGGTAGTATTTGTTCATACATATTTTTAACTCTCTCACAATGTTCATACACATTGTAGAGGGGGCGAATTGAATCCGTGTCTCGTAGGATGAATGTCATCCGTTTTTCTACCGAAACACTTGTTATGAGTTCAAATCCTAATATTTACCGTGAAAATGCCAATATCTCTCCTAATCAATATGAAATTTAAATTTTAGTATCTGTTAGTCACCCTTGGACATTGAGCAAAGGTGGATGGTTCATGGCCAACATATTTTGCGAAGGTGGATGATTGAAAACAGTCCTAAAGAAGAGATAAAGCTGATCTCCCAGAAATGACACACATATATATGGGTAAATTACACAATTCATCACTCAATTATCTTCTCACTCTTATTTTGGTCACTCAATTTTTAAAATTTTTAATTCATTAACCGAACTTTCAGATTGATCATGTTTTAGTCACTCTTAATTATTTTATTATTATTTTTCTATGAAATGACATTTTTTATTATTAAATATAAAAATAAATTATATTTTATTATTATTAAATAAAAATAATTAAAAATTAAAATTATATCTAAACCTTAAACCCAAATTATAACCCCAATCTATAAACCCCAAAACTCTTCCCTACTTCTTCAACCACACCCACACACACACACCGGATGAACTTCCAATTTGCTCAAAAGCCACACATCAACGTTCAAAGCTTTAGACGCGCGCTTCAACTTTTATTAAACCAAGGTGTAAGAATTTTTAATTTTGTTTTTCAATGTTGGGTATTTAAGTAAATTGGTTTTAGTGAACTGGATTTTGTCTTTGTCGTCGCATACACACATATATTCATCCATTCGTTAAGTTGGAATTTTACTGGTATTTTACAGAAAAAAGTTTGGGATTTGGGTGGCTGGAAAAGGTCCGATCGGTGAATGTCAATTGGTGAAGGTGTGGCTGGAGAAGAAGGGAGTATTTTGGGGCTATGAATTGAGATTATAATTTTGTGATTATAAGGTTTAGGGTTTGGGTGGATTTGAGATTAATTTTAGATTTTTTCATTTTAAATTATTTTTATTTCAATAATAATATATGATTTTATTTTAAATTATTTTTACATTTAATAATAATAATAATAAATGTCAGGTCATACAAAAATAATAAAAAAATAATTCAGAGTGACTAAAACACGAGCAATTTAAAAGTTCAATTAAAAAATTAAAAAATTAAAAAGTTGAATGACTAAAATATGAGTGAGAAGATAATTGAGTGATGATATTTGTATTTTACCCTATATATATATGGAGTATGGTAATGTTTTTCGAGCCTCAAGAATTCTACTTTTTAATTGAGTGATATGATTTGAATCCTAATTAAGGGAGCATTAATGCCATTTATGACTTAAGCATTAAGACCTATACTCTTGTCTTGCAAAAATATACATGCTATTGTGCCGGTGGAATAGAAAAATTATTAGATGTACTCGGCTCACAACGTTATTTGTAGTCTCAGCTAAATTTATTCATCTCAAAATAACTTCTAAAGAACCACCTATGTAGGAAATATGTGAAGATCCAACTTAAAAAAATAAGATGGATGAACTTTATTAGCTGAGACCATGGATGGCGTGGTGATCTAGATTTATCTAATAATTTTTCGGTAGAATGATATCGAGACCAAGCATTAATCGGTGATTGATGACTGAAAGAACAGTTGAAAGAAATGGGTAGCTCAAGTTCATTAATGGATTTGGAATTGGAACTGTAACCTGTAGGGACCAATGTGAAGATTATTGTTGGCAACCTCTATGAATTATATGCTCAAGACTTGGATAGTAGGGGATGTACAATAATGGAAAAAGAAATAAAACCAACCAAAAAGGGAAACGTGAAGGTTTACCCCATTAATTAACTAGTTAAGTGAACTCAATAAATTCACGTGGATTAATAAGAGTCGGTTGTGCTAGGTCTTAGTTTCGAAGTGTTAGGGAGAGTACTCCAATAATGGTGTTGAAAGTATCTTATATTCTCCTTATTTTGAAGGAGATGTAAACAAGGGTCTAAATTAAATATTTTATTATTTAAATTTGTGTCATAGAGTCCACAACACCTTTTAAAGGTTAAAAATAAATTAATAACAAATTGGTATAGTACGACGAGACATTAAATTACTTAAGTAAAATTAGAAGTTTAAATTTTAGTAATGTGAATAAAATAGAATAAAATAATTTGAACATGTCCACCTTATTAAAGTAATATATATTTGTTATATAATGATTATTGAACTATTTGATTGTTGTAAAATGGTCATCGAACTATTCAATTTTTATAAAACAGTAAATATGCTATTCAATTGTTACAAAATTGTTAGTAACATTTTATACTACAAATTTTTTTAGTTGATTTTAAGAGATTTTGTTTCCATAAACGTTTCAAATGAAGAAATTAATTTTTTTATTTGTTTCCACAAATATTTCTGGAAACAAAGTCTCTTGAAATCAACTACACGAAACAAAACTTTGTGGTATAACGTGTAATAACCAACAAATTTTATAAAAATTATATAGTTCAATGATAATTTTATAATAATTAAATAGTTCAATAATTATCGGGTAACATATACAAAGTTCAGTAACTATTTTATAACAACTACTAATATATTACTTAAATTAGATGTACATGCCCAATCAGTTTGATATTAGACTATTAACAACGTTTAAATAATCAATGTCAATTTTATAAGTTTAAGAATTCAATGTTTAAAAAATCATTTTAATTTAACTTAATTAATATTTATAAATTTTATCTAATAAAAATATGAATAAATTATGCCAGGTACCATTAAAATAGCGGCACTAAAACGACGTCGTTTTAAAAAATAACGTTTAGTGGCAAATTTAGACCAACTGAAAGGTCGATGGTAAAAACAGGTCACACCCAATAGTTTGGTGCTACCTAACATAGTTTACCCTAAAAATATATACATCGGCTTGTATTGATTTTTCGGGAATGCATCGAACTCTGTGAGGGGTATCCATATATTCACAACTCTTAATTTAACTTCTATTATGTATAATAGTTTCAACAAGATGTTTCGGTGAAAAATAAAATAATATTCATTTTATAAAACTCGAGTTTAAGCTGTTTTGTCTACAAGGTACAATGACAGAGACATTTGAGGGCTCAAAGGAGCCCAGATCATTGTCACCAATTTTACATATTTAATAAATTTTGGTCTTTATAGTTTGGTCCATGTAAAAAATAAATATGTAAATTAAAAATATAGGATTTTATTAAATATTTAATAAATAGGGTCCAATTAAAGAAAGATGGGTCCATGCCTATAATTTTTTTGTTTAATAATAATTTAGGTCCCTACAAATTTAAATATTAGACAAATTATGTATTCTTCACTGAATTTTGAGTTTAAATATTTGATAAGTCCTTATAATTTTCAAATTCAATATTTTAACTTTTCTTAATATTTGATCCTGACTTAATCCCCGACAAAGTGTGCATGCCTTATCAAAAGATTAAAAAAATATATAAAAAATATTATCTTATAATCACGACTATTAAAAAATTAAAAAAATATTATCTTATAATCACGACTATTAAAAAAATGTGTATAATTGTTTTCACCCAAGCCCCATTTAGACATAAATAGTTATTGCTATTAAATAATTTGTCTAATTGTTATTATTTCGCTTGCAAAATTAATTAATGCGACGAATCAAAGAACACCAAAAACTATATAAAAAAAGTTAACGAATATTATAACACCAATACATCATTGTTCTATAATTTTATTTAGGTTGAGATGGACCATAAATGTCTAGCTTAAGCTTGATATGAAAATTGTAGCTGACATTATTATTGTGTTGTGATTTTAACCTAAAAGGAAATCCTTGTTTGCCAACAACTTTCATAATTACTTAAAATAGCGATTTTCATGATAATTATTGTATTGTCTCCACTTTTCTTAATTAGATGACCGAATATAATCATAATTTTGCATAATTAATTAAAGGGTTAAATACTATTTTGAATCTTGAAATTGTATTTTATTAGTAGCATTTTGGTGCTTAAAGAATTTTTTAATTCAATTTGACCCATGAACTTTTCAATTGTGATGCACGCCACCTTAGTCCATTTTTTTATTAAAAGAATTTATGCGATTTTTATAAATTTTCTTAAAAATTTTATATTTAACTTATATTATGTGCCACGAGGTATGTTCTTAGAGAGCCTTTTTTTTGTAATGGAACAATAGGTTGAGATAACATACGTCACGATTAATGGTGAAGTACCATGCTGCTCTTTTTGAAATGTGTAGGGATCAATTTGCTTATTTCTCAGTAAAAAGACTAAAATCAATATGAGATATAGCACAGGGACTGTTATGGTACTTTTACCTTCATAGGATAGACAATATATATGTGTGTGGCTGTCCACTTAATTACTGATTTCGTCATATGAACGGATCACGTTAACTCAAGTGCTACATTGCGTCTTTACCTACTAGTAATTAACTTGTCTACTAAAAGTAACGTATAATATTATTAAAAAAAAAACTAACGTATAATTGTTCAAATCATGATCGATAAGTTAGTAAAATGTTATGGTCGGAAGGCATAGAATATGAAGATCGTGGTAATTAATTAAATATAAGGGACACAATATCTTTCATGCTAATTAATTTTCATAGAAGATCGGGCTACTTAAAAATGGAAACTTAGAACATGAAGCACTAGCAAGGAGAAATCAAGCAGCTACATCAATGTAACTAAGTAAAAAGGCAAGGGTAATCAAGTCATATCCATGGTGGAATTGAAGTTTCTTTTGTATATATCTTTCATGTTCGACCGTCTACAACAAATCAGTCCAGTCGTCTTCAAATTCTAGCGAGCATGTCAGATTGTGAAACTCCATTTCAGACATTGGTGCAACAGTACCATCACTTTCAAGCATGTTATTGTACTCAAAGACGCCCTCTGTCCCGGTCTCTGAAAAATCTAAGTAATCAAAATCGTTAAGGATATCGAAAACATCATCGGTATCCGTGGTGGTCGATGAAGGAGGGCATTGGTTGTTCTTCAAGTGATCACCTTCATCAAGTGAGATCTTAGTGCAACGAGTGGCCTTGGGTACAATCACATTACGAGTAGTACCCGACATATATTTTCCGACAAGTTTCTTTCCTTCACTTGGACAAGTTTCCGAAACATGGGCATTTAACCTTTTTGATAGAAATGTGTTCCAGTAGTTCTTGATCTCGTTGTCTGTTCGTCCTGGGAGCCTTCCGGCTATCAAAGACCACCTACAACATTGGAATAAGGTTTAATTTTAGTAGGGTGGAGACTGGAGAGGTTAGAAAGGGGAAAAAAGAAGTTACCTACCGGTTACCAAGAAGACGGTGAAGTCTAATGATAAGGTCAGCTTCTTCGGGAGAAATGTTGCCTCTCTTAATACCAGGCCTCAAATAATTCATCCAACGTAGCCGGCAGCTCTTCCCACAGCGGTTCAGACCTTTATTTATTTATTTTAACCATAAAAACCAGCAGATGCAAGAGTAAGAACGAAGCTGAAGAAAACTATAATAATCTGAAGCTGCTATATATATACCGGCTCTTTGAGGAAGAGTTCTCCATTTGCCTTCACCATGGAGTTGAATGCAGTTGCTTAAAAGTTGATCTTCCTTCAAAGACCATGCTCCTCTATTCATTCCCTCTTTGTCACAACATGCTTTTCTGCCCATTTTTTCACTCCTCGTTTCTAACACCAATATCCTTCTTCCCCCCTACTTCTATTCAATGATATATATATATATATATGCATGTATAGTGTAAAAGTATTTAATTTAATATTTTATACAATAAATGATTTAACAAACCAAACCATGAATTATTGAATTTAGTTATATGGTTACACTCATAATGTATGCAAAGTTTTTAAACAAACTACCTTTATCACATTAATTGAGAATAATAATTTTCAATATATATGTTCAATTATTTAAAACTTTTTTGCAACATTCATAAATTATTTAATATATAAGACTATAAAATTAATCAAATATAAAACAAACATTTATACTATATATAAAGTCTCTAGCACTAACTCAGTTGGAAAAATAATAAAATATTTTTTATTAGTGGTAATTAATATTATTATAAGTGTGTGCTTGGACATCACTATGCAATAGCATGAAGATGCAACTACTACCTTGGTAAACACGTGAGTGTAAGAAATTTTAATTTTTTTAATATGTTTGAAGTTATATCTTAATTTTCCGTATTATATTTGGTAGTATAAATTGTATTTATATAGTTACTTAAGTTTAAATTTTAAAATAATACTATTGATTATAAACTCATAGTCATATCAATTATCGTCCCTCCTCCTAATAATTAAATAGCGTAATTAGGGACTTCAATTGCAATTATTTCAACGAGATACACAAATTATGATGGTCGTCCAATAATGTCGTATATGTGATAATTACACGTAATTATATCCAATTTAAATTACTATACTATTTTCCAAATGCACATGTTTTAATCTTTTCATATTTTTATATAACCTTGGCTTAAGAGCTATTTTTTCGGTAGTAGTATTAATTTATTGATTTCACCTTTATAGTATTTTGTACCAAATTGTCTCTTGAAGTAGTCGAATTGCATCACCGTTTAGGGTTTAGGAATACTTTTATGTTTTATAATCACTTTAGATTGATAAATATTTTTATTATGGTTTAAGATTTAAGGTTTGAAATTTAAAAATTATGGTTATAGTGTCAGTCAAGGGAAAAACGATGATGCAATTCGACTACTTCATGAGCCAAATTGATGTGAAAATATCATATAATCGAAATCAATAAATTAAGACTACTACATAAATAAAAGTAACCCTTAAGCCAATAGTCTTTAAAAAATAAAAATCATTACTTTAAAATCAAACTCAAGATTTTCGATTGAACATTAGCTACGTTTAAACCTAATTATTTTTTATTTAGATCACGTAGAGTGGTTTCAGTGGTAAAGAATGATGTATTTCATCCAGGTGACATGGGTTCGAGTATCATGTGTGCACGGTGTGTGTGCATTATTAAAGTGCTAAGAAAATTTAACATATACTACCTTATAATCACACTAGCATATTTAAAAAATATTTTTTTATTTAGAGATTAAGAGGTTACAAGTAGTTTAAACATTTTAATTTCTTATATAAGTTCCTTACTACATTTGTAATTTGACAAAGCCTAACAACATAAATAAACTTTTCCATTCTCAACTAAGTCTTACTTTAGTTCTGGTTCCAAAAAAAAGTCTTACTTTAGTTGAAACAATTTTAAGACCGTGATCAAATAAATTCAGGTACAATTGATTCGATTTAGAGATTTAAGAAAGATTATAGTTGATTTAATTATTGTATTAAAAAAAGTTAGTTAAGTGGGATAAGGCATTAGATCACTTATGCGAGGTCAATGGTTTGAGTCTTGACATTGTGAATGAAGCAAATTTAGTTTGGAGGGTTACTCCCTTAATAAGTCTCTGCAGTATTCGATCCGAATTAGTTTGCTAATGAGTTTGATATTGATAATTATAAAAATATAAATTAAATGTCACATTATTTTTTTTTTGACAAATTGTAATCCTACTTAGAAGAGAATAAAAGGATAATTCTAATGAGTCTAGAACTCATAACCTAAGAAAATGTGAGGGAACAAATATGAACAGCTTGACCAACCAGACTGTATTTGTTCAAATGATACATTGAATTGGCGTTGACTTAATAATATTATTATAATTAAAATTATAAATTATTTGAGTATTATTAGTTTATTACAACTGCACCGTCGTAATCATCCGCTCGAAGCCCTAATAATTTTCTCTGCCCCACCCTTAACTTAAGGCCGATTCCATAGCATCCAACGGCCTAATTTCAGCTTCACAATGACCCGCCCACTGTTCAATACCAGGATCCATCTTTTAATTTCCACAAGTTGTTAGTTAGAAAATAAATAAATAAAATGTTAGTTAGGAATTGACTCGAAATTTTATACTGCTTTGGCCCTTAAATATATTATATCAAATTCAGAGACCAACATAGAACAAAACAAAGTTAAAAGAATATATTAAGAAAAAAAATTCAAAGTGTAAAAATTACTTTGTTGATTGAGCTTAAGTTTATTGACATGATCGTAGTACAACACAAAGGATGGCATGAGATCGTACATATTTAAGTGCTCAATATTATCAAATTTATAGACGAGGAAATGTCCAAATAATATTGATATATTTAAGCATATTTGGTGTGTTGGCTAAGTTGCTTATCTTTGTTCTCTATATTCCCTTAGGTCATAAGTTCTACATCTACTAGGAGCATTCCCTTTTTTCTTCTCCCCTCTAATAGGATTAAAATTAGAATTAAGATTGTCTCTATATATAAACCAGGAAAAGTTTCACTGGTTCTAGAAACATTTAATATAAGAGGATGACTCATACTTGTGAACATGATCAATATATTTTGCCCATTCAATATTAATACTATATTTATATAAGCGGGGTTGTTTTCTGCAATTTTCATATGATTTCTTGAGCTAGACTTTAGAACTAGCAAGCCCGACTTGGAATTAAATATAAGGGGGAAAGTTTCCCGGCAGATACACTACCAGAACCGGTTAAATAAACATGAAATCATCAGTTCCTGGGGAAGAACACGCACAGCAGATTCCAAGAAGCAAACTGCGTTCAACAGATTATTCCTACCCTATATATAATACTTACGTTCTCCAAAGTTTACGTACAAGAAAAGTAAACTCCCCCGTGATCATATTTACAGAAATATGAATCAAGTTGTCAACGCTCTTCCAAATGTTGTTATATCAAACGTAATTAGCCTGTTATTGGAATCCATAAGAAATGCAAGAAAGACAGCCAAAAGATTTAAACCCCTTCTCAATCATCTCAATGATACAGTTAATTGGATTACACCAAGGGTGGAGGAGATAAGTCGGTCCACTAATTCTCATGAAATCCAGAGGCTGATGAATCTTTTGAATCAAGCCAAGGTCACAGTTGATAAATCCTCTAGGGTCAGCTCCTGGAATATTAGCAAGAAGTACAAATTCGCCAAAGAGCTCATTGAACTGGATAATTCGATTCGTACAACGTTGGACGTATTCTTTCCGGTTATGATATATGAAGATACTAGAAAGATCCTGGATTCTGTTGATGAACTGAAGCTGATGTTTTCAATTTTCTTTTATATTATGCTTGAACATCTTCAGTCAGGTGCTAAAAATACTGGTGGTGTTATGTTCGATCTGTTTCGGGAGAAACTTGTACATTCTCAGCCTGCAGGTATCAGTTCCTGATATTATTTACTCTTTGGGGGTACATAAATATTTAAGTGCCTTTTACAACCTTTTCTGTTTTGTTGCAGAGGTTGTAAACGACATAGCTTTATGGAAGAGAAAGAAGATAAGCGGATCGCTTCTCGTAAGCTCAACAGCAACATGGCTATTGCAGCAAGTTTATGAATACAACTTTCTCACTGTTGCTTCATGGGTAGCCATTTTCGTTGTTGCTTCGTTGTTCATTTGGAGATATGTGAACCGGTTTCTTGATCGGTAAGTAATTTCATTCCTAAAGTTTAATTAATTAATTGGTCCCGAATCTGTTCTATCTTACTCTTGCTTCACTTTAATTAATCTGGATCAGAGAAGAAGCAAGCAAGCAAAGTTTGGACAAACTCCGAGAGCAGTTAGTCATGGAGATTTCAAACGCTTGTTGGGAAGTGACCGATAAAGTAACAAGATGGATATTTGAGGCGACTGATGTTGAGGCAAAATGGTCTGTATTTCCACAAACCATTGCCTGTCTTCTACTTTTCGCTTATGTCGGGAGCTTCTTTGATCTCCCAAAACTTTGTGGAGGTAAGATATGTATGTCGACAATTTTCAGTTTGGTCTGAATTAATTGAAATGTTAATAATTTGTGGTGTTTTTGCAGTTGTTATGACAGGTACAACAGTTCCTGTGATGGTGGCAAACCATGGGGATCGAATTAAGCCATTTGGGAGTATGGTGGGAAAAGTGTATGAGGTGCTTGTGGAGAATCTAACCAATACAATGAAGAACAACGTTGGTAATGAGGAAATCAAAAAGAAGAAAATCAAGAAACAAAAATAATATATATAAAAATCCAAATTCAACTTAGTTCATGTAGTCTTTTTTTATTTTATTTGAAAAAAAATATCAATCAAGTTTCTGTCTCTTTTATATCAATATAATATATGTACATCATACATGTATGTAAGCTTTGATCATTGATCTTGGTTTCAAACTGTGGTATATTTGGTTTGATCAAACCTATGAATTCAGGGTAAAAATCCTCTGTACCTAATCATGCTCCTTTTATACTCCGCACTAAAAATTATTTGAAAATTAAAATTTTAACCATAACCTTAATTTTCACATCCTAAACCATATGTCTTAAAAAATTACACATTACCCCTAATTCCATAAACCCTAACCTTAAACCCTAAACCCACAATTTTAAAGTTGGGGCATAATAAGGGGCATACGATTTCCATCCATAAATTCATCATTAAATTTGGAAATTAGCTGATTTAAAGAGCAATCTCTTCCCTGAGCCTGGGCAGAAACGGCACCTGTGCAGGGCTCAATTTTTTTACAATACTTATATTTTTAGAAGTAACTTCTTTAGTACTTGTTATTAGGGGTCTAGTTTTTTCTAATACTTGTTATTAGAGGCTTAATTCTTTTCCATGCAAGGTTATTAGGGACCCGATATTTTCAGTATTATTTATTAGAGGCGTACTCTTAAAAGTCAATTTTTTAGTGTCTCATTTTTTTAAAACTATTATTAAAGGCTTAATTTTTTTTCTAATACTTGTTATTATGAGCATACTCTCAAAATTTATTTTTTTCAATACTTAATATTATAAGGTCTAATTTTTAGGTTTGCTATTAGGCCACAAAAATCACAAAAATGAACCTATTAAAAAGGCGTTGGATATTTATACTACATCATCAGGGAAAAAGGTGAATTATGAGAAATCTTCGGTCTATTTTAGTCCACACAAGCCTTTAGATCACCGACAACAACTTATATCTAGGAAATAGGAATGCCATTGTTAGTCGAGAAAAATAAGATTGTTGTGTTAAAAGTTTTTCCGAGCTAAAATTATTAAACGCTCTAAGAGGTGGACCAAAAATTTGCTCCCCTACGGAGGTTGCAAGTTCAATTTATAATCACAATCAAAATTGAAATACAAATAAACGTATTTGAATAACTATCACAAGAATTAATTTTATAAACAATGACTGGACTGAGATTGAATATTAAGGACCAAAAAGCTTAGAGAGCAAAGAAATATTTAAACCGAAATATTTGGGACCATGTCCTAATTTAATTAATATTTAAATTACTAAGGGTCTAGAATTAGATTAACCAAAAAAGTTTGGGTATGACTTAAATTATAACAAAATATGGATTGAGAACTTATAATTGTGTAAATTTACGCATAATAGAACTCGAACCTGGGGCATCAAAGCCTCAACTTGCATTTATAGAATAACATCTTTAGTCCTAATAAAATGTTTGAGTCGTAACAGAAATTTTAAATTTTGAAAAAAAAAATATAAAGATTAAAAGTGACTAAATCAAAAGATAAAGACTAAATCCACAAATTATGTATATACATGGAGTAATAGAAAATTTTAACCATGAAATACCATTTTAGTTATTAGAGCTTGTCGGCCCATAAATGCAACAACGACACAACAAAGAAAAGGAAAAAAAATGTTATTCGATTGCCTCTTTCGTACGATATTGCATTAATTTGGCCCATACTTGGTATTTGCTATTTGGTAAGATTTCTTTTTTATTTTTGGGTAAATTACATAGGTGATCACTAAACTTTAATTTTTTTTATTTTGATCACTATTTTTTTGTTTTGCAAACAAGTCACCAATATTTAGTTTTCTTTTCATCTTGATCACACTCACGTACTTTTCTTAGTGATAACATATGTCACTACCTGACAAATGCAGATTTTGTCAAATAAATAATCTTAATCTATACAAATAAAATAGTGAAAGTAATATAGAGAAGTAGGGTCAATCTGCAAGGACTTAAAAAATTGACTTTTGTTTCAACTTTAATTTAAGTGCAAAAATAAAAGAGGGGGTTTGAGATACTAACAGAGTAAAAATAAAGTATAAGTGAAACAATAAATTGTAAAGAAAAAAATTAATGATGATGATTTAACTCTAAGCTTTGTTAGCCTCAATTTAGATCGATCATCAAAATAGTTTTTTCCTTCTGAATAGTGCATAGATTACAGTCAATAGAGCCCAACCCTTGATGCTAACTCTTCTCTTCGGTTAATCGAGATTTCCAAATTTACCTACGAAATCTGATCTTTTTTTGGTCTAACGACACCTACCGTCGTTAGCTCCAAGCATCTTTGAGTACTAGAAGAGCCCAACTCGAATTATGGTGTCTCGCATAGAATCGAACTCGATCTTAATTTTCCTTAGCAGACCGCCGCTAAGTTTGTTCGTAGAAAGTTGGATTACGACCAACTGACATCAACGTCTTTTTGAGTTGAAGGTGTAAAAACTTTAAAGGGTTGCCGATTACCACTCTTTATTTTCAGAAAATCGAAGAACACTTCCTAAAGTTATGAAGTACAACTCGATTCTCACGACTTGAATTGAGTCATTGCATAGCTTTAGGCTAAGTAGAAAATTAGCTAAGCATGGTTTGGATCATGCTTAGCATTACGGAATGGCAAATAATAAAAAAGAAGAAAGGAAATAAGCTGCTAGAGAATTCAGCAAGGGAAAACACAAATTTTAGTCTGAATTCAAAGGTTGAATCTTAAAAGGGGTACTCGAAAATCCTAACAATGTAAAACAATTAAAAATCTTAATAAAGATAAAGTTAAAATATTTAAACTAAATATCTAAAATCAAAATCAAAGGTTTATCACAAAAGATAAATATAATAAATTCAAATCATGTGGCTCAGGTTGAGTTTTATTTTATCTTCTGAATATCTTTGTATTTATCTCTCGTGCCTTTATTTCTAAGATAATTTCGAACTTGATTATAAGATAATGATGATTTGCTTTATAGAAGTTGCTGATTGTACGATCTAAATCTGTTAGGTCAGAAAACGTCGTGCCCATGACTCTAGTCACGATCCCAAAATGAAAAAAAAAATGCAGAATGCGCCTTTCTTACTGCTGGTTCTAAAAATTATGTTCCTACACTAAAAATTAATAAAACAAAACCAAATCAGTAATAACAAGTCGACAACAAAAAATAATAACCAATAAAATATATTCAAATTTAAACATTCATCACTGGCCCCATCCATTTAAATGCTAAAGAGAAAATAAAACGTTAAAGTCAAACCAAAGATTCAAACCTAGGTCTATTAGAAAAGCCATCGAACGCGAAGACATTGCACCAACTTGTGCGTTCAATTCAAGGTTGACAATATATATACTTTTAGGTGTAACTGGAGTTTAATTAGAACCAAAAAGTTTTACGTTACAGTGTTTAAAATACTTAAAACACTACTAAATAAGTAAATCATTTCTCTCGCCGTTGAAATTTAAATTAGTTAAGATCCACTAATTACCTGAGTGATTAAAGATACTCATATTGTTTTATCTTGTATAAGTTCGAATCTTAATATTTTTGGGTCTAATTTTATGTTTTTATTTGAGTTTATGTTAGTCAAATGGATGTTGAGATTATTATGATGAATATAATATCAAATCAAGAGAAATTTTTAACTAAATTTATTAAAATATACCTAAAATTAAACCAAGTTTACAAATAATTAAAAAGTTTACACAATTTTAAAATCTTTTATTCGTACTATTTGCTTTAAACAAAGGTACATCATCATTTAATAATTCATAGAATCGTATTATATATAATTAAACTAGTAAATTATAAAATTAATAAAAGAAACAAATTATATACAATTTGAAAACACGTTGCTTACAAGAAATAATCAATGTTCAATTCTCAATTAATTTTAACTCCATCTTAACCTAAATATTTTCGATTCTAATCTAGTTACACCTAAGATAATATTCCCGTCTCACTAAATTTTTTCAGTGTTGATATTTTAGTTATTTTTTTTTAATTTTGACTCATTTTTATTTTTATTGTTCATAAAAAATATGAAAAATACTTTAAAAACCTTCAATCAAATGGTTTAAAAATATATATATTTTTAAATTTAATTAATTAAATATTTAAAATAATTATGATCAAAATTTTCAAAAATGATTTTTAAAAAGTAAACACTTAATAATAATAATAATAATAATAATAATAGGGTAATTGTTCTATACACAAGCGCTTGTGGAAATTTTTTTACACAAGCGTCTTAATTTTAGGGGTTAGAGACTCCGTTTAGGGTTTAAAATTTAGGGGTATAAGTGTAGTAGTTTTGAATTTGGGGATTATTGATAAAATTTTGGGTTTAGGGTTAAAATTTAGGGTTTATAGATTAAAACCTAAATCCTTACACATATTACCCTAAAACTAAACCCTAACCCTAAATCCTAAACTCTAACCCTAAATTCTAAATTCTAAACATGAACCATAAATTCTAAACATTTACATTAAAACCCCTAAACTCTAAACCCTAAGCCCTAACCCTAAACCCTATAATTGAGGCGCTTGTGGAAATAAAAAATTTCCACCGCCAGTGTATAGGATATTAATCCATAATAATAATAATAATAATAATAATAATAATAATAATAATAATTAAAATTATTATTATTATTATTATTATGGTAAACTACAACGGAGGTCACTAAGTTATGGATAAGGTTACATTTGGGTCACTCAATTATGGGTAAAGTTACATTTAGGTCACCCAATTATTAAAGGTTACATTTGGGTCACTCAATTATGGGTAAAGTTACATTTAGGTCACCCAATTATTAAAGGTTACACTTGGGTCACTCAATTATGGGTATGGTTACATTTGGGTCACCCTCTATATTTAAAAAAAAAATACATCAACTTAGTCGTTTTTTCTTTCAAATCACTTGTATACCCTCATTAACACTAGAATACTTCATTAGAAATCATTAATTAATCTAATACACAAATTAATCTATATTTTTTTAAATACGAAGGGTTACACAAATGTAACCTTACCCATAATTAAGTGATCTAAGTGTAACCTTTAATAATTGGGTGACCCAAATGTAACCTTACCCATAATTGAGTGACTCAAATGTAATTTTTAATAATTCAGTGAACCAAATGTAACCTTACTCATAATTGAGTGACTTTCCTTGTAGTTTACCCTTATTATTATACTTTAAAACTAATGTAATAGTTGAGTTTAATAAAATAAGTTTAAAAGATAAAAAAATTATTTTTTCTCACTCTCACATTTTCTCTGCAGCAGTTATCATTTTGGTTGAGAGTTTCTAAGTAGTTTTTTAGTGTTTTTAAGTCAATGGTGGCGGCTTTTGTTGTCTACCAGCGGTAATTTCTTTTATTTGTTTCTTTGGTTCTTTTTTTGTTTTAATTTTTTTTCGTCAGCTATTTTAGCATGTTCTTCATTTGTCGTTATGACACGTTCTTTATTTATCTCTATGGCACGCTAATATTGAAGACATTTACAACCTGGTGCATGTTACAATTGAATCTTGCCGCACAACATTGTGTGAGTTGGTTGTTCGTGGAGTTAACCACGACGTTTTCTCTCTTTTTGTTGATTGGAGTAATTCAATGATTTGCGCTCTTCAGTGAGCACTCCAAGATTTGGCTATTGTGTTAAATTTGAAGAACACAGATGAAGATTTTATAAAAAGATTTGAGTTTGTTATTCACGTTTGCATACTCTTTATTTTTTACGTTTATTTTTTGTATTTAAAAAATAATAAATATAACACTTGTCAGCATCTTAAGGTCATTTGTGAAACTATTTGTTAAAAATTTATATGTGAAAAAATAGGCAAAGTGAGTAGACAAAGAATAATATATGCACACGGGACAAGAATTAACGTGGTTAAGTCTTGTCTATCATAAATAAAAAAAACAATAATTTACTATAAACGTATAGATAATAAATATACATTTCATCTATTTGAACTATTGATTTAAAATTTCATTAATTAATAAAAAAAATACGATTAAACTCTTTCAACACATTATTTTAATTGTTAGATAATTAAAAAATGTTGGTAAAAACCAAAAATGCGATACAAACTAAAAGTTAATTAAAAAGGCAAAAGTAGAAGCAACACAACATGATTTTCGAGCCAAATAATTTTAGATATTAAAAGAGATTGATATGGTTCTTCAGAGAATCGATAAAGTGAGGCGTTGGTTCACAAAAAGTGTACCAGACAACAACAACTCAAGTTTGAAAAGAATTTTTTTCCCTTTTCTTTAATAATTTTAGTGTGGATATACTATTATTAAGACAATTACTCTTAGTATTTTTTGAATGTTCAATTAATAAAGATTAAATAGAAACTAAATCTCTTGGAATTTAATTTTTTTAAGGTTAATATTTAATTGGATGAGTCTACCACGTGTGACGAACAACGTTGAACACCACTAACGATGAACACCGTTGAACATCATTAAATTAATTAATAAAGATTAAAATTTTTAAGGACTCAACATACAATTAACAAATTTTACAGAATGTCGAACATAATCATTTTCAAATACCAGTGGTTTTTCTTGTAGAAGTTAATTATGAAGGATATCAAACAATTTTTTTCTCGAACATAAATGAATGAGGTACCGTTCCCGATTAAGTCTTGATTCTAATTTGTTCACTGTTGTTTTCATCTGACAATCCAAGACAGAATTCTTATTATCGGAGGGCACAATCTCAACATACATGTTCTTAATCTAGTCTTCTTCTCGTTTCAGGAAAAAGGAAAGAAGAAACTTCAAAATATAGAATAATCTACTCATGTATATCAAGTAAAAATTATATTCCCAAAAGAAATTTTGCCTCTTGACTCGAGTTTGATGGTGTTTGGTGAATCTTGTAAATTTGCTGGAAACTTTAGTTACAATGAAGATGTTTGATACCTAGTTTTTCATACTTCGAATGGAAGAAAGAGAAAGAATAAATTTATATTTTTAATCCAAAAATTAAAAGATGTTTATAATATTTTGGACAAAATTGATAGATTGTTTGAGTTTTAGGGAGTAAAATTTTTATTTGTTCAAATAACGTCATTGTTTTCGTTTATTTTTAACAGTCAGGGTTCCAATATAGAAAAATGCGTAACATTAGATAACATTTTGCTAAAAAAAAGTTTGGGTACTAAAATAAAAATACGAAAATAGGTGAGGTACTAAATATGTAGTTTACCCTTATTAAAAAAATAAAAAAATTGATATATATGAAAAATAATTTAATTGAGTTTTTGTTTTTTTAAAATAATTATTAATTGCATGTTAAATCATTAAAATTTTTAATCTTTATTAATTATTTTAATGGTGTTTATCGGTGTTTATTATTAGTGGTGTTCAGCGGTGTTCGTAGTACGTTGTAGAATTTTCTTATTTTAATTATATTACTGTTTATTTTTTTAAAATCAATTTAAATTGATTCTTTCCCATTTTCAATATAATGCGGTTTGGTTAAACTAATTGCTTCACGTTATCATTTTTTTAAGTTAAAAAAATAGAAAACAATTGTTTCGGACAATTATTTTCTGTTTTTAAACAATCAATTTGTTTAAAATAAATGTTTATCCTTCGTTTGTTTTTTTTATATATATTTGGAGGTTTGGTTTGTTTTTAATATAAGGTACAACGGGGACGAAAATTGATGAACACCACTAACGATGAACACCATTAATTTTTTTAAAAAATTTTAAAAACCTAAAGGATTAAAATTATAATTAAAATTATCTCTTAAAAAATAAAAATCAAATTTAACAGTTACTTTATAATATATTTTTAATAGGTTAGAATCAAATATACTCAATTCTCCTAAACTCTAGCAAAATCAATCCCTTAAAAAAATAGAAATCAATTTATAATTTTTAATAGATTAGAATCAATAATATGAGAATTGGGTATATTTGATTCTAATCTATTAAAAAATTATAAACCAATTTCTATTTTTTTAAGATATTGATTTTGTTAGGGTTTAGGAGAATTGTGTATATTTGATTCTAACCTATTAAAAAAATATTATAAAGTAATTATTAAATTTGATTTTTATTTTTTAAGAGATAATTTTAATTATAATTTTAGTCCTTTAAATTTTTAATTTTTTTTTAAAAAATTAATGGTGTTCATCGTTAGTGGTGTCCATCAATGTTTATCGCACGTGGTAGACTCATCCTCAATATAATATCTTTTAAAAAATACAATTGTTTACAATCAATGGGAAAATCAGCAGAATAATTGAAAGTTGGCAGCAGCAAAGGACCAAGTGGGCCCATTTGTGTAAAAATTGTATGTAAAAGCAATGGTAGAAGCTCAAATGGTAGACGCTTATTGATTTTTACCCATTTTATGAGGCCCTATGAGAGTGGGGCTCTAGCACGCACTCAGGGTGCTCCTGCTTTTTTCTTTAATATATTGAATTGTTATAAGAGTAGTGTCTATTTAATTTTTTAGTCTTTTCTAATAAAGCATAGACATCGTGTAGAATTAGTTTTCGAATTTAGGTCAACTGAATGAATTACATCATCTTTTATCACTAGAACAACAAGGGGTGAACATGGTGCTCCTACTCTTAGCCGGGCCTGTACACGAGACAAGATTTAATATAGTCAAGTCTTGTTTACTATGGATAAGAGAAATAATAATTATAAACGTATAAACAATGAAGAGCATAAATACAAAATATGTCATGCAATAGTTACAATGATGACAACAAATGTTACATCTACCCAAAAATAAATTTCTCTCATAATTGTAAAGGATAAGTTATACCCTATTCTTATAGAACCAAGTGTTTGGTATAAAAAAACGTTATTCTATAAGAATTATTAACTAAATATAAATACCTATTAAAAAAATCAGACTACCAAGTAGCCCACAACTATTAGAATTACAATAAAAGTTTAACTTTATTATCAATCAAGATTCGTGTCAATATGTAACATTATTATTTTTCCAATAACACCCTATGAAATAAAGTTTTTACTGTCAATTAATTCCACATTATTTCCTCTCAATTAATGATTGTAATTCTCATTTTTTTCGTTTTTTAGGGACTCGTTTTTTGTCTGTATTAAGAAAATACCAATATACAATATCTTACAATAAAGAAATAGTGAAGAATTTATAGAAATAGATTAAATTATTCTACAAAATTCAGTTACCTTATTGTTGAAAAATGTTTAATCCAAATGATGTAATTTCTTCCTCAAAAAGAAAAAAACTAGTAAAATATTAATATTAACATTAAAATAAAAATACGTTTTATAAAGAAAAAAAAAGCAAAGCATATTAATTGCATATTTGCAGTCCAAGATAATCCCCAGAAAATACAAATAAAAGAATTCCTTCAAAAGAATTGATGGTCATAAATGGTTTGTCATTTTGCATGAAAAGGCATCTTCTTCTTCGTCATTTGTAAGAATAAAATCCAATCAAAACCCACCACCAACAATTCAATGAATTCTTATCTTTATCACCCTTTTTCTCCATCTTTTTCACACCATGTGAAGATATCAAAATTTAAATTGATGGTTTTGACACCTGTCCTTTTTTAATTAGAGGAATCTCTAGAGGATAATAAAAATATAAAAATATCTAGTATTATTAAACACTTTATTTTTTTAACACAATACTTAATTTTACTCATAATTCTTCCAAAACATCCAAAGCAAAAGTAATTGTACGTGAACAAATTAGATTTTTTTTTATCACAAAGAAACTAACTCCAAACTAGTATTTCAGATACATATTTTTGTATATATGTATATATATATAGATATAATGATATGATTAAAATTTTATATGTTAAATAATATTAAATAATTTTAAAATAGTGATTAATACATTCGGTTTGATAGAAAAATACGATTTTATGTTATGAATATTTACCTATGTGGATGTCTATAATGATAAAAACTTTATCTAAGAGATTTGACTTACTTTATCATTAGGAATATTATTTACATTAATTAGAGTTTAATGTATTATGTACTTTTTATGCCTATAAATAAATTAAGGCATTGTACATAAGTCTAGTTTCGATAGTAATACGAATCTCCATCTTTCTCTCATCTTTTTATTATTTTATTCTTATTTGTTTTCTTCTTTATTTTATTCACAATACGTTATCAGCACGAGTGCTCTAATCAAATAGAAAAATCATGCGTTTGAAACAAGACGGAAAAAGAAAATTGAATCGAAGCACATGCCATTAAAGGCATTAGAAAAACACATGCAAAGTGGTCTCGTGGCCAATGTTCGGCATTGTTAAATTTATTTATGTTTGTATATATATTATATATGTAATTATGTTTCTAATGTTTTGATCAATAACATGTGATTTTTATCATTATTTTTCGAGGGGTTAGATCGAATGAGCAAGATTGTGCTTTACACAAAATCCACATGTGACTTGTAGATGCCCACAAAACCAAATTCCCACACCACCTGTGACTTGTAGATGCCCACAAAACCACTCTACAAATAAGCAAGAATTCTTGTTCTTCTTGTTTTTTTGAGGGATTTGATCTAATTATTTTTATCTTTTTTCTTTTCGTAGATTTTTATCTTTGTTCTAATTATTTCGATCCATTGTTTGAAGTCTGGTATGATTAACCACCCCGTGGTCATTATTATATTTATATTATATTATAGTTTAAAATTAATATCTATTTTTGTTATTATTTTTATGAGAGTTTACGTTTTTAACCATGTTTTGAGTTTTACATGAGTTTAAATAGCTTGGAAAGAGACGTGATATAAAGGGATTATGAGAAGCTGTCTCGGTCATTTACTATGTCTCCATCGTCCTCGAGAGGAAAATCATTATTGGTAAACTCTATTTTTCCCTTTTCCCTTAAACTATGGTTTTAAAGTGCGATAAATCACGATAATTTTTAATCTACAAGAATATTGTTATAAAATCCATATTTACTTGAAAGCGAATAATTCTCATGTGTCGAAAACTCGACTATTGATTTCTCCCAAGTTCAAGTTACGGAAATTCGTCTTGATCCAAAAATATTTGTGAGAGGCATTCCCTAAAGTGAATGCAAGCATGATGTTTATTCCACGCGATTATCAGACATGTTTCATTCCCTGAAGTGAATGCAAACATGGTAAATCATTATTCAATTAGTGACATAACTTCGATATAATCCAAATATATTGGTTGGACATTCCGTTCTACGAGGCTATTGGTCTCAAATGAGGTTTTTAAAGGACCTTGTAGACTGGTTTAACAATGTCGCGTATGAGGATTAAATCTTTGTTCTCTGTAACAAGGATATGTTAACACTTCACTTTTCACAAAAAAAATGTTGTCCTCAGACACAATATCGTGAAAAACGTTTCAAAGGCCCATTGGCTCTACTCCGTTCCCTGAAGTGAATGTGAGATTATATTATGGAAAGAATAAAAGCCACATTAGAAGTTGTGGTCGTGGTCGAGGCTATGAATATAGACATGGAAAATATGGCCATCTTAAGAATACTTCTACCTACCGGTAGTGAAGTTATAAGGATGACACGAGTGATAAAGATCATTATAAGAAAGTGAAATCCTTTTACCAATATGATGTTATAAACCATTAGTCTCGTACTTATCGTACGTTGGAAAAAAACAATCATTGAATGATAAAGGAAAGAAAATAAAAGCAAATTTTGTTTGTGAAAATGATGAAGATGATATTGCTCCAACTCATTTGGATGTTGTTGGTCCAACTCATTTAGACATTGTTGATGTTGGGTTTTTAGGTGCTCGATTCCTTCAACCGTTCTTGCTCGCCAAGTGGTGGAGAAGTGGAATTTTGGGTGTAAGAGGTGTGTAAGCTAAAAAAATAAAGACAAGATGATTTATAGTGGTTCAACCTTCTAACCAAGGTCTACATCCACTACCTTAGCTTCCCACTAAGGATTTTTCAATCAATCCACTATTGATTCGCCCCCTTTTCTAGGCTTAGGAGGAAACCCTTACAAACCGATCAAGCTTTCTACCCAAAGCCTTGATCAAACCCTCTTTACAAAGAGATAAAAATAAGCAAACTCAAATCCCTCTAATAGGTATTTGTTTGCACAATTAAGCTCTCACCCAATCCTAAAACACTCGAGCAAATCTAACAATTTTGGCTCACTAGTGTTTGTTTATACAAAGAATTGACACTTAAGCACTAAGACACATTTTGATCATATGTTGTATTACAATTGAAGCATTAACAATTACTAGATGCTTGGAGGTCCCTTTTATACTCCTTTTGAGTTTGTAGCCGTTACTAGTCGTTGGGGTTGAATTGGAGCCGTTGGAGACTTCATTTCCCACCATAAATGCAGTTCTGCAGCTCTCCGTTTTGAAACACTCTTGAAATAGAAAGAGCCATTCTAGTCTAATGCAGCACCCGTATCAAAACGACCGTATCAAAACGCTTCTCCCCGTATCGAAACGCCCTGCATATAAAAGGTAGTTGGGAAATAGCCGTTGGGGGTTTATGACTGTTGAGGTCAATGCCACATAGGCGTATCGAAACGGAAGAGGCCGTATCGAAACGCTATGCAAAGATCTCTCTCAGATTAAAGCCCGTTTCGAAACCCATTACAAAAAGTTTTGCCATTGTAAAGGCCCGTATTGAAACACCTAGAGGCGTTTCGAAACGCCTGGATGATTTTGTTGAATTTGGCTTTGAAAACACTTAAAACCCTTTTGAAATAACCCATAAACATAATTTCAAGTTCTTTGGACTTAGAAATGGTTTTGAATTCTTTTTTACTTTGTCCAAAACATTTTTCAATTATTATATCAAAACATTAGTTCTACAATATCCCATTTTTGATATAATAAAACCAACTTGAAAAATTGTTTGAGATTCTCCCTCTTTAAGTTTAAAAATGTGAATAAGAGATGAAAAATTTAAAATAAAGTAAAGCTCCCCCTTATTCATTTGAAAATGCAATTTTTCAAAACATTTCTCCCCTTTTTGTTATATCAAAAAGAATTTAAAACACTTTTAAGCTTAAAATAACAATAGAGGTTTAGATTTTGAAAATATTAAAATATTTGGTTTTAAAATGGCTCCCTCTTACTCAAAGCATCATCAAAATGTTAGTCCAACATATGTCATAATCTAGTTGAAATAAAAAATAAATCAAATTTAACAAATAAAGCAACTAGATTTTTACCACACTTGAACACGAGGATGTGAAGCCTTCCCTCTTCAAGTGTTTTTCTTTGTGTGCATGGAGCTCCCCCTCAATGTTTGACTTGTTGATCACTCTCCATCACACCTAGTAAAAGAAAATCAAGTAATTTTTGGTAATTGCTTTGGATCCATAGACGTTAGTAGCACAAAGTTTAGTCCTCTTAGGAATCCATTTTTCAATTTCATCTTTTTTAGTTGAAGTGGTTAGTCCTTTTGGGACCCAAACACTTCTAAAACATTTACCATTTACAAATCTAGGAGCACTAGTTTGTCTTACATAAAAGTTTGATTTTCCATCATTATTTTTCTTTTCAAGCTCCTTGAAAATCAAATCTTTTTCTTCTTGAACTTTATGAAGCAAATTTTGTAAATCAAAACATTTTTGTTCAAACTCTTGGAGTTTTGCTTCAAGTTCAATTTTGGTTTTAGAAATCAAGTCATTTTGAATTTTCAAATTTGAAACCACTTTCTTGTTTTTCAAAATGTGATTTTTAAATTCTAAAACCAAATTGTCATAGGCATCTTGTAATTCATCAAAAAAATATGAACATGAAGTAGATGAATTAGAAGTTACCCTTGAATCTTCTTCGATGGCCATAAGGCAAAGGTTGGCTTATTCATCATCGGTGGAGTCTTCATCACTCCAAGTAGCCACATATGCCTTCTTCTTATGGCTTGAAGTGCTTGCCCTCTTCTTCTTCATGGATTCTCGTTCAAGCTCTTTCAAGGCTTTCTTCATGTAAGGGGCACACTTCTTGAAGAGATAAACTATCTCTTCTTCTTCATCCTCCTCTTCGCTTGAATCTACATGATGGCATGTGAAAGATTTGAGAGCAATGGCATTTGTGTCGATGCCAAGCCCTTTGAGCTTCTTCTCCCTCATAGCTCTAATCTCTTCCCTCTTCTTCTCCTCTTTTTTGTTTTTCTTCATAATTTGGTGAGTGAGAAGTGACCCCATGATATCATCAAGCTTCAAAGTCTTGAGATTCTTGGCTTCGATGATGGCAGTTCTTTTTTAGTCCTATGACTCGGGAAGGGAGTAATTGAGCTTTCGGACAAGTTTCTCTACCAGGATGGCTTCTCCATAACCTTTAAGTCCATTGGTGATGGTGGAAAACCTATCAAACATCTTCTCAATGTCCTCTTCCGGATCCATCTTGAAGTTTTCATACGCTAGGTTGAGGAGCCCGATCTTGGTTTCCTTTACTTCGTTTGTCCCCTCGTATGTAACTTCGAGCTTGTCCCAAACATCCTTGGCACTCTCACAAGAAGACATCTTATCATAGATGTTGGGGCCAAAAGCACAAAAAAGGATGTGCAAGGCTTTGCAATTAAGCTCCATCTTCTTGCGATCTTCGGCACTCCAATCCGCCTTGCTTTGTTGAGGCACGAACGAACCATCTTCTACTATGTCCCAAAGCTTGTAGTCCTTTGACTTTATGAAGAACTTCATCCTTGTCTTCCAATGGGCATAGTGTGTTCCGTCGAAGAAGGGTGGTTTATCGATGGATTGCGCCATTGATCCGGTTGTTAGAAATGTTGATCGAGCTTTCCGGATCTTCTCAATAGGATGTTAATCTTCTTCAATTGAGCCAAGCTATGATACCAATTGTTGGGTTTTTAGGTGCTCGATTCCCTCAACCGTTCTTGCTCGCCAAGTGGTGGAGAAGTGGAATTTTGGGTGTAAGAGGTGTGAAAGCTAAAAAGAATAAAGACAAGATGATTTATAATGGTTCAACCTTCTAACCAAGGTCTAAATCCACTACCTTAGCTTCCCACTAAGGATTTCCGATCAATCCACTATTGATTCGTCTCCTTTTCTAGGCTTAGGAGGAAACCCTTACAAACCGATCAAGCTTTCTACCCAAAGTCTTGATCAAACCCTCTTTACAAAGAGATAAAAATAAGCAAACTCAAATCCCTCTAATAGGTATTTGTTTGCACAATTAAGCTCTCACCCAATCCTAAAACACTTGAGCAAATCTAACAATTTTGGCTCACTAGTGTTTGTCTATACAAAGAATTGACACTTAAGCACTAAGACACATTTTGATCATATGTTTTATTACAATTGAAGCATTAACCATTACTAGATTCTTGGAGGTCTCTTTTATACTCCTCTTTGAGTTTGTAGCTGTTACTAGCCGTTGGGGTTGAATTGGAGCCGTTGGAGACTTCATTTCCCACCATAAATACAGTTCTGCAGCTCCCCGTTTCGAAACGCTCGACCCCATTTCGAAACACTCTTGAAATAGAAAGAGCTGTTGCAGTCTGATGCAGTACCCGTATCGAAACGCCCTTGGCCATATTGAAACGGCCGTATCAAAACGCTTCTCCCCGTATCGAAACGCCCTGCATTTAAAAGGTAGTTGGGAAATAGCCGTTGGGGGTTTATGACCATTGAGATCAATGCCACATATGCGTATCGAAACGCTATGCAAAGATCTCCCCCAGATTAAAGCCCATTTCGAAACGTTTTGCCACTGTAAAGGCCCGTATCGAAACACCTAGGGGCGTTTCGAAACGGCTGGATGATTTTGTTGAATTTGGCTTTGTAAACACTTAAAACCCTTTTGAAATAACTCATAAACATAATTTCAAGTTGTTTGGACTTAGAAATGGTTTTGAATTCTTTTTTACTTTGTCCAAAACATTTTTCAATTATTATATTAAAACATTTGTTCTACAGTTGATTTTCTTATAACCATCGAAAGGGAATAAATCATCTTCTAATTATTCTCATAACTTTGAAGAGAATTTTTTATCTTTTATTTATTTTACTTTATGTTTATTTATTTTACACATTAATTATTTATGTTTTATATTTATATTTATTTATTTTGTTTAACATGATTACTTATCAAATACAGTTTATGGTGACGATTTATGCTTAGCAGAAGCATAAGATATATTTTGCCCATCTAAATGCAAGGAAAAAATGTGAGTACTATATCTCAAAGTACTAAAAATATTGATGCTCTGGAAGACTAATAAGTTCTTAAGAGAAAGCACATTATGAAAAGTGCAGAATTGCGAATATTGCAATAATTACCGCTGATGGTAATAATATCGTCACCAGTAGAAGTGAAAATTTTAAGAGAACAATATGAGTTCGCAAAATATCCCTTTGGAAATTATAGATAACATATGTTATCAATTGACATTTGAAATAAGCCAATGTGATAGCCAAAAAGTCAGTTGAAAGCTCTAGAAGAGCTATATAATGCTACCAAAAGATAATTTCAATTGAAAGCTCCGAAAGAGCTAAATATATTCCTATTCAAAGGAACAATTTTGATGGTCTTACTAGACATGTACGACTAAGATTGAATTACATGTTATGGTAAACAAAAAGTTTACAAATTCAGAGATATATACACACATATATATAGTTGGCATGATTGGTTAGACCATCCTGATCAATAATGGTGCATAAATTATTGAGATTTACATACAAATGTATTAAAAGAACCTTGAGTTCTTGTGGTGCTTATTTTCAAAGGAATTGATTAAATTTCACTTATTAAAGAACATGAAGTTCTTGTGTTGCTTAAAGGAATTGATTAAATTCCACTTACTAAAAGAACTTGAAGTTCTTGTGTTGTTTGTTCCCAAAGGATATAGTTGATCCCACTTACTAAAACAATTAGAACTTGAAGTTCTTGTATTAAAGTTGAGACTGCATGTCTTGCATATCTGAATGAAAGATGGGCTCATATATCCACAAATGTGGAAAGTTTTATATGATTTTAGTAGATGCATCTACATTGTTTTATCAACTTACAACCAGAAGTTTGTGAGATTGATTCTAAAAGGATTCAAATTATGCAATTAGACTATTCATCTTGCAAAAGCTTGTGTGTTTATATTTTAGGCTATATCAGTACTTACAAAGCCTATTGGTTGTGAAAATACAGTTTAGCAAACTTTTAATTAGATGCCTCCTCTTTAATAGCTAAACTATGAGAACAAAGCAATTATTTTTCATATGGTATTTCACATATAGAAACATTTATACGCATTAAGCCAACGAGTTATAATAAACCTCCCATTATGATTTGACTTTTGGTTAGAAGTCATATTTTCCATTTTAGAATTTTGAATGTGCGATACATTGTTGAATTTGCTCCACCACAACACATAAAATGGGTAAATAAAAAGGGTTGAGAATATATATTAAGTATGGGTCTCCTTTTATGTTTAAATTCTAAAACATTAATTCGAGAATCATTTATGACATGATTTTTCTCAACTTTAGGGGGAGATAATAATTAGTTGGATAAAGAATAATTTCATAAGATAATTCATGTTATTACATGTCAACTGCCAGACATATTTACTGACCCAGTGAGAGTAACTAAGTCTCATATATCAACTGAAATGCTCTAAACTTGAATTACATGTTAAAGTGAACATATGCAAATCATGTATGAAGCATGAAAATTGGTTCCAATGATCAAAATTCTCGTAAATGAAAAATAGTATGAGATGGTCATATATTGGAGGCGGGTGCTCCTGAAGAGACCCACGGCATAACTAATAATAAAACTCTTGAAAAGTTTCAGGTACCTAAAATAAAGATTGAAATCTTGAAGAGATTTCGATGAGTTATGTCGCTACGAGAATAGAACCAAAATAGAGAAGTTGTCGACAACGATTTTGCAAACAATTTTACCTAGAATACTTCTACAGAAGTAAAGAAAGAAAATGAGAATCTTGTATAGAAATCTATCTAGAAGTATAAATATTGAATTGGATAATGTAAAAAGACGCTTTGAACTTCTAAAAGAGAAGTATTTGGATCAGCAGTCCAAACACCTAAAAGTGTAATGCAAGTGAGACACTAATAAGTAGTCGTAAATACGACTTGAATTATGATTTATGAAGAGTTTTAATTACTTCATGGTGGATGTAATTACTTTGGCAGTTATGAAATATATTACATGCTTTTAATTATTTATGGATCCATATTTATCCTTAAAGGATTTAAAATGCTAGAAGCATTTGAAAATTTCGGAAGAAATTTATTTAGATATGTCCTCTTGAATATTCGTATTTTGGTGCATTTGGTATAATCGCCTTAGTGGGTACTAATTGAGGAAATACTATAAGAATGATCATATTTATTTATGTGTTTTATAAAGGAGTTTGGATCAAGATTCATTATATCATTAACACTCCTAAAGAGCTTCAAATTGGAAACTCGTAAAGAGCTTTCAAAGTATTTGAGAAAAAGAATCTTGAGATGTGGCTTTGTCTCGACCTAAAGATCGAGCACTTAAATATGCATTTTTGTCTATGAATGGACATAAATTGAAAGAATCTTAAAGAAGATTCAATATGGATAAAACATATCTGTTGTAAGATTCTTGGATGTGAACAAAGATAATTATATCTTTTCTTGGTCTTGAGGCACCATATATTAGTTGGTCAAGAAATATCCATGGATATACAAAGATCATTACCTTTAGATCTTCAAACATTCGTCGATGCCTCTTCAAATCTTGTTGAAATAATTGTTATGCACGAGGCAAGCTAAAAATGTGTTTGGCTAAGACCATTGACCCAACATATCTAGAAGATATGTGATTTACTTTCACAAGTTATGATACAAATACTATCTTGTGTAGAGATAATGAAAGGTGGATACATCATGGAACATATTACTCCAAAGTTCCATCCCTCACGATCTTTAAAAAATAGTATTTAATATTGAATTATCAATATTCAAAGAACTTATGTGATGTTTTCATGATGGAAGTAAATACGCGTTGCACTCTTTTTCCCTTAACCGAGGTTTTGTCCCAATGAGTTTAATGCAGGAGATTTGATTTACTTTATCATTAGGAATATTATCTCCATTAATTTAAGTTTAATGTATTATGTACTTCTTATGCCTATAAATAGATGAAGGCATTGTACACAAGTTTAGTTTCGATAATAATACGAATCTCCTTCTTTCTCTCATCTATTTATTATTATATTCTTAGGGCACATGTTAAGATGTATTTAATAATATTAATTAAGTAGAATATTCTATTGTTGCATTTAATATGAAACATTTAATAAGAATCTCATTTAAGATGATTCTTTACTTATTTAATTAATTTAATAATATTAATTCTCATATTGAGTTGTTTAAGTGTTTAGGGTGTATGACTTTTATTTATGGTTTAG
Source organism: Hibiscus tridactylites (assembly GCA_958450335.1). Taxonomy (NCBI): domain Eukaryota; kingdom Viridiplantae; phylum Streptophyta; class Magnoliopsida; order Malvales; family Malvaceae; genus Hibiscus; species Hibiscus tridactylites. The sequence continues at coordinate 66,327,498 of OY288285.1, read as the reverse complement.
GGTTTTGTTTAGGGTTTAGTGTTTTTTATTTATGGTTTTAGGTTTCACGTTCATGATTTTTTATGGTTTATGGTTTATGGTTTGGGTTTAGGGTTTTGTTTAGTGTTTATGGTTTAGAGTTTATGGTTTAATGTTTTTGTTTAGGGTTTTCTTTAGGGTTTAGTGTTTTTGTTTAGGGTTTAGGGTTTAGGGTTTTATCTAGTGTTTATAGTTATATATACACTTTGATCCAAGGATTTTAGGTTTTAGGGCTTTGTTTAGGGTTTAGGCTTTGTCTAGGGTTTAGGGTTTATGCTTCTTGTTTAGGCTTTAGGGGTTTTAAGGTTCAAGGTTCAAGGTTTAGCTAACCTACGCCCTAGGGCATAAGTTAATGTATAATTAATAATACTAATCAAGTAGAAGATATATTGTTGCATTTAATATGAAACTATTAATAATAATCTCCTTTAAGAGGATTCTTTGATTATTTATCTCATTTAATAATATTAATTCTCACATTGTGTTTAAATGTTTAGGGTTTAGGGTTTTTGTTTATGGAGTATGGTTTAAGGTTTTGTTAGGGTTTAGGGTTTTTGTTTAGACTTTATAATTTAGGGTTCAATGTGTTTGTGGTTCATGAATCATTGTTTAGGGTTTAGGTTTTTTGTGTTAGAGTTTATGGTTTTTAAGGTTTATGATGTTTTTGTTTAGGGTTTGTTTATTGTTTAATGTTTATGGTTTAGGGTTTAGAGTTTTTGTCTAGGGTTTTGTCTAGTATGGTTTTTGCTTAGGGTTTAGGGTTTTGTTTAGGGTTTATAGTTTTTGTTTAGTGTTTAAGGTTTAGAGTTTATGGGGTTTTAGGGTTTATGAATCAATTAATCTCTAAACCCCAAACAAAAACTCTAACACATAAAACCCTAAACCCCAAAACACCTAAAACATAAACAACCCTTAAACCCTAAATAAAAAATCATAAACCATAAATACAACCCCATAAAATCCTAAACCATAAACAAAACAACAAACCACAAACCCTAAAACCATAAACAAAACCCCTAAATCGTAAATACTAAACAAAAAAAAACTATAATGCCTCAAGTTGAGGGCCGGAAGATAACCGGATTAGTCAAGCCGAGTCGGGTTAAGTTTAAATTGGAGAAAAAAACTAATTTTTAACACACCTAAAAGTGTTTTAAAAGAGAAAAAGGCAAAAAAGAGATTTTGTAATTTTAAAAAGGGTTTCTGATAGCTATCATCTTCTCCAACTTGTTTTTCATGTTAAAAAAAACCTCTCATAACCCCATTTCACTATTCCATTTCCCCAAGCTCTCAATCCAAGTGATTTCTTCAAGGTAATTGATTTCTTAACTTGGTTCATCTTCCTTGAGTCATAAATGTTGAGATTTTTGCAAAACTTATGGTTTAAACATATTTTGATTTTTAAGGTTTGGTTTGAAATGAAAAGAAGTTTATGAGTTTTCGTTTGGGATGACTATGGCTGAGTTTGAGTGTGTTTTAACTTTGTTTTATTACTAAAATAACATGAAAATGATGGGTTGTTATAGAAAACCCGAAATGGGTATTGTGGGTGATTTTGGGAGTTGAAAATCTTGAGTTTTTGATGAGTTTTGGGTCTAAATGACAGCTGAAGGTTTGATAGCTTTGAGTTGATGTTTAGGGATGTTAACAGGTAATTTTTTTATGGTAAATTCGTTGGGTGTGGCTGCGAGTAGTTTGGGATTGAATTGATATGTTTCGGGTGAAATTTAGGGCTTGAATCGTTGTGTGTTGTTGCAAGATTGTTGAGTTCCAGATTTTTGATGTGTCTGTAAGTGTATTAGTGTTCTAATGTTCAGTTTTTGGTTGCTTAAAACAGAGGAATCAGATTCGGGCTTCGTGGACAGAAATCTTGGTAGTTCGGAGGCTTGATTCTGCATCTTGGACATCGTTTGTGTGTTGGCTGGTGAGTGGATTGATTTTAAAAGCCTTAACGTGGTTAAGGGAATGTTTTGGGAGTTTGGATTGAGCTTTAAAGGCCAATCCAATCTCAAGAGTAAGTTTTAAAGGTTTTATGCAATTAATCCGTGTTTTATGATTCTTGATGCAACGTGAACATGTCATGTTGATAATGTGTTAGTTTGCGTTGTTATACATGTTGAGACTTATGACTTGTGTTTATACTTGCATTGTGAGTACATGCTTTGCATGGAAGTTTGAACATGGTAAGTGGTTCAAGCATCGGTAATGCTTGTGCTTGTGAATAAGTATATTGACACGTGTTGAGTTGTTACTGGATATAATTGATCGATCAATAGGATTATAGTGCACTCGAGGTAAAAGTCGTGCGTGGCCTTAGTGATGCTAGATTCCACTAAGGAAGAGTACGGTGATGTGAAATTCCACCGGAAGTTATGCTTTGCTAGACGAGTGAGTACGGTGATGTGAGATTCCACCGAAGTGTTTAGTGGGTTTGAGAAACTATCCGCATATCCAAGTAAAAACGATGAATGTCAATATACTCATGATGCTTTAATTCTCATGTTAAGCATGTTGTTGATTCCGTCTATTATGCTTATGCATTGTTGGTTACTTTACTTGCGTTATGAGAATGAGCATGTGGTAAGCCTATGGCTTGTGGTTGCATTCAGTAATTGCACGTGAAGGTAAATGCATGTTATTATGTGTTCAAGCATGTGGAAATGATTTGGAAATGGTTTTGGGTTTCAAGCAAACTACGTTTTAAAACTGCATTGTTGTATCTACCGTTTTGAGCGCCGCTCACTGAGCTTAAATGCTTATGCTCTCTTTTCCAACAATGCAGGCCCTTAGACCTTCGGAGCAGCTCGGGGAACAAGGGAGAATCCAAGGGAGTTTGGTTTGCTCAAGTATGAGTTTAGACTTCAATAATTAGTATTAAGCAATGAGATAGGACCTTTATGTTTTGAGGTGTTGTTGGCATGTCTCTTGCTTTAGAAAAGTTTGTTTAGTTGTTTTGGGCTTGTATTGCCTTTCACCTTGTTGATTAATGCTTTTGTTTATCTTTTGGCTATGTTGGTGAATGCTATGTATGCTTGTTTTCTCTAAGAATCTTGCCTTGTTGTTTGTTGCATCGTTAAGTGTTTAAATTGATTTATATGTATATCCATGGATGCCTTGTGTTATATGTGTACTTATATGTTGCTTAGATGTTTGTTAAATGCCTCTAGTGTTGAGTCCTTTGTACTTTTAACAGCTAAAACTTGTTTTGCAGGGCAGGGCGTATCGATATGCTCAAGGGCGGTATCGATACAGTCTCTTGTTTTGGGCAAGGCGTACCGATACGTGGGGGCATATCGATACCCAAAATGCTCTTTGAAAATCTGAGAAATTGACGAGATTTTGGCGTATCGGTACGGGTCCCGGGTGTATCGGTACGGTCTTCGTAGTTGACCAAGGGAAGTTGACCGTTGAGGGTGTATCGATACCAGCCTTGAGGGTATCGATACAGTTTCCCTAGGTTTGACTTGGGGTGTTGACCGAGTACAGGCGTATCGATACGGTTCTTTAGCGTATCGATACGACCTGTTGTAAAATTGAAAAGGGTTAACTTAATTGTCTGTTTTGTTTGTTTTGTATCCATGTGTGTTTTCCGCTGCGTGTCCCCTCACATAGGATATAATTAATGCATCTAGACAAGATAACTTTAAAAGAAATTTTCTAGGGTTGCTAATCGGAGTGGAGCCTTAACGGGTTTCGCTTCGGTTTTCCCCGTGTAACCCATTCAATGCTGTCTGGCGTCTAAGCTGGGTCGAGGGGGTTACAGAAACCGAAAATAGGATTGTGCCAAAAACCTGACAAAACGAAATCAAAATCGAAATCCGAAAAAATCGATTCGAAAACATGGTTAATTGAACCGAAAAAAGTTACTTTTGGTAAAAAAAAATTAAATATTATTTCAATTTAGATACTGTTCGTAGTTTTGAACAAAAGCGAGTAACCGAACCGACCAGTTGCATAATATATAATATATAATATATGAAATATGCATATTTATACAATTATATTGGAAAAAATCTAGCGTTATTGTTAATTTTTTCTCTTCCTCAAATATTTTTATTGTTTTGGAAAGTGAAAATTTAGCGGTAATTTTTAATATATTTCCCTCCCAAATATTAGCGGGTTTATTTTACTTTGGGAAGTAAAAAATTCAACCTTAATTGTTAATTATTTCATATTCTCAATTTCATACATTAATATTTTTCTTCTTCAAATATTTCAAAATTCAAACTCTAGCTTATTTTTCACTATGTTATTAGATTTGATATTTTTAATAAGGAAAGTTAATAAACCATTACCCGAACCGAATATTTCGGTTAACCAGTCAACCGGTTAACCGGTTTAATGGTTAATGTTTAGGGTCGAGAATTAAGCAACCTGAATTTATCGGTTATTCGAAATAATTTTCTAACGGTTAACCGAACCCGATTTTGCACACCCTAACTGTAAACACTAAATCCTAAAACCTAAAAAAATCTAAACCCTAGACAAAAATCCTAAACAAAAACCATAAACCCTAATACCTAAAATCATTGGATCAAAACAAAACCTTAGACAAAACCCTAAAACCCTAAAACCATAAGCCATAAACAAAATCCTAAATCCTAAACCTTAAACAAAAAACCCTAAACCCTAAACAAAACTCATAAACCATAAACAAAAACTCTAGACCTTAAACACTTAAACATCTTAATGTGAGAATTAATATTATTATATTAGTTAAATAATCAAAGAATTTTCTTAAATAAGAATCTTGTTAAATGTTTTAAATTAAATGTAATAATAATATTTTTTACTTAATTAGTGTTTTTAAATACACCTTAACCTATGCCTAGAGCATAGGCTAGAAAAGCCAATTAAGTTTTAACAAAATTTAAATCTTAATTGTTTCTAAAAAGTTTGTAAAATTAAAGTAATTTTACATTAACGTAAATATTTTTTTGAAAAATACATAAAGCTAAAAAAAATGTTTTCCAACGTTTGACTGAGTAGTCATTTTAACTTTTATCTTTTTTAAAGCAATTCAACCATCAACTTTTTCATATTATTAGAAAATGGGAGGGTAAATATTTTATATTCTCTGGTTGTAGTGAATTGGGGAAGAGAACAAATTCTTTTAGTTTCTCTAGGAGATTCTAATATCTTGGGCACACAAATGCCTAAAAAATATAATAAATTTATGGAGTATTATTGAACACCAATCCAGAAAAAATGGGAGGGTAAATATTATTAGATAAAGAAGTAAAAGAAAAACAATCAAATAAAGTGCATTTTGTCAAAAGGAATCTCTGGCATGCCTCTTTTCCCATAGGTCAAGGCCATGGGGCACTTGATGGATAATTTTGAATTAAATTAATTGGTCATTCTTCACATTTCCTTATTCTTCCTTCTAATAGAATGAGAAGGAATAATGAGGGAGACATTTATATTTTTTGGCTTCACTATAAACTAAATGTTTAATTTTTAATTTTTTTATAATAAATGTCTAAAGAATTTTTTGGTCGAAATAAATACTTAATATTTCATATTAATCCATTTTAAAATTAATGAATTACACAAATTAATTACCCAATTATAGTCGGACACGTGGCTTTTAGTTTTTATTTTAAAAAACAAAGGAAAAGAAAATAAATTAAAAATATCTTAAAATTTTAAAAAATTATAAAACACTCTCAAATCTCTAAAATCCCAAACCCCAAAATCTCAAATTTGTTGTCGTTGTCGTCGTCGATAGCCTCGTTGGACCCCATCACCACCGTTGTCAAAGGCCCCTGTCCATTTTCTCCGACCACCCATCAATTGTAACCGGTAAAAGGTGTCGACGACAACAACGTCAATTTTAAAATTTTTGAGTATTGAGATTTAGGGATACGAGACTTTTTTAGATATTTTGAGAAGTTTTAAATTTTTTAAACTATTTTCTTTTTTTCTTTTTTTGAAAAAAAATTAAAATAAAATACACATATCAAATTCTAATTGGGTGATGAGTTTTTTTAATGGTGTTATCTTAAAACAGTAATGGAATGAAACTTTAAGCATTTATTTCAGGCAAAAAATACTTTAAGCACCTATTACAAAAAAAGAGGTATAGTTTGAGCACATATTTTACAGTTAAGCCTTTATTTTTTCTACAAAAAATACAATCAATGATTAGTCGGTCAATAAATTAGACACCAGTAATTAAATTAAAAAAAACAAGAGCGTTAAAAGTCCTCAAACTTTTGCTTTTATGGGTGGAGATCTGATCATGCTAACGTCGCTTTTTTTTTTCTTTTTTTTTCAGTGGTGTCTTCATCTCTTGGGTAGTCCTGGTATTACGATGCCTAGAATGAGCATTGATGGAACTCGAAAATATATATATAAAAAAAAACGAGCCTCTATACATGCTGTATCTACTTGTATCGGCTTTACTCCAAATAAAATTTAGTTAAATAGGTCCATATCTGCAGACATGTCATAAACCTTTGAGCTCTCACGAAGATGATAGTTTGGTTAGAATTTGTTTGTTTGTTCTGATAAAATGGCGCCACATGACTTTGGCAGGTGATCAATTTCTTAATGCATTTTTGGGCATGTTGTTTGTGGCCTTGTGGACGGGTTGTAACCGGGTCTTATTCTCGGATCGTTTTTTCGACCTTCATTTGTATGCCTGTTTTTATATGAATGAAATTTTTATTTGATTAAAAAATTATTAATTTTAAATTAGTTGAAGTCACATGTCAGAGAGTTATCACATTACATTTTTAGAAAAAAATTATTTAAAAAATCTTAAAGAATTTATAAAAATTCTAAAATAACTTTTTAAAATTATAATATATATATATATATATTTAAAAAATATACAAACATAATGTGTCAAAATTGTAGTGTGTTACATGACAAAACAAACTCAGGAAATAAACAATAAAAGTTAACAATCAAAATTGGTAAAACGACTTAATTGATTCAATTTATCTTTCTTGATTTAAACTTTTTTTAACTAAAAAACATGTGTGGTAAACTGAAATACGATTTTATTTTCAGTAATAAAAATATAAAACACATTTGATTACATTTTTTATAGTAGAAACATGATAAATAAAATGAAAAAATTGTATTTATATGAATTCGAACCTAAGTCACATATTTAATATTTAAAATTTGTTGAAAATAGAGAATATCTTTGTGTATGCATGCATTCGAACTCTACTCAATTCATCAAGTTAAAAAACACTTATTTTGAATTTTTTAGTGAAAATAATTTTTTATTGTTTTTTAATTTTCTCAAGTTTCCATTTTCTAAAATAAACTGAAGCTTAAATATTTTAATAAAATTATAATGTTAAACATTTTGAATTATACATCAAATAAAATTTAAAACTACACATGGATTTTTTTATAATAAAACTACACATGAATTTTAATTTAATATTAATTTGATACAGGAAAATTAATGTGGTGTAAGGTATATAAAATCTATAAGTAATATGCACGTATAGCAAAAAATGAACCCGAGTACTCAAAGTCTTAGAAGTTTAACGTTGCAAAGACAATAAAACTTAATCCATGGTAACCTAAACTCTTTCTGTTTCGAAATTTACAGAAGATAATAATGTGTACTTGGAATTTCATGCTCATTCTTGTTGTGTGAAGGATGAAACTACTAGTTCGATAATTCTGCATGGCAAACAAGAAGGAGGTCTCTATACCTTCACTGGTGTTTCAGACTCTAGTTCAGCTCTCTCCTGCACAGTTACTCCTCCCTCCCCTTACTGGTTATGGCACCAACGGCTTGGTCACCCATCCAAAGAAGTGCTTCAGCATACACTCAAAAAACAATTAGTTTTAGATAAGCATACCATTTGTAAGGCTTGTCAAGCTGGCAAGAGTCATGTACTTCCATTCCATGATTCTACTACAGTGTATTCATCTGCTTTTGATCTAGTTGAAATAGACCTTTGGGGTCCTGTTGCTGAAAATTCAAATGAATTTCTCTACTATATTTCCTTTGTTGATCTTCATACGAGACACTACTGGATCTATTTACTTAAAAGGAAATCTGAGGCCTCTGCAGCCTTTCACTTGTTTCATGCCCTTGTGTGTAACCACTACAATAGCACCATCAAAGCTATTCAAACAGATGGTGGCAGTGAATTCTTTTTCCTTGACAATCTGCTTCCTCCTCTTGGCATTCAACGACGCATCACGTGTCCCTACACCTCTCAACAAAATGGTGTAGTGGAACGCAAGCACAGGCACATAACAGAAATGGCTCTCACTCTTCTTGCTCAAGCATCCATGCCATTGAAGTTTTGGTCCTATGCAGTTCTAACTGTTGTATACATTATCAATCGATTGCCCAGCAAGACACTTGGTCATATTTCACCCCATCAGCTGCTTACATCCAAGGTACCAGATTACTCCTTTCTCAAGGTTTTTGGTTGTGAGTGTTTTCCCCATTTGCGTCCTTTTCAACAACACAAATTATCCTTTCGATCCAAACCCTGCTTATTCCTTGGTTACTCCCCTAAACACCATGGCTATCAGTATGTTGATGACACTGAAAAAATCTATATCACTCGAAACATGGTATTTAATGAACACATCTTTCCCTTCTCATCTTCTTCTATGCCCACTTCATCCACTTCCACTTCTACACCACATTTTCCAAATATTCCTGGCTCTTCCATCACTCCACCTTCTCCTAATATACCTTCTCCTACTCCATCACCTACTCCAACACCTGACTCTCCTACTATACCATCTACTTCCACTATACATGTATCTCCAGATGTCTCCCCACCTGAAACTACTACTACTCAAAATGACAATTCCTCTTCAATAAACATTCCAGATCCTTCAAATCCCACTTCCATTACCTCTACTGATCCTACTGAACCTATGCACCCTCCTCAACCCACTGGTAACACTCACACTATGCTTACAAGGAGTAAACATGGTATTTTCAAACCAAAGATTTATCATGTTCAAGTGTATACTACTCCTACTACAGTTCATGAGGAGGCTTTTCAAGATTCAGCATGGTCTACTGCTGTTCATAATGAGTTCACTGCTCTCACAACAAATGACACATGGGACTTAGTTTCATTACCTATTGGGAAGCATGCTATTGGTTGCAAATGGATTTTCCGAATCAAACACAACCCTGATGGTACTGTGAATCGATTTAAAGCACGCCTTGTTGCAAAAGGCTATACACAAGTACCTGGCTGTGATTTCTTGGAAACATTTAGTCCAGTTGTTCATTTTCCTACTATCAACATTTTAATATTATTGGCAGTCACATACTCTTGGCCTCTTCATCATATTGATGTCAATAATGCCTTTTTGAAAGGCGATCTATCTGAGGTTGTGTATATGCATCAGCCTCCTGGCTTTGTTCAACTTGATTCTGAAGGTGTTCCTCTTGTATGCAAACTGAAGAAGGCCATTTATGGGTTGCGTCAAGCTCCCAGGAATTGGTTCAAAAAGCTAAAGCACAGCCTGCAATCTCTTGGTTTTCAAGCTTCACAAGCTGACAGTTCCTTGTTTCTTCGAAAATTATCCTCCACTACACTCTATATTGTTGTCTATGTGGATGACATCCTCCTCACTGGCAATTCCACCACTGATGTTCAAACTGTCAATGAGTTTCTCCATGCTCAATTTACTATCAAAGATCTTGGCCAACTTCAATTCTTCTTGGGTCTTGAGGTTCAACGCACAACAAAAGGGTTATTTCTGCACCAACATCAGTATGCTACTGACTTGCTTAAGAAAACTGGCTTTCTTGAATGCAAAGAAACATCCACACCTATGGTTATCTATCCCAAACTCAGCAAACATATTGGTGAGCCATTGAGTGATGTTCAAGGCTTTCGCAGCGTAGTAGGAGCACTACAATACCTATGTCATACACGTCCAGATTTGGCCTATGCAGTCAATAAGGTAGCTCAATATATGCAAGCTCCTACTGATGTTCATTGGCATGCTGTTCAACGTATACTTCGTTACATCAAGACCACCCTACATTTTGGTCTTTGGTTTGAATGTCAACAGCCTGATTCTCTTCTTCTTACTGCCTTCTCCGATGCCGACTGGGGTAGTGACATCGACGATCGTCGTTCAACTTCAGGCCATTGTGTTCTACTTGGCCATCATACAATCTCCTGGAGTGCTCGTAAGCAACGAGTTGTTTCAGGCTCTACTGCCGAATCAGAATATAGGAGCCTTGCTGACACGTCTGCTAAAGTTCTTTGGATTCGTTCCGTCCTCACAGAGATGGGAATTCAGCTACTTGATGTTCCAATCATCTGGTGTGATAACACCAGCACAGTTTCCATGGCGGCAAACCCTACTCTTCATGCCAAGACCAAACACGTTGACCTCGACCTTCATTTTGTACGAGAGAAGGTGGCAACTGGTTCACTCCAAGTGAACTATGTGCCTGCTCACTGTCAACTTGCGGATATCTTAACCAAACCCTCTACAGTTCAACATTTTGAAGACCTTCAACGCAAACTCCATGTTCTACCACCTGCCTCTGCTTCTTCTTCTGAAGAAAAAAGAAACGATGGGAATGTTGAAGAATAACAACTGTAATCACTGTAATTCCTAACAGAATAGGGTAAAAAACTATGACTCAGCATTATAGTAGAAAGTTTGTTACTAGGGTTGTTATTTTCAGCTGTATAAGTACCCTACAATATCAATGAAAAAAAAGCATCCCTTTCATCAACTTTTCACACTGTATCGTACATTTTATTTTGGTGGGGTGAATCTTCCAACGAAAATTTTATGCATACACAATATCTTAAACTCGAGATTTACTTGAGCAATACCAAGCTACTTACCACTTAACTAACCCCTATAAGTTAAAGATATTTTCTTATATAAAAAAGAAAGAAGTAATAAATTAAAAAAATCCGGATGCAAGAGTATAATTGTATTTAAATTACATTTTCTTGAACAATAAAGAAATCTAAGGACATATTATCTTACCAAACATAAATATTATTCTCTTTCATGACTAAAATACCCGTTACAATCATTAAAATACAAAATTACCTCTTCAACATATATTTGCCATGGTATACCTATTAATGGGTCAACATAATTAAGTAATTTACCCTACCTGCAACGTTAAAATCTAAACCTCAATCTTAAAAAATAGGGTAAAATACATAAATGGTCACTAAACTATCTCTAAAAATAAAAATTGGTCATCAAAATTTTAAATGTTACACAATGGGTATTACACTTTAGTTTTTGTTACAAAATAGTCACTGAGTCGTTAACTGTCGTTAATTGGGTGATGTGATAGTTATAGAAATTTGAATAATATAACATTTAATCCTCCATATTGATACATTTAATCAATTTATTCCTAATTTAACCTTCATTATTGATGTCTAAATTGATTAAATGTGTAAATATTGATGATTAAATATATTATTATACAAATTTTGTAACTGCCATGCCTCCCAGTTAACGATAGTTACGACCCAGTGACCATTTTATAATAAAAATTAAAGTTTAATAACCATTATGTAATTTTTAAAAGTTTGGTGACCATTTTATATTTTAGGGATATTTTAGTGACCATTTGTATGTTTTACACTAAAAATTGATATTTTATCCGTTAAATTAATCTATAATTGGGTAAATTTACCCAAATATCCCCATTTTAATTTTTTAACGAAATAATCCTTTAAAAAATTATTTAACGAAACACCTCGCATTTGAGACACGTATGGCTAAACGCTCCATGTCTAATGCGTTTTTGGAAAATGTTTTCCCTGAGAAATCGAATCATCGCAACTTATGTGAAACATGTTTTAAAATAAATATCTTTAAAAAGATAGTGTTGCTGACTGGATGCGCTTTCTTAAAAAATAAAATTTTAGGAAAAGGCAATTGACTATGCGTATTTTATTTAGAAAATTTGAATTTTTTAAAAGGCGTGTTTGGTAGGTTGAACTTTCCTTAAAAAGTTATTTTTTTTAGCCTATGCATGTTAAGGGTCAATTAATAGCTTGTATTAAATAGAAAATTTTACTTGAAAAATAATAATCATTCAATGTATTACAAAACTCTAAAAAATTCTATTGAAAAAAATCTCATTTAATGTATTATGATATATAATTTAGGGTTTTCGTTGAAGAGAATTTTAGGAATTTCATATGATTCTCATTAATGAAAATGAACTGATTCTACAAAGTATTTATACAAGAGTCTAGCTAATAACTAACTAGCCTAACAAACTTTTAATAGCTTCTAACAACTTTTAACACCCCCTCAAGTTGGAGGTTTAAACACATTTTTAATCCCCAACTTGTTCATCAAATAGTTGTGTTGTTGCACTACCAGAGCCTTGATCATGATGTCTGCTAGCTGTTCTGCTGAGGATATATATTCTGTTCATATTAGCCCCTTCTGAATTTTTTCTCTCACAAAGTGACAATCGATTTCTATGTGTTTCGTACGCTCATGGAAGACTGGGTTTGCTGCGATCTGTAATACAACCTTGCTATCACAAAAAATGGTCATTGGTTCTTCATTTTCTATTACAAAATCTCTCAGTAACCCTTTTAGCCAGTTATTTCTGATGTTGTCATTGTCATGCTCTTGTACCCAGCTTCAGCAGAAGATCTTGAAACTGTTGTTTGTTTCTTTGACTTCCAAGAAACCAGAGACTCTTCAATCTTGATATAATAATCAGTAACCGATCTCCTTGACATCGGACATGATGCCCAGTTTGAATCACAGTAAGCAGTAACTTTACAATTATTTTTTGCTTTCAACAATATTCCTTGCCCTGGACTGCTTTTAATGTATCATACTATTCGCAAAGCTGCCTCAAGGTGTGTCTTCTTTGGACTTTGCATAAATTGACTTAAATAATGAACCACAAAAGAGATATATGGTCTTGTATAGGTTTGATATATTAATCTCCCTATCCATTTTTGAAACACTGTTTTATCTTTAACTTCACTGTCTTCAATACATTCTGCATGATCTTGCTCTACTCCTTTGTCAAATTCAGTTGAAGTTAATTTAAGATTCTGCTCCAAGAGGAATGCCACTGGTTTTGCTCCTCCTAGTCTGGTGCTTTCTATAAGCTCAAGAGCATATTTTCTTTAATTTACCACTATCCCCTCATTAGACCTCAAAATTTCCAAACCTAAAAAATATTTTAACTCTCCCAAGTCCTTCAATTTGAAATTGTGGTTTAAGATTGATTTAAGCTCATCAATCAAACTTGTATCATTCTCTGTGATCATCAAATCATCCACATAAATGAGCATAATAACCAACTTATCTTTTTTTCTCTTAGTGAACAAAAAGTAATCATGATTACTCCGCTTGTAACCAGCAACTAATAATGTTTCAGTCAACCTTAAATTCCACTGCCGTGATGCTTGTTTGAGTCCATATAGGGACTTTTACAGCCGACAAACCATACGCTCCCCCTGGCTGCAAAACCCTTCAAGCAAAGTCATATAAACTTCCTCATCAAGGTAGCCTTGCAGGAAAGCATTATGCACATCCATTTGATGGAGAGACCAAGCATAAGAGGCCACAAGAGAAAGAATAATTATGACAGTGATTAACTTGGCTACAAGAGAGGTGTCACCATAATCAATCCCTTCTCATTGAGTGTAGCCCTTAGCAACAAGACGAGCCTTATATCGTTCAACTTCACCGAAGACCTTATACTTGATGCGATATACCCATTTACAACCAATGGGAGTCTTGCCATGAGGCAGAGGAACCACTGTCCAAGTATCATTAGACTCTAAAGCTAATATCTCCTCTTTTATGGTCTGGACTTAGAGAGGATTTTGAATAGCCTCAGAATAATAGGAAGGTTCCACAGAAGAAGCATGAGAAGTGGAAGAAAAAAAATTAAGTATGTAAAGGTAAATAATTATAAGTAATATAACGAGAGATAGGATACTCCCCTGAATGAGAAGACAAAGTAGATTGGAAGGGAGTAACAAAGTCATGTAACCATGTTGGAGGTCGAGATGCCCTAAAAGTCCTGCGAACAGGAAGTTCAACATGGGGTTAAGGTGAGAAAGAGGATGTATCTGGTTGGGGAAAATCATGTGGTGGTAAAAGTGGCAAAGGGGAATCAAGTGGTACTTGTTGAGGAGAAACTGACTTAAGAGAAGCTGGTTGAGATGTAGTTGGTTGAAGAGTAGCTGGGTGAGGTGTAGTTGGTGGTGTAGGTGGTTGAGGAGAAGCAGGTTGAGGTGTAGTAGATAGACCAGTAGAATGACTAGAATTACTTGTAGAAAGATCAAAATCAAGAACCAAAAAATCAGTATCTGAAGTAAAAGGTTGTAAAGGAAAAAATGAGTTTAAATCTGTTGGAAATGAGAAAGGAAAAATAGACTCATGAAACACTATATCACGACTAACAAAGAAAGATTTAGAGGAGAGATTAAAAAGAATATAGTTTTTTTAAGTAGAACAATAACCCATAAAAACAGAGGGAATTACCCTAGGGGAGAATTTATGATGATTATTAAGCTTTGTAGCATAGACAAGACAACCAAAAACACGCAAATGAGAAAGATTAGGTGGCTTATTGTAGAGACGCTCAAAAGGAATTTGCCATTGAAGAACCGAAGAAGGTAAACGATTGATTAAGTAACAAGCAGATAACACACATTCTCCACAAAATTTAATAAGCAAATGAGACTGAAAACAAAGAAACCTAGCTACTTCAAGAAGATGTCTGTGCTTACGTTCAACAACCCCATTTTGCCGAGGGGTGTGAACGTAGCTACTCTGATGAATGATACCTAAAGAAAAAAACAAAGTGCTACATTCAGAATTAAAGAATTCTGAACTATTATCACTACGCAAAGTCAAGACAGAGGCAGAAAATTGGGTAGAAACCATGGAAAATAAGGTTTTTAGAACTAAAATAGAGCCAAATTTCAATTTTAACAAGTAAATTTATGTCATTCTACTGTAGTCGTCCACTGGAGTAAAAAATTATTTATGTCCTAAATGTGTGGAAATGCGATAAGGACCCCATAGGTCAGTATGAACTAGCTCAAAAGGTTTAGTAGTGACAGTATTATGTAAGGGAAAAGAAAGCCTAGTTTGGTTGGAAAGAGGGCAAATATAACACATATGAATATTATCAATATCAAAATGAAAATCCGAAAAAATGTAATTTGTGCATTTTATTAATCAAAGCATGATCCAAACGGGCATGCCAGAGGGTAGAATCATAAACAGAGGAATGACATGTAATGGATGAATCAACATGTTTGGAAAAAGTTCAGATACAATAGAAACCTGAGGCAAAGTGTCGAAAAAAGGGCCAAAACAGGTACAAGCCTCCAACCTCCCTACCAATCCCCTTCATCCTTCCAGTGGAGAGTTCCTAAAATAAACAAAAATTAGGATAGAAAGAAACAATGCAATTAAGGTCAGAAGAGAGTTTAGAAATGGAAAGAAGGTTGAGATGAAAGTCAGGAATAAAAAGGACATTAGGAATGATAGTATTGAATAAAGATATAGAACCAGTATGCGAAATGGAAACTGTTTTACCATTGGGAAGACGAACAAATCTGGAATTCAAGGCACAAGGAACAAAATCTATTAAACAATTGAAATCTGAAGATACATGATCAGTGGCTCTAGTGTCTAGAATCCAAGTATGAACATTCTTATCAAAAAGATCAATACCTGCAGTATTGACGACTGAGTCAGAAGGGGTTTTGTTTAGTAAGGCCAAGATCTAGTCATATTGTGCTTGTGAAAACGAGGGGATCAAAGAACTGGAAGAAGACGTATCAACCACATGATCACAATTCGCAGCCATGGTTGTTGGAGATTCCTTTCATTTTGAGAATCGAAAATCCGGTGGAAAGCCAATGAGACGATAACAACTCTCCTTCTTGTGGCCGTGAACCTTGCAATGATCACAAATGTCGGTGAACTTGCGGCGAGAACCAGCACCCGTGTTAGAATACATGATAGCCAGATCCATCAACGGAGAAGGAGCGGATAGATGAATCTGTTGAGTTTCTTCCTAAATCAACATCGAATAAGCATGATTGACTGAAGGCAACGACTTCATGAGAAGTATTTGACTTCGAACGACAGAATAGGTTTCATTTAAACCCATCAAAAACTGAAAAAGTTTCTACTGAGGAAGATGCTTCTGATTTGTCTGAGACTCCTCACAGTCGCAGGTGGAAAAGGGAACAAGGGCATCGAACTCATTCCAAAGCAGCTTCAATTTGGTAAAATAATCAGAAATAGAAGATGCACCTTGGACGAGGGTGACAATTTCACGGTGGAGAAAGAAGGTTCGAGGACCATCCACCTTATCAAAAGCGCTCTTGAAGATCCGTGTTGAGAATCCACGAAAGAACGATCGCGTTACAATGATCCCACTAAGACTCCAAATAACCAGTGAAAGCATCACGACAACAGCTGCCATCGATAGCCCTAATTTATTCTTCGCAAGGAGGACAATATGCATGGAACGACTCCAAACGTTGTAGTTTTCAACGCCGGTGAGCAGATGGGAAATGAGAACGGCGCCGGGAGTATCAGAAGGATGGAGATAAAGAGTGTGATTGAAATCCAGGATCGAATCGTCGGCCGGCGGCATAGTGACATCAGAGGAAAAAGAAGAAAAGAAAAATTAGGGCAAACAAAGAGGAATTACGCAAATGAGAATCAGAAATGAAAAATGGGCCAAAAGAGATAACCCAAAAAGAAACGAGCTAAGCTGATACCATGTTAAAAAGAATTTTAAGAATTTCATATGATTCTCATTAATGAAAATGAACTGATTCTACAAAGTATTTATACAAGAGTCTAGCTAATAACTAACTAGTCTAACAAACTTTTAACAGCTTTTAACAACTTCTAACAGTTTTATGGTTTAAGGTTTAGAGTTTAGGGTTAGGATTTATATTTGAGGATTTAAGATTAAAGTTAGAATTTATGTTTTAAGGTTTAGTGATAGTGTTTATGGTTTAAGGTTTATGAATTATGGTTTTAGATTTATAGTTTAGGGTTTCAAACAAACCCACAAAATTATTCTAAATTATTCTAATCTCTCGTAAAAAGCCGTTCGGTCAGCAGTGCTTTTCAAGAATACGCTGGATAATGAACATTTTTATCATATCGTGTTTGAAATGAGAGTATTTCATTAAATAATTTTTTGAGGGAATATTTCTTTAAAAAAAATTCAAAAGGGGAAAGTTAGGTAATTTACCATATAATCGATAAATAGAAATAGAAAGCGGTCAGAATGAATAGTGGTAAAAAAGTTGGATCTTTTTTTTTCTTCATCCAGTTGCCGCGTGGGCTTTACGAAACCTAAAAGATTCTTTACAAACATTGCTAGGTTATAGTGCCGAGTTTTTAGCCTTGTAACTTTAAAATATGCGACGATCCGTTTGCGAAACAGGCAGCGAATCTTGAATCTCTTCTACACGCGTCCATATAAAACACATGTCTGGGATATTATCTTGGCGATGTTAGGAAAAAAATAACAAAGGAAAAGAAAAAGAAAATAGAGAGAAAAATGATGGACTTGAGCTTGGATTTAAGTTTTGTTTATGTACCAGAAAGCATATCTGCGTTTCTGAAAGAAGTTTCAAAGATTAAAAATGGGTTCCAAAGATTATTGAAGATTAGTGATTTTGTTAAACGATTGGAAGATGAGATGAGGAAAATCGATGCCTTTAAACGCGAACTTCCCCTTTGCATGCTTCTCTTGAAAGATGGTATTTTTTATTTTATTTTCGTGTTTAATTTTGATTTTTTTCTCTCTTTTTTCCTGGGATTTAATTTGATTATTTTCATGGGATGTTAGTGATTGAGAGATTGAAGGAGGAAGAAATGCAGTGTAAGGAAATGGATGATGGATCAGTGACGGAAGAGTTGATGTTGCCGTTGAAGGAAAATGGAAGGGTAAATGTGGAAAAAGATGGCGGTGACAAGAAAAACTGGATGAGTTCTGTTCAACTCTGGAACTCTGATTCCGACAAGAAATCAAACAAAGTTCCAGAACAGAAACTGGTAATTCCCGAACTAGCTGTCTGATTTTCATCTTATTTTATGGAATAGTAAAACTAATCTTTTCAAGGGGTATTGAATTGACAGAGAAGTGAAGAAGAAGAAGAAGAGAACCCAATTGAACTTTGTAATGACAAAAGATGTAAGGGACAAGTGGATAAGGAAAATTTAGGGCTTTCTCTCATGTTCCCAAGTTCTGGATTGGGTTCTTGTAAGCCAATTTTGAAGAGCAATGGCAGCTGTGGAATTGGTTTTGGCTCTTCCTTGTATTCAGACCAAAACCAAGTTCAGTTTCAGACCAAACATCAACAACAACATGAACAACTGCAGCATATGCAGAATTCTAGGAAACAAAGGCGGTGCTGGTCACCTGAGCTTCATAGACGATTTGTCGAAGCACTTCAGCAGCTTGGAGGTTCAAAAGGTTAGGCCTCTGCAAATAGAGTTATCAGATTTGATGAATTCAGTTGTTCATTTTTGAAAGAACCTTTTCTTGGCAGCTTCCGTATGTTGTCAATTTCTTAGAATTATGTCTTTTTTAGGACCAAAACATTGGAATCTGATTCTATTATTGGTGTCTTAATGTTCCACAGTGGCAACTCCTAAACAGATTAGAGAACTGATGCAAGTAAATGGCCTCACCAATGATGAAGTGAAGAGCCATTTGCAGGTTGGTGTTCAATTAGCATAAGTAACCTAACCCTATTGTAGTCTTTTCGATCTCCTTTATGTTTACTGAATTTGTGTGTCGAAATTGGTTTTGTGTGCAGAAATACAGACTTCATATCCGAAAGCTTCCGGCTTCTTCAGCTGGGCAAGGAAACAGCCGAGAGTTAGCTCAAAATCAGTGGAATAAACACATGAAAGAAAATATTTCACAGTCTGGTTCCCCACAGGGTCCCCTCCTCGCCGGTGCTCGTGCTAAAGGCCTGTCGAGTACCACCGGAGGCGACACCGAAGAAGATGAAAAATCAGATGGCGGTATTTGATGTATAGTCAGATAAGTTGTTCCCATGAATTTTGCAATAGCATGGGGAAACGGATCATAATTACAGTGACTTAGGGAGGTTTTCGCAGATACCAATTGGACTGTTGGTTTCTCCATGGATCAAGTTCCTGGTCTGAATGTTGGATTGGTATGAACCAAAATAACAACATATTACAGAGTTATTTCATTTGTGTTAAGACTTAATGACAACTAATGTACTTGATATTTGGGTTTTCGCCAACAATGATTGTTTTCTGCATATTCAACCACCCATAAAATTAAGGTTGTTGGCTTGGGTACTTTCATTCGTCAGCCCATTTGGCTAAAGTTACCTTTCATTCATGGGGATTGCGGCCTTAGGTCCTTTACGATTCTGGGCCTTCCCTCACTGCTCATTTGACGAGCGTCTCTGTGTGTAAAACTTAATGAGCAGGAATTGCTAGTGGAAACATACGCTACCCAATCATTTCTTTGCTGATTACTTTTCATCTCAATTTGTTGGATGGAAATCATCTGCCACTTTTCGGTGCCCTTATTTATCCCCACGCTTAAAATTAGGTTTACGGTTTTAGGTTATAGTTTATGGTTAAAGTTTAGAAAATTTAGGGTATGATGTATTTTTAAGGTATAGAGTTTAGAATTTAAGGTTAGGGCTCGGAATTTAATTTTGTATTTTTGGTGTTAGGGCATATGTAGAGACTACAAAAAGGGCAGAGGATTTTTATTCTTGTTGTACACAAACTGTAAAATTGGTTACATGTCCAGGTGCTACTCACATTCTTTATGTTGCTAGTTTGAGCAATTTCCGATCTACGTGTGAAAACAACATTTAAATGGATTCATCGTGGAACTAATATAATGGATTCATATTTTCAGTCGATTTTTTATGATCTTGCTCCTGACTCGTTCTAACTTAAATTCTTGGCTTTGACTCTTCGTAATAAGAAAACTATGTGTATGGTCATTACTCACTAAGATTTACGTAAATTTATTCATCATTAAAGTTTGAAATGTTATGCTATGATCATTTGTCTTATTGTTTATCTTTAAAATGACCATTAGTCTTATAATTCATCATAAATCACCAGTTATTAGCTCACATTAAATTGATGACATGACACGTTAAAATAAGTGTTAATATATGGCCTCTAAACTATAATTAAAGCATCAATTTGATCATTTAACAATTTTTTTACTATAATAAAAATAAAAAATATATATACAATTTGAAACTAAAATTAAAAAATTATATACAACGAAATTAAGTCACAACAATCCCAATAAAACTAATAGCAGTCAGAAATGTAGAAGACGAGGACGAGGAGGATTCAACCGAGATTAATTTTCTGGGTTATTGGCTACTATCTATAATATTCGTAGATTAAAAAATATTTAGGATTAAAGTGTAGATTTAATTTTTTATTGTTTGGGCATATATAGATAGGAACAGAGCTAAATAGAGGGTGGGAGGGGCAATTGTCCCCAAATTTGAATGAGTTAATTGTTTTTAGGTCATTGATAGTTTTAAAACCTTTGCAATTAAGTGCTTATCTCTCTTAAAAAATTAGTTTATTATTTTCTAAGACCCTCTAAGTTAAAATTAATGAAATTTAACTTTGACCTCTTTTTTTTAATTTAATTATTTTTTAAAACCTTTCAATTTTAAAATTAATAAAATTAAATATGTTTTTTTTTGGGGAACCATACCAGATGGAACATCCCTTAAGCAAGTACTTTTCAATCCAAGCAACCTAAAGAAACTCAAATTGGGTGAGAAAAAACTAGATACACTTCAACAAACAAGCCCTGTTCTAAACTTTGATGTCCTTAAGACCCAACCCCCAATCACTTTTCAGATTTCCTTAATTTTAATGATTTGGTTACATTTTAAAATCCTATGAGTACAAAATTAATTATCTTGTCGCCTCATAATTCAATAATGGTTCCGTCCCTGTATATAGAGACACCAAAATGTATATCATGATTTCTAATTTTTATATGTGACCATGCATATTACTCCTAAAAAGGCTACTAAAACCTACGACTAACATACCTATATATAAACAACTAGCTTTCTATGAACTATAGTGGTCAAGCACAATGGTTTTCAATTTTTTTCACAAAAGCGTCCTAATTTTCAAATATATCCCTGAGAATCAGTCCAACTCCTACCCTTGAAAGGGCTCAAAGGCTGTTCGTCTGGGTCTTAAAATACTGGGAAGAGTTGTACTTCACCTTATAACTTTCATCTCATGCGCCTCCCCACTAACACTCACTTCCACTACAAAACACACTTAACTTGGCCGGTTCTTGCAGCATAGAATTTTTATATTCTTTAAATGGCTGCGGCACTCGCCACTTTTCAACTTTACAACGGTTTTCCAAGCTTTTATAAAAGGTTTGGCTCGGCCCCCCCAACCACATCACTAGCGCCACCACACTTTTCCCTTGCAGTTAAAGGGGAAAAAAGATTAAAGTGTATTAATTGGAAGAATATTATTAAAAAAAACATTCAAGGGACAACATCTCCCTAGGTTGTGGAGGGTAGTTGTCAAGTTGTCAACTTTTTTATTTTATATAATATGTTTGAGTTACACTTTAATATATAAATTGTGTATTTTTTCGCACTATATTCTTTATTTAAACTATAAAGTTTATACGGTTAGTGTGTTAAAATATTTTTTATAGAGAAAAAGATTTGGGGTTGGTCCATGATTCCTTAGTTTTATATCACTGCCCTTTCGAAAGTGGAAACTTTCTTAATTTCCCTTTGTTTTCTTCAATATTTGTTTAATAGAATACTATATCTTCATCGAGAATTGATTTAAATGGAGAGAACCCCATCCCGTCGTTTTTACCTCTTAATTGTTGTCGGATAATATGTCAATTCATTTCTTTATATTTTATAGGAAAATTCTACAGCGTGCGACAGAACATCGATGAACACCACTAATGATAGACACCGATGAACACTATTAAATTAATTAATAAAGATTTAAAATTTTAAGGACCCATTATACAATTAATAATTATTTTAAAAATTCAATTAAATTATTTTATATAGATTAAAATTTTATTTTTTAATAAGGGTAAACTATATATTTAGTACCTCACTTATTTCCGTATTTTTATTGAACCCTCATTATTTAAATATTATTTCAATTTGACCCCATTTTTTATAAAAAATAATTTAACCCTAAACTATTAAACCATAAACCCTTAAACTCTTAAACATATACCCTAAACCATATACCATTAAAAATAATTTCACCATCATCGATTCAATTCAATGAATCGTTGAATTCTTCTTAAAAATTTAATTAAATTATTTTTTATATATATCTTAAACTACCGAAAATTTCATCTAAACCCTAAAAAACCATTCCCTTCGTTGTTATCCTCCTCGTTTCATTGAATTGAAACACCACTTGTTCAGATAGCCAAAACAAATACAGAGGACACGAATACGAATAAAAATAGAAACACCACTTGTTCAGATAGCCGGGGAAAGAAGAGCCGACGGCAGCAAAGGAAGAATCTTTCAAAATGCAAATACTTGGATGGTTCTATAGTTTGTTCCGTATTGTGATCAGTGCAAGATTCGAGTTCGACAAAGGCGGATCGACCTGTCCTCGTTTCGTTGAATTCAACAATTCATTGAATTGAATTGAGTCGATGATGGTGAAATTATTTTTAATGGTATATGGTTTAGGGTATATGTTTAAGAGTTTAAGGATTTAAGGTTTAATAGTTTAGGGTTTTAGGTTAAGGGTTAAATTATTTTTTTATAAAGAAAGGGTCAAATTGAAATAATATTTAAATAATGAGGGTTCAATAAAAATACGGAAATAAGTGAGGTACTAAATATATAGTTTACCCTTATTAAAAAAATAAAATTTTAATCTATATAAAAAATAATTTAATTGAATTTTTAAAATAATTATTAATTGTATGATGGGTCCTTGAAATTTTAAATCTTTATTAATTAATTTAATGGTCTTCATCAGTGTTCATCATTAGTGGTGTTCATCGATGTTCGTCGCACGTGGTAGACTCATCCTATTTTATATGTTTGTTTTATATTTTATATTTAAAATTTGAGACTGTTCTTCCGAATAATTTTATTTTTAAAGTCCGGTCAAGTTTTAAAGACATAAAAAATTTAGGGTAAAATACACACACGGTCACTGAACTTTGGTAAAAAAAATAAAATGGTAACCAAACTTTCAAAAATCATAAAATGACAATTAAACTTTATGTTTTGTAACAAAATGGTAACTGGACGTTAAATGCCGTTAAGTAACTTTTATAAAATTTGGTATAATAACACATTTAGTCCTTCATATTTATACATCCAATCAATTTAGTCATAATTTGAAACAATTCACTAAATTTAGCCTTCGTTATTTATGCATTCTTTCAATTTGATCCTTAAAGAAAAATTCCAAAGTATGGTAACATGATAAATAATTACAATTAAATTTTTATTGGAACTCGAAAACTTGACTCGACTAAAATCGAAAAAATTTCAAATAAAGTTTGAGTTGTAAAATATGACGCGTCAACTCGAATAACTCGAAATATTCGAATATTTTAAATAATTTTTTCTTTTAAATCGAATATTTTTTAAATAGAATATTTAATATTTTCATATTTAAATCACATCGATTATTTAATAACAACTTTAAATATTCGATTTAAAAGAAAAAAATAATTTAAAATATTCGAATATTTAATTAAATTTTTATAGGAACTCAAAAAATCGACTCGACTCGAATCGAAAAAATTTCAAATAAAGTTTGAGTTGTAAAATATGACGCGTAAACTCGAATAACTCGATTTTTTTTTGACTCGACTCGATTGAATACTCACCTCTATCTTAAGATATGACGCATCAACTCGAATAACTCAAAATATTCGAATATTTTAAATCATTTTTATCTTTTAAATCAAATATTTTTTAAAATAGAATATTTAATCTTTTCATATTTAAATCACATCGAATATTTAATAACTACTTTAAATATTCGATTTAATTTAAAAAATATTCGATTTAAAAGAAATAAATGATTTAAAATATTCGAATATTTAATTAAATTTTTATATGAACTCGAAAACTCGACTCGAATAAAAAAATTTCAAATAAAGTTTGAGTTGTAAAATATGACGCGTCAACTCGAATAACTCGAAATTTTTATGGCTCGACTCGATCGAATGCTCACCTCTGTCTTAAGATATGATGCGCCAACTCGAATAACTCGAAATATTTGAATATTTTAAATCATTTTTTCTTTTAAATCACATCGAATATTTAATAACTACTTTAAATATTTGATTTAAATTAAAAATATTCGATTTACAAGAAAAAAACTGGTTTAAAATATTCGAATATTTAAAGTAGTTATTAAATATTCAAATATTGAAAAGAAAAATATTTAAAATAGTTACTAAATATTCGAATATTTTAAATCATTTTTTCTTTTAAGTCCAATATTTTTAAATTAAATTGAATATTTAAAGTAGTTATTAAATATTTGATGTGATTTAAATATGAAAATATTAATTATTCTATTTTAAAAAAATATTCGATTTAAAAGGAAAAAATGATTTAAAATATTCGAATATTTTGAGTTATTCGAGTTGACGTGTCGTATCTTAAGATAGAGATGAGCGTTCGATCGAGTCGAGTCAAAAAATTTCGAGTTATTCGAGTTGACGCGTCATATTTTACAACTCAAACTTTATTTGAAATTTTTTCGATTCGAGTCGAGTTTTCGAGTTCCTATAAAAATTTAATTGTAATTATTTATCGTGTTACCATACTTTGGAATTTGGCTTTAAGGACCAAATTGAAAGAATGCGTAAATAATGAGGGCTAAATTTAGTGAATTGTTTTAAATTAGAACTAAATTGATTGAATGTATAAATATGAAGGACTAAATGTGTTATTATACCAAATTTTATAACAATCACTAAACGACATTTAATGTCTCATTACTATTTTGTTATAAAACATAAAGTTTAATTGTCATTTTGTAATTTTTGAAAGTTTAGTTACCATTTTATTTTTTTACTAAAGTTCATTGACCGTCAGTGTACTTTACCCAAAAATCTACGTCAGAGACTGAAAATAAAGAAAGAGAGGGTTTACTGAACTCCATGTGAAGTGAGGCGGCCTAAACGCTGAAAATCAAATGTAGAGTCCCAAGCATCAAGGAAGATTCAATGACAAAACTTTCCGTGTATGTGAAATTTGCACAAACAATGAATATAAAATGGAGTTTGGACAGTAGTTTGTCGAGTGTGGAATCCCTTTTCATGGAGTTAAAGCAGCTAGCTTGCCAAGGCAAAGGCCAAAGCTGTCAGGGAAATCATGTTTGGTTCTTACAAATTTCCCTCCTTTCTCAGCTACACAACGAGTTCAAGAGCCATTTTATTCTCGAATGTTTCTCTAAAATAGTCAAGTTGGTACTTGCACTATTTTTCACATGTGACGAGTTTTCCTCTAGTTTTTTTTGGTGCCCGTGTAGAAACAAAAAAACTAAAATTGAAAACATAAGATATTTTAAAACTAAGTTAAAATGTCACCAACGGAGTTATTCAAGTGGTAAGTAACTTGGTATCGTTTAAGCAGGTATCGAGTTTAAGTTTTGTGTATACAAAAATTCTCCGCTTAGAGACTCACCTACTAAACCAGATGTGCTATTCAGGTATATCTGGATTAGTTAGAGTAAAGCCTTGAGTAACTGATGTAAAAAAAAAGCTAAAATATAAATAAATATTTGTACAATAATAAGATATATTGTATTTTCAAATAAAATTTGCTTGTACCATATAAATACTGTTATTAGAAAAGACAAACAAGAACATTTAAACTATTAATATTCATAAATCATGAAATAATCATACAATGTTATAAAAAATCAAAACAAAATTAAAATTATAACATTTAATAAGAGGAGACAAAAATGAATAATGAAAATCGTGGAATATGCTACATTATACTGCTAAGGAAAAGAAAAATTAAAGTAAGAATTCATTTTTTTTAATATGTAAGAATTCAATTCATAAATAAAAAGAAATTCAAATATACATAATAACGTACGGAAAATTTTATTTTCGTTCTACTTTTCGGTTATCTCTTTATGTCCGTTCATTTTTTCCCACTAAACCAAACAAAATTTTAATGACTCAAACATTGGAAAATCTTTCTAAATTTAAATTTTATTTTTAAAATATAATTATCGTAAAAAAATTTATATTATGAACGAATTCTAGAATACATAAAAGAAGTTGTATGGGCCATGCAAATTATTGATTCCAAAATCCCCGCGTTTCATAGAGAAGTGACTTTGACCATATGATCTCTTTTCACGACTTACCTCTCATTTCTCTACTTTTAACTAACGAACTTTTTTTCAACTATTTATTTGATTTGATTTGCATTTCTTTTCTAAGTAATATGGTTGGTTTTATTTATACTTTAATTTTGGTGCTTGTTAAGTAAAGACAGTGGCCTAAGTTATGTCATATGGTTCCTGGTGTGCTTACTGTTGATATTTCTTATGCTTAAAAGGACGTACTAATTAAGGAAAGCTTGGGATGCTTTTTACGTAGGACTTGTATAAAAAACAATAAAAAGGATTACAGACAGGGACAATGCATGATTTATGTTAGAGGGTGTTAATTGTTTAGGACTTCTATTAGAAATTAGGGGTGCAAATTATAATATTTTAAGGAGTGCGAACTTAAATAATTAATAAAAAATACAAAAAAATATAAAGAAGATATTGATATACAAACTATGTGAGAGTTCGAAATTTACAGGGGGTGCGACTGCCCCTTCCAGCTCGGTCCATCCCTAATTCCAGAGTGAGAACTTCTAAGCATACTCTGATGCAAGAATGAAATGAGGGATGCTAGACATAGTCGCACCTCATGAAAATTTCAAATTCACATATATTTTAAAAAATTTCTTTATATTTTATATGAATGATCTAATCTTACAGCCTTAACATAATATAATGAGTTTGTACTTGCTCCGATGCATCAGTTAAGACTTAAGATAAAGAATAAGCTGCCTTTACGTTTTGGGCACTATAGTTAAGAGCAAGCAAGATAATTTATAAAAGAGTTGGAGTTTAAGTGTTAACTTTCTTCACACGGAGAGAGGCCGAAATTAGTTGCAAACATCAATTTGACTAAAAGAAGAGATACAAGATTACAAGTACAAGAAACAATGCAAGAATACAAAAGGAATACGAAGCTGCATACAACTAAGAACTACGTACGTACAACGCCTAGAACAACTACAGATATGTTAATGGCCGGCACCGGGGCTATGTCCGGGGGTTGTAGGTCGAAAAGCGTCTATTATTCCATCTAAGGACCTGAAAACATGGCGCAAAGGGCTTGGGTTGGCTACAATATTATTCTTCCCTCCATCCAATACACTCACATTTTTCTTCAGTTCCAAGCTCCTTCCCTCAGTAAAAACAAGTGTTTCATGGGACAAAACAAGTACTATTAGTAGACAAAACAAGCACCTACATCTAACATTGGCCATGCCTACGATGCTGGAGTTATAAGAAATAAAGGAAGTAATAGAGTTGTATAGCGCTAGGTTTTGCAAGTAAAGTACAAGGAAAGAAGCTATGGTTGGATTCAATACCTTAGCCCTATTTATAGTGCATAAAAAGGTTAGGGCAAAAGGATTAAAGTATTGTGGGGAGAAAGAGAGGGTGGGAGAAGTACGTGCAGTCACGTGGCTTGTTAGGGCCGGCAAGGCATTTGTTAGACGTAATGTCCCAAGTATAAAGGATGGTCCAATGCTGATAAAAATATGTATATGCATTGAACAATTTCATTAAAATAACAAAACCGGTTTGGCCAGAAGCCCTTTTCCCTTCGCAGTCTTAATTGTATAATAATCGCTGCTGGTCTGTATTGTAAAGTGATCTTACTGTTCTGCATTGTGATAACTTTTGTGTGTGTGTATGTGGGAGGGGGGGGGGGGACCTTAGTTTTGAAGGTGGAAAATTTTGGTCTTGGCCCACATTTTTCAATTTAAAGGCTTCTTAGGTTCTTGTCTATTTTGAAATTAATCAAATTAAACTTGGACCTTATTTATGATTTAAGTACTAATTATATCTTTGTCAATTTTTTTTGAAAGGGTAGAATTTAATTTTTATTAGAAATAGATAGACTTAGATATGCACCTCGTTAATTTTTTTTCTAAAATTAAATGGAGGAAAAAGAGTGTGATATACCTAAGTTATACAAACATGGAAGTAAACACATGCAAATTTGATCGACCCTTTAATTTTAAATTTTTATATTTGATGACTTAATAATTTAGACATTGGTGATTTACAGCGACAGATTCAGAAATATTTTTGAGAATATACACATATATTAACAACACAATTTTTTGTACGTGGATGGACACAAATAAATCTCCGGATGAACACACTCAATAAAATAAATAACTAATAAAAAAACATTAAACTCTTTCTACATCCACCACTAATCATTTATATTTAGCCCTCTAAAGTTTCATCTCGACTCCTTCTCTGATCATGAATACAATAAATGTAGATCAATTAATATTTAACACACTATCAAAAGTTGAACTACTGACCCGAAACACTTCACTACTACCAAAACATATTTAAATTGGCTATGGACAGTTTGATCAAGTTGATAATAATAAAAAAAGAAAGCACGTGCTCACAAGTTTTTCTCTTTTATTTGTCAAACTCTTGTGCAAAAGAGGAGGTTAACTTTTGTCAGGGCGAACATGACTTCAACTATCCCATCCCCCACGAGGCCATTGTCGACGAATGAAGAAGAATCCGAAGGCATTCAACAAAATATTAATGGTGGAGGTTAACTATAGTTTAATCTGAAGTAAACCTATGAAGTACGTACAAAAATCCTGCGCCTTTTTTGTGTTCTAACACCATTAAAAAAAAACCTAAAACTAAAGGGGTCGCACATGGAGAAGTTCTTGACCGTCTACTAAAAAGGTTTTGCCTTTCTTCTCCTTACTGGCTGCGAAGGACAATGCCAGTGGAATTCCATTCATTGTCTGACAACTCATCTGCAAAAAAGGAAAAAGGACTTATCAGATGTCCAAAGGTCGAAAAGAGTTAAGGACGGTAACATTTATTAATCATGTCTTTAGCTCAAATATCGACGAATCTTTGTAAACAAACGGTTATCGTACAAGATTCCATGGGAATCTTCCCTTTGAAAGATTTGCGGCTGCCTCCCCTTCCCTTTCCAAGTTGAAATCGGCACCGGTTGGATTTTTTGCGAATTGAATTCGACTCGAAAATATATGCTCTAAATTTAAATCTAACTCGATCTTATATTTAAAAATTTTGACTCAAAAATTATATGCTTGAACTCGAATCTAATCCAAGCTATTAAAAATTTAAAATTTATAGACTTAATTGTAAAAAAATATATAAAGAGGGGGCATTATTGTGAACATCGTTAAAAAATATGAGAGAAAATTACATTATTACTCCAAAGTTGGCGCAAATATTTTCTACTCTAAACTCGAATTCGACTCGACCTGAACCTGAATTTTATATATATATATATCCAGAGCCGGCTGTGAGGGGGAGCACCCTAAGCGACCGCTCAGGGCCCCAACCAGCCTAAGGCCCCTAATTTTTAATTTTTTTTATATTTTTTAATTAATTAAATAATTAATTTAATGGTAAAAATTAATTTTCTTTTCTAAATAAATAAATAAATTAATCTAACAATGAAAATAATGTGTTTCATAAAAATTTAATCATATTTTCATGATTTATTAAAGAAAGGCTTAACTACAAAATAAGTGTACAAACTATACTTTTTTTTTATTTTTAGACACTAAAATGTTTTTTGGGGTCAAAATAAGTGTCTGAAGTTTACTCTGTGTCAATTTTGTAGATAACGACAATTAAAAAATTAAAAACAAGTGCTCAAATTATGCCGCCTTTTGTTTTAGGTGTCTATTTTTTAAAAAATTAGTGCCCAAATTATGTCGTTTTTTTTACTTTAGGTGTCCAGAGTTTCATTTTTTATATAAAAAACAATTATCGATACCTCAAAATGATAATGAAATAAACTTTAGGCACCTAAAGCAAAAAAAAACATGTATAGTTTGGACACTTATTTTGTAGTTAAGACTTAAAAATATTACTTTGATTGTTCAAACTAATAAGATATGCTTTTGATATATAGAGGTCAATTTTTTAATTTTCGCTCAGGGCCCCGAAAATTTTCGAGACGGCCCTGTATATATCCAGACGGAACGAAAATGCCCATTTTCAACTACTAAACTAAATATACTCTGGGGGCTACCACTAGGGGTGTGAAAAACTGACCCGACCTGGTAACCTGCCTGAAACCCGATCGAGTCAGAACCTGGTTTAACCCGAGAATTCAAAGACTGAACCCGACTGAAACGAACCTGAACCCGAATTTGACCTGTAACTGTAGAAACCGAACCCAAACTGCACCCGACCGAAGTGAACCCGAACCCGAAATTGACATGTTACTGTAGTAACCGAACCCGACCTGCACCCGACCGAAACGAACCCGAACCCATGACTAACCTGCCAGATAACCGATTTAACCCGACCTGTTTGGACCCGACCTGAAATGAACCCGACCTGTTTTGAACCCAGCATGTTTTGAACCTGAACTGTTATTGACCTGAACTGTTCTTGACCTGAACTGATATTGACATGATGGTACTTATATATTTTTCATAATTTTATTTAATTTTAAATAAAATAATTAACACTTAATGTCCAAGGATTGGATAAGTAATTAACAAAGATTTATATACATTTTTATTATTTTATAGAAAATTATTTTATACACTGGCGGTGAAAAAAAAACATTTCACAAGTACCTTAATTTTAGGGTTTAAAGAATCAGTTTAGGAAAATGCTTTATGAGTTTAGAACTTAAGATTTGTGGTTAGAGTAATTTAGACTTTATATGTTAAAACATAAATCTATAATCATATTACACTAAGCTCTAAAGCCTAACATCTAGATCATAAATTCTAACATTAAACTTTAATTCTAAACCCCAAAACTAAACCTAAAACTCTAAACAGTAAATTAAATTCCTCAACCTATAACTAAAGTATAACCAAGGTAATTGTAAAAAATATTCTTTTTCATAGTCGGTCGAATAAATTTGGCATAATGTCATGGGCCAGGGTTAAATAGCTTTAGGCATTCGTGTGCACTAAATCACTTTCGAGCACTCTTTCATCAACTTGCATATCTTCCTTTCTCCTAATTATCTTATAATAAATAACGAAAGGGTTTAATCGGCTCTTCTTCCATGTCAATGGGACCCTTCTCATCTTCATTCCTTAATAATATTAAATCCCCAACAATTACCTTTTTATTTTTGTATACTCATTTGAGAGAAAAAATATTTTAGATCCGCTATTGCCACTAGAGGAAGAGAGAGATTTCAGAAGATTAAAATCCAGCAATGGCCGTTTCTTTAATATCAGAAACAATTTATTAAGATGGTTGGAGACCTGGAGGAAGACTTTTCAAAGAGTTATGTACAATACATATACATATACACTTGGATAACCAAATAACTATAGCTAGGACTAATTGCATATCCCACTTGAATTCTGAAACCATACATAACACTCGCTGCTTCTTCCTTTATGATCCAATTATCACACTAATCCAGGGCATTTACATGAATGTTTATTATGCATTTGGTTCAGAATTTTGGTCCTGCAATTGAATGCTTACCATTGCCCTGCTTGCTAATGCTTCCTGCTTTTCTTTCAATATCTTCATCATCTTCTTCAAAAGAATGTCCGGCACCAGGGCTGTTTCCTGGTGTTGTGGGTCGAAAATCTTCTTTATCTCCTGCAGTTGAATGCTTGCCATTAAAGCTTCCTGGTTTCTGTTCAACAACATCTTCTGCAAAAGAATGACCAACACCAGGGCTGTTCCCGGGTGTAGTGGGTCGGAAATCCTGTTTGTAACCTTGTACGGTGTCACCGAAATCTGAGGTTTTAGTAGGTGTAGGGGGTGGCAATACTTGGTTTGAACCATTTTTGCTCACTGATTTTAGTAGTCTTCCCTGGACTGAGAGAACTGAATGAGAGGCAATTAGAAGAAAGACAGCAAATTTATGCATGGCCCTGAATTCCATCAGTAGGAAATCAATAACTTGAATGTCTCTTGTAAGTTGTAGTATGAGAGATTAGCTTAGGATTTAGGAAAGAAAGAACTAAGCACAATGAAGTGAGTTCTGCTTTGAATCCCCTGGGATTTATAATGTGGGGATGAATTAGCAATAATGGATGGTTTGAAGATTTTTTTCTTAAAAAATATCCACTTTCAATTTATTTTAGATTTAACCGTCAAATAAATGTTCAAATTATATTTTTTTCGAGTTAGATGGTTGACCTATTTTTTTTTGTCTAAATAAGTGCGTAACTTTCTTTCCCTAACACTTTTAAGGTTTTTGTCAAAGGTTGTTAAAAGAACAATTAATAGAACATGACAAATGACCTATTTTTTATTTTTAAAAAATTCGAATTTCTTTAAAAATCTCAGAGTTTTTTTTTATTTAAAAATTCTCAAAGTTTTATTTTTTTTCAATTAAACCATCAATTACATATTTCTCACCGTTCGACATCCTCACAAGTCGGTGGTTCATCATTCACTGTCCAAGCGACGTGTATCTCACTGTTCGACATCTCCCACCCTCTAGCCGCCGGTCAAAAACTCAATCGATCTCTTTTTTCTTCATTGTTGGATGTTCGTCGACAGTTGATTCGTCAATTTTTGATGATATGATGATGGGATTTTAGTAGTGAGGTCCGACGAAGTCAAGGGTAGTCGGTGATGGTTGAATTGGTGGTCAAAGGAGAGAAATTTAAGGGTTTTTTTAAGAAATTAAAGATTTTTGAGTTTTTTCTAATAAAATTAAAGAATTTCTGATTTTTAAAAAACAAATATTAAAGAAAATAATAGAAATAGGCAACATATCGCGTTTTTATTGCATAACAATTTTTTTTACGTATGTCACGAAAAACTTTAAAAGGGTAACAAAATAAAATACTAGACATCTATTTAGATCAAAAAATAATTTAAACACTTAACTAGAAAAAAAAGAAAACATAATTTAAACACTTATTTAACAATAAGCCTTGATTTTATACAATAATGAGGACAAGTTGTATTTCCTCACTTGAAGATTAATATATAGTTCATAATTTGCATCTCTGTTACAATTATTCTTCTCTAATCTCTATGTCCCACCAAATGTATTATTTATTGCCTCTCTTGAACAATGCCTTCCCATATATATTTTGCACATCTTTCTATGTTTTATTCTCGATGCCCCACTAGTTCTGCTCTAAGTTGATCTTTACCCCTAAAAATAATGGTACTCTAATAAGAACTCCTCAACTCCAGACTAAGTTATGCAAATTTAATGATATATGGAATACGGGTACATGTCTAATTCGGATATATTCAATATTTTAACTTAATTTTCTTGGTTTTTGAAGGATCATACATACCTAACATTAATTTATAAATATGAATTAGCCACAAATACTTTGAAAAATGAGAATGTTAGAAGATACGACTTGAATTTCGTCTTGTTTTAACTTGAAAAGTTTGTGGTGCGATTAAGTCGGTGAAAAATAAAATTGAAATAAATAACTAGTTGATCTAATGAGATGAGGTGCTAGGTCACTTAAGCAAGGTTCAAGGGCTCAAATCCCGACGTTGTGAATGATTAAAATTGGGTTGGAAAGGTCGCCCCATAATGAGCCTCTGCAAAATTCGATTCAGATTAGCGGACTAATGAGTCAAATACCTGTGATTAAGAGAAAAAATTGAAACAAATGGGATCAATGGTGGATGCGGAGGAAACTCGCTGATACGATACATGTCTCTCCATATATGATTATATTTGTACCATTATACTTTGGTTAAAGTACTAAATTTAGTTTGCCTAGATTTCCTTTCTAATCAAGCATCTATTCTATAAATTGATATTTGTGTTAGATTTAGAATATAGTCGAATAACACACAAATCATGTTATGTCACACTCCTTTGTATCCTTATTTTTATTTTACATTAGTGAATTTCTAGTCTTTCACCCTGATTTTTTTTACCCACTTAAATTTGGTGTGTTTTCTCTTGTTGTGGATCATATATGTTCTACTTTTAATCTCAGTCATTCATTTTACCCATCCAACGATCTAAAAAACGTGTAAAACTTAAAGAATTTTACACTGTAATTGGATCCTATATCTCTCTACATATGTATGTATATATATTAGCTTGAAACTTGAAGTTGGATCCTTGACCTTTCATAGTGCTGCAATGTCTGGTTTCAGTGAGGACTGAGGAGGGCAATCTATACAATCAAATTTTTAGAAGCTAACTGCGTTGGTTTGTAAACCCTATTCCCTAGAGATAAACAAATGCATATATATAATGGCGTTTCCCCACCATCGAAATGCACCGAAAAGGTAAAGGATTCTCCTGTACTTCTCCACTTGCAAATGCATATATATAAATAGTAGTATTATTATATACCGATGGCTGTTGTGCGAGCTTAGAACTCTTTTGGTCGACAAGTTATAGTGATATGTCCTATGGACTACGGTTCTTTTGCTGAAACTCCATTGTTTATGGTAGTTGCAAACTTTCAAGTGTCAACTAAATGCGTGGTGGAATGATTGCTCGACTGCTGAATGTTTAAAGGTTCGCTGGTGGAAATCATAAATAATTAACTAAATTACAAGACATCCGAACCGAATGAAATTGAGTTCAACTTCATTTTGGTTTCAGCAAATATGAACTCAGTGTATACATTACCTGAATTTGACAAATTTTCACATATAGATATTTGTTCAGAATAAGTTTACTTTTCAATTATTTAATGTATTTGAAGACCATACATATATGTTGATTACAAGTGTCCTGCTCTAACACCACCACCAATCTGAAAGGTGCTGGTTAGCATCTCAGAATTATACCGTTCTAAAACAGAATAATATCATACCAATATTCTACAGTCTGAGTTTCTTTTATAGTTATCACCTTGGAACATAAAACACTAATTTAAGCAAAAGTTGTGAAAGCACTATAGTGATGAGAATGTTTTAATTAACACAACTGGGTTGAATCTAGCTTCCACTAATGGCAAAAAGGAAAAGATAGGATACACCAGTCATAATGGATGGTTCATAAGACAGCCGGAATTTGACCAAATATCAGTTTCATAAGTTGATATTGATATGAATCTTGCTTTTGCTTTTTGCATGTTTCTAAATGCAAAAATTTGACCCTTCAATGCCACTTTAAGGAATTTGAAGTACTAAAGGTTTCTCTCTCTCTCCAATGGTGTGGGAGCTTGTCTTTATAAAAACTCACGCCATCAAAAAACAAATGGAAGTCATGTCACATCAACAATTTGGAAGCGTCACTATATGAAAAAAAAAGCTTACATACATTGCTCAACTAGGTGATTTAAACAAATTACATAGTACAGTATCAAAGACAATTTTCATGATATTGAGTCGGTATTTACTATTGTTTAATCACATTAATTTAACAGTGGAGTTTGTTGCATGTAGGGGTATAAATGAACGGAGTGTTTGATTAATTGATCTTGAATTGTTTGTATAATGTTTATTTATTAAGTTAAATAAACAAGTATGAACAAAATATTTATGTTCATTAAATAAACGAACGAACACGAACATATGTTTGTTCAGTTCGTTTATGTTCACGAATAGACTCATTTATTGAATCGTTCATAAGCTCGTATATGTGGTTCCCCTTTTCCTTTTTATTTTATACATTTTAAATATTGGTGAAGGTAGAGACTAAATTGAACACAAGATAAACTTTAGAGTTCAAACTGTGAAGCCTAGAGAGCTTAAGGATAAGTGATGTAATTTTGTCATTTTGGCGAACATGCAAACGAACATGTTAGCGAACATAGGTTTGTCTGGTTCGTTTATGTCTGCTAAATGTTCGTGAACGCTAAACATATGAAACAAACACGATATTAAGAATTTAAATGTACATAAACCGAACATAAACACTTTCAAAAATAAATAAACGAACACGGACAAAACTTTACTCATTCAAACTCGGTTCATTTACCCCTAATTGCAGCAAGTCTGAAATAACATATTTTCTTCAACCTAGTTTGCCATACAATCAAAATACAAGAATTTGAAGTCCTTGTCTAATTTGCAGAGAAACCTATTAGTTACCATGTGTAAGTGGCAAATCAATCAAAAGGTTGAAGGGCACGTCCCTCCACGCATTTTACATTTCTTTATACTAAAGAATAATTGATTATCATGGTGATGAAGACTATCATGATGGTCGTCTTCACTCTAAGAATGCTGCAGCTAGATTATAATGTTGAAAAACTCATAGGACAGCCGGAATTTGACCAAACATCAGTGTGATACTGATATGAATCTTGCTTTTGCTTTTTGCTGGTTTCTACTTTATGGGATTTGAAGTGAAATTGAAGGCATGTCATACAAAAAAATCTTACATTTGGGCGACTTGAACAACTTGCATAGTACAGTATCAAAGACAATTGTCATGAGTGAGACTGTATAGTTTTTTCTATTTTCTAATTACATTAATTTAATACTCCACTATAATCTAACAGTGGAGCCTGCTGCAATTGGTCTTAAAATAACTATTTCATTTCAACTGTAAACATATACCCTAAAACTTATTTTCTTCAACCTAGCAAGTTGTGTAATTCTCTCATGCATGTTCGTCTCATTGGTGTGATTGATTGTTTGTGTTTACCTATGAACATGGTTATCGTTACTGTGTGTAAGTGCTAAATCTCAGAATTAGTCAAGAGGTGAAGGGCACCAACCAAAGTGACGCACATTCCTGCATTTCTCATGGTCGATCAACTCAAAACTCAGAACCAACAGCACCAATTCACTGTCCTAAAGCCGCCCTTGGAACTTAAAACCCTCCACTTACACAAGAATAATTGAGTATATATGAAGAATCTCGCAAAAGACAAAAGTGCTTCTTTTTTTTAATTTGAAAAAAAAAAGTTGGTTCCTGCATCTGAGGAAGTCCCCATCTCCTGGCAACCCTTGAAAGACTGCTAGTGACTTTTTTAACCCTTTGCAATTTGCAAAGTCACAGACAACGAGTGAACAAAGCTCATTTGATTCCCTGCCATGCTAGGCTGTAAAATACTACTGCCCCTGAGCCGCTCGTAATTGTTAAAAATAATTAGAGTAAACTACACCAATGGTCATCTGAGTTTTAGGATACTTGTATTTTGATCACCCAAAATGAAAAGTTTTCATTTTAGTTATTGTTGATACAGAGAACTTTCCTTTATGTCATTCAACCGTTAAACTCCAAACCGTGTCTGAGTTAACAAGTCATCTCATGTCCGCATGTTATTTTTTTTAATAAATAAATCCCCTCCAATAAATTGGTGATACGTGTCATCATATTTAAGTTCAATTGATGTCTAAATCGTTTATTCTAAAACATGTATCAAATTTCTTGGCTTGGTGTAGTGGACAATGGTGATACGTTGAGGATCCCAACCTTGACAATCATTTAATCTTAATCATATAACATATTTCTCAGCTTAGTGCAATAGTTATGTGCTGCGGACCCTTGTAAGCTACTAGGTTTGATTTTTAGTTTTGACATACTTCATCATCTTATTGGAGGATTTTTATTTTCATACGTTGTTGGAGGCTTTACGGATGAGTGATTGAAATGAAAATTTTCCTTAATGATGGTGATTAAAATGAAAGTATGTAAATACGTAGAGTATGCACCGTACATATTCTATGTCCTATATAGTATATTCATTTATTTGCTTTCTTTATCAATTATGTCTCAGAAAAAATCATACCGTGGTATTTTTGTATAACAATGAGGCAGAAATGTAACATACAAAGGGAATGTAAGTTGGAAGGTGAATTCTATCCCTTGTTTATAGATCTTTTGAATCACGTGGTTAAATATTTTTGTGGTCTGACAATTGTGTTTAAGAATAAACGAAGAGAGTAACAATGAGGCAGAAATGTAAAAACCCTCGAATTTTACTGACTAATTGCATTGAATAATATTTGTTACAAACATTTTTCTTTCAAGGTTTAAGGTAGCCTACATCACACAAAAGTAGAAATTGTTTATTTTCCCAACTTTCGAACCAAAGGTACCTAAAACTGAAATTGAAACCAAACACCTCACTGTAGAAACCTAAATAAGCAGGAACAAATCTTTCAAGGACCAAAGTTACAATCACATGCATGAGCAAAAGAAACCTTTTGACCTAGTTTTGAAGCGAATGGCCGGCTCCTGGACTGTGGCCAGGAGTTGTGGGCCTGAAATCGTTTTCATTTTTGGGTGGCGGGGCTTTGGTTCCTCCGACAGCCACACTTGGTGTTGGTGGAGACTGCGTGTCGGCAATAGCTGCCTGGTTGACGTTGGTTCCTCTTTCCTTGTGGTCTAAATCCAAAACCAAATGCCTTCCTACAATGCACTGAATTTGTAGGAAGGAAAGAAGCAAAAGTATAACAAAAAGAGAGAGTTGTTTGTTTTGTGGCATAGTGTGACCAGCGGGAGAAAGGGAGGGAAGATAGCCAAGTAATAACTAAACACAACTTGCTTGAAATATCGAAAACTAGGTAAGAAGACACTTGATTAGCGACTTTGCTCCTCTTCCCCGGTTTGCTATTTATAGAAGATCTCAAGGAAGAACAAGTTTAAAATAATTTATGTCTAAATTACATGGTGCAATAATAAATAAAGGCGTTGCTGAATAACAAAAATCATATGTAACTTTTTCGGTGTCCTTTTTATAATTTAATACTAAAAATTTAGATCTTAAGCCATAACTTTAAATTTTATATCTTAAACCTAAAAATACAACTTACACCTAAACTCTAATCATAAATAATAACATTAAACTTCTAAACTTATTTTTTAGAGTTAAGACATAAATAAAGACACTAAAAAGAACAGAATACTGTTATTTTGGCCGATAGCTCTAAGTTTTATACTAACAAATTATTTATGGTTTCAAGTCTATTGACATTATGCTCAGAGTTTGCACCTTTCACTTCATTATCTCGTTGTAACATTTATGTACGTATTTCAAAAGTTCAATGATTTAATTGAAAAAGTTTAAACTTAAGTGAACAAAATAGAAATAAGAAGAAAATTGAGTGATGAAATTTATAATTTACATATAAAATTTTAATAATAATTTGTTTTTTTACTAATAAATAAAATATTATTGAAAACAATTATTTTTCTAAAAATATATTTTTATATGAATAAATTATTTTTAAATACAACTATTTTAATGAATTTTAAAAATTTTCTTTCTACAAACATAGTAGATGTGATAAAATTCAATGTACGGTAAAACTTCAATAAATTAATACTCTTTAAATTAATAACTCTACTAAATAATAAATTTTTTCGTTCCAACTTGGGCCAATGTAAAAAATCATCAAATTCGATAAGATAATAATATGATAATTTTTTTGAAGATCCCCTTTATAAATATTAAAGTCCAATAAAAAATATAAATTAATAATTCATAAATATTACAGTTACTACTTTGGTAACTTGGTAAAATATGAATCTATTTTAATCTGTTTCTTTTTAAAATTCAAATCTAATTCAATTTCATCTCTAACTTTTCTAATTGCACCCACAAGTTCCGGCGTTGAGGTCTCCAACTGCAATAAAAAGTTGTGAAGAGTTGTTGCCACATTCAATGCTTCCTTTCACGTGACTAGTTCAAGTATCTATTAAGTACATGCATTAGTTTCAATTACTTTCAATGAATTTGTAAATAATTTGATACATGAATATATTTAATAATATATACATGAATTTACTTATTTTTAATTAATTAGAATATTATGTACAATTTACAATTTATTTGCACACAATATCTTTATCAAAGTTATATTTGATGAATTGAGAAATTTTCTTTTAATTAACAAATTATTAATTTATCAATATATTAATATCTCTCTAAATTAATAAAATTTTATGGTCCCAAAAATATCAATTTATAGAGTTTTACTATTATAATATGCGTGGCTGGATTTGATGCTATGAGTAAAGTGACACTAATTCATCGGTGAAATTACAAAATATGACTAATGAGACGAGATGAAATTCCTCTGCCCCTTTTTGGTGCCCCTACATATGCTCCCACGCTCAAAATTAATTTTAGGGTTTAGTGTTTAGGGTTTTAGGTTAGGGGTTGTGGTTAGGGTTTAGGGAATTTAGGGTAGGGTGTATTTTTTAGGGTATAGGGTGTAGGGTTTAGGATTTAGAATTTAGGGTTAGGGTTTAGATTTTAATTTTGTAGTATTTTTTAGTGTTGGGGCATATGTAGGGGCACCGAAAAGGGGCAGACGAATTTTATCCAATGAGACGAGGCATAAATCTAAATCTATATACTACAATAACTCAATTGATGAAGTAACCATGCACGGGGATGCTTCACCTGCTTTGCAGGTTGATGGAGTTAGGAATGTAAAAGAGGGTAACAAATGGGAGATTGACGAGGCATCTCCCACTGATTAGGAAACAAATCCTAATCTGAGCACCAAGAAAAACATTAGGGCTTCAATTTACTGGTAATCAAGAAGATGTTATTAAAGACTTAGTTAGATTGGAGGTCCAGCAGCAGTACTAATTATTCCGAGCTTAGTATTTTCTTGATTGAATCTTGAAATTGAACAATCTATGATTGGCGTGCTTTTATGCAGAAGCGACTCCCATATCAGGCAGGGAAGACAGTAAGAGGCAAGAGACTGCTCATAAGAGGCGCAGACTTAGCTTGGTATAACCATACCTTTCTCGGCCTTTTGGCTAAGATCAAGTGTAGTATCTGTTCTTATCAGTTTAATATCTGATATGTGGACCATTGGTTCACATGATATTAAATTTATTTTTTTAGGGGGAAAGTTCATCGCAGTAGCTTGCTACTAGGGCTTTCAATTGTCGCCTAAGCGTTTCACTAAAGCTTTGGCCTGGCACAACCCGCCCAATCGAAGTTCCAAAGTTTGTGAAAAACATCAGCACTTACAGAAGTTGAAGCAATGTTCAAATGTTACAGACAGAGATTGGGAGTGAAGTCTAGGAAATGCAGCATAATCTCTATACTGATGTCTTATTTACGCGGTCGACTCTTGTTAGCTTGTTAAAACTTGAAACATCATGCCTTCATTCACCACATGCCAGTGTGAATGTCTGTCCGGTCAGCTTCAGTGATAAAAATTAGCTGAGCATCCGTGTCATCCATTTCGTTCTTAGTAGTCTGCACGGAGGAAACTTTCGTACTCTGTTCCACTCAGTGTCTTGTTCACATCATTCCAGTTCTTCACCATATCTGATAATGGACCTTTGTGTATCTTAACCTGCCGACTTGACAATTTCAGCCGTGGAATCCCCAGAAACTCTTGAACATCTTTTAGTTTCTGTGGCAAGCATGAGAAACAATGACAGACAGTGGAGAAATGAGTTAGAGAAGAATGTTCTTTGCGTACAAATTCCATCAAGATAAATGGAATATAGAACTGCCATATGAAATACTATAAAGATACAGTGAAAGGTTGTAATTTCACTTGTAACTATCCTTACCGTACGGTTCGTGACAAGATCCTCGTAGTACAAAACTATGTGTCGAGTGCTGTTGAAGTATTCTAAAGCCTTGACAGCAACCGATCCAACTTCTCTCAGATCAGTTATTAATGATGTAGAATTGATTACCGGCTTGTAACTCGAAAGAGCAGCGGCCTACATTAAGAGACAAACAATAAGTTCAAGATTGTCGATAAAGGAAAAGGCGAAAATGTGAAGGAATGGGTGATCAACGGCGGTGGCTGGTGAGAGTGGGGTTTGGACAGACCTCTATCGGTGAATGGACATGAGACTTGTGGGTTCCATTTAACAGTTTCGCATAGCGATCGTATGAATTGGCAAGCACTGAAACCATCCTTCGAAGCAAATTCCTCCGGAAGAGAAATATGGCAGAAATGCCCCGATGGTTTAAGTATTCCGCAATCTCTTCATGGTGCTCTATCAATCCCTACATAAGAATACATCTACGGTTAGCTATTGACCATCAAACCGGTACTAAAATGTAAATATTCTCAATCCATCACCGAGGTTACGACCATCTTAATTCCAATCTTTTCCATTTATATGAATCAAATTTGAAAGTTCTAAGGCAGTTTACAACAGCTAATAACGATATTTCAGCCACAAATGAACACTAGAGACCTTGACCACATAGCTGATCTATAATGGCCACCAAAGTTCCAAATACGATCACAACCGCAAATTTTCACTACCGTAACTGAAAATTCAACTACATTATTTTACCTGGTTCAGCATCCACTTGAAGCCAACTGCAGCAGAGCATTCATTCTTGGAAGCGCTAGTGAACCAATCTAAACTGTAAACTTTCTCCAAAGTTTGTATAATAGTAGAAATATTTTTCCTCCTTTCCATTGCAGAGAATATCTCCCCATTTGAGCTTACATTAATATGACTATTTAACAATGTCTCAAACCATCCACTTCCCGACCTTTGCATCGACAATATGACAAAGAGACGTACCGGATTCTGTGTACATTCACCCCTGGAAAAATGATCAACAGCAAAACTTAAGCTTTGGCTAAACCCCAAAAGCAAAACAAAGAAAATAGATTCAAACTAAAAGGGAACTTAGTTCACCTGCTAAATGTTTCGGGTTTCGGGTAATGTAAAATAGGAATTTGAGGTTCTAGTTGTGTACCAATGTTAGTATCTGGAGATAGACTCCCAATGACTTGGATGTTCATCTTGGTTACAGTACCTATCTGCTTTATACAGATTGAACAGATATAAACACCACATACCATAGCAAACAATAAAACTATTGTCCTTAAGAACAGTGGAGATTTCTTTGAAGGCTTTATAATTAGAGTATCCTGCATTGAAAAATACAGCAAAAGCAACCCCATATCATCATCAAATTGAAGGAGATACAAAGAAACATTTCAAATGAGAACAAAAAATAGAAGAGTAAAGTAAGTTAAAACAGTAGCTAATTTAGTAACTTACACTGGAAATATAAATTAAAAAAAGGGTCCCAAAAAGAGGAAAGTAAATTTAAACACAATGTTGGTTTTAAACAGATTAAAAGTTCAATTTGAAGTATATAAATTAGAGCATAAGAAGAAGTGAAAAGAAAAACCCAGATCCAAAATTACAGAGAGGTAAGTAAAGCATTAAACTTGAAATACACAGATGTACCTTGTTAAATAAACAGATGTAGTCGGCCATTGCTACTTTTGCAGAGGTTGAAGCAACTACAGAAGAGAAACCCCAAAGAACATAAGGGAGAAGAAGAAGACAAAGGGAAGAGGGGGCAAAGATCCTTGTTAAGCTTCTTTATTTTGGTGCGTCGTGGACATGAGAGTGAAACAGGCAAACAGCTGTTTGTTTAAACTAGTTTATGGTTTACGGATGCACAGTCTACAAGAAGTACAAATATTTTTTTTATTTATTTATTTATTTATTTATTTATTTATGTGTAGAGTGATTGGTAATTGCAATCTGCAAATGGGAAAATTATTGTACTAACAAAGGACAGATGCCTGCCTGAATGAAATCTGGTAAAGGACCCATGAAAGCACGGAACTTGAATCTAACCCAAAACACACGCTGTCAAGGGGATGCACCCAACAAAATAAATAAATGTAATAAAAATATTATTAACATAATAATGGTTTCGTTTGGTGTTTAAAGATTAAATTTAGAGAAATTAAGTACATTTAAAAATACTTGTGAAAGATGCCATTTGCATATGATGTCTTAATATTTTTAATTATTTTTTAAACCGTCATACAATGAACACTTTATATTATAAAAATATTAAACAAACTCAGGACGCCACATACAAGTGGCGTCTTCCACCTAAAATAAAACTTAAGATGTCGCCGTAATTCTGGCATGCGGCCGCCTAATATAAGGCTAATATACGGCGTTACCGGAAACATCATAAAGGTATATCGGAAACATCATAAAGGTATACCGGAAACATGATAAGGTATACCGGAAACATGGATACTTTCGAAATCAACATATCCAAAAGTATGGATACTTTCGAAATCAACATATCTAGTATACCTTATGATGTTTCCGGTATATCTTTATGATGTTTTCGGTATACCTTTATGATGTTTCCAGTAACGCCGTATATTAGCATTATATTAAACGGCCGCATGATAGAAAACTCCCTGCAGATGGCAACCTCCACCTCCACCGTTTAATTTGTCATAGTTTCCAAAATAAAATATAAAGACTCTCATTTCTCTAAATATAATTTCAAGGGACAATATTCCCTTAATTTCTCCTATAATATTTGATGCATAAGTTTAACATTTTTTTCCTGGCAAATATGCGTAATTTAATTTTAAAATTAAAATATAAATCTTTACCTCACAAAGTTTTAAAAATTAAATTTTTAACTCCTAAATATAGACCCTAAATTATAACCATAAACTTTAAATTTTAAATCTTACAACTTGACTCAAAATTAAATATGTTTGTGAAAAACAAGTGCATGAAATATTTTTTCATATTGATTTGAGAAAATATTTGATGCACCGTCAATGTAAATTTTAGTTTACACAAATATATTTATTTTAGGGGTAAGGAT
Source organism: Hibiscus tridactylites (assembly GCA_958450335.1). NCBI lineage: Eukaryota > Viridiplantae > Streptophyta > Magnoliopsida > Malvales > Malvaceae > Hibiscus > Hibiscus tridactylites. Next base: position 66,282,673 of record OY288285.1, on the reverse strand, counting down.
TTAATTTAAGAGTTTAAATTTTTAGCGTTTTGAGTTTAGTGTTTTAAAATTTAGGATTTAAATTTTAACTTTTAAAGATTAAATTGGTATATTTGTAGGAAAAAAGTTTTTCATTGCGAGTGCATCAAATATTTCTCTTATTTGTTTATACAGAATAATATTTATTTATAGAATAAATTATTAATATTTTTCAAGTTTATATAAGTACAAACGAAAAACTTAAAAATTTGTATAAATATGTGATAAAAAATGTTGATGACTTTGGCTTTTGTTTATTGATTATTAATTTTCTTTTTAAATACTTTGTTGCTGTTTTTTGTTATTAATTGAATTTCCTTCCACGATGATTCAATCTTTGATTGTTTCAAACGTTGGAAAATTCAACTAATTTGGTTGAAAATAATTGGAATCGGTTAGGGGTTAGTTGACATGTCTTTTGCTTATTATTCTTGGGAATCATTTTTACCACCAATTAATTAGTCAATAATATTCTTCTTCTTCAACAGTATTTCCTTCTCTTAATTATTCCCCGCACAGGGATGGACATAAAGGGGCTAAAAGGGACAGTCGTCCCCTAAAAATTTGAAATTTATATATAATTTAATTTTTTTAGAATTTTTCATGTATTTTCTATTAAAAATTTATTTTCATCTTCTAAAATTTTATAAATTTACCACTTAGAATCTTATAGGTTCGCGCCTCATAACATAAAATCTTGTGTCCATCCCTACCCTACAGTTGTTTAATGATAATAATTAAAGATCAGTTAATATTATTAGTTAATATATAGTTGTTGTGACAAAAAAAGATAAATGAAACTTGCTAAAATAGACGTCTCAACCAATTTTCTCTTTACATTTGCAAGTTCAATATTAAATGGTTAAATGCTCAAATGACAAACTTTTTTAGTATACACTTTATTTTAAAAACGGTTGAATAATGACTTAATTTTTTTAAAGTTTGTTGAAATAAGAATCTAATTTTTAACTTAATCATATTAAAAAAAATTAACTTAATCAAATAAAGGGTCTGATATTTTTAAATTTATTCAAATGGGGATCTAACGTATTTGAATCTACTCAAATAATAGTTTATTTAATTAAATTTATGAGATGATATTTCAATTCGAAAAAAATTATGAGATGATATTGGTTAAACTGTTAAATTTCAGATGAAAAGGGCTGGACAGTTAAAATTCTAACATCGCAGCTCATGCAATAGTTCACTTACATTCCAGTGATGGGCTTGATAGTTTTTTATTATAAAAAAAACACATTTTATTTTTATAATTTATATCTATTTTTAAATTATTTAAAAATCCACGTGGACTACAAGATGGATTGTCACATTACTATTGTGAAATTTAAACAAACAATATTAAAATTTTAATGTATTAAAATGTTAATGGTTTAGGCTAATTTTTTGTGGGTAAAAACAGCAAAATTTGATTAAAATTTAAAGATTAAGAGTTAAAATGACGTGAAATTATTAAATGGGCCTGACTCATCACGTTATCTATGGTTCATCCAATAATATTCATCAATTTTAGTATAACGTTCAAGTAACTACTCACTCCTTACGTTACATGTAAAAAAGAGGTGAAAATTCACCTTAAAAAATATTATTTGATGAGATCATGAATGACGTGGTGAGTTAGACTTATCTAATAATTTTTCTAAAATGACAGATAAAAATGGTCAAATTGACAACAAAGATTAACATTAGAGCTACCTTTATTATTATACCTATTTTTATGAAATATGTTGACTGTTGTGATATTAAAATTAATTTATTGAAAAAGTCCTACTTCTAATATATAACATTCAAATAAATTTGAGGCACAGATTTACTTAAAGGACCCCATTGGCATTGGGAATTTGGGAATGGCCATTCATCCGAGTTACAAGAGGCCATCTTCATCGCCTATATACTGTTAATCAAATCCTCTTTAACTCTAACCAACCTAAAGTAATCTAATTTCTTTTTATAACAAACAAAACATCATCTTAAAAGATATGAAATTATAAAATTTTAAAGAATTGAAAATAGATCATGAATAAAAAAAAAAATTCGAAAATAAGATCACACTCAATCATGAATTTAAATTGCGACATCGACTGTTTTTTCGGTCGTGTTTGCGTTTATCGCGGTTGCAGACATAATTTACGCTATTGCGGTCATTGCAGCTATTCCAATCGTGAATTATTTTAAAAAGCATATGTTATTAAGGATATAACCATTACAAGTATCGTAATTTCGAATAGTGCCAAAACTGTTATATAACGACCGTGATAGCAGTAACCAAACGTTACTTACAATCAACACCCGATCCATGCTTGAAAATCATTGGCAACAATCAAGGATAATAAAGCTATCTAATATAATCGAGGATATTATATATATGGCCTATGGGGGATATTGGCACCCATATTGTCACGCATGGAATAGCCATTATTAACGATGATGAGTTGTTCTTCAACTTTTCCATAAAAAAAGGAGTTTTTGATGATTCATGAATTGCATGACTGTACACCATTCCAATATATTCTATTCTTATCTTTATCTAAAAAAAATGAATGGATAGTAAAAAATTATTTATTTATACATTTCCGTAATTATTTATACATCACTCTAAATTCTCTAATTAAGTCCGAAGACGTGAGAGAATTTCCGCAACCTTTTATTTGTGTGTGAATTTATATATATATATATACATCACTTATCTATCTTTTATGTATATTTTATTTATTTAATTTAATAATTGAGCTTTCAGATTACTTATTTTTAGTCGTTTTAGATTATTTTATATTATTTTCATATGACATGGTATTTTTTTATTATTAATATAAAAATAATTTAAATTTTTAATTGTTTGGATATAAAAATTAATAAAAGAGTTCATTTTTATTGTTTTAAATTTAATAATAATAAAATATAATTTTATTATTTATTTTAAATTATTTTTATATTTAATAATAATAAAATACCATGCCATGCAAAAAAATAATAAAATAATATAAATTGACTAAAACATGAGCATTTTAAAAGTTTTATTATTAAATTGACAATTTCTTAAAGTTAATTGATCAAAATATGAGTGAGAAGATAATTGAGTGATGATCTGTACAATTTACAGTTTATTTATTATCAATAAACATACATAATATCAATTAAGTTAATATTTAATGTTATTGTAAACCAACATAATACCAATTAAATTAATTTTCCGTCAATACATTTGTGATGATATTTTAATATAAAGTTTTGAAAGTTGGTAAACATAAATGCAAATAATTTTATTTATCAATAACATGACATTGTTTCCTTCACTTATAATACATAAATTTATATGTATTGTCATTCTAAAGTAAATAGTATACGTATCTATTAGATTATATTTATATATAGTGCCGCAACTTCCTTTTTCTTTCATTTGTTACTTTAGTTGGTGGTCCGCAATTAGTTTAGTATTAGTTGTCCACTATCGATGTTTATTATTATTTTTTATTTTTTATATTTTTAATAAAAATATCTACTTTTGTTGTACGTTTTTTATTACTTTTTATGGTTCATTTCATCCGTCGTTTTGGTATGACTTAAGCATACCTTAACAATCGTTTGGTGCACGTACGAAAATTTTCATAGCGCTAGTTTTTTATTATGATTCTGTCAGTAGTCATAGAAAGATAAATCCTCACTCGATCGATGGTTGTTTGTCGATGTAATCAGACCTGGGTAGTGGAGCAATCTGCCTGAGAATTTAGTTCGCTCACCGCTCTTTTTTCACCCCATAAAGTGTCTCGTTTGGTTAGAGAAAGGAAAATTCATGAAGGCTTCTAGATTTTGACGGTATGCTAATCTCTATGCTTGTAAACGAACATAACAAACACGAACGAGGGTATGTTCATGTTCGTTCGTTTAATTTTAACCGAACAATGAGCAAATAGAACAACTATACGAACATAATTTTTTGTTCGTGTTCATTTGTTAAGGATTGTAGTTTGTTCGTGTCCGTTCGTTAAAATGACAAACGAACGTAAACGAACACAAACAAACGAACATAAAAGGACATGTATGAATAAATTTAAACGAACAGACATGTGTGTATAAATTTATTTTTTAAAATATAATACTTTTGTTATGAAAATAATAAATATAAATGGATATATATGAATAAATTTAAACGAACATAAATAAACTGATTACCAAGCGTTCACAAACGTAAATGAACGGATGAGCTCTTTGTTCGTGTTCGTTCATTTAATTAAACGAACAAAAAATTTGTTCATGTTCGTTCGTTTAATAAATAAACGAACATAAACGAACTTCCCGTCGAACGGTTCGCTGAACGTTTGGTGTGTTTACAGTCCTACTAATCTCTATGGAAATATTTACTTTTCTTTGCAGCTTTAGATTTTTGTATGAGATTTTGGTGAACTAGTCCCATTATCCTTCCTTCTAGATTTGTTGTATTTATAATATCTCTTATGATTTTTAATAAAATTCAATTGCAATTGTAAAAAAAATAATATTGATATGTTTATGATGTATAATTTTTTATACTACCAATAAATTTTAGAATGAAATTTATTTTTAATAATATGTTATTATCTGATTTATCAACTATATATAAAATTATAAACCATTAATATATCAACTGTTTATCTAATTAAATATATAAAGTTGCCTCTGTAGCCACTTTCGAGAGAGTTCAATTTTTTTGTTGTTTCATGTCTTTCTGGTATTGGACGATATAATAGCTTTCCTTTGAAAATGAACCGATTCTCTTCAATTTTTCTGTCAAATAAAGCAAATTGAATGCTGAAACATGGGACCTGTTTTGTTAATAATGATATTTCGTCATTGCACTATTAATTTCATATTTAATGTTGGATTCAAATATTAATCACAAATTAACAATTTAAAACTGATCTAATGTCAAACGACAATAAATCATATAACACCAAAGTAATTTTAGTACTTGGTTAAAAATAAGTCAATTTTACTTATTTAGTTGATAATTTTTTGGGTGAATATTTGATAATGTCTGTGTAAAAAAATTACAAAATATATCTATGTTCAAGATAAAATTTAAAATTTAAATTTTTAGCTTTAAAACCGTAAAATGGTAACCCAAAACCTAAATTTCAATCCCTAAATTATATCTATGAACCATAAATTATAAATTTTAAAATTTAAACCCTAAAGTAAAACTATAAACCATAAATAACTCGGATTGTGTAAAATTTATTTTCCAATCCCTTGATAATGATTTTTTTCCCTCTAAACACCTTGGGTCTTATAAAGAAAACTCCTCCACTATGCAAATGCAACGGTCTCTTTAGACAACCTATGCATTTCATGTGTGTTTGTCAACCCTCTTTTGCTTAAATTTGAAGTTTCAAGATGTGTCCCTACGTTATGATCACAATCACCATGTATTATTATATATAATAAAGATTAGATATTAAATGTCTGCCGATGTTAACCCCACGCCGTCTTATATGGATAGAAATCGTCTACCTTTAACTATGTCCTATTGGAATTTTTATTTTAAAATAGCGGGTTTAAGGTTTAGGGTTTAAGGTTGAGGCTTAGGGTGTAGGGAATTAGGGTATGGTGTATTTTTTAAGATTTGGGGTTTAGGATATGAAAATTAGGGTTAAAGCTTAAAATTTAATTTTTAGGTGTTTTTTAGTATGAGGCATATAAAGAGGCATAGTTAGGGGCTGAAAATTTTTACTCGGCTTATATTCGTGCCATCCAAAATATTAATATTTATATATGTGTGTGGACCAGAAATAAAATACAATCATAATTAATTGAGGTTTTGGGTTGTGGTTGAGTACTTGAGTGGTGTTTTCAGGATTAAAAAAAGAAAGAGATGGTAAGAAATTTATAAGATTGTATAAAACAAAACATAATTAGGTGAAGTAGGTTTAATTGAGCATTGCATTCTATAAAGATTTATGGCAAATAGGACATTGGCTTGCGTTTTAATTTTTAAAACCATATATGGAACAACGTATACGAGACATTTTTATAGTTTGATGTTTCGATGTTTGTTTATGTGGGTGAAACGCCGTGCTCATCTTCTATGCTCAAAACACGAGAGACAAGTTGGATATTGGTAATAGGGATGGAGGAGGGCAGTAAATGATACAAAACAGATTACGGGTTAATTGAGCTTGATTCGGTTAAAGTTCGACTCAATTGTACTTGACTCGAGCTCGAACTCGGCTCGAGTTCTTAACGAGCCGAGTTGAGCTATTTGATATCCGACTCAAAAAGCTCGTGAGCTACTCGAAAATATAATATAGTACTATTTTTTTATTTTTTATAATTTAAAATATAAATTCCTAAACTTTAAACCCTAAAATATAAACCCTAAACATAAGTCTTAAACCCTAAAATTTAAATCCTAAATTTAAACCCAATAATCTAAACCTCTAAACCCTAAACTAATACCCTAAACCCTAAAATTAACAAGCTTAAGTTTATACAATTTGTGTATCAAAGTTTTTTCTTGATAGAACTTTAAATGAGACGTGACAGATGGCGAGATACTCGAGTCTGACATGATCAAAGATCGATCAACACTTGACTCGATTAGGCTCAAATAAAGCTCGAACTCGACTCGAGTTCTTAACAAGCCAAGTCGAGCTTAGATTTCTCAGGCTCGTTAAAAATTACTCGAGCTCGAACTCGAAATCTTAACAAACTGAGTCAAGCTCAACACTACTCGAGCTCGACTCGCTTACACCCCTAGTATGGAGGCCTCACTTTTATTTATTTATTTATTTATTTATTTTGCTTATAATAATGAAAAGAAACAGCACAATTATTTCTCAATACTTCCAATTTAAGGTTAACTCTTCCGCTCTGAACACCATTATACTTATTTTTATTCAAAATTCAGTTTACTTCATATATAATGAGTAGATATATATTTACAACCGATGTATAAATTGAATAAAATAATATCCTTTCTCAATACAAAAATAATAAACAAATAAAATCATCAGACTTCTTACCATAACAAGTGTGTTTTTTACATTGCATGTAAATATCTATGCAAATATTTGCTGGATTACTGTTTCAGCATTTCCATTGTATTGTGCAAGGAGATGGATTGCATCAGCCCTTGGCAATGCCAGAAACTCCTGCGTACACCCAAAACTCGCATGATATCAGAGCATAATACTAATCAACTATTGTCTAACGTCTAACTATAAACGAAAGTAAATTAGAGGAGCTAATTCTGCAACTAATTTTGAGAAGAAGAGGATATCATGGATTGAGTTTGTAATTATATAACTTAAACATATGCTTTATTAACCTAAACACGCATGTTACATTTCAAGCAAATTAAAAAAATGTAACCACCTGGTTATATAAACAATTCGTATATGGCTGGTGAAAGCATAAAAGGAATATTAGTTTAACTTACCATTACTTTAAGTATCGCATTCTCGTCACAAATAACATCTCTTGATGATGCTTGATTAGGACTGCCTCCATCATCTGATACACGGGTGGGGGAAGAGATAGTAGCTTGTGAGGACCCAAGGGTGCAACTTTCAACATTCGACTTCGAAGCAGTAAAGGAAGTTAACAAAGGATTATTATTTTCCTTCAAAGAATCAATTCTCAGAAGACTCTCAAACCGGTCCTTACACATCTGAAGTTTGAACCATTCAGAGTGTGCGTGAAGCGCTGCTCTCATTATCCTCATCAGCTGAGGCTCCTCGATACCAAGCCTCTTCCCGAAGGCAACCTAACCAAGATAGAAAACCATTTATTCAAGTAGCAAAAATACAGAACAAGAAAATCTTTGTACATAAATTGAGTTACGAGTTTTAATGTACTTGAAGTGAAGTTGCAAGAGCATGTAAAGGCAAGCCTATCACAAGTGTTACTTCATTTGGTCGAAGCAGTGATACCAAAGTCTCCTTCAAGGGCTTCAGCAAATGGGGGTCATGAGCGGCTAAGAGGCCTAAATGGGAGCATGCAACACTTAGAGCACCAGAATGATCACCCAATCCAACCAGTTTCAGAAATTCAACCTAAAACAAAAAGAATGGTCAAGCTAACATTCTTTGCATCTTATTGGAAATTTAGACAGAAATTTACCCGGAATTTTTAATATTGAAGCCATTGCCGGTACAAACTCGGCTAACCTGTTTGAATTGGAACAACAAAACAGGATTTTGCTCAAAGAAGTTTGGATCCAATGCATTAATTTCCTCCACGACCTCAGCAGCCAATCCTCTGCTAGCTAGATCCTTCATCCGAAGAATAATTTCATATTTGTCTTCCACATTGGTATTTTCCACTCCCTGCATAATAAAAACTATGCTAGTATCTATCAATTATCTCAAAACCCAAACAACAAAAAAATCCAAAATGTACCTGTTATACCTTTGATATAGTTGTGCTGGCAACTTGTAATGCAGTGCTAACCTCTTCGTTTCCGCACCGATTCAAATGATCATCAGAAATAAAATCCAGTTCATCACATCTTCCCCACCAACGCTTACGTTTACTTCTTCCACCAACTCCATGGCTTCTGTTTCTTAAGAGACTTGATTTTTCAGAATGGTGTGACCCACTGGGGCTACAATCTTCGAGGTTGTAGGTGAGCTCACAAGCAAATCTTAATTCCACATCAGTTCCTTGTAAGTTTCTCCGATCAGTAGTAGCAGAATTTTCACTATTTGAACGCTTAGCACCTCTATAATCCGCATCAATGGAAGATTCTGGTGATGAACAACACCCAGACTCTGGTGGATTACCTTTCAGAGGTTCGGAGAGTGTTTTCATTCCTGGGAAAGGGCAAGTTGATCAGCATTCCAACGAAGATAGATACAGTGAAAAGAAATTGATGTCAAGAGTTTTACTAGATCGAATGAAAATACCATATTCCACAATTCCCCTGTAAACACAGTACTCACGAACAAGTTCATCAAGCATTGCATCATCCAATCTCATTCGACATATTTCATTCTGCATGCAAAGTCATAACTTATCAACTGATAACCCAAAAACACCAATTAGGGACTCTAGGCCCAGACCCAGAAAAAATAAGTGATGCATGTGAGAGATCTTTTGAATTTGAAATTCATCATAATTACAGAAAGTCATTTTCAAACTTTTATCTAACGAAAAAACTTAGTACTCTGTTGACATTCATCATACTTAGACAATTACTGGAAGTCATTTTCAAACTTTCATCCGACAATAAGCCTTAGTACTCTGTCGACTTTCATCTCTGAGTTTAAGGGAAATAGTATCACCATTGTCTCAGTAGAAAGTAGAGACAACAAAAAAAACCTGAATTTCCAAAAATAACGTATTGGGGGGAGGAAGGCATAGATTGGTAAAAGTTTCAACAACCTGAAATGACTCAAATAGATCACCCTTGGCATATCTCAAGCTATCAATAGCCCCTTGTCTTGTAAGCTCTACAGCATGTGCAAGAGCTTGTATATCCACCTGAATTTCAAAATCAACACGCAATTATAAGAGGAATCCATATAACCTAACAAATAAACACACGGCACTGCAAATTCATGCATCAAACCAGACTAATATATGACTCATTTTCTCCCCAAGAAACATCTAAAAACACACTAGCCAGGAAAAAAATACACCTCATCAAACACTTGTGCCTCGTACAAACCCTCTGGAGGTATTGCAGGGAGGTCACGTTCCTCAAGGAGCAATCTCTCGGTAAGATTTGAAATGGGTGATACAATTCCTTGTCTAAAGCACAATCCTTTATGTATGCTGAAAAAAGCAGGGAAAACATTGCAAATTTATCAGAATCAATACAAATGAGCACAAATCTTAACAGAGTACTCAATACAATCATATCTATCAAAAGTTGTAGTAATACCTCATCAGATATCTCAATGTCATTGAAAAGATTGGATTATATGCATGAAAATGAGCTCTTAAAACAGAAGACACTAATCCAGCAATCTCATACCTCCTCTTCTCAGCCCACTGTACACAAAAAATCACAAGATTCCTCTTTGTCAGCAATCATACAAAAAGTTGTTTATAAGGCCAAACTCCAACCTCATTTGCCACGGGGGAAGTTTGATCATCTTTGTCATATATAAAAGCAAGAAGCAAATGCTTGAATTCCTCATACGCTTCCTACATGGATGCACAAATCTATCAGCAACCGCATGAACAGATAAATCTGAACCGAACTGACTATTTCCAAGGTATCTTTTAAAAGCATTAATTCTATTCTTAAAAAATGATTCTATAAGCAGCAGTTAAACTACCAAAACCCAAAAATAAGTTACCGACATCTACTTGTAACAGAATGACAAGATTTGGATCCCCTTTTCCTACCAGATAGTAGAAATCAACATTTTTAGGGTCGCATGACACAGCATCCAAGTCTAAGAGCATTAATATATAGTAATTTTTATGTATATATTGCATATTCCCTATGGTCAATAATAACATAGACGCTTATCTTGGAAGTTATTCATCTTCCAATCCACTGTTGAAGGTTTGAATGAATTAAGCGTCCAAATCTCAATTAGGAATTCAGTAAAACACAAACATATAAGGTGACAGGAAGACAATTTAGGCAGCTACTAGAAGAAAGGTTTCTTTAGTAGATGCCACTTATGAAAGGGCTTCTCAACACATAACAACAGCACAGAAATCACTAAGCATCTTTATCAATAATTCCCCCATCAAATAACTACCTAACGAATAGCACATAATCACAATTTTTTCAAACCAGATTAAGCAGTTAGCAACTTAGCAATGACACGAGCACTTGAGTTGCATAAGATGTCGCTTATTAAAATGAACCATTAAAGATGGAAATCGGGAAGCATGGTAACTCATTACTCCTATCTCTCCATAATTTCTCCAAAATCAACCAATCAGTTCTCAACTAATTTTCTAACTATACATTCAACTATCTTCATAACATCAATTCGAATAAAAATGGAAACGAATAAATGAATGATGATAATAACTCACAAAATTCAAAAAATGCCAGAATAACAATCTACTACCTAGTACCTAACGAATAGCACATAATCACAATTTTTTCAAACCAGAATAAGCAGTTAGCAATGACACGAGCACTTGAGTTGCATAAGATGCCGCTTATTAAAATGAGCCAGTAAAGATGGAAATCGGGAAGCATGGTAACTCATTACTCCTATCTCTCCATAATTTCTTCAAAATCAACCAATCATTTTTCCAATAATGTTCTAACAAACTATACATTCAACTATCTTCCATAACATCAATTCAAATAAAAATGGCAACGAATAAATGAGTGATAATAACAACTCACGAAATTCAAAAAATAGCGTCACCAGTGTCAAAATAATTGGCATTAATGACATTAAATTCCAAACACAAACATTGATTATCAGAGAGAAGGATATAGTTACTAAAAGAGGAAGAAAAAGTTACCGGATAGGCATTGAGAGCACAAGGAGCAAGAGACTTTCTTAAGTAATCAATTGCGAAGGTACGGTCGTCCCTTGTTCCTTTCCTCAATAACTCAATAAATTTCTTCAAAAAGAAAAACGGAAATGCAATCAACGATGTAAAATTCAAACTCCAAAAACAAAAAGAACTAATTCCACCAAGCACATTTTTAGTAACTTAAGAAAATAGATAAGACCAGGAGATTAACCAGTTTCTGTAACCGAAAGAGAAGGCGCTGATCTTCTAGGACAAAAGGAGCGTGAGCTCGGAGCAGATCAATGGCAGAGTCAATGTTACCAACCTCTAACGACCGTTTGATCTGGCGAATGATTAACCTCGAATGATAAGAAGAGGAGAGAGAAGGAGAAGAAGGTGGCGAAGAGTCGTCGATCAAGTTTTCTGATTTGGCGAAATCGATGATGAGAGCGTCGAGTGCTTCCCAGTTAACAGGCAAGGAGTCCATGTGTGTTGGTTAAATTTTCTCGGGAAAGTTTTTGATATAAAGAAAATAAACAGAAAATGATGGATCGTGTAAAATGTAAATTCTTGATCTGTTTTTCTTTTTTCCTTTTTCTAATTTTCGTGTTTGAGAAGGGGAAAGCAAAAATTCCCCCGAAAGCAAGAGACGCAGCGCTTAGAGGTTAAAGACAAAGAGAATGGAAATTTGGGGATTATATAGGTGCCACGTGTCAGATAATTTTGATGAGTTATGCTGGGGCAAAGAGAAACTATTATATGAAAAACAGGATTCGGGTCTATTAGTAAGGCTAATTGTATTCTCAAGAAAAGTACGTGAGTTTAAATTTTAGAGACGATATTATTAAAACGCACCCCAAACACGCTCATTGTTTTATTTTTTTATGTCACTAATTTACGCATAATTAATTCTTTCTTATTACATGATAAAAGAATCCAAAGAATTATTTTTGAAAATAAATACATTAGAAAATAAAATTATTGAATTCTAATGGATTTGACCATAAATAAGGAGGTGAGTTATATCTATATAATAATTTTTAGTAACCCGTATAGTTTAACTGGCACGTCACTCGCATCAACGTGGAGTCTATTCAAAAGTAAGTACAAGTAAAAAAAAACAAAATGATTAAACTACAACACTGGTCACCAAATGATTACTTTGTTCCTACTTTTGTCGCAAAATCAATTTTTTCTATAAATTTGATCACTAATGTTAGTTTTTTTTCTATTTCAAATATTGACTGTTATAAAATTAACAAAGATGATGATTTGACTTGATGTAATGACAATTTTTCTTCAAAATTTATACATTTTATTAGTTTAGTCGTAATTCAAAAAAATATATCAACACTCGATTCAAACCAAATTGATAGAAATTTGGGACTAAAACTACAAGCGTTTCTTATTTTGGGTATAAATTAATTATGCACTTCTTTGCCAATTGAGTTTTGATCTAATTAGTATAGTTATTGTAACATGAATGTCAATTCGAATATATTTAAACATAATATCTTTTGGTTTAATGATTTGGCCGGTATGAGTACTTTAAAAGGGAGATATTACTATTCTTAAGAAATGAAGATTTTTTTTTACAAATTTTAATTCTAATAATAATCCTACTTAGAGGAGAGGAGAAGGAGACTCTAGGTGAAGGAAGGGGCGCTCCTAATGGGTCTGTAACCCATGATCTAAGGGAATATGAGAGAATAAATATGAGTAGTTTGACCAACCGACCAAATATACTTGCTCAATAAAACAAAATTCTAGATGTCTATATTCAGATATAAATAATAATTGTAGAACTAATGTTTTGATATATAATTGAAAAATATTTTGGACAAATTTGAAAAGAATTTGAAACATGTCTTTAAGTCCAAAAAACTTAAAAATAAGTTTGAGGTTTTTAAAAGGGTTTTTTGGCAAAGATTTTAATGTTTTAAAGAAGTCAAACCTGGCTTTTCAGCAAGCTCGTACCAATACGATATACCCTGTATCGATACCTTTTTTTACCAAAGTTTGATTATACCAAAACTCGTACTGATACATGCTTGCCTATATCGATACGGATAGAGGTCGTTTCGATACGCCTCTTAAGCGTACCGATCCCTGCTTTAACAATCCCCAACGGCTATTTCCCAACGGTCTTTTAAATTGCAGACCGTATCGATACGCTTTCAAGTGTATCGACAGGCATAGGCTGACAAAGAGCCCAACGGCTAGTCCTAAAGAAGGACGTACCGATAAGTCTCCTCGTGTATCGATACGGTAGGCAGCAGAACTGCATTTATGCTGGGAAATAAAGTCTCCAACGGCTCCAATTCAACCTCAACGATCCTCAACGGCTACAAACTCAGTTAGGAGTATAAAAGTGACCTTCAAGCATCAAGAGAAGGTTACTTCAATTGTCAAACATCATAAGATCAAAAATATGTCTTAGTATCTAATTGTCAATTTCTTGTATAGACAAACACTAGTGAGCCAAAATTGTTATATTTGCTCAAGTGTTTTAGGTTTTGGGTGAGTTATTAGATTTGCAAATACATACCTATTAGGAGGATTTTTTGTTTGCTTTGAATTGTTGCAGAATACGGTCGTCGGATAGAGCAAAAACGCAACTGATAATTTGAGAAAATAACAATGAAAATAAAGAAGACGCAGATTTTACGTGGAAAACCCCTAAATAATATAGGGTAAAAACCACGGACAAGGTAGAAGAATTTCACTATGAGAAAATAGGAATTACAACTTCTCTCAATCTAACAAGGAGAAAACAATGACAATTCTCTCTTGATAAGAAAGGAGAAAACAACTCTATGAAAACTCTCTAACCTCTCTAGTATTTGGGAGGATGTTAGAATGATTTGGGATGATGTAAGAATGACAAATGGCTAGGCTATTTATAGTTGAGCTTTAGGGACTAAGTTATAAATAACTTAAAGTTTAAGGACTGAAAATGTACTTTTCCTATGCCATTCTTTTCAACCTTGGCTGCAACTACCATGGAAAATTACCATGGTAAATTTCAAAGCAATGTCAGGTGCATTAAAGCACCGAATTGCTTGACTTTCAACAATCTCCCACTTGAAGATTTGATTGGAACAATCATATCTTCACACCATTCTTTCTACCTCGTACTTTCCATGTTGCTTACGTCTCTAACAAGCCACAAGAGGATCGACACCAAGTAAACTTATCAGTGTTGATTGCTTTTGTCATGAAATCTGCTATGTTGTCATCGGTATGGATCTTCTGCATATCTATCGTCCCTTCTTCCACTTTCTTACGAATGAAGTGGTATTGGATCCGTATATGTTTTGTTCTTGAGTGAAAAGCAGGATTCCTTGCAAGATGCAAGGCGCTCTGACTGTCACAAAACAAAGAGACATTCTCTTGTTTGTGCCCGAGCTCCTCCAATAACATTTTCAACCATATTGCTTCTTTACTGGCTTGTGTAGCTGCTACATATTCTGCCTCCGTTGTTGACGTAGCCACAACCGATTGCAGTTTTGAAACCCAGCTTACAGCTCCACCAGCAACTCTAAACACATACCCTGTTGTAGATTTGCTTTTATCCAAATTTCCTGCATAGTCAGAATCGACATACCCGCTGATAAGAAAGTCTGATCCCCCGTAACATAATGCAACATTTAAGGTCCCTTTGATGTATCTCAGGATCCTTTTCACAGCATTCCAATGCTCTCTGTCTGGATTCGCCATGTACCGACTAACCACTCCCACTGCTTGTGCAATGTCTGGTCTTTTACAAATCATAGCGAACATTAAACTTCCCACTGCTGATGCATACGGTACTCGAGACATCTCCCTCCTCTCTTCTTCACTGCTAGGACTCATACTGGAGGATAATTTAAAGTTAATAGGAAGAGGGGTAGAAATTGGCTTACAATCTTGCATGCTGAATCGTGACAAGATCTTTTTCAAGTAATTCTTTTGTGAAAGCCAAATCTTCCTACTACTTCTATCTCGGTGAATTTGCATCCCTAGAATCTTGTTTGCTGGTCCCAAGTCCTTCATTTCAAATTCCCTAGCCAGTCGTGCCTTTAATTCTTCAATATGATCTTTGTTGGGGCCTGCAACCAACATGTCATCTACATACAACAGCAATATAACAAAATCGTTTTCACCAAACCTCTTGAAGTAAGCACAAGGGTCTGCATTAAGCCTGTTGTATCCAAGGCTCATGATGAAGGAGTCAAATCTCTTGTACCAACACCTCGGCGCCTGCTTTAAACCGTACAGAGATTTGTTCAACCTACAAACCAAGTTCTTCTTTTCTTTTTCTTCAAAACCTTCAGGCTGGAGCATGTAAATCTCTTCTTCAAGATCTCCATGAAGAAAAGTTGTTTTAACATCTAGCTGCTCTAGATGTAAATTCAATGTAGCACACATTGCCAGGACAACTCGAACCGTTGTTAGTCGAACCACAGGAGAAAAGATTTCATTGAAATCAATACCTTCTTTCTGAGCATATCCTTTGACCACCAGTCTTGCACGATACCTCTCCACTTGATCGTCACCATTTCTCTTGATTTTGAAGACCCATTTGTTACCAATTGGCTTCCTTCCTTGTGGTAGTGGCACAAGTTCCCATGTATTATTTTTATGAAGGGCTTCAATTTCTTCTTGCATTGCCGCCATCCACTGTGAAGCATCTGAGTTGTTCATTGCTTCCTCGAATGATGATGGCTCACCGTCCTCTGTTAAAAGGCAGTATGCAACATTACCTTCTATAACATAATCTGAGTGCCAATTGGGGCGTCTTCTCACACGGTCTGATTGACGAGTTGTTGGAGCTTCAGAATTCTCTGGTTCTGGTTCCTCGAGCTCTGGTTCTGCTTCAGAACAATCTCTCTGTTCAAACTCATTTTCAATATGTATCTGTGTAGTCTCTGGCTTTTCTTTATCAGTGATATCACCATCTTCTTTTCTTTGCAGTTTATCTTCTACAAAAATAACATCCCTGCTGATAATCACTTTGCGGGCAGTGGGATCCCACAAGCGATACCCCTTTACTCCATCAGCATACCCCAAGAATTTACATTTTCTGGATTTTGGATCCAACTTTGAAATTTCTTGGGCATTGTACATCACGTACACAATACTTCCAAATATATGGAGGTTTGAATAATCAACTGGTTTACCAGTCCACATCTCCATCGGTGTCTTCAACTCAATTGCAGTTGATGGAGCCCGATTCACCAAATAACATGCGGTATTGACTGCTTCTGCCCAGAAGACTTTCTCCAGTCCTGCAGCTCTCAACATTGTTCGTGTTCTTTCTAACAGTGTTCTGTTCATCCGCTCTGCCACTCCATTTTGTTGAGGAGTGTATATTGTTGTGAACTGTCTTTTGATGCCTTCTTTTCTGCAAAAGTCATCAAATTCATCACTTGTATATTCACCTCCATTATCTGATCTGAAACACTTGATTTTATTTCCAGAATCAAGTTCCACCCGCGCTTTGAAAACTTTGAAGGTTGAAAACACATCTGCCTTCCTCTTGATAGGATACACCCAACATCTCCTAGAGTAGTCATCAATGAACGAGACAAAATACTTTGCTCCGCCTAGGGATGTAATCGGTGCTTGCCATACATCAGAATGAACCAATTCTAGAACAGCCTTGCCTCTAGAATTTGATGTGTTGAATTTTAATCGATGCTGCTTACTTGTAATACAATGTTCACACAAAGGAAGTGATACCTTTGTTAAACCCGGAAGTAGCTTTTGCTCCACAAGAACTTTCATTCCCTGTTTTGACATATGTCCAAGTTTCTGATGCCATAACATGGTAGAATCTGAACTACATGAGGCAACAGAGGCTTCTGCTTCTAGCAAGGTCTCTCCCTTCAGCATGTACAAATTTGCCGCTATCTTTTCACCTTTCATCACCACAAGCGCTCCATGGAACACCTTCATGATTCCTTTTTGTGTTTCAATCTTGCTTGCATTATTATCCAACAATCCGTAGGATAATAAGTTTTTCTTCAAGCCTTTTACGTGCCGCACATCTCGAACAACTTTGATTGTCCCGTCATACATCTTCAATTTGATGGTTCCAACGCCAACAATCTCCAAGGCATGATCATTGCAGCTGTACACAGATCCTCCTGAGACGGGTTCATAATTATAGAACCATTATCTTCTTGAGGTCATGTGATATGTGGCTCCCGAGTCAATAAGCCATATGTCTGCAAATATTTTTCTACCTTCCATGGCTGTTGATGCTTCACAACAGAGAGCATCTCCATCATCTAAAGTGTTTGCCATATTTCCTTGAGGATTGGAGTTTTTAGGTAAACCCCAACAATCCTTCTTCATGTGACCCTTCTTTCCACAGTTGTAGCACTTTAAATTCTTCTTACTCCTTGACTTTGATCTACCATGATTGTGACTGCTACTTTGGCCACGTTCTGTTGATCTTCCTCTCATCACCGTTAAGGCCTCTGCTTGTTGCAGATTTCCTTGTCTATCTTCCTTATTCTTGCGCCAATTTTCTTCTTCCAGAACAGCAGCTGCAACGTCATCGAAGACTAGATCATTGGTAAGGTTGTTGTTTGTCAAGTTGATAATGAGTTGATCATACGAATCAGGTAGACTTTGAAGCAGAAGTTCAGCACGTTCTTGTGACTCTATTTTATAGTTTAGGGATGTAAGCTGAGAAAATAGAGTGTTCAACGTGTTTAAGTGCTCTGTCACTGAAGTAGATTCTGACATCCGAAGAGTGTACAATTTCCTCTTAAGGAAAATTTTATTGTGCAACGATTTGGCCTCGTATAATTTTGTGAGGTGATCCCAAATCTCCTTGGCTGTCTTCTTCTCCTCGATGCTTGATAGTACTTCATCTGCTAATGCCAAATGAAGGTCTGCAATAGCATTCTCGTCCATCTCATTCCATTTCTTGTTATCCGTAAAATCTGCCGGCCTTTCGCTGATAGCCGCTAGACATCCGTTTTTTCTTAGGATGGCCTTTATCTTCAATTTCCACAGTGAGAAATTTCTCCCATTGAACTTTTCAATATCAAATTTCGTTGCCATAGCTTCTATTTCAGATAGCTCCCACTATTTCACCTTTTTGACGTGAATAGTGCCCACCACCTTCAATGAATGAGTAATATCTAACTTACTTTCTTATGATGGAGGATCCACTTTTCAGTGGCAACCAACAGAGAATACGGTAAGTAGATATACGCACCCAAATTAGGCTCTGATACCAATTGTTGCGGAATACGGTCGTCGGATAGAGCAAAAACGCAACTGATAATTTGAGAAAATAACAATGAAAATAAAGAAGACGCAGATTTTACGTGGAAAACCCCTAAATAATATAGGGTAAAAACCACGGACAAGGTAGAAGAATTTCACTATGAGAAAATAGAAATTACAACTTCTCTCAATCTAACAAGGAGAAAACAATGACAATTCTCTCTTGATAAGAAAGGAGAAAACAACTCTATGAAAACTCTCTAACTTCTCTAGTATTTGGGAGGATGTTAGAATGATTTGGGATGATGTAAGAATGACAAATGGCTAGGCTATTTATAGTTGAGCTTTAGGGACTAAGTTATAAATAACTTAAAGTTTAAGGACTGAAAATGTACTTTTCCTATGCCATTCTTTTCAACCTTGGCTGCAACTACCATGGAAAATTACCATGGTAAATTTCAAAGCAATGTCAGGTGCATTAAAGCACCGAATTGCTTGACTTTCAACATGAATTTCTCTTGTAAAGAATGTTTACTCAAGCTTTGGGTAGAAAGCTTTGATGGTCGTAAAGGTTGTCTACTTAGCCTAGAAAAAGGGACGAAATTTATAGTGAATTTATTTGAAATCCTTGTTAGGAAGCTAAGGTAGTGGATTTAAGTTTTGGTTAGAAAGTCGAACCACTCTAAAATTCTTGTGCAAAACTTCTATCTTTTTGCTTCCACCACCATCACTTAATATTCTACTTCTCCACCACTTTGCGAACATTTCGGTTGAAGGAAATCGAGCACCATAAAACTCAACAATAACATGTTCGTTTAAATTAGTGGGGGAAATCTAATTATTTCAATTCTAGGACCCAAATCGCATATTCAATATCATATTCTAGGCTAATTGAGGATTTGATAAGAAATTAGTAAGCAAGCTGTAACCAAACCTAGATTTTTGCAACCATGTGAAACCATTTGTTTTCTCGTTAGGGATACTTCATGAGGAAGGTTGAACTTGCTTGCATCGGGGCAATCATTTTCAAAGTCTTTAATTTCGAACTCTGGAGCAGTACTTTCTCGGAACTGGGGTTTAAACTCTGAGCAAACCAACGTCTTCTTTTTCAGCTACAAGTTCCCAGCTTTTTTCTTACCACAAACTCACAAGTTTCAACAAAGTTAACAAGAAAGAAATGTATTCTTCAAGTCATGGCAATGCAAAATATGCAGCAGCAGGGTTCCCAACAGCCCCCATGAACATGCCTCATTCCCAGGTCTCACCCTTCCGGGGATCAGCAGCAAGTGCTACAACGTGGTCTACTGGCCTTTGCCATTGTTGTGATGACCCTGCCAATTGTTTGATCACTTGTTTCTGTCCCTGTGTTACCTTTGGACAAATTGCTGAGATTGTTAACAAAGGCTCTATCTGTAAGCTTCTAAAACACCCAGTGTAAGACCGTTTTTAGAACCTGCAGAAACTGATGTAAAAAACTGTGTTTGCAGCTTGTGCAGCAAGTGGTGCGGTTTATGGATTGCTGGCTCTTACAGGCTTATCCTGCTTGTATTCATGTGTTTATAGGTCGAGATTGAGAGGGCAATATGACTTGGAAGAGGCTCCTTGTGCTGATTGCTTGGTTCATTTCTGCTGCGAGACTTGCTCACTTTGTCAAGAGTATAGAGAGCTCAAGAACCGTGGATTTGATATGGGGATCGGTAAGTTGGCTAAGCATTTCTGCTCCTTTTTCTTTAATCTCTATATCTTATGGAATTCATCACACATTGTGTGAATTAACATAGAGATGATTAGGTTAATTATATCAGACGTCTCTAAATTATTTCAAAATTCTAAATTAATCTTTAAATTTTAAAATATTCTAATCTAGTGTTTCGATTAATTCATTCCGTCCCTTTTCAAGAAAATAAATAAATAAAAATTAAGTCCTCCATTAGTGAAGTTGTCAACTTGGACGTTAATTATCATTTTAGATCTAACGTGGAGCATAATTAAAATGTATGGGTACATGTGTATCTATTGTATTGACAACTTTGATATAAGAGGTTAAAAGAAACATACAAATTCGATTAAAAATTAGTATATTTCTTTTTAACAAGTTAGATTTATTTTGTCCATTCATTAAGTATACACATGCTTAAAATTTGAATCATACTTTTTTTAAATATGCTCTAACTTAGATCCGAGCTAACATTTAATGCTCCAAACTGATAAAATTGATATATTATTGATATTGATATTTGAACTCGACTATAATATTTTGATCAAATTAAAACACGATCATGAATTGAGGATGTGTGTGCAATTAATAGGAAAGTAGTAAGAGTAACTTGGAATTTTATTTGTCCTTGATTTTCTTTCCTAAATAAAATTTGGGGTTGAAGGTTGGCAAGCAAACATGGATAGACAAGGCAGAGGAATTACAGTTGCTCCTGTTGTTGGACGCATGGCAAGATGATTATACTCAAACCTCCACAACAATTTCAACTCATTGTTCTTTGTTTATCTCTTCTACTTTATGAACCATATTTTGTTCAGTCTTATGCTATTTGATATATGCTCTTTATTCTGAAAACTGCAAATATTTATTACAAATCTAGGAAAAAAGAAAAAGTAGTTAAAATAGCACTGCAGGTCGATTATGGAGATGGCTTCATGGTGCGAGTCATCATGGTCATAAACTCATTCATGTCAATCAAACCATCCCCATCAACATCCACGCCTCTTATCATTTTACGACAAGCCTCCAAGCTACATCTCTCCCCCATCTTCTTCATCACCGCCATCAATTCTTCCGCACTTATTTTCCCATCGCCATCTAAGTCGTACACTCGAAATGCGCTTCGGATGTCGTTGCCATTGACCCCTTCTCCCGTGTTATGCATCATCTGAGTGAATTCCTTGTAGTCGATGAAGCCGTCCCCATCGGTGTCGATGGCGGTAAATGCCTTCTCCATATCTCTTTCTACAACTCCTTTGCCCATCACTCTCATAGCTAATTTGTACTCCTCTTTCGAGATTTTACCGTCTTTGTTGGTGTCGAATTTGTCGAACACCCATTTCATTTCTTCCATGTTTGGCTGGTAACTCCGCGATGACACGTTCGAGTTTTGTCTCTCCCGGATGCCAATACTCGACTTGGTTGGTTTTCTTGACAACTTCCCCGGAAGCGCACCATACTTGAACTGGATGAAACTCAACTTCGACATTTTCTTGCAACTATGAAACTGTTTCTGATACATGATCTTGTATGTCGGGTGCCCCTCTTTATATATAACCTTACTTGCCTAACACGGAACCAAATTGGAAGATGAAGTAGAATATCGCTTTTAATTGAATTTGTGGATCTATACTAATAAAAGGGAAGAGTCCCACTTTGGGTTAAATATTCTTATTCCAAAACTTTCATTTTCACCCTTACAACTTGATATTCCACCTCCACGCGGAGGAATCATTGGCATTACCATACAACATTCCAATTGGACTCTTAAAACTTTTTTTATTCTCTTATAAACACTGTATCTCGACATATATTCGGACATGAATACGAATATCAAATATGTAAAAGAAATAAAAGCATCGCCAGCCTTTACTGGTCAGTAGTGAATACCGTTAGCATAAAAGAAGAGTCTTAAAACAGAAAGTGAGAATCAAACCAGATTTTTATGTTCTTTTCAAACAAGGTTTGCATAAGACTTTGAAGGATTTAGTCTACGTGATGATAGATGTCAGCTGTGAATATTAGGTACATAGAATGAATCTAAGGCCACTAATTTATTCCTTGATTCATGATTTATAATTAGAAAAAGGAGACAACGGGTTCAAGGAAACAGCGGAGTTTGTAGTGGTGCAGGACATTGTTTGCATATTGTTTTATAAGGTTTTTAGTAACTAAGCTATTCTCGCTAATCTCTAAGCTTTTTTTGTGACTACAACGGTCTATAAGAGGAAAAATTATTGCATGGTCCCGGACCACCACGTCATCCATAGTCCTTCCACTAAAAAAGAGGGAAAATTATTGCATGGTCTCGGACCACCACGTCATCCATGGTCTCTTCCACTAAAAAATAGCTATGTAATTTTCATGTCATTTTTTCAAAGATGAATCTTCATTTTTTAAGCCATATAAATAGAGAGTGGGTTGTTACATAGTGAAATGGAAAAAAAGAAATTACATGGCTGATTTTTAGTGGATGGGGACCATGGATGACGTGGTAGTCCGGAACCATGTAATAATTTCTCCTACAAGAGATTAAAACAGATATAACTTGTACTCCTTCTCTTTAGAAATCTCTTTTTTTTTACAATATTTATGTCCATACTAAAAATTAAGTTTAGTAATGATAATTTAGAGTTTATGTTTAGAGTTTAGAAAATTTAAGGTAGAGTGTATTTTTTAGTGTGTAGGGTTAATGATTTAAATTTTAGGATTATGGCTTAGAATTTAATGTTTCAATGTTTTTTTAGTGTTGGAGCATATAAAGAGACATGAAATGTTTGTCCTTTTTGAGGAATAGAAATCCTCTACTTCTTTGGTGCCCCTATTTATGTAACACACTAAAAATTAAGTTTAGAGTTTGTGATATAGGGTTTAAGGTTAGAGTTTATGGTTAAGGTTTAGGAAATTTGGAGTAGATGTATTTTTAAGGTGTAGGGTTTAAAATTTAAAATTTAAAATTAGAGCTTGCAATTTAATATTTTAGTGTATTTTTAGTGTTGGAGCACATTGTTTAATCTTGCGCCACTCTCTGGGGTAAGATCAGTCCGGTTCAATTAAGTTTTTAAAATATTTTAAATCACCTATTTTAATTCGGAGCAACTTTTTATTGTTTCATATTTAATTTTTTTTTATCTTAAGCTTTTATTTTATTTTGACAAAAATTAATTTGTTGTATTATTTTTTAATAAAAATTTCAAGCATTTTCTCATAAAATTTTCTTTGAAAGTTTCAAGGAAATAAAATCAATTAATAGTTATTATATAGTATCTTTTAATTATTTTTGAGATATATAAAATAATTATAAATCAAATAAGAATAAATTTAATTTAATTCAGATAATCACATTTTTTTACTTTTGAAGCATTAATCATTTAAATACTGCATATTAATTTAAGTTTCAATTTATATAGGAGTAATATATTTGTTCACCCTTTCTCGCAACACCTCATCAGGTGGGGACAAGAAGACACGCAAGCCTGCGGTACCCATGGTCACAGCCAACCCCGCGAGCTTATTCAGTTATTCTCATATTTTTTTTTTGGTAAACTGAATCTAAATTTTAAGTGTAATATTGATTATAATCTTAAACTAAAAACCGATATTATTTTAACAGTAAATTTTAGTAATCGATATTATTTTAGCATTAAATTTTAGTTTAAGCTTTAATTATAGTACTGAGCTATTAAAATCGATAACATGGAGTTTTTTTTTTTAATTTACTGGTGTGATTACATGTTAATATTTGTTTAATTTTTTGTCTCTTTGATTATCACATATGATGCTCAAATCAGAGTCACCCAGATAAAACACATCCTCAAACCCGAGTCACATGAATTAAATACATCATTACCTCTAGAACCACTCTACAATATTCATTCTCATATTTTTTATTTTTTAAAATGTACATTTAATTTGGTTTTACTCAATTTAATTCTAGACTTTTCATATTAAAATTTTATTTTGTACTTTATGTTGACAAAATGATTTGTTTAATATTTTTGACATTTTTAATAGTCTTTTTTCATAAATAATTAAAACAGAATTGATTTTTAAATAAAAATAATTAATAATTATATAATATCTTAAGTTATTTATATTATTTGATAAACAGAATACCTATTTATATATTATAAAAATTAATTAAAATTACATAAAAATTAACTTAAATAACCACTAATATTAAATTTATAAACCATTAAAATGTTTCAATTCAATTTTTTATTTATTCGCTTTCTTCAGACTTTACTCAATTTCTTTTTAAAGCTCTTAAGATAGGATTCGAGCAATCCACCATTACTTCATTCCTCAACATTTTGACAGCTACCATTGTCTTGATTCTCGAGTATGATGTGTTCGTCCTGTAATCCGTTAAAAGTACGCACAACTGACCTTCAAGATTGGAACAAAAATTGTCATTCTCTTTTTCGCGTTCTATTAACAGTAAAATTTTAATTTCTAAATCTTAAGTTTAACTCAAACTTTTAAATTCTAAATCTTAAACTCTAAAAAATAAACCTTATATTATATACCATAATCTTGACTTTAAATTTTAATGTTAAATTTTAAACCTAATTTTTTAATGTGGTACAAAAATAAGGGTATCAAAAAGGGACGTATAATTTTTGTTCTTAAGATTGTGTATAGGGTGTGAATGAACATAACGTTTGATGAATTGTTCGTTTATTAAACTAAATAAACGAGTATAAACAAAATTTTTATATTAATTTAATAAAGAAAAGAACGCAAATAAATGTGTGCTTGATTCTTTTATGATCACGAACAAGCTTATTTGAAAGCATGTTTATTGACTCGTTTATATGGTTACTCTTTTCTTTCTTTCTTTTTTTATATTTTAAATATTGATGAATGTAGGAACTAAATTGGACATATGATTAACTTTGGAGTTCAAATTGTGAAGTCTAACGAGCGTAAGTACTAGAGGTGTAATTTCACCATTTGGGTGAACATATAAACAAACATGTTAGGCGAACATGTTTGCGAACGTTAAACGAACAAGTCGGCGAACTTAAAACAAACATGTTTACGAACATGTTCAAAAATAAATAAGCAAACACGAACATAATATTAAAAAATTAACAGAACATGAATATCTTAAAAAATAAACACACTAACACGAACAACACCGTATTCGTTCAAACTATGTTCATTTACACCTCTAATCGTGCACGTTTTAATGTCCCTGGAAAATATAACAGTGACCGAGCAGCTTGTTTGTACAATTATATACATTTTCAAAAGACTAAGAATAAAGACCAATATATTATCATATAATCACACTAAAATGTTCAAAATAAAATATTTTTATAATATTTTATAATTTAAATTATAAGGAATACATTTCATAAATAAATGTAATTAATTTAAATCATAATTTTTTCTGTTATATGCATGTTCGTCTTACGATTTATGTCTGGGGTGTAAAATTATCCATTTCAATACTGTCGTCTCTAAAATATAAACTCACATTCTCTCTTTGGAAGTGCAATGTGCCTTACTAATGCATCTAACACTTGTCGGTAATTTAAATCATAATTTAACCTAAGTATTATTTTTCTCAATTGTATACCAAGTTTTTAGCTTGGTTTAATGATCAAGCTTTGTACAGTATAAAGGTCTCCGTTTCTAGTTCTATCACTTGTATTTTGTTTTCAGTCGTTTCATCAAAGTTTAATGTATGTATCGATTTTTGGGTAAAGTTAACAAATATCATTGAATTTTATTAAATTATTTAATTTATCATTAAATTTTTAATTGCTTCAATTTTAATATTAAACTTTAATTTATGTTATAAATTGATCACTGGGTCGTTAATTGTCTTTAAAAAAATGGTATGACAATTAAAAATATTATATAATAATATATTTAATCATTCATATTTATACGTTCAAATAATTTAATTTTAATTTTAATAAACAAATAAATCAATATTATAATCTGCACATTATTTCAATTTAACAGTAGTTAAACTTCCCCTTAAAACCCAAATGCAGATTTTACGAACATAAGCCACCTCAAGACTTTTTGAAATAACAATATCAATTGAATATTTTGAGATTACTTATTTTTTATTTGTTTCTAATAATAATAAAATTAAAACGTATTCATAGTTTGTACATTTTACAGATTAAAAAACCAATTCTATATTTCCTTAAGAATTCAATTTTTTATCAATAAAAATTTAAATTTAAAAAAATTAACAAATAATTTTAGTTCAAAAATGGATGATATTCATCATAGTAAATTTAGGTTTAAATAGATTTATCTTTAATTATGCGTGCATCATGAAAGATAAAAAAACATAAACATATATTATTTTATAATTAATTTAAAACTATTAAAAAATCAAAAACAAAGCAGCTCCTCTGAAAATTTTAGTAAACAAAACAGAGTGATTTACACGTGGCATTCTTGTTGCTTACTCTTTAGCTGCAGCTGCTTTTCATTCTTCTACTTGTAGAAAGTGCAGAAGTTTCTACAATAGTACCAACTATGTCTATATAATGCCAAAGTCGTTGACTTCCCATCTTTATCCATTTAATCCATCATCATTAGTTCCCTAAGCTCCTCCTCTGAGAATATTTCCCATTCTTCTTCTTCATTTTGTTTACTGCTCTCTCCTTTTTCTCCATTGCTTTTCTCTTTACCTTCTTTCTTCTTTTCTACTAGTTCATTTTCTTGCTCCATTGTGTAATCTGATAAAGGGAAATTGATCTTTGCTTTATCTCCACGGAACTGAATAGCCGCCCTGTCATAAGCCCTGGCAGCAGCTTCCGCTGTCTCGAAAGTCCCCAGCCAAACCCGAACAGCTCGTATCGGGTCTCGAATCTCGGCCGCCCATTTCCCCCACGGCCTGTGCCGTACTCCCCTGTAACGCATCCTCTCTTTTGGCATTGGGAGCGGGACTCTTTGTTGGTGGCTTGGCTTTGGCGGTAAAATACTGTCGGTATCACAACCGTTGATTAGCGTAAGAGGACACGTGGAGTTAAAATTACTAGTATAAACCCCATTGCTGGAATCAAACACCGAGGTGTCAGGTTGAGTACCGTTGATTACATGCAGGAGGGCGGAGACCATGATCTCATGCTCCCTTGCATGACTCAAAGGACAGGATCTATTGTAATTTTCCATGACGTAGAAGTAATAGTTTTGACTTGCGAAAATCGCAACCACTTTTTCTCTCGGTTCTTCTGGAAAGAGCAAGAAGTGAATGGGTTCGAATATATTTGTTGAGTGGGGTGGAACTTCTTCGTGCATTAATGAACTGATTAGTGATTACCTCTTGTGTTGCAAACATTTATGGTACGCCGAAACCCAAACACTCAGTCCCATTTACACTATACTTGGCGTCTAGCGACCAAAGATGAAACGTTGTATTCGAACCAACAAAAACAAAGCATGAAAAGCTATGCTGGGAAATAAAACGCGTCATGTTTGGTCGGCTTACATCTCAGTTCACATGGAACGTTGGGTTTCCGCCGCCATTAGACTTGGGCAATATACGCTTCACTCAACCACAGCCGACATTGCTTCTCATATACACGTTAAACTAAATTAGTTTTTATAAAATAACATCAAAATATATTTATTTTTTTAAAAATGGAAATGCAGAGGTTCTCTACGGAAACTGAAATGTTATACAGAATTACAGATCCCCCTCCCATGCATTTCTTTGTCCTTAATGAATATGATTGCCTAAAATAAAAGGTTAAAGTTTAGATTAACCCCAAACTTAATTTATAAAAGTAATAAAAATATTCGGTCAAATATCTCTCATTTTTTTCATAAATAAAAATGAACTTAAACTTATTTCATTTTAATTCCACTAACCAAAGTTTGTACAAATACTCTTTTTTCTAAATAATTTCAATGGCATCATGCTATGTAAATAAACAAATTCATATTCAAGGACGAAATTAAGATTAAATGTTAGACTGGGTAACAATTCTTACTATTTTATAGGAATTTATGTTAGACTAGGTAATAATTTAGGTAGAACTAAAATTCTTACCCACTAAGTAGGAATTTATGTTATAATTTAAATTCTTATCAATTGGGTAATAGTTTAGGTAAAAACCGAAACTTTTTACTAATTGAGTAAAAAAAAATTATGTTATAACCTAAATTTTACCAACTGAATAAGAATTTAGGTTGGATTTTGCTTTAATTAAGAATATGTATTGGAGTTCGCCTTAATTTAGCCGCACTGTGAGATGGCGCACGGCAGAACTTCCGTAAAATCTAAGAGGGACAAAAGTCTTATTTGACTAATATTTAATTTTTTTAAAAAAAAAAACCTTAAAACGTTCTTATATCAAAATTTCCTATAACTTGAAAATCATGTAATTTATTATTATTATTTTGAAAAAATCATGTAATTTATCTTGATTTACATATAATTGTATTTGTTGTCAGATCATTACATTATCAAATTTAAAATTTTGAATCAATCCGGGGAGACATCATTCTTAACTCTTCCATTACCCGATATATAGAAAAAGCCACACAATTACCTACACTGTACGCTGCCAGGCTATGCAAGTTTTAAAATCAAGTGTCTGTAATCTACAAGAGTTTGATCAACCTGCAAGAAATTTGCATTTCCGGATCAATCATTTTTAGATTATTTTTTGTTTTGAAAAAAAAAATAATTTAATGGTGCCTTCGTAGCATATAAAAATATGTGAAATATTAGATCAGATATGCCAGATAACAAAAATTAACCCAATAACTCAAATCTACACTGAAATTTATTCAGTTCAGTATGTTCTAAAGCAAAAGACTGCCGCAAAACCCTCCCAATTCACCATTAAAATGGAGACTTCTAGTTCTAGTACCCATATGTTGTTCTCTTCATCATCCTCATGAACTCATCCATATTTACCTCGCCATCTTCTGCATTAATCCAAATTTATCAGTGCTTAATTAATATACTTTGCTTGAAGCTAGCTAGATTAACAAATTGTTTTATTAAGATCGAAGAAGGCTTACTATCTCGATCGGCTTCTCCAATCATATCTTGAATCTCTTTTTGGGTCAAGTTTACGCCGAGCTCGTTGGCAATTCGTTCAATGTCTTGAGCAGATATCTTCCCCTGAATCCGAATCAAGAATCAAACATGGGTTCTAAAATAAATAAACACAAGAAGATGGTTTACATTGTTATCTTGATCAATGATGTGAAATGCTTTCATAAGCTCCTCTTTAGTGTCCCTTTCACCAATCTTGGTAGTCATCATAAACACAAATTCATCGAAATCAATGCCACCGCTGCCATCTTTATCCACGTCTGCAATCATTTGATTGATTTGCTGGTGCGTGTGCCACAGTAGATTTAAAAAAAGAATTTTGGAAATAATAATAATAATAATAAACCTAGACAATCCAGGAAATATTTAAAAAATCACCTCTTCTGTCATCTCGAAACCTAGTGCCCTGTAATGCTATAACTTGTTAGCTCCAGTTTTTATTTGGGACATCAACTATAAATGTATTAACATATACCTCATGGCAACATTCAGCTCTTTGGCATCAATGGTACCTGGGTGACAATGTATGGAATTTTAGAATACAAGGGAACAGATATTTGTATCTGACACTCGGATTTGAGTTCAAGTAACGTAGTTTATAAGAATGTAAGCCAGTATACCCGATCCATCTGTGTCGAATAGTTCGAATGCTTCTTTAATCTCTTGCTTCCTCTGTTGGCTTAATCCATGGTGACGTCCCTTGTGCTTGTCTTTCCCAGGTGTCTCTTTATAAAGACTAGCCTGATGGAAGTGGTCAAAACATTCATAAAATACACATTTCTTTTCCAAACAAGATTTGAAACACGATCCCCACTTATGTTTGCAAAGTCAGTAAATCATAATTAAAACAAACCAAAGGAGATTTAGAAAGATTCAGAAAATAGCAGAAACCTAATCATTAGTTACAATTACTAATAATTAAAATAAATAAATTGAACTTAGAGCTAACGCACCATTCTTAATTCAGATGGGATCGAAACTCGTTCGAGAAAATTACCCAAAAAATCTAAGGAACTAAAAACTAAAAACAAAAAGACTGAATCCAAAATCTAACTAAAAAAAAACATAAAATACGGTTTTTTAAACATTTGGCGTTTGATTTGAAATAAAATATCTTAAACTTTGCATACAAGTCATCATCATGATATTGTAATAGATATAAATAAGCTACCAATTAAGAATTTTCATTTGTCAAAAGTTGTGAAATTAGATGGCGCTATCTAAATGGTCAACTGAAAGGAAATTAACCCCAATTGCTGACTAATTGATATATATATATATAACAACGATTTCTAACATTTTAGCAAAGTTGAAGGACCCATGTGCCATTGATTTTTGCCTCCCACAATTGCTGACTAATTGACCCACCTAACCTTGGGAAAATAAATTATAAATATACAAACCCATGTATATTTTATTTATTGTAAAAATATTTTGGGGAATATTGTTCCTACTTCCTAAAACTGTAAAATAAAACCTTGTGATTTATGCCTAATTATAATTATACGAAATCCAACTGCTGCTGGGCTCAGTTGCAAACCCTGCCGCTTTTCATCACCATAGCCACGTGGTTAAAATCGACGGTCTTCATCTCTTTTGCGTGTGGCCCACCGTACACGATTTTCTCCTCGCGTGCCCGCTTCCTTCCCGCGTTTTTCAACCATACCCCAAACAGTTTCAAACTTCCGTTTCCTTCTTCGCCGTCGCCGTTTTCGTCATCGTCACCGTAGCAGCTGCCACGAGCATCCGCATCATGGGTGGACCCGCAGCTTCCTTGCCGCATGATGCGATTGATCTGATCGGGCCCTACCTTCACGCACTCAGTTAAAAACGCCACCAGCTCGTCGCACTGTTTCTTGGCTTGCGCCAGCTCCGAGCTCAGCATCTCGTTATCCCTTTTCAGTTTTTCGTTCTCGTCTGATAAATCGGCGAATTCGGTCACGGTCGCCGGCTTCGTTTCCACCGATCCCGGATTCTTTGAGTCCGGTGATGTCGATGTAGAGGTGGACCCTAGGTCCTCACCAGAGTTAGTCGGAGAGGAAGGTCCCGCATCAGACGGTTTTCCGTTAGCCGGCAACGTTTTCACCGTCTTCCGACGACGGATTTCAGACAAGAGCTCTTTTTGCCCTCGCTTGAAGTTCTCGTTGGCAAATTCCCATTTGTCCGGAACAACCTTTCGAAATCCCTGAAATAAAACGGCGAATTCATTCATTTCCACAGTCCGTACTATTGTTGGAAACAGCGAAAAGACGATCACAACCCCTCACCTAATATTTGTAACAATTTGTAATTTTTTTTTTTGGAAAATGGTTAAATTAAAATTAGAGTGGTTGAAGGATTAATTAATTCCTTTAATTAGTTCACCTATCCCCATCATAATCAGAACCTATTATACAATCTTTAATTAATTTTTAAAACAAACCATAGAAAAATCTAAAGAGACTACCCATCTTTTTCCTCAAAGCGGGAAGGAACAGTTTAGCATATAATTAATAGTAATTGTTTGATAAATTAAAACAATTATTCCGTATCTGATCTTGATTTAGAATAATTCAGAATATGGAGAGAGAAAAATCTTACGTAAGTGTTGAGCTGACGGACGAAGCTGGAAAAGTTGTTGTGCTTGAAATAATTGGGAAGCAAATCCTTCGCAAAATCAGCAGTTTTCCAGACGACAAAAGACGTGCCGTTTTCATTCCACGAAATCACATCGTCGGTGATCGGATCATCCACCAGCTGGTACGTTTTGATCAAGAACGGCGCCGGAACTGACCTTTGCGTCATCTTTTCCGACTTTCCGATTGACCAAAGTATAACGTACAAACCCCAAAAATATTTAAAAAAAAGGATTCTAACAAAGAATTATGATTACAAGACAAAAATTACAACAAAATAGACGAATTAAAAGAGAAGCTGGTGATTTAAGCAGAAGAACTAAAGAGAAGAAGAGCGGTCAAGAATTCCCAACCCCAGCAGTAGAACCCAGAAAGAAAGAATCGAGAGTGAACGAGATTATCGCAGCGTTTGCTGGCATCAGTTTCCATTAGTTAACAACACTAAACAAGATCATAACTCTTGGTGAAAATCAGAAGAAGAAGAAGAAAACATAGACTTGGATTCTCTATCTATTTCTGCAGATTGTTGTTGGTGGGTTGTTTATAAAGGGGAAGGCAGACGCCATTTGGTTGTCCAGTAGACGGAGTCATAGTTTCAAAGATAAGAACATGCTTTATTTATGTGTAGATGAGAAAATGTAGACGTTTCCAAGGAGGAAAAGTGAGAAAAATGGGGGATTGCCTTTGTTTTTCTTGGAAGGAAGCTTCGAATACATTTTTACAACATGGAACGCGTACGCTACACGTGTCTGTCAGACTGTCACCGTTTTTTATTCAACAAGCTCCCCTCCTCACCAACTCCCTGCGAATACATGAAATTAATATATTTCTCATCGCTATTCTTCTCATTATTAGCATCACTGATACGATTTTCCTGAATTATATATTCTTTTGAAAAAATTTAAGCACTACGACGAATTCTGTCTTGAGCAACAAAACAGTTATTAGCATCGCTATACGATTTTGACTATTTTTTTTTTTGGATAAATTGCGAAATTTTATTATCTAAGACACCAAAACAGTTATTTACAAGTAATGTTTCAGTGGGTTAATCCCCAAGCTACGTATAAAGATTTATTTACATCTGAATATTGAGCAAAATTACTTCCAAGTCGAATACGGATCACGGCCTTGATGCAGCTGACTAGGCTTGCAAGATCACGTGTACGTCCCTGGAATTTCCTCCGATTCCGTTCCTCCCAAATGAAATAAATGAAGGCATTCCAAGCAAGTTTCAGAATAAGGACTCGCAGAGATTTACCTTTGAGAGTCGCACTTAACCACTGCAGCTCCTCATTTCAGGAAGAAAAGGACTTCCTGATGCAGCAAAGACTCAGAACAGTATCCAGGATCTGGGTAGCAAATGCACACCCAGAAAATAGATGATCCCTCGTTTCTTGTTCAACACCACAGAGGCAACAAGTCGGATCCCCAACCATCCCCATTCGCTGGAGACGATCCAGTGTAGGCAACCTGTTCAAGATGGCCATCCAAATAATAAGGGCATGTTTAGGGATGTGTAACCCAAACCAAATCACCCTATGCCAGAAAACCTTTGGATCCACCTCTCTTATACTGTCCCAAAATTTTCTTTTATCAATTGGAACAGGGAGCAGCAAGTTCTGAACCTCTGCTCTCATCTTCAGCATTTTCTTCATACTCCAGCTAAACCAAGGTTTAATGTCCACAGTCCAATAAGTTTTGTCCTTCAACACATAAGTCTGAACCCAGGCAACCCATAGTGATCCTTCTGCAGAAAGCAAATTCCTGATGAGCAAGATGATACAAGACTTGTTCCAAAGACTCAAGTCTTTAATCCCTAATCCACCCTCACTCTTAACTTTGCAAATAGTTCCCCAATTGACACGTGCCCCTTTAGCTGATTCATCTTTCCCCTTCCAGGAAAACCGCATACACAGCTGCTCCAGATGATGAATGACCCCCTTAGGAATCACAACTTGCCTACACCAGTAGTTAGCAATACCAAACAATACAGATTTGATAAGCTGAAGACGCCCAGCATAGCTTAAGTGCCTGTGACTCCAATGCTCTAGCTGTTTTTTTACTTTCACAATTAAACTCTCACAATCCTTATTGGTAAGCTTCCTAGTAACCAATGGAATCCCAAGGTACCTAACAGGCAACCGTCCAATAGCAAAACCAGTAGCTGAACTCCAAGCTTGACAATCAACTAAAGGCACCCCAGCAAGGAACATCTCAGACTTTGCAGCATTGAGTTTAAGCCCAGACATCTCATAAAAAATTTCAAGCACACTCTGAACACCAACCAGAGACCCAATGTCCCCCTTGCAAAAGATGAGCAAGTCATCAGCAAAACACAAGTGTGTGATGTTTGCTTTCTTGCACTTGGGATGAAACTGAAAAATCCCATTTGTAGCAGATAGGTTGAGGAGGTGAGAGAGGACATTCATGGCTAGGACAAACAGATAAGGGGAGAGTGGATCCCCTTGCCTTAGCCTCTTCTTCCCCTTAAAGAACCCCACCAAGCTCCCATTCAAAGAAATGGAAAATCTACTTCCATTTACACAAGCTATTATCCACTTCCTAAAGACTTCAGGCAAGTCAATAGCTTCAAGCAAATCCACCAAAAACTTCCAGCTTACAGAGTCAAATGCCTTCTGCAAATCCACTTTCAAAGCACACCTAGGTGAAATGCTAACCCTACCATAACCTTTTACAAGTTCCTGGGCTAGGAGGGTATTATCAACAATGTTTCTACCCTTAATAAAGGAAGATTGGTTAGGTAATACAATGGATGGCAGAAGTTGAGTAAGCCTATCAACTAAGATCTTTGTAATAGTCTTGTAAATAACAGAGCAACATGCAATTGGTCTAAAGTCTTTAGGATGGCAAGCATTAGGAATCTTAGGGACAAGAGTAATAGCAGTTGCATTGAAAGTAGGCAGTAACTCAGAAGAACTAAAGAAAAACCTGATTGCTCGAGTAAAGTCAGCTCCAACGACATCCCAGGCCTGTTTGAAGAACCAAGAGGTGTACCCATCTGGCCTAGGGGCCTTATCTTTCCCCTGGCTGAAAATGGCTGACTTGACTTCATCCGCAGACACCTCCTTCACAAGATCATGTTTGATGCTTTCAGGGAGGGAAACATTTAACAACTCCTTCAGATGCCCATCCTGACACCCCTTAACACCTTCATCGACAGATCCAATCTGCTTGGTGAAGAAAGCAATGAACTCCTCTGCTATTCCTTCAAAAGAAGTGACTTTATTACCCCTGCTATCAACCACAGAAGTAATAGTGTTTCTCTTCTTCTTCATAGCCACCATTGCATGAAAAAACTTTGAACTTTGGTCCCCATGCTGTAGCCAGTCTACCTTGGCCTTTTGCTGAAAAAACTGAGATTCAGCTTTCTCCAAATCTAGAAGCTCCAACTGCAATTGTTGTTCGCGTTCAACATCAAACCCAACAATGGATCCTTGCAAATTCAAGAGCTGTTACTGCTCCAGTTCTTTCCTCTTCTCCTTCACTCTGCTAGAGATGTTAGCATAATGAGTGGCATTAAGGGCTCTCAGTTTTGGCTTCAATCGTTTAAGCTTGAAGAAGAGTTGCTGCAAAGGATTCCCATCAGCAGGCTCCTCCCATGACTCCCTCACAATGGCCTTGAACTCTGGATGCTGAGCCCAAAAGTTAAAAAATTTGAAAGGCTTCGGTTTATTCACTGGGGCACAATCCTGAAATTCAACCACTCCAGGACAATGGTCCGAGACACCAGGAGCAAGAAACGTCACTGTAGAACTGGGAAACTCAATAAACCAGGCCATATTCACAAGTACTCTGTCCAGCTTCCTTGCAATGAAAGATTCACCCTGTTTGTTGGACCATGTGAACAGTGGTCCAAGAAAAGGGTGATCACTCAGCCCCACATCATTGAGACAAGTCTGAAAGTCCTCCACACCCGAGGATATGTGATCACCAGGACTATAAGTCGAGCTTTCAGAAGGATCCAAAATGATATTAAAGTCTCCTCCTACTATCCATGGAAGAGACCCAACCAAACTAGCCACGCATCTCAATTGCTGCCAAAGATCACCCCCTCAGATTACTATCATTGCTTCCATAGACCACAGACAACATAGTAGTTATACCATTAACATCCCCCTTAACAGTAAGCACTTGAGAAGCACAATGCACCAAAGTAAACTGCAAATTCTTTTTACAGAGAATCCAAATCTTCCCTAACTCTATTGCAGCATGATTAGTAAAAGAGGACCAATCACTAGCAAAAGAATTAAAGTGAACATCAAAATTACTGGAACGTATCCTAGTTTCAGTTAAACAAAGAATCTGAATCTGCAAGCTATCCATTCTAGAAAACACTTTACGTTGCTTGCTAGGGTTATTAAACCCTCTAACATTCCAAAACGCTATGTTCATTGAGAGAGGGAAAGAGAGGTACCCTTAGACCCAGGTACCTTTGATTTCAGCTTATCACCCTTCTTTGATCGCATCTCCTGTAACAATGTAGCAACCCCCAGAGATGCAGCCCGAGGTTGCTTCACCGCAATCACATTCTCAGAACCAAGGCTTTGAAGAGCATCAAACCTATTGCCAGAGCCATTAGAACTCTTATTTCGACCCCTTCCCCTAGCTTTTCCCTTGCTCAGAGGGCTCCCTAGAGGAGGGAAGTCATCTACAACAGCAGGAACTGAATCAATAGAATTCCCTACAGCTCCAACGATTACCAAATTGTCTGCAACAGCAGTCTCTGCAGCAACAGTCCCTGGAACAACATCAGCTACTAGCTCAGAAACAGGAACACCAGGAATAACAACTTCCCCTGATTGATCAGTAGTCACAAGAGGAGTATCCACAGACACAGAACCCAATCGAGCATTATCCCCAGGGCTCTTCTCAGAACCATCTGTCTGATCCCCAATCTTCAACGACCCAGGCACCTCCACAGATTTAGGGGCAACATCAGGAGGCAACAAAGGCTCCTTAGGCTTCCATTCTGCATTTCCAGCGTGAACCTCTGTGCATTGCTTGGAAGAATGTCCAAAAACCTCGCAGGCAGAGCAACTCGCTGGCATCCAAGGTAGCTTGACCTTCACCATTACAATAGAGTCATCCTTCATCTTCACCGGAATTGCTCGAGGCACAGAAGCCCCAGCAACAATCTCCACACACACCTTCGCAAATTCCAATCTCTCACGCGAAGCTGTGATCGAATCCATGTATAGGGGAACTCCAAGACCACTTGCAATATAGCTCAGACCTAAGCGCGTGTAAAGCTCAAGCGGGACATTGTAGAGCTGTACCCAAACCGGCATCCGCGAAAGGTCGAAATCCAGCCGCGGAAGATTCGGCTCCCACTTACGGAGCACCAGCGGCTTGTGCTGAATGTGCCAGGGCCCGTTCTCCAAAACCCAGTCACGAGCAGTGTCATTGATGAAGGAAAAAACATACAGATTATTCCCAGCCAAGCTCACCCGTGTTAGGGTTTCCTTACCCCAAAGAGAACCAACGATTTTCTTCAAATTGACGAAGTTGGGAGCAGCTCCGATAAATTGCCCAACCAAAGAATGCCTCCAATCAGCAAATCCCTCATTAAAAATTTCAGCCGGCGGCACAACCTCAAAATTATCCGCACCAGCAACCGGAGGGAAGAAATCCAACGACTGAGCGTCCCCTCCTCCGAATAAAATCTTCTTCCAGTCAACCGCAGTCATACGAAACAAAGGAATCAAAGGAGAAAAGATGCAGAAATCAGAAGGAAAGAAGCAAGATCGAAAGAAAAATGGAAGATTCCCTGAGATCGTTAGGCCGGCTAACGTGCGCCTACAGAGAAAACGCCCCCATCCCTTTTCTCTAATTATTTATCAGTCCAATAATTGACTAAATTATTGATTGTTCGGATGATGAATAAAAATTAAAGGATAACTACATATTTAGTACCCCATTTATTCTCACGTTCCTATTTTAGTACTCCACCCAGTTTTTTTGTTGGTAAAATGGTATTTAACGTTATATTTTTGTTCTATTTTGGTACCTCAACTGTTAAAAACAAATGAAAATGATGGTGTGGCTTATTTTTAATTGGGATAATCACATTTTAGTCCCCAAAACTTATACATCTCTATTAATTTGGTCCAAACTCTATTAATTTAATAATCATCTTAAATATTTGAGTTAAAACTATAAATCCCTCATTTTATTTTTTCTTCCACAAAACCCTAACCCAAAATTCTTAAGCTTAGCAAACAAACACTTAAACAAAAAAGGCAAAAAATTACACATTTCTATAAATTTACCAGCAACGCCGCTAAAGAGATGAAGTACGAGGAATTGTGTTCCATCAAGGCTAAAAAATTCGGCTATAATCCCCAAACTCTAAAGCCTCATAAGTGGAACAAGCCCTCGATGATTTTGTTAGGAAGAAAGTTGATCGTTTACTGTAAATGAGGTTCTCTTGTTAATTTACTAATGTTTTATATTTTCCTACAATTTTAATAGAATTGAACTAAATGATTGTGGTTTGGGTTTCAACCAAATTTACTGCTTTGAGTGGTTTTTAGATTAAATTAGATTAATTGGTCATTGTTTGTGCATTTTGCAGCATTTAAATTCATCAGATGAACTGATATATTTGTTTGCTAAGCTTAAGAATTTTGGGTTCAAGTTTTCGGGGAAGAAGAAATAAAATGGGAGATTTATAATTTTAACCTAAATATTTAAGATGATTATTAAATTGGTAGAGTTTGGACCAAATTGATAGAAATGTATATGTTTTGGGGACTAAAATTATGATTATCCCGATTAAAAGTAAGCCACATCATCATTTTTGTTTGTTTTTAACGGTCGGGTACTAAAACAGAACCAAAACATAACATTAGATATCATTTTACAAAAAAAATAAGTAAATACTAAAATAGAAACGTAAAAATAAGTGGATACTAAATATATAGTTATCCCAAAAATTAATGATAAAATGATTGACAGAAGAAGAAAAAACTTATTCCAAATGAAAATTAAACTTTAGGTATGAGGAGAATGAACAAGAGTCGCGGACAACCAGAAGGTTCAGTTCACTCTTCCATCACATTCCAAGGTAGGTCTTCTTTCTAATCAAATCAAACCCCCGCCCTAGCCTACACCATGACAATTAGTATAATTAAGCTTGCTAATTGAACGTGGATATTTGTAGTTTTTCGAGTAATTATAATATTTTTTTTAAACAAATTAACCCCTAAAGAAAATATGTAAGCTTACTAAAGATTTCAAAAATAAAAATTTGGATGCAATTATTTGATAGAAATTAGAGCGACGATAATTGTGGAATTTGGAGGAGTAAACATTATCATTCCTGATTGATTGGATTAGTAGGTGGTAGACCACCTGGGTTAGGTTAAGTTAGGTAAATTCAGAGACCAAATGTTTTACATTTTCCTCTACTTGAGACTATTTTCTACTGCTATAAATATAATAATCCTGGGGACTAGAAAAAGTGAATATATATAAAAACGAAGTTCAGAAAATGATGTCGTGGGTCGAGCCTTGTTTTCTGATTGTTTTCGTCGGCCATGCATAACTTGTTATGTTATTGTTAGGTAAACTTTCTTCAAGTTGAAGAACAAAAAGAAAAACCGAGAATATATCGTGTTTCTTACCATATTATATTAATTAGCAGATGTAATTATTACAATGTAGTGTTGGGTAGCGTAAAGTTTCCTCTATAATTGACGTGACAGATGTTAGAATTCAATCCCAACATCATTTTGACTTTCTCCTCCACTGCTTTTATTTCTTTGTCAAACTTCGACTACTATGCTGGAAATATTTTAAAGATTAGGATATGTAAGGGTGTGCAAAATTTTAATTTTTGATTTGCTTTGATGTGAAAAAGTTTGATTTATAATTTTATAAATTTAATTTCACTTAATTCTTTAAACAAATTTTAAGTTATAAAATAAGAATTTGAATAACTTAAATTTTTTAGTAATTAATATATTGATTTTTAAGTTTGATTTATATATATATATATGTGTGTGCATTGTATGGCTCCTATAGATAACATATGCATCCCTTTTTTTAGAAAAATTAAAATTATAGTTTAATCTGTGAAGGAAGTTTTATTTTGCATACTCATTTACAAAGATAAAAAGTGTATTGAAGTTTTGGACCCCATTTTAAAAATTCTGAATCCGCCACTAATTGTATATGTTTTTTAAAAGCAGTTTAAATGGACTAATTAGTACCACAACATTGTAAATTTTTACTATTAAAATTTAATAAAAACTCGAACAACTCAACTCAAATTTCATAAACTCGACTCGGCTTAAAAAATTTCGAATAAAGTTTGAGTTATAAAATAAGACTCGTCAACTCAACTAACTCGAAATATTTTATTCGACTTGGCTCGATTCGATCGAATACTCACTCCTAAAGACATATATATTTTACTCAACTCAATTGTAATATGTTAATGAATAAAATCCTTAAAATTAAAAAAAAAACACCCAAAAAATTTTACTTACAAATCAAGAGAAATAAAAATAAAACAATTAATTATTATCCATTAAAAACCTTAGAATTAATATATTCGTTTGAATTACAAACAAACTAATTAAAAAACCCTACGAATCTACACCACCGTGACGCCAACCAGTGGAATCTACACCCCTTAGCCACTCTATTGCCCAAACTTGCTCAACCAACGGCAACAATGGTGCAAAGAGTAAGACCGTGACCGTCACATTCCGAAGAAAGGGGTAGCCACAGTCAAGGGAGAGTGCATTCAAATTCACCGTCGACATCTTCCTATAGGGTTTTCTAATTAATTTGTTCATAGTTCAAATGAATATGTTAATTCTAGTGTCTTTAACATATTACAGTTTTTTTTATCTTGTTTGATTCGTGAGTTAAACTTTTGGGGTGTTTTTTAAGGATTTTATTCATTAATATATTGGAAATAATATATGAGGTATGATGAAGAAGATGGTGATTTGTAAATTTTAATTTATAAGAAAATTCTATGTAGAAAATAAAGATGATATGATTTTATTTAACTGGGTAGGACCATGGATGAGGTGGTGAGAATGATTCATATAATAATTTCTTCTAATTTTGTTTTAAAATATGATTAATTGCATGTCGAGCCTTTGAGATTTTGAATAATCATTTAGAAGTCATTAATAAAATTAATGGTGTTCAATGGTATATTGCGTTGGTAGTGTTCAATGATGTGTGTCGCCCGTTCTAGAATTTTTCATGATAAATATGAAATTCACAAATAATTTTTTATTTGAAGCATAATATTTATACATATTTTGATTTTGTGTAATTGCATATATCAAAATTGATTCAATTTTCATAAATTACTAAAACACTATTAACTTATCATTTTTTATGTTTACATAGTATATACACAATATTTTTATTTATTTAATATGAAAAACAAATAAATACATTTACGTGTATAATTAAATTAAAATCAAAATTTTACGTATACAATATTTTAATGTGATAAATTGGAAAAATGTAAGTTCATGCATCACATTGAGCATTTCGTCAAAGTTATATTTTGAAAATTTTCTATATATAGAGTTAATTATAGGGTGTGCAAAAAATTCAATTCGAGTTATTTGATGATCTGATCCGAAAAATTTAAATATTCAATCTTGTTATGAATATTTATCTACGTGGATGTCTATCATGATTAGAACTTTATCTAAGGAGTTTGATTTATTTATTATTAGAAATATTATCTCTATTAATTAGAGTTTAATGTATTATGTACTTCTTATGCCAATAAATAGATGATTCATTGAACACACAATTCTATATTTGAGAATAATACAAATCTCTCTCTTTCTCTCATCTCTTTATTCTTTTATATTTGTTCGTTGTTCTTCATTATTTTGTTCACAACACGTTATCAGCACGACTCGCTCAAGAGCAATAAGTTCTTTGCATCGAGGATCATATTCATCAACCATGATTTTTCATTCGAGATCTAGACGATAAAAGATAGAATTTTTAATCAGGTCAATTCACCACAATTTCATTCAAGTATTTTTTTTATGTTAGTCGATTGTCTTTTTTTTTAATTATGATATGTGAATACTTTCATGCCATGAATTATTTATTTTGATCGATAACATGTTGGTACATTTTTTATATAAATAAATCATGACTACTCGTAATCCCTTATATATGTACGATTATATTGCTTCAATAAATGTTAAACAAATCAAAGAAAGTGAGGAACCGGTTCTGGTTTCATGTTTGACAACATCTTTAATAATGATATTATAATATTATTGATAATATTGTTAGTTACATATGTTAATTTGATAGATTTTTGTTGATAAAGTTACACCGTAATAAGGTTTCTCTTTGTTAGTTAATTTATTCTTTTTCTCAAAACATGTTTGTTTGGTGTACTATGCTTGAATATTTTTTAAACCAATTAGAATTTTTTTATCTAGTTCTTCATTGTTATATTTACATCAAATTATAATTAAAGACTAATATGTATTTATCAATGATTATTGATGTTTTAACCGTGTTTTGAGTTTTTGCATGATATAATGACTTGGAAAGAGACATGTCATTATGAGAAACTGTCTTGATCATTTGCTACGTCTCAATTGTCCTCAAGAGGAAAATCAATATCAGTAAATTCTGATTTTATTTTATTTTCCTTTAAATTATGATTTTAATGTGTGATAAATCATGGTGAATTTCATTCTATAAAAAGATTGTTATAAAGTCTATATATGCTCGAAAGCAATATTTCTTCGTCGAAAAACTCGACCATAGACTTCTCCCAATTTCAAGTTACGAAAATTCGTCTTGATCTAAAAAATTTTATGGGAGGCATTCCCTGAAGTGAATGCAAAGCATGATGTTTATTCCATGCGATTATCAATGATGGAGCATTCTTGAAGTGAATGCAAGCATAATGTTTATTCCATGCGATTATTGGAACTGTTTCATTCCCTGAAGTGAATGTAAACATGGTAAATCATTATTCAATTAGAGACATAATTTCGATATAATTCAAGTATATTGGCTAGACATCCCGTTCTACGAGGCTACTAGTCACAAAAGAAGTT
Source organism: Hibiscus tridactylites (assembly GCA_958450335.1). Taxonomy (NCBI): domain Eukaryota; kingdom Viridiplantae; phylum Streptophyta; class Magnoliopsida; order Malvales; family Malvaceae; genus Hibiscus; species Hibiscus tridactylites. The sequence goes on along the minus strand of OY288285.1, from coordinate 66,239,515 downwards.
TTTAAAGGACCTTGTGGACATGTTTAACAATGTCGCGTATGAGGATTAAATCTTTGTTCTCTGTGATAAGGATATGTGAAAAAGGTTTCAAAGGTCCACTGGCTCTACTCCATTCCCTGAAGTGAATGTGAGATTATATTATGGAAGGAATAAAAACCACTGGCTCTTCTTATTACCAATGCGATGTTATAAACCATTGATCTCGTACGTGTTGTACGTTAAAAGATTAAGAATCATTGAATGATAAAGGAAAGAAAATAGAAGCAAATTTTGTTTGCGAAACATGAAGAAGATGATACTGGTCCAACTTTATTTGGACATTGTTGGTCTAACTCTTTTAGACGTTTTTGATTTTCTTATAACCCTCGAAAGGAATAAATCATCTTCTAATTATTCTCATAACTTTGAAGAGAATTATTTATTTATTTTACTTTACGTTTATTTATTTTACACATATTAATTATTTACGTTTTATATTTATATTTATATATTATGATATTTATTTATTTTGTTTAACATGATTACTTGTCAAATACAATCTATAGTGACGATTTATGCTCAACATAAGCATAAGATATATTTTCCCATTTAAATGCAAGAGAATAATGTGAGTATTATATCTCAAAGTACTGAAAATATTGATGCTCTAGAAGAGCAATAAATTCTTGAGAGAAAGCACATTATGAAAAGTGCAGAATTGCGAATATTGCAATAATTATCACTAATGGTAATAATATCTTCACCACTATAAGTGGAAATTTTAAGAGAGCAATATGAGTTCGCAAACTATCCCTTTGGGAATTATAAATAACATATGTTATCAATTGACATTTGAAATAAGCCAATATGGATATAAGTTTTGGTAGCAAAAAAGTAAGTTGAAAGCTCTAGAAGAGCTATATATTGCTACCAAAAGATAATTTCAATTGAAAGCTCAGAAAGAGCTAAATATATTCCTATTTAAAGGAACAATTTTGATGGTCGTACTAGACATGTACGAGTGAGATTGAATTACATGTTATGGTAAACAAGGAGTTTACAAATTCAGAGATATATACACACATATATATAGTTGGCATGATCGGTTAGATCATCCTGATCATTAATGGTGCATAAATTATTGAGATTTACATGCACATGTATTAAAAGAACTTGTAGTTCTTGTGGTGCTTATTCTCAAAGGAATGGATTAAATTCCACTTATTAAAGAACGTGAAATTCTTGTGTTACATAAAGGAATTGATTAAATTCCACTTACTAAAAGAACCTGAAGTTCTTGTGTTGTTTGTTCTCAAAGGATATAGATGATCCCACTTACCAAAAGAATTAGAACTTAAAGTTCTTGTACTAAAGTTGAGACTGTATGTCTTGCATATCTAAACGAAATATGGGCCCATATATCCACAAATGTGGAAAGTTTTATACGATTTTAGTAGATGCATCTACATTGTTTTATCAACTTACAACCATAAGTTTGTGAGATTGATTCTAAAAAGATTCAGATTATGCAGTTAGACTATTCGTCTTGAAAAGCTAGTGGGTTTATATTTTAGGCTATATCAGTTTTTATAAAGCCTATTGATTATGAAAAATATAGTTTAGCAAAATTTCAATTGGATGCCTCATATTTAATAGCTAAATTATGAGAACAAAAGAATTATTATTTATATGGTGTTTCCATATAGCAACACTTGTACGCATCAAGCCAACGAGTTATAATAAACTACTCGTTATGATTGGTTTTTGGTCAGAAACCATACATTTCCCATTTTATGATTTTTGAATGTGCGATATGAATTGCTCAATCACAATGCACAAAATGGGTAAATAAAAAGGGTTGAGAATATATATTGAGTACGAGTCTCCTTTTTTGTTTAAATTCTTAAACATTAATTGGAGAATAATTTATGACATGATTTTTCTCAACATCAAGGGAGATAATAATCAGTTGGATAGAGGGAAATGAATTATCATTATGTAGATCATCGTATATAAACTAGAAGTTCATAAGATAATTCATGTTATTACATGTCAACTACCAGACATATTTACTGACCCAATGAGAGTAATTAAGTCTTATATACCAGTGTCACGGACCCACTTTCTGCGACCGAGCCAGCCGCACCCATAGGTGGTGACCTTAGCGCACCACACCCTTCACCCGACCGAGGGACCCGAGTTGTTGCCAACACCACGCACCAAGGGGCCATGCACAACGCCCTTGGTGGTGTCCGCATCATAGAGAACCGAGCTGGGCCACTTCTAGCGCACCATGGGGCCTTGCCAAGCACCCCATGTGCTGCCCACGAGACATGGACCCGAGGGAGCCCATCACACGCACCCAAGGGGGCCTTGCCATGCACCCTCCATGAAATCATGAAATCATATTAAATTATAACAGTAACTTTTGTTAAAAATACTCTTTCATGAAATCATTTAAACATATAACCGGATTTCAGAAAGCGTTTTACAGACACTATCATGAAACAATAATGATATGCATGCCCACTAACTATGTCGGTACCGTACTCCAAAAGCAACGTCGAGAGAACTCCGAACACTGATGTCAAACGTTACACCATGATATAATCCTTTAACCTGCGATGGTAAAAACAACGTGAGCTTGGAAAAGCTCAGTAATACAAACTACCAAAAGATGCTATAAGCTCATGCATATATGTGGTAGGCATAACATTTCCATGATGTTCTGCGCAGTAATAGTCTTCCCTTTTTTTTTGATATTTCAGGGTAACGTTATAAATTGAGAATAACGATACTTGTTCTTTATTCAATCATCGAGAATTAGACGAGAATTATAAGCTATTAATGTACGGAGGTGGAATTAGAGAGTTCGGTTCCTAGTGTGTTCCAATAGTGTAAGTAAAACATGTACAATAACAGTATAATATACATTTTCAGTTCAAAAACATAAAGTACAAGTAACAATACGGTACAATTTAATCTTTTATCTACCCTCCAACCACACTCCAAGAGGCAGTTCCCCAAAACTGCGTCAAAGGCGTTAACCAGTGCCCATTGGGCATAGGTGCCATCCTAAAGGATTACCTTAGGAACAGTACAGTACGGTATGGTAGGTATTACCCTAGCCGAAGCATAAGAACCTGTAACGGTAAAGGAATTACCAGCTGGATCAGAGCTGAACCTGCGGTCACTTCATATTTTGTCCCAAGTACCCCAGTAACAATCTATGTAACGGTTCGGTTAATCAATAGCTATATTTTTAGTAATGCATTATCCATGTAACATGTTGGTCATATCAAGTACATATGCATATATCAAAAATACAGTACGGTCATGTTTATGTGAGTTCAAGTATTCTATCAAGTGCACAAATCAGTATTATAACATGTAAATCAGTATGCAAAAACAGTCGTGTAGCACACATGGAACACACTAGGTGGAATAGTTTATTTCCTTGGAGATACTTGACATTTACGGAAGAGAACATATTAACTTTTGACAGTTGAGCAGATCTTTGAAACAAGGCCATATTAAAAGAGTGATTTGTACTAACGATTCAAACCAGATAGTCAGGAGATGATACATCAAGATCTTGAGAGTTTAGGCATATCATGCGTGATTTAGCCATTTATGCCTACCAGAGGCATTATGGTCATTTTATCATACACGGCATTTTGGTAATTTATACCATGGCGTAAATAGTGGCTCAGAAATTCTATTTTGCTCATTCAGTTTCCAACCATGCATTTAGGGATTTCTACGTCAAGATCTTTCATGATATCAGATACATTCAGGGTTATTTTGATTACTTGGGCCAACGAGGGCATTTTGGTCATTTAACTATTAGGGGTGATTTGTAATTTAGCCCAATAATGATTAAATGACGATTTGCAATATTTAAGATTCCCAGAAGTTTACCGGGCCTCCAAAACCATTCGAACTAACATATTCCAACCTTGCAGTACTAATCAACGCTTCTGATGCATCCAACTGTATCGTATATCTGAACGGCTGCTTTCACATTTCACCACAAGATTTTCCACGGAGTAGTCAATCTTATATTCTGTGCGGTGAAACTTTCAACCTTACATTAATATCAAGAGTGATTAACGTACGTAAGTCATACTTTAACCTTTGAGGGCATTTCGGTAATTTTCAGCTTTATCGGCATTTCCAGAATTTATGAAGACAATTCACTTATTCCAGTCAATGGGGGTATTCCAATTATTTCAAGAATTTCGGTACTTCCAACCACTTTATTCATTACAGAACTCAAGGGTTTATCTATCCTTCTAGTTAATTTGTAAACCTCGGTGTCCGAGGATACGTCAACCCTTTTTAGTCAATGCGATCATTCCGATTAATTTAACTGTAACAGTATTTCCAATACTTTTAGTCATTATGATCAATTCAATATTTTGAGCCACTTGCTTAATTTAGGGGTATGTATAGATTCCCCTGATTCTATAGTCGGAGATTCATTCCAAATCCAAGGAGACCTAACACCTTACAATCACGAAGGTTTAAATCCTGTTACCATGGCTTTCCAAATAGTTCGAGGATTTCAAATGAATCAGGTTGTTTTACCATATCTAGCGTAGATTTCTAGATCGCTTCCAATTTCAAGGGTATTTAAGTCATTCTCATACCTTAAGGGCATTTTCGTAATTTCATGTCTAGGTATCTTTCACATTTAAACATTTCACACTAATGCTCGGAAATGGATATTAGATGCCTCATTAATTACTTAATGAACTTCAGATACTTCAGATTTATTAGCTTCCTCGTTCGGACATTTCGGTCTTATCTAAATTATCATACTCAATTTCATATTTAGCTTGACTTAAGTAGGGCTAACAATACTCCTTATCATTTCCATGCATGCATTAACAAATACCAACATGTTCTCAAAGCATACAAGAGGTAGTAGTGTATTACCTTTATTACTTGCTATATCGGTCAACCATGATACTCCATTCGGTCACTCTCGAACTCGAATGCGACATCCTCAACATCCCGAATACAAGGAACTTTGAATACCTTCAATAAAAATATTCCACTTTCAGTCTTTAAACACCTTACTCATAATTGATTATTAAAATACATAAGTGGACTCGAGTTCAAGGTCCAATTTGGAGGCTTTCGGGTTAGAATTTCACGAAACGGGCTTCAAAATCGGACTCAGGACGTCGAAAAACATAAAATAGGACTTTTTGGAAAATTTGACTTTTTGGTCAAAGTCAACGGTCAACGGGCAACGCTGACGTCAGCAGTTAAAGTCCATGCTGACGTCACAGGTCGGGTCAACGAGTCGGGTTGGTCAACGGGTTAGACCGATTTGAGCCGGCCAGTTCAACGGCCACCGTCCAGGGCGGCCGGAAATCGCCTCGGACGGCGCGTGAGGCCCACGCGCGGCCTAAAATGGCCGAAAAATGGCCCAAAATGCATGTTTTCAAATCGATTCATCCCATCAACATATCTATTACACATAAATCGATCAAAACTTACCCAACTTACCCATTTCGGGGTTAAACGACGCAAGAACGACGAGGCTCCGATGAGGGCCTTGTCGGCGTCGAACGAACAGTTGGATAAGGGGGTTTTGCTCCCCTCCACACGGTGAGCACGCCTAGGCCGTCGACGCGCCACGCCGTTGACTGAGGTGGCCGGAAAACGAAAGAAAAGAGGGGTGACATTTAGGGTTTCTTGCCGAAACTTCAATGCCTTTTTCACGGTGAACGGCGGCGCGATTTCGCGCGTACGGGCTGTGGCCGTGGTCGGGACGGTGTGATGGTTGTGCTGGTGAGGGCGGTGGTGGCCACGACGGCGTGGTGAGGGGGATCGGGGAAGATGAACGGTGGGGAGGGCTTGTGTTCGTGGGAGATGAATGGTTGGCAGATCCACTTTTGGGGGAAACATATATGAAATAATAGAGTCATAAATGGGGGTAGGTAGGATATTTTGTTTATTTTATTATTTTGTATACTCACCTAATCACAACCTAAATGAAAATTGGTGGAACATGGACTAAAAGACGGCTTAGCTCAGTTGGTTAAGGCATTTGGTTTACATACCTAAGCTTAGAGGTTCAATACCCCATGGCAGCACATATATCATTTTCATTTTTTTTGTCAAACTCAGGGTGTTACATAGGGAAGCCCATCCGAGTTGCCCACACCTCTAGGGCCCGACTTAGCACCCAACATGCTAAAGAGGGGGTTTTGGACATAAGAACCGGGCCATGCCAAGCCCAATCCGCCCAAGTATCCAAGACCCAAGCCAAGGTGTCATCCTTTGACCAACACACAGGGAAAACTTTCATCCTTGGAGCCACAATTGAGGAAACAAGCCAATGATCAAGGCAATGATGTCATTGGACACATATCTTAGGTAACTTTGTAATAGGATGATAGACTTGCCTTTTAGAAGAGATTCTCTTTGTAAGACTCATCCAAAGCCATTGGATCGAGTCATTCGTAGCCATTGGATCGAGGGGGCCAAAGCTATAAATAGACCCTTCCCCCATCCTTTGTAAGCATTCCACGCTTTCCACATTTCTTTCTTCTTTGCTTATCAATAAGAGAAGGCATCGAGGACTCTTTTCTCCCCGTCTAGGCTTAGGGGGAGTTTTTAACGAGGCTCTTTGCTTAGAAAATCCTTGTCTCTCTTATCTTATCTTGCCTAGCCATCACCATCATTTTTCCAAAGCTTCCGCAACATCAGGTTCTAAGCGCTTTAGCTTAGGTATTCGAAGGCTGACTTAGTCCTCGACTTAAGATCGACGACTAAGGTTGCACGGGTTGGTGAGTCAAAACCTAGCCCTGTGACAAGTGGTATCAGAGCAAGTTCCGCTCCGTACGAAGGATCGTTGCGACAAAGATGAACGTGGAATCACCAGCCATCTCGTTTGAAAGCGAGGTGAGCAAATCACAATTGTGTGATCTTTTTATGAATAAGTCGTGGTTTTGTTGTAGAGACAGCCATGATGCCAAAGACTGCCCAAGAATGAGGCCGTCAAAGTGCTGGAGGTGTGAAGAGCCACACGAGTCTTTTCGATGCCCGCACCGAACGAAGCAGTCCAAGGTACAGGACGAACCCGACGAGCCCGAGGCTTTGAAGCTTGATTTGATGTGCAAAGAGTTACCAATGAGTATGGTAGAGGCGTTCGAGGAGCAAGGCTTGCCCGATGAGACCGAGGCCACGAAGCTTGCTTCCTTGTTCGGGAAATCACCAGTGAGTATGGTGGTTGGGGTAACTTCAAGAGTGAAGTCGTGATGAGGGAAAGGTTGCCAAGGGGAAACGAGTCCACAAAACTGTGGGAGGAGCCCGGTTACGTGAAGTATTCCAGCGACGATGACGAGTCAACAAGTGACGTGCTTTCTGCTTTCCATGGAGACAATGGGGCAGATGAGATCGAGCATGGGTCATCTTGGGGATCAAGTGAAGTCGAGAGCGACTATGAGGAAGAGGAACCTATATTTGTAGACATAGTGTTTACGATGCAACGCTAAGTGCACTAGTGGATCCAAGTGCATCTGCAGTACTCGTATCCGAGCGAGCTGCCGAGTGGTTAAACCTTCAGGTTGAGAAGGTTAAAGAACATGTTGTGACGGTCAATTTCAATGACGAGCCAATTGTAGGAATCGCAAGGGATGTGTACCTTCAAATTGGCGATTTTCGAGGCACAACAAACATCAAGGTAATATCTTACCATTCCCTTAATGAACATGAAGTCATTATTGGTTTATCTTGTTTGGAACAAATTAGTGCGCTTGTCTTGTTAGAATCCGATGATGAGGATGATGCAGGTTCACAAAGCGAAGTCGATTCATGGAACCATGAAGAAGGTGGGACAATGCCAAACATCGATTCTCATGAAAGTGGGGACCAAACAAAGATATCCAACGATGACGAGGCCATGGAAGTCCCCGAGACAATGGGACAAGTCCTTGATGAGTTCGAGGACGTCGAGGAATTTGAAGTTCATACTTTCACAAGTTCCGACTACATTGAAGGAATTCTCTTGGAGAAAGGAGTTCCGATTGCACGTGAAATCTGTGAGCTCGAAGAGCCCGAGAAGAGGCTCTCGAATTATGATAAAGAGATGATGGCAGTTGCGTTTTGCTTGCACGCTTGGAGACGACAATTAATGGGGCCAAGGTTTGCCATCTATACCAATAGTGAATTAAAAGATTATTTTCTAACCCAGGAAAGGGTTGTCTCTTAAGCAGGTTTGTTGGCAAGATATTCTTGCAAGGTTCGACTTTACTTCGAAGTGCAACCCAAGTTTGTCGAATGAGGTAATCAATTCCTTAAGCCGAGGGTACAAGGTGGGGCATGCTACTTGTCCGCCAATGAGCAAGGTGGACCATGAGGACGAGGACGAGAAGCCTTTGGAGTTGCCAAAGACTTTGCCACCAAGGAGCATGGTGATTCATGAGATGGAGTACCCATCCAAGTTTGATGAAGCGGTTCATGAGCCATCCAAGTTTGGTGAAGTGGAACAAGCCAAAGAGGATGAGCGAGAGACGGTGTTGCTAAACTACACCAAGCCGATCGAGTCCAACGATGAAGCACTTGCCATCAAGGAGTTACCGATGCAAGTGAATCATCCAAGTGCTTTCAAGAGAAGAGAGCCAAACGAGCAAGACACCATCCAAGCCGATGGAGAGGAGCTAACACTTTTCTATGAGGAGTTGCAAGCCGAGTTTGCCGAGTGGTCTAAATCCATGGACGAGTGGCATGAGTCCATGGAACCGAGCCAAAGCACCATGATGGCCAAGCCTATTGACGAGAGGGCAAATCATGCCAACAACACTTGCCTTGGGTATCGACAAGGCAAAGTGGATGGAGCCGACGAGGACCTTGAGTCCGAGGTAAGTGATTCTTTATTTGAAGAATCCATTCTAACCCATGGTCATTTCGATGTTTGTAGGATGCTTACAAGATTGAACGAGGATCCAAATCGAGACATGGGGTGAGCAGCTATCCTAGTCGAACCATGCGACAAGGATAATAAGGAACGAAGTGACTAAGTGGATGGAGCAAGCTGAGAATATCCAACCTTCATCCATGCCGAGGGATGAGTGCTATTGAGCACCAAAGGGGGCCTATACCATGACCCCGCCATCATCACTTGCCTTGAGTATCAACAAGGCATAGTGTTGAGTGGATCGATTGAATGATCAAGACCAAGAGGGGGTGAATTGGGATTTAAAAACTTTGTGGAGTGAAAAGGGCAATTAAAAATGAACAAAAGATTTTAGAGTGGTTTAAGATCCAAATGAACTCTACACCCACTACCTTAGCTACCACTAAGGATTTCAACAATTCACTATTTGTTCTTCCCCTTTTCAAGGCTTAGGAGGTAACCTTTACACAACTGGTCAAATTTTCTACCCAAAATTTGACCAAACCCTCACAAATAATCAAAGAAGAAATTGGAAAAGAAGTATGTCTCTCAAATACAAATTTGTCCCTTGAAATACAACACTCAACCAAAATTCGAAGATAAAATAAGAATTGGATACAACACAATTTGGGAATTACAAGAGATTGGAAATTAGGAACACTTGAGGTTGGATTTTAGCTTGAATGTTTGTCTTTAATGCAATAGTTGTTGCTGGTCTTCAAAGAGCTTCAATTTATACCTCCACTATCAATTCTAGCTGTTTGGGTGGTTAGGGAATTGAATAGAGCCGTTGGGACCCTCTCTTTCCACCATAAATGCACTTCTGCAACTATCTGTATCGGTATACAGGGAGCCGTATCGATACTTGTCTCAAAAAAGAAAGAGTCGTTGTACATAATAAAGAGGGGGTATCGAAACGCACGTAGGCGTATCGGTACAGGACAGGGAGTGTATCGAAACAGATAAGACCATATCGATATCTTTTTCTCAACTTAGCTCACTAGAAGTTTTTGTTTCGATACGAGGGTTTATCGTATCGATACAGATCAATTGCCATTTTAAATGTTGGTTACCTAACAACTGACACAACCGGTCGAATACATTTAAAACACTTCGAATTAAAAATTCATTTAAAACTGTATCGATATGTGTGAAGCCGTATCGGTACACCATTCAAACTCCTTCAGTTTTACAGAGGGGCGTATCGATACAGATGCAATATGTTTCGATACGCTCTTAACCGTATCGAAACGCATCTTTACAGTAACCAACTTTGTAAAAAAGGTATCGATACTGTTAGAAGCGTATCGATACACCTGGACGGTTTTCAACATTTTGGCCTTGGAACACTTAGAAAATATTTGGAGTTTTGAGTTTTTCAAATCAGTTTTAAAGTGTTGGTGATTTAAAACTTATTAAAGGGACTTTGAAATCAATTTCAAGTTTTTCAATTTGATCCTTAACAATTTAATTATATCAAAATCAAACATAGGTTTCACAATCCCCTTTTTGATATAACAAAACCAAAACTTGAAATTTTTGACACTTTGAAAAACTTTGCAAAATTAACTCCCCCTTAATATGAGCTAGGTAATTTTTAAGTTGAAAATCAAAAATTTTAAGTGTTGTGAGATTCCCTCTCCCCCTTTTTGTTAGATCAAAAATAATTGAGACAATGTAAAGTGCATAACTTAGGCAAAGGTATAAATAGATAAGCAACATAATTACCATTAAGTTCAAATAAAGCATAACATCAATATAAAAATCTAACATAACAGAAAATCAAAGCATAGGTTTAAAATAAAGTAAACTTAATCCTAAAAACATGAAGCAAATGTGCATAAATAAAATATCCTAGATGATATGCATGAAATGCAAGGAGAGGCTGCTAGGCATCATCATTGCCGTCTTCATCATCTTCATCCACAATTGGATCATCATTCCTCATGCTATTTCGCCACTCATCATGGAAAGTGGTGAGAGAGATGTTCATAGAATTATGATTGCTTTCAAGAGAGGTGAGGCAATTCTCTACACTTGTCAAATGAGTATCAATCATTGTAAACCCCGAAGCCATCTCCGTACGCAATCCCGTGAATTGCTCATTAAGGAAAGTCATTAGAGCTTCCATGGAAGGTTGAGGAGGAGGTGGAGGAGCTTGAGGAACTTGTTCACCTTGAGGATTTTCCAATTGTGCCTCGGCCTCGGTAGGAAGCTCGGAAAGAAGTAACCAACTACCATTAAAATAATGGAACTTATCCCTTGCAAGATAGCGTTCATCGATTGGGTCGGTGAGGGGAGTTGGGAAGTCATGCGAGCAATCAATGTCCTTTTGTAGAAAGAAGTAGCAAACGGTCGTACCATAGGTGAAGGAAATGACAAGAGTGGTGTGGCGATGTTGCACAAGATAAACGATCTCCGCAAACATGATACGAGCAAGGTTTGGACGTTTTCTCTCACGGAAGCAATGAATCCAAAAGTCATCCACTTGACGGATGGTAGAGTACTTTCCTCCGGAAGGCCTAAGCCACCAAGAGACCATCAAATGGAGGATCCGATTTTGAGCATTGAGGGCGGTTACGGAACCACTAAGAACATGGCCTAAAGCATTCTCATCATCAAGGCCTTCATCCTCCAACTTAAAAACCTCACAAATAGATTTGACATCTAGAGTGATTTTCTTGCTCATGAGATAGGAATTAACCGCGGTAACAACCCTTCACGATTAGCACAACATTTGGCATTAACATAAAAGATTAAAACCAAAATACGAAAATAAAACTCGGGAATGAAGAGAAAATCCATAAACTTCCATAGTTGGAGCAAAGGTAGATATTCAAACTTGAATCGCTCCGAGTCAAGAAAAGGGATAGAGATTACCCTTTCCGGATGAATCTTGTAGTTTTGGAATTGACGAAAATATGTGAGAGCTCCTTGGGTTTGGAAAGAGTGTTGATAGGTTTCAGTGAGATTCGGACGAGCACCCTCTTCGGTATTGGATGATTCACCGGTTTCATTGAGACGAGTTCTCTTCCTAGAAGGAGCCATGAACTAGAAAACAAATGTATGCATTAAGATTTCTTCATTCAACTCATTGAGAAATCAAAAATCAAGGTAAAAAAATTTACAAAAGAAAATTTAAAAAAGAAATTTTGAAAAAAAAGTTTTGTTAAGAATACAAACATAAAAACAAAACAAAGAATTTGAAAACGAAAATAAAAAGAAAAAGAAAGGGTTTTACCTTGATAGTGATTAGAGAAGAATGGAAGAAAAGCCTAGCACCAAATTGATGAAAAAGCCTTAGAGCTTTGCTTGATTTGAAACCCTCTTGATGTTTTTGAGTTGTGGTGTGAAAATATGAGGGAGGAAGAGACTATTTATAGGCTGAAACGGCTAGGGTTTTTAGGGTTTTGAGAATTTTAGTTTCGGTAAAAGTTGAACAGTTTAAAAGCCAAATTAAAGTAGTATGCGCAATCGCGTATCGATACGCATGAGGGTGTATCGATATGGGGGTAAAAACGTAATTCCCATAAAAATGCACGTTGGAGGATCGTATCGAAACAGATGCAATCCGTATCGAAACGATTGTAGCTCGTATCGAAACGGGTTTAACTGTATCGATACCCGTATAAGGCAAAATGAATTCTGGGAAACTAATGAAGTACGTGTATTGATACACGTAGGGCCGTATCGATACCCTAAGCCCAGAAATACATTTTAGGCCTAAAGAACAACCATAAGCTCGATTCTAACACCTCCTAAAGGTATGCAAATGATGAATGAGCAATTCTAAGCATATTTTAACAGAATCATACTCCCCCTAGCTATAGGCATGGATATTTTCAAGAGTTACAACACACAAACATGCAATTTCACAAGATCAAGCAATTTTAAGCACAAAAGAGGTCCTAAAAGGTCAAGATAGGCTAGTTAGACCTAACTCTCTCCTAAGGGACCAAAAATGCTCTTTGTCTAAAGGTTTTGTAAATATGTCCGCTAATTGATTTAAGGTGTCAACATACTCTATAACAACATCTTCTTTAAGGACATGATCTCTAATGAAATGATGCCTTATTTCATTAATGTGTTGGTTCTAGAGTGTTGGATGTGATTTTTTGTCAAAAATATAGCACTAGTGTTGTCACACTTAAGGGGTATGGTTTCAATTTTAATACCATAATCTAAGAGTTGTTGCTTCATCCAAAGGACTTGAGCACAACAACTCCCTAAGGATATGTAATCGACTTCGGTGGTAGATAAGGCTACACTATTTTGTTTTTAGAGAACCAAGATATGAGCATACTACCTAGGAATTGACAAGTTCTCGAAGTACTCTTCCTATCGATTTTACACCCCCCATAATCCGTATCCGAATAAGCATGAAGGTTGAAAGTGGAGTCTCTAGGGTACCAAAGACCTAAACAAGGAGTATCTCTAAGGTACCTAAAGATTCTCTTAACGGCTATAAGGTGTGACTCTCTAGGACTAGCTTGGAACCTAGCACACAAGCAAACACTAAACAAGATATCCGGTCTACTTGCGGTAAGGTAAAGCAATGATCCAATCATAGAACGGTAAAGCTTAGAGTCAACACACTTACCTTCTTCATCCTTATCAAGCTTTTTAGATGAGCTCATAGGTGTGGCTTGAGGCTTTGCATTCTCCAAGCCAAACTTCTTGAGCATATTCTTGATGTATTTTGCTTGATTGATGAAGGTGTCATCCTTCCTTTGCTTGATTTTGAGTCCCAAAAAGAATGAGAGCTCCCTCATCATGCTCATCTCGAATTCACCTTGCATTAGCTAAGCAAACTCTTTGCAATGACATTCGTTAGTAGAACCAAAAATAATATCATCAACATAAATCTGTACTACTAAGATGTCATTTTTATATCTTTTTATAAAAGCGTAGTTTCCACCTTACCTTTTCAAAACCTTTTTCAATTAAAAAGTTTGAAAGTCTTTCGTACTAAGCTCTAGGAGCTTGTTTTAAACCATAAAGAGCTTTAGTGAGTTTGAAAACATGATTTGGAAATTTTGAGTCTTCAAAACCCAGTGGTTGTTCCACATACACTTCTTTATTTATAAAACCATTTAAAAAAGCGCTTTTAACATCCATTTAAAAAAGCTTGAAATCATGATAACATGCATATGCAAACAACATCCTAATGGCTTCCATTCTAGCTACGGGTGCATAGGTTTCATCAAAATCTATTCCCTCTTCTTGAGTGTAACCTTGCGCTACTAGTCTAGCTTTATTTCTCACAATGTTACCACTCTCATCTAGTTTGTTCCTAAAGACCCATTTAGTTCCTATAGTAGATTGATTACTAGGCCTATCAACTAATGTCCAAACGTTACTTCTCTCAAATTGATTTAACTTTTCTTGCATAGCCATAATGTAAAAATTATCTTTCAATGCTTCTTTTATATTCTTAGGCTCAATGCATGAGATAAATGCAACATGATTCATTAATCTAAGAGAAGATCGAGTGGTTACCCCCTTGGATGGATCACCCAAGATTTCACTATCTTTGACATAGTTGAACTCCCTTGGGTAGCTCACTTTCTTTTCCTCAAGAGCCAAGTCCTTCAAGGCTTCAAGAGGTGGATCTTGCGTGTCCTCTTCTTTTGTTGGAATTTCATCCTTCTTTGAAGTTTTTCCTCCATTAAAGGCATTTATGATTCCCACATCATCATCATCACAAGAATCCTTCTTTGGAAGGAGGTTATCATCGAATACAACATGTATAAATTCTTCTACTACCAAAGTTCTCTTGTTAAATACATGATAGGCTTTAGAGGTTAAAGAATATCCTATGAAAATAGCTTCATCACTTTTTGCATCAAATTTACCTAAGTTGTCTTTTCCATTATTTAAAACAAAACACTTGCAACCAAATGGATGAAAATAGCTAATGTTAGGCTTTTTAGATTTTAAAATCTCATAAGGTGTTTTCTTTAAAATTGGCCTAATCATTACTCGGTTAACAATGTAGCAAGCGGTGTTTGTGGCTTCCGCCCAAAAATATTTAGGTAAATTGTTTTCACAAAGCATGGTTCTAGCCATTTCTTGTAAAGTTCTATTTTCCCTCTCAACTACCCCATTTTGTTGAGGAGTTCGAGGAGCCGAAAAATTGTGGCTAATACCATTTCATTTAAAAACTCTTCAAACTCTAAGTTTTAAAATTCGGTTCCATGATTACTTCTAATATGTGAAATTCTAAGTTCAAGATCATTTTGGGTTAGTTTTGAAAACGTGATGAATTTTTCTAAAGCATCATCTTTAGTACTTAAAAATAGAACCCAAGTAATTCTAGAAAAATCATCTACACGAACAAATGCATAAGATTTACCACCCAAGCTCATAGTCCTAATTGGCCAAAATAAATCCATATAGATAGGTTGTAAACACATACTTGTAGAAACATCATTAATGGATTTGAAGGAAGACTTATGTTGTTTACCCTTAGAGCATGCATCACAAATTTTATCGTTTGAGAACTTAATCTTGGGTAAACCTCTAACTAGATCAAGGGAAACTAATTTTTCTAAAACACTAATGCTAGCATGTCCTAGTTTCCTATGCCACAATCATGCATCATTTTCATTTTGAGCTACTAAACATGCATGAGATGTATGTATGTCATCTAGATGCACCATATAAATGTTACCTATGCGATGACCTATGAGCATAATATTATTAGATTTAATGTCAACAATTTTGCACCCATTTTTATCAAATAGAACATTAAATCTTTTATCACACAATTGACTTATGCTCAACAAATTATGTTTGAGACCATCGACATACAAGACATTTTCAATAAGAATAGTAGAGTGATTTCCTATGAAGCCAATACCTTTAATGTGGCCTTTGGAGTTGTCACCAAATGTCACCACTCCTCCACTTTTTGGCTTTAGATCCATGAATCTACTCTTGTCTCCGGTCATATGCCTCGAGCATCCACTATCAAGGTACCATGAGTTTTGACTTTGTGCTTTGGCCTTGTAGCAATGCTCCCCATACAAACAAATATATTAAACTTTTGTTTTTGGTACCCAAATCATTTTGGGTCCACGAGTGTTAGCTCCCAATAACTTGGTTCCCTTAGGAATCCAAGGTGACATAGCAACAATGATATTAGATTTTACAAGTTCCTTAGGAACCCATACACTTCTAATCCTTTTAGTTCTACTATGTCTAGGAGAGCTACTTTGTTTGTAGTTATTAGTCTTTTTCTTAGGTTGGTGTGTTTTAGAAGATTCACCTATTTCATGCTTCACACTACCAACATTTTTAAAAGACTTTTTGAGCTTGTTAAGCTCACCTAACACCTTTTGGTGTTTACTATTGCATTGAGAAATAAGATTATTAAGGTCAACATTTTCATCTTGGAAGAATTTTAGTTCATCTTTAAACCTAAAATCTTTTTCTCAAATTTTAAATTAGCTTGAGAAAGAGAGTCATTTTTATCTTTTAATTTCGAAATAATTTTCTTATTCCTAAAGACCGACTCTTTGTATTTCTCAACTAATTCATCATAGACCTCTTGCAACTCATCATATGCATCATTTAATTCATCATATGTAAAATCTAAAGATGATGAGTTAGAGGTTACCATGGAGGAATCTTCCTCAAGTGCCATGAGGCAAAGGTTGGCCACTTGTTGTTCGTCGTCCTCGGATGACTCCTCATCACTCCAAGTAGCAAGCTTGGCTTTGAGCTTCTTCTTCTTCTCAAAGCCCTTCTTCTTGAGTTCAGGGCACTCCGAACGAATGTGGCCGGGTTTATTGCACTAGAAGTAAATGATTTGATCCCTCGCTTCTTCTTTGTTTTTACCTTTGAAGTCCATCTTCCTTTGAATTTTTCTTCCACGGTTGGACCTCATGAATTGAGAGAACTTCTTGGCTATCCTAGCCAATTCTTCAAGGTCATCCTCCTCACTAGAAGAGCTTTCCTCAAGTAATGAAGCTTTGAGGGCTATTCCCATTTTCTTCTTCTTTTCCACCTCTAGCTTCTCTACTCTTCTACCCTTCCTTGCTTCATAATCTCATGAGTGAGGAGAGAACCCACTAGCTCATCTAGCTTTAGAGTCTTCAAAATTTTGGCCTCTATGATGGCGGTTCTCTTCCCATCCCAAGATTCGGGAAGTGAGTAAAGTAGCTTCTGGACAAGCTTGTCTTCTGGAATCGTCTCTCCAAATCCTTTGAGCCCATTGACAATGGTTGAGAAGCGATCAAACATCTTGGACACCGTTTCGTCGGACTCCATCTTGAAATTCTCATAGCTAAGATTGAGAATTTCAATCTTGGTTTCCTTCACATCATTGGTTCCTTCATAGGTGGTCTCAAGAGTATCACATACTTCCTTGGCACTCTCAATGGATGAGACTTTGGAATTGATGTCGGGTCCAAAAGAGCAAAAGAGCATGTGAAGAGCTTTGCCATTTATTTGAATATTCTTCCTTTAATCTTCACTCATCTCTATCTTTTTCTTCAAAATCATCTTTCCTTCATTGTCTTGCTTCAATGGAATGTAAGGTCCATCTTCAATGACATCTCACACCAAATAATCATTGGACTTGATGAAGAGGCGCATCCTATTCTTCCAAAAAGGATAGTTGTCACCATGTGGCTTTGTAGTAGATTGTGACTCATACATACTTGAACCGGAGGTAGAAGCCATGGCTTGATTTTTTGTTGATCACACTCTTCCTAAGAACTCCTCTTGTGGTTGTGAATCCTTCAAAGAGGTAGGCTCTGATACCAATTGTTGAGTGGATCGATTGAATGATCAAGACCAAGAGGGGGTGAATTGGGATTTAAAAACTTTGTAGAGTGAAAGGGAAATTAAAAATGAAGAACAAAGGATTTTAGAGTGGTTCAAGTTCCAAATGAACTCTACATCCACTACCTTAGCTACCACTAAGGATTTCAACAATTCACTATTCGTTCTTCCCCTTTTCAAGGCTTAGAAGGTAACCTTTACACAACCGATCAAATTTTCTACCCAAAATTTGACCAAACCCTCACAAATAATCAAGAAGAAATTGGACAAGAAGTATATCTCTCAAATACAAATTTGTCCCTTGAAGTACAACACTCAACCCAAATTTGAAGATAAAATAAGAATTGGATACAACACAATTTGGGAATTACAAGAGATTGGAGATTAGGCACACTTGAGGTTGGATTTTAGCTTGAATGTTTGTCTTTAATGCAATGGTTGTTGCTGGTCTTCAAAGAGCTTCAATTTATACCTTCACTATCAATTCTAGCCGTTTGAGTGGTTAAGGAATTGAATAGAGCCGTTGGGACCCTCTCTTTCCACCATAAATGCACTTTTGCAGCTATCTGTATCGGTACACGGGGAGCCGTATCGATACCTGTCTCAAAAAAGAAAGAGTCGTTGTACATAATAAAGAGGGGGTATCAAAACGCACGTAGGCATATCGATACGAGACAAGGAGTGTATTGAAACGGATAAGACCGTATCGATACCTTTTTCTCAACTTAGCTCACTGGAAGTTTCTGTTTCGATACGAGGGTTTACCGTATCGATACGGGTCAACTGCCATTTTAAATGTTGGTTACCTAACAACTGACACCAACGGTCGAATACATTTAAAACACTTCGAATTAAAAATTCATTTAAAATAGTATCGATACGGGTGAAGCCGTATCGGTACACCATTCAAACTCCTTCAGTTTTACAGAGGGGCGTATCGATACAGATGCAATCTATTTCGATACGCTCTTAACCGTATCGAAATGCATCTCTACAGTAACCAACTTTGTAAAAAAGGTATCGATACTGTTGGAAGCGTATCAATACACCTGGACGGTTTTCAACATTTTGGCCTTGGAACACTTAGAAAATATTTGGAGTTTTGAGTTTTTCAAATCAGTTTTAAAGTATTGGTGATTTAAAACTTATTAAAGGGACTTTGAAATTAATTTCAAGTTTTTCAATTTGATCCTTAACAATTTAATTATATCAAAATCAAACATAGGTTTCACACATAGTGAAGTCAACCGACAAGGACCTTGTGTCCGAGGTAAGTGATCATTTTTTTCAAAATTTGGGTCTAACTTGTTGTGATTCTGTCCACAGGTTGCTTGTGAGGCCAAGCAAGGAATCGAGTGATAGGATGGTTGGAACAAGCCGAGAACATCCATCATTCATTCATGCCGAGGGACAAGTGCTAGAGAGTACCGAAGTGGGGCCATTCCAAGACCCCGCCATCATCACTTGCCTTGAGTATCGACAAGGCGTAGTGAAGCCACCCGACAAGGACTTTGTGTCCAAGGTAAGCGAGCCATGTTTTCATGAAAATATAAGTCTAACTTGCTTTGGTTCTATCCACAGGCCGCCAATGAGATCGAGCGAAGGACCGAGTCGAGCCAAGGAGCAAGTAGGCGAGGAGGCCTACAAGGTGGAGTCACCACCGGAAAGGCGAGTGGACCATGCTTGCACACCCGAACCGTGGTACGAAGAGTGGTGTGAGATGATCCACACATGGAGTGGAACGAGCCAAGAACAAAGCAAGGCGAGCGTCTCCTTTGACAAGGAGGCACCAACCATCGAGACAGATCGAGAACTTGCCAAGGAGTGGCAACCGTTCAAAGACGAGACGGATCGAGAACCAAGGCATGAAAGCCTTGAACTTTGCACGAGAGTTCCCTTATCCACGCGGGAACAAGACGATGAGCCGAGGCCGTTCGAGGACGAGACGACCGAGACTCATCAATGCCTTTCGACGAGGGCGTCGATAGATTTAGTGGGGGAGAATGTCACGAACCCACTTTCCGCGACCGAGCCAGCCGTACCCATAGGTGTTGACCTTAGCGCACCACGCCCTTCACCCGACCGAGGGACCCGAGTTGTTGCCAACACCACGCACCAAGGGGCCATGCACAACACCCTTGGTGGTGTCCGCATCATAGAGAACCGAACTTGGCCACTTTCAGCGCACCATGGGGCCTTGCCAAGCACCCCATGTGCTGCCCACGAGACATGGACCCGAGGGAGCCCATCACACGCACCCGAGGGGGCCTTTCCATGCACCCTCCATGCCGCCCAAGCCATGGAGCCCGAGCCCGCACCCGACGTGCACGCCAATGAGGCCGAGTCTGCACCCGATGTGCACACCGAGGGGCCTAGGGGAAGCCCATCCGAGTTGCCCATACCCTTATGGCCCGACTTAGCACCCAACATGCTAAAGAGGGGGGTTTTGGACACAAGAACTGGACCATGCCAAGCCCAATCCGCCCAAGTATCCAAGACCCAAGCCAAGGTGTCATCCTTTGACCAACACACAAGGAAAACTTTCATCCTTGGAGCCACAATTGAGGAAACAAGCCAATAACACCAAGGCAATAATGTCATTGGACACATATCTTAGGCAACTTTGTAATAGGATGATAGACTTGCCTTTTAGAAGAGATTCTCTTTGTAAGACTCATCTAAAGCCATTGGATCGAGTCATTCGTAGCCATTGGATCGAGGGGGCCAAGGCTATAAATAGAGCCTTCCTCCATCCTTTGTAACCATTCCACGCTTTTCACATTTCTTTCTTCTTTACTTATCAATAAGAGAAGGCATCGAATACTCTTTTCTCCCTGTCTAGGCTTAGGGGGAGTTTTTAACGAGGCTCTTTGCTTAGAAAATCCTTGTCTCTCTTATCTTATCTTGCCTAGCCATCACCATCATTTTCCCAAAGCTTCCACAACATCAGGTTCTAAGCGCTTTAGCTTAGATATTCAAAGGCTGACTTAGTCCTCGACTTAAGATCAACGACTAAGGCCGCACGGGTTGGTGAGTCAAAACCTAGCCCCGTGACACCAGCTGAAATGCTCTAAGTTTAAATTACATGTTAGAGCGAGAGAATGTAAATCATGTCTGAAGCATGATAGTTGAAATGGTTCCAATGATCAAAATTCTCGTAAATAGAAAGTAATATGAGATGGTCATATATTGGAGGCGGGTGCTCCTGAAGAGACACAAGACATAACAAATAATAAAACTTTAGAAGAGTTTCAGGTACCTAAAATAAATATTGAAATCTTGAAGAGATCTCGATAAGTTATGTCATTACGAGAATGGAACCAGAAAATTGGAAAGTTATCGACAACGATTTTACAAACAATTTTACATAAAATACTTCTATAGAAGTAAAGAAAGAAATCGTGGATCTTGTATAAAATCTATCCAGAAATATAGATATTGAATTGGCCGATGTTGAAAGACGCTTTGAACTTCTAAAATAGAAGTATTTGGACCAGCAGTCCAAACACCTAAAGGCGTAATGCAAGTGAGGCACAAATAAGTAGTCGTAAATACGACTCGAACTATGATTTATGAAAAGTTTTAGTTACTTCATGGTGGATGCAAATTACTTTGGAAGTTATGAAAAAATTTTACTTGCGTCTAATTATTTGTGGATCCATATTTATCCTTGAAGGATTTAAAATGCTAGAAGCATTTAAAATTTCCGAAGAAATTTATTTAGACATGTCGCATGAATATTTTGGCGCATTTGGTATAATCGCCTTAGTGAATACTAATTGAGGAAATACTATAAGAGTGATCATATTTCCTTATGTATTTTATAAAGGAGTTTGGATCAAGATTCATTATATTATTAACACTCTTGAAGAGCTTCAAATTGGAAACTCGTGAAGAGTTTTCAAATTATTTAATGAAAATATTTGAGAAAAAGAATCTTGAGATGTGGTTTTGTCTCAACCTAAAGATCGAGCACTTAAATATGATTTTTGTCTATGAATGGACATAAGTTGAAAGAATCTTAAAGAAGATTCAATATGGATTGTTGGATGTGAATAAAGATAATTATATCTTTTCTTGGTTTTGAAGCACCATATATTAGTTGGTCAAGCAATATCCATGGATATACAAAGATCATTACATTTAGATCTTCAAACATTCGTTGATGCCTCCTCAAATGTCGCAGAAATAATTGTTATGCACGAGACAAGCCAAAAATGTGTTTGGCTAAGACCATTGACCCAACATATCCAAAAGATATGTGGATTTACTTTTACAAGATATGATAAAAGCTACCTTGTGTGAAGGTAATGCAAGATGTATATCTCAGTTTGAAAGTGGATACATCATGGAACATATTACTCCAAAGTTTCATCCCTCACGATCTTTAGAAAAATAATATTCAAGATTGAATTATGAAGATTCAAAGATCTTCTGTGATGTTTTCATGAGGGGGAGTAAATACGCGTTGCACTCTTTTTCCCTTAACCAAGGTTTTGTCCCAATGGGTTTTCTTGGTAAGGTTTTTAATGAGGCAACATGTTTTGCGTATTAAAGATGTGTGTACTCTTTTTCATTCACTAATGAAATTTTTTTCCCACTGGGTTTTTATCTTAGTAAGGTTTTAACGAGGCACATTATCTTTATAGACATCCAAGGGGAGTGTTATGAATATTTATCTACGTGGATGTCTATCATGATTAGAACTTTATCTAAGGAGTTTGATTTATTTATTATTAGGAATATTATCTCTTTTAATTAGAGTTTAATGTATTATGTACTTCTTATGCTTATAAATAGATGATTCATTGAAGGCATTGTACACACAATTCTATATTTGAGAATAATACAAATCTCTATTTTTCTCTCATCTCTTTATTCTTTTATACTTATTCGTTGTTATTCATTATTTTGTTCACAACAAATCTATTTTTATTTTTAGATATTTTAGATTAGATATCCAAAATAATAGATACACGCAATAATATTGATTGTCTAAATTCAAATTTTGAATTATCCGAAAAAGCTGGAAAATATTTTTGGCCTTTTATAACATTGGGGTTAATTGTTATTTTAGTCCAACCTCATTTGACTGTAGTCTAACCTCGTATAATTACTTACTATTTTGACCCTTTCAAATTTTATTTTACTCAATTTATCCTTTAATACGTTTATTTTTTGTCGTTTATTTATTGCATTGTACAATTATTATTATTATTATATTTTTATTTTATTATTATAAAACACCACAATTATTTTCTTGATAGTTAGTATTTTTTATTATTATAATTATCATTCTTTTATAATATATTTTATTTCTTTTAAATATTTACTATGATTATTTTTATTATTATCATTTTCATTATTTTCATTACCATATATATTATTACTTTTTACTCTTAATATTAATTTTATTATTTATTGTTATTATCATTTAAAAAATTAATTTTGCTAGTAGTAATTAGAAAATCGAATATCGATCTAAAAATACAATATTCGAAAGACTGAATATCTGATTTTTCAGATCATATACAAATTATTTTTTTGCCGATTCGAAAAATTAAATATCTAAATTTTTTGGATCAGATCGATCTAATATCCAAATATGAACGCCCTAGTTAATTGCATCGCACAACCTTGAGTTATTGTTTAGATTTTGAATTGGGTCCAAACTTTAGAAGTTTTAATTGATACCTCAAGTACGGATATTGTATCAAATAGATCTGGTTTCACTACTAGCTTAGGAGTTAATATGACAACTCAAATTTGTCGTATAATATTTTTTTAATAGTTTAAAAGTGATTACAAGATAATATATGTTCATACATATTTTAAAATTTTTGACAATATACATATACCATGTAGACAGATCGATTGAACCCGAGTCTCCTAGAATGAATATTATCTGTTTTTCCATTATGACCACTTTGTTGGGTTCTTATCATATAACACATTTTTTTGAACAATTCCTACATAAGAAAAGAGGGAAGAAAAAAATTGCTCATACTGAATCTAGAATCCACAACCTAGGGGAAGAGAAGGTGTCATACATCATATTTAAAACTAAACGAGTTTACGTTTACACATTTCACTGATTTGTGTATGATTAATACTTTAATAATCCAAAAATTTAAATTAATAGTATAGTCACACTTGTTACACACATAATTTTTAAATCAATTTTATATTTTTTTTATCACGTTAGATCCAAATTATTGTCTTTATTAGTATAACTTCAACAATTAAAAGTTTTTTACATAAATAAATAAATAATTTTAATTTATTGAACTTAATGCAAATAATTAACATAAGTAAAATAATAAAATTTAACGTTAAATCATTAAAATACGAATCCCATAATTTTTCATTCACTTTTATAGATGTACAGTTAAATTAATAAATAAAATGAGTGATTTGCTTCACGAGTATAAAACTAAAAGAGTTTTATATACTTTCATCAGTTTTTGTATGATTAATATTTTAATAATTCAACTGATAAATTTAAAAATACAATTGTAATTGTTATACATATAAAAATTTGAATCAATTGTAAGCGTTGGAAGTATTTTCAACGCGCTTTTAATATATTGTGTAATGTCTCGTACGTGTCAATATCAATCTCAAATGAAAGATAAGTTCTAATACTACGTATCCAAATTTAAAAATTATCAAAATTGTCGGGATAATGACACGATAAAATATTTTGAACATGCCTAAACATTCAAGCCTAGATTTTCGAAGACCTCACCTTCTCCAAAACGTTTTATTTAGACGCGATATTCTCATTTTCTCGGCGACCCCACGTTTCCTAGAAGCGTGGTCGCATCCATTAATTTTAAATTTTAGAATATGAAAAGGCGGCCTACATCAAACAAAACTCACTTTTTATATCACGCGAGTTCTATAATTGCATTGTGCAAAACGCGAAGACGCCTTACGTGGAAGATATAAGAGTCATTTTTCTACATAACTTTGGTAGAGGGTCATTTATGTAAATAAGTATTTAAAAGAGGTTTTTACGTAAAATTGCCGTCAATAACATCACTGACTTTATTTTATTCTAGGGAAAATTACATGTTTAGTACCCCAATTATATCGTCATTACCGTTTTGGCACCTCAACTATTATTTTTTGTAAAATGGTATCTAATGTTACATTTTTGTTCTATTTTGGTACCACGGCCGTTAAAAACTAACGGAGATGATGACGTGGCTTGGTATATTATCAATTTAGTCTAAAATTCATCAATTTAAAATATCATCTTAATTTGGGGGGGGGGGGGGGGGGTAAACATCATCTTAATTTTGATTGAATTTTGTATCATCCCTTTCTCACCCCCTCATATTCTTGTTGGTATCTCGATCGTGGAGTTTGGGTCCTCCAATGGACCTCCACATTAGCCCCCTTTGATCTGCAAATTCTAAAGTTTTAATTGTCCCTATCGTATTTTTTAAACTCTAAAACCCCAAAAAACGTTCGATTGAAAGAAGAAGAAAATGAGAAATTTACAATTTTAATCCAAAAATTAAAATAATGTTTAAATTGATAAAAATTGTATAAATTCTTGGACTAAAATTGTTATTAATCAAAGTCACATCACCATTTTTATTAATTTTAAATGGCAGAAGTAATCAATTGTGATTATAAGGAAGCAACCTACTCAGACCGGGAATAGGTTGGGTAATAATCAGTCAGTCTAAAATATATAGTAGTACTTTTTTTTTGAATATATATAGTAGTACTTTTTAAAATAATTTTCAATTGTATTACGGTCTATATTTTATATGTATAATTTTATGTATTATGTCATAAATTAAATTAAAAGTTATGCACAATTTATATGAAAATAAAATTCTGTTGAAAACCTGGGGCTTTGACTCTTGACTTTTATTTTTAAAAGGCTTTGTTGGCTACTCCACACTGAAATAAAAACCGAGACGAACCTTATAAAGTCTTAGCGTTCAGAACTTGTATTAGATTTTAATTAAATTTAAAGTTGATTCATACTAGATTTTAAATTCGAGAATATCTTTCAACATTTATATTTTATTAGCAAGATTTAAATTTTATTAAAAATAAGACCCCTCCTCTTGATCAGATAAATGTCGATAAAACTGACCATCTTATAGGAACTTGGAACTATACTTAGCCAGATACACGTTTTTGAACCATAGATAAAATATAACAAATAGTTGATTGTACCACACATTTTCTAACTGTCCTAACTTTTTAAATGTTCTAATTTTATCTCCAAACTATAACTCTTATTTTAAATTGGTCGTTAAACTTTTAAATGTTTCATTTTTATCCCACAAACTATGACTCACACTCTAAATTAGCCCTCAAACTTTTTTAATATTCCTAATTTATCCTCAAATTATCGTTTATATAACATTCTATTATTACATAATACACATAAGTGTTTCATGACAATTAACAAATTTTATAACGATTTTATTAACATAAAATATGATTAGCATACAATGATAATTTGGTGATAAAATTAGAACGTTTAAACAGTTTGAGGACCAATGTAGAATTAGAGTCATAGTTTGAGGATGAAACTAGATTGTTCAAAAGTTTGGGGACCAATTTAGAATGAATGTCATAATTTAAAGATGAAATTGGAAGGTTTAAAAGTTTATGGACTAATTTAGAATGAGTGTTATAGTTTGGGGATGTGTGGTGTAGTTAACTCATACATTTGACAAGGGGAGCAGCATGAGCGACCACTCAAGGTCCCCGTCTTCTACCTTCATAACTTCATATATTTTCAAGCGAAAACCTAGTAAGTTAGTAGTTGCCCCTTATTTTTTTTAATTTACAGTGTTTTCTTAACAAAGGAATGAAAAATAATATGTTTGATACATTTTTAATCATGTTTCTATGATTTATTAATGAAATATTAAATCTAAATTCACTAATTGCCCAAATGATGCACATCTTGTATGGGTTTGAATCTCAACATGAGAATATAATAGCTATACTTAATAAAAAAATTGAAATATTAAATCAATTGTTCAAAGTACTAGCACATATTTTTATTCTATAGGGCACATTTTTTAGTTTTCGCGCAGGAGCCTAAAAATGTCTGAGATAACTCTGATAACACCGTTTTATCTGGTAGTAGGGTAGGTTTTAATGAATACTAGTTGAAGCCGTGGAATTAAACTCGTGGTCTCCTGCCAACGAAAAGGGGATAACTTAGATGACAATCGAAAAAATCGAAGAATCTGTAAAATTAAGATCAAATAGAAAAAATAGTAAAGAGCAAAAATGGGGAGAAAGAAACGAAGGACGAAGAGCATAAACTCTAAAAAAACCCTGCAACCACGCATCATATTACCATGGAGGGTCTGGACACAATCTAAAAACGTCATAGAAGGATTATAAAGAAAAAAAGAAAGTTAAACCGAAGAAAAGAAGGGGATGAGAAAGACAAAGAACAAAAAAAGAGAATAAAAAATAGAGAGAGAGAGAGAGAAAAAATAGGACGGGAGGCTAGAACCGTCGCCAATAACAATTAATCGTCGTTAGAAAAAAAATTAATATTAAAAAAATTAAAAAAAAAAGAAGAAAAGAGAAAAAGTTAGGGTTTATACCTCTAAAGTAATTGAATGGATTCCACAATTTTGAAATCTCAGCTACACATTTTCTCTAATTTAAGATGTTACTATAAATAAAATACTTATTAAGTATCCAAAAGACATACAGTGAAGCATAAATTTGTAGAAAAACTTTCCCAACATCCAGCGTGGAAAAAAAGGAGGGATCAGAAGAGTTGATCGCCCCACGTGTATGGCGGGCGCCGTCCATTGGCCTCTAACTTATCCATTGAAATTAGTATTCCACTTTCGTCGTTTACTCATCATACATATTTGGGTAATTTATACTCATTCTTCACAACTACAATTCTTTAATTGTAGTAACTATTAACTAGGGATGCAATATATTTAGAATCCGATTTTATCCCAAAAAATATCTAAATTCAATCGAAAAAAGTTCAAACCCAAATCTGAAAAAAAATGTCTAAGTCCTAATAGGAAGTAGATCAGATATGGACATTGCCATGATCTGATCTGAATTTGATCTAAATTCATATCTGATCTGAGTTCGATCCATATATGAATCCGAAAAAATATTTAAAACTCTTAGAATTAAAAAATATAAATATATATTGAAATCCTAATTAGGTTGAATTGTAATTATGTATATTATTATAGATATATATTGAAATCAAAATTAAGTTGAATTGAGATTTTTTTGCTAGCCAAAAATAATTTTATTAATTTTATATAAGCCTATTCGGAATTATGTACCTCATTCAAAACCTCCTTAATCCTAAGTGGAGGAAAAGAGTACACATAAGCTGGAATACGAACTAATGCTCTCCCAGAAAAACAAAACCTTGTAATACATTACATGGTTTGACCATCTTCCTACCGAAACAGATTAATCAAAAATAAACAACAAGTTACCACCATGCTTTAAAGGTTTCTGCTCTGGTTGACCTTGTTTTCGTTAAACCTCCACTCAGTCCGTTAATTAAGATTTCTGAATCAAGATGAGAAAAATATACTAAATGTGAAGAGAATTCTAAGAAGCTTTGATGTATGTTCGGGCTTAAGTATTAACTTCAATAAGTCGTGCATTGCGAGAATTGGGACAAGCTTAGAAAAATATACTAAATTTTTTTAGCAGTTAACTATTTTAAGTGTGAACCGTTTCTTAACGGTTCAGTTACATGTTAACTTGCAACCTATTACAAAAATATTTTCATTTGTTCACAACTTTGTTTGAGAATAATGAAACTATGTCTCATAAATATTTTATAAAAAATTTCAGAAAAAATAATTAAATAGAAAGATTTTAAACAAAACTTCATACTTAATTAAAAAATAACTTTTAAGTTAATCATTAACAATTACTTTTAGCAGTTTAGATAATTAAAATCGTTAAGCCTTATCAATTAAGTTAAACAACCTGTAAAATATAGTAGTTATACCGATTAACAATTATTGTTTATTTTGCACGAGTAAGAGCTCTTGATTACTCATTAAGTTTAAAGTTCTGTTTTATATTTGAGAAGATTTGAATAAAATATTAGAATACAAAATTTAGAGCTATTTAAAATACGCTTGAGATTCAAACCTTTAAGTTTGAATCCCATCAATCTCATTTTTAACTGTTTCTCTTTAAACCTTTGATGAATGATGATAATATTAACATGAAGAGCATCCTCCTCACCGAACAAGCATCCACCTGTGCCCACTGCTTCAGCCTCGTCTTCACCGTCTGCGGTGGATCATCTTCAAACTATGAAATCAGAAGATTAATTCATTCCAAGAGGTTTAGGATCACCTGAGCTGAAATTAATTATTACTTACCAGGGCCAAAGATGGTGTGGGGGCTGCCGATAGGGGAGAGAATGCTATCACAATCGGAAGCAGCTGAAGGAGACGACCCAGGCCTGGAAACGGCGTCGTAATAGTTCTTGTTAACAGCATAGTAGAGACCCAGGGCAGGCAATGTATGAGATAAACGTTGATCCAACTCGGGGGAGTCAAACCCGAATCCGAACCCCAACTCAATACAGCCCTTGAGTTCATCAAGGTCTTCGTCGGTCACGCTCTTGCTTCTCCCTTTCTTGTTCTTTTCCTTTCTTCTAAGCTAAGCCTCGTCACGGTAAATGTCCGGTGACCACGATCGATGCTTATAAAGCGGATCTAGAGGTGGCAGTGACATCATCTCTGGCGGCGGGGCTATTTTGGTGATTTTGATTCTAGGTTATTAGCTTTCGGTGGTGGGAGTGGATGGGACATGGGAACAGCCACAGGCGCTCTACCGAGGTTGTTTGGGGGATATCTGTTTGGAAGCATATCAACGAGTCAAATGTTCCTAATATCAAGGAGTTGTAGTTTACTTTGCTGTTTTGATAAGATTTGAATAAATTAATTTTAGTTGTTTTTAAATTTAAATGAATTTAATCTGTTTAGATAATTTTCCATACCAGCAGGAAAATTTGTTGCTCCAATTATGTATTTAAAGCCATACTCTAAGTTCAATGATTATATACCTTCTTCATCAATACATCTTTGTGTTCTTTTATGGTGTCAGAGCCTCTCTAGTCTCCTACGAGATTTTTCCCCTCAATTCATTTTTCCCTTATCCTCATGGCCAATTCCACATCCATGATAAATCCATCTGATTCCACTATGTATGTGGACAACACCAACCATCTAATTTAATTTAATCCAGGATCCCAACTCCCATTGAAACTCATAGGCGCAATGAACTTTGTCACCTGGAAAGCTCAAGTTGAATCCCTCATGTTTGGCCATGATCTCTATCCTTACTTAGACGGCACCATGATTGTCCCCCCAAGAACCATTATCGTTGACAACACTCAAACCTCTAATCTGAAATATAAAATCTAGTTTTAGCAAGATCAGCTAATTCGTAATGCCTTAATGGTGTCAATTGATCAAACTATCATCTTTGCAATCGCAAAATCATCCACCTCAAAGGAAGCTTGGGATACGCTGCACACTCTGTATGCGAATAAATGTCATACTAGAGTCTTCAGTTTGCAAAATACCTTAGCCTCCATCACTAAACAATCTCGCAGCATAGCAGAATATCTACGTGACATCAAGATTGTGGCAGATGAACTTGCCACTACCGGTGCCCCTATATCGAATATTGAATTTGCTGTTAAAATACTCAGTGGCCTAAGACCCGAGTATGTTTCTATATCAGCTGTCATTCAAGCTCGAGACTCCCCAATCTCTTATGATGACCTTTATGACAAACCCATCAACATGGAACTTCTTCTCACACATAGAGAAAAGATAAAACCCTCGTCTCCTATCACTGCTGCAGTTGCTCAAAGATCCTCATCTGGCCATAATGCTTTTCGAAACAATAGGAACAATCAATCATGGCGACCTCAAAATTCTAGGCCACAACACCTGCAACAACGTCAGCTTGGCAATACTCAACGCAACGTGTGACTTGTCAACTTTGTGGTCGTCCTGGCCACACAACCAATGTTTGTCGCTCATGTTCTCATAACCACATAGAAGCTCAAGCTCATGATGCTTCTATGCCATTGATAGTTGATTCAGGAACATCTCATCATGTCAAAACTGATGCGAATAATATTCAACATCCGCAGGACTACACATGCACAGATGAGATTACAATGGGTAATGGTAACAAAATTCCCATTTCTTCTTCTGGTTCAATTCATCTAAATGCATCAAACAAAAAGTGTCAGCTTTCTCATACTTTGTGTGCTTCTAATATTAAATGTATCCTTATCTCTGTTTCCAAGTTTTGTCAAGATAATCTAACATCCATTGAATTTTCCCCCCTGTTTTTCATGTTAAGGATCTACGCACGAGAATGTTGTTGGCATACGGCCAGAATTAACAAGGACTATATGAATGGCCTGTCGAGAGTCGTCATTGCGAATCGACCCACCACACTTATTACATTAAAAAGGAGGAATCTCAACATCTATGGCATAAAAAGTCAGGACACTCGAATAAAAGAGTTCTTCAAACAATTTTTCAAACACTGTCAATTTCATTCTCATCTTCGACAAGTTTTGATCATTGTAACTCTTGTGCTTCAAATAAAAGCCATCGACAACCTTTTTCTCAAAACAATTTGTTAAGCAAAAAGTCATTTGAACTTATTTACAGTGATCTCTGGGGTCCATCGCCAGTTTTATCTATTGATAAAAAATTATATTACGTAATATTTGTTGACCAATTTACTCGATACACTTGGCTTTATACTCTCCAACAAAGAGATGAGGTTCAATCAATTTTTTTTAAAATTTAAACCTCTAATTGAAAATTATTTTCAAACTAAAATACTTTCATTTTACACTGATGGTGGTGGTGAGTTTGCAGGCCTAAAATCCTTTCTTCAAAATAATGGCATTGAACATCTTGTTTCCCCACCATACACACCTCAACGAGTAGCCTTAGCCGAACGCAAACATCGCCATATAATTGAAACAGCTAAAACAATTCTCCATCAAGCACCACTACCTTCTTCTTTTTGGTCGTTTGCCTATCACCAAGTTTTAGACGATCAATCCCCATATCAAATGTTATTTGGTGACATACCAAATTATAAAAACATTTATACTTTTGGATGTCTCTGTTATTCTTGGTTAAAATCATATGTGAAACATAAATTAGAACCTCGATCTACACCATGTATTTACTTAGGCTACTCACATACTCATCATAGCCACCAGTGTTTTGATCTAATATCTCATAAGGTTTTCTTGTCACGCGATGTTGTTTTCTATGAGAAATGTTTTCTTGAAAGTGTTTTAATTATATTTTTGGCTGGAAAGGAATTACAAGTTGCATGGGAAGACTGCTCAGCAACCTAATACTCTTTTTGTGCGTATTGAATAGGATATTTATACGAGGTTAATAGGTTATAGTGAAGTTTTAAATTGTTCTTCTTCATAAGCTTGACTTAAATTTCATAAACTCGATTCTAATCAAAAAATTTTAAATAAAGTTTGAGTCGTAAAATAAGACTCGTAAACTCGAATAACTTAAAATTTTTAGACTCGATCGATCTAACACTCACCCCTAACCACAATCCCCCTTTAATAACAGTTAACGGATCGATAACCATTTTATAACAAAAACTAAAATTTAATCTTCATCATATAACTTTTGAAAGTTTAGTGGCCATTTTATAGTTTTTAAGATAGTTCAGTGACTATTTTTGTATTTTATTATTTTTATATTAAGCCTTAAAAGAAAACTCTGCTTTTCGGTTATTAAGCCCAGTTTTCTACCAAACTAAAATTTCCGCGAAACCAAACAGCAGAGATCGAGTTTGATAATCCTGGAAGTTTAGCTTTATCTATCTCGCTCCCATTCTCATTAGCGCACGACACGCAACGCAGCATCCCAATGCTCCTGCACTGGCTTTTGCATAAACTGTGCAAGAATATGTACGCTGTAAGAAAGTTTAGGTCTTGTAACCGAGAGATAAATTAGTCGCCCAACCAACCTGCGATAACATTCTGGATTTGAAAGAGGTTTTCCTTTAGCCAAGGAAAGATGGTGATTCTGATCTAGAGGAAATCCAACAGGTTTTGCTCCTAATAGGCCTGCTTCAGAGATAATGTCCAACGTATATTTTCGTTGACATAAAAATATACCAGTATGATTTCGAGCCACCTCAATCCCCAAAAAATATTTAAGAGGGCCAAGATCCTTCATGTAAAAACATGTACTCAAGTAAGCTTTGAAATTTTGAATTGCAGTACTGTCATTGCCTGAAATAATTAAGTCGTCAACATAAACCAACACATTCAGCTGGAAGCTAGCACGTTGCAAAGTAAATAACGAATAGTCTGAATATGATTGAGAAAAACCATAACGCTTCAAAGCACCAACCAACTTAGCAAACCAACATCTGGGAGCCTGTTTCAAACCATATAACGATTTACGAAGTCTACAAACCATACCAGAGGACTCCGAACAAAAACCTGGAGGCAATTTCATGTAGACTTCTTCCTCAAGATCACCATGTAAAAATGCATTATGAACGTCCATTTGATGAAGTTCCCAATTTTTAGCAGCTGCAACTGATAGAAAAGTGCGAACAGTTACCATTTTAGCTACTGGTGCAAATGTTTCATTGTAATCCAGCCCTTCAACTTGATTATTCCCAAGAATCACAAGTCGTGCTTTAAATCTCTCAATCGAACCATCAGAGTTATACTTAATTTTATAAACCCACTTACAACCGATAGCCTTTTTTTCAGGGGGGAAGTGTTTCTAAAGTCCAAGTACCATTTTTTTCCAATGCATGTATTTCTTGTTGCATAGCAATCCTCCATCTCTTATCTTTCATTGCCTCAGCAAAGGTGCGAGGTTCAATGTTTGTAGTAATAGCTGCCAAAAATTTTCGATGTCGAATAGAAAAATTATTATAACTCACATAGTGCGAAATAGGATAGGGCGTACCTGAGGAGCTTGATTGAGCAGATGAACTCGTAGAGGGGCTTAAAGTATGAACTGTATTTGTTACAAAATCTCGCAACCGCGTAGACGGCACTTTATTTCGAAGACCACGACCCAACATTTCATTATTTTCATCAGGCACTGCACCCCCTTACTTCATCATTCCCGCATTCTTCGCTTCCTGTTTCAACTATAACATCATTATTATCTTGAGGCACAACAACCACATCACCAGTCTCATTTCCACCATTCCAATCTTCCATATTGTTGGATCTAGTATTGGTCAAGTAAGGAAATTCAAGTTCACAAAATACGACATCCCGTGAAACAAAGAAAATGCCAAGCTCTAAATCATACACTCTCCAACCTTTTTTTCCGTAAGGATAACCTACAAAAATACATTTTCGGCTCCTGCTAATAAATTTATCTCCTTTATGATTCTGATTGTGAACATAGCACAAGCATCCAAATATGCGCAAATGATTGAACAATGGTAGTTTACCATGTAAAATTTCATATGGAGTTTTGCCATTCAAAACAAATGAAGGTGTTCGATTAATCAAATACCCAACTGTCAAAATACATTCCCCCCAGAATTCTATAGGAAGATTAGCTTGAAAGCGCAATGCACGAGCTACATTAAGAATATGTCTATGCTTGCGCTCTACCCGTCCATTTTTTTGTGGAGTTCCTGTACAAGATGTTTCATACACAATCCCATGCTTACGAAAGTAGCTTTGCATGCACACAAATTCGGTACCATTATCGCTACGAACGACTTTCACTTGCTTGCCAAATTGACGTTCCACCATAGCAAAAAAATTACACAAATGCAAGGAAACCTCCTTTTTATCAACTAATAAATAAATCCATGTTGCTCGTGAAAAATCATCAACAATAGTAAAAAAATATCTAGCACCACAAGACGATGGAGTTCGATATGCCCCCCCATAAATCATAGTGAATTAACTGAAATATTTCTGATGATTTATCACTACTAACAGGAAAGCTATCTCTAGTTTGTTTGGCTCTATGACAAACTTCACATGCTTTATTCCACAAACTACTATTTTTACTAGCTCTACAACCTTAGAAGACGGATGCCCCAACCGCTTGTGCCACACATCAAAGGAACTTTGGCCACTTATTTTCATTGTTGTTGCAGTCACCATCTTACGAAAGAAGTAAAACCCCCCTCGTTGTTCACCCACACCAATCAGCATCCTCGAAGTGCAGTCCTGTATAACACAAAACTTGTCAGTGAACTGAGCCACACAGTTTGATTCATCAAGCAATTGTGATAATGAGATCAAGTTGCACATTAAACTTGGCACATAAAGAACATGATTCAATGTCAATTTGTTGTCGAACACCATTGTCCCTTCCTTTGTGGCAGCAATTTGGTTCCCATTTGGAAGCCCTACGGGACATCCTATCACATCTCGAACATCAATTAAACACTCCAAGCAACCTGTCATATGATGAGAAGCACCCGAATCTATTATCCAATGCATAGAAAAACGCTTACCAGACAATTTTTCATTCGTTCCCATCTTTGCACCACTTAAAAGAGTTCTCAATGTTTCCCACTGCTCATTACTAAGTCCTGTAATAGCAGTTTTGTCAGAATCGGAAATTATACTATTACCCACTACTTATGTAGAGGCTTGAACAACATTTTCCTTGACCCCTCCACGCCCTTTGCTTCCAGCATTAACAAATTGTTGTCTTCCTTTATTTTGTCCATATCCTCGACCAGCTCCTCGAGGGCGATCTCCCCACCATTCAGGATAACCGATCAACTCAAAGCAGCTATCAGAATCATGCCCTTTACGGTTACAATTGTAGCATGTTGCCCTTGTCTTTTCCTTCGCCTCGCCCTCGAGATTTTAATCCAGCTTGTACATCAAAGCTCATCACTTCATCATGTTCTTCCTTTCCACGACTAATGGTTCTGACACGTTCTTCTTGCACCAAAATTGAGTAAACTTTATTCAAACTCAATAAAGGATCTTGGGCAAGTATATTGGATCTTACCGTTCCATAAAGCGTTTCATCTAGACCCATAAGAAATTGATGAACTTTTTCCTCTTCACGCTTCTTTTCTAGTGCTAATTCAAGTTTGCACTTGCACAGCCCACACTTGCACGTTGGCATCTGTTCATAATTAGCCAATTCTTCCCACAACTTCTTCAACTTTCCATAGTATGCCACAATACTCAAGCCTTTTTGTTTGCACTCGGCAAGTTCAGCTTTTAGTTGTTGTATGCGTGGTCCATTGGCTATAGAGAAACGTTCTTGTATGTCTTCCCAAAGCTCTTGTGTCACCTCTATGTGTGAAATAGTTGAGCGCAACGACGGTTCAATTGTATTCATAATCCATGAGACTAACAAAGAATTGTTAGTCCACCAATCTTCAAGATCTGGTGACTTCTCATCAGGTCGTTGGATCGTTCCATCTACAAAACCAAATTTCTTTCTCGCTCTCAGCGCAGTTCGTAGAGAACGAGCCCATTCATCATAGTTTTCACCCTTCAACTGAATCTGTGTTATCAAGCTTCCGGGATTATCACTCGACGTGATATCATACGGTGAAATCGTTTTCCTTTGCATCGCTGTTTCACTTTTATTTTGTCTAGCTATGGCTCATGATACCATGTTAAAAAGCATATATTCAAACATATGCTGTTCCTTTCTTTAATCAGGAAAACACCTATATATACAAGGTTCATAAGCTAAGGTATGGTAAGACTAAAATAATGCCTAATTACATAAAACTACCAAAAAAGATATATGGTAATATAATATATATGGTAGAATAAGAGATATGGTAATAGAATATATTATTCACCCTAAATATACGCTAATATAATCATCGGTCTCTCCCATTTAGGGTTTGGCTTACGATACTTCGATTTTTTTCTTCAAAGATGTGGCACGAAGCGCGGCGATCCGACAGGAAGGTTTACAAAACAAGCAGTGAGGTATCATGAAATTTTTTGCTTCTATCATTACATTTTTATACAAAGGTTTATTTTAATAGTTTTTGAGTTTCCTCAAATGACAATTTTATGTTCTTTCTCTTAGTGGAACTTCGGCATTAGCCAAATATACAAAAGCAGGTGTCTCTAGAGGAACCTCAAAACAGGGGAAGATTGAGAAGAAAGAAACGCCACAGGAGTGACTAAAAAGGATTATGAACAAACAGTTAATTAAGAAACAAAGTATGACAAATTATTTTTATTTTATGCAGCTGTTGATTCAGTGATATTGGAGCCGACTAAGTCGTCAAAGGCACCGCAGCCGCAGTGGGAGCTTTAGTCGATCTCCTCCAAGGTATCTTTCCTGGAATCCTTTGTTTCTTTGTGCTCAATCCATGTGGTTGATGATGATGATGATGAATATCAGCCAACGAAAGATAAATATAAACTTTTATGATTCATACTTGGTTAATTTATTTGTTATTGCCAGGGAAGTCAAAGAAGTTCATAATACTATTGGGGTTTATCTTGGCTTATACTATTTCTATATTGTTTTGATCGGGGTTGGGTTAGAATTGAACTATAAGGGACAAGTTGATTTAACATTGAAATAAATAAGATCTTAAAAATAATTAAAACATAAAAATTAAGGGAGTTAAGATTTTTTTCTATTTTAAAATGAAAAAGTCTTAAAAAAATAATTAAACCAAAAAATGAGGCGTTAAAGCTTAATTTCATTAATTAACTGGTATGGTACTAAAAATAACAAATCAAAATTTTTTGGGTGAGGCAAACGCTTAATTATAATGATTTTAAAATTATTAGTAACCTGAAATGCACTTGCCGTTGGAAAGCAGTTGGGTTTTTCATGTTTTTCTATTCCAAAAGCGAAAGCTTTGGTTGAAAAAGTAGTTTATTAAGCTACAAAGCAACGAATCCCAGATTATTTATTTTTAAATTAACCACTTGCTTGTCTTCAGTTACCTGCCATATTATTCCTAGCAAGTAGCAACTCAATTAGTTAATTTGCTTAATTAATATGTAACATTAATAATTAGGGAGGAAGCACATGGGGAGGTGTATATCTTTTCTTTGATTAATATAATTTGCTAAATTACCCACTAATCTTGTATGAAATAAGATGTTTAATCCGTAGCTTAGATACTTGCTCCACAAATTGCTAAATATTCTCCAAAGCATGCATATCTCTTAGTTTTTCCCCCCTTAAACCTATTTCACCTTTATGAGTAGATCTTCGGTGAAAATATGATGGCTCAAACTTACATTTGTTCTCGTTTTCGTATTTCAATCACAAATCAAAGTATGCTTTTATTAAATTGGATATCTTTGATAATAAAAAAAAGGAACGGTTGTTGTCACATTTTATACAGACTCAATCCTAATATATAATATTATGAATAATAATTTTGACACTTCAATTATGATTTTGTTCGATGTCATTTCTAATTTTAATGAAAACATATTGTATTATCTCATTCATAAATAAAATAAAATTGTTAACTAAGTATGTAGTGTACTGACAAAAAAATATATTTTAGTATCGATAAATATTAGATTTTGAAATCAATTTCGAATAAGAGTCAAGAGCCAAAAGGGTATATAATATAACAATATTCTATAGGCGGCATGCAGGGATATATTTGTTGGTTCCTAATAGTTGGGTGTAAAACAGTGATAACTAAACTCAACTTGCATTTGATTTGATATGAACTCAAACTTAAAATTAACATGATAAACATCTGATATAACCCAATATGAAACGATTTGAGATTTTATTACCCGACTTGTTATCAACGACTTGTTGACCTGACCTATAAATGACTCGACTTGTTGACCTAAAATGTTAATTGACTCGACCGGTAAATGAGTAAAGTAAATAGTACCTTTTGTATTCAGTTTATCTCTAAAACTCTTAATTGTTTGGAGAGAAATTACTCACTCAGGCCAATTTTCTTTTTCATATATCAAAACTCTTAATTGTTTGGAGGAAAATTACTCACTCAATCTCAAATTAATTTTAGCCTAAACTCTATAACCCAATTTCCAACACTATAACACTAAATCATATATTTTAAACCTTAAACTCAAACTCTATAACTCTAAAACTATATTATAATCACCATCATTGTTATTATTATTAAACTAAAAATTGTGTTGTTATTATTTTATTATTATTTTAAAATATATAATTTGTTGTTGTTTACTTGTTAATTTGTTATTGTTATTAGTGTCATTATTATTAAAAACAAAAAAATATTACTTACTGTTAAAGTAAGATTATAAATTTTCATCTGAATAAAATCACCTCAAATTATATATATAGGTAACTTGACGCTATGTACATAACATATGTATCTCGATGCTTTAGGTGGTTATGGATGTAACTCTACGTTTAGTGTGAAAGCGCAACGCTTAGCAATAGCGTATAACGCTCCTAATTGGTTCAATTAGGTTTTAAGAGATTTAAGGTAACTATTTAGTTGTTTTAAGAGATTTAAGGTAATTATTCAGGATTCAATTTTTCAAAATCTTTTTTTTTTCATATACTCTAATAGAAACTAATTTCCTAAACCCTATATACGTTAAGTAAAAAACTTAAAATAGTACATATATTATAATTTGCAAAAATATAACTTAACTTAACATGATATTTATAATGACATGAACTTAATCTGATATCAAAAATAACCTAACCCAAAGTTCATCTATACCCGGTTATGACTTGACCAGGGACGGAGTTATTGGGGGGCATTTAAATTGTTTTAAAAATTAATTTATTTCTGAATTTGTCCACCCTACTTTTAAATATTTATGTTTTGCCTCCCCTAACTCCAAATCCTAGCTTCGTCTCTAGACCTGGCATGAAGTTCACCTAAAACCGATAGTACTGAACCTGAATTTTATCCAAAAGTGATGTGACCCGAACTGAACTTGGATTCTCAAAATGACTCGGAACTTGAATTAA
This sequence comes from Hibiscus tridactylites, assembly GCA_958450335.1. Lineage (NCBI taxonomy): Eukaryota > Viridiplantae > Streptophyta > Magnoliopsida > Malvales > Malvaceae > Hibiscus > Hibiscus tridactylites. The sequence continues at coordinate 66,199,852 of OY288285.1, read as the reverse complement.
CTCGATAATTAATCGTTCGGACCCGAACCATTTTGACTCAAACTTGATATTAACCCAACCCAATCTGAGTCTAAATTAGGATCAAACCGATGTCGACATGAACTAGAGTCAACTCAAACCAGACCCAACTCGAGTCGAACCATTAACTTAAAGTGACTTAACTTAACCTGCTCTGATTCGACCAGAATTCCATTTAAGTACCTGATTTTACATATAGGCCTAATAGGAACAATCGGGAGAGCTACAAAATGAACATACCCGAAAGCTGCTAGCCAGAATCTTTCGTGCGGACCATTTTTTCACCAATTTCGTATACCAACCCGGTGATTATTTTGTTCTTTTTAGAATCTCAAATTATAGATCATTTAAATTTGTTAATTTATTATAAAAATTAATACATAAATATCAATGTTACTAAACCATGGATTTAAATTAATCGAATTATACACTTACTTTAAAGGGTGATTGAGAATGTTTGAGAAGGCAATGTCAAATCAAAGTAGAGAATAGATAGCTTGACTCATGATGTTGAAGGGGAACATATATATGTAAGCAACCCTTCATGACCACTACTTTACATTAGGGAAAAATCAGACCAAGCGATTTCTTGTTCAACCTTGGACCCCCATTAGGTTCATATATAGGACAATGGCGTCTTCCAATTAATTCAATGCGGACCATGCCCCGATGGTTCCACATTTGCTGATATTTTTTTTGGTAGCTTATGGTTTAAGACATGTTGACCATGCGCCGGCCATTTGGTCCATCCCCACTCTCTAAAGCCCTACAAATGTAACCTCAAACCTTTGTTGCTACAACACCGTCCATGCAAATTAATGTGCCACAAATCTAAAGTCGAATTGGAAGAACCTACTCTAATTGAGCGAAAAAGATGTATTTGTTTTGCTTCATAAATTAAGTCCAAAAATCATTTCTATGTCTACCTTGTTTTGTAGGTTAGAGTCAGTTTTTGGATGAATATTTGTGTCTAATCATGTGCTCAATTGGTAAATTTTAAGCCCATCGTTTTTGGTTTTTTCGCCTCTTATTTCATTTATTTTCATTTCATTTTAGAAAAACAAATGTAAAAATTTTAATGAACTTAAATGGGTTTAACTAAATTTGAGTAGAGGATTACATGAATAATAATTTTAATCGTTTGTAAATAAATTGAAATTTTGGTTGTTTTACATTTTCGATTTGTCGTGTCTTATCGTGTGTGTATATATATATATATATATGGGCTAGGATCAATGTATATTGTGTAAAACTCAATTATTTTTACACAGTTTTTGGACCGTAGGATTATGGTAATTAATGGCTCAGATTATTTCCTTATCTTTTTTTCCCAAGTGATAATCTTCACATTTTTTACTATTAATCTCATCCATTCATTTCTCTTATCCAATGGTCCCAGATTAGTGTAAAACTAAATGAGTTTTACACCATATAATTTGATCTCATCCTTATATATATAAAGTTATTTTAATCTCATAAGTCGGGTTAAGAAGTCACCATATGTATCATTTATTTATATTTCATTATTTTTAATATCAAATGTTGATATATGACGATTAGGGATGAGCACGGGTTAAGTTTTTGGAAAACTCAAAAATAATTACCCTAAACCCAACCTGATCTTATTCTTTAGAAACCTGACCCGACCTGATCTATAAAAAAAATTAATTTCAGGGATTTAATTATAAAATAAGTTAATTTTAGGGATCTAATTGTAGAAAATAATTTTAGGAACCTGATTCTAAAAATCAATTTTAAGGAGCCAGTTATAATATATATAGGGTTAAGATCAACTTACACAGTGTAAAACTCTTTAAGTTTTACAAGTTTTTTGGATCGTTGGATGGGGAAAATGGATGGCTGAGATTAACTCCTTACTTTTTTCCAAGTGATAATCTTCACATATTCTACTGTTAATCTCATCCATCCTTTTCACTCATCCAACGATCCAAAAAACGTGTAAAACTTAAAAGAGTTTTACATTGTGTAACTGGATCCTATCTCATATACATATATATATATATATATATATATATATATATATATATATATATATATATATTTATAAAGAGTGGTTATTATTGCAAAATATCCCTAAAAATATAGAGGAAATTACTCTATTAGTCTCGGATCAAATTTTTTCACCCTAAACCCAAACTCAATCTGTAACCCCCTCGTCCCGGTCCGGACGCTTGACCGGTCCGAGTGGGCCACACGGGGAAAACCGAAGCGAAACCCGTTAAGGTTTCCCCTTGGTTAGCAACCCAAATTTTTCTTTTTAATTTAATCTTTTCTAAAGGCTCATTTGAATCCTATGTGATCACGACAACGAAATAAAATGCGGAAGACAAACATCAGGACCCAAAACATCATTTGAACAGCCCAATTTTAAACCATTATATAGGCCGTTTCGAAACACCATTAAGGCGTATCGAAACGCCCTTGACCAGGTCAACAGCCCAAGCCCATACGAGGAGGCCGTATCAGAACGGAGGTCAACCGTTTCAAAACACCCTCAACGGTCAACTTCTCGTGGTCAACGAGATTTTGACCGTTTCGAAACCCTTAGACTCGTTTCGAAACGCTTTTATCTCGTCATTTTCTCAGATTTCCAGTAGCCAAAACGTTCTGATACCCGTTTCGAAACAGGGGATTCACAGGCCAAACCGTATCGAAAAGCGTTCCGATACGGGGTCCCTGAAGCCTTACCCGTTCCGAAATGGCCCAGCTCGTTTCGAAACGCGGGCTGTCTGCAACCTTTGGAAATCAGACTTAGGCATTTCTCAACAATTCTAAGGGCCCTAAACGACCCCAAACAACACTCAACATGAACACACATGATCTAGAGGCATGGATCCTAAGACAAACATGCTCAACACCCAAGACATATAAAGAAACATCAAATCAAGGCATTATCAAAAGCATACTTCAACATAGACATCACTTAGGCAATTCAAGGTGAGCAATTGCCAACATGGTTCACAAGCAAGGGCATACATCTCCAAAAGCCAAGTTAACGAATACATACGAGGAGTCTAGCAATCTCCTAAACAACAACAACAACATGATCCAAAAAGCATCATAACCTGATTACATGTCCCATTGCTTGACCATTACATCATAAATAAAAAGTTCATACTTGGTAGCTAAACACGCACCACGAAGCACACTTGGAGGCCCCCTTCTTGCACTTAGCAACCCACGAACTAAGGATCTGCATTATCGAACAAAGAGAGAGCGTAAGCAATAAGCTTAGTGAGGGTAAGCTCTTTAAAAACAAACCTCGACAATACAGGGTCCAAGCACAATTTTAACCAAGGTAAATGCATGATTATACCATTGATCCTCAAGAGCCAAATGTTAAAGATGCATGAACAATATTCAATTATATGTCATGCTCAACAAGCTCTATTTCACAACATATGTAAACACATATAAACATCCAAGTAGAAATCACATTCCACAACACATTGATACCCATATCAATCATTATTGGCACCTAGCTATGACCCGAATACGCGGATAAACACGTTAGAACTCACATCCAACAACCACTTTACCTCACGGTGGGATTACACTCATCACCAGTCTCGCGGAGGGGATTCCACTCATCCTCACGCCCCGCCGATGGGATTCCACTCATCATCGACTAATATATATATAACAATTTTCGGGCGAACCCGTACTCCTCCTTGGTGACTCAACGCCACCAAGGCCACGCGCGAATTTGACTCATGTGTGCACACTAACATCCTAATGATCGATCATTTGTACTCAAGCATACTAGTGCCAACATTTAACTCAATCCACATTATTCATTTCAACCGATTTCGTGCTTAGCACGTACTCACCATGATCACAATCATGAACCATTCACATGCATATCATAATGCATCACAAATCATGTCTCATCTCACATGTATAACACATTATACATCATCATCACATCGCAAATATTACGAGGCATAAACATCAAATACAAGTTCAACCAATGACTCTAGATTAAGTTTAGGATTAGGCTACCACCCTAATCCTAACTCTAGGTGGGTCTACCAAGCCCGACCTAGTCCACATGCTCGAACCAAACATTTAAACCGCTTTAAAACATTAACCACTCACCTATACTTCCAAGCTCAAATACCAAGCAAACAACCACCTTCAAGCTTCCGGATTTCTTCTCGATGCTTCACCGACACAAGTTCTCGCCTCTAAACAACCTCAATACAATTCAAACAACTTCAAATCAGCCCAAGCATCAAAGTACTAACCTGGAACACAATTCAAACACAAATCACAATATTTCAAGCCATGAACAAACCCCACATTTAACCAAACTCGGGCAGCCCCATAACCTCATCCAAAACTCATGTTTCCAATACCTTTTATACCCACAAATGATCCCAAATCAACCCCTAACCATAGCACTAACATTAGCCCATCAATTCCAACCTAAAACAACCCCCAAAACTCACCCAAAACCCTTCAAAAACCCCCTTTAAACCCAATTTCGGGAATTTGCTCAAAACCAAGAAAAATTCATATTTGTGGTACCATTTAGCTCCTAGATTTCATAACTAACAACATTGAATAAAAATATTAAGTTAAACATAGTAAAGGTACCTTTTTTAATCCAAACCCTTGAAATCTCCATTTCCAAAACTTTAACGAAAATAAAAACTAATTGTACTTTTGAAGAGAGGAGGTTGAGGAGAAGTCGAAAATGGTATTACCTTTCTAAAACGAGTTGAAATGGAGGAGCTATGTGATGGAATAGTAGAAGTGGAGGATGAGAGCTCAATGTCGTTGAAATGGTGTTTTGAAGGAGATGAATAGTGAAATGTTTGATAAAGGGGGATTTAAAATTGGAACTTGTATTATTTACAAGTTTGCCATTAATGAATGGCCATCTCCTTTATTCTTTAAAAACTCTTCAATTTGTAATTCATTCAATTTGGTCCAATGTAAAATATTTATTTTTGAAACCCGAAACTTAAAAGATTATTTTAATTATAAAACTGAGCCCAAAATAATATTAAAATATTACTTTCACATGACCCCTAAACCCGGGTGTTACAACTCTCACCCACTTAAGGAATTTCGTTCTCGAAATTACTTGACGGAAACAAATACAGAAACTGCTCAACCATATCAGCTTTCCTCTCCCACGTGGCCTCTTCTACACCTCTATGTCTCCACAACACCTTGACCAACTATATGGTCTTACCACGCAACACCTTGCTATCAGAAGCAAGTATCTCAACAGGTTCTTCATTGTAAGACAAATCCGGATTCAACTCTATCTCCACAACGGACATAACATGAGAAGGATCTGACCTATATCTCCTAAGCATAGACACAAGAAAAACATCATGGATCTTCTCTAACTCAGAAGGTAACCTCAAACGGTAAGCTACAGGCCCAATCCGCTCAACTATCTCATACGGACCAATGAACCTCGGGCTCAACTTGCCCTTCCGGCCAAATCTCATTACCTTCTTCCACGGAGATACTTTCAGAAACACTTTCTCACCCACGGAGAACTCAATCTCTTTCCTCTTCAAGTCCGCATAAGACTTCTAACGACCGGAAGCTGCTTTCAAACGGTCACAAATCAACTTCACCTTGTCGGTAGTCCCCTTAAGCAAATCCGGCATAGGTAACAATCTCTGACATGTTTCAGCCTAACAAATCGGAGTCCTACATCGTCTACCATACAAAGCCTCATAAGGAGCCATCTGAATACTAGACTGATAATTGTTGTTGTAAGCAAACTCAATTAAAGGTAGGTGCTTCTCCCAAGAACCCTGGAAGTCAATCACACAACAACGAAGCATATCCTCTAGAATCTGTATCACTCGCTTTGACTGCCCATCGGACTGCGGATGATAAGACGTACTGAAATGCAAACGGGTACCTAGAGCACTATGCAAGCAACCCCAGAACCTCGAAGTAAATCTAGGACCTCTATCTGAAACAATAGACTTCGGAACTCCATGAAGTCTCACAATCTCACGGATGTACAAGTTTGCCAACTTGTCTAAGGAATCTATAGTGTTCACTGCTAAGAAGTGAGCACACTTAGTGAACCTATCAACAATCACCCAAACAGAATTCTTCTTCGAAGGAGACAAAGGCAACCCCGACACAAAATCCGTGGTGATCCTCTCCCATTTCCATTCCGGAATCTTCAAAGGCTGTAACAAACCTGAAGGAACCTGATGTTCTGCCTTCACTCTCTGACAAACCATACAACGGCTCATATACTCGGCTACATCTTTCTTCAAACCAACCGAGAAGTAATCATTCTTCAAGTTACGGTACATCTTGGTACTACCCGGATGCATAGAAAAGGGACTCGAATGTGCTTCACTCAGAATCTGACGTCTCAACTCAACATCTTCTGGTACAACAACTCTATCTCTAAAGCACAGCAAGCTCTCACCACTGAAACTATACTCGGTTGGTCTTCCTTCGGCTATGTCTTGAACATGAGGAACTAAAGTCACATCTTGCAACTGTTTCTCTCTAATCAACTGAATCAAAGAAGGCTTCACTTGCAACTCGGTGATCAACCCACCATCATCGGACACACTCAATCTAGCAAACATAGCTCTCAACTCAACGACCATTTTTCTACTTAAAGCATCGGCTACTACATTTGCCTTACCCGAATGGTACTCAATGGTCAAATCACAATCTTTTAGTAACTCTAGCCATCTTCTCTGTCTCAAGTTCAACTCTTTCTGTGTCATCAAATACTTCAAGCTCTTGTGATCGGTGTAAACTATACACTTCTCACCATACAAGTAATGACGCCAAATCTTCAATGCAAACACAACCGCAGCTAACTCTATATCGTGAGTAGGATAGTTCTTCTCATGAACCTTCAACTGTCTAGAAGCATAAGCAACAACCCTTCTTTCTTGCATCAAAACACATCTTAAACCTATGTAGGAAGCATCACTGTAGATCACAAATTCTTTACCTGAAACAGGTTACACAAACACTGGAGCATTTGTCAAAGCTTCTTTCAATTTCTCAAAGGCCTTCTGTCTTGCATCTGACCACTCGAACCTAACTCATTTTTGCAACAATTTAGTCAAAGGATCAGCTACTCTAGAGAAACCATCAACAAATCTCCTATAGTAACCGGCTAATCCTAGGAAACTCCTAATCTCGGTCACAGACTTAGGTTGTTTCCACTCAACAATAGCCTCAATCTTCGATGGATCAACACAGATACCTTCGGCCGAAACATCATGGCCAAGAAATACAACCTCTCGAATCCAGAATTCACATTTACTAAGCTTCGCATACAACTGATTGCTCAACAATCTCTGTAAAACAAAACTCAAGTGTTCATCATGCTCCTCTTCTGTCTTCGAGTACACAAGTATATCATCAATAAAAACAACTACAAAACGGTGTAGATAGTCTCTAAAAATTCTGTTCATCATATCCATGAATGTTGCAGGTGCATTCGTGAGCCCAAACGGCATCACAAGGAACTCATAGTGACCATATCTAGTCCTAAAAGCCGTCTTCGGAACATCACACTCTTTCACCTTCAACTGATAGTACCCTGACCTCAAGTCTATCTTCGAGAACACTAAAGCACCTCTCAACTGATCAAACAAATCATTTATGCGAGGCAACGAATACTTGTTCTTCACAGTCAACTGATTCAACTGCATGTAATCAATGCACATGCGCATACTACCATCTTTCTTTTTCACAAACAACACATGAGCACCCCAAGGGGAACTACTAGGCCTAATAAAACCACGGTCTAATAATTCTTGCAACTGACTCTTCAATTCTTTCAACTCTTTAGGAGCCATACGATACGGAGCTATCGAAACTGGATTAGACCCTGAAACAGTCTCAATCACAAACTCAACATCTCTGTCGGGAGGTAAACCCGACAACTCTTCAGGAAACACATCTGGAAAGTCACACACTGTCCTAATATCTTTCGGTCTAGCTTCACTCATATTCGGATTCATAACATAAGCTAAGTAAGCCCCACATCCGGAATCCATCAACCTATGAGCCTTTAAAGCTGACACAACATTAGACAAGAACTTAATGTTCTCGCCTACTACTACTACCTCGTAGTCATCAAAAAGTTTCAAGGAAATCCTCTTCGTCTCAAAATCCACACTAGCCCGGTGCTCAACTAACCAATCCATACCCAGAATAATATCAAAACCATAAAAAGGAAGTTCCATCATATTAACAGAGAACACATGACCCTGAATCTTCAATGGACATCTTCTATACATACGTCTAACCACAATCGTCTCACCAAAAGAACTAGTCACATGCATACCTACATCTAAGATCTCAACAGGTATATCTAACTTCCGTGCATGCTCACTCAAAATGTAGGAATGTGTAGAACCCGAATCAACCAAAGAAAGCAAAGACATAGACTGTAACTCAAAATTACCTACTATCACATCAGTGTCGTTCTCGGCCTCTCTCTGAGCATAAACTCTCGTTGGTCCTTCTGCCTCTGGCTGCACTGCCACAACATGAGCAAGGTTCCTCTGAGCATCTACCCTAGGTGCATCAGCCCTAGGCTGGAAGTAGCCACGACCGCGCCCACGGCCTCTCTGAGAATCATTCGCTCTCGTAGGAGCCTGAGCAATGTTCGGTGCTTGTGCCGCCTGATGCGGACAATCTCTCCTAAAGTGGTCCCTCGAACCACAGTTCCAACAAGCATGGAAGTTACCCCAACACTCACCAGTGTGCTGCCTCCCACAACGGGTGCACTCGGGCAAACGCCCTCCTCCTCTATGACCCTGATGGCCCCTACCATGATGGCCACCGCCACGTCTATGATCAAACTGATGTCCGCCACCTCTATGCCTCTTGGCATCTCTACTGTCAAAGTTATTGTGCCTCTTACCAGAACTAGATCCTCCAGAACACTTGGTCAGCCCCAAGCTATGCTCAATGTCCTTGGCTCTAGCAACCAAGACATCAAAGTCAGAATAATCAGAAGCTAAGGTATACCTCTTAACTTCCTCATGAAGCCCATATCTGAAACGGTCACATCGGGCCCTCTTAGTAGGCACCAACTCTGAAGTATACTGACTCAGACGAACAAAGCGGATCTCGTAGTCAGTCACAGTAGCATCTCCCTGAACCAGAGCCATAAACTCCCGCTTCTTCTCGTCTAGATACCTCGGTCCCAAGTACCTCTTTCTGAAAGCAGACTCAAAGAAATCCCAATAGATCTCTGCCTCTGGAAGTCCAGTAGTAATGGTGACCCACCATGTGTAGGCATCACCCTGAAGTAAGGAGATCACACAGCTCAATCTACGTGCGCCCACACAACCCATCTGAGCTAAGATACGAACTGTCTTCTCCAACCATAACTCCGACCTCTCCGGCGTAGATCCTCTGAACTCTTCGGCCCCCAAGCTACGAAGCCTCTCTAAAGGTAAGCTAGCATCGTCACACCTAGGCTGAGCTGCAGCCTGAGCTCCCGCAATTGCGGCCTGAAATGCTCCCGCTATAGCTTGCACTAGCGGAGTCATATCAATTCCGTCCGGAACTTGGCCACCTTGAGGTCCCTCTCCTTCAGCTCCATCCTCGCCCCCAACTCCAGGCGCAAGAGGTGGTGGTGGTGGAGGTGGTGGAGGAGCTCCAACTCCCGCAGCCATAGGCCCTTCTATATGAGCCTCCACTCCAATCACCGGCTCAACAGGAGTCGCAACACGTGGTTCCTGTCGAACCACCCTCGGCCTACCCCTCGGCCTATACATCGCTCACAAACGATAACTACAACCACAACAAACAAAATATACAAGATTGGGTTAGCAAGGCAAGACTTCCAAGTGCTCAAGTACGTTTCCCTCACTTAAAAATTCTTTTCCGATGTAATAGTAGCAATGGGACTCCCAAACAACATGCTTTTAAACGAAACAATCAACATACTTGTCACACAAGCAACCATGCTTACAAGGCAAGCAAACACCGTGCATATCAATACAAAACTTGATCTTACCTCACTTACCTGCCCAAGGTCTCGTTAACCTTAGGCTCTGATACCAACAAGTGTAACCCCCTCGTCCCGGTCTGGACGCTTGACCGGTCTGAGTGGGCCACACGGGGAAAACCGAAGTGAAACCCGTTAAGGTTCCTCTTCGGTTAGAAACCCAAATTTTTCTTTTTAATTTAATCTTTTCTAAAGGCTCATTTGAATCCTATGTGATCATGACAACGGAATAAAATGCGGAAGACAAACATCAGTACCCAAAACAGCATTTGAACAACCTAATTTTAAACCATTATATAGGCTGTTTCGAAACACCATTGAGGCGTATCGAAACCCCTTTGACCAGGTCAACAGCCCAAGCCCATACGAGGAGGCCGTATCGGAACGGAGGTCAACCGTTCCGAAACACCCTCAAAGGTAAACTTCTCGTGGTCAACAAGATTTTGACGGTTTCGAAACCCTTAGACCCGTTTCGAAACGCTTTCATCTCATCATTTTCTTAGTTTCTAGTAGCCAAAACGTTCCGATACCCGTTTCGAAACAGGGGATTCACAAGCCAAACCGTATCGAAACACGTTCCGATACGGGGTTCCTGAAGCCTTACCCGTTATGAAACGGCCCAGCTCGTTTCGAAACGCGAGCTGTCTGCAACCTTCGAAAATCAGACTTAGGCATTTCTCAACAATTCTAAGGGCCCTAAACGACCCCAAACAACACTCAACATGAACACACATGATCTAGAGGCATGGATCCTAAGACAAACATGCTCAACACCCAAGACATATAAAGAAACATCAAATCAAGGCATTACCAAAAGCATACTTCAACATAGACATCACTTAGGCAATTCAAGGTGAGCAATTGCCAACATGGTTCACAAGCAAGGGCATACATCTCCAAAAGCCAAGTTAACGAATACATACGAGGAGTCTAGCATGCTCCTAAACAACAACAACAACAACAACAACAACAACATGATCCAAAAAGCATCATAACCCGATTACATGTCCCATTGCTTGACCATTACATCATAAATAAAAAGTTCATACTTGGTAGCTAAACAAGCACCACGAAGCACACTTGGAGGCCCCCTTCTTGCACTTAGCAACCCACGAACTGAGGATCTGCATTGTCGAACAAAGAGATAACGTAAGTAATAAGCTTAGTGAAGGTAAGCTCTTTAAAAACAAACCTCGACAATGCAGGGTCCAAGCACGATCTTAACCAAGGTAAATGCATGATTATACCATTGATCCTCAAGAGCCAAATGTTAAAGATGCATGAACAATATTCAATTATATGCCATGCTCAACAAGCTCTATTTCACAACATATGTAAACACATATAAACATCCAAGTAGAAATCACATTTCACAACACATTGATACATGTTGAGTGTGTAAAAGTTCTATTATTTACACCCTTTTTAACCCATATTTCTGCTGCATTCAAGCATCATTGCATTGCATTTAGGATAGTTTTCAATTAAACATCACAATTATATAAAAGGCACGGATTCTACTAAAAGATGGTGTATTTTGCAGGTAACTGCCAAGGTTGACGATGAAGGCAGGCGCAGGGCAGATAAGCAGGAAAGCTGAACTGAACAAGCAGCTGAAGAAGACGAACCTGTCATGGACCTGTCGTGACAGCATGGTGACAGTAGATTATTGAAGAGGAAAAATGAAGTGGACATCGATAGATAGAGAAAAATCTGCTCGTCTGTCGTGTGGAAGCCAAATAATTTTCCAAGCCCCGGATCAAAAGATATGTCAAGCCAAAGCTCAAGGAAAGGAATTCCCACAAGATAGGGATGCGGCTGAAAAGTAGGATAATTTAGAGATTTAGTCTTTATTAGAATCTTACTTTTAATTAAAGTTGTAATCCTTATTACCTTAGATAACTTGAGCCCAAAGCTTATATAAAGGGCATAGATTAAACCTAGGGCATAACCGATTACCCTATAACAAAAACAAAAACCCCTGCCGTCCACCCGTCACCGACATGTTCTAAATTCCCCCTAGGGCCACGGGTTGTTTTGTAAAGTAGTTGCAAGGGTTGCTTTGTTTTAGGATTTTTCAAGTTCAATAAAATAAACTTCAAGTTCTTTTATCTTGGTTTTAATATCTTGCAAGAGCATCGGGAGAGCATTGTGAGGTTATCTATTTATTTAGCATCGGGAGAGTTAAGTATACGAAAGAGATAAAAGCGCGTTCTCTAGTTTATAGTTGAACCATCTCGTGCTTAGGGATAAGGCGAGGTTAAGTGGCTAAGGAAGAATTCATACACATCGGTGTTCATCCTTCGATTCACGCCGGGAGGTATCATCAAAGACGTGTTCATCGACAGACTTGTGCCTAGGGATAGGGCAAGGCAGATCTGGGATTCTTGCCAAGCTTGAAGTACTGAGTTAGTGTCTGCTGCCGCGACAACTAACGGACAGACGTCGCGACAGGTGCTGTCGGCGACGGGAGCGACGACAGAACTGGAGATCCTAAGCAATTCAATACCTGCACTACCGAGCAATTCAATACCAGCCCATTCTCTCTATCTTGATTTCTCAATCCTTTATTTACGTTTTCACTTTATTATTCGTGACAATCTTCTAAACTATTTCCTTTACTTCGTGCAGTAAATCAAGGTGAAGTCATTAGCCCAATCCCTGTGGAGACGATATTCGATACTTCGTATCACTTTACTACTTGCGTCGTGTACACTTGCACTACAATTGCGATAGTCTATTTTACACGCAACAAGTTTTTGGCGCCGTTGCCGGTGATTGGCAACATAACTACATCTTTCTTCTATTGCACTTTTGTTTTTATTTTTTTTTATTTTTGTTTTTCGTTTTTAGTTTTTCTTTAATTTTTATTTTGTGTTTTCAACTCTTGCTTTTCACAAGGCTCTCTTGTTTATGCGCAGATCGAAAAGAGGCGAAGATCCTGAGTATAAGTTAGATCCGGAAATCGAACGATCATTCAATCTCAAGAAACAGATTCGCCACCTTTTAGACAGGAACGAATACCTTGAAGAACAGCTAGAGCAGATGGCCCGTAACCAGCCTGCTGGAGGAGACATACCGCCTGTCGGCGACCCGCCTGGGGCAGGTGGACGACGGTCATGTCGTGACTACATGCTGAATGACCATATAGAGCTGGAGACCACACTGCCGGATATTGATGTTGATAACTTTGAGCTTAAACCTGTCATGTTTAGTATGATCAACAACGCCGGACAGTTTAGTGGTTCTGCGACAGAAGATGCTAGGGAGCATCTCAAAACGTTCCAGGAGATCTGTGGTTCGTTTAGGCTACCAGGAGTTAGTCCGGAGATACTGAGGCTTCGGTTATTCCCCCATTCATTGAGGGACAGAGCTAAAACTTGGTGGAATAAACTTACACCGGGTTCTATTATGACTTGGGCAGATCTAACTCGTGAATTCTTATCTCGTTTTAATCCTTCACATTTATCTGAGCGATTACGTAACGAAATTGCTACTTTTCAACAGGAAGATGACGAGCCGATGCACGAGGCCTGGGACAGATTTACTACTCTTCTACGGAACTGCCCAATGCATGGATTCCCCGTCTGGAATCAGGTAACTAAGTTTTATAATGCTGCTAACTTACAAACTCGCATTCGCATTGATTCTGCAGCAAATGGACTGTTATTGGATAAAGATCCGGAAGAGGCATTGCAAGTTCTAAAAAACCTAGCCAAGAATGAGGAGCAGTTTCCGACAGCTAGAAGAGGGGGTAAACGGGTACTTGCTGTCAAGGACTATGAGGCTGACAGCACTATGAAATCACAGGTAGCATTCCTCACTAAAGCCATGAAACACTTATTGAGTGAAGAGGAAGTACGAGGGTTTGCTGTCGAGGAAATTTGTGCCACTTGTGAAGGAAATCATAGTAGTGAAGAGTGCCCTATAAATATAGAAGAGGGGAAATATGTTGGAAATTACAAGCCAAATTATAATTCCAACAACTACAACCCTAATTGGAGGAAAGATCCCAAATTTTCCTGGAGTAATCCTAACAATGCCCTGAATCCGCAAGCACATAATCAGAATCAGGGGGGTCCTAGATTGTTGACGCGACAGCAGCTGCAGCCGCAGAACCTGCCGCAGAACCTGCCGCCTCAGCAACAACAACAGCCACCACCTGCCACGAATAGTGTATTGGAACAGACTCTGGCCACCTTTATGTCTCAGACTGGCACATATATGGATAATATTAATCAGTTTGTCAAGAAGACGGAAAATTTTATGGATGAAACTAAGATGAGAATGACAAACCATGAGGCCACCTTGAAATCTCTAGAGACACAAATGGGTCAGGTATCGCAGCATATTAAACCGAGGCAGAATGGAGGTTTTCCTAGCAATACTGAAAATGCTAGACCACCCCCACATGAGCAATGTAAGGCAATTACTACTAGGAGTGGGAAAAAGCTACCAGGGCCGAAAAAAGAAGTTGATACAGAACAGGACCCTGCTTTAAACAAACCTGCCGAGGAAGCTGCCCCGACAGGTGACAAACAGACTGCTGCCGATGAGCCTGTCACGACAGTAGAAGCGACATAGGAGAAAAAGGAAGATTATCGTCCTCAGATTCGCATGCAGTGGGAGGGATGCATTGCTGATTATCGTTCCCCACCACCCTTCCCTCAACGGATACAACAAGCTAAGAATGATTCTCAACTCAAAAAAATTTATGATATTTTTAAACAGGTTCATATTAACATTCCGTTGTTAGATGTTGTTAGGGAGATGCCAGGTTATGCTAAATTTCTCAAGGATGTCATGTCTAAAAAATCTAAACTTGGGGAATTTGAAACGGTAAGGATGCAAGAGGGTTGCATGAGTATTCTTCATCGGCAACCACCCCAGAAAAAGAAGGATCCGGGGAGTTTCCTCATACCTTGCGTAATCGGCGATAAATTTGTGGGTAAGGCACTTTGTGATCTTGGTGCTAGTGTTAATCTAATGCCCAAATCTGTTTTTCAGAAACTAGGTATTGGCAAGGCGCGGCCCACGACAGTTACCCTACAGCTAGCCGACCGCTCTTACGTTCACCCCGAGGGAAAAATTGAAGATATTTTGGTAAGAGTGGATAAACTTATTTTTCCTGCTGACTTTCTCATTTTAGATTGTGAGGCAGATGAGAACGCACCAGTCATCCTAGGGCGACCCTTCTTAGCCACGGGAAGATCATTGATTGATGTGGAAAAAGGAGAACTCACCATACGCGTGAACGATCAAGAAATTAAGTTGAATGTTCTCCAAGCAATGAAACATGCCGATGTGGACGAGGAATGCAAAGCCATCATTGAGGTGACCTTTGATTACCCCTGCATCAGATCGGGCTGCCGTGATATCAAATTTGGTCACTGCTGCGACAGCCACTTAAACGCTTGTCACGACAGTAACGACGACAGCTCCGACGACAGTAACTCCTCTGAATCAGATACACCTGACACTGAAGGTCATGAGGAGGCAAACTGGTTAGACCATCGACCAGGTAAGTTATTCGAACCGTTGAATTACACTTCGGATAACCATCTAATCCAAAAGCCCTCTACTGTTGAACCACCTGTCTTAGAACTTAAACCCCTGCCAGGGCAGCTTAAATATGCTTATCTTGGTTGTAATGACACACTGCCTGTAATCATCTCTGCTAAGCTGCCGCAGGAACAGGAACGACAGCTGATCGACATGTTGAGGCAGCATAAAAGGGCGATAGGATGGACGATAGCAGACATCCAGGGCATTAGTCCGGCAATCTGTATGCACAAAATCCTTCTAGAGGAAGATCATAAGCCGACTATTGATGCCCAAAGACGGTTAAACCTTGCAATGAAGGAGGTGGTGCGTAAAGAAATAATTAAATGGTTAGATGCTGGTATTATTTACGCCATCTCCGACAGCAAATGGGTAAGCCCGGTGCAATGTGTTCCCAAGAAAGGAGGGATGACCGTGATAACCAACGAAAACAACGAATTAATCCCAACCAGGACTGTGACCGGTTGGAGGGTTTGTATGGACTATCGGAAGCTTAACAAAGCTACCCGAAAGGACCACTTTCCTTTACCCTTTATTGATCAAATGCTTGATAGATTAGCGGGTAAACCTTACTATTGTTTTCTTGATGGTTATTCAGGATATAATCAAATTGCTATTGCACCGGAAGACCAAGAGAAAACGACTTTCACATGCCCCTACGGTACGTATGCATTTAGGAGGATGCCATTTGGACTCTGTAACGCACCTGCCACCTTCCAAAGGTGCATGATGGCTATATTCTCGGACATGGTTGAGGACTTCCTAGAAATTTTTATGGATGATTTTTCTGTCTTTGGAGACAATTTTGAGAGTTGTCTAGGCAATTTACAAAAGGTGCTCGAAAGATGCGAAAAAGCTAACTTGGTTTTAAATTGGGAAAAATGCCACTTTATGGTGGATGAAGGGATAGTCTTAGGCCATAAGATTAGCTGCCGTGGGATAGAAGTCGACAGGGCAAAAATAGAAGTCATAGAGAAGCTGCCGCCACCAACCACAGTCAAGGGCATTAGGAGTTTTTTAGGGCATGCTGGTTTTTATAGGAGATTTATTGCCAATTTCTCAAAAATCACGAAACCCCTATGTCATCTCTTAGAGCAGAACCGACCCTTTGACTTTAATGAAGAATGTACTAAAGCATTCAAGGTTCTGAAGTAAAAGTTAGTGACAGCCCCCATAGTACAGCCACCAGACTGGACGCAACCGTTTGAAATTATGTGTGATGCTAGTGACTATGCTGTCAGGGCAGCACTTGGGCAGCGCAAGGACAGGCTATTTCATGTCATATATTATGCCAGCAAAACATTGAATGATGCCCAAGTGAATTATACCACCACGGAAAAGGAGCTGTTAGCTGTGGTGTTTTCCATCGACAAGTTTCGTTCTTACATACTTGGAACGAAGGTTATAATACACACCGACCATTCTGCCCTCAAGTATTTATTTGCAAAAAAGGATGCAAAACCTAGGTTGATACGATGGATCTTACTATTACAAGAGTTCGACCTTGAGATAAAAGATAAAAAGGGGACAGAAAATCAGGTGGCAGATCACTTGTCGAGGTTGGAGACGGGACAAAGTCTACCGCCAGATGAGACACACATACTGGAGACCTTCCCAGATGAGCAGCTCTTTGCTGCCGCACTAGCTGTCGCGACAGCCATGGCGGCAGGTAAGTCTTCTAACCTTCCCTGGTATGTTGATTTCGTTAATTTTATAGTTAGCGGAATATTACCTTCTGATCTTACTTATCAAGCCAGGAAGAGGTTTCAAAATGATGTTAAACATTATTATTGGGACGAACCTCTTCTTTTCAAAATGTGCTCAGATCAGGTTATAAGGAGATGCATACCACAAGAAGAACAAGAAGACATTCTCCATCACTGTCATGCTTCACAATATGGAGGACACTTAGGAGGCAATAAAACGGCTGCCAAGGTGCTGCAGTCAGGGTTCTACTGGCCGACACTGTATAAGGACGCACAGGAATTTTACAAAAATTGTGACAGGTGCCAGCGGACAGGTAACATCTCGAGGAGAAACGAGATGCCACTGCAGAATATTTTAGAAGTCGAAATCTTCGACGTTTGGGGGATTGATTTTATGGGACCTTTTCCATCTTCATGTGGAAATCTTTACATCCTCCTAGCAGTGGATTATGTCTCCAAGTGGGTAGAAGCAATCGCAACTCAAAAGAATGATGCCAAAACAGTCCAAAAGTTTTTGCACAAAAACATCTTTTCTAGATTTGGCATCTCTAGGGCGATTATCAGTGATGAAGGGAGACATTTTGACAACAAGGTAATTGCTGCCGCCTTGAAGAAATATGGTGTCAAGCACAGGATCGCGACAGCATACCACCCACAGACCAATGGACAGGCTGAGATATCCAATAGGGAAGTGAAGAACATTCTAGAAAAAATGGTTAAACCAACTAGGAAAGATTGGTCTTTGCTTCTTAATGATGCATTATGGGCATACAGAACAGCCTTCAAGACTCCATTGGGCATGTCTCCATACCGTTTGATTTATGGGAAAACATGTCATCTGCCTGTCGAGATAGAACACAAGGCATATTGGGCGATCAAGGCAGTAAACATGGACTTGGACAAGGCAGGCCAGAAAAGGTTGTTGGATTTGAATGAGATCGATGAAATACGGACAATGGCCTACGACAATGCAAGGATTTACAAGGAAAAAACTAAGAAGTGGCATGACAAGAAGTTGCTGCCACGACAGTTCTGCCCCGGGCAGCTTGTGTTGTTGTTTAATTCTAGATTGAAACTCTTTCCAGGGAAGCTCAAATCTAGATGGTCTGGCCCATTCCAAGTAATTCAAGTTTTTCCCCATGGTGCCATTACAATTCAATCACTAAAGGACGGGCACCAATTCAAAGTCAATGGACAACGCCTCAAGCACTATCAAGGGACTGAAGCCCCAGGAATACAGGAAGTGGTTACTTCAGGTGATGCCCCACAAGGCATCCCTAATTTAACATAATTTCCTATTTTTTTATTTTTATTATTAATATTATTTATTAGGAATTAGATTTATTTTATTCGAATAATGTTTTGTTTTCGATTTTTAGGAAATAAAGGAGGCAAGTAAGAAAGAAGAAGTGGCCCAAGCCCACCGCCCATCCACCAGCCAGCCCAATAAAGCCCATTTATGATAACCTGTCGTTTCGGCTGCCGGCGCAGACGGAGTTGACAGGCTGTCAACAGACGCACAGCAGACGAAGAAGCATGCGGCAGACGCACAGCAGAGGCATTAATGCCCGTCAGACGCGTCAGACACTCTACATTCAATCTGCCGCTCCGTTATTCCCGTCTGCCGTTGCGGCATTAAATGGGCAGCTCCTCAACAGCTATATAAACCCCTTCTCCTTTTCATTTTTCATCACTTCAGATTTTCTCTCTTGCTATTCTCTTCTAGTTTTATCTATTTTCTTTCATTTTCAGCCCTTGCAACCAAAAATGTCTTCACGACAAACCCGTCAGAACGCTGCTGCCGCTTCTTCTTCAGCAGCAGCATCTCCGTTCGCTAACAAGGAACTATGGGAGGAACGGAGCTTCATCTATAACAGAGATGCCCTCCATATGGGACTCCGGCCGTTCATTATGAAGGCCATAACAGCACAACTTTGGGAGGACTTCGCCGAGCAGCCGGCAGAACTTAATGACACTCTGGTCAGGGAGTTTTATGCGGCGATCGAGAGCAAGACGGCGACATCTGTCACCGTCCGAGGAGTGACAGTCCCTTTCACCGCCAGCAGCATCAACCATGTCTTCGGCCTCTTCTTTGGCCCCAATGATGATGCTCATCAACAGTTTTGGGACACCCTCGACGCTGCCGGCCACGATGCTGTCATGGGGGAGTTAACAGAAGCGGGAACGACATGGAGCACAAGTAAGAAGAACCCCCATTCTGTCAATAGGGGGCAGCTACTACCTGAGGCAAAGCTATGGAACGCTTTTATCAAAAAGCGTATCCTGCCCTCGTCCCACCATACGACAGTCAGCAGACAGCGGTTGGCCCTCATCCATTCTATCATGCATGACAGGCCCATCAATGTGGGCAGGTACATGCGGGACAGCATTCTCGACTGTGCTTTCCGATCAGACTCACGACTCTGCCTGCCCTGCACCATCACTGCCCTCTGCCGCTGCGCTGCCGTACCGGAGGACCCCTCAGACAAAATCAAGAAGGGCAGCGGCTGGACAGACAGCAACATCTCCAGCCTCATGGAGATTATCGTCGTATCGCCCCTCAACGCCTTCGATCCAAACGACCTTCCTGCTGAGTCTGATGATGAGCCTGCCACTGAACCTGCCCCAGAAGCTGCCACCAACACCGCCCCGGCAGATCAGAACGCCCACATCCTTGCGGCCATCTTGCGGATAGAGGAACGCCAGATGGGCTTAATGACATTCATCCGAGACTTCTCCAATGCAACGGTAAATTTCATTACCAATACTTTGAATTTTACGGATGTCATTTTCCCCACCTTCCCCGCCCACTATTTCAATATCCCCTCCCCCACTCCCACACCACCTGTCTCTCCCCACGGAGAATCTGCCTCCTCCACACCTTCCCCCACAGCAGCCGGCAGCCCACCGGCAGACACCTCCCCTCGAGGAACAAAGCGAGCTGCCACTGATGACAGCCCCCTTGTCCGGAGGAATTTGGACAGCGCCTTCACACGGGTAAAACGTATTAAGCATGTGGCTGACAAGAGACGGCTGTCCAAAGCCATCATGACCACCAGCTGGGACAGCAGCAGCAGTTTCGATGTCAGACTAGTGGAGCAACCTGCCCTTCAACCTGCTGACGACCCTGTCCCCCAACCGGAGGAAGACCCTGCCCCACAACAGGCTGACGAATCTGTCGATCAACCTGCCCAGCCACCTCCACAACGCAGACGCCGACATCAAATCCGCGTCAGCAGCAGCAGCGAGGACAGCGAATAAAATTTAAGTTTTTATTTCTTTTTCTCCTCTTATTGCTGCCTGCCCTTATATATTTGTGATGTACTTTTATTTATCTTGTTTTTCTTTATTTGTTTTTGTGTCATTTTGCATTGAGGGCAATGCAACCCTCGAGTTTGGGGGTGGCAACCCTCCATATTTAATGGAGTCTTTAGCACATCTTTTGATTATTTGTTGTGTCTTTTTATTTACTTATTTTTCTTAAAAAAAATCAGAAAATTAAAACTGTTGGCTTAAAACTATGAAGTTAACTTACCTGTCATGACGGCTCTGTCGTGGCAGCATCTTTAGGACAGGTTAAGGAAAAGTTTAGAGCCTTTCTATAGTTCTGAAAACTTAACACTTTTGTGACTGTTATATTGCTTAGATCTCTTTTAGCCAAACTAGAATAGGAAGCTTAGAACTTAAATAGCCCCTAGAGGTGCCTAACACTGGCTCTAGGAAAAGAAGTTTAGCAAAAGAAAATCAAAAACCTAGAGGTGCCCGAAACCGGCTCTAGGAAGCTAACTAGAGGTGCCCAAAACTGGCTCTAGAAAATTTTAGCTTGAAAATAGAAAGAAGCATAAAAATGTGCCTTCTAAAAAAAATAAACTCTGGCATAAAGATTTGAGTTAAGGAGTTGAATATTCTAGTGAAACTAAGAGAGTCTTAGCATATAACTGTTCACAAGCATGCACACACTGCACGAGAGCTATAGGGAGATTCCGGACAGATCCTAACCTTTCCGACAGGTTGCTGCCGCCATAGAGAATGAGCGACGGGTAAGGGACAGTTCACTGTTTGAAGGCCAACACAAAAAATTTTCATTTTTCTTTAGGTTTAATTGCTTGAGGGCAAGCAAAGACTTGAGTTTGGGGGTGTGTTGAGTGTGTAAAAGTTCTATTATTTACACCCTTTTTAACCCATATTTCTGCTGCATTCAAGCATCATTGCATTGCATTTAGGATAGTTTTCAATTAAACATCACAATTATATAAAAGGCACGGATTCTACTAAAAGATGGTGTATTTTGCAGGTAACTGCCAAGGTTGACGATGAAGGCAGGCGCAGGGCAGATAAGCAGGAAAGCTGAACTGAACAAGCAGCTGAAGAAGACGAACCTGTCATGGACCTGTCGTGACAGCATGGTGACAGCAGATTATTGAAGAGGAAAAATGAAGTGGACATCGATAGATAGAGAAAAATCTGCTCGTCTGTCGTGTGGAAGCCAAATAATTTTCCAAGCCCCGGATCAAAAGATATGTCAAGCCAAAGCTCAAGGAAAGGAATTCCCACAAGATAGGGATGCGGCTGAAAAGTAGGATACTTTAGAGATTTAGTCTTTATTAGAATCTTACTTTAATTAAAGTTGTAATCCTTATTACCTTAGATAACTTGAGCCCAAAGCTTATATAAAGGGCATAGATTAAACCTAGGGCATAACCGATTACCCTATAACAAAAACAAAAACCCCTGCCGTCCACCCGTCACCGACATGTTCTAAATTCCCCCTAGGGCCACGGGTTGTTTTGTAAAGTAGTTGCAAGGGTTGCTTTGTTTTAGGATTTTTCAAGTTCAATAAAATAAACTTCAAGTTCTTTTATCTTGGTTTTAATATCTTGCAAGAGCATCGGGAGAGCATTGTGAGGTTATCTATTTATTTAGCATCGGGAGAGTTAAGTATACGAAAGAGATAAAAGCGCGTTCTCTAGTTTATAGTTGAACCATCTCGTGCTTAGGGATAAGGCGAGGTTAAGTGGCTAAGGAAGAATTCATACACATCGGTGTTCATCCTTCGATTCACGCCGGGAGGTATCATCAAAGACGTGTTCATCGACAGACTTGTGCCTAGGGATAGGGCAAGGCAGATCTGGGATTCTTGCCAAGCTTGAAGTACTGAGTTAGTGTCTGCTGCCGCGACAACTAACGGACAGACGTCGCGACAGGTGCTGTCGGCGACGGGAGCGACGACAGAACTGGAGATCCTAAGCAATTCAATACCTGCACTACCGAGCAATTCAATACCAGCCCATTCTCTCTATCTTGATTTCTCAATCCTTTATTTACGTTTTCACTTTATTATTCGTGACAATCTTCTAAACTATTTCCTTTACTTCGTGCAGTAAATCAAGGTGAAGTCATTAGCCCAATCCCTGTGGAGACGATATCCGATACTTCGTATCACTTTACTACTTGCGTCGTGTACACTTGCACTACAATTGCGATAGTCTATTTTGATACACATATCAATCATTATTGGCACCTAACTATGACCCGAATACGCTACACATATCAATCATTATTGGCACCTAACTATGACCCGAATACGCGGATAAACACGTTGGAACTTACATCCAACAACCACTTTACCTCACGGTGGGATTACACTCATCACCGGTCTCGCGGAGGGGATTCCACTCATCCTCACGCCCCGTCGATAGGATTCCACTCATCATCGACTAATATATATAACAATTTCTGGGCGAACCCGTACTCCTCCTTGGTGACTCAACGCCACCAAGGCCACGCGCGAATTTGACTCATGTGTGCACACTAACATCCTAATGATCGATCATTTGTACTCAAGCATACTAGTGCCAACATTTAACTCAATCCACATTATTCATTTCAACTAATTCCGTGCTTAGCACGTACTCACCATGATCACAATCATGAACCATTCACATGCATATCATAATGCATCACAAATCATGCCTCATCTCACATGTATAACACATTATACATCATCATCACATCACAAATATTACGAGGCATAAACATCAAATACAAGTTCAACCAATGACTCTAGATTAAGTTTAGGATTAGGCTACCACCCTAATCCTAACTCTAGGTGAGTCTACCAAGCCCGACCTAGTCCACATGCTCGAACCAAACATTTAAACCGCTTTAAAACATTAACCACTCACCTATACTTCCAAGCTCAAATACCAAGCAAGCAACCACCTTCAAGCTTCCGGATTTCTTCCCGATGCTTCACCGACACAAGTTCTCGCCTTTAAACAACCTCAATACAATTCAAACAACTTCAAATCAGCCCAAGCATCAAAGTACTAACCCGGAACACAATTCAAACACAAATCACAATATTTCAAGCCATGAACAAACCCCACATTTAACCAAACTCGGGCAGCCCCATAACCTCATCCAAAACTCATGTTTCCAACACCTTTTATACCCACAAATGATCCCAAATCAACCCCTAACCATAGCACTAACATTAGCCCATCAATTCCAACCTAAAACAACCCCAAAACTCACCCAAAACCCTTCAAAAACCCCCTTTAAACCCAATTTCGGGAATTTGCTCAAAACCAAGAAAAATTCACATTTGTGGTACCATTTAGCTCCTAGACTTCATAACTAACAACATTGAATCAAAATATTAAGTTAAACATAGTAAAGGTATCATTTTTAATCCAAACCCTTGAAATCTCCATTTCCAAAACTTTAACGAAAATAAAAACTAATTGTACTTTTGAAGAGAGGATGTTGAGGAGAAGTCGAAAATGGTATTACCTTTCAAAGACGAGTTGAAATGGAGGAGCTATGTGATGGAATAGTAGAAACGGAGGATGAGAGCTCAATGTCGTTGAAATGGTGTTTTGAAGGAGATGAATAGTGAAATGTTTGATAAAGGGGGATTTAAAATTGGAACTTGTATTATTTACAAGTTTGCCATTAATGAATGGCTATCTCCTTTATTCTTTAAAAACTCTTCAATTTGTAATTCATTCAATTTGGTCTAATGTAAAATATTTATTTTTGAAATCCGAAACTTAAAGGATTATTTTAATTATAAAGCCGAGCCCAAATAATATTAAAATATTATTTTCACCCGACCCCTAAACCCGGGTGTTACACAATCTAACATCACCCTTAATAAAAAAACCTGACCCGACCCGACCATGACATTTTCACGAAAAAACCCTAACCCGATCAGGTCAGGTTAGGTTGAAACCCGTCGAGTCCGAATGAAATATTCACCCCTAATGATGATTTCGTTTGTAGAATATTTTTAGAAAAATACCATTGACTGTTTAGATATTATTTTAAATTTTTTATACATATAAAAGATGGAATTTAATTAATTTTTTTGATGAAAAATATAAATTTTCAATAAGGGGAAGGAGAGATATGCATTGGATTTGTAGATTGCACCCTTTAAAAGACAAGGTAGGAACGTTATTAATAAAATTTTCAGATGCAACGAACCATTCATAAAATATATAAAACCATAACTGTAAATAAATGTCATCAAACTTAGACTGTTTTTAAGAGAATAGATTACCTAATAAAAAATCGAGTTTTAGGATTTGTAAGTCAGTGTTTATAGTCTAAATTTTATCTGATTTGGTCTAATAAATAGATAGTTTGAGATTATTGTTAAAATATAGTCGATTAACTTATGAATTTGTATCACTATTATTTTTTATATTGGTTAAATTTCTATTATTTTACTCATATTTTTTTCTGCTTATAAATTTTTACGTAAAATTTTAGTGTCATTTTTATTGTGTA
The DNA here is from genome assembly GCA_958450335.1 of Hibiscus tridactylites. Lineage (NCBI taxonomy): Eukaryota > Viridiplantae > Streptophyta > Magnoliopsida > Malvales > Malvaceae > Hibiscus > Hibiscus tridactylites. The sequence continues at coordinate 66,174,760 of OY288285.1, read as the reverse complement.
ATCATTATATTTGTCGTTATCTTGTTATAGCATGAAAACATGGGATCTAATATTTCCTAATTAACGCTGGTCAATAACTTAACAAAACGTTTATAATAATGACAATCGTGAATTCTAATCCTATTATTGGAAGATTGTATAGCAAGTTTATTATTGTTGCCAAAATTGTTAGAATACAATACTTAAGTCTTAATTTTAATAAACAATAATTCAATTCTCATGATTATCATCACCAAGGGGGAAAACATGAAAGTTAACTTAGAACCAAGTGTGATTATGAGTGGCAAGCTAATTCATGATTTCTAAAGGACCCCACCAAAAGGTTTGCATTTAACAACAACTTGGGGGAGGAAACAAACCTTTCTTCTTCTTCTTAATTAAATGGATTAGATTAAGGAATCGTATAAAGGTAATAATTGATGGTTAAGGATATCAAATCTTTATTCTTTTATTAAAATAATGGATTTCCTCCGACCCATCGACCATATTACCAAATACTACCAATTAATCAAAGCATGTTATATATGCGCAATATTCTGTCAAATCGGCCAATTTTTATTTCCTGCGCCGTTAGTTAAGTTATATTTTAATGAAAAATTCTACATAGGTCGACCAACATCGATGAACACTACTAACGATAAATACCGCTGAATATTATTAAATTAATTAATAAAGATTAAAAAATTTAAGGACTAAACATATAATTATAAATCATTTAAAATAAAGTATTAATTAAATTGTTTTTTATATATTTTTTTGTTAATTTTTTAAATAATTGGATCGAATACCGACCACTAAACCCGAAATCCGAAACCTTAAACTCAAAACTATAAATCATAAATATGAAACCCTAAACTTAGAACTTGAAACACTAAACCCTAAACTATAAACCTAACATTTGAATTTATAGTTTAGAGTTTTAGGTTTGTAGTTTTGAGTTTAATGTTTGGGGGTTTGGGTTTATGGTTCAGGGTTTTGAGTTTTGAGTTTTGGGTTTAAGGTTTAGAGTTTAGGGTTTATTTTTTTAAACCGACTAGGGTTGATATTTGATCCAATTATTTATAAAAAGATTAAAAAAATATTATATATATTAAAAATAATTTAATTAATATTTTATTTTAAATAATTTTTAATTATATGTATAATAATTTTTAATTATACGTTGAATCCTTTAAATTTTTAATATTTATTAATTAATTTAATGGTGTTCAACAGTGTTAATCATTAGTGGTGCTAGCCGTTGTAACGCCTCGGGTTTAGGGTCTGAGAGGTAACCGAGTTTGGTTAAACCGATTTAGGTTAATTTAATTGAGAGAAAACATTTTTATTGAACACAAAAAAGGGTTTTAATGAATAAGGGCAAAATGAGAAATTTTGAATTTTTTTAAAAGAGAATTTAATCAAAATATCATCATCTTCTCCCCCAACACCATTTTCACGTTACTTTTGCAAAACACCGCCATTGCTACTATTCCATTGCTCCAACCTTTCCTACAAACAAGTTTTCAAGGTAAGCTCTCCATTGTTTTGATTTTTCTTTCAACTTGTTATCAGTTAAATTTTTACTAAAGCCCATTGTTTGAAATTATTTCAAAATGCCTTGAGTTTGAAAAAGAGGAAAATGAGGGAATTTTTGATTGGGTAGTTGATGTCATGTTTAAGGATGTTTTTAATCTTGTTTTGGTGTCTTAAAAATGCTAAAATAGTGGCTAAAAGTAAGAAACCCGAAACTAGTGAAAAGAAGGGGGTTTTTGGAGTTGAAAATATAGGTTTTTGGGTTGTTCTTGTGTGGAATCTGGGGCTGATGGTTTCTAGACCTTGGGTAAGTGTTTTGGATGTTTAAAGAAGTAGTTTTAATGGTAAATTTGTTGGGTTTTGGCTATTATTTGGTTTGGGACGTTTTGATGGTATTTTTGGGTATGATCGATTTGATTTTGATGATGAATGTTGAGTTCTGTGTTGCTGCAAGTTTGAGGGCTTGATTTGGGTCTAATACATCATTTTAATTTGGCTAGGAACATGAGAAACAAGTTTGAGTCCTTTGGACGCGAGACCAGGTAGTTCGGAGGCTTGAATCAGTTTTTCGGCCATCGTTTGGGTCTTATCGGTGAGTGGAAATTATTTTGAAGCTTTAAAATGTTCAAGAAGATTTCTTGGGGTTTTGGTGGAGCATTAGGGGGCCACCTAAACCCATGTGTAAGTTGTCTAGTTTTGCCTTGTTTTGTTAATTTATGTTGTATGTGTGTTTATACGTGTTGTTGTGTGAAATGCCGATTGCGTTTACCTCCTTTTTAATGATTGTTATGTTGTCGTAGTTGTTGTCAAAGCCTCATGTGATGGTTAGTGGAAAGTGTGTTGTTGAATACAGTGATGTGTAGTCCCATTGAAAGTGACTAGTAGATGAGTTCGGTGATGTGTAGTCCCACTGGAAATATGCTAGTTATTGTGAATGGTGATGTGTAGTCCCACCGGGAATGGTTGTGCTTGTGCATACCATGGTATAGTTATGCCTTCGGTTTATCGTATTTCCTTCTAAATGGTTTTGTCTTTAAACTAATACATGTTTTGAACTGCATTGTTGTTGTTGTGACTTTGAGCTCCGCTCACTAAGCTTTTAATCTTATGTTCTCTTTTCCAACAATGCAGATCGTTAGTGGCTTCGAGAGGCAAGCAGGGCAAAGGAGGAATCTTGGAGTTCATTTGCTAGCTCAAGTATGGTTTGCATAGTTGTAATAATACTTAGGCAATGGAAATGCTAGACTTTGTGTTGGAGAGTTGGTGTCCAAACTTTTATGTTATTGTTAATGTTGTTAACATGTTTAAAGTGTCGAAGCATGCCTTGGTTTGGCTTTTGACCTGTTGTGGATGTTAAGCATGTTGGTTATCTATGTTAAATCTTGTTTTGTTGATTTTAGCCTCGTTGAATGTTTGACTTGCTTTAAATGGGTTTTCTTGGTTGCCTTGAGTTGCATGTATGCTTAGGAGTTGGCCAAATGCTTACTTAGGGTGTTTGATTAGCTCTTTTGTGCTTAAAAATACAAATTGTTGTCTTTCTGTGTAGGGCGTATCGTTACGCTCAAGGCTGGTATTGATACGGTCCCCTGTTTTAAGCTTATCATACCGATACACGGGGGCGTATCGATACCTTCTTTGTCCTCTGGAAATCTGAGATTTTGATGAGATATTGGGGTATCGGTACGAGCCTTAGGCGTATCGTTATGGTCCTAGAGTTGACTTTTGGAAACTTGATCGTTAAAGGTGTATCGATACCAGCCTTGGAGAGTATCGATACGACCTCTCAAAGTTGACTTTAGGGGAGTTTGACCGTTGAAGGCGTATCGATACTGGCCTTAGGAATATCGATACGGCCTGAAGTAAAATGGCTAAAAGTTGTCTTTAATTGTCTAATCTGCTTGGTTCGTATCCATGTTTGCTTTTCTGTTGTTTGCCTCCTCACATAGTTTCAAATAAAGCATTTAGACAAGATTAATTAAAGAAAAAATAGGGTTGCTAATCGAAGTGAGGCCTTAACGGTTTTGCTTCGGTTTTCCCTATGTAACTCGTTCGGTTCGGTCTGATTGCTAGGCCGGGTCGATGGGGTTACATTTAGTGGTATCATAGCCCTAATTTCGAGGTCTCTCAGGAAGGTAAGTCAGGTAAGTTGGTTTGTTTGGTTTGTTTTCCATTGCACGGTGTGTGAAAGCATGATTTTTTGTTCTTGTTGTTGGTTGAGGAGTAGTCGAGCGTCCCCTATTGCTAAGTATTGTTATTGGAAAATAGTTTTGGTTAAAAGAGCTTGAGCACTTGGATCCTTGCCCTTGCTGACCCAATGTTTTCTTGCGTGTTATGTTTGTTGTTTTAGATTTTATCTTCGTTATGGTGAGACCGAGGGGAAGGCCCAGAGCGGGTGACCAAGCACCTGGGGTTGTGCCTCCTCTTCCTGATCCCGATGGTAATGGGGAAAATGTCGGTGATAATGTACCTCAAGCTGGTGCGAATGTATGAGGTGATGGTAATGGACCTCAGGTTGGCTAAGGTCAGGCTGGTGCGGACATGACACATTTGATTTAGACCATAGCCAGAGCTTTTTAGATAGCTTTAGCCGGTATACATGCTGCAGCATCATCTCATGATGCGGGCATGGTTTACCCTTTGAGAGACTTCGTAGTTTGGGCAGAGTTGAGTTTCGTGGTTTGACTCTCAAGGGTTCAGAGGCTTGGCTTAAAAGCACTACACGAACCTTAGATCAAATAGAGTGCTCAAACACTCGTAAGTTGGGTTGTGTTGTCTCCTTGCTTTAGGGAGATTCGTATGCTTGGTGGACTATAGTTATTTTGGGTATGCCGGAAGCGGATGTCACTTGAGAATTCTTCAGAACAACCTTCAGAAAGAAGTACCTTGGAGCCCGATATCAAGATGAAAAGAAGAGAGAATTTATGGCTTTGGTTCAGGGTGGTAAAACAGTGTCAGAATATGAGGTCTAGATTGTGAGGTTAAGCCAATATGCTCCCAAGTTGGTTCCCAATGAGAGAGAACGGTGTGAGCGCTTCCGTTATGGTTTGACTATGGATGTGAAGACTTATATGCTTGCTTCAGATTACACCGAGTTTGATGTTTTGGTCTCTAGGGCCAAGGATATTGAGCAGAGTTTAGGCTCGAACGCTCGTGTTAGTGGGTCTGATTCGGGGAAAAGACATATAGATTGGGATCAAGAGCATGCCAAGAGGCACAAAGATAGGAGATATCAGCCCGACTCAAGACATAGGAGCGGTAACCATGGACGTGGCCATTAGGGCCAAGGAGTTGTTGTTCACACACGTGAGTGCACTAGGAGTGAAAGACGCCATCCAAACAAGTTTATGGGTACATTTAGAGTATGCTGGAATTGTGGTTCCTTGGATCACTTGAGGCATAACTGTCCTCACCCAGCTAGAGGCGTATAAGCTCCAGTTAGAGGTTTTGAGCATCAGAGAGGCCGTGGGCGCAGTCGAGGTAATTTTCAGCCGATGAATGATGGTTAGAGGAACGTAGCTCATGTGGTAGCAGTTCAGTCGAATATGAGTGAAGTTAGACCGCAAGACATCAGAACGATTTGTGATTTTCTGAGTGTCTTTCTAGAAGAGTTGTCGGGTTTGCCTTCAGATAGGGATGTTGGGTTTGTTATTGAGACATATTTAGATTCTGCACCCGTGTTTATTGCTGCGGATTGAATGACACCTAAGGAGTTGGAAGAGTTAAAGACACAGCTTCAAAAACTGTTGGATAGAGGTTTCATTAGGCCTAGTATTTCCCTGTGAGGTGCTCTGGTCTTGTTTGTGAAGAAAAAGGGCGGCATTATAAGGATGTGTATAGATTATAGGCAGTTGAACAAGGTAACGGTAAAGAACAAGTATCCCTTACCGCAGATCGACGATTTGCTCGATTAGTTGATAGATGTTATAGTATTTTCGAAGATTGATTTGAGATCCGATTATTATTAGTTGAAGGTGAAAGATGTGGACATACCGAAGACAGCTTTCCGTACACGATATGAGCACTACGAGTTCTTGGTAATGCTTTTATGTTTGACTAATGCTCTAGCTGCATTTATGGACATGATGAATAGAGTGTTTCATGAGTTTTTGGATAGATTTGTAGTAGTGATCATAGATGACATTTTAGTGTACTCTAGAACCGAGGAAGAGCATGATAAGCATTTGCGACTTGTGCTACAGACTTTGCTTGAAAATCAGTTGTATGCCAAGTTGAGTAAGTGCGAGTTTTGAATTAGGGAGTTAGTCTTCTTAGGTCATGTGATCTTAGCCGATGGGATTAATGTAGATCCCAAGAAGGTAGAAGCGATAGTAAATTGGAAACAACCGAAGTCAGTGACCGAAATCCGTAGTTTCCTAGGCTTGGTGGGGTATTATCGAAGATTTGTCGAGGGATTCTCAAAGATTGTGGTACCTTTGACTAAATTGATTTAGAAAAATGTTCTGTATGAGTGGACAGATGCAAGGCAGCAAGCGTTTGAAAAGTTGAAGAAAGCATTCACAGAAGCTCCTATTTTGATTCAGCCTGAACTAGGGAAAGAGTTCGTAATCTACAGTGATGCATCGTATGTAGGGTTAGGTTGTTTTCTTATACAAGAGGGAAAAGTTTTAGCTTACGCTTCGAGACAATTGAAGGTTCACGAGAAGAATCAATCCACTCATGACATAGAGTTAGATGTTGTAGTGTTTGCTTTGAAGATTTGGAGACAAACCTTTACGGTGAGAAATGTAAAGTCTAAACCGACCATAAGAGTTTGAAATACTTGATAACTCAGAGAGAGTTGAACCTTAGACAACGTAGGTGGCTAGTGCTTCTTAAGAACTACGACCTCACGATAGAGTACCATCCGAGTAACGTAGTGGCCGATGCCTTGAGTAGAAAAATGGCAATTGAGTTGCGAGCTATGTTTGCAAGGTTGAGTGTGTCACGGGATGTCAGTTTTATAGCTGAGCTACAGGTTAAACCTTCGTTAGTTCAGTTGATTCGAGAGAAACAGTTGCAAGACGAATCTTTGGCACCTCACGTGCAAGATATAGTCGAGGGTAAACCCACAAATTTCTTCTTTGGTGAGAATGAAATCCTATGTTTCAAGGATAGGGTAGTTGTTCCAGAAGACACCGAGTTGAGGCGTACTATCTTGAACGAAGCTCGTAACAGTCCTTTTGCTATGCATCCGGGTAGCACGAAGATGTACTGTGGGTTGAAAGATGACTACTACTGTATTGGGTTAAAGAAAGATGTGGCCGAGTTTGTGAGTAAGTGTATGGTTTGTCGGGGAGTCAAGGCTAATGTAACACCCGTGTTTTGGGGTTAGGAGTTAGTCGGGTTAGTTGGTCCGAGTCGGTAAAATAAATTTTAATCTAATTGATCTTGGCTTGAGCCAATTGAGCTTTTAAATAAAAAGGAGGGATCATTTTGATAATTTAGCCCAAAACAATTTAAAAGGTAGACAACTTTTTGAAATTAAAAGAGAACAAAAAAAGGGCATCATCTTTTTCTCCCCTCTTTCTCTTCCAACGTTGGAAGCTCATAAACCCTCCGAAACCCCCTAAATCACTATTTCATCAAATCCAACCATTGATCCAAGAGCATTTTTTTAAAGGTAATTGCATATCTACACTCTCCTCAACATCCTCTACATTTACATAGCTTTATATTTCAAAACTACCCACTTTTGTGATTTTCAAGTTTAAAGAAAGAATGGGTTTTTATTGGGTTTTTCAATTGATTTTGATTTATTAAGTTGGGTTTTGGTTTAGATTCCTTAAAATACACATAATATGTTAAAATGGGTAAGTTTGGGTGAAAACCCGAAATGGGTCCTTGTGGCTATTTTTGAAGTGTTTAAAACTTGGATTTTGGTGAGTTTTAGGGTTGGGTTGAAGGGCTGATGGTTTAGGGATGTTAGAATGGTGTTTTGGGACCATTTGGGTGTCATTTGGGTGTTTGAAAACAGGGTTTTCAGCTGGGTTTTAAGGGAGCTCGAAAATGGACATTTTTGGTGATTGTTGGGTTTGAAATTGTTGAAGTGTGGCTTGTGTTTATGGGTTGAAGTGGTGACTGAGTTTTAGCATTGATTTGTGAGTAATTGATGTGTTTTGATTGGCTAGAAACAATAGGAGACATTGGAGAAGCATCAGGATCGAATCCGGGCATATAGGAGGCTTGCCTTGGTTGCTAAGGAATGGTGGTGAGTAAACTTTAGATATTGTAACCCCCTCGTCCCGGTCTGGCCGGATGACCGGTCCGAGTGAGCTACACGGGGAAAACCGAGTGAAGACCCCTTAAGGATTCCCCCTCGGTTAGCAACCCTATTTTTTTCATTTAAATCTTATCTAGAGGAGCATTAAATCCTATGTGATCATACAGCGGAACAACATTCACGAGACAAACAAATGAACTCAACCCAACATTTTACAGCCCAATTTTAAACTTAAACCGTAGGTGGTATCGATACACTTAAGGGGTGTATCGATACCCCTTGACTATGTCAACTGGTCAGAGTTAACCCGTGGAGACCGTATCGATACGCCCAAGGAGTGTATCGATACTCTCCCCAACGGTTGACTTCTCACGGTCAACGCTAAGATGACCGTATCGATACGCTAGAGACCCATTTCGATACCAAAATGGACAGTAGCTTCAGTGACCAAAAAGGTATCGATACGCCCCCTCGTGTATCGAAACGCGAGGCCTGGAACAAGAAGGCCGTATCGATACGGGACCAACTGTATCGATACCCCTGCTACGAACTTACAGGTTTTAGCTGATTTAAGGCACAAGGATGCCTCTAAATCCCTCTAAAACCTCAACCAGCACACTAGCATATATCCTAAGGCAAACCAAATGTATAAGCATGCTTTAACTTGAAATCAAAGGCACATTTCAACGCAAGGTAATGCACAACCATACAAGCATCTTAAGCATTCAAACATAAACTAAGCATCCATACATGGCATTCCAAAAGGCAATTCAACATATAAGGTCATACATGGAACTCAAAGGCCTAAAAGGGCACAAGATAAGCATATGAGGTTTTGCACTCTCTAACAAGGCAACCTAAACACCAATAGACATGCCAACACACATAACATCCATTATAGCATATCATGCTTTACAAACCAAAGCCAAAAAATCATCAACATATATGAGTCACTCATAGCTCATACGAAAACTCTTGCCACATTGCTAACTAATACAAAATTTACCACCGTACTTGAGCCACAAACTTGGAAAGCCCTTCTTGCCTTGCTCCGAGCTAACACCACACTAATGATCTGCATTGTTGAACATTGAGAGTGTAAGCTATAAGCTTAGTGAGGGTGCTCTAAAACGAAAAAACATCAACAATGCAGGGTTCAAGCTTGTAATCCCTAACCTCATATCGAACATGCATAGGTAATTTCACAAGTAGACCTAGCTAGTCTTTCAAGTAGCATAATATGGCATCTTACTTCATACTAAGCATCAAACATCAATATCATCAATCATATATCAACATCATATATCACAATATATGAACAAGTTAATTGGCCACTTTAAATTACCCCGATTGTGCGGATTAAAATCTCAACAACACTTTACCTCGGTGGGATTACACTCATCACCGGGCCTTGCATGTATGTGATTCCACTCATCGCCACATGCCCTACGGATGGGATTCCACTCATCATCCCGTAGAAATATATAAAAGCTTCCGGTGGAATATTACATCACCGTACTCCTCCTTGATGACTTAACGCCATCAAGACCACATACGTTTTGACTCAATTTGTGTGCACACTAATCCTAATGATCGATCATTTACAACCAGTAATTTATTTAGTGCCAATTTTCATAACCACGTCATATATCATCAACCACATTCCATGCGCACCACATATATACATTTCATGATATACATGCATCAATTTAACCACAATCCACAAGAGCATAGATAGGCAAATACACAATAGTATTAAATGGAATCGAGGCTAAAATTAACAACTTGAAATAGGGAAATGGCCTACCAAGCACATTCCACACACACACTCTACACACACTCAAACCGAACTTTAAAACAAGTTTGAAACCACTCACCGCCCTTCCTTAGCAACCAAGCGAAACTCCTACGAACCCGGATTCGGTCCCAAAGCTCCTTCGACGGCTCCTCTTGCTTCTTTCAAAAAGACCTTGGATTGAAGTTGTAATCAAATGGAATAGTAGCTTGAAGTTTGAGAGAGTTTGAAGATGGTGGTGGGTGTTTTTTCACGTGAATTAATGGGGAAAAGGGGGAGAAGATGACATCCTTTTAAAATCTTTTGGGGAAAATTGCAGTGTAGGTCCCTCCCCTCTTTATTAAAGCTCAATTACATCACAATTTAGGTTGAATTGTTTTAATTAAATTTTTATTGACTCGAACTATAAACCCGGCTAACTCCTAACTCCAAAACACGGGTGTTACAGATATGTTTTAAAGTTGGTTCAAGCGTGTAGTGTATGTGTTGGAATGTGCTTGGTAGGCCTTTCCTATGTGAGAATTGAATTGGTAACTTAACTCATTGTTTTTTATTGATGTTATTTATGCCTTGCCTATTTGATTGTGAGAAATATGGTTTGAATGGTATATGTGTACCTTGATATATATGTATGTGATGAACATGTGATAGAAATGGTGGATATGTGATGTGGTTAAAGGAATTGTCACTAATTAACTTACCGGGTGTAAATGATCGATCATTAGGATTAGTGTGCACACAAATTAAGTCAAAACGTACGTGGCCTTGATGGCGTTGAGTCATCAAGGAGGAGTACGGTGATGTAATATTCCACCGGAAGATTATTTATATTCTACGTGATGATGAGTGGAATCTCATCCGTATGGCATGTGGTGATGAGTGGAATCCCGCCCATGCAAGGTCCGGTGATGAGTGTAATCCCACTAAGGTAATGTTGTTGTTGAGATTAAATCCGCACATCCGGGTAAACTAATAGTGGCCAATTGAACTTGTTCTTATAATTATGATGTTACGATGTTGATATTTGTTGTTGATCTTAGTATGATGTGAGATGCCATATTATGACTCTTGAAAGACTAGCTAGGTTGACTTGTTGATTATCTATGTAAGTTGTATGTGAAGTAAAGGATTTGCATGCTTGAACTCTGCATTGTTGATGTTTTCGATTTTAGAGCATCCTCACTAAGCTTCTAGCTTACGCTCTCATTTTCAACAATGCAGATCATTAGCGTGGTGTTAGCACGGAGCAAGGTGAAGGGGCTTTCCAAGTTTTTGTTGCTCAAGTACGGTTTAGCAATTATGTAGTAGCTTAGCAATGTGGCAAGAGTGTGTTTTGTATGAGCGATGTATGACTCATATATGTGATTGATGTTCATGAATTGACTTTGATTGTAAAACATGATATGTCTTGTCGAATGCTTGTGTGATGACATGCCTTTTGAATGTTTAAGTTACTTTAGGTTGGCATGAAACCTTTATGTGATGAATTGTGCCATTTGGCTTTTGAGTCCTCAAGTATGCCCTTATGTGAAATGTTGCCTTTTGTGTAAATGCCATGAATGGATGTTTCGTCTTATGCCTTGTGTGTTTGAGCATGTTTGACATAGGGATCATGCCTCTAGTTCATGTATGTATGTGTTGAGTGCTTCTCGGGGTCAATTAGGGCCTTTGGATTTGTTTGGAAACGTTCAATGTTGGTTTTCGAAGGTTGCAGACAGCCCGTGTTTCGAAACAGGTTGACCCGTTTCGGAACGGATAAGGCTTTAGGGACCCCGTATCGGAACTCGTTACGATACAGTTTGGCCACTGTGAACCCCTGTTCCGAAATGAGTATCAGAACACTTTGGCTACTAGAAATCTAAGAAATTGCCGAGATAAAGGCGTTTTGAAACGGGTCTAAGGGTTTCGGAACTGTCAATATCTCGTTGACCACGAGAAGTTAACCGTTGAAGGTGTTTCGGAATGGTTGACCTCTGTTCCGATACGGCCTTCTCGTGTGGGCTTGAGGCAGTTGACCAGGTCAAGGCGTTTCGATACGCCTCAATGGAGTTTCGAAACGGCTTGCCTAATGGATTAAAATTGGACTGTTTATTTGTTGGTTTGAGTTCGGTTGCGTGTCTTTCTCAAATCCTTCCGTTGATGTGTTCACATAGGGTTTAAATGTGCCTTTAGAGAAGATTAAATTAAAAGAAATTTTTAGGGTTGCTAACCGAGGGGGAACCTTAACGGGTTTCGCTTCAGTTTTCCTCGTGTGGCCTACTCGGACCGGTCATCCAGCCAGATCGGGACGAGGGGGTTACGGCTAAGCATCAGTTTCCTTTAAGTTTTTTACAAACGTTGAAGATTCCGAAATGGAAGTGGGAACGTATTACTATAGATTTTGTGTCAGGTTTATCGTTGACTCCTTCGAAGAAGAATTCGGTATGGGTAATAGTCGACAGATTCACTAAGTATGCTCATTTTATACATGTTCATACTACCTATACCTTAGACAAGTTGGTCGATTTGTACATCTATGAGATAATAAGATTGCATGGTGTACCGAAATCGATTGTGTCAGACCGAGATCTGAGGTTTACAGCTAGATTTTGGGAGTGTTTGCATCGAGCTTTGGGAACTTTGTTGAACTTCAGTACATCGTATCACCCACAGTCAGATGGTCAGTCAGAGAGAGTTATTTAGGTGTTAGAAGACATGTTGAGGTGTTGCATCATCGACTTTCAGGGTTTATGGGAGAAACATCTACCGCTAGTAGAGTTTGCGTACGATAACAATTATCAGGCTAGTATTCAGATGGCACCGTATGGTAAGAAATGTAGAACACCTATTTGTTGGGTCGAGGCCGAACATAAGCTTGTACCCATGCCAGACTTGCTTAAGAACACTATCGAGAAGGTAAAGTTGATTTGTGATCGCTTGAAGGTAGCTTCAGACAGACAGAAATTGTATGCCGATTTGAAGAGAAAAGAGATTGAGTATTTTGTTGGCGACAAAGTGTTCTTGAAGGTTTTCCCGTGGAAAAGAACAATGAGGTTTGGTAAAAATGGGAAGTAAGTCCGAGATTCATTGGTCCTTACGAGGTAGTGGATAGGATTTGTCCTGTTGCATATAGATTAAGATTGCCACCCGAGCTTGAGAAGATTCATGACATGTTCCACGTTTCGATGCTTCGAAAGTATATATCATATATGTCTCATGTTATGCCAGTGGAAGAGATTGAATTGAATCCGAATTTGTCGTATGATGAAGAACTTGTTGAGATTCTTGCTACGGATTGTAAGGTTTTACGTGGTAGGACCATATAGATGGTGAAGGTCTTATGGAGACATCGAAGTTTGGAAGAAGCCACTTGGGAGAGAAAAGCGGGCATGAAAGAGCAGTTTTCGTACCTCTTTCCATTAGGTAAATTTTGATGATGAAATTCCTTAAGTAGGGGAGAGTTGTAATGCCCTGGGTTTAGGGTTCGAGAGGTAACCGGGTTTGGTTAAACTAGTTCGGGTTAATTTAATTGAGTGAAAACATTTTTATTGAACACAAAAAAATGGGTTTTAATGAATAAGAGCAAAAGGGGAAATTTTGAATTTTAAAAAAGGGATTTTGATTAAAATATCATCATATTCTCCTCCAACACCCTTTTCACGTTACTTTTGCAAAACACCATCATTGTTACTATTCCATTGCTCCAACCTTTCCTACAAGAAAGTTTTCAAGATAAGCTCTCCCTTGTTTTGATTTTTCTTTCCTTAAACTTGTTATTAGTTAAATTTTTACTAAAACCCATTGTTTGAAATTATTTCAAAATGCCTTGAGTTTGAAAAGGAGGAAAATGGGGGGATTTTCGTTTGGGTAGTTGATGCCATGTTTAAGGGTCTTTTTAATCTTGTTTTGGTGTCTTAAAAATGCTAAAATAGTGGCTAAAAGTAGGAAACCTGAAACTAGTGAAAATGAGGGGGTTTTGGAGTTGAAAATATGGGTTTTTGGGTTGTTCTTGTGTGGAATCTGGGGATGATGGTTTTTTAGACCTTGGGTAAGTTTTTTGGATTTTTAAAGAAGTAGTTTTCATGGTAAATTTGTTGGGTTTTGGCTGCTAGTTGGTTTGGGACGTTTTGATGGTCTTTTCGGGTATGATTCGATTCAGTTTTGACGATGAATGTTGAGTTCTATGTTGCTGCAAGTTTGAGGGCATGATTTGGGTCTAATACATCATATTGAATTGGCTAGAAACAAGAGAAATAAGTTTGGGTCCTTTGAACGCGAGACCGGGTAGTTTAGAGGCTTGAATCGGTGTTTCGGCCATCGTTTAGGTCCTATCGGTGAGTGGAAATTATTTTGAAGCTTTAAAATGTTCAAGAAGGTTTCTTGGGGTTTGGGTGGATCCTTTGGGTCAACCTAAACCCATGTGTAAGTTGTCTAGTTTTGCCTTATTTCGTTGATTTATGGTGTATGTGTGTTTATACGTGTTGTTGTGTGAAATGTGGATAGCATTTACCTCATTTTTAATGATTGTTATGTTGTCGTAGTTGTTGTCAAAGCCTCATGTGATAGTTAGTGGAAAGTGTGTTGTTGAATACTGTGATGTGTAGTCCCACCGAAAGTGACTAGTAGATGAGTACGGTGATGTGTAGTCCCACCGGAAATATGCTAGTTATTGTGAACGGTGATGTGTAGTCCCACCGGAAATATGCTAGTTATTGTGAACGGTGATGTGTAGTCCCACCGGGAATGGTTGTGCTTGTGCATACCATGGTTTAGTTATGCCTTCGGTTTATCGTATTTCCTTCTAAAAGATTTTATCTTTAAACTAATACATGTTTTGAACTACATTGTTGTTGTTGTTGTGACTTTGAGCTCCGCTCACTAAGCTTTTAAGCTTATGCTCTCTTTTCCAACAATGCAGATCTTTAGTGTCTTCGGGAGGCAAGCGGGGCAAATGAGGAATCTTGGAGTTCATTTGCTAGCTCAAGTTTGATTTTCATGGTTGTAATAATACTTAGGCAATGGGAATGCTAGACTTTGTGTTGGGGAGTTGGTGTCCAAACTCCTATGTTATTGTTAATGTTGTTAACATGTTTAAAGTGTCGAAGCATGCCTTGGTTTGGCTTTTGACCTCTTGTGGATGTTAAGCATGTTTGTTATCTATGTTAAATTTTGTTTTGTTGATTTTAGCCTCGTTGAATGTTTGACTTGCTTTAAATGAGTTTTCTTGGTGGCCTTGAGTTACATGTATGCTTAGGAGTTGGTCAAATGCTTGCTTAGGGTGTTTGAGTTAGCTCAATTGTGCTTATTTTGCAGTTGTCTTTCTGTGCAGGGTGTATCGATACACTTAAGGGCGGTATCGATGCGGTCCCTTGTTTTAAGCCTATCGTACTGATACACGGGGGCGTATCGATACCCTCTTTGTCCTTTGAAAATTTAAGATTTTGACAAGAAATTAGGTTCGGTACGGGCCTTAGGCGTATCGATACGACCTGAAGTATCGATATGGCCTCTCAAAGTTGACTTTGGGGGAGTTTGACCGTTGAAGGCGTATCGATACTGGCCTTAGGAGTATCGATACGACCTGAAGTAAAATGGGTAAAAGTTGTCTTTAATTGTCTGATCTGCTTAGTTCGTATCCATGTTTGTTTTCCCTCTGTTTGTCTCCTCACATATGTTCAAATAAAGCATTTAGACAAGATTAATTAAAGAAAAAAAAAATAGGGTTGCTAATAGGAGTGAGGCCTTAACGAGTTTCACTTCGGTTTTTCTCGTGTAACCCGTTCGGTTTGGTCTGGCGACTAGGTCGGGACAAGGGGGTTACAGCCGTGCTCGTCGAGCGTGGTTGACTCATCCTATTTTAATGCACAAATTGTGTAATAAAAATTACACATTTATTTTTTAAAATGTTTTATAACACATGTATTAATGATTTTTTTATTTATTGATTGTTTCTATTTCATTAAAAATACACGTACAATAAAATCATTTGTTGGATATATAAAGAGACACAAAAAATGGACAAATGAATTTTTCTCCTTTAAAATTTAAATTTTATCGAGCGAGTTTAGTAGTGTTCAAATCGTGCTCGTTAAAAAATATCGTTGCTCGACTCGTGCTCATTAAAAAAATATCGTCGCTCGTTAAACTCGATAAAAGTTTGCTAGACTCATGCTCGTTAAAAAGTCTCGTTGCTCGTTAAGCAAGATAAAATATTTACCTTGTTTTTTAAGTATAGGTAAAATCTAGCGATACTTTTAGAGCTTAATATAAACATATAAATTTAGAGAGAAAAAAATTGAGGTCTGAGGAGATAAATAAACGAACCTATCATGACTGAGTTAGAGATGAAGTTGATATTCGAATGTGAGAATTTTTTTGTTTCTCAACAATCTTCGATGAACAACAAAAAAAATGCCTTAGAAATTTCAAAGTTTTAACTTTCAATCGTATTTTTCTATTTTGAAAGTGGAAACTGAAGACCTTTTCTCTTTTTTACTTTATGCGTAAAGTAATAATTAAAGAAAAGGTAAAGACTTTAATAAAAAGGGAAAGACTCGTTATTATAATTTAATTTCTTATTAATATAAATTAATTTTTTTAATTCTCGAAAAATACAAAACATTTTAGAAGTTTTAAACCAAAAGTTTTTAAGGTAACGACTAAAAAGTTATAAAATATTTTATAAAAAAAGAACGGGTTGCTCACGAACTTATCGAGTCAAGCTGAGCCTTGCTCGACTTAACTCGTTAAGATCTCAAGTCGAGTCAACTCAAGTCGAGTTTTGACTGAGTCGAGCTCGAGTTATTTGCGAGCTGCTCAACTCAATAAACACCCCTAGTCTCACCAGTGATTATATGCCACATGTATTAGTAGATTTTCATTGTTTTTGTTTTATTGAAAATACACGTGTCATAAAATTATTTGTGTGACATATAAAGAGACACAAAAGTGGACTACAAATTTTATGCCTTTAAAATCTCTAATTTTAACACCCTAAATTCTAAATCCTGCAACCTTAACCCATAAATTTGTAAACTAAAACTTTACTCAAATAATAAGAGGGTAATTATTGCACAAGCGTCTTAATTTTATGGTTTAGGAATTTCATTCAAGGTCTAGTGTTTAAGGGTTTAACGTATGAGTTTTAAATTTAGGGGTGTAGTTAAAATTTAAGTATTATAATTAAAATTTAAGGTTTATAAGTTAAAAATTAAATCTAACTATATTACCCTAAACCCCTAAATTAAATTTTTAAAACTAATACGCTTGTGAAAATATTTGGTTTCCACCCCACTATAATTAGATATTTCCAATAATAATATTTCCAAACAAATTGACAAAAACATTTTGCCTTGTTTGGTACTACACAAGTTTGTTGGAAATATAAAAAATCAATTTTCTACCCTATTGTTAAAGAAGACAGTAGCAGAATCTGAAAGGTAGGCCCCCCCAACGTTGAAGCGGCTATATAAATAGCATCACTTCTTCACTTCTCTAAGTCTTCTGCTTTGCCCAAATTAAGCCCCCCAACTCCACTCACCTTTTCACTTCACTTATCTCTGAAAAACAAGTCCAATTTTTTTCTTTCTCCGGCAGCGTTTCGAGGGGAATCGGAAGAGCCACCGCCGATTGCTTATTCAAGCAATAATGGTCGACGTAGATCGGAGGGTGTCCGGTCTGAACCCGGCCCATATAGCAGGATTACGCCGTCTCTCTGCTCGTGCTTCCGCCCCTTCAACTGCGGCTTCCCTCCCCGTTCGCAACGGTCTTCAGTCTTTCTCTTCGTTAGCGGATGAAGTTGTAACCCATTTACGGGACTCGGGTTTCAAAGTCCAACCGGGTTTGTCTGACGCTGAGTTCGCTCGAGCGGAGGCCGAGTTTGGTTTTGTTTTCCCACCTGACCTCCGAGCCATATTATCAGCCGGTTTACCTGAGGGTCCCGGCTTTCCTGATTGGCGCTCTAATGGAGCTCGACCCCATCTTCGGGTTTTGCTTGATCTTCCCATCGCTGCAATTTCCTTTCAGATAGCGCGTAACACGTTATGGTCTAAATCTTGGGGTCCGAGACCATCCAACCCGGAAAAGGCTTTACGGGTGGCGAGGAATGCCCTTAAAAGAGCTCCCCTTTTGATCCCCATTTTCAATCACTGCTATATTCCCTGTAACCCATCTTTAGTGGGTAACCCGGTTTTCTTCATCGATGAGACCCAGATTTTCTGTTGCGGATTCGATATATCTAGTTTTTTCGACAGGGAACCTTTGTTTCGGAGCTCTGAGTTCGACCCAGACTTGTTGAAAAAACAGAGATCAGTTAGTGAGAAATCAGCCGGGTCTTCCTCTAACGTCTCGAGGCGAGCTAGTATAGATGCCGGTTTCCCTACCTGGACTCGGGCACCTAGATGGGTCGAGTTCTGGAGCGACGCGGCGGTTGATCGTCGCCGGAGACACTCGTCGTCTTCACTCTCGAATCCTTCGTCCGACACGTATTTCGATATTCCTAGAAGCAACATTCCGGAATGGGTGGAGGGTTACATTGAGCAAATCGGGTCGGTTCTTAGAGAAGGCAGGTGGAGCGAGTCCGATATAGCAGAGATCGTAGAGGTGTCGGCATCTGGGTTTTTGGAAGAAGAGATGGTTTTAATTGATAATCAAGCAGTTCTGGATGCGCTCCTTTTAAAAGTAAACCGGTTGTCAGATTCGCTCCGGAAGGCTGGATGGAGCTCCGAAGAAGTTTCGGATGCTCTACCTTTCGATTACCGAGCGGAGAAGGAAAAGAAACCTGGCAAGAAATTATCACCTGAGCTCGTTAAAAAAATTGGGAAACTTGGAGAATCAATTACCCTCTCATGAGATAGTTCCGACAACAAAGTTCCATTCTATTTTTTGTTTTTGTACTTTTCAATTTCCAGGGGTTTATAGAAAAAGGAAGAAGAAAAAAAAGACATGGGGGCAAGTCATACGTTGTAATATGAAATGAAGCACGAAAAAGAAAACTGAAAACAAAAATGTTCAGATGGAATGACATTATTATATAAAAAATCCCGAAAAAAATAGTTATGTAAATGACCTTTAGTTAATTTTATTTAAAAAATACCCTTAAATCGTTCGGGGAATTTATATAAAAACGTGATAAATTATTCTTTTACCAACTTATTCAATATAGAATTTGCATTTTGTTGGAAGTGAGTTCGAACCTCACTTTTTTGTAAAGAAGGAGTTCATCTTATATAGATAATTTAAAAGTCATTTTTCTAAATAACATTAACATAAATAATTATTTAAAAAATATATATAATAATGCCAAATGGAATTGTTGTTCTTATATTACTCTCTCGGGACTTGAGGTGAAAAGATTTGAGAATGGAGGCTTTCCCGTTTTCACACAGAAACCTGACACCAAATCCTTCCCACCGTTTAGCTTTTCAAGAAACGAGGTCATAAATCCCATGTCCGGATCTTTATTGTAATTGTGTAGGATTTCAAGAAAAGTTGAAGGGCAAAGCAGCAAATACAATAAGTTAATGTCATGTGAGCTGAATGTTCCAACTGCTTTCAAGGATACGTAGGCGATTTCCTCTTGCAAGTAATAGAAACAGGGTTTAGGGTTTGCACAGTTGTTTTCTGACCAAAACAATGAACACCAAATAATTGCATAGTAAAAAAACAACAGTGGTTAGGTTCATCATGTTTGGATCCCACTGTATAGCATGTGCATCTACACAGTAATAATTAGGTCGGACAAAAACATCTAATAAAATCAAAAAATCTTTTATTAAAAACAAAACTAATATTGGAAAATGAAAATTTATTAATTCAATGACGATATTATATTCTTCCAATTGCTGTGAACGGAAACAAACTTTTCAATGCTCCAACGGTTAATGCAACGCCACCGTCCACCGATTTCCCCCATAAAAACGTCAGAATCTGCACAGTGCGTTACATAAGCTGATAATATCAAATATGCAAATACATTATAGACCTTTTTCAAAGCCGGGACATGCGTTTACGTGGGATTTTATATGTCTGCAGTTCTCGTGACAACTTTTTAAACATACCCTACAGGCCACAACAGTGCACACCCAAATATCAAAAACATGCAAATCAAATTTAATTTTCTTATTAGATTAAGTTCGGATTCGAACAAATCAACCCAATAATTTAGTGTATATTTAGCATATTGTTTAGGTTATGGTAAGTTGCAGTTGGTTTTGCCAATGCAAGAGGAGACAATTTAGTGGGGATACAAAGAAATGGATGGTGATTGGAAGTCTGAGATTTGTCACCAACTTTGAATAGTGACCTTACGTTGACATTAAGTTTGGAGTGTTGTGTGAAAGGGGTCGTTGTTATTTAGTCAATTTGGTGGGTTAATTATTGTAGGGCAGCTTTGGTTAATTGTCAATGGCTCCCATGTGTCTTCACAGTTTGTTGTTTGGTCTCTCCTAGACTGTTGCTGCTTTTGGTTGACATTTCAGTACCAGTTTTCTCCACAAATAGGATCTCTCTCTGCCCATAGATTTGATCTTTTGAACAAAGAAACATGTATTAATGGGACAAAACTGAACAAGAAAAAGGCGAATTTTGGGGTTTTGACATCTTAATTTTGATAATACTTCAATAAGTGTTTAAATTTCGCCTGATTTTTTAGATAAGTGCCTAAACTATTTTTCAACACAAATATGTGTCTAACGTTTCATTCTACAACCCTTTACAATTTTTCCGTGACATGTTAATATGTTTCATTATCCAACAAAAATGCGATTTAAAAAAATCGCTAAAATTTTTATTTTCTTAAAAAAACCCGATTCCCTAACCCTCAATCACTAAACCCATAAATTCTTTTCATCTAACTGTCGATTCAACCACAACCGGTCACTCCTTCCTTTGCTAACCCTCCACATTCGATAATTATAACCTTACATCGTCAGAAATCGACGAACAAGCGGCCAAACGAACCATGAATGTCAAACATTAGATCTTTAATTGAATGAAGGATGGACGCATGATGAACTGAGCCTTGCAAGTCGTGCGATGAGAGGAGGAGACGTTATTGTTGCGGTGGCAGCATGGTGTTCGACGATAGTAGAGGGGAGATTTAGCGATTTGGAGTTGTTCTGAAAATATCAAAATCTTGCGATCATTTTAAAAAATAATGATTTTCTGATTTTTGTTAGCCAAAAATTAAGAAATATATCGCGTGTCACGTTTTAACTGAATGTCGAATTTTTAACAATCGTTAACAAAAAAAATTAAATAAATATAAAATAAAATATTAGACTTCTATTTGGGTTGAAAAATTTTAAACACATTTCTGAATAAATAAGTATCGTTTATACATTTATTTGAGTATAAAGTCGGCTATATTACACCAAAAACTTTTTTTAAATAAAAACCTAGAAAAATGGTACCACAGACTTTTATTTAGAAAAATGGCCCACAAATCTGTCACGTATGAAGAACTCGCGTTTTGGGAAACGCGAGACACGACCTCACTCTACACAGAGAGCGAGTTCTACATACGTGGCAACAGTTTTTAGAATAACGAACTTTACGAAAACTCGCGTTCTGCGAAACACGAGTTTCCCGAGAATTTGAAGAGGTGTTTGAATTTATCGAGAAGAACTCGCTTTCTGAAAAAAACAAGTTCTTTGCAAATCGGGCTGGCCGACCAAGCTTCGATAGGCATGTTCGAGCATTATTTCGGGCTTATTAATCGTATATTTTTTATAAACATTCAGTTTGGGTTTGTAGTACTGGAACACATCTTTCATTTGACACCAAAATGGGTAATTTCGGTCCGTTCTAAACCGACTAAAATTTGTGTTGAAAATGGTACCGTAGCTTGCTTTGTGAATGATTTTGCCTTTAAAAAGGGTGATAAGCTTCGTTTATTAATCGAATATTAGTTATCCAAAAAAATGAAATTAAATATAAAATTTTAAAAAGTATGTAAAAAATTAATAAGGCAAAATAAAATATCCATAATTACAAAATAAAAAAATAATGTCTTCCATAATTAAAACATATATATATTCTCCAAAACCACCCTCGTACTAATGATATCTATGTCCACCCGTTTCGCAGCGGGGTGCACGACAATCCTATGGCGGATTCCTTCAAACGTCATGTACTCCAGGGTCGTTCTCATCATCATCATCAGCAGCAGCAGTATCATCATCGAGTCCAAAGATGTCCTCGAAACGCGGACTCCTGCTGGGACCGGGGCGGGTGGAGAACAAGCTGTCTAGCGGAGTATGCTCGACAATGCTGTAGTTGAACTGTGATGCCAACGGTGGAACATCGATCACCAGAGAACCACTCATCGACATGGAGAGACGATAGGCATCCGAGAAGTCGAACTCTGGTGGAGGCCTCATCTTCTGAAATGTGGAAGGACCACTCAAATTTTGAAACGCTATTTCAGAAGACGATGCCCTTGCAGTGTCAGTTAACGATCTCAAATCGTGCTGCCTCGACTGGCTCTAGCTCTGGCTGGCTCGACGTTGGGGGCGTGGGCGGTTTTGGGGAGGCACCTTAATTTCTCACTCGCGCTCCTTTGGAGTAAGTATATGCGGATTCCCATTATGGATGTACCACTAAAAATAATCGAAAGTGACAGACATGGCCCAATCCACAATGGGTGCGAGGATGGGCGACCGACTACCATATCAGTCCATCTATTGTTGGACCCAGTCAGCGTGATGATGGCCCCAATGATTTTCCGTCTTCCCCTGTCGTGTCAACCGATGTAATTCGTCCAAATTAGGTGGCAGATGCAGAACCCCTTGGATGCACCCAAATTATCGCAGAACCCGGTCCATAGGATGCCACTCGACAATTTCATAGTTGATGAGTGGCACTCGCAGAAGCCATACGTGAGAGGACTGCACAATGTTTGGCGGAGTAATCTAGCGAATCGCAAGACTAGCGTACGGAGTCCACACGAACTGAAAAAATTTATTTGAACGTTAGTTATATGAAATTTGATTATTGAAATAATATGAATAACTACAAATAAATTTTTGGATTACCATATCGTGGCGCATCTTGTCGATCACAAGCCTGTAGTCTTGCTGATTGATTGGCAGTCCCTGGTGGGTGAGTGCACCGCCCTACCTGTCATTAATGGAAAATAAATAAAATCGTTTAAAAATTATTAAAATAATAGATTCAATTAAATAATTTTAATAGTACCTCCGAAGAAGTGGAAATATGTAGGGGTGGGCTCTTTAGGTTGCGGGCTTAAAAATGACATTCGAAACCAAGCTCAAGACTGAAGGAGCAAAAGACATCCTTCGATTGCTTGTCTGTCAGGGTCGACGGTTCTACAAAGCTCCTTGAACAGAAAGCCCAAGACTATTGTTCCCCAACATTTTGCTCTTGATTCTGCAAAATTAATTAGATTATACAGCCACATCACATGCACTTTGTTGCGGGATTTATCAGGCATCAAAATCCCTCCAATAATGCGTAGGATGTGGGCACGAGCAAACCGCTGTGAAAATATATAATAAAAATATTTATAATAGTAAAAAAAGGCACGAAATATATAAAAAATATATTTAGATTAGTAAAAAAACACGAGATATATAATAAAAATATTTACATGTTTTGTTTCGTTATCCGTATCAGGGGAGGAATGAAAAATCTTGGTCCAAAAAGTTAGAAGGATTTTGCCACCGTCGAACGTCTTCGGCAGCGCTCCCAATAGGTCTCCACACAGGGATAGCCAGTGACCGTCGGCTACACCGATAATAAGATCGTCGTCCGTAGGCAACCCAAGATGGTATGCAACATCTTCTAGTGTAATTGTCACCTCGCCACATGAAAAATGAAAGGTGTGCGTCTTTGGCCTCCATCGTTCAATTAGGGCGTTAATCAAAGGACGATTCAACTTTGTACCACCCACGATTTTCGCGATGTGACCAAAACCAACTTCCTCAATGAACGTCATAATCTCTGGATTCGGTGCGACATTGATACGATTGTCGTACAACGTCAATGCGCGTTCGTAATGCTTGAAAAAAATAAAATAGTTAATAATAAAATAAATAAATAAATAAAGGTAAAAAGTAATAAAAGTTTAAAAATGTAAAGTATATTACCTCATTAGTGGTCCTCCAGTAGTCGAACACGTGTTGCTGGTCTAGCCGCAATAAACCCGCCATTTGTATCAACTATGAAAAATATTAGAGTAGTAAAAGAAGAAGAAGTAGAAGAAGAACTCGCTTTCTGATTTGTGTGTGTGTGGTAGGGATCGACTATTTATAGAAAAAATCGCGTCCCTTGGGAAGCGATATTAAATAGAACTCGCGTTCTAGTAAACACGATATTTGGAAGACCTCGCGTTTCATAGGACGCGAGGTCTAGTGAAAAGACGCGGCATTGAAATAGACGCGTACACTGAACGTGCAGAGAGAACCTCGCGTTTTGCAAATTGCGAGTTTTCAAAGAACTCGTTCTTTGTAGGACGCGAGGTCAAGTGATTTTTGAATGCCATCGTTTCGAATATATTTATAAATAAGGCTATATAATATATATATATTAATAAATAATATCAGTATATTATTAATATATTTTCATTTAAAATCGAATTTGAATATTAGTATAATATACATTTTTTGTATTTATCTTATTTATTAGTTATAATAATATGAATAACATAATTATAAATGATATATTTCCATTTAAAATCGGATTAGAATATTTCTTTTTTACAATTGAAAGGATTTGAGTATTTCCTTACAATTGAAATGATAAAATCGCATTTGCAACCAACCAACATTTATTAAAGAAGCTGAAACTTGTTCTAAAGGTGATGATCATCATGAAGGTGATGCTAATGACCGGCCCTCATGAATCTTGCCTTGCACCCGATGCATGTCTTGAATTTTAGAGGTCTATTTGATATTGTCACTTGTCTGCCATTCAAAAAGACCTCGAATTTCCCGATATTGTGATTTGTTGTTGTCGATCCTCGTGAACAAAAGTACCGAATAGTTAACATCTGCTCAACATATATATGCAACTACAAATAACAACAAATCACAATTGTTGCGTGTAAAAGTGTCTATCGCAATGTAGTGCAAGTGTACACGATGCATGTAGTAAAGTGGTACTGAAGTATCGGATATCGTCTCCATAGGGACTGGGCCTATAACTTCACCTTGAATTACTGCACGAAAGTAAAGAGAATGGTTTAAGTTGTTTGTCACGAAAATAATAGAGAATACTGGAAAATAGGATTAAAATAATCAAGATAGAGAGAATGGGCTGGTATTGAATTGCTCAGTAGTGTAGGTATTGCTAAGTTTAGGAAAATCTGCTCTGTCGTCGTCCCCGTCGCGGCAGCACCCGTCGCGGCAGCGGTCTGTTGTTTGTCGCGGCAGCGATAACACAACTCTGTACTTCAAGCTTGGCAAGAATCCATGATGTGCCTTGGCCTATCCTTAGATCCAAGTCTGTCGATGAACACGTCTTTGATGATACCTCCCGGCGTGAATCGAAGGATGAACATCGATGTTGTTGAATTCTTATTTAGCCACTTAACCTCGTCCTATCCCTAGGCCCGAGATAGTTCAACTATAAACTAGAGAACTCGCACTTATTCCTTTCGTATACTTAACTCTCCCGATATTAAGTAAATAGATAATCTCACAATGCTCTCCCGGTACTCTTGCAAGATGTTAATAACCAGAATAAGAGAACTTGAAGGTTATTTTATTGAACAGAAAATTCCTAAAACAAAAGCAACCCTTGCAACTACTTTACAATTCAACCCGTGACCCTAGGGGGAATTTAGAACATGTTAAGAATGGGAAAACGGCTAGGGTTTTAGGAGGAAGGCTAGAGATAGATGATGTCCTCTCCTAGGTCGAATTACATTCCTTTATATAGGCCTTGGGTTCAAGTTTTCTAATATGGCAAGAATACAAGTTTAAATTAAAGTACAACTCTATTAAAGACTAAATCTTCAGAGAATATATCTTTAATTCGTCCTTCCTTCTTGCTTGGAGTTTTCTTCCTTGAACTTTGGGCTTGGCCTTCATTCTGATCTAGGGCTTGGAAAAATATAAGGGTATTCCACGACAGACGGGCTTAATTTTCTCATTTTGTCGAGGCCCACTTTGCTTCTTCTCCTCAAAACTACTGTTGTCCTTGGCTTCCACGGCGGCAACCATGGTAGCATCGTCCTCCTTGACTGCTCATCCAGTTCCAGCTTTTCTACATCACTTCTCAGCGCCTGCTTCTCCATCTGCTACAGCAGCAACTTGCAAAAGCAACCAATTTCAGTAGAAACTATGCCATTTAATATATTTGTGATGTGTAACTGAAATCTAACCTAAATGCAATGAATGATGCTTGAATGCAGCAGAAATATGGGTTAATTAGGGTGTAAATAATAGAACTTTTACACACGCAACACACCCCCAAACTCAAGTTTTTGCTTGCCCTCAAGCAATTCAGACCTAAAAGAAAAAAATATTTTTGTTTTGGCTTAAAACAGTGAACTTTCCCTCACCCTCCATTCGTTCTCTATTGACAACAGCACCTTGTCGGATAATTTAGGATTCGCCCGGAATCTTGCTATAGTCCTCGTGTAGTGTGTGCATGCTTGTGAACAATTATATGCCAAGACTCCCTTAGTTTCACTAGAATATTTCAGCCTCTAACTTGAATTTTTATGCCAAAGTTTATCTTTTTGAAGGCACTTCTTATGCTCATTTAATTTTTTTGTTTAGACTCGATTTTTTTTTCAAGCTTAAGTTCGACTAGAGCCGGTTTCGGGCACCTCTAGCTAACTTCCTAGAGCCGGTTTTGGGCACCTCTAGGTATTGAGTCTATTTTGCTAAACTTCTTTTTCTAGAGCCAGTGTTAGGCACCTCTAGGGGCTATTCAAGTGCTAAGCTTCCTATTCTAGTTAACTAGTAGAGTTCTAGGCAGTATAGCAGTCACAAATGGTGTTTAAATTTTAGAATTATAGTAAGGCTCTAAACTGTTCCTACAACTATCCTAAAGGCGCTGCCACGACAGAGCTGTCACGGCAGGTAAGTTCAGTTCAAAGACTTAAGCCAAAAAATTTCATCATTTTTTTATATAAACTAAGTAAAGACACAATTTTAAAACTTAATTGGACTCTCATTAATGGAGGGATGCCACCCCCAAACTCAAGGGTTGCATTGCCCTTAATGCAAATGACAAGAAAAAGAAAATAAACAGTACATCACAAAATATATAAAGGCAGACAACAAAATAAGGTAAGAAACTCAAATTTTATGCGTTGTCGTCGCTGCTGCTACTAAGTCGGATCTGTCGGCGGGCAGGGGCCTTCTTAACTGGCTGGCGGATGGGGGAGGCGGATGTGTTCTTCGTTTTGGCCTCCCTTGGAGGTTGAATTCGGGTAGGGGAGATGTGAGGGGGTTTCTCCACTACCTGGACCTCCGAGCTGCTGCTGCTGTCACTGCTGCTGCCGCTGATACTTCCACTATCCTTCTTGTTCTTATCTGCCATTGTCTTCTGCCGTTTCACCGGTGTGAACTCTTTGGATAGATTCCTCTTAACAGAGGGTTCGTTGTCGCTTTCCTCCCAAATTGAGGGAGAGGAGAAACCGGCTATGAATGCATCAAGTTCTTCCGAGGGCATTCTCCTCTTGGTTCCTCAGGCAGAGGTATCAGCTGCGCGGTTGCTGCCTGCATCTGTCGTGGCAGGGGTCAGTGTGGATGCTGCAGACGGTGTCTTGGGTGTGGCAGCAGGTGTAGGGGTATGGGCAGGGGTGGGTGCAGCAAAATAATGGGATGGAAAGGTAGGAAATACAGCATCAGGGAAATTAAGAGAAGTTTGAATGAATTGTACCGTGGCTATAGTGAAATCCTTGATGAAGCTCATAAAGCCGAGCTATCGTTCCTCCATCTTCTGTATGTCAGCAAGAATCTGGGAGGAGGTATCGGCCAGAGCTGCTGCTGTTGTGGGCTGCCTGGCTTCTGTGGCAGTAGGTTCAGTGTCTGTCGGTTCTGTCCTCTCTACTGCCGTGGCAGTGGGGTTGAAAGATGACAATGGGGTGGCAGCAGTAAGTTCCATTAAGCTGAGTATATTTTTGTCAGTCCATCCCTTCCCTTGGACTCTGAGATCAGTGGCAGCTTCAGGTACATGATGGCCACAGCAAAGAGTTGTGATGAGATAGGGGAGGTAGAGTGGTCATGTCGGCCGATGTGCACACTCCAAAATACTTTCCCGGATGTAGTTGCCCACATTAATAGGCCTCTCATGCAAAATAGAATGAATGAGGGCTAACTTGGGTTGGTCGACAGTGGTATTGTGCGAGGATGGCATGATTCACTTTTTAATGAAGGCGTTCCACAGTTTAGCCTCCGGGAGAAGTTGAGTTCTCTTCACCGTCCTCGGGTTCTTCAAATTAGTGTTCCACTAAGTACCTTCATCCGTGAGTTCTGCCATGACAGCATCGTAGGCAGCAGGGTCTAAACTGTCCAGAAATTGCTGGTGACCATCCTCGTTGCTGCCCATATAAAATCCGTATAGGGTGTTGATATATTCTGGCTCGAATGGCACCTCTCTCCCTCTCACGGTGACTACTGTCGTGGTTCTGCTACTAATGGCAGCATAGAAATCTCTGACCAGAGACACATTCATCTTCTCTGGTTGTTCTGCAAAAATATTCCACTGCAGGGCCTTGATTTTCCTGGCAATGACCAGAGACACATGTCTTGTATCTGGAAGGATCGTGGGGTTGATGCTGTCGGGGTAGAGCCTGAAGCAGCACTCTTGCTGGTGTTTCTGGAAGACATGGTTGCAAGGGTTGTGTAAAAATAAAAATGAAAGCAAGTAAAAGAATTCTAGAGAGCACAAGTAAGAAGAGTAGAAGTGAGTGAAAAATGAATAGTAAAACGGGGTTTATATAGAGAAGAGTTTGCTGCCCGTTGGAGCTGTAACGGTAGGCACGAATAACGGGGCCATCTGTTACGCGGTTTCTGACGCGTTTGTCACGCGTTTCCGTGTCTATTGCGCGTATGTTACGCGTTTATGTGTCTGTCACGATAGCGTGTCGACAGCCTGTATTTTCTGCGTCTGTCGCGGCAGCTGTAACGACAGGCTCCAAAATTGGGCTTTTTTTGGCTGATGGAAGGATGTTGGGCTGAATTCACTTCTCCTTTTCTTCTTGTCTCCTTTATTTCCTAAAAAAACAATAAAAACATTATTTCTTAAAAATAAAATGAATCTAATTTCCTAATAAATATTAAATAATAAAAATAATTAAAAATAAAATTTAGGTTAAATTAGGGATGTCAGGTGGGGCATCTCCTAAGGTAACCACTTCCTGCATTCTTGGGGCTTCAGTCCCCTGATAATGCTTCAATCGCTGTCTGTTGACTTTGAATTGGTGCCCATCTTTTAAAGATCTGATCGTGATGGCACCATGGGGAAAAACCTGAACCACTTGGAATGGGCCAGGCCATCTAGATTTCAGCTTCCCTGGGAAGAGTTTCAACCTAGAGTTAAAGAGCAACACAAGCTGCCCTGGGCAGAACTGTCGTGGCAGCAACTTCTTGTCATGCCACTTCTTGGTTTTGTCCTTGTAGATTCTTGCGTTGTCATAGGCCATTGTCCGAATTTCTTCAATTTCGTTCAGATCAAGTAGCCTTTTCTGCCCTGCTTTTTCCAAGTCCATATTAACTGCCTTGATTGCCCAGTATGCTCTGTGTTCTATCTCGACATGTAAATGACACGTTTTCCCGTAAATCAACCGATAAGAAGACATTCCCAATGGAGTTTTGAATGATTTCATGTAGGCCCATAATGCATCATTGAGGTGTAGAGACCAGTATTTCCAAGTTGGTTTAACCATCTTTTAGAGAATGTTCTTGACCTCTCTGTTGGATATTTCAGCCTGTCCATTGGTCTGAGGGTGATATGATGTTGCATTCCGATGTTTGACACCATACTTTTTCAAGGCAGCAGCTATAACCCTGTTGTCAAAATGCCTCCCTTCATCACTGATGATCGCCTTAGGGATGCCGAATCTGGAAAAATATGTTTTTATGTAAAAACCTTTGAACCATCTTGGCGTCATTCTTCTGAGTGGCGATTGCTTCAACCCACTTGGACACATAATCCACTGCCAGGAGGATATATAGGTTCCCACAAGAAGATGGGAATGGTCCCATAAAATCTATCCCCCAAACGTCGAAGATCTCGACTTCAAGAATATTTTGCAGCGGCATCTCGTGTCTCCTTGAGATGTTTCTCGTCCGTTGACACTTGTCACAACTCTTGTAGAATATTTGAGCATCTTTATACAGTGACGGTCAATAGAATCCTGACTGCAAAACCTTGGCAGCAGTTTTGTTACCTCCCAAGTGTCCTCCATACTGTGAAGCATGACAGTGATGAAGTATATCTTCCTGTTCATCCTATGGTACACATCTCCTTATAACCTGATCTGCACAAATTTTGAAAAGAAGAGGTTCGTCCCAAAAATAATGCTTAACATCATTTTGGAACCTCTTCCTAGCTTGATAATTAAGGTCAGGAGGAATTATTCCGCTAACTAAAAAATTAACAAAATCAGCATACCAGGGGAGTTCAGAAGACTTACCTGCCGCCATGGCTGTTGCGGCAGTGATTGTGGCAGCAAACAGCTGCTCATCAAGGAAGGTCTCCAATATGTTTGTCTTATCTGCTGGTAGACTCTTTCCCTTTTCCAACCTTGACAAGTGATCTGCCACTTGATTCTCTGTCCCCTTTTTGTCCTTGATTTCAAGGTCGAACTCTTGCAGTAGCAGAATCCAACGTATCAGTCGAGGCTTTGCATCCTTTTTGGTGAACAGATATTTCAATGCAGAGTGGTTGGTGTGGACTATGACCTTCATTCCAAGTATATAAGAACGAAACTTGTCAATGGAGAATACCACAGCTAATAGTTCCTTATCTGTGGTGATGTAGTTCACTTGGGCGTCGTTCAGTGTTTTGCTGGCATAGTATATGACATGAAAAAGTTTGTCTCTTCGCTGCCCAAGTGCTGCCCCGACAACATAGTCACTAGCATCACACATGATCTCAAATGGCAGTGTCCAATCTGGTGGCTGCACTATTGGGGCTGTTACCAGCTTTTCTTTTAGAACCTTGAATGCCTCAGTACATTCAGCGTTAAAGTCGAAGGGTCGGTTCTGCTCCAGAAGATGGCATAGGGGGTTGGTGATCTTTGAGAAGTTCGCAATAAACCTCCGGTAAAAACCAGCATATCCTAAGAAACTTCTGATTCCGTTGACTGTGATGGGTGGCGGCAACTTTTCGATTACTTCTATCTTAGCTCTGTCGACTTCTATGCCACGGCAGCTAATTTTATTGCCAAGGACTATCCCTTCATCCACCATGAAGTGACACTTTTCCCAGTTCAATACTAAGTTTGCTTTTTCACATCTCTCGAGCACCTTTTGTAGGTTGCCTAGGCAGCTTTCAAAGTTGTCTCCAAAGACTGAAAAATCATCCATAAAGATTTCTAGGAAATCCTCCACCATATCGGAGAATATTTCCATCATGCACCTTTGAAAGGTGGCTGGTGCGTTACAGAGTCCAAAAGGCATTCTCCTAAAAGCATATGTTCCTTAAAGGCATGTGAACGTCGTCTTTTCTTGATCTTCCGGTGCGATTTCTATTTGATTGTATCCTGAGTAACCATCAAGAAAACAATAGTAAGGTTTACCCGCTAATCTATCAAGCATTTGATCAATAAAGGGTAAAGGAAAGTGGTCCTTCCGGGTAGCTTTGTTAAGCTTTCGGTAGTCCATACAAACCCTCCAACCGGTCACAGTCCTGGTTGGGATTAGCTTGTTGTCTTCATTGGTTACCACATTCATTCCTCTTTTCTTGGGAACGCACTACACCGGGCTCAACCATTTGTTGTCCGAGATGGCATAGATTATTCCAGCATCTAGCCATTTGATTATCTCTTTTCGCATCACTTCTTTCATAGCATGGTTCAGACGCCTTTGTGCATCAATAGTCGGCTTATGATCATCCTCTAAAAGAATTTTATGCATACATAAAGCCGGACTAATGCCTTGAATATCAGCCATCGTCCATCCAATAGCCTTCTTATGCTGCTGCAGCATCCCTATTAACTATTGTTCCTGTTCCTGCATCAACTTAGAAGAGATGATTACGGGCAACGCATCATTTAAACCAAGGAAAACATATTTTAGCTGCCCTGGCAGGGGCTTAAGATCTATAACAGTGGGCTCAACAGTCGATGGCTTTTGAACTACATGGTTATCCGAGGTATAGTTTAAAGGCTCGAACAACTTACCTGGACGATGGTCTATCCAGTTTACCTCATCTTAATCTTCAGTATCAGATTCTGAGGAGTTGCTGTCGTCGTTGCTGTCATGACAGTCTTCTAAGTGGCTGCCGAGGTAGTGACCAATTTTTATGTCGTGGCAGCCCGACTTGATGCAGGGTTGGTCAAGGGTAACTTCAGTGATAACCTTGCATTTTTCTTCTGCATCAGCATGCTTCATTGCTTGGAGAACATTCAACTTTATTTCTTGATCGTTTACTCTCATGGTGAGTTCTTTTTTTTCCACATCAATCAGTGATCTTCCCGTGGCTAAGAAGGGTCGCCCCAGGATGATTGATGTGTTTTCATCTGCTTCACAATCTAAGACAAGAAAGTTAGCAGGAAAAATAAACTTATCCACCCTTACCAGAATATCTTCAATTTTTCTTTCTGGATGAACGTAAGAGCGGTCTGCCAGCTGCAGAATTACTGTTGTGGGCCGAGCTTTTCCAATACCTAATTTCTGAAAAACAGATTTGGGCATTAAATTTATACTAGCACCAAGATCACAAAGTGCCTTACCCACAAATTTGTCTCCGATTACGCATGGTATGATGAAGCTCCCAGGATCCTTCTTCTTTTGGGGTGGATGCTTATGCAGAATACGCATGCATCCTTCTGTCATCTTAACCGTTTCAAATTCACCAAGTCTAGATTTCTTCGACATGGCATCATTGTGAAATTTGGCATAACCGGGCATCTCCCTAACGGCATCTAACAGCGGAATGTTGATATGAACATGCTTAAAAATATCATAAATCTTTTTAAGTTGTGATTCTTGTTTCAATTTCTGTAACCGTTGAGGAAAAGAAGGTGGGGGACGATAATCAGCAATACGTCCTTCCCACTGTATACGGATCTAAGGAGGTTTAGGTTCACCATCTTTCCCCTCTGTCCCTTCTGCTGTCGTGACAGGCTCATCGGCAGCAGGCTGATCGTTACCTGTCGGGGCAACTTCCACGACAGGTGAATCCAAGGCTGGTTTCTTAACTGATTCAGCTTCCTTCTCTGGCCCTGGTAGTTTCTTCCCACTCCTAGTTGTAATAGCTTTACACTACTCATGTGTGGGCTGTCTAGCGTTTTCAGCATACCTCTTCAGCAGAGTATACAGGCTGTGAGTCTTCGTTCAAGAGCTTTTTCATTGCCTTAGTGAGATATGCCACCTGTGATTTACCACTCCTTCGCAAATTTCGCATACCTCTTCAGCAGAGTATACATGCTGTGAGTCTTCGTTCAAGAGCTTTTTCATTGCCTTAGTGAGATATGCCACATGTGATTTCATTGATGTGTCGGCCTCATAATCCTTTACAGCTAGGACTCGTTTACCCCCCTCTTCTTGCTGTCGGAAACTGCTCCTCATTCTTCGCCAGATTTTTCAATACTGCCATTGCATCATCTGGGTCTTTGTCCAGCAGTAATCCGTTTGCTGGTGAATCAATTCTAATACGAGTTTGTAAATTGGCAGCATTATAAAATTTTGTTACATGGTTCCAAATGGGGAATCCATGCATTGGGTAGTTCCTTAGAAGAGTGGTAAATCTATCATAGGCCTCGTGTATTGGCTCATCATATTCCTGTTGAAAAGTAGCAATTTTGTTACGTAATCGCTCAGATAAGTGTGGAGGATTAAAACGAGATAAGAATTCACGAGTTAAATCTGCCCAAGCTCTAATTGAACCCGGCGTAAGTTTATTCCACCAAGTTTTTGCCCTGTCCCTCAATGAATGAGGAAATAACCGAAGCCTCAGTATCTCCGGATTAACTCATGGTAGTCTAAACGAACCACAGATTTCCTGGAACGTTTTCAGATGCTCCCTAGCATCCTCTATAGCAGCACCACTAAATTGGCCAGCGTTGTTGATCATGCTGAACATAACAAGTTTCAACTCAAAGTTGTCAACATCTACATCTGGCAGGGTGGTTTCTAGTTCTACATGATCATTGAGCATGTAGTCTCGGCATGACCGGCGTGCGGCAGCGACAGGAGGGTTGACGACAGGTGGATTGATCATTCCATCTCCAACAGGATTGTTATTATCATGGGGATTCCCTTGGTTGTCCCTTCTTTCTTCACGTCTTTCGTTCACCATTGCTTCGAGTTGTTCCTATAGATATTCGTTCCTTTCAACGAGGTAACAGACTCTTTTCTTGAGATTGAATGTTCGTTTGGGTTCAGGATCTAACTGGTGCTCAGGTTCCTTCCCCCGTTGAGATCTACGCATACGCAAACAAAAGACCTTGTGAAAGGTATAGGTTGAACAATCCAAGTAAAACAGAAAAATAATACGAATGCAGTAAAAGGTAGGGTAAAGTTATGTTGCCAGTCCTCGGCAACGGCGCCAAAAACTTGTTGCGTGTAAAAGTGTCTATGGCAATGTAGTGCAAGTGTACACGACGCAAGTAGTAAAGTGATACTGAAGTATCAGATATCGTCTCTACAGGGACTGGACCAATAGCTTCACATTGAATTATTGCACGAAAGTAAAGAGAATGGTTTAAGTTGTTTGTCACGAAAATAATAGAGAATACTGGAAAATAGGATTGAAATAATCAAGATAGAGAGAATGGGCTGGTATTGAATTGCTCAGTAGTGTAGGTATTGCTAAGTTTAGGAAAATCTGCTATGTCGTCGTCCCCGTCGTGGCAGCGGTCCGTTGTTTGTCGCGGCAGCGATAACACATCTCTGTACTTCAAGCTTGGCAAGAATCTATGCTGTGCCTTGGCCTATCTCTAGGTCCAAGTCTGTCGATGAACACGTCTTTGATGATACCTCCCGGCGTGAATCGAAGGATGAACACCGATGTTGTTGAATTCTTCTTTAGCCACTTAACCTCGTCCTATCCCTAGGCCCAAGATAGTTCAACTATAAACTAGAGAACTCGCACTTATTCCTTTCGTATACTTAACTCTCCCGATATTAAGTAAATAGATAATCTCACAATGCTCTCCCGATACTCTTGCAAGATGTTAATAACCAGAATAAGAGAACTTGAAGGTTATTTTATTGAACAGAAAATTCCTAAAACAAAAGCAACCCTTGCAACTACTTTACAAATCAACTCGTAGCCCTAGGGGGAATTTAGAACATGTTGAGAAGGGGGAAACGGCTAGGGTTTTGGGAAGAAGGATAGAGATAGATGATGTCCTCTCCTAGGTCGAATTACATGCCTTTAGAAAGGCCTTGGGTTCAAGTTTTCTAATATGGCAAGAATACAAGTTTAAATTAAAGTACAACTCTATTAAAGACTAAATCTTCAGAGAATATATCTTTAATTCGTCCTTCCTTCTTGCTTGGAGTTTTCTTCCTTGAACTTTGGGCTTGGCCTTCATTCTGATCTAGGGCTTGGAAAAATATAAGGGTATTCCACGACAGACGGGCTTAATTTTCTCTTTTTGTCGAGGCTCACTTTGTTTCTTCTCCTCAAAACTGATGTCGTCCTTGGATGCCACGGCGGCAACCATGGCAGCATCGTCCTCCTCGACTGCTCATCCAGTTCCAGCTTTTCTGCATCACTGCCCAGCGCCTTCTTCTCCATCTGCTACAGCAGCAACCTGCAAAAGCAACCAATTTCAGTAGAAACTGTGCCATTTAATATATTTGTGATGTGTAACTGAAATCTAACCTAAATGCAATGAATTATGCTTGAATGCAGCAGAAATATGAGTGAATTAGGGTGTAAATAATAGAACTTTTACACACTCAACAACAATATTGGGGAAATTAGTTTGGGATTTTTTTTTCCGATACGTGATTTGTTGGCAGTAGTAGTTACAATCGAAAACTTCACGCACAGATTGAGAAGGCAATTTTTTTCCCGACTGAGTGTTGCTTCCCTTCCTCGATCAGCTGGGTATTTTTAGAAGTAGAAGACACTGATGACGTGGCAAACTCACTTTCTGTGAAACGTGAGTTCTTTAGAAAATCGCACTTTGTAAAACGCGAGGTCACTAACACATAAGGAATCCAATTCTTGCCAAAGTCGCTCTTTACAGAACGTGATTTTCCTTGGAAATCGGCAAGTTTGGTCTATATATACTTGAATGTTTCTAAATATTTGCACTTGTATTGATTTGCAAAGTTTGAGTATTCGAATGATTAGAAAATATGTTGGGTAGAAGATGTGGTGCAATGTATCGTATGTGTTTGTGTAACATGTTTGCTGAGTCAAGAAGATGATGCAGTGGTTCATGGTGGATCAATGGCAACTGCGAAATCATGTTGGGTGCAACTTGAGATGTCATGCCTAGGGTTTTCTCCGGTGGCGCGTGCCGATTACATTTGATAATGCGGGTCAAAGCTTCTACCATTTTCGGTGTTTTTGAAGTTATGTTAAAACCCTCACATGTAGCTATGTTAAGACCCTCGTATGTAGGGGTACAATTGTTTTTAACATACAAAAAATAAAAATATAATTTACATATGTAATATTTTATGTGTTTCAATGCTTGTCTTCTATAAAAACAATAATTTGAAATAACACTAGTTCATTTACATTGGTTCATTTTCGAGAACGAAAAATAAAATCGAAGCGGTTAAGATGTAGAAAATAATATTTGCGATAATTATATTAACGAAAAGTAGTACAAAATTGTTAATTGAAAGAAGTACACAAGCATTAAACAACTAAGCATACTTAAATCTACGAGAACAAATTATTTTCGCTGCCCTCGTAGTCGGTACTTATGTTAGAAGTTAAGTTTAGTTCCTCAATTTTTTGTTCCTTCTCCTGTTGTCGCTTATAATTTTGTGTAGATACCGTGTCCTCGTCTTGAAGCTTAAGTATTGTTGGTGAGCTGGAGCCGTCATCAAACTTTACACTAAGCTCGATGTTCGTACCCTCAGCACGTTTGTATACCCGAAACATCTTGCGCATACCTTTCTGATTGGATAGTGTTAGCATGTAGTGTTCTTTTGGGTCGGGTTCATTCACTGGAACTTTGGCACACAACGCAGAAATTTTGGAGTTTGTAGACTCTTTAACTCTTGTTGAAATCAACTCAAACAATTCATCTCTTGTGATTTTCTCACTGAAAGAAGTGTAGAAGTAGGTTCCACGAAAGAAAACAATAGTAGAAAAACGTGCCATAATTTGTATTTGTATGAGTGGTTTGGCAACAGAATATATGTAGAAAATTTTTTAGTAGTGTAAAAAGTTTGTGACTCGTGCAGAACATATATATGGTAGAACAATGTCGAAATAATTTGTCAAAGTCGCGTTGTGTACAGGACGCGATTTTTCTTACGGAGAGAGAAACCACATTTTACAGGACGTGATTTTAGACATTATTCAAAGAAGTCATGTTTTATAGGACGCGATTTTAAACATTATTCAAAGAAGTCGTATTTTGCAGGACGCGGTTTTTCCTGCTAAAGTTTGTGCATTTTAATGAATCTTCATAAAATGTTAATAATATAAATAAAATTTACATATTATTTATGGCTCCGATAACATCATTATCATCAGAAAACATTACATAAAGCTCAAGCTCAATGGCCCACCCTGATCAAAACTGATGGTGAGATTCCACTATCATTTCCACATTAGCATCGTCTATAATGTGGAATAAATAGTACGTTAATGGTTCTAACGACGTCGACATTCTATACTTCAATGGTTCCATATTTTTCCCAGGACTATGTGGAACATGTTTCTTCACTTCATTCATCAACTTCTTATACGATAAGTTGTATGGCAGCAGAAGCAATATAGTACTTGAGGACTGAGAAACGACGCCGAGAGATGCATCATCGATTATCTGCACATTGTAGTATACCAAAGGTATAATAGTTTCTCGTCTCGACATATTATATCGACCGAAGTCCTTACAAATTAAATTCCAACCTTCCTAGTACACACACACACACACATATATATATATATATATACTGAAGAAGTCGCGTTCTATAAAACGCGATTTTCAGACGGAGGATACAATTTACTTCAAATATTCAAACAATATTACTTACCTCTCATTGCCTCACTTATTCA
The DNA here is from genome assembly GCA_958450335.1 of Hibiscus tridactylites. Lineage (NCBI taxonomy): Eukaryota > Viridiplantae > Streptophyta > Magnoliopsida > Malvales > Malvaceae > Hibiscus > Hibiscus tridactylites. Next base: position 66,136,907 of record OY288285.1, on the reverse strand, counting down.
AACATGTATTCAATTCGGTTTGATATAAGGGTATATAGTACCATTATTACTCACTTGGACCGAAATATTTGCTTTTTCAGACGTGTCAATCCAGCTTTGTCAACGCCTGACTCGATAATGAACTCGTGTTCCGTAGAACGCGTGAACCAAGCAAACTCGTGTTCTTTAAAACGTGAGATCCACGAATCTGTTAGCATCTCGCTTTCTGCAGAAATCGAGTTCTTTACTTCCCTGACACGTCTGCAAAAGCGAGATTCTCCAAATGAATAAGATACCAGAAGTCGCTTTGTTCCATTATATGAAGCAGAATGCAATACTGATATTGTATAGCAATCACAAAACAAGTCTTTCAATTTTTTTTCAAGTCTTTCAATTGCCGGAAAAAATGTCGAGACGAGGAGGTGTAGCTGCTCTAGTAAACTATGATGGCGAGATAATCACTAATGCCTCACTCAACATCGTTTTTCAACCATCGAATACTATAACACTAATGATTCCGAGGATATTATCCTACAAGAAGTTGATTAAGGAACTGGAGAGCACTGTCCCGCATGACCAAAACCAAAATCTATCCGACTCGAAGTATCGTCTGCCGATCTCTATAGATCCGTTAACGTACTCCGTATGTTGCATTGCAGACAACGATGATGTGGAGCTGATGTTGTCAATCCACTTGGAGTATTAATTAGGCGGTCTCATAGAGCTGTATGCATCATTTTCTAATTCTAATCTTGCTATCGAAATCCCAAGATGGAGATGAGCAAATTTTGAATTTGATCCGAATGCCAATGTTGATTGCCCGACGGCCAGTTTACAAAATGATTTCAACCTGCTAACTATATACAGTCCACGCAACAAGTTCGGTGCATCGTCTTCTGTTGTGCCAAGACATTCGTGCTGTAACGCCCCGGTTTTGGGCTTAGAAGTTTTGGGTTTGGACCGGTTCGGTCAAAGTGCTGTTCGAATATAAAAAGGTGAAATTAGGAAAACCTAGTTCGGGTTGCATTAAAAATATGGAAAAATGTTCTAAAATCATCTTTTAATATATATAAGTGAACTGTGAAATCAATTTTACAAAATGAGGTTTGGAAGGGTGACATTTTGGTTAGTGACCAAAATGTAATTTTTGAAAGTTGCGTGACTGTTTTAGAAAGGATTGAAACTTTGAATCTTTAAGGAGCTATTTACCCAAAGGGAGTTTCTCCAGATTTTTCTAAGATATTAAAGGATTTATTTCTGATTTTTAAACTAAAGAAAGTGGAGGGAAGATATTTTCCTAATTCTAACTAACTTTTCTCTCAAATCTTCTATTTTCTTTTCTCTCATTTTCTCTCAACCCAAACACTTTCTCTCCAGAGATTTCCTTCTGATTTTGTCACTCAAATCTCTCTTTTCAATCCTCTTTTGATTCCTAATCATCACATCAACAAAATCTCACCAATTGCTAATTGGATTTTCAAGGTTTTTGGTTCTAAAAAGGGAGAAACTCAAGTTTGGAGGTAAGAACGTCCTTCTCCTCTAAACTCTCAGTTCTTTACTGAAATTCCTAAGTTCTCAATCCTTAATTTATGTTTTATAAGTGGTTTTTGAAGTTGTGTAAAGGATCTTGGCTTAAAATGCAAGATTTGGTGATTTTTGGTGGATTTTCGTATGATCTGTTTAAGCAGGGTTTTGAGGTGTGTTTTTGATGTTAAATGAATGCTAAATTGATTAGAAGTTGAGGTTTAATTAATGCAATCCCGGATAGGTTGAATTTCCTAAGTTTTACTTGAGTTTTTGGTTGTTTTTGGAGTGTTTTTGATGATCTGTTATAGCTGGAGGTATAAGGACGTGTTTGTGATCATTTTGGATGTTAATTGATGTTTAAAAATGGTTAGAAGTGATGGATCTTGGCTGGTTTAAGTTTTGGAAGTGTTTGGAGGTGATTTCGGTTGTGTTTGGTAGCCGAATTGTTGGATTTGTGATGAGCAGCGAGTTGTGTTGTGTTGCTGGTGTTTTTAATGCATAATGATGCATTAATCCTCTGTTGTTGTGTGCTTGAAACAGGGGAGTTTGATCCGTGAGCGTTAGAGGTGGTGCGGAAGGTTTCGGATGCTTGGAAGGCTTGTTGGTTAGCCTTGTTTTGTGTATCGGTGAGTGAAGTTGGGTTTTCAGCTTTTAAACCAAGGTTTGAAGGTTTTGGGAGCTTAGTTTAAGTCTAAACAACTTTGCTAAGCTCAAGAGTAAGTAAATGGATTTTTGCTCTTGGTTTGTGTTGTGATTTTGGCTTTAAAAGTAATTGTGATTGATGGTTGCAATGCATGTGATTTGCATGTTTTAAATTCTGTTTTGAAAGCATATTTTGGCATGGTTTAATGCTGGTTTTGAAAGTCATATGTGAAGGATGCTCAAGGTAAGAGATCCTTGGTTTTATACATTAAAAATGTGGTTTTGATGCATGGTGTTGCATGACGTGTAATGGCTGTGTGTAATGCTTTAAAAACAGTGGATTGATGATGGTAAATGATGGTTTTTGCATTATGGTTATGCATGTGAATCATTGGACTAATATGGTAAGATGGTTATATTGGCAAGTGATGTAAGTGGTTCTTGGTTTCTTTGATCGGATATAGTTAGCCGGCTATAGGATTGGGTGCACCGTGAATAAAGTCGCCTTGGATGTGGAGTGGTTAAGAGTGAACCGGTAAACTCCATCCAAGTATCCTAACGAGATGGTTAAGGTCATAATGGAGGTTGAGTGCCCATTCGAGGACCTTGGGTAAGCAAGGGTAATAATGGTGGTTAAAATTCCATTAGTGGACCTTGTGCTTGTTAAGATCACAATGGTGGCGTAAAGTCCATGTGTGGATCTTGTATAGGGTGTCCCGGATCTCGTTAGTGATGTTATACAACTACCAATCGGTGATGCTAAGGTTGTATGGTGTTTAAAAGTCCATACATGGGAACCTTGTGCATGTTAAGGTTATATGGTGTTTAAAAGTCCATATATGGGAACCTTGTATAAGTTAAGGTTGTATGGTGTTTAAAAGTCCATACATGGGAACCTTGTGAAAGTTAAGGTTGTATGGTGATTAAAAAGTCCATACATGGGAACCTTGAGGAAGATAAGGTTGTATGGTGGTTAAAAGTCCATATATGGGAACCTTGTGAATGGTGAGGTCAAATGGTGGTTAAAAGTCCATTTAGGGACCTTGGATTGGTAGTGTGTATGAAGCGTAGGGACAACGCTTGTGATCTGCGTATCCGATTGGATGTTGAGTTGAAAAGTGGATTTGGATTATCACTTGAAAGCCAATATGATGTTCTTAATTATAATGAAGCATGAGATGCTTGGAATGATGCATGGTTGCATGGGAAGTGCATAATGTTTTAAGTATGCATGTTTGCTTGTCAAGTTTGAACTAGTGTTGATTAACTATTGAGAATGATGCATGTGTTCATGAAATCTCTTTAGTGCATTGGAGTCTTGCTAAGACTGGTTTTTAAAGGCATATGATGCAAATGTTGATGATGAGGTTCATATGTTGCATTTGTTTAATGCACGTGTTTGGATTGATTAAATAAATGGTTTCAAAAGGTTTCTTGTTGGCAATGATAACCAAGTAAGAGGAATGTATAATGTGAAGTGGAAGTGTTTTCCAAGGTTTTGAATTTAACTTTGCATTTGGTGATTATGCATTGAAAGGTTAAATTGATGTTTTGCAAGTTGTGCTTTAAAAAAGTTTACTTAGCTTGCTAAGCTAAGGGTTGGTTTTCATGTTTGAGTAGTGCATGATTTTGAGCTTGTTGTTGAAAAGGGTTTTCAAACATTGCTTTGGCTTATCAAATCGAGTTGCTTTTCAAAGTGGTTTTATGACTCGCTGCATTGATGGTGTTTTGGTTTTGAGCATTCCTCACTAAGCATTATGTGCTTACGCTCCTTTTTGTCCATCAATGCAGATCTTTGAAGTTGGAACAGCGAGGAGCAAGGGATTCAAGGAGAACTCCACTTGAGATGTATGTCTCGGTTAATAGCTATAGATAATAAAGGCAATGGGGGAAGAATCTCTTATGTTGTTGTGTAACGAGATTGTGTATGTTGGATAAGTTTGGTATATGTTGTTGAGTCATGTGGATTAATGTTGCAACGTTTGGATCACCTTATGCTTAAGTTGATTTGCTATGCATCTTGTTTAAAAGCATGAATGAGCTTTGAATGTGTTTAATGTGTTGATGCACCTAGGGGTGATCATGTATCTAGATCTTGATGCCTATATGTTCCTTATGTGTTGAGTAACTTGCTGGTGTGGTTTGATTGCATTTGGAGCATGTTCGGTTGGCCAATTGTGTGTTTAAGCAAGCATTTTGCTGCAATCTGTGCAGGGTGTTTCGGAACAGTGGCTACCGTTTCGGAACGGGTGCCTTGAATCAACCCAGGCGTCCGAAACGGGAGGCACCGTTTCGAAACGGGAAGCTCTCTGCCAGCCCTCGTTTTGGTACGTGTTGCGGAACGACCCCGCGTTTCGAAACGGGCTCTCCTTGTTTCGGAACACGTGACCGTTGGGGGCTGACATTGGCAGTTAAATGTTTTGGATTGTTTGCGTTTTGGTCCTGAATCTTGTATGTGCAATTGTATGAGTTCGGAATGTCCGTTTGAGCTGAAATTTGGCAGAGAAGCATGGAACTTGACTAATTTCAAGATGGTAACTTTTAATCGGGTTAAGTCCTTGTAATTTGCAGATTTTACATTTTGGTCCCTAAAGTTGTAAATTGTTCAATTGGGTCCCTGTTTGATCTCTGATGTTTATGATCTTTGAGCATGTTGTTTGAATGATCATAACTAGGGTTAATGGGCATATAGACAAGTTTAAAAAGAAAAAAAAGGGTCGTTAATCAAGGTTGACTTTCGGGTTGACTTTGGTTTTCCCCGTGTGACTTTCTTAATTCGGGTCAATCGTCTAGACCGGGTTAAGGGGGTTACACGTGCGTAGCTAGTTTCGGGTTCGACTTGAACCAGCCCCCGAACGATGAATTTGATGCGCCAAGACCTGCAACGTACAATCTGTACAATCAGTATACTATGGGGGGAGGCAGCGTCATCATCCCACATGGGGTCCGACCATGAAGCATTCAACCCCTTCAATGATTCCTTATATGGACGATACTCAGTGTATGTCCCTAGCACGGAGTACGTTCAACCATCTATGGGGAGACATTCTTGTATTGGTGCTCTCGATTTTGATCTTGGAAATACGGTGCATGAGCAGTCTCGTGAGCGGTCTCGTGATCGACGACCAACCTGCTCGCTTGAAAGGGTAGCGATCGACGACGTTGAACTATACTAGTTCAAGGGGGATAATTCTGAAGAAGAACTACTTAGAGAACCCGAACCCGAAGGCGGTGAGCAAGGGCCTTTCTAGGAAGAACTAGAAAACGTGATCATTCCAACAATTGATATGGATGCGTTGGAAGGCAACGAAGAACACCCGACAACAAGCAACGTTCCAGTATCAGCCACACCTATTTCTTATTAGCAGCCACCATCCCACTTCACAACGGTTGATATGGATGCGTTGGACGTTCCAAGATTTTCACAATACCAATCAATTGAAGGCAGAATCAATTGTGCTGATGATGAACTGGCCATTGGGATGATGTTCCTTACAAAAGAACTGATGGTGGCCGCAATTAAGCAGTACAATATTCGCAGGGTTGTTACAACGAATGTGAAGAAAACCCAAGCGAGTTTCTACAAGACCCGCCACCCAGAGAACAACAACAAATTCCACCTTGGCAGCACCCTCAAAATCTTCCCAGGCAGCCACAGTACGTTTGAACCACCAGGGATTACATGGAACATGACTTTAGGGGGTTCGATCCTATAGTGACAGAACCTGAGATTGAAGCGGATCACTTCGAGCTGAAGGTCGTTATGTTCAATATGATCAACACATTGGGCAATTTGGAGGAATTGCCACAGAAGATGCTCGACAATACTTAAGAGGATTCCTGGACATATGCAGAGCATTCAAAATACATAGAGTCCACCAAGATGTGCTAAGGCTGAGATTATTCCCATATTCACTGAGGGATATGGTAAAGAAGTGGTTGAACAACCATCCATCAAGGTCATTCAACACATGAACAGAGTTGTGTAAGGATTTCCTGGATCGTTTCAGCCCATCCAATGTCACAGACAGATTGAGAAACGAGATCACAGCCTTCCGACAAGGGGATTATGAGCCAATGTATGAAGCATGGGAGCAGTACCAACATATGCTTAACAACTGCATGCTCCAAGGTTTCCCGGCTTGGACACAGGTGTCAATGTTCTACAATGGGGTGAACTATCCAACTCGGATGACGATTGATGCCTCAACCAACGGAATCATCCTTGACATCCCACTAGAAGAGGCACTGTGGATCCTGAACCAAGCCGCCAAGAACTACTATAAGTACCCAACAACCCGCCGAGGCGGTGTTAGGCGGCCAGTAGTTGTGAACGAAGTTGAAGCCTCAGAATCTGTTAATGCCCGCCTTGACAAGCTGACGGGGTTGGTAATGAACATGGTGAAACCCACTGGGAAAGTCTATGAGGCCAAGGCTGTAGAGCCGTTCTGTGATGACTTTGGGGGCAACCACGATTCCTCTGAATGTACTACATCTGCCAATTTTATGGGAAGATATGAGAGGAACAGCAGACCCAACACGAATACGTACAACCCTGGTTGGAAGAATCATCCAAACTTCTCCTGGAGCAATCCTAAAACTCCTGCCAATCCACAACAACAACAAGGAGGTTACCAGCAAAACCAGTCCAGACAACAAGCTCAGCAGCCACAAAACAATAATTCACTAGAAGCAACTCTTCAAAATTTTATGTTTAATACTCGTGAATTTATTGTTCGCACTAATAAATTCATTGATAAAACTGAGTCATTTATGAACAGGACAGAGATGAGGATGAACAACTAGGAGGCTACGATAAAGAACCTGGAGACCCAGTTTGGGCAGTTCACAATGATCCCTAGCAACAGGACAATGGGTGCAGCATCCAGTAGTTCAGAGGCAGCAGCTAAGCCCACATATGAGCAGTGCAAAGCCATATCAACCAGGAGTGGGAAACAGTTAAATGAGCCTAGAGTGGAAAAGAAAGAAGAGAAACAGCCAGCATAGAAAGAACTACCTGCCACGGTAGTATTAACGCCAGCCGCCCCGGTAGCCGAGCTTGACAGCAGTCCTGAAGCAGATGATCCTCCACAGATAAAGTTCCCATGCAAAGAACCTATAGAGGACATCTGTCTGCCAGCACCTTTCCCCTAAAGGCTAAAGCAACAAAATATGAGCACCAGTTCAGGAAATTCTTGGATATTCTGAAGCATGTGCACATAAACATACCTCTCATAGAAGCCATTCAGAACATGCCCAACTATTCAAAATACCTCAGGGATATGGTTTCTAAGAGGAAGAGAACTGGGGAGTTCGAAACAGTTGATGTAATAGATGAGTGCATAGTCATGCTACACAACAAATTGCCGCCCAATTAGACAGATCCATACATCTTTGTTATACCATGTAGAATAGGCATCAAGCACGAAACAAAAGCCTTGTGCGATTTAGGAGCCAACATAAACTTGATGCCCAAGGCAGTCTTCGACAAACTAGGAATTGGGCAAGCCAAGCCTACCTCCATTATGTTGAAACTTGCCGATCATTCCTTTGTACAATCAGAAGGCAAGATCGAAGACATCCTAGTTCGAGTGGGCAATTTTATTCTTCTAGCTGATTTCCTCATCTTAGACTGTGAGGCCGATGAAAAAGCCTCCATCATCCTTGGGCGACCATTTTTGGCCACATGCAGAACTCTAATAGATGTGGAACATGAGGAGTTGACCATGAGGGTAGACAATCAGAGCATCAAGTTAAATGCGTTACAACCCTCGGAAAAGGAAAAAGGAAGGATGCACTGATGCTCAGGCAGCGAAAACAGCACAGAGACAGGTCAAGGCAGCAGCTGTCACGACAGACCGAAGGACAGGTTGAAAGACCCAGTAGCACACCATCTTAAAGAAAATGAGGACCCCCTAGGACGGAAGGACAAGACAGACCACCTCAGGAAGTGGTTATGTCTGGGAGATGCACCCAAATGCACTCCCAACATAACTTAATTATTTTATCTTTATTTTTATTTTTATGTTTTAGGAATAGAATTTAATTTATTGTAATTTATTTTTATTAGGATTAGATTTTAAACCGGTTAAATTTATTTTTCACATTTTTATTTTTCAGAATTTATTTTTATTATTTAATTATCTTTATTTTTATTTCAAGCTTTAGGAATAAAAGAGCTGGATCAAGAAGAAGGCCCAACAAGGAGCCCGCTCACCATCCCGCCAAGACAGCCAAGGGCGGGGCAGCGCAGACAACATATAACGGCGAGTTGCCCACTAACGGCTAGCTGCCAACGGCTACAAAAATAACGGGCAAAAATTCCGTAACGTGCGCGAGACAACTTGACCGTTGGACATTTAATGCCTCTCGGTCATCTCTTGACATCCTCTATTTAAACCTTTATCACCTCATTCATTCACTTAACTTTCACCTCCTTGCTATCTTATTCTTGCATCTACTGCTCTCTAGCTAATTACCTTCTTTTTCAAGTTTTAGTTATATTCCAACTGTCTCACACATGGCTTCAACATCAGCACCTAAACCCACCTTCCAACGATTTTGCTCCAGGGTAGATGAGAAGAGATACAAAGATCAGTTTGCCAAGCAAGAAGTTTTGGAGGAGCAAGGTTTTCGCTACACAAAGCAAACAGGGGACCTTGGCTTAGAGCCCGCCTTGTTCGAGACCATCCACAGAAGAAGATGAGAAATATTCGCACGACCAAGTTGTGCAAGCCCAACAAGCCGTGGTTGGCAGGAAAGTATGGCGGCTCTGTCTAACGCCGCCACCTGCTGCCCGAGGCAATGCTGTCGATTACCTTCATCAAAAGACGTCAGTTACCCACCTCCCACAACTCCACTGTCGATCGGCCGCGGCTCGCACTCATTCACAGCATCATAGTGAACCGGCCTATCAACATTGGAGAGATTATATGTAAAGAGATCAAGAATTGCTTCTGCAAGACGAAGGGTGGGCTATACTTCCTGTCACACATCACCAGCCGTTGTGCCAATTTCAACGTCCCAACCGACCCCGACGATAAAATGACAACCGCCAAGGAGGAGTGGACCAAGAAAGTCCGTCTACAGATGATGCAAGCCTATGAGATAAAGCCCATCACCCCAGCCAGCCCTCTGCTGCCCAGCAAGCTACACACCAGCCGTCCCCGACAGTACTGAAGCAGCCCCAACAAATGAATTCCTCACTCTGTTGCATACCCTTTTCGACAACAACAAAAGGATCGAACAACAGTAGCTGAGCTTCATGAAGTATGTGGGGGAAGTCCAAGAGGCCTTTATGGCCTATCTCCTGCAGAAGTACTCAGATGAAGGCCCCACCTTGCCTCCTTACCCCATTGATCTCGCCACTGCAGCTGCCTCGCACAAGGAACACCTTCAGTCGCAGCTACCTGCCACGCCGCCTTTTGCAGACAGATGTTGTCTCAAACGCACTACTCATCGTATTCTGCCACCTCCGCTTCCAAAACGGTGGTAGACTCCCTATAGCGACATCAGCAACATCATTCCCCCATCTGCATAGCGGCAACAGTGGCTAACACATCCTCATCATAAGAGGTTGAGGAGCAATCGCCAATGACAGAAGCAGCAGTAGCAGAAGTAGCAGCCCCAATGGCGATTGACCCTCCGACAGCACCAACGGAGGAAGGAACAAGGAAGAGGAAGCAACACATCATAGTCGTCGAGCCAGAGGACGAGAAGACAGAATCAGAAGAGAGCGAAGCCCCTCCTGGCGCTCCTCTTGTAGAACAGCATGAAGAGCCTCGCCCCTCTCCAAAGAGAGTCCAGCCGTCGCGGACAGTAAAGGTCTCACCAGCCAAGTTCGCTGCCCGGTCATCTGCCAGCCGCCGCCTTATCATCCAATCCTCCTCCTCCTCCTCAGCAGCAAAGACACAAGCCTCCTCCCAACCATCTGCCAACTTCTAGTTTTTTTCTTCTCTTCTCTTTATTTTATTTTTCCGTTTTTATATTTATTATATTTTTTATCTATTTTATTTTTTGTTTTTATTTCCTATTTTTATTGTGCATTGAGGGCAATGCCCATCTCAAGTTTGGGGGGTTAGCACTCATCTTGTTTAGGCATATTTTAGTGCATATTAGATTGCATAATGTACTTGCCTTAGAAAAATTAATTGAAAAGAAATTTTTTTTGTTAGAACTTGTGTCTGTGATAGGATAGCCGACTTTAAATTTTCGCACCAAGTTAAAATGAATTTAATTTTGGGGAAAAGCATGAAGTAAACTTAGGATTTTTCTATGGTTTCCAAAAAAATAAAAACACTAATGTTACTTGCTGAATTTGTTAGAATTTCTGGTTAACTTTGCCTGCTTGAATTATTTGTAAAATTCGAACATGGTTTCAGGAAACCGGCTCCAGGAAGAATCGTGTGCGAGGACACTTCGCTGCTATCAAAGTCCATGAATCTGAAAATTTTAAAGTGACAGACAAATTAGCATGAGTGAATGAAAGTCTTCAAGGGATGACTCTACTCCATGGGTTTGGGGTTTTGTAGTTTGCTCTTATCTTAATTTTAGACCTAGAAGAGTAGTTGTGATTAGTTGAAGCCCCCAATGCCATGATTATTTAAATTGTGCTTGAATATGTTGTCTCGGCAGCAACCTTGTATATCATGACATCATCTCTGTTTACTTAGAATGTTATTCATATTCAGCATGTTCATAGTTTCTGTACACACTTCACAGGCATATTATAGTTTAATTCTAAGGTAATTCATGTTATCCCCCTCTCACTAATTTAATGATAGGTGCCACGGCCTTGAGGTGTTAAATCAAGTTTAAAACAGAATTTTTTTTCTTTTTGATTAGTTTAAAAGGTGAGTAAGTTTAGGTTGCATTGCTTGAGGACAAGCAATAGTTCGAGTTTGGGGGTGTGTAAAGTGTCCATAAGTTCTATATTTCATGCACATTCCATCTCATATTATTGTTGTTTTTTAGTACATTTTAGGCATAATTAGGTTCATGCATTGCATTTTATAGTATTTTTTACTCTGCCATGCTTTGTATTGATTTTTTGTTATTTGGTAAGAAAAATGTATTGTTTTAGTTTAGTTTTAGTTTTAGGTACTAGAGGCTGACAGAAGGAGAGAGGAGCTAAGGACATGATGTCGAGGCAACGAACTAAAGAGTTGTACTGATGCAGTTCCAGACAGAGACAATAGTTGTCGAGTAGCTGTCACCACCCTACTTGCCGCCCAAGACAACAAGATGAGAAATTGGAGAACTGGAGTGCGATCTGTAGAGTAGAATCATGATCTTAACGATGTTGTCCACTCAATTTTCCGATAACTGTAGTAGTAGATAGAGCTGCCGAAGGAGGAACTCGAGCTTACTTGCGGAGCAAGGCAACATGATTAAGTCCACATTCAACTCAAAGAAGTCAGCATTTAGAGTTGCATTTAATGCAAAAAGCTACTTTGAAGACTTCTGCTCCAAGAAGAACTAGACCTAGCTAATGCCTATATATACTCATTGTAATTGTACTTCAAGACAACTTAGGTTTTCCCTTAGGCATAGTTTAGGTTTTCTTACCGCCATTATGTTTTAAAATTATCTTTGGGTTTGGGTTATGTTGTAATTAGTGTGAGAACAGTTTTTTAGGAATTTAAGTTTGTTTTTGCAATAAAGCTTCAAGGTTTGCTTATTCCATGTTCTTCATAGTTTTCAATTAAGGCGAAAGATTAGTTGATTACTATCCATTTGTTCGGTATCGAGAGATTCAAACTCATGAAAGGAGTAGGTGCGATCCCATCTATAGACGGTGTTGATCAATCCAGCCTAAACATAGGTTAGGGTTTTAAGGCGGCTAAAAGATAACGAATTTACATTGTTGTTTTTGCACGATTCACGTCGTGACTGGTATTATCTACAGTGGGCATCAACAACATTTTGACTTAGACATAAGCAGGATCACTTTCGAAGCATTCTTCCGAGCCTTGTAGTTCTACCGAGTTTGCCGCCGAGACACAAGTCCATTCCCTTGCCGAGGCAGCGATAGCGTCTCAGCAACCTATCTACCATTCCATGCTGAGGCAGCAGAGTCTGGCAGCGCAAAGCAACTTGTCATATTCAACGCAGTTTCAAACTAAGCAACAGCATAACCCTGCCCATTCTATCAATATGATTTCTTCCCTTTTATTACTTGTGTTTTTATTTCATTTTCTTCTTAAACAAACCAACTTATTTGTGCATTTACTTTTCTTGTGCAAGAACAACGATTCGAGTAAAGTTATCCAATCCCTGTGGGAGACGATATCTTTTATACTATTACTTGACAAGAGTGTGCACTTGCGCTCATATTTAGAGAACAATAAAACATTTTACAACTGGCCATTGGGATGATGTTCCTTACAAAAGAACTGATGGTGGCTGTAATTAAGCAGTACAACATTCGTCAGGTTGTTACGACGAATGTGAAGAAAACCCCAAACGAGTTTCTACAAGGCGGTGTGCACCCACAAGAATTAAGGATGTAAGTGGAAAATTCGTGTATCTCAATTGAAGAATGTGGGCGGCCTGTGGAGAATCACAAAATTGGAAGGGCCTCATACATGCACTGTTACTAGCCTAGGTCAGGATCACAAGAACCTAGATGTGCACGTCCTCTGCAACACCTTCATGCCACTGGTAAAAGAGAATCCCCAGGTAATGGTTCGTGTCTGTCAGGTTGCAACTCAACAGGTCCACTGTTATTATCTTGAATACCATAGAGCATGGTATGCAAAGAACCGGGCCGTGGAAAAACTGTTTGGCCAATTAGAGGAATCTTACAATGAGTTGCGCCCGTGGCTAAACCTGATTCAGAAACACATACCCAAACGATTGTCGAACTTCATACGGTTCCGACATACGAAAATGATCATGTCGTTCGAGGTACTTGTCAATTCCACTGACTATTTAGGACATTCCCCTAGTGCATTAATGCATTCAAGAACTACAAACCGATGGTTCAAATCGATGGTACATGGTTATACGGGAAATATACACAGGTCCTACTTCTGGGGGTTGCACAAGACGGCAATAAAAAAAACGTTCTTGTTGAATTCGCAATTGTCGAAAAGAAAGATCTCGAGTCTTTGGTATTCTTCCTTAAGAACCTACGAAAATATGTTCTTTCTCCTGTAATGCACGCAAGGGACGATGGGATATGTCTTATTTTCGATAGAGGCACAACGATCTTGTGGATAATAGAACATTTGGGAGATTCTTGGAAGCCTTCCTACATTTACCACCGTTACGGCTTGTAGCACATTGTGGCGAACTACTTGCAGCAGTTCAAGGACCATGATGAACGTGCTCTTGTGCTTTGAATGGGTACGTCTTTTAAGTCATTTTCATTAACGATATTTTTGCATGTGTTGTTCGCCCCTAACTATTCAACTATAATTCCCTAGGCAACTCGCATTACGTACATAAGGTAGAGGAGCTGTTCGAAGAACTAAGAGCCAGAAATAAAGACGGCGCGGACTACCTTGCAAAAATCCTGAGGGAAAATGGCTTAGATCATATGATGGGGGTAAAAGATATGGTCACATGAGAACGACCTTGGCTAAGGCGGTCAACTCAGCACTCAAGGGAGTGCAGCATTTGCCTATCACTTCCATTGTCAAAGCGATCTGCTATTGTTTGGCTACCCTATTTGCAAACTTGGGAAGGCAAGAAACTAAGTACATGGCAGGTGACCACAAACAGGGTCGATCCTGACTATTTTTTGGCCTAGGGCGAAATTAAAAAAAGTGGGCCCCTAATTTTAAAAAAATAAAATATACGTAATATAAAATTTCTATTTGTTAAATTAAACAAATAATTATTCATTACGATCTTAAAAATATCAAAAATATATTTGAGTGTAAAACCTATGTTTTATTTTGATATAATTAAATCTTTAAGGATCAATTTGAAAAACTTAAAATTGTTTTATAAGTCCCTTAATAAGTTTTAAATCACCAACACTTTAAAACTGATTTGAAAAACTCAAACTCAAAATATTTTCTAAGTGTTCCAAGGCCAAACAATTTAAAATCGTCCAGGTGTATCGATACGCTTCCAGCCGTATCGATACCTTTTTACCAAAGTTGGCTACTGGAGGAACACGTATCGATACGCTCTTCACCTGTATCGATATGCCCCTTCGTAAAAGTCTAAAGAGTTTGAATGGCGTACCGATACGACTTCATCTCTATCGATACGGACTTAATAAATTTTTAAATTCAAGTTGGTTTAAATATTTTGATCGTTGGTGTCAGTTGGTTGGTAACCAAATTTTACATGTGTCGTTGACCCGTATCGCTACGCCAAACCCTCGTACCGATACGGAAATCGACAGTGAGCTAAGTTGAGAAAAAGGTATCGATACGGTAAACCCTCGTTTCGATACCATGTACCGATACGCTTACGTGCATATCGATACCCCTTATTTATTTCACACAACGGCTCTTTCTTTTCTGAGACAGGTATCGATACGGCTCCCCGTGTACCGATACGGATAGCTGCAGAAGTGCATTTATGGTGGTAAGAGAGGGTTCCAACGGCTCTATTCATGTTCCCAACCACCCAAACGGCTAGAATTAATGGAGGAGGTATAAAATGAAGCCTTTTGAAGGTCAGCAACAACTATTCAATACACAAGCATCATCAAAGCAAAAATCCAAACCCTTGAGCTATTCAAAGTCAAATTCTTGTACCCAACTCTAGTGTCTTTCAATTGTCAAATTGTATTGTGAGTTTGAGGTTATTGAAATTGTAATTGGGTAGACAATTATCCTTTGAGAGGAATCATTTGAGTTTGTCGAAATCTTTCTTTGTAATTTGAGTGGATTAAGCTTTGGGTAGAAAGCTTAATCGAAATTGTAAGGTTTCCTCCTCATCCAAGAAAAGGGGACGAATTCAAGTAGTGAATTGTTTGAAAATCCTTAGTGGGAACTAAGGTAGTGGATGTAGAGTTCATTTGGAGAACTTGAACCACTATAACTACTTGTGTCAATTTTATTTTTCCTCTTTTCTTCCCACCAAAATTTTAATTTCCAATTCACCCCCTCTTGGCCATTTGCAAGTGTTCGATCAACTCAACAATTGGTATCAGAGCTACACTCATTGGAAGGATTACAACCCTCTTGAGTCGATTCTAGGAGAGTTTGATCAACAACAAGTCAAGCAATGGCATTCACCTCCAACTATGAGTCCCAATCCACCACCAAGCCACCATTCTTCAATGGGGACAACTACCCATATTGGAAGAATAGAATGAGGCTTTTCATCAAGTCTATCGACTACATGGTGTGGGATGTGGTTGAAGAAGGTCCATACATTCCCATGAAGAGAGATGGAGAAAGACTTGTCCCAAAAGTCAAAGCCGAAATGACGGATGATGAAAGAAGAAGGATGCAAGTGAATGACAAAGCTCTTCATGTAATATTTTGTGCACTTGGTCCGGATATCTACTCCAAGGTGTCTTCAATCGAAAATGCCAAGGAGGTTTGGGACACCCTCGAGACAACATATGAGGGAACTAGTGATGTCAAGGAGACAAAGATTGGGCTACTCAATCTAAGCTATGAGAACTTCAAGATGGATCCCGAAGAAAGTGTCTCCAAGATGTTTGATCGATTCTCGGTCATTGTCAACGGATTGAAAGGTTTCGGCGAGATCATTCCCGAAGACAAGCTAGTGAGAAAATTGTTGTACTCTCTTCCAGAATCATGGGATGGCAAGAGAACAGCCATTATTGAAGCTAGAGATTTGAAAACTCTCAAGCTTGATGCTCTTGTTGGATCTCTACTCACCCATGAGATCATGAGGAAGGGAAGAGAACAAGAGAAGAAAATAGTTGAGAAGAAGGAGATTGAGAAGAAGAAAGTGGGAATCGCACTAAAAGCTTCACATCAAGAAAGTGATTCTAGTGAGGATGAAGATGAGGAGATGGCTATGTTGGTCAAACGGTTTACTCGGTTCATGAAGTCAAATCGTGGAAGAAAATTCATTAGAAAGGGAGACTTCAAGAGTAAGAGCTAGGAAGAGGAGAAGGACCAAATTACTTGTTATGAATGCAAGAAATCGGGTCACATCCGTTCCGAGTGTCCTCAATTGGAAAAGAAAAGCTTTGGGAAGAAGAACAAGCTCAAAGCACAAATAGCTACTTGGAGTGACGATGAGTCATCCGAGGAAGAGGAGAAAGTGGCCAATCTATGTCTCATGGCCATTGATGATGAACCTAAGGTAAACTCTCACTTATCCAATTTCGATTTTACTATTGATGAACTTCAAGATGCTTACGATAAATTGCAAGAAGTGTATGATGAGTTAGTAGGAAAATACAAAAAATCCATTTTGAAAAACAAGAAAATTATTTCCGATTTGAAAAATCAAAATGAGACATTTTCTAAAGCTAACTCTGAATTGGAAAAGAAGGTTTTGTTTTTAGTAAATCTTTCAAATGATCTTAAAACAAAAAATCTTGAACTTGAAAAACTTCTTTCCGATTTTCAAGATTATCACACAAAGGAAGTGGATAATCTTAAAACATCTATTGCTATTGGGAAAAACAATTTTGAAAAAGGAAATCATTCTAAATCCCAATATGTAAAAAGAAAACCTTTTATACCTAAACAAAGAAATTTTAATAAGCAATCTAGAGGTCAAAGAGTTAGGAGTGTTTGGGTTCCTAAGGAACTCATTATTTCTAATGATATGAATGT
Organism: Hibiscus tridactylites; assembly: GCA_958450335.1. Lineage (NCBI taxonomy): Eukaryota > Viridiplantae > Streptophyta > Magnoliopsida > Malvales > Malvaceae > Hibiscus > Hibiscus tridactylites. The sequence goes on along the minus strand of OY288285.1, from coordinate 66,120,030 downwards.
TATTGCTTCTTGGATTCCTAAGGGAACCAAAATGTTGAAGGCTAACACTCATGGACCCAAAATGATTTGGGTACCAAAAACCAAGGCCTAATTTCTTTGTTTGTAGGGGGAGCATTGCTACAAGGCTAAAGCTTCAAGCAAAAATTCTTGGTACCTTGATAGTGGATGCTCAAGACACATGATCGGTGACAATAGTAGATTTGTGGAACTAAAGCCAAAAGGTGGTGGAGAGGTAACTTTCGGTGACAACTCCAAAGGCCCCATTAAAGGAATAGGCTCCATTGGTAATCACTCTTCTATTTTTATTGAAAATGTTTTGTATGTCAACGGTCTTAAGCATAACTTGTTGAGTATTAGTCAATTGTGTGACAAGGGTTTTAATGTTATATTTGATAAAAGTGGTTGCAAAATTGTAAACATTAAAACAAATCAACTAATGCTCATTGGTCATCGCATAGGGAACATTTACATGGTGCATGTAGATGACATTCATTCATCTCATACATGCTTAGTTGCACATGATGAACATGACTCATGGCTTTGGCATAGAAAATTAGGACATGCTAGCATGAGTGTTTTAGAAAAATTAACTTCCCTTAATCTAGTTAGAGGTTTACCCAAACTTAAATTTTCTAATGATAAAATTTGTGAGGCATGTTCAAAGGGTAAACAACATAGAACTTCTTTTAAATCCATAAATGATGTCTCTACTAGTAGATGTTTACAATTAATTCATATGGATCTTTTTGGGCCTATTAGAACAATGAGCTTGGGTGGAAAATCATATGCTTTTGTGCTTGTAGATGACTATTCTAGGTATACTTGGGTTCTATTCTTAAGTACAAAGGATGAGGCTTTAGAAAAATTCATCACATTTTCTAAAATAACTCAAAATGATCTTGAACTTAAAATTTCTCACATTAGAAGTGATCATGGAACCGAATTTCAAAATCTAGGTTTCGATAAGTTTTTAAATGAAAATGGGATTAGCCACAATTTTTCCGCACCTCGCACTCCTCGACAAAATGGGGTAGTTGAGAGGAAAAATCGAACTTTAGAAGAAATGGCTAGAACCATGCTTTGCGAAAATAATTTACCTAAATATTTTTGGGCGGAAGTCACAAATACCGCTTGCTATATTATAAATCGAGTAATGATTAGGCCAATTTTGAAGAAAACACCTTATGAGATTTTAAAATCTAAGAAGCCTAACATTAGCTATTTTCACCCTTTTGGTTGCAAGTGTTTTGTTTTGAATAATGGTAAAGGAAACTTAGGTAAATTTGATGCTAAAAGTGATGAAGCTATTTTCTTAGGGTACTCTTTAAACTCTAAAGCCTATCGTGTATTTAATAAAAGAACTCTAGCAGTTGAAGAGTCAATACATGTTGTTTTCGATGATAACCTCCTTCCCAGGAAGGAATCTTGTGATGATGATGATGTAGGAATCATTGATGCCATTGATGGAGGACAAACGTCAAAGGTGGATGAGATTCCAACTAAAGATGAGGATTCACAAGATCCACCTCTTGAAGCCTTGAAGGACTTGGCTCTTGAGGAAAGGGAGGTGTCTTACCCAAGGGAGTTAAACTATGTCAAAGGTGGTGAAATCTTAGGTGGTCCATCCAAGGGGGTAACTACTAGATCCTCTCTCAAATTAATGAATCATGTTGCATTTCTTTCATGCATTGAGCCTAAAAATATTAAAGAAGCTTTAAAAGATGATTTTTGGATTTTGGCCATGCAAGAGGAATTAAATCAATTTGAGAGGAGTAAAGTGTGGACATTAGTTGAAAGGCCTGATGATCAATCTACTATGGGAACAAAATGGGTTTTTAGGAATAAATTAGATGAAAGTGGTAATATAGTGAGAAACAAGGCTAGGCTTGTTGCTCAAGGCTATACACAAGAAGAGGGAATTGATTTTGATGAGACTTATGCACCCGTAGCTAGAATGGAAGCTATTAGGATGTTGCTTGCATTTGCATGTTATCATAATTTCAAGCTTTTTCAAATGGATGTGAAAAGTGCCTTTTTAAATGGTTTTATAAATGAAGAGGTGTATGTTGAACAACCACCGGGTTTTGAGGATTCAAAATTTCCAAACCATGTGTTTAAACTAACAAAAGCTCTCTATGGTTTAAAATAAGCTCCTAGAGCTTGGTATGAGAGACTTTCAAATTTCTTGATTGAAAAGGGTTTTGAAAAGGGAAAGGTGGATACAACACTCTTCATAAAAAGATATAACAATGACATCTTAGTAGTTCAAATTTATGTTGATGATATCATTTTTGGTTCAACTAATGAGTGTTATTGTAAAGAATTTTCTAAGCTAATGCAAGGTGAGTTCGAGATGAGCATGATGGGGGAGCTCTCATTCTTTTTGGGACTCCAAATCAAACAAAAGAAAGATGGCACCTTCATAAATCAAGCTAAGTACGTGAATGATATGCTCAAAAAGTTTGGCTTGGAGAATGCAAAGCCTCAAGCCACTCCTATGAGTTCTTCCATAAAGCTTGACAAAGAAGAAGGAGGTAAGTGTGTTGATTCTAAGCTTTATAGATCCATGATAGGTTCTTTGCTTTACCTTACCGCAAGTAGACCGGATATCATGTTTAGCGTTTGCTTGTGTGCTAGGTTTCAAGCTAGTCCTAAAGAATCACACTTAGTTGCCATTAAGAGAATTTTTAGATACCTTAGAGACACACCTACTTTAGGCCTTTGGTATCCTAAAGATTCTTCCTTTAGCCTTCATGCTTATTCAGATGCGGATTATGGGGGATGTAAGATAGATAGGAAAAGTACTTCCGGGACATGCCAATTCTTAGGTAGTATGCTCGTATCTTGGTTCTCTAAGAAACAAAATAGCGTAGCCTTATCTACCACCGAAGGGGAGTACATATCCTTAGGGAGTTGTTGTGCTCAAGTCCTTTGGATGAAGCAACAACTCTTAGATTATGGTGTTGAAGTAGAAACCATACCCCTTAAGTGTGACAACACTAGTGTCATTTGTCTTACTAAGAATCCCATCCAACACTCTAGAACTAAACACATAGAAATTCGACATCATTTTATTAGAGATCATGTTTTGAAAAATGATGTTGTTATAGAATATGTTGACACCTTGAACCAATTAGCGGATATATTTACAAAACCCTTAGATAAAGAGCGTTTTTGGTCCCTTAGGAGAGAGTTAGGTTTAGCTAGCCTATCTTGACCTTTTAGGACCTCTTTGTGCTTAAAAATGCTTGATTTTGTGAAATTGCATGTTTATGTGTTGTAACTCTTGAAAATATCCATGCCTATAGTTAGGGGGAGTATGCTTCTATTAAAATATGCTTAGAACTGTTCATTCATCATTTGCATACCTTTAGGAGATGTTAAAATCGAGCCTATGGTTGTTCTTTAGGACTAAAGATGCATTTCTGAGCATAGAGTATCGATACGGATCTACGCGTATCGATACATGTTCTTCATTCAGATTCCAAGAATTCATTTTGCTTAAACGGGTATCGATACGATTAAACCCGTATCTATGCGAGCTTCAAATTGTTTCGATACAGATCTCATCTGTTTCGATACGATTCTCCAACGGGCATTTTTAAGGAAATGACGTTTCTACCTCCGTATCGATACACCCTCAGGCGTATCGATACTCGATTGCGCAGACAGCTTTTAATTTGGCATTTAAAGTCTTAAACTTTTACCAAAATTAAAATTCTTCAAACCCTAAAAACCCTAGCCGTTTTTGCCTATAAAAGGGCTCTTCCTCCCTCATATTTTCACACCACAACTCAAAATCTAAAAGAGTTTTTCTATCAAGCAAAGCTTTAAGCTCCTTCTCATCAAAATTGTGCTAGAATTTTTCTTCAATCTCTCAAGTTTCTATCAAGGTAAAATTTCTTTCTTTTTCTTTTTCATTTTTTTGTTTTGTTTTTATGATTCATTTTTTTTCTTTTGTTCTTCAAAATTTCTTTTTCTTCAAATCTTTATTTTATTTTCAAAATTTTTTTCCTTGGTTCTTAACCAAAATTGAAGAAATCTATATGCATGATTTTTCTTTTAGATCATGGCACCAAAGAAATCGAGGAAGAGATCAAGGGTTTTTCAAACCGGTGAATCATCCAATCTTGGAGTGGTTGCACGTCCGAACTACACTTCCATCTATGAACAATCCTTTGAAAATCCCGCAGGTCTCGCATACTTTCGTCAATTTGAGAATTACAAGATTCGTGCGGAAAGGGTAATATCCATCCCTTTTCTTAACTCGGAGCGTTTCTAATTCGAATATCTTCCTTTGCTTCGACGTTGGAATTTCATGGATTTTCTATCTATTCCCGGTTTTTATTACCGTCTTTTAGTTTTGATTTTCTACACTAATGCCAAATGTATTTCTCGCAATGGGGAAGTTACCGCCATTAGCTCTTATCTCATGGGAAAGAAATTCATCCTTGATGTCAAATCCATTTGTGGAGTTTTTAAATTAGAGGATGAAGGCCTTGATGATGAGGATACCTTGGGGCATGTTCTTAGTGGCTCCGTAATCGCCCTAAATGCTCAAGATCGGATCCTACATTTGATGGTGTCTTGGTGGTTTAGGCCCTCCAGAGGAAAATACTCTACCATCCGTCAAGTGGATGATTTTTGGATCCGTTGCTTCCGTGAGCGAAAGCGCCCAAATCTTGCTCGAATCATGTTCGGGGAAATCGTCTATCTTGTGCAACATCGTCAAACCTCTCTCGTCACCTCCTTTACATATGGTACGGCCTTAAGTTATTTCTTTATGAAAAAGGATATTGATTGCTCTTTTGACTTCCCAACTCCCCTTACCGATCCCATTGATGAGCGATCTCTTGCACGGGGAAAGTTCCATTATTTTAAAGGTAATTGGGTTCGTCTTGCCGAGCTACCACCCGAGGCCGCGGCCGTATTTGAAGAACCTCAAGGAGATCAAGCTCCTCAAGCTCCTCAACCCTCCATGGATGCTCTCATGACATTCCTCAATGAGCAATTTACCGGGTTGCGCACGGACATGGGAAATCGTCTTACCTCCCTTGAAACAACTTTTGATACAAGGATGACGAGCATGGAGAATCGTCTCACATCTCTTGAAAGCGGTCATAATTCTTTGAATATTTCCCTCTCCGCTTTCCATGATGAGTGGCGCAATAGCATGAGGGATAATGATCCAATGGGAGTTGATGATGAAGATGATGAAGACAACGAAGACGATGCCTAGACGTTTCTTCTTGCATCTCATGCATATCATTTAGGATATTTCTATTTTATGCATCTTTTATTTATGTTCTTAGGGATAAGTTTATTATTAAACCTATGCTTTGATTTCATGTTTTTGTTGGATTTTTAAGTTTGATGCTATGATTAATAATATTAATGTTTCTTATTTATACCTTTGCCTATGTTTATGCACTTATCTATTGTCTCAATATTTTTGATCTAACAAAAAGGGGAGAGAAACTAGCTCACAACACTTTAAAAATTTTGATTCTAACTCAAAAGTTACCAAGCTTATATTAAGGGGGAGTTAACTTTGTAAAGTTTTTCAAAGTGTCAAAAATTTTAAGTTTTAGTTTTGTTATATCAAAAAGGGGGAGATTGTAAAACCTATGTTTGATTTTAATATAATTAAATCTTTAAGGATCAATTTGAAAATTTTAAAATTGTTTTTTAAGTCCCTTAATAAGTTTTAAATCACCAACACTTTAAAACTGATTTGAAAAACTCAAACTCAAAATATTTTCTAAGTGTTCCAAGGCCAAACTATTGAAAATTGTCCAGGTGTATTGATACGCTTCCAGCCGTATCGATACCTTTTTACCAAAGTTGGCTACTGGAGGAACACGTATCGATACGCTCTTCACCTGTATCGATACGCCCCTTCGTAAAAGTCTAAAGAGTTTGAATGGCGTACCGATACGACTTCATCCGTATCGATACGGACTTAATGAATTTTTAAATTCAAGTCGGTTTAAATATTTTGACCGTTGGTGTCAGTTGGTTGGTAACCAAATTTGAAATTGGTCGTTGACCCGTATCGATACGCCAAACCCTCGTACCGATACGGAAATCGATAGTGAGCTAAGTTGAGAAAAAGGTATCGATACGGTAAACCCTCGTTTCGATACCCCGTGTCGATACGCTTACGTGTGTATCGATACCCCTTATTTATTGCACACAACGACTCTTTCTTTTCTGAGATAGGTATCGATACGGTTCCCCGTGTACCGATACGGATAGCTGCAGAAGTGCATTTATGGTGGTAAGAGAGGGTTCCAACGGCTCTATTCATGTTCCCAACCACCCAAACAGCTAGAATTAATGGAGGAGGTATAAAATGAAGCCCTTTGAAGGTCAGCAACAACTATTCAACACACAAGCATCATCAAAGCAAAAATCCAAACCCTTGAGCTATTCAAAGTCAAATTCTTGTACCCAACTCTAGTGTCTTTCAATTGTCAAATTGTATTGTGAGTTTGGGGTTATTGAAATTGTAATTGGGTAGACAATTATCCTTTGAGAGGAATCATTTGAGTTTACCGAAATCTTTCTTTGTAATTTGAGTGGATTAAGCTTTGGGTAGAAAGCTTAATCGAAATTGTAAGGTTTCCTCCTCATCCAAGAAAAGGGGACGAATTCAAGTAGTGAATTGTTTGAAAATCCTTAGTGGGAACTAAGGTAGTGGATGTAGAGTTCATTTGGAGAACTTGAACCACTATAACTACTTGTGTCAATTTTATTTTTCCTTTTTTCTTCCCACCAAAATTTTAATTGCCAATTCACCCCCCTCTTGGCCATTTGCAAGTGTTCGATCAACTCAACATTAAGCATACAAATACTTATAAAATGCATTGCCTTCGAGCATTTTTTGATGCAAAATCATTGATGATAGTGTCAACATCAATGTTTTCCAACATATTTTTCTCGATACATAACATAGCTAGCTCATTCAATCTTTCTTGTGACATTGTTGACCTCAAGTAATTTTTCAATAATTTCAACTTTGAAAAACTTCGTTCCGCGGATGCTACCGTCACTGACATTGTTAATAAGATTCGATAAGCAATTGAAACATTAGGATAACAATCTGCAGTTTTAGCAAACTCAAGAATTTTAAGCGCCGACATGAACTCATTTGGCAAAGTCATTTACAACACTTTCATTTCAGAAAAAAAAAAGTCATATGCATCAACATCTGACAAATTATTATGAGAAAAAATAATCTTAAAATTATCACAACATTCTCTTAATTTATTATCATCCAATGACTTCAACCTTGTAGAATCAACTAAAATTCCAAAACAATTTTAAAATTTTTTTAATTGTTCAAATCTATCTTTTTAAAGAAGCAATCGTCGTATCAACAACAACAACAACAAAAATTTAACTCTAAAAGACTCTTCTGGAGATTGTATTTCTTCATCATAATTAATCTCACCAAATTGTTTTTTTCTAAAAACATGATGCTTAGTTGAAAAGGTTGGCTCTATGTTCATATCCAGTGCAAGACTTTTGGCAATATTTATACTTGCTTCAAACCCCTCATTCCTATAATTTTCAAAATATGACATTACACCTTCCAACTCTTTTATGGTAGTATCAATACACATTGATTCAGATTGCAATTTCTTACTCACCATATTGATAGCAAATAAAATATGATACGAAATAACCATTCAAAGTAAGAAATTAAAACTTTGAAGGGCATTAGTCAAACTTTCATTTTCACTTTTTGCTTTAGCATCATTACCACAAGATTCATATAATTGTAACAAAACTAACCTTATTTTAGGAGCATGGCATTTAATAGCTTTGACACTTTTAATTTCACATTCCCATCGAGTATCAGATAAAGATTTTACAATTTTTGAAACATTATAATATAAAATTTTCACCTTTTGGTAGAACTTGCAAACAATGAATATATACATTGCGCAATTTCAAAAATAAAATAACTTTAACACAAGAATGTGTCATATCAAAAAGAGAAAGATTAAGATTGTGACAAGCACGACATATATAAAGCTCTAGGATTTATTTCAAGCAATCTCTTTTAAACACTTTGGTGTTTTCTTTTCATGTTAGAACCATTATCATATTCTTGCCCCCTCACATCATCAACATTCAACTCAAGAGACTGCAATGCATTTGCTAATTCATTAAAAAACCTCAATTCAGATGTATCGTCCACTTTCAAAAACTCTAAAAAGTATTCTTCTATTTTTATTTTGTTGCTTGTCATATTTACGCATCGCACTATTAGAGTCATTTGTTCTTGATGGCTTACCTCAGGTGTACAGTCAAGAATAACAGAGAAATACTTTACCTTATGTATTATTTTTAGAATAGAAGTTATAATACTATGAGCCAAGAGAGAGATTAATTCATTTTGAATTTTATGATCAAGATAATGATAATGAATATTTTTATTTGGATACGTTTAATATGGTCTTGCATTGGCAAATCAAATTCAGCAATCATTTCAATTAACTCAAAAAAATTTCATTACTTTCAGCGTAAAGTTTCTCACTAGATCCTCGAAAAGTTAAATTATTTTTAGCAAGATATTTTACAACACTTGTTATTCTTATTAAAACTTGTCTCCAATGTTCTTTCTCCTTTGAAATTCTTAATTGCAAATCTTTATCAAGTATTTGATTAGTTTTTAATCTCACTCTTAATTTACTTTAAACATTCATGTTAGTCATATGCTCAATGTTATTTTCATGTTGTTTGAGTCTTTCACTATAATGCTTCCAATTATTACATCCATCATTTGCTAAACAAGTTTTGTTGTTTTGGTTTGTAAATAATTTACAACAAAAATAATAAACTTTATCCACATGTTTAAAATAGACCAACCATTTTTTATCGTTAATTTCTCCATTACTTAACTTTCTATAAAAATAGGCATTACGAAAAATGCCTAGAATTATTAGCTAAGGAAAATTTCAAATTCAATTCTCTTATAGGTCCCTTTTCAACTAAAATATCTTTAGACTTATTTTCAAGATTACCCCAATTTTAAGGATCATAAATGTCCAAAGGAGGAATTAAGTGTTGATCAATTGCAAAATCTTCAACATTAAACTCATTTTTGTGCTTGATTATGGTCATTTAAATTAGAAGCATCATCATCTATATGATTTAGAACATTATCATGATCATTTGCATCACTAGCACCCACATTAGTATGATTTGGAGAACTATTTAGATCATTTAAATTTTCATTAGAAGGCTCTCCTATTCTATTTTTAAAGAATCTATCAAGTGCTCCCTTTTTTTATTCTATTAACTCATCTCTTTGTTTTCTTTTTTTTTTCTTTTTCACTACCAGACAAATGTTTTTAGGCGACATTATGTGACAATGCAATTAATATAGAAAAGAACAATAGCACCTGTAAAAATAGAAAGATCCTCGGTTGAAGTATTTATATATCAAATCTGCAACATCGCAATAACTGAACTCTAAAACAATAGCACTTGTAAACACATGAAAAAAAATAATAGGGATTTAAATTATTACATCTTAAAAAATTTATTACCAAAATAAATAAGTTAGCAGTTTCAATGCAATTTTTAATACAAATTTACACTTTATTTATTTATTTTTGAAGCAAAGCTGGCACATGCAGTGCATTTGATAGAAATTTAACATTCCTACACATTTCCTGAGAAATAAATAACAAAATACCATCTTTAAGATTCTTTTATTTACTATTTTATTCTCAACTTCACCAAAATTCTCACTCAAAACATTCTTATAATTTCCAAGTTGAGACAATTAAAAGCCCCTATAAAATCATTGTAATGTCAGTTTTTGAAACTTCATTGCCTAATTATTTTACTTAAAGAAATATTTTATTTACTCAATATTTCACCTATCAATCGAAATACGATTTTATTACTTCAAAACTTGTTAGCAAAAACTATCATTTAAACGAAATAAGATTTTATTTGGAACCATGTTGTATAATATGTCAGGAAAAATACACAGATTGACATTCAACAAAAAATTATTGTTTGCAAAGATGAATTACATGACAAATTAATAATCAACAGCATGAGAAATTATGCAAAGAAAGGCAAAGAAAATAATAATCAACAGCGCTCAATATTTTACAAGATTTTATTTATAAAGATGAAGCAAAAAAGGTAATACAACAAAAAATTATGCACTGAATTGCATAAAAAATTATGCAAAGATGAAGCAAAGAAAGGCATTCAAAATCAAACTACTTTAGAATTTAAAGTAGTAATCAACGGCAATACAACAAAAATTATTAAAAATAAGGCAGCCGGGATGAGTTTGTTAAAAAAGAAAATTAATAAAAAATTAACTCCAATAAAAAAAATCTCAACAAGAATTTTACCTTCAAAGTTATGTTTGAATCTGAAATTAAATTGAATTGGAGTTGGACCAAAGAATGAAGACAGAGAATCTACGTATTCATATCCAAATTTTATTAAACAAATATAAAAGAATAATCTTACTTAGAATTTGAAAATATATATTTTTTTTATCATCAACTGTATGAATTTATTAAGAATAAAAATCATACAGCTCGACGCAGCCCTTACGCCTCGTTAAAAACCTCCCTAAGCCTAATGGAGGAAAAGAGTACGTAAGTGCTCGTCTTGAAAAGAAAAGCCTAAATACAAGCTAAGAATAAACAACTCCTATCCACTCCCTCCTTGGCGAGAACATCGGCAAAACCATTTGTTTCCCTCGGTGTGTATTGAAAATGAATCTCCGATATGGTTTGGCACGCCTGATCAATCGAAGCAAATGAGTCCCATAATCTCCACAGACGTTTTGCCAAACCCGTTACCCAACTCAATGCAACTTGGGAATCAGATTCAATCACCACGCACCTCTCGCGCCACACCCCTTCCGCCACCACCTTCACTGCAAGTTCGATAGCCTTTACTTTCGCCACGTTAGAGTCCAAACAGCCCACAGGCCCGGAAAATATTGCCAAAATGCGGCTGTCCGCATCGCGCATAACTCCCTCGATTCCCGCTGGTCCAGGCTTGCCCCGCGTCGAGCCATCGACGTTGAATTTCAATGTTCCCACAACAGGTGGCTGCCATACCAACCCAGCTCGCACCTTCTTTAGACATCGGCTAACCACACATGTCGATGGGCACGACCACCAAACTTATTCGGGCATAAAGTCGCCATCGGCATCCACTTTTATCCAATAGAAAGATCTAAGTTTCACAAGGAAGCACACTTCCGCTACCGTCGATCGTTTGCCTTTAAAAATGTACTCATTCCGGGCGAGCCATAGCGACCAAAGCATAGCACTCACACTAGCCACCCACCACTTTAGTTGACAACCATGAAAAGAGCTATGGAAATTCATGACGAAGAAATCTGAAAAACATGCTGGTAATGGTAATGCAATACCCCACCAATCTCGCAGCCAGTCCCAAATTTGTTGAATGCATGGACAATCATAAAATAAATGGGCAATCGACTCCTCCACCCTTACACACCACGGACACAACCCTTGTCCTTCCGCCAAAGGAACTCCCCTTATACGCAAAAAATTAGCAGTCGGTAACCTTTTCAACCAAATGAACCATAGGAAAGCTTGTACCTTTGGTGGAACGAGAACTTTCCAAGCTAAACAACCTCCGAAATCACCATCTCCCACCCTCTCTAATAGCAGCGCCTTAGTCATAGCTTGCACTGAAAATTCCCCATGTTCATCCGGAGTCCAAAACAGCGTATCCATACAATCAACTCGCAAGCGAACACCACGCACCATATCACACAGAGAACGCAATTGTTCCTGTTCGAAACTCCATAGATTCCACCGGAAAAATCCAACCCAATTATCATGATTGAAATGACCATCTGTTGTATAATCATGTACCCAAGCTAATTTATTCAACGCCAAGGTAAATAAGCGTGGAAACACCTCCTTTAACGGCTGTTGCATCGCCCAAACATCAAACCAAAATAGAACAATCTGTCCACTGCCGATTTTCCACTGAAAATTACCTCCCCCCACATGTGAATCAACAACCGGACAGCAAGCATTTGCTACTATTTGACGCTAAACCACCGACATAGAAGATATATTTTCCGTTTTAAATCTCCACCATTGAACATTATCCCCATATTTGGCTGTTATTAGACGACGCCAAAGCGAATCGCGGTCACGCGCATATCGCCAAACCCATTTGGACAGCAGCGCCATGTTCTTCACTCTCAAGTCCGCCACCCCCAAACCCCCTAGATGTCGAGGTCGATAAACAATGTCCCATCCTACCCTACTCATTCGTCTCTCTAGATTGACGCCACCCCAAAGAAACGCTCTACGTATCTTATCCAGTTTCTCAACTACCCCTTTAGGCACAACAAATAAGCTTAAGTAGAAAATAGGGAGTGACGAAAGTACCGAATTGACAAGAGTCACCCTAGCAGCAAATGATAGAGAAGTGCGCTTCCACCCTGCTAGCTTGCGTCTGAAGCTTGCTACAATCGGATCCCACACTGAAAGACGCCTCGGATCAGCTCCCAACGGAAATCCTAGATAAACAAATGGTAATTCCCCCAACCTACAACCCAGAATAGAAGCTACCGATGCACTCAACTCCTCTGCCACACCGATCGCATACAAAGAGCTCTTTGCAAAATTTATTTGTAACCCGGAGCATAACTGAAAACAGTGAAGTATCCGCTTAACATTACGTGCATATTCGACATTAGCATCAATAAACAGTATCGTATCATCGGCAAACTGGAGGTGAGTAAGCCTTATGTTTGAAACCACCTCCACCCCTCTAATCAGCCCTCCCGTTTCCGCGTTGATCAACATCAAATGCAAAGCTTCCGCGACTATCACAAACAGTAACGGTGACAAGGGACAACCTTGTCGCAATCCATGACCCATCTTGAATTCGTTCGTCGCACTTCCATTCAGTAGAACAGATAAGCGTGCTGAATTGATACAAACCTGTATCCAATGACGCCATGTTGCGCAGAAGCCCATCTTTACGAGTACAGAATCCAAAAACGACCAGCTCACGCAATCATATGCTTTGGCGAAATCTAGCTTTAAAATGAAACCCCCCACTCCATTACATCGAAGAGAATGAATTACCTCCGTTGCTAACAAGACACCATCTACCAATTGGCGGCCTTTAATGAAAGCCGATTGAGTGTCGCTGATTAGAGAATTTAGAACTGATTGTAACCGAGTCGCGAGGCACTTGGCTAGTAGTTTGTACATTGAATTTACCAATCCAATCGGTCGATATTCACCTAGCACTCGCGGTGTCGCCACCTTAGGTAAAAGCACAATAAAAGTACAGTTCGCTCCCTTTGGCAATGTTCCTCGCTCATGAAATTGAGTGAAGAAATTCAGCATGTCATCTTTCACCACCTCCCAACTTTTCTTGTAAAATTCGAGAGTAAAGCCATCCAGACCCGGAGCTTTTGAGCCATCACAATTCCACAAAGTTCGCTTTATTTCATCAATTGTAAAAGGTGATGTCAACCTAACGCTTGCCTCTGCTTGTATTCGACGGAATTGACCATCAAACTCCCATATTCCACTGCGATCATCACTAGCAAAATGAGCAGAAAGTGCCTTAACAACAAAGGCACGTAATGCGGCTGGTGCTGTAACCCATCTCCCATTAATCGACAACCCAGGTATAAAATTCCTAACGGTCCGTAGCTTCGCCGTTCTATGAAAAATGTTGTGTTCCGATCGCCTAGCCGTAACCAAGTTGCCCGAGATTTTTGGCGCCACATTGCTTCTTTGTTGCGCATCGCTTTCCACAGTGCTTGCATCCATTGTCGTCGTTCACATTCTATCCCATTATTACACTCGTCCGTTATCAACAAGTCATCCGCCTTTTCTATTTGCTGCTGTAGCTTCTCAATTTTCAAGTTCACGTCACCAAATATGTCTTTGTTCCAACGTTTCAAGAACGACTTCAAATGCCTCAGCTTCACCATGATATTATCTTTTCCCAAACCAATTGTAGTCAAACGACACCACTCCCTAGCTAAGTCCAGCACGTTAGATTTTCCCTCTAACCAGCAATTGAAGAAGCGAAAAGGTCTTGGACCCCAATCACAATCGTCACAAGCCAATATCAACGGTGTGTGATCAGACACTCTTCTCGACAGAGCCACTTGCTGTATGCTATTAAAATTATCAAACCATGTTGCTGAAATTAAAAACCTGTCTATCCGGCTGCATCTATTACCAGGACCAAACCACGTAAACCGTTTACCAGACATCGGTAAATCCATCAAGCCGGCATTGTTGACAAAATTCGCAAAATTTTCCATTTCAGCCTCTCTATCCGATACCCCAATCCTGTCCGAATTTTTCAGTATAGCGTTGAAATCTCCTGCCACGCACCAAGGCCCCTGAAACGTGCACATACTAGCCAACACATTGTCCCATAAAACAGATTGACTCGTTACATCACAAGGTGCATATATCGCTACAATACCGCATACTAGTTCTTCAACATTCCATTTTCCCAATAGCAAAATATAGTGGCGATCAACATGAAATGACTCTAAAATAAATCTCGTACCTTCCCATATGGCCAATATACCTCCGGATGCACCAACCGAAGGTGAGAACGCCAATTCGAAATTATCCGAGTACCACATATTAGCTCCCAACAATGCAGGAATCTCCTCCAACTTAGTCTCCTGTAATAGCACCATGTCGCAATGATTTTTCCGAATGACCTCGTGAACATATCGCCTTTTCGCACTCCCGCCCAAACCCCTTACGTTCCACGTTAGTAATTTCATGAGTCAAAAACCCCGGCACTCCCCGGCGATAACCCGCAAAATGTCGTTAATGATGTCTTCTTCTCTTCCGATCGATTTCACTCCAATCAACGCTCCAATTTCACTGTTTCTGCCACTTCGTTTGTAATTTGTTGCTGCCCAACGGGAAGCTCACAATTCTCATGCCCCTGCTCAATCACGTCCGTCGTTGAGGCCTTCTTCCCCGACCCTCGACCACGGCTAGATAGAGAGTTGCCTGAGATTCCAGTAACCTTGCCTCCTACCACCCGTCGAACTTTGCAATATGAGTTCCCCACACGAATCACTTTTGTTTTACCCAATCCCTGTGCTGCTGTGTTGTTTTCATAAGTGATAATTTTGGAATTTGCACTGTCACCCACTATCGCAACCTCCCTGTTTTCCTTAGAGTTTGAATCTGAATTCACCACTCCAGCTATAGCAGGAATCTCCATTAGAGTCCTATTGTGAATCATCCTCTCACTTTCCAAATTGTCGGAGCTGATCGGTGTGATCAGTTGTTGCGCCGGCAATGTTTCTGCCGTTGCAGTAACCGGCGTATGCTCCAAATTCAATTCACCTTGATGATCTGTTGAATCAATCCCCCCAATCAGATTTGATTTGTCCACCACTGTCGTGTTTTCCTCCACCCCTCTAATCTGAACCTTCGACGGACGGCTAGTGCTGCTTCCTTCATTGGGCTGTTTCGATTGTGATACGTTACCCTCGTAACAGCCGCATTCGATCGTAGGACCTTGTCCATCGGATTCAAACACCCTCACCATATACTCTGCGGCTGCTAATTTCACGTTGATGGTTTCCTCAATGAGATCCATCGTTGTCGTTTCCACCAGAATACGACCTCAATCAAAAGATGAGGGGGTTTCCGTATCGTCGTCCATGCATATGAAGGACCCCCATAAGCTTGCTATGTTCGCAAATGTCTTCTTGTGCCACAAGTGGATCAGTAATCCTACCACGGACAACCAAACTCGACGAGAATCAGTTGTAATTGATGGCGTCCATTCAATCACCTTGGAGAAACAATCTCTGATACAGTCCATCTTTATTACTTCCTCGCGGATTTTCGCCGATGTGCACATTAACAGGATCATTGACCCCGATAGTCTCATGATCGAGAATCCCTCCTTCTTTTCCACTTCCAATCGATCCGCAAGAGTTTTCAAATTCCAAGGCTTAATACTCCATCCGATCGCACACCATTGGAGAATTGCCCATTTATCCTCGTCTAATACCCCTTCAATCACCCGTCGATTTGATCCACTTTCACAATCCCCTTGTATCGATGATTTCACTGTTTTTGAGCCCGATGTCTTATCGTTCATCGGCTGCTGAGACTCCTTCCTTTTCAAAGTGTTCTTCAAATTGTTTATGCCCTTCCACGCCAACGCCACTCGCAACCTAGCCCCATAAATCCACTTTCCGTGCAGCCGTTCAATCGCTCTATCCGCATCCTCCTTTGATGCCATTCGAACAAAGCCAAAACGTGCCCCGTCTCTAGCCCTCTTTCTTGGTATAAACGCATCTCGCACAACCCCATGGCAATCAAAGACTTGCCATAAACCCTTCCAGTGCAATGTCTCCGAAATTCCTCCCACATATATGGTCCAAACCTGTTGTGATTTGTCGAATGCCGGTTGTGGGTTGGACGGAAATTGATCACCGCTGCCTTGTTCCTTGTTTAGCCGTCGCCAAATACTCCCGTCCGTCATTCTCTTAAAAATTCCAATGGCTTTTGCTACTATTCTCCTAATTGGGTTATATTTGAAAATATATATAAAAATAAGAAGAAGAAAATATTGAAAACGTGATCTTACCTAAAATTTTAAGAACAAACTTTAATAGGATTCAAGCATCACAACCGATGATAGGCAATTATGATTGTGTTTGTGAGAAATTAAATTTTCAGATGAATTGTAAAATATGAAAGAGAAGAGATTGAGAAATTGGAAATTAGGTTTGATGAATTGATGGGAAATTAGGAGATTAGAAATTGGGTATTAAAAGAGAAAAAATAACGTTTAGAAAATTTTCCGTTGATATGGGAAATTAGGAAATAAGTTTGATGAATTGATGGTGAAAATATACGATTAATAAGCCCGAAGTATTGCTCGAACATACATATCGAAGCTTGATCGGCCAGCCTGATTTGCAAAGAACTCCCTTTCTGCGGAAAGCGAGTTCCTCGCGATAAATTCAGTCGCCTCTTCAAATTCTCAGGGAACTCGTGTTTCGTAGATTTAGGGGTGTTTTTTTTTAAATAAATGTCTGTGGGGTTATTTTTCTAAATATTTATTTAAAAAAGTTTTTGGTGTAATATTGCCTATAAAGTCTTTTGATAATGCTAAAATCAAACTATTTTATATTTTTAGCATGAAACGACAATGACAAGTGGCTTAAATGTCAGCATGTTGTTTCTTAAGATAAGTGAGAAACTGAAGTAGGCATTCATTCGATAAATTTCATGGGAAATGTTTTGGAAATAGTGAAAGGGTAAATATGCAATTGCGTACAGATTGAGGAATTTTTAACTTAAATAGTAGTCTCTTTTACATATTGTATACATTTTTTTTCTGTAACACTACTTTCTTAAATAATAAACAATATTATATATATATATATATATGGATTAGGATATACTTACACAGTGTAAAACTCTTTAAGTTTTATACGTTTTTTGAATCATTGGATGGGCGAAATTGATGGCTGAGATTAACTCCTTACTTTTTTTACTTTTTTTTCCTAAGTGATAATATTCACATATTCTACTGTTAATCTCAACTATCCGTTTCACCAATTCAATGATTCAAAAAATATGTAAAATTTAACTCATGGAAAAGAATGGAAGTTGGCATATCCTCCACTACAATTGCTCTGCCCAAAGCAAAGCCGGAGAACAGGACATTACGCGTATAATGCTCTGAACGCAGCTCTGGGTGAGTCTAAGATGCAACGCCAAGTTAAAGTAAAAAAATCAAACTTAAAATGTTAGAAAACAAGCAATTTAAAATATTACTCCACAATAGGAATGTTATATTTTTATAACATTTTATATTATATATTTTTACACAAATTTTAAAAATTATTATAAAATTATTAACTTAAAATGTTATACTTTTTCAGGTTGTGAGGTAGAATTTAAATTATGTGCTTTTTAATATTTTGTTATTGAATTATTTTTTAGCCTTAAATTAAACCGGTATACTAGACTCATCCATAAAATTTTTGCAGATTTCAATTACTCACCAATGTAAATAAATGCTGTGCGGTTCTACAAATGAGAGAGTGGAAAAAGAGCTTCATGTAATTACGTTCTGCCTTGATATTTGTGGTATGCATGAGAAAAGCATAAATCCAACAAACGCTGTAACTTTTTTATTCAATACATGTGATATGACTGAAAAATATTATATGGCTGATCACGTTATCTCTAGTTTTAGTCAATAAAGTCTATTTATGTTATTTTTATTTAGGTAAATCTTTAATTTTTTCTTACATGTAAAAAAAATAAAAAATTATTTGAAAGCTTTTTTTGACATAAATTAATTTTATTAATTAAGATCACGAATGACATTATAAGCCGGGTCTATAAATAATTTTTCGATACGAAGATTACAAGAAAAATTAGCAAACGATGTTGTCAGTGCAAAATCTAGCAAAACCCAAGTTCCTTTGAAGACATGACATGATGATGCATGTAGTTGGGGAGTGTTATTCATGCCTTAAAATAGCCCAATATGGACACAAGAAAAAGAGAAAAACTAATGGATTTTGGGCTTCAATGGATACATAATAATAATCTAAATCTTTGTTTCCTTTGAACGCTGAACATGCACAAAGTTTATCCAAACTGATGTCAGAATAATGTTGTTTATGGTAGGTTAACCGTACCATTTAGCATAAACAGTTAGTTAATTTATTATAACGGTTATTAAATTATAATTTAATTATTAAGAAATAGTTAATTATTAAATTTTTAAACCGTTAATCGCTATTTAACGGTTCGGTTACATGTTAACATGTAATTTATTATAATTTTTTTAAATATTCGCTAATTCTTTTGAAAATAATGAAATTATCTTTTCGATAAATATTGTATTAAATTTTTTAAAATATATTTAAATAAAAAAAAATTAATCACAAACTTTATTTTATATCTAAAGAGTTTTATATCAATTAACCATTAACTATTATTTTTAACGGTTGATTAACCGAAACTGTTTAAGCTTTAACAATAAATTAATTAATCGATAAAATTTTAACAATTATACTAATTAACGATTACGATTAATGGTTACCGTTTATTTTTACACAGCCCTATGCCAGAGATGCACAATAACATCGTCTTCATGCATTTCCCCTTGCATAACCGACATGGAATACAATAATATTTCGGTCCAAAAACATTAGATCTAAATCCCTCCACCCCTTAAAGCATCCATTTCCCACCAAAACCAACCAACCAACCCCTTTATTGTCTTTTCCTCATATGTCATGTTCACATTTATAGAACCGAGTAAACATAATTTTATGTTAAGGGTGAACTTCTAAAATTTTAAGGGCGAATTTATAAAATTTTAAGAAATAAATATATATTGCAATAAAAATACAAAAAAAAATATTTTTTAAATCATTTATAAATTTTAAATTTATAAAGGACGACTACCTCCTCCTGCTCCCTCTTTTCCATCCTTATTCACATTTGAAAACTCTGGATTCGGAGCTTTCTACACCAATTTCCTCATTTATAGTCTCGCCACCCCAAATTTCATTGCTTGCATGCGCCTCTATATGCCCATTTTTTAATAAATCAAAGGAATTTGTCAACCAAATTTTAGTTTGGTTCACATTTTTTTTAATTTTATAGTGATTATAAATATTTTACGTATTATATGAAAAATACTATTTAATTCAAGGAAATTTATCATTCTTATGTAAATGATGGGGATAATAAATCCCGGTAATATTTTGGGAACTAAAATATGATTAAGTTTACCCTTTTATGTCCAAATGAGAGAAAATGAAAACACCAAGTTCTCAGAGCTCAAATTAGAAGTCCGAATACTAAATTTAAATCTTATTATCAAATTAGGGACGAGCTGGGCATTATATTTATATAAGTCCTGGGATTCTAAGTTCCTCTTAGTATACTTTCTGTTCAAAAAAAAAATATGATTCTCAAAATATTTAAATTCCACAACTTAGTTATCGTATGATTTGAATTTCTTCTAGATATTCAATTAGAGGTATCGTGACGTATTGAGATATCACTTTTATGATTAGATTTCTACATAATTAGGCACAAAGATCTTGTCACAGATAGACTTCTAATAAAATATTTTTAATTAATTGAATTTTCAAATGATTTCCAATAAAAAATAAATTGTATTTTAATTTTAGAAGTAGTACCTTATAATTACTTTAGTATCTGAAAAAATATCCTTTAATTTGACTTTGAAATTTTTGATCTTGATAAGAATGTATTATGTGACTCATAATATATACTAGATCAAAATTTTAAGAAAAATCATTAAAAAATTTAAGAAAAATATTTGAAAAAAAAAAGTTATTGACTCTGTTTGGCAATTAGCGGATAGCTGATAACGGTGGCGGATTGCATTAGCTGATAGCTGATTGCATTAGCTGATTTGACTAGCGGATTGTATTAGCTGATTGTATAAAAGTGTTTGATAAAATTAACTGATAGCTGTTAGATTATTTAAACAAACAAAATGACATATAATGACATAATTATATCCAATACTTGTTTGAATAGTTTATTAGTTACCAATATTTTGTATCTAATTATTATTAATTAGATTTATAAAACTATTTTTAATATAACTTTTCTAAACATATTCAAATAATTTATATATTAATTTATTATTTATATAATTATTTTAATATAATCTAATTAATTAATTAATTTAAATACACATATAAATATGTGATAATAAAAAAGTAAATAGGATGGACCTATAAATAGGATGAGAAAATATTTAATTTAGGTTGTTTTGAGATTTTTGGTAACTGGTAAGGGTAAAAGAGTCTTTACAATTCTAATATCAAACATCTAATCTCAAAAAGCTCTTATTATGAGTTTTTCAAAATTAGCGGTTTCACCCAAATCCACTCTTTTAATCCGTTGTTTACCAAACAACAATATTAACGGATTTGATTGGTCAAACCTCTAATTATGCATCAAACCTCTAATTTTTGCTCAAATCCCTCCTTACCAATAATATTTTCAAATTCCAGAGCAATAATAAAATATGATTTTAAAAACTAAAATACCATTTCATTATAGGAAAAAAGATTTAATGTCCTAGTTGACCAAGGCAAACATATATAACTAGAAATTAATGTTCGTTTTATGTATTCATATTTTAGATTTAAAAGTTTAATAAATTTTTGATCCATTTAATATTGTTCGTAACTTTGTTTAGACTTACAAATAAGACCAAATATAGAAAAAAATGAAATTTCCATGAATATATACCCAATTATCCTGTGACAAAGAACATGAGAACTTATCTTACATTGAAAAAAGAAAAAGAAAAAAAAAGAAGGTAGATGGATAAAATGGATTTTTGTATGAAAAAGAAAAAACAAAAGAAAAGATAGAATGTGTCAGAGGGAGGGGTGCAATGAACATTGCCGTTTCGAAAATACCCTAAATACGTACCCTTCTCCAATAATCAAAGCCCTTGTGTGGGGATGTTGGGACCTTAGTGGGATATCTCACATGGCTCTACTTCATGAAATTGGGTTTGACCATTTCCTTTCCTTTCCTTTTCTTTTTTTTAAACATATTTCTTCTAAATGTCTGATATGGAATTGATTGTGAGGCATGACCCTTTAGACACAAACACTAAAACTAGTCGACCCTGCCTCGGGAGGCAACCTACCTCCCACGTTCACTTCCTTTAATATTATACAGACCAAACAAAACTGGAAATAAAAACTAATATTGTGAAATATGTTAAAGTTTGCATACCATTATACCATCTTATGCTCTCTTTATCCAATATGAGATCTAAAATAATTCTTGTTCGGGTTAAGGTGATATATAAATAAAGGATGGAAATTTTTTGTCATTTTTGGTGTCCCTATTTACGTCCTCACGCTCAAAAATTAGGTTTAGTATTTAGGGTTTAAGGTTAGGGTTTAATGAATTTGTGGTAGAGCGTATTTTTTAGGGTATATGGTATAGGGTTTAGGATTTAAAATTTAGGGTTGGACTTGGAATTTAATTGTGTAGTGTTTTTTTAGTGTTGGGACATAAATAAGGGCACCGAGAAGGGACATATGATTTTTATCCTTAAATAAAGCCTTCAAATAATTTCAGGATTCAACTTTGGTTCGAATGCATGAAAATAGATTCACGGCTACTTCTTTCAACCAGTTAGTGAAGACAAAAATTTTCTGCCCTTTTCGGTGTTCTTAAAATGTTTCAAGACTAAAAAATTAAATTATATATTCTAACTTTAATTTTTAAAATTTAAACCATAAACCGTAAAAAAATACACCATGCCATAATTCCCTAAACTCTAGCCCTAAACCCTAACATTAAACTTTAATCATAAATCATAAAACTAAATTTTTAATGTGCGACATAAATAAGAACAATAAAAGGAGATTGTTTAGTGAAATATATTATAACAATGTATATAAACAACACGTAGATACAATATATATATGCAACTTATACTCTCGCAGTTTGCTACAGAGAGGGTTGAGACGAAATATAAATATTAAAAAGTAAGAGAAAATTTATAATTAATTTAAATTTTTAGGAAAAAATAAATGAATAAAAGATTAAAAAAGTTTGGTGCGTGGAGGACAAGAGCTCCTCCTAAGATACACATGAATTCGTCCCAATTTTCTACAAAATTTGATTTTAGGACAGACCCATGGTTTGCAAATTTTTTAGATAACTTTAGAGAGAGCAAGAACAGAAACATTTTGTAAGGGGATATTACAAAGATTAAAAGAACCGCGAACTGAAAAAACCAGACGTGCTATCTGTCAATATTTTGATGGTAAAAACAAATTTAACTTCAATCAATCCAACGGCAACTAAAGCATTCAAATCCAAGAAAATGAATACTGACATGGACCATGCCGACTATTCACAATATGGTGATATAATACAAGTATACAAGCGGTGAGCTATGTACGGTAACCCTCAAAATGAAAAAGGAATTTTCATGCATGGAAGAGGCAAATATTTAGAATTAAGTCGCATGCACGGGGAAATTCTTGAAGTTACAATCATGTTTTGCTCAATGGTTGGATGGGTGTAACAATAGTAGAGATATATGTGGAGAATAATAATATTAAGAAGTTTAATCCTAGATAATGAAAGCATACGATTGAATTCTTTGTGGCACCAAGAACAAGCGAAGTCCACACTTTACAAAGTAATCCGAAAACATAACAAAGATATTGCCCATTATTACACAAATCAACTAATTAAATGTTCTAAATTCCATTCCTTATCTAAGCATCTGCATGTTGCCCACAACTTGATGATGATGATGAGGTGGCTGACAAGCTTTCGCCAATGAGGAGTAACCCACACTAGCCATTGCTGCACTCGGAAACCCTATCCCCATTGGCCTATTCACAGCAGCTTGTTCCAGAGATTGCACCTGTTTCTTCAAGAACTTAACATAATGAATGGCTTCGTCCAACATCGAAGCAGTATCCATCTTAGTGCCTCCCGGAACGAGTCTTTGCAGAATCCTTATCCGTTCACTTATCCGTTCCCTTCTATGCCTGGCTGCCACACTCTGTGGATCCTTTGAGATCTTGACGTTCCTTCTCTTCGGTGGCTTAATGGACTCCGGGTCTATATGAATCGGCTGCATTGCCGCCATACGGAAGATCATCTCCCTCATTTCTGACATGGAGTTCTTCTTATCTGCCGAACAAGGATATGAGTTTGAGTTGTTGAAAAGAGATGGGTACTTGGGTTGAAGACGTGGAGCCATGGATTCTTGAGGTGGGACACTGCCAATGAACGATAAAGTGGAAGGTGGCAAGGGCATGAATGTGTTGAGTGAAGAAGGGTCATTAATGGGGTTAGGGTAAATGGGTGGTGTAGGTAAGATTGAAGTTCCATTGGAGAAGTTTATATGAGAGGTCTTGAAAGGAGGCGACTCACAGAATTCAGGAAGCTTCTCCATTTGCATCATCATTGTCATCATGTCCATGTGATCTTCTGTTGAGGATTTGATCATGTCAACATCCATTGAATCTTCACTCAAACTTGCTATTTTCTACACTTTGCCCTTGAAAAGAAGCACTGTTCGAGAGGAAAGAGAGATGGGGAAGTTGAATTCTGAAAGACTGAAATGGCAGAGGGATGGGTGAGGAGCTGAGCTGACAGAAGAAGATGAAGATATATAGCTTTGATAGAATTAGGGTTTTTTTTATAAAAAAAAAAAAATCAAAGATGTGCAGAGCTGAAGATAAGGGAGAGAGATGAAAAAGTGTATTTAAAAAGTACCACCAATATCTAGCAGAGAAGTTGAAAGGGCTTTATATAGCAACTTGTGACCAATATATATATATTTAAATTCATGCAAAACTTTGTTCCAAAAACATAAAGGAAAGTCCCCTCCCCAAAAACTCATTTATGATTGAAAATGTGTAATCTCTGGACTCTGATAGTGACCGCCCATCATGTGGGGCTAACTCTATATTCACTCATCCTATCAACTCTCCGATCCAGTAAATTGTAGGCCCACAATTTAGATGGCTTGGATTTAAGGATTTTGCTGAAAGAAGGTGCATGAACCATTTTGTTTTTTTTTTTTGGTAAAATACACTAATGGTCACTATATTTTGGTAAAAAAAATAAAATGGTAAATAAACTTTCAAAAATTACTTAATGACAATTAAACTTTATATTTTATAACAAAATAGTAACTTGACATTAAATCTCGTTAGGTGTCTGTAATAAAATTTGGTATAATAACACATTTAGTCATTCATATTTATACATTCAACCAATTTAGTCTTAATTTGAAATAATTCACTAAATTTAGCCCTCGTTATTTACGCATTCTTTCAATTGAGTCCTTAAAGCAAAATTCTAAAGTATGGTAACATGATAAATAATTACAATTAAATTTTTATAGGAACTCGAAAACTCGACTCGAATCGAAAAAATTTCGAATAAAGTTTGAGCTGTAAAATATGACGTGTCAACTCGAATAACTCGAAATTTTTTGACTCGACTCGATCGAACGCTCACCTCTATCTTAAATATGACGCGTCAACTCGAATAACTCAAAATATTCGAATATTTTAAATTATTTTTTCTTATTAAATCAAATATTTTTTAAATATAATATTTAATATTTTCATATTTAAATCACATCGAATATTTAATAATTACTTTAAACATTTGATTTAAAAGAAAAAATTGATTAACAATATTCGAATATTTAATTAAATTTTTATAGGAACTCGAAAACTCGACTCGAATCAAAAAATTTCAAATAAAGTTAGAGTTGTAAAATATGACGCGTTAACTTGAATAACTCAAAATATTCGAATATTTTAAATCATTTTTTCTTTTAAATCACATCGAATATTTAATAACTACTTTAAATATTTGATTTAATTTAAAAATATTCGATTTACAAGAAAAAAATTTATTTAAAATATTTGAATATTTAAAGTAGTTATTAAATATTTAAAAGAAAAATATTTAAAGTAGTTCTTAAATATTCGATGTGATTTAAATATGAAAATATTAAATATTCTATTTTAAAAATATTCGATTTAAAAGAAAAAATGATTTAAAATATTTGAATATTTCAAGTTATTCGAGTTGACGCGTCATATCTTAAGATAGAATGTAACGCCCGGGTTTAGGGGTTAGGCAAAAATAATATTTTAATATTATTTGGGCTCGGTTTTATAAATTACGTAATAGCTCGGGTTTTGTTTTCAAAATTAATTTATTTAATGATTGACTATGTTTTGCAATTTAATCCCAAATAGCCATGGATTGTGTGCCCTTGTGAATACCCCATTTCATTAAGGGCAAAAAGGTCCTTGTGCCTTTAAATCAAAACAAAACAAAAACACCCAACTCATCTACTATTCATTCTCTTCTTCACCAACGGGAAAACACAAGCTCCCTACCCAATCTACTATTCCATCTTATTCCTCATCCATTTCAACTCCCAATTGAAAGAATCAAGTTTGGGCATCGGTGAAGCATCGGAAGTAAATTCGGGAATTTGAAGACGGTTGCTCGCTTGGTCTTTGAGCTTGGAAGCTTAGGTGAGTGGTTAAATGTTTTAAATGGATTTAGAATGGTTGGTTCGAGTATATGGACTAGGTTGGGCTTGGTAGACCCACCTAGAGTTAGGATTAGGGTGGTAGCCTAATCCTAAGCTTGATCTAGAGCCTTTGGATGAACTCAATTATGTGGTTGTGTATGTCTCGTATGAAATGTGATATGAATGTTTATGTATATTGTATTATACATGTGAAATGAGATATGACTTATGATGCTTGAGACATGCATGATGATGGTTGTTGGTGAGTGCGTGCTAAGCACGGAATCGATTGAAATGAGTAATGTGAAATGAGTAAATGTTGACACTAGTATACTTGAATACAAATGATCGATCATTAGGATGTTAGTGTGTACACATGAGTCAAAAGTCGCGCGTGGCCTTGGTGGCGTTGAGTCACCAAGGAGGAGTACTGGTTCGCCCGGAATTGTATTTAAATGTAGTCGATGATGAGTGGAATCCCATCGACGGGGCGTGAGGATGAGTGGAATCCCCTCCGCGAGACCGGTGATGAGTGAAATCCCACCGTGAGGTAATGTGGTTGTTGGATGTGAGCTCCAACATGTCTATCCGCGTATTCGGGTCATAGCTAGGTGTCAATGTTGTTTGATATGTGTATCAACGTATGGAGGTTTATAATCTTTGATGGAATGCTTGAATGTGCTTACATGTATCATGGAGTTAAGCTTATGATCATGGCATTTATAATGTACATTGCTCATGCATCTTATTCTCATGACTCCTGTGGATCCTTGGTATGTTTGTAAATGCCTTGGCTAGATCGTGCTCGGACCCTGCAATGTTGAGGTTTGTTTTTAGAGCTTACCCTCACTAAGCACCATTGTTTACGCTCTCTTTGTTCAACATTGCAGATCCTTAGTTTGTGGGTTGCTCGAGCAAGTGGAGGGCCTCCAAGTGTGATTGTTAACCTTGAGTGCTTCAAGTATGGATTTTTAATGTTAGACATGTAATAGTCTGAGCAATGGGACATGTGTTGTTTTGTTGGGTAGTTGTTGGTTGTTTAGGAGCATGTATAGACTCCTTAGTATCTTGCTTTTGCACGGTTGGTGTTGCCATGTTGAATTGTAACTCATGCCTAAATTGCTTATTTTGAATGTTAGCCATATGCCTTAGAGGTTATCTATATGCTTGTATGATGTGGTATGAATGCATGGTTTGTGAAGTCCTACCTTAATGTTTAGACTTGTCTTAACCTAGTTAAAGCATGCTAGTAAGGTTGGGTTACCTTAAGTTGATTTGATATGGTGTTGTAGGGTGTTTTGGGGCACCCTTGTGCCTTAAAACAACCAAAACGAGTCTGCAGACAGGGGGCGTTTCAGAACGGGTCACCATGTTCCGATACGACTCCTTTGCAAATGACTTGCCGTTTCGAAACGGATGAGGGTCGTTTCGGAACATTTTTGCTACTGGAATTTTGAGAAATTGACGAGATAAAGGCGTTCCGAAACGGGCCTTTGATGTTTCGAAACGGTCAAATCTCGTTGACCACGAGATATTGACCGTCAAGGGCGTTTCGATACGGGTCACCCATGTTTCGAAACGGTCACCCTATGGTTGACCCTGGCCTGTTGACTAAGTCAAGGCGTTTCGGAACACCCTAAGGGCGTTTCGAAACGGCCTGCTGTAAAAGACTAAAATGAGCTGTTTAATGTCTTGGATGGTCGGTGTATGTTTCATTGTTTGTATTTTTCCGCTGCTATACTTCACATAGGATTAAATTATACCTATAGATAAGATAAAATAAAAAAGGAAATTTTCTGGGTTGTTAACTGAGGGGAAACCTTAACGGGTTTCGCTTTGATTTTCCCCGTGTGGCCCACTCGGATCGGTCATCCGACCAGACCGGGACGAGGGGGTTACACTTGTTGGTATCGGAGCCTAAGGTTACCGAGACCTTGGGCAGGTAAGTGAGGTAAGTTTAAGTTTTAAATTAAATTAAATTGCACGGTGTTTGCTTGTTTTGCAAGAATGATTGCTTGTGTGACAAGTATGTTGATTGTTTTATTTTAAAGCATGAGTGTGTGAGTCCCATTGCTACTATTACATTGGAAAAATGATTTTTAAGTGAGGAAACGTACTTGAACACTTGGAAGCCTTGCCTTGCTAACCCAGCTTGTATGTTTTGTTGTTGTGGTTGTAGTTGATATCTGTGAGAGCGATGTCTAGACCGAGAGGTAGACCGAGGGTGGTTCGTCAGGAACCACGGGTTGCGGCTCCTGTTGAGCCGGCAGTTGGTGCGGAGGCTCACCTTGAAGGGCCGGTGGCCGCGGGAGTTGGCGCTCCTCCACCACCTCCACCACCACCACCTCCTCCGCCTGGAGTTGGGGGCGAGGAAGGAGCCGGAGGAGATGGACCTCAAGGTGGCCAAGGTGGCCAAGGTCCAGCTGGAATTGACATGAATCCGCTTGTGCAAGAAATAGCGGGAGCATTCCAGGCCGCAGTTGCGGGAGCTCAGGCTGCAGCTCAGCCTAGGTGTGACGATGCCAGTCTACCTTTGGAGAGGCTCCGTAGCTTGGGGGCCGAGGAGTTTAGAGGATCTACTCCGGAGAGATCGGAGTTATGGTTGGAGAAGACAGTTCGTATCTTGGCTCAGATGGGTTGTGCGGGCGCACGTAGGTTGGGTTGTATGATCTCGTTGCTTCAGGGTGATGCCTACACCTGGTGGGTCACCATTACTACCGGGGTTCTAGAGACAGAGATTGATTGGGAGTTCTTTGAGTCTGCTTTCAGGAAGAGGTACTTGGGACCGAGGTACCTAGATGAGAAGAAGAGAGAGTTCATGGCTCTTACTCAGGGAGATGCTTCTGTGACTGATTATGAGATCCGCTTTGTTCGCTTGAGTCAGTATGCCCCAGAGTTGGTTCCTACTGAAGTGGAACGATGTAACCGATTCCGCTACGGATTGAATGAAGAGGTTAAGAGGTACACATTGGCTTCTGACTACTCAGACTTTGATGTATTGGTCGCGAGGGCCAAAGATTTGGAGCATAGTTTGGGTTCGGCCAAACGAGCTGGTGGTTCTAGTTCCGGAAAGAGGCATAACCACTTTGATGGTAGGGATGCTAAGAGGCACAGAGGTGGCGGACATCAGTTCGATCATAGACGTGGCGGTGGCCACCATGGTAGGGGCCATCAGGGCCATAGAGGAGGAGGGCGTTTGCCTGAGTGTACCCGTTGTGGGAGACAGCACACTGGTGAGTGTTGGGGTAACTTCCATGCTTGTTGGAACTGTGGTTCGAGGGACCACTTTAGGAGGGATTGTCCGTACCAGGCGGCTCAGGCACCGAACATTGCTCAGGCTCCTGCGAGAGCGAATGATTTTCAGAAAGGCCGTGGGCGCGGTCGTGGCTACTTCCAGCCTAGGGCTGATACACCTAGGGTAGATGCTCAAAGGAATCTTGCTCATGTTGTGGCTGTGTAGCCAGAAGCGGGAGGACCAGCGAGGGTCTATGCTCAGAGAGAGGCCGGGAACGACACCGATGTGATAGCAGGTAATTTTGAGTTACAGTTCATGTCTTTGCTTTCTTTGGTTGATTCAGGTTCTACGCATTCCTATATCTTGAGTGAACATGCACAGAAGTTAGATATTCCTGTTGAGATCTTAGATGTAGGTATGCATGTTACTAGTTCTTTTGGTGAGACAGTCGTGGTTAGACGTATGTATAGGAGGTGTCCACTGAAGATTCAGGGTCATGTGTTCTCAGTTGATATGATGGAACTTCCTTTCTATGGTTTTGATATTATTTTGGGTATGGACTGGTTGGTTGAGCATCGGGCTAGTGTGGACTTTGAGACGAAGAGGATTTCTTTGAAGCTCTCTAATGACTACGAGGTAGTAGTAGTAGGTGAGAACATTAAGTTCTTGTCTAATGTGGTGTCAGATTTAGAGGCTCATAGGTTGATGGGCTCTGGATGTGGGGCTTATTTAGCTTATGTTATGAATCCGGATATGAGTGAAGCTAGACCGAAAGATATCATAACAATGTGTGACTTTCCAGATGTGTTTCCTGAAGAGTTGCCGGGTTTGCCTCCTGACAGAGATGTTGAGTTTGTGATTGAGACAGTTTCAGGATCTAACCCAGTTTCGATAGCTCCGTACCGCATGTCTCCGAAAGAGTTGAAAGAATTGAAGAGTCAGTTGCAAGAATTATTAGACCGTGGTTTCATTAGGCCTAGTAGTTCTCCGTGGGGTGCTCCAGTGTTGTTTGTGAAAAAGAAAGATGGTAGCATGCGCATGTGTATTGACTATAGGCAGTTGAATCAGTTGACTGTGAAGAACAAGTATCTGTTGCCTCGTATAGATGATTTGTTTGATCAGTTGAGAGGTGCTTCAGTATTCTCGAAGATAGATTTGAGATCCGGGTACTATCAGTTGAAGGTGAAAGAGTGTGACGTTCCGAAGACAGCTTTTAGGACTAGATATGGTCACTATGAGTTTCTTGTGATGCCATTTGGGCTCACGAATGCACCAGCAGCATTCATGGACATGATGAACAGAATTTTCAGAGACTATCTAGACCGCTTTGTAGTTGTTTTCATTGATGACATACTTGTATACTCGAAGACAGAAGAAGAGCATGATGAGCACTTGAGATTTGTTTTACAGAGATTGTTGAGCAATCAGTTGTATGCGAAGCTTAGTAAATGTGAGTTCTGGATTCGAGAGGTTGTATTTCTTGGTCATGTTGTTTCGGCCGAAGGCATCCGAGTTGACCCATCAAAGATTGAGGCTATTATGGAGTGGAAGCAACCTAAGTCCGTGACCGAGATTAGGAGTTTCCTAGGATTAGCCGGTTACTTTAGGAGATTCATTGATGGTTTCTCTAGAGTAGCTGCTTCTTTGACTAAATTGTTGCAAAAAGGAGTCAAATTCGAATGGTCAGATGCAAGACAGAAGGCCTTTGAGAAATTGAAAGAAGCTTTGACAAATGCTCTAGTATTAGTGCAACCTGTTTCAGGTAAGGAGTTTGTGATTTACAGTGATGCTTCCTACGTAGGCTTAGGATGTGTTTTGATGCAAGATAGGAGAGTTGTTGCTTATGCTTCTAGACAGTTGAAGATTCATGAGAAGAACTATCCTACTCATGACATAGAGCTAGCCGCAGTTGTGTTTGCATTGAAGATTTGGCGTCACTACTTATATGGTGAGAAGTGTATAGTTTACACCGATCACAAGAGCTTGAAGTACTTGATGACACAGAAAGAGTTGAATTTGAGACAGAGAAGATGGCTAGAGTTGTTAAAAGATTATGATTTGACCATTGAGTACCATCCGGGTAAAGCAAATGTAGTAGCCGATGCTTTGAGTAGAAAAGTGGCCGTCGAGCTGAGAGCTATGTTTGCCAGATTGAGTGTGTCCGATGATGGTGGTTTGATCACCGAGTTGCAAGTGAAGCCTTCTTTGATTCAGTTGATTAGAGAGAAGCAGTTGCAAGATGCGAGCCTAGTTCCTCATGTTCAGGACATAGCCGAAGGAAGACCGACTGAGTATAGTTTCAGTGGTGAGAGCTTGTTGTGCTTTAGAGATAGAATTGTTGTGCCAGAAGATGTTGAGTTGAGACGTCAGATTTTGAGTGAAGCACATTCGAGTCCCTTTTCTATGCATCCGGGTAGTACCAAAATGTACCGAGATTTGAAGAATGATTACTTCTGGGTTGGTTTGAAGAGAGATGTAGACGAGTATGTGAGCCGTTGTATGGTTTGTCAGAGAGTGAAGGCAGAACATCAGGTTCCTTCAGGTTTGCTACAGCCTTTGAAGATTCCGGAATGGAAATGGGAGAGGATCACCATGGATTTTGTGTCGGGGTTGCCTTTGTCTCCTTCGAAGAAGAATTCAGTTTGGGTGATTGTTGATAGGTTCACTAAGTGTGCTCACTTCTTAGCAGTGAACACTATGGATTCTTTAGACAAGTTGGCAAACTTGTACATCCGTGAGATTGTGAGACTTCATGGAGTTTCGAAGTCTATTGTTTCAGATATGGATCCTAGATTTACTTCGAGGTTCTGGAGTTGCTTGCATAGTGCTTTGGGTAGCCGTTTGCATTTCAGCACATCTTATCATCCGCAGTCCGATGGGCAGTCAGAGCGAGTGATACAGATTCTAGAGGATATGCTTCGTTGTTGTGTGATTGATTTTCAGGGTTCTTGGGAGAAGCACTTACCGTTGGTAGAGTTTGCTTACAACAACAGTTACCAGTCTAGTATTCAGATGACACCTTATGAGGCTTTGTATGGTAGACGATGTAGAACTCCGATTTGTTGGGCTGAGACAGGTCAGAGGTTGCTACCTATGCCAGACTTGCTTAAGGGAACCACAGAAAAAGTGAAGTTGATTTGTGACCGTTTGAAAGCAGCTTCCGATCGTCAGAAGTCTTATGCAAATTCGAAGAGGAAAGAGATTGAGTACTCAGTGGGTGAGAAAGTGTTTCTGAAAGTATCTCCGTGGAAGAAGGTAATGAGATTTGGCCGGAAGGGCAAGTTGAGCCCAAGGTTCATTGGTCCGTATGAGATAGTTGAGCGGATTGGACCTGTAGCATATCGGTTGAGGTTACCTTCTGAGTTAGAAAAGATCCATGATGTCTTTCATGTGTCTATGCTTAGGAGGTATAGATCGGATCCTTCCCATGTGATGCCCGTTAAGGAGATAGAGCTAAATCCGGATTTGTCCTATAATGAAGAGCCCGTTGAGATACTTGCTTCTGATAGCAAGGTGTTACGTGGCAATACCATAGAGTTGGTCAAGGTGTTGTGGAGACATAGAGGTGTGGAAGAGGCCACGTGAGAGAGAAAAGCGGATATGGTCGAGCAGTTTCCGTATCTGTTTCCACCAGGTAATTTCGGGGACAAAATTCCTTAAGTGGGGGAGAGTTGTAACGCCCGGGTTTAGGGGTTAGGCGAAAATAATATTTTAATATTATTTGGGCTCGGTTTTATAAATTACGTAATAGCTCGGGTTTTGTTTTCAAAATTAATTTATTTAATGATTGACTATGTTTTGCAATTTAATCCCAAATAGCCATGGATTGTGTGCCCTTGTGAATACCCCATTTCATTAAGGGCAAAAAGGTCCTTGTGCCTTTAAATCAAAACAAAACAAAAACACCCAACTCATCTACTATTCATTCTCTTCTTCACCAACGGGAAAACACAAGCTCCCTACCCAATCTACTATTCCATCTTATTCCTCATCCATTTCAACTCCCAATTGAAAGAATCAAGTTTGGGCATCGGTGAAGCATCGAAAGTAAATCCGGGAATTTGAAGACGGTTGCTCGCTTGGTCTTTGAGCTTGGAAGCTTAGGTGAGTGGTTAAATGTTTTAAATGGATTTAGAATGGTTGGTTCGAGTATATGGACTAGGTTGGGCTTGGTAGACCCACCTAGAGTTAGGATTAGGGTGGTAGCCTAATCCTAAGCTTGATCTAGAGCCTTTGGATGAACTCAATTATGTGGTTGTGTATGTCTCGTATGAAATGTGATATGAATGTTTATGTATATTGTATTATACATGTGAAATGAGATATGACTTATGATGCTTGAGACATGCATGATGATGGTTGTTGGTGAGTGCGTGCTAAGCACGGAATCGATTGAAATGAGTAATGTGAAATGAGTAAATGTTGGCACTAGTATACTTGAATACAAATGATCGATCATTAGGATGTTAGTGTGTACACATGAGTCAAAAGTCGCGCGTGGCCTTGGTGGCGTTGAGTCACCAAGGAGGAGTACGGGTTCGCCCGGAATTGTATTTAAATGTAGTCGATGATGAGTGGAATCCCATCGACGGGGCGTGAGGATGAGTGGAATCCCCTCCGCGAGACCGGTGATGAGTGAAATCCCACCGTGAGGTAATGTGGTTGTTGGATGTGAGCTCCAACATGTCTATCCGCGTATTCGGGTCATAGCTAGGTGCCAATGTTGTTCGATATGTGTATCAACGTATGGAGGTTTATAATCTTTGATGGAATGCTTGAATGTGCTTACATGTATCATGGAGTTAAGCTTATGATCATGGCATTTATAATGTACATTGCTCATGCACCTTATTCTCATGACTCCTGTGGATCCTTGGTATGTTTGTAAAATGCCTTGGCTAGATCGTGCTCGGACCCTGCAATGTTGAGGTTTGTTTTTAGAGCTTACCCTCACTAAGCACCATTGCTTACGCTCTCTTTGTTCAACATTGCAGATCCTTAGTTCGTGGGTTGCTCGAGCAAGTGGAGGGCCTCCAAGTGTGATTGTTAACCTTGAGTGCTTCAAGTATGGATTTTTAATGTTAGACATGTAATAGTCTGAGCAATGGGACATGTGTTGTTTTGTTGGGTAGTTGTTGGTTGTTTAGGAGCATGTATAGACTCCTTAGTATCTTGCTTTTGCACGGTTGGTGTTGCTATGTTGAATTGTAACTCATGCCTAAATTGCTTATTTTGAATGTTAGCCATATGCCTTAGAGGTTATCTATATGCTTGAATGATGTGGTATGAATGCATGGTTTGTGAAGTCCTACCTTAATGTTTAGACTTGTCTTAACCTAGTTAAAGCATGCTAGTAAGGTTGGGTTACCTTAAGTTGATTTGATATGGTGTTTTGGTGGTGTTTTGCGGCACCCTTGTGCCTTAAAACAGCCAAAACGAGTCTGCAGACAGGGGGCGTTTCGGAACGGGTCACCCTGTTCCGATACAGCTCCTTTGCAAATGGCCTGCCGTTTCGAAACGGATGATGGTCGTTTCGGAACATTTTTGCTACTGGAATTTTGAGAAATTGACGAGATAAAGGCGTTCCGAAACGGGCCTTTGATGTTTCGAAACGGTCAAATCTCGTTGACCACGAGATATTGACCGTCAAGGGCGTTTCGATACGGGTCACCCATGTTTCGAAACGGTCACCCTATGGTTGACCCTAGCCTGTTGACTAAGTCAAGGCGTTTCGGAACACCCTAAGGGCGTTTCGAAACGGCCTGCTGTAAAAGACTAAAATGAGCTGTTTAATGTCTTGGATGGTCGGTGTATGCTTCATTGTTTGTATTTTTCCGCTGCTATACTTCACATAGGATTAAATTATGCCTATAGATAAGACAAAATAAAAAGGAAATTTTCTGGGTTGTTAATCGAGGGGAAACCTTAACGGGTTTCGCTTCGGTTTTCCCCGTGTGGCCCACTCGGATCGGCCATCCGACCAGACCGGGACGAGGGGGTTACATAGAAATGAATGTTTGATCGAGTCGAGTCAAAAAAATTTGGGTTATTCGAGTGGACGCGTCATATTTTACAACTTAAACTTTATTTGAAATTTTTTCGATTCGAGTTGAGTTTTCGAGTTCCTATAAAAATTTAATTGTAATTGTTTATCATGTTACCATACTTTGGAATTTTGCTTTAAGGACCAAATTGAAAGAATGCGTAAATAACGAGGGCTAAATTTAGTGAATTGTTTCGAATTAAGACTAAATTGATTGAATGTATAAATATGAAGGACTAAATGTGTTATTATACCAAATTTTATAAGAGACACTTAACGAGATTTAACGTCTAGGTACCATTTTGTTATAAAACATAAAGTTTAATTATCATTTTGTGATTTTTGAAAGTTTGGTTACCATTTTATTTTATTTTTACCAAAATTCAGTGACCGTCTATATATTCTACCCTTGTTTTTGTAGACTGTGCCATTGAGGACACTCTAAGTGTTTGTTTGGCCTTAAAAAAGTTGCATAATGTCAAAAAAAATCAATATTTGATTGGATAATTAATTTGGTTCTATCGATTTTTATAAAGCATTTTAATCTTTAAGATTTTATTTTAAGTCAAAATACTTTTTTTATGGATAAAAACTATTAGCCACCTAACGATAAATAGCTTAAAATAATTTAATAGAATGATACATCAAATATTAATTTTTCATCTTTTAAAGAGTTATTTTAACCTAAAATGAACTATGGAGAGTTAAAGTGTATAATATAGATATAAATTATAATAACTATCCAATAAATATTAGAAGTATTTTATTATATTATGCCTAAAAATCTATTCTTCCTTTTACCATGAAACCCGTAATTGTCAGGAGAATCAACCCTTTAGCTGTCTCCGGTGCTTCCGGTAACTTTGGGATGATGAGATCACAGTACAGAAGTGGGATTTTTAACTTTTAAAGGTGATAATATATGGAAGTGGACACTCTCATCATTGCATTTGGCACGCTTTACGAGGTCACCAACCCCTCCGGCCTCCACTGCAACTCTGCAAATGGTGGCTTCCGCTGCTGAAATTTTCACTTTCTTTTCTTAACTGACACCAATTGTATTGAATTGAATAGGATCTGATCCAACTTTTGACATGAAAATTAACTAACAAGGTTTTTACTGCCATTCATCTCTTTTGTTTTTAAATATATTCGAATACTGTACGTACCATATCTACATTTATCAAAAATTGACAGCAAAGGCCATGACTAGTACATTTGAAGTGCACATGGGGGTTTGAGATTCAAGAAATCTGCAGTAACCCGAAAACAATATTTAAATACTCTGCGAAAGTATATTAGAAAACTTCCTCTCTATCCTGCCCCCGAGGCCACCCGGCGATCTAAAATTAGGTATAAAAAAGACGTTAAAAAATGAAATGATACTGCTGTATAAAAAACTAGTTTGATTGTAATCTGTATCATTGTATTCAAGAAAACTAACAGTGCAGATAATTACAATGCTCAGAAAGTGGTCCTCTAGAATGCTGCCGACGTAAAGAGAAGTTTGAGACTTGATGATACAGAAAATAAGGTAGCCAGCTTTCATAATAGAACTAAGATAAGCTTCGTTCATGGAGCAGGACCAGTGTCCATTCATAAAATGGGGTCCCTTCCGGCTTCCCCACTCTGCTAAAAAATCGGATTGAAATGGCAATCTTTGTTGGGTTTCAGCCAACTATTTTTGCAGAATTAACTACTCTCTCCGTACGATGTAAATGCTCTGCTCCTTTTCGGTGCCCCTACATGTGTCTCACGCTTAAAATTAATTTTAAGGTTTATAGTTTTAGGTTAGGGGTTGTAGTTAGGGTTTAGGAAATTTAAGATAGGGTGTACTTTTTAGGGTATAGAGTGTAGGGTTTATGATTCAAAATTTAAGGTTATGGCTTAGAATTTAATTTTGTAGTATTTTTTTACTGTTGGGGCATATGTAGGGGCACCGAAAAGGGGCAGACGAATTTTATCTCTCTTCGTACCTCCTAAATTGGAACAAAAATCTTTTATTTTTATAGTATTTATCTTTGTCCCAACACTGAAAAAATTAGGATAATTATTTGATATACCGGTAACGGAAACTTTAATTTCCACAAACGTCTTAGTTTTAGGGTTTAGAACGTTGGGTTTAGGTGTAGGGGTTTAGAATTCTAAACACTAAACTCAACATCTAAACAATAAACCCTAACCCCTAGTTCTAACCATTACCCTAAATTCTAAACCCATACACCCTAAATTGAGTCCGTAAACCTTAAAATTAAGGTACTTGTGGAACCGTTAGTGTATTAGATATAAATCCAAAAATTAAACCATAATTCATAATTCATAAATTCTAAACATTAAATCTTAAAATTTAAACTTTAACACTAAACTCAAACTCTAAACCCCAAATTTAATTTTTTAGTGTTGAGGCATAGATATGAACACCAAAAAGGGGCAAAGGATTTTTATTCCTCAAATTGTCCCTTGTTGACCTTTTTATGTCGTTTTAGGAAGAAAATTTTCATGTAAGAGATGTGTTGTAGATAGGGGTGTTCAAACTTTGATTTTAACCGACCTAACCAAAAAAAATTGGTTAATCAGTCGGTTAATTCTAGGTTTAGTCGGTTAACGGTTAATATTTTTTCAAATTTCAGTTATCGGTTAATTCGATTTGAAATCAGTTAATTAACCTAATTAATCGTAATTTTTATATATTATATATTACATATATTTATTTTTGGTCATTGAACTTTTAAAAATTATATAATGATCATTAATTTTTTTTTATATGCTATAAAATCGTCACTAAAGTTTACCAAATTAGCACAAAATGATCATTAAATTTATTGAATTATTAAAAAATGATCATTAAACTTTTCAATATTTATCAATAATCTATAACGTGCAATGAATCAATGACCATTTTGTAATAGTTTGATAAGTTTAATGGTTGTTTTATGACTTCTGAAAGATTAGTGGCTAAAATGACCATTTTAACATAGTTTAGTGACCAATTGTGTAATTTACCCAAAATTTTGTAACGAATTTCGGTTAATTCGAAAACCGACCAAATTAACCGAACTGAAAAATTTTCAAAAAAAAATTTGGTTCAGTTAACTATTAATAGAAAAAATCAGTTAATGAATTTTTGGTAGTTCGGTTCGGTCGGTTAACCGAACTGACCGATTGAACACCCCTAGTTATAAATAATTAAAATGACAATTTCATTCTTAAAATATTAAATTTTGTTTTGTTGAAAAATTAAAAAATAATAGAAAGAATAATGTGTTTAGTAAAAGTTATTGAGTTTTTCAGATAAACAATTTAAGTAAAACAATTTTAGAACACAACAAAAAATATAATGAGACAAAAGAAATAAAATACGACACCAATTTACCCTAATTTGTTTGTTGTGTGATTGTTATCCTTCTCATAAGCATAAATTCCTTATTTATATTTATTAATTTTAAAAAAAAAATTAAAAACATAATCATAGTTATTTCCATCCTATAGTACAAAATCCATGAGCAACTAACCAAGATTATGAAGAGATGGTTGAACCAAAACGCCATTACCCTACCCTCTTTGATGAGTCATGAACTGGGCTATCAGTTGTGGACCTATGAAAATAGCCCATTCCACTTAGAAACTTTTCGTAATAGGCCATTCAAAGATTATTCCTTATTCCCATTTGGTGAGTCCAAGAACCGAAGCATGAGTGCATTCATGAAGCGAAGGTGTAAGTTGTACTTGTAACCCAATCATAATGGCTGCGCAACTCCTATATTATATAAATTACTAAACATATATATGTAAAAGAAAAAACATGTAAAATTGAAATTGAGGTTGGTCGGAGTATAGTGGTGTAAATAAGTCAAGTCGAGTTCGAGTAGTGTTAAGTACGACTCAATTCGTTAAGATTTCGAGTCGAGTTTGAGCTTGAGTAATTTTTAACGAGTTTGAGAAATTTGAGCTCGGCTCGTTAAGAACTCGAGTCGAGTTTGAGCTTTATTCGAGCCTAATCGAGTTAAGTGTTGACTGATCTTTGACCGTGTCGGACTCGAGTATCTCGCCATCTGTCACGTCTCATTTAAAGCCCTATTAAGAAAAATACTTTGATACACAAGTTGTATAGATTCAAACTTGTTAAGTTTAGGGTTTATGGCATTAGTTTAGGGTTTGGATGTTTATGTTGTTGGGTTTAGAATTTAGGATTTAGATTTTAGGGTTTAAGACTTATGTTTAGGGTTTATATTTTAGGGTTATAAGTTTAGGAATTTATATTTTAAATTATAAAAAATTAGTATATTATATTTTCGAGTAGCTCGCGAGCTTTTCAAGTCGGGTATCAAGTAGCTCGGCTCGGCTCGTTAAAAATTCGAGCCAAGTTCGAGCTCAAGTCGAGTACAATCGAGTCGAGCTTTGACCAAACTTTGACCGAGTCGAACTCAAATAGCTTGCGATCTGTTTCGTCTCATTTACATCCCTAGGTGGTACTCAAGTAATAAATATTGGAGTCTAAACTTGTCCCATAAAAAATAACACATAAGTAGCCGGTTGCATTGTATTGTGGCTTTCAGTAAACTTTTAAGCTCAAAAGCATGAAATTAGTATGGGTAAACTACACTGGTAGTCACCGAAGTTTTAAGGCGCTTTCAATAAGGTCACCGATCTTTTAAAACTTTCATTACAATCACCTAATTTTTAATTCACTTTCAATGAGGTCATTGTCGTCAACCACCGTTGAAAAACTGACGCGGCATGTTAAATTTAAGGGTAAAATACATTGTTAGTCACTAAACTTTTAAGAAGTTTTCAATATGGTCACCAAACTTTTAAAACTTTCATTACCATCACTCAACTTTTAATTTGCTTTCATTATCGTTAAAAAACTTGATGTGAGACGTTAAGTTTAAAAATAAATGTTTTCCCACCCTATTTTATCCCCACGTCTTATTTTCTTCCATCCAAACATGTCTATCTGTTAGATACATTAATATTTTCCTTTGAATTCCTCACTATCCAGTGCGTGACTTAGTAAAGGTCGGGCCTGAAGCATAAAGAGGATTTTTATGAGCAAACTTTTAGTTATTTCTTTAGCATTCCATCCTCGGATGTCTCCCAATATTTTTCTTGTTCTCACACATGTCGCATGCATGTCTAGATACATTCATATTTTCCTTGATGTGTTACTAAAGAAGTAATGACTTTCACCAAAAAATTACAGTTTGATTCATGTGGAAGAAAGACATGTTTGGATGGAAGAAAATAAGATGAGAGAGAAAATATGGTGGGAAAACGTTTATTTTTAAACTTAACGTGTCACATCAGTTTTTTTTACGGTAATGAAAGTGAATTAAAAGTTGAGAGATAGTAATGAAAGTTTTAAAAGTTTGGTGACCATATTGAAAGCCTCTTAAAAGTTCAGTGACTAATAGTGTATTTTACCCTTAAATTTAACATGCCACGTCAGTTTTTTAACGGTAGTTGACGGCAATGACCTTATTGAAAACGAATTAAAAGTTGAGTGACTGTAATAAAAGTTTTAAAAGTTCAGTGACCTTATTGAAAGCGCCTTAAAAGTTCAGTGACTACTGGTGTAGTTTACCCAATTAGTATTTAAGCGGCATTGACTCCACCGATTTCTGGGTATTGCCGACACGCATCATCACAGTCACTCGATACTCCCACATGAAACAGCGGCGAAATTCATGCAGCAATTACAGGAATACGGCTTAGGACAATCTGAGAAGTAGGAACCAAACCATGTAACCTCATTCAGACATGAAATCTGTGTCCCTGTAGTAAAATTCCGAATCCGTTTGACATAACTCAACACTAATGTCACAATCCTTTGAAGATATGAAGAAATCTTACAGCCCCTCACCCTTTAAACTTTGCACCTGTCATTTCCCAATAATGTTCTCACTTTGGATGCCAATTGCCATTCACTTCATTCTATTCCACTTTTCCTTGCCGAATGTCTTATCAAACTAGATCTGCTCTTGGTGGAACAACAGTTGAAAAGCTGTGTTCCATAACTCCATACAAATCTATAATTTAATCAAAGATTGATTATTCTCTCTCTTTTCCAAAATGATTGGACTGATCAAAGAATGTATACAACCACTACATTTCAATCTATATGTAATTGTATTCTTAAATTTTTATGATTGATACGTCCCAGATTTAAACTTTAACATCGGGACCTCTACGGACCGATACAAAATTTTATATTATGGTGATTCAGTGAGGTAAATTTTAAAAATGTTAGAATAAATTATCAATAAAAAAATTATATGATAATTTAAAAATTTTAAGAGGCGTGACCACACCCCAATACCCCTCAATTCATCCCGGATGGCCTCATTTGTCCATCAATCGGTCAATGGGGACTCAAAAGTTAGAGTAACTGCAGTCATGGTGGGCTTACTTTGATCAAAACTTTTGTTAACATGTCATGCTTTGATTCTATTATTCTTTTGACACTCGGACAATCTAACTAAAGTGGTTTTTCAATTGAATAGAATGGCAGCCCAGGTGGGTGGATTGGTATTTCTACCTAACAATGTGCAACTAAATTTGGTCTTCTTTGTTCTTTCTGATTTTTTTTTTGCACATGTAATTGCTGAGGTAAAGATTACATAAGAAATGGGTTATGGACTTATGGTTATAATATTTGAGCACATATCCACTAATTGCCCTTTTCCATACTAACATCTTACTTTATGTAATTTCATTTCATTATAAAAGTTGAAGGGCTTTCTTTATTTATTTTATTAGGGTAAACTACCTGAAATACCACTCAACTTTAATGTGTGACTCTAATATGCCACTGAACTAAAATTCGATACTATAATACCATTGAACTTCACTGTGTGATTCAAAGTTAGCACTCCACCGTTACTCCCATTACGAAATTCTGACGTGGACTCTAACTCCCGTTACAGGGATGACGTGGCCGATAAAAAAATAATATCTTTTTCCAGATATGATCCACCTCATTATATTTTATGTTTTATTTTTACTATAAAATCTCTTTTGGCTGAAAGCAAAACCCTAATTTCCTATTTTCTATTTTCCAGCATAGATTTTGAAGCTGATCCAAATCAATGGAGGTAGAATGGCAAAGATCAAGTGAATGCAGGGTTGAAGTAGAAGAACCCATTTCAATTTCGGTGTGTGGATGCGGATATCCGGCAAAGCTGACTACATCGTGGTCTAATGCCAACCCTGGAAGGAGATTCTTTGGCTGCAAAAATTACGGGAGTTTTCTTCATAAACATTGTAGATTTTTTTGTTGGTTTGATCCTCCAATGAGCCCACGTGCAAGAGTTGTTCACGTCGGACTGCTAAACAAAATCAAGACGAATAACATCCAAAGAAGGAATGAGAGATTTGTTTGGATTTTTGTTTTGATTATCAGTATTGTACTACTGTGGTACTTAATGCACTAAGGGGAGTGGAAATACAACTTATACCGGTATAAGACTTAAAGAAAGAATAAAAGAAATACAACTAACTAATTGAAAAGGTAGGATCAGCCTTCCATTGTTCCAAATATTTTTTAGCCAACCACTTGTAAGTAACATTTTTATTTCTAAAATCTTTGAGACAGTTATGCTCTTCAATATAAGACTTAATCTGCCATGTGTTGTTCATAAGATCTTTAGGGTCAACCTTTGATGCCTAAATATACCAAGGACAATTTTCCTTGCAAATTACATGTATCCTACCTTTGTCAACCCTTTTGAATTTGATATCATGTCTGGTCTTAATCACATACTCCCTTATAGCTTTTTTCAGAATCTCTTTATCACTAAATTTCATCCCCTTTTTAAATCTCGGATTTTCCATATCCACCTTAGCATTAAATACAAGACATTTGGGATTTTTCTTTCGATCATCTTCATCAGATTCATTTGCACTAACACTATGCAATGAATCTGATCCATCACTAACATATTCATTCAAATGTGTCTCATTACCAAACTCCAAATCCATCAGATCCACCTCTTCTTCTCGAGCTTCATCATTTAATGCATCATCACTATTTTCATATCCACTATCACTATCAGTTTGTTCAATCTCATCCTCTACATAATCATCATCCTCTTCTACATCATCATCTCCAGTCTCTTCTACAACATCATCTACAATCTTCTTTCAGAGAAAACTCAGAGAAACCCACGTTTTTCCATTTGATTTCTTTCTAACAATCGATCACTACAATCTTCTTTCAGAGAAAACCCAGAGAAACTCACTTGAATAATCAATAACAATCCATAGAAAACCCACTGATTTTTTTTTTGCGTCTAATTTCAGAGTGATTTCTGAAGTTTGAAATTTCATTAACCTAATTTTGAGGAGATAAAGAGTCTTTAACAAAACTACGTCGTTTTACAATAAAAATAAAACATAAAATATAATGAAGTGGATCATATTTGGAAAAAGATATTATTTTTTTATCGGCCACGTCATCCCTGTAACGGGAGTTAGAGTCCACGTCAGAATTCCGTAATGGGAGTAACGGTGGAGTGCTAACTTTGAATCACACAGTGAAGTTCAATGGTATTATAGTATCGAATTTTAGTTCAGTGGCATATTAGAGTCACACATTAAAGTTGAGTGGTATTTCAGGTAGTTTACCCATTTTATTATTACTAAAATTTAATGCCTTTACTTTGAATTTTGTTTATTTTATCAAGTACAGCTAAATAAATTAACTAAACCAAATTGTACACAAAAAATTAGGTTTAATTATGAGTTTTATTCTTACGCTTTACAAAGTTTGATAATGAAAATAATCATAGTATTTTTTTCTGACAACTATGCGCCGCCCGTAAGTTTTTTTTTTTAATTTTTTTGTGTTAGCTGATGATTGGAAATTATTTAGCTATTGGTTGTCGATTGTCGGTGTTTATTATTTTTTTGTTTTCTAATAAGAATCTTTGTCTTTGTGACACGCGTTTTCTTATGTCCTTGTGACATGTTTTCTTTGTTTTTGTGGTTTTTTATTTGTCCTTGTGGCATGATTTATCATACCCTAGCGGTCGACCGTTGCTCTCATAGAGGTTTTAATCGGCGCTAGTTCGTTTATGATTGTATCGGTGGTCACGGAAAGTTAGATCCCCACTCGGTTGATGGTTGTTTGCCGATGTAATCAGTCATGGGTAGCGGAACATTCTGCTTGAAAGTTTGGGCCGTCACCACTCCTTTTCATCAATTATGAGTCCCGGTTGGATAGAGACAAAGAAATTCATGAAGCTTCTGGATTTTGATGGTATGCTTATTTCCATATAAGTTTTTCACTTTTCTTTGTTTTTTGGATTGTAGAAATTTGGGTAGATTAGTCCTATTATTTTTCTTCCTAGATGCGTTGTAATCGCGATATATTTAATGATTATAATAAA
Source organism: Hibiscus tridactylites (assembly GCA_958450335.1). Classification (NCBI taxonomy): domain Eukaryota; kingdom Viridiplantae; phylum Streptophyta; class Magnoliopsida; order Malvales; family Malvaceae; genus Hibiscus; species Hibiscus tridactylites. The sequence continues at coordinate 66,075,224 of OY288285.1, read as the reverse complement.
AATTAGCAGTCATATTAAAAAAATGATAATCAAGTAAAAAAAAGGTGTAATCGTAAACTTGAATGGTAGGTACTAGGTAGCACACTTGTTAAATTAATGCTACTTACCAAATGAGCTCACTGTCAAAGTTTCAATGAACCCAGAATTTAAATCCTCACCTAATTTTTTCTCTTCCAAGTTCAGCAGCTCACCTATTCCACATTGACCAAAGCCTAACTTTTTTTCATTTAGGCGTGGGGAATTGTGAATTATTATTTGATCATGTTAATGTGTAATCAAGCCAAGCCGAGCCAAAATCTGAATAGTAGCAAGCATGAGTTTAAGCACGATTCAAAAATCAGGACTCAATACTCTGCTCGAACTTGATCGAACATCAATCTTCGAGCTTAGGCTCGATTGAAGATATAATTGAGCTACTCGAGTTTGAGGTTAATTAAGCTCTTTTACTAATTTTTGTACTAAAGATAGAACTCGAACTTGATTTAACTTATTTTTGTTCGATAAATGTATAGTCAAGGTAGAAATGTAATTTAATAATGGAAAAATATCCCATGTACCGGCGGTGGAAACGAAAAGTTTTCACAAGCGACTTAGGTTTGAGGTTTAGAGTTAAGGTGTTTAAGTGTATGGGATAAGAATTTAGGGTTTAGGTGTTTAAGTGTATGAGATTAGAATTTAGAGTTTAGATGATAGGGTTTAGGTTTTGGGGTAAAATCTCTAGGGAATTAGATTTTAACCTATAGACCCTAAATTTTAACCCTAGACCATAAATTCTAACCTCACCCCCTAAATTCAAAACTCTTACGCTTAGACCCTAAACATTAAACTCTAAATGAGGTTGTCAAACCCTAAAACTAAGGCACTTGTAAAAAAAATTATTTCGTCTGTATATGAAATAATTACCCTTTAATAATAATACTAAATTAAAATGTTCGATTAGGCTTATGAGCCGCTCGAATAGCTTTCGATCATAAGAGTCTCATTTGCAGATGTAGTTCGTGTAAATATATGGGTAAACTACATAGATGACCACTGAACTATGGGTTTGCTGTCAAAATGACAACTATATTATTTTTTGTCGCAAATGCACCACACAACTATTTAAATGGTTCCATTTTAGCCATACGCCGTTAAAAAAACGAAAAAGTTGACGGAACTGTTAAAAATTTTGGTATAATTACACATTTGGTCATCTATATTTATACAATATATCAATTTAGTTCTAATTTTAATCTAATAAAATAAATTAATTATTCAATAAATATAGACGACCAAATGTGCTACAAGTGTCACCATCTTATTGTATAATTAATTTATTTTATTATATTAAAATTAGGACTAAATTGATATATTGTATAAATATAGATGACCAAATGTATAATTATACCAATTTTTTTAACAGTTCCGTCAACTTTTTCGTTTTTTAATGGCGTGTGGCTAAAATGGAACCATTTAAATAGTTGTGTGGTGCATTTGCGACAAAAAATAATATAGTGGTCATTTTGACACCAAACCCATAGTTCAGTGGTCATCTATGTAGTTTACCCTAAATATATTTTATATGAGTCAATTTTATACGATTAACATTTAATAGGTTCCAAATTATGATTTTGTTCAAAATACTTGTATAGAGAAATGGTTCAAGTTTGATCATGATCTAAATTCTAATATTATCATTGTTTTGTCTATTATATATAAACTGTATGAAAATATCAAGACTTGATTTTCTTAGCGAATAAAATTATGACTTGATTTTAGTAAACAAAGATATTTGCAAGTTCAAACCTAAGCCAAGAGTTGCAAATCATTTAAAGCCAGCTTGATCTCTAAGAAGTAAAAATGAGAGAGAAAAATCTTACAAGAGAATCTCCCATGTTTTGTGGATAATAAAAATCACATAGGTAGGTCCAAAAGCTGATGCAAACAAGATTAATTAAGATGAGTTAATGTAGCCTGAAAATTATAATTAGACCCCACCAATTGGCAATTGTAGTGTAGCAGAGCAGAAAGCAAACAAGTTGGGCAACTTACAAAGGGAGCAGAAACTACTGGAGGCTAATCACAAAAGGGTCAAAATCAAAAGGGGGTGGCGCCTCAGCCTGGCTAGTGTGGCCAAGATTCCATGAACCTGTGGAAATTTGCATGTGCATGAGCTCATTCGGGTTGATAGGAGTCCCCACTACCAGAGGCTGCAATTTCCTCTTCTCTTTTTTCATGGATTTTGACTCCGAATTAAACTAACCGGCAGTCAATAGGTCACCCTATTATTATTATTCATTGATTGATTTAAATATTTTTCCATACTATTGCATTTCAACTCTATTTTTTAGCTAGATGGTTTTATTGGTGAAATTTGAACTTTAATTCTTAATGATATGAGAAAAATTTTGATACATAATTGTGCATATTTAGAGATTTAGTTTATGGTTTATAATTTAAGGGTTTAGGTTGTAAGGTTTAAAATTTATAATTTAATGTTAGAGTTTAAAGTTTAAGATTTAAATTTTTGAGGGTTAAAATTAGGGTTTTAGGTTTTAGATTTATAAGAAAGATTGTGTATAAAAAATTATATGTAATGTGTATCAAAAAATTTATGTTGGTAAATAGTCATAAAAAAAAAACAACTCATGGGGGCAAAAGGGGTGATAAGTTCGAATTTTAAAAACTTTGAATCTAAGAGCTTCAAAAACAAAGTTTATAACTAACTACAAGGACAACTTGATTTAATTAAAATTAGGGTAAAGTACCTAAATGGTCATTAAACTATACCAATAGATATAAAATGGTCATTAAACTTTTAAAAGTTACATAATCGACATTAAACTTTAGTTTTTGTTACAAAATGGTCACTGGACTGTTAAGTCTTATAAAGTGAATGACGTGACAGTTACGAAAATTTGAATAATAACACATTTAATTCTCTATATTTACAAATTCAATCAATTTAGTCCTAGTTTAACCCTCATTATTGATGTTTAAACTGATTGATAAATGTTGAGGATTAAATGTAATGTTATACAAATTTTTATAACTGTCATTTCACCCAATTAACGATTCAGTGACTGTTTTGTAACAAAAATTAAAGTTTAATGCTCATTATGTAACTTTGGAAAGTTTAATATCTATTTTGTATTCATTGATATAGTTTAGTGACTATTTGTGTACTTTACCCTTAAAATTATAACACATATAATATAAATTAAACGATAGTTAAGATTAATATAATTTATTCTATAATATAATTTTATAAATTTTATTTATAACCGATGTTAGAAAATGAAAATATTATTTATAAATAATAAATTCTGGTATATCAAGCAGATATTGTAACGATAATTTTGGCATAGAAGTCTGCGTTTGATGGCAAGGTTCATTGCATGGCTGAATATGATTTAGTTAGTTATTGGTGACGGCTAAAATACGTTGTTTGTGGACCGTCGTCCCTCGAGGTTCATATCTTGGCTATGTGTTATACTGTTACGTAATAAATAGATTAGGCGCCGGTAACGCCGTTGGCTTCACCTACCGTTCGATGCATCTTGGCTCACGTCACCTGGGTCGTTGCCTTATCTAATAACCGACAAAATCCCACTATTTCAATCCCTTTCTTTCCTTCGTTTGATTCTCCTAGGAAAATACTCCTTTTTTGACAGCAAGTGGCAGATTTTTTTTTACAATATAAATTATATTTTTTTATTTAACAAATATTTCATTAATGTTTGCGTTTATTATAATACTTAAAATTTTTGATTTACTGTATAGTGTATTTATAAAATTTTAACTTATTGATATATATGAAAGATTCATTTTAATTTAATTAAACATTTTAAAAAGAAAACAGTTGATTATGTGTAATTATTATATTTGATATAATAATATATTAATTGTTTTAAAAGCATTTGTTAGGGTTATCCGTTGAGCCGTTAAATGCAATGTTCCATGAACTTAATGTTGCCTAAAGTAGTTTCATAGGGTCTGGAAAAGTAGGCTACCTAAGCTAAGGCTTCTTTCATGCTTGAACGCCCCCAACTTTACTCAATTTTCATATACTATTTTTTATTACTCTTAATATACGCATAATTACCGAAATATACCTCTTAACATATATATATATATATATATATATATATATATATATATATATATTTATCTAACACCCATTTAAAATTATTTTTTTATCTAACACCCTAACAGTAAACTCATCAAACTGGTCTGACAAGTTTTAAGATTTTTAATATTATTTATTAAATTTACCGGGCTAGTAAAAGAATTAAAAGCTCATAAAACTCGTTAGGTTAGTATGGCGAGTTCCATTAAAAATTTAAAGAAAAACATGAAACTCTTTGTACAAGCTAGGCGAGATCATTGTCAGATTGCTAGATAAAGAAATAATATTGAATTGAGTGTTAGAAAGAAAAATAAATATTTTAAGGGGTATTTTTCGATTAAAAAAACGCCTTTAATATATACCAGAAAATCAATCACACAATTTGCCCATCTTCATTACCATATCTCTAACCCGTCTTTTACTGAAATTCATAAATAAATAAATAGTAGAAATATTATAAACCATCCGTTAAATTTTGTTTCTACTTCATGTAAAACTCTTTTAACTGAGTTCACGTGAAATCACGTAAACCTCATAAATAACCAACACCAATTTTTGCATGTATAAAAGAAAATGTTTAATATTCAAATAGGTGCCCAAACTATGCTTGTGGATGACTTTTAGTGTCTAAACTATTTTTAGCTTTGAATAGGTGCCTAAAATTTCAATTTTGGTCATTTTAGGTGACTACCTGTTAATAAAAAATCGTTAGCCAATTAAAATGTGACAAGTGACATGTTTTAATTTTGACTTAGTCAAAAAGGTGCCCAACATATACCTTTTTTCCAGTTTGGTGCCTAACGTTTTTTTCGAGCCACTTTGGTGCTAACGTTTCATTCCGTAACTCAGTTTCGAGTTTTTTCGTCAACGACCGTTAAAAATTTTCTGTTATCCAATAAAAACATGCCACGTGAACTATTTATTTAATTTTTGAATTTTTGTAAAAAAAATAAACTTCTTAAAACACCCCCAAAGTTTTAATTTATTTCAATCAAACCCTCAAATCACATCTCCCTTGTCGGCCGGCCTCCCCCACATGTCGGTGGTTCACCCTTCACCCTCTCAAGCGTCGGGTACCTCACCGCTCAACATCCCCCACCCTCTAGCCATCGATTAGAAGCCCAACCGATTTCTTTTTCTTCATTTTTGGATGTTCGTCGATGAAACAATCGCCGGTTCATTCGCCGATTTTTGACAACGGGATGATGGGGGTTTCAGTAGTGGGGGGCCAAAAAAGGCAAGGGTGGTCGGTGGTGGAAGGGGAGGAATTTAGGGATATAAGGTTTTGGTTTGAGGGTTTTAGAGAAACTAAAGATTTTGGGGTTTTTTTATAAAATTAAATGTTTTATAATATTTAAAAAAATAAAAATGATAGAAAATACCATAATATGCCATGTGTCATGTTTTTATTGGATAACGGAAAATTTTAACGGTCGTTGACGAAAAAACCCAAACCGAGTTACGGAATGAAACGTTAGGAAGCCGATCGACACACCTACTGCCGATTACCGACGATGGGTGGTGGGAGGAACAATCATGGTGGTCTCGTGGAGGATATGGGGGCGGGGCGGAATCAGTTGGGGAAGTTAGGGCTTTCGAATTTGGGGGCTATTTTGTGAGTTTTCTGAGATTTAGGCTTTTTAAAAGAAATTAAGTTAAAAAATTAAATTTAAAAAGAAATAAAAATATTTTTAAATAAAAATAATGGTGGTTAATGGTTAGGCCCCTAAAATGATTAAAATTGAAACTTTATACCCTTATTTAGAGCTAAAATAGGTGTATAAAGTTAATATTTGAGTATTAAGCCAAAAGAAAAGAAAAGGAGAGTTAATATTATACTATATTATCATTTTCATGTGACTTGTACGCTTCCCATCAAAACAAAATAGTAACAAATAAAGGAACGTAACAGTAAGTAAATCTGAGCCGTCTGCTCTCCCACGACTTTGATGCAAAACAAAATAAAAAAATAAAACTGGTAAAGGAGTGGCCAAGATTTCGGCTATCTTTTTCAGTGCTATATGTATGCATGTTGACGTGATTTTAACTCTTTTTTTTTTTCAGTTAAGTAACTTGGAAGTTGGAACTCACACATTTTAAGCAGCGCTTCATTCCCATGCGATTCACTTGGACACTCATTATGATGTCAGACTTTCCGCTGCCCAACTTGCTTTTCCAGTTTCGTCACCTTAGTTTTAACACTTTCAAATCACTTTAATAAATTTGAAGAGGAAATTAGGCAAGCGCAAATGTATAATTATTTCATTAATTAATTGATATAAGATTGAAGAGGAAATTAGGCTCGGAAGAAAACAAAATGAAACTCTCCCCGGGTCATTAAAAAGTCCAAAACTTAACAAAAAACGAATGCTTTGAAAGGAGTTGGGCAGGGAAGAGAGCAGAATTGGTTCTTGGAACTTAACTAGAAAAAACGCGGAATATTGATTTTCAAACAATTCCCTAAAAAGCAAGATGTAAAAGTGGGAAGAAACAACAAGGATAATGAATTGTAAGGTAAGCAAAGCAAAGGAAGAGATTGGGTGCCTAAGATGGAAAGCAAGGGAAGAGATTGGGTGCCTAAGATGGAAAGCAAGGGCGGTGGCCAACAAATTTCAGGGGCTTAGAACGTGGCTGCATGTGACGGGTGAGGGCTAAGGTTTGCTCAACCCAAAACCTGACCTGTTTTGGAATCCATGTGAGTTTAGGCCAATTTGATACAAAACAGGGTTTGGTTCAACACAAGTTGGCCAATTTGATACTGATAGTTTCCATATGCTATATTATTTGTGCAGCAGTTGCGAACAAGCTGGATTCGAGGCTTATCCCAATCCAACACCGCCTTCTCATGACAGACATGGCATATTAATTGTCCCATTTGCATCTTGCTTGCATATTTTATTATTAAAATCTAAAATTTACTACATATTGTGCATTCTCAACTTATTATAATATTATATATCTATGTATAAAATGGATTTTTATGTGTATGCTTGAAAAGAAAATGAGTAGAATGTTCTAATAAAATAAGTCGGAGAATGTATAATAAGCCGTAATTAAGCTCGGGTTTATTTAAGGTCTGTAAACGAACCGAATGAACACAAATAAGGGTGTGTTTATGTTCGTTTGTTTAACTTTAACCGAACAAATAAACGAACACGAACATAAACAAACACAAAATTTCTTGTTCGTGTTCGTTCATTAAAGGAATGTAACTTGTTTGTGTCCGTTCATTTAAATGGTAAACGAACATAAACGAACATTTATAATGTGTTAAATATTTAATATTTTTGGTTAGTTCGATTAATTCAATTAATTAACCGATTTTAAACCGAATTAATCGATAATTGAAATTTGAAAAAACTCTTAATCATTAGCCGAAATCTAAAATTATCTAATAGATTAACCAATTTTGTTTTGGTTCGGACGGTTAGTTCGGTTTAACCGAACAATGAACACCCCTAAACATATGTGAATAAATTTAAATGAATATGAACGAACGAACATAAATGAACATAAACAAACGAACATAAACGAATGGATTACCGAACGTTCACGAACAATCCCTTTGTTCGTGTTCGTTCATTTTATTAAATGAACAAAAAATTTTGTTTATGTTTACTCGTTTAATAAATAAACAAACATAAACGAACTTTTCGCCGAACAGTTCAATAAATGTTCGATTTATTTATAGCACTAGGTTTATCGTATTTTGTTTGTACATTATTTTTAGGAAGTGAAATCTGTCACAGTTTAAATCATATTAATTGTATACATTAATAATCACCATTAGTAAATATCCACGAATTGTTTTCTGGTTGTCCTCCTGGTTTTTTAGGGGCCAGTTTTTCTCTGACTAATTTAGACTGACATGCGTTGCACACTTAATTTTAGTGGGTGAGTGATCCCCCAACGGAGATTTTTTGTATACACAAAGTCTCAATGTCAAAACTTACTTAAGCGATATCAAAATACTTACCACATAAACCAACCACGTTGTTAATATCCACACATGGTTAAACCACACTCATAATTAAGAATCTGAATGAAAATTGTATTTATGGTTTCAAGTCTCATTTTAAGTAATTAATTGGATTTATCGTTAAACCAACCCTGTTTTTTTCTCCCTATATGTTGACTTGTTGATCAGATTAATTGTATATTTATTTTTTTAAAGAATTTTACATAGGTGCTAGTTGATTGTGATTTTTAATATTTTAGAAAATAATTTATAAGGGAAAAGATGTTATTTACATGATGTTGGATAAATGGATATCCTTTGGAACAGTTGAAGGCACTGCCCATACTTGGGAAGGAGGTCAAGTGGTTAAAAGGTGTTTAATATCAAGACATAAGAAAATGCCAAAAGGGTCAATATTATATGCCTTCCGTGGACGATGGATGACCGCAAATTTAATCCAAACGTCTAAGAACCAAATTATTTTTAACATTATTTACCTCTAATAAGTAAATAAATGTATCGAAATCATCAAATGTCTTGGTAGAAAAACGGATAATGTTTATTTTAGGAGATACATGTTTAAATCGCTTTGTTTATATGATATATGCGTATTGTCAAAGGGGTTAAAAATATCTATAAACAAATACTATATTGTAATCACCTTTAGACTATTAAATAAAAAGAGATGTATCAACTTAAAAAAAAATATTTTTAATAAAACAATTAAATTTCTACTTTCAAAAATTTAAGTTTCTAAACTTTGTTACAACTGTTAAAGATTTCTGTACTTTAAAATTTCATCTATTCACTTATTTATCAATGTTAACTGATAAATTTAAAGATTTCAATGAATCATTTGATATTATGTGTTGTGCCACAATGTTATCATTTGGTACTTTTAGACTTTTTATTTTATTTAAAAAATATTAAAAATTCTATAAAACTTATAAAAATATTTAAATATATATGTATGTATGTAAAATGTAACTTGATACAATTGTAATATTTTATGTGACAATAATATTTGATGAAAAAAATTGTTGTAAAACTTAATGATAAAAAAATGACCAAATGACCTGATTGATTTAATTTATCGTTTTAAAGATTAAATTAATTCACATTTACAGATATATAGATTTAATTGGACGTAAAGATTTTAAAAGTTTAAGTTTCTCTTTTTAAATCAGGGGTTTAAGACACTTAAGCGAAAAAAAGGATGATACGGTCTTTAGTACTATTATAACATTAGACACGGGGTTTTTGATTTTGTTGATGAATTTAGAGTTTAATTCATTTAAATACATATTTTTATGTGTAATATTTCTTGCGAAAAATTTATAAATAATTTAATATGAAAATAAATATGATATGAGAAAACTAAGACTACAATGACACAATACAAAACACCATATATTAAAATTCAAACGATCAAATCATGGAAAAGGATGTCGCAATATAATTTTTTGTTCGAAGGGTATAATTATATAAAAATATGGAGGGAAAATCTTTTAGGATGGGTGATATCTACCACGTTTTTCAAGACAGAGGAAGTTGAGCCGTTTTTGCATATCAAAAATTAGAAATTCAAATAAAAATTTAAAACAAATAAAATATCCTCACCTATCACGTGCATTAATTATAGGAAAGTTCAATTCATCCATACAATAATGTGCAACGCCGACGCCTACCAAATAAAAATAAATAATTTTATATAAAAAAAATCCCTCCCCTATATATATAGCCATATGAGTCTTTGCGCCACAATATCGCCCTGTAACCTCTGTTTTGCTCATTTTGCCTCAAAACAAAGAAAGTCATTTCTTAAACAGAGAAAACACAAAGTTGAATTCTTGAGTGAAAGTTGGAGTGTCCAATGGAGTGGGTTCGAGGGGATGAGATTGGGTGTGGAAGTTTCGGCACTGTCAATTTGGTGCTGCCCAAAAATGGCTTCTCAAAATCTCCTTTAATGGCTGTCAAGTCTTGCCAACTCGTCGACTCTGTTTCGCTGAAGAACGAGAAGGAAGTGCTTGATCGAATCGGTTCTTGCCCCCAAATCATTGGTTGTTTAGGTGGTGATTACACGGTCGAAAAGGGTGGGAAGTTGTATAATTTGTTCTTGGAGTACGCTGATAAAGGAAGCTTGGCTGATCAGGTGAGGAAAAGCGGCGGGAACTTGATGGAATCCGATGTTAGAAGATACGCAAGATCGATACTCAAAGGGCTACGATTTGTTCATTCAAAAGGGTTCGTTCACTGTGACATTAAGCTTCAGAATATCCTGTTGTTTGGTAATGGTGATGTGAAGATAGCTGATTTTGGATTGGCTAAGAAAATTGGGGAAGGAGAAGAGGGAGAACAGAGGAGGGTGGAAATCAGGGGAACTCCTCTGAATATTGCACCGGAGTCGGTCACCGAAAACGTGTATGATTCAGCGGTGGATATTTGGGCACTCGGATGTGCAGTTGTTGAGATGTTTACTGGGAAACCAGCTTGGAATCTCAAATCCGGGACAAACATAGCGGCTTTGTTGATTAAGATTGGGGTTGGCGACGAATTGCCTGGAATTCCTCAAGAGTTATCTGAGGAGGGAAAAGATTTTCTCGGGAAATGCTTCGTTAAGGATCCGAAGAAGAGATGGACGGCAGAGATGCTGCTGGATCATCCATTCATGGCTGCCGGTGATGAATCAACATCCCCAAGATGTTCATTTGAAGAATTCTCAGCTTCACCCAAATGTCCATTTGAGTTCCCAGATTGGGTTTCGAGTTCGAGTTCGACTCCGTCAACAGCTTCTTCTCAATCAGACTCTGTTCCTTCATTCTCGAGTTACATTAACATTCCATCCCCTTCGGATCGAATTCGGGAACTGGCTTGTGCTGAAGCTGCCGATTGGCCTATTTCAGAGAGTTGGATCACATTGAGGTAGAACTTAGAAGAAACAAGAGAGGGAGTTACAATTGATCCAATTGATTTTCCATTGCAATTGGTGATGATTTTTTAATACTTTTTTACTGTAAATGATTAGTAAAAACATAGATAAACTGACTTCTTTTCCCGATGAAGATTTCTTATTGGCTACTCAGTTTGGCCACATGTACAGATAATTCATTAAAAAAAAAATCCAATTCCTTTCCCAACAAATATCGAAAACTTGGCATTTTGCAATACTTTTGTTGGCCTGCTTTACTTCAAGTTCCAATTTCAATCAAATTTCACCTAATCATCCATCTTTCACATTTACAGATATGGGTAAAAAAGGTTAGACATTCAAATTAAAATTTGAATTTGATAAAAAAATCTAGGATAATAATAATTTTTCAGTGCCCAAAAGAGCAAAGAATATAGGCAGACTGCAGGCTGCAGGCTGCCGACACCTCTGTAAAAGCAGGATAAAATGATTTGGTTGGACTTTGGGTTTGTACTTTTTATTCACTCACCAAACCCTAAGCATAATTAGGATTATTAAGTCATTATCAAAACTAAATCTTGATGTTAAGTGTTTAATATATGTGGACATGAGAATGCAAAGAAATAAAGGCGTGAACGGCACATGAATAGAGAAGTGGATCCACATGATTGGCATGCCATCCCATGTATACATATACTCAATCAACGTGTTGAATGTGATTGGTTTGTTATAGAATAATAAGACCCCCAAATCACCGACTCATGATTCTGGTTCGTCATAGATTGGGTTTTTGGTGCTTTTTAATGATTCATCTCATCTCACCTTTCCTTGTTTCACAAGTGACGCGCACTACCTCCTCCTTCTTGTTGTGTGGACTTTGATTGTTGCAAGAAAATCAGAGTTATGTTAAGTTTGAAATAATTAAGAGTTAGTTTTGTACTTTAATTATGATTAAGCTATACTGGACCTCTTCCCTTTGTATTTTTCAATTTTCTTTCACTTTGAAGCAAAGGGCTGCCGATTTAAGGCATTGTTACATGAGGAGTTTCCTACTTTTCTTCCTCTAATTCAGATTAACACGTGTTAAACATGGGTAGTAAGAATTGCCGACACATTCTCCGATTTCATTTTTGGTCTAATAACAGTTTATATCCTATAAGTTTCAATATTAGAAAAATTAAACTTGCCCCTGTATTTTAAATTTAAATACTTACAAACCCTTGTATTTTTAAAATTCATTATTTTAACCCCTCGTGCAATTCGATCTTAGTTTTGTCTCTGGCCTTAAGTAGTACACGAGGCTTATTGAGTTGGGGAAGGTTGTGGGGGTCATCGACTACGACGACACCCGGTGGTGGAACCTTCTGATCCACCATTAATTATGTGTGTTGGAGCTCAACAGAGCATTGGGATTGAGATCTGCCCACTGCCTGCCGGGGATGGGATTATTCCATGTTCTCGAATTAGTTAATCAATCTAATCTGGCCTAAGTTGCTATCTTGATGTTTTTGTAAAATATTCAATAAATCAAACTGTGGTAAATCATATTGTATCCTAGAAGAGAATATATATTTCAGATTTTATATACCACTCTATCGAGAGTGTTGGCCGCGAATTTTAAATATGAACTTTAAAATATAAAAGTAAATATTTGATGAAATCGAGTGAAAAAAATTAATGATTTAATTAAATTTTTTATTATTCTTGAGAATTTTTCGAATTGACCCAAATCGAAATTTATTCGAGTTAAAATAAAACAAATTAATACTTTTCTATATGGCTAAATTTAAAGAGAGAGCAAATAAATCTAAGACCATACATATTTGAAAACTATTTTTAAAGAAAATATAAATTGCCGTTTTTGTAAAATCTTTTAAGAATTTTATTTTATTTCAGGGATCAAATCGTTCCAATTTATTATCCATTTGACTCTACTTGTAGAAGATCATGAAGCAGGTAGTAAAAAAATTGATTGAGCAATAATATCTGCAGCTCCGTGATATAAGACAGAACTCAAGTAGCATACATATTTGGTCAAAATTGATAATTTCAAACAGACGAATCCTTGTCCGGCATTGCAGATAGCTGTCCACGATGTCGATTTCCCACAAAGTTTATTCATCGGAAATCATTTGAGATATCTAAATGTTTGGGCATCACCATCTTCTGATCTCAGAGTAGCATCCTATGGAGTTTCCGACATGTTGCGGAAACAGGGCTGTTTGTTCTTGCAAGTAAATGTCGGAAACTACAGCCGATCAATGTACGGGGGGACCGGAGTTCCTTTAGATTGCTTATCATTGGTCCAGCTCTTCTAGCCAATCTCCCCCCCCCCCCCCCCCCCCCCCCTTTTTTTTTGGCATTATAGACACATGAAACCAATACTTGTCCAGACCGGTCCTCGATTATAATGGTTACAATCACCGATGGATTCTGACTCAAGAATGCTTCCACTTCCCTCAAGGTGTTAATTGCAGGTTGCTGAATAAGATCCAATCAGCACAGGCAAATTGTCTTGAAAAAACTGGAAAAATTAAAAAGAAGAGCACGCATTATAAGTACAACTGCTATATATTACAAAGGCGGTGAAGTTGAAGCATTGTCCCTGGAATGAATGACAGAGCCAAATATCGCCATTAAAATCGTACATGTCCAACATCAGCCCCCTCACTCCATTCTAAACAGCAAGCAAAAACAAAGCAAATAAGTTTAGAATCTAGAGAAATCAAATGTTCATCTGTTTTTTTTTTTTGCCATAAAGAAACTAAGTCACTGCTATTTAATACCAAAAGGACTAAATCATGAAAAGAGCCCAAAGTTATATTATCAACTAACCAGACTACAAGGTCATTCAAAGGCCATGTAAACTAATAGAAAGTACACGCAGTGAATTAGAGGTGGCAAACGAGTCATTCGGTTCGGGTCATTTCGGGTCTAATTACATTCGGTTTAAGTTTGGTTCGGGTCTAATTCGGTTTTAGTTTGGGTCTATGGTGATTTTGGTTCGAGTACCGGGTCGATTAATTTTCGGGTCATGTCAATATCATGTTTTAATATGTTTTCTTTATTTCGGGTTGCTTCCGGTTCGGGTCCATTCAGTTCGGTTGAAAATCGGTTCGGGTCCATTTTCGGCTCAACTGAAATTCGGGTTGATTTCGGTTCGGTTTATTTCTAATTTTGGATCAAATTTGGATCATCGTGTTGGAGTCAATTTTGAGTCTCAATTCGGATAAATCGATTCGATTTTCAGATCTCGAGTCAAGTTTGCCAAGTTTACCATCAACTGATTAGTAACATTTTCTTCTTGATTGTAAAATGTTAAGTCCTTCACCGAAAAGGAAACAAATTCAAACTATATTCTCTCTGTATGAAAAAATAGGGCTTAAACCAAAAAGAAAAAACTCTCAAACTATACTTTTTTTTTTCTGTTTTAAGTCTCTAAATTATAGTTTGGATAAAATAAGCCCCTAAACTATTATTTTTTATCACTTTAAGCCTCTAAACTATTTTTTGGTCAAAATAAGTACATAAACTATGTAATTTTTCTTTTACTCCCTATATTATCTATTTGTCAAAAAAATTGTAACGTGTCAACATCTTGTTAGTCAAAATAATTTTCTTTTGACTTAAATAACTATCGGACTTATAATGACCCGATCCGATTGGGTCAGATTTTTTTGAATTTTCGGGTTTCGGGTCGGGTTTTAAATAGGTTTAAGTCGGGTCGGGCCAGGTTCGAGTTTAGGGTGGAAATTCCTCGACCCGATTTATATATAAATATATATTTAAATATATTATATTTAACATTTTTATTAATTTTCTTCGGGTTTAATCGGGTTTTTATTAAATTTTTAGGGTTGAGTCGGGGTCGGGTTATACTTTTTATCATATCGGGTTGGGTTGGGGATAAAAATATATTAAACTCGGGTCGGTTTTAATTTTACATTGTCGGGTCGGGTTCGGGGCGGCAAAAAACCTACCCTGACCGGTTGGGCAACTGTATCTAAACCTTTCAAACCCGACCCGACCCTAAACCCGAAAATTCAAAAAAAAAATCTGACCCTATCGGATCAGGTCATTATAAGTCCAATAGTTATTTAAGTCAAAAGAAAATTATTTTGACAATCCGATGTTGACACATCATAAAGATTTTTTCAGTCTTCGTGACAAATAGATAGTTTAGGGAATAAAAAGAAAAAAAATGACATAGTTTAGGTACTTATTTTGACAAAAAATAGTTTAGGGACTTAAAGCGACTAAAAATGTTAGTTTAAGGACTTAAAGTGACTAAAAATAATAGTTTAAGGGCTTGTTTTACCTAAATCATAGTTTAAGGGCTTAAAACAGAAAAAAGATATAGTTTAAGGGTTTTATTTGTTTAAGCCAGAAAAGAAAAGAAAAACTTACAACAGAAGTCGAGCCAATTTTTTCTTTTAAAATTAGTTGCGTCATTTTTAATGAATCAAATTTTATTTAATTTTTTCTATTTGTGTTGAGTTTATAAAATTTCAATTAATTTTAATTGTTCGAATTTTTTTTCAAATTTAATCTAATTATACAATATTATTGTACATATTAGTTCTATTTAAACTCCGTTCTTCGATCATATAAAACATGCATATCTTTTCTTCATATTTTTTTGTCACATAGACAGGTAAAATTTGTAACATTATTTAATGTATCAAATATCATTTAAAATTATAAAAAATATTTATAAAGTTATTTTTAAAGAATGTATTTTATAGGACAAATTATTAATGGGAGTATAAAGGGGTCAAGAGATTGATGGAAAGAGAATGAATTTGTTGTTAAAAAATAATTTGAAATTACATAGATATTTTATAATGGTAGTAGGGCACATTGTTTAAATTTGGTCAAAAATAAACTTAAAACGAAGGAAAAATTAAAGAGATAAGAAAATTATACAAAGTTGAGGGACAAAATTGAAAAAAAGAAAAAATATTTTTAAAAATAATAATTGAAGCTGCATAGATATTCTATAATGGTTTTATAGAATGTGGTTTGAATTTGATAAAATTAAAGTTGAAATGAAGAAGGAATTGAAGAAATAAAAAAAATTAACGACTAAATTATAAAACAATAAAATTTAATTCTTCAAGTTGACAAAATCCGAACTTAATTTACTAATTCGAATTGACTTGAATAACTCAACTAAACTAATTGAATTAAAAAATTGATTTTTGAGTCGCACCCCCATACAATGTCAATTCATTTGTATTTTTTTTGGAAAGTTATGACTTTTTATTTATAATAATACCATAAGTTAAAAAACCTCCCTAAGCCTAATCGGAAGAAAAATAGTGCACCTTATTGATGGTTGGAAGTTATTACAACAATTGAACCAATACCACTTGATCTGCAGACCTAAATTACAGCATAATAGCTAAGCTCACATACCTTCCCTATTGTTTCCACTGTACCCTCCAGTATGCCGAAATGACCCAGTACCAGATCACCAGTTCTGATCATTTCAATACCCCTGTCCGCTGAGGTGATTGCTTCCCTTGGTGTGGATCGTAACGAAACAAGAAATTTCTTATCAAGGTTTCTGCCATCCTCGATTACTTCTTTGAAACTGGATGATGTCGTCATAGGTCTCTCGAATCATTTGAACTAATAGAGAGGAGGAGTAGCGAAATCAGATTAGCTTACGGATATCGACTAATGCCTGAACTCTGTCGATGCCTTTTTTGGCCAAGGTATCGGCCATTACGTTGCATTCTCTGGGCACAAAGCTGAAACTGATGTTGCCTTCTTTGCATAGTAATCTCACATTGTCAATGAGCGGTTTAAAGACATAAGGCACTATGGTTTGATTTACCAACCAATCAATGACCATTTTCGCATCTGACTCAACAGTCACCATAGTTTTGGAGTACCAGTTTGTCGACCGGAGTACAAGTAGTGCTTCTTTTATTGCAAGGATTTCAGCAGATGTTGCATCTAACGACCCTGCTGATTTGGAAAACACAGCTAGTATTTCGCTTTTGTGGTTTCGAAGAACACCCCCAATACCGGCCTTACCAAAAGATCCGCAGACGGCGCCGTCTGTGTTGAATTTCAACTGGTTTTCAATCGGTGGACTCCAGGAGCTGATTTGCATGGATGGAAGGCTGAAGCTCAGTAGAGGGAACAAATGAGGATTGCTAGTGAGGTCCGTAATGGAAACCACCAACCCAAGCCATTTTGCCTTGCACCACCACGCTAACCTTAGTGCGAACGTATCGAAGAACTCCCTCTCCTCCACCTTGCCTTTGTTAAAGATCACATTGTTTCTATATTTCCAGAGCGTCCAAACAAAGCAGAAGAAACTTAGTTTCCATACCTGACATAAACTTGGTTTGACTGGCATATTTAGATATAGTAGAAAAAGGTGACTAATACTTCTCGGGACTATGATATGAAGATTCCACACGCTCCACCAACGTTGCCAAACACTCCAGGTAAATGAGCAATGGCAAAATAAGTGGTCCAGACTTTCTTGTTCAACTCGGCACAGTACACAGATCACTTCCGCATTGGTGTTACAACCCCTTTTCAACAGTTCAACTTTTGTAGGCAACCTGCCATGAATTAGTTTCCATACAAAATGCTCGACATTAGGTGGTGCTAAGTTGCACCAAATTGACTTCCATATAGAGGTCCATTATTCCATATTGTTTTGTAGTAAGGAGCAACAAGACTTCACGTTATATAGACCATTAGGGGTTGCTTTCCCACTACAAAAAAATTTTAAATTACCGAGGGAAAAATTCTAACGGATTTAAAATCCGTCACAATTTACTGACAAAAATAAATTTTTCCGTCACAAAATTGTGGAAGATTGTAATTTCCGACCGAATAATACTTTCCGTCAGAAATTTTATTCGTTTTGATTAAAATAATATTAATTCCATTTATGACGGAACATGTATTCCGTCAGAAATTTTATACACTCTGATTTAAATTGTGATGGAATACTTATTCGGTCAGAAAAAAAAATAAAAAATAATTACTTCATTTAATCCATATCTACCCATATTTATTATCCCAACTCCCTTTCTATTTTTTACCCCCAATCCCCACGGCAACATCTCAATTCTTTAACTTTTCTCACCCAAAATCTCTGTTTCTTCACTTTCCCAGCAAAAATTCTCATGGTCCCAACACTTTGCTGCAGCAATCACATTTCTTCACTTTCAATTCTTCACTTTGTTGCAACATTATTCTCGCATGCATGGACCACAAAGTTTAATTAGAGACTGGTGTAAGTACCTTTCTAATATTTTTTATTATATATTTTTATAAAATATTTTTCTTATATTTTTTTTGTGTATGCATGTTTTTAATATTTTTTTATATTTCTTTAGATTTTGATTTTGAGTTACGAATGCAATGTTGTAGAAACAACAAGGTGGAAGTTTGTGTGAGTAAGTAGATCAAAAGCACTCCATTGGAAGAGCAAGGCTTATCGGTTCATGTAAGTATTTTATATGTTTATAAAAAATTTGATTGTTTATAAAAAATTATGGCAGATTGTTTATGTAGAGATTATTCCCTAATTACTAAATATGTTTATTTTATATGTTTAGGGGCAGTAGGTATTTTTAGCCATCTTAAATTATTTTATATGTTTAGGGGCAGTAGGAATTTTTAGCCATCTTAAATTATTTTATATGTTTATTACAGTAAAGTTAATGTGTTTAAATATGTTTAATGTTTAAATATATGATATAACCGACTACAAGTTTAATGTTTAAATATATGATTTATATATGTTTATTATAGTAAAGTTAATATGTTTCGTATATTATAATATTTATTATTTTAACTAGCCATGTCTTAGATTACCTAAGTAGTGCAAATTGCTTCTAATTAATTAAAATTTTATTTTTGATGTTTTTATTATATTTTTTTTGCAGAACTCTGAAATTTTCTACGGAATTTGTGAGTTGAGGTAAGTTGAAATTTATTTTTTTAAAATATAATACTATCAATTTATTAGTATTAGACTTTTAATTAAAAAAGTGCAAAATAGATCAAAACGTAAAAAATATTTGCATGTAACATGAATTATAGATATAAATTTACTTTGAAAGTTTCCGAGTTTGATTTTTGAGTCTTTTAACTAGGGTTATAAGTTTTCGCAAATTATGTGAAAAATGTTTTATTTACTCTTAATATATATTACTATTTTTTTATTTTTAGATAATACATGTTGGGTTGTGTGGAGCTCGATTCGATCAACCAATATTGCTCACCAAGTGGTGGAGAGGTGAATTTTTGGGTGGAAGGGTTGTGGAAGCTAGAATATAAAAAGACACAATAATTTATAGTGGTTCAACCTTCTAACCAAGGTCTACATCCACTACCTTAGCTCCCCACTAAGGATTTCACAATCAATCCACTATTGATTCGTCCCCTTTCTAGGATTAGGAGCAAACCCTTACAACCGATCAAGCTTCTCACCAAGTGTTTGTTTGCACAATGAAGCACTCACCCAAAACCTAAAACACTTGAGCAAATTTGACAATTTTGGCTCACTAGTGTTTGTCTATACAAGAATTGACAATTTAAGTACTAAGACATTTTCTTGATCATTTGATGTTTGACAATATGAGCATTAGTCTTCTCTTGATGCTTGGAAGTCCCTTTTATACTCCCAAATGAGTTTGTAGCCGTTACTAGCCGTTGTGGATGAATTGGAGCCGTTGAGGACTTTATTTCCCTTCATAAATGTTGTTCTGCAGCTACCAGTATCGATACACGTGGAACGGTATCGATACGACCTTCATAGGAACTAGCCGTTGGGCTCTTGCCAACATAGGCGTATCGATACGCTTGAGGGCGTATCGATACGGGTCCATATTTGAATGGCCGTTGGGAAATAGCCGTTGGGGTTGTTGAACTGGGATCGGTACGCTTACCCGGCGTATCGAAACGATCCCGATGCGTATCGATACGGCAAGGGCCTGTATCGATACGGGTTTTGACAGTGGCCAAACTGGGGCAAAATGGTATCGGTACGGGTACAACCGTATCGATACTGGTAACGTGAAAACACAAGTTTGGCTTTTAAAAACATGAAAAATCTTTTCCAAAAACCTTTCAAAATACCTCAAACATAAATTCAAGTTGTTTGGACTTAAAAACAAGTTTTAAATTCTTTTCAAATTAGTCCAAAACATTTTTCAATTATTATATCAAAACATTAGTTCTACAATACAAGAAGTAGAACTTAAAAATTATTAAGTCATGTTACATGCAATTAAGATACTTTTATTATTTGATCTTTTAATGTACAAATGTCATTTTTCATTGGTTGGTTTGGACAATGCACTTTCTATTATAACTTCATTTATTATCTCTTTATTTTCTAATAAAATCAACTAGTTAACTTTGAAAAAAAAAATAAAACATATTGGTGAATTTGAGCCTAGCCTCAAAATCCTTCATGATTTCTAATTTGACCCAAAACTATAAGAGATCATAAAAAGACCTAAACTTTACATAAATCATGGAATGACCCTAAAATATATTATATTTTTCTAAGCTTTCAAATAATAATTTATATTTTAATTACATTGTTTTTAAAGTATGGTGTGGTCCAAGGGTCTCATACCATATCTTCAAGCAATACTTGTGGTGTGGTCTAAGGGGGCTCGTGCAACTCCAAACAACTAAATTTGAGGTGTTGAGCAATGTTGGTAGTGAGAAAGTGTAGCGTGGGAGGTGAAGAATGGATACACGGTGATGAAAAATTATATGAGAGAATGGTAAAAAAATTTGTTAAAACATTTTAACAAATTTTTTTTACCATTGTCTCATACAATTTTTCATCACCGTGTATACATTCTTCACCTCCCTCACTACACTTTCTCTCTACCAACATTTCTCAACACCTCAAATTTAGTTGTTTGGAGTTGTACGAGCCCCCCTTGGAGCACACCACAAATTAAAAACAATGTAATTATTATATAAATTATTATTTGAAAGCTTAAAAAAATATAATATATTTTAGGGTCATTTTGTGATTTATGAAAATTTAGGTCATTTTATGATCTCTTATAGTTTTGGGTCAAATTAGAAATCATGAAGGATTTTGAGGTTAGGCTTGAATTTCACCAATATGTTTTATCATTTTTTTTCAAAGTTAACTAATTTATTTTATTGGAAAATAAAGAGATAATAAATGAAGTTATAATAGAAAGTGCAGTGTCCAAACCAACCAATGAAAAATGACATTTGTACAGTAAAAATATCAAATAATAAAAGTATCTTAATTGCATGTAACATGATTTAATAATATTTAAGTTCTACTTCTTGTATTATCTAAAAATAAAAAAATAGTAATATATATTAAGAGTAAATAAAACATTTTTCATATAATTTGCGAAAATTTATACCATAAGTTCTGATTTAAGTATCTTAATTTAATAACACTATAAAAACAGGTTTTGATCTTCAGCATGGATCGATCTTGGATGTACAATATTGATAGGCTAATAAATGGTCACATTGTGAATCCCGATTTTGAGCGACCACTGTTGGAATTCATTACATTTGCGCTAAGTAAGCCTAGATTTGCGGATCGAGGAAATATTAGGTGTCCATGTAATCGGCCTAAATGCAGAAATACAACTTTTCGAGATCCAGAAACGGTTAAAGTTCATGTGATCACTGAAGGGTTTGTTCCGCATTATTACAATTGGGTGCATCACGGAGAGCCACAGTCCTTTTGCTAAGTAAGTATTTTTTTCTTACTAACTTTATTTAATAATTCGTTATCATATAAGTATATATATTTCTAAATTGAAAACTGAATGTTGCCCTTGTACAGTGGAAAATATGAATTCCAAAAGCGTAGTTATTATAGAAAGTCAATTGGAGTGGCTATAAAGCAACATTTTCATCCAGATGGCTTCAATTGGAAAGCTGTTCCAGAAGAGACGAAACAAATTTACTTTGATGAGTTCAAAGTATGTGTAAAACTAGTCAATTTAATTGTGCAAATAATTATTATTACTACTATTAAAATATAATATTAGTTTACTTTATTGAATTTTGCAGAAAATATTTTGGTAGGAGCCAGATAAAGAGCCACATGTGATCAAATGTTGGAACAAGGCAGCTGCGGTCTCATACACTGAGGCATTACATCATTGGAGTTGTAATACCAAGACAAGGCCTCAATGTATGTTAGAAGATACATGGAAATCCTACATAGATCATTGGAATTCTCCAGAGTTTAGAAAAAAAAAGTGAGCAAGCTAAGAAAAATCGTCATCGTGGTGATATTGAGCCAAAACCATTAGGCTCTCATACGGGAGGTTCCATTTCCACGATAGAGTGGAAGGAACGACTGGTATGTTTCTCGTAATATATATATTTTATATGATTAATATACTATCAATATATTTAATTCACTTATGTAAACGAATTTGTTTTAGAAACATCATACCGGTGAGACAGTAGGTGCATTCCTTCTTTACAAGTTTACTCATACGAGTAAGGGTGACAAAGATAATGGTTGGTTCAATGAAAATCATCAGGAATTTGCTGTACGTTATTCTTAAAATTCTAATAAAAAGTTTTTCATTAATTAATGTAACTTATTTTTATTTAATTCAATAAATTATCATTCTTATTTAATATAATAAATTATCTTTTTTGTAGAACAAGTATTTGCAGACACTAGCAGCAGCCCAGGAGGCTGCAAGTGCGGATGAGTCATCTTCAGCATCAGTTGACCCAAATAAAATATTTTTAGAGCTTTCTGGTGGAGTAAGTTCAAAGGGTCGAGTGTTTGGTGTTGGGTCTGCAGCTCCCATATACTATAACACGTCTCAAGCTTCTGGTTCTTCAAAAAGGTCTATACCACGAAATCCCGAGCAACAACAAGAGATTGATGCATTGAAGGAACAATTGAGGCAAGTCACAGAACACCAAGACGCAATGATGGCTTTGCTATTGTCACAACAGCAACAACAACAACAACAAGGATACTCCTAGATGCTTTTTGAAGCAAACTCTAATGGACAAACATGTCTTAAAACGCTATTTCAATTAAATATATATCATTATAATTATTATTAATTACAGATTTGTTTTCAACTAATTATTTGTTTTTAGGTTTCAATCGTCCGATGTATCCTCCTCCTCCTCCATTTTATCCAGGGTTTAGTGGCCTGCAACCTCCTATGCGTCCAACCACATCGATGCCTTTGCACCCACAAATGACTTATCCACCGAGAGGTAGCACACCTTTGGAACCTTTTATCCAACCACCCACCAGTCAAGACGAAGCTTATTATCCGATTCCTCCATCATCACAACAATGCGATAGGGAAAATGCATCTTGAATTTCAGATGGTATTTACTTTTACCTTTCTAATTTTACTTCAAATTTTTGAATATTATATGGTGTTTACTTGAACTATGATACTTTTACACTTTTATTTGCTTATCAATGAAAAGAAAACAAAGTTAGTGCGCTTTTCTTCCCTTAGGATTTAGAGGGAGGTTTTTAGAGACGACTACTTGTTTTGGTAAACATGCTACTTGTTTTGGTTTTAGGAGTTTGAAGTATTATAGTTGATTTATGAGTAGTCACACTTACAAATTTTTTTCTTTTCTCCTACTCTCACAGTAACCAAATGCTTTAATATTGGCAGCGAAAGAGAAAGAGTAAGAAAAGATTGTTGGGTCATATTTATATATTTCTTCCTTTTTGGCGACTATATGTAATTTTAGATTCTGATCATGTTTTTGTTATGCTTCTGCAATATGGGTTGAACTTAAGTATTCATTTAGACGGATGAGTTGAAACAATCTTAGCTGTAACAATGGTCTTTTTTCTTCCTAGTGTATGCTTTAAAGGTAGTGTTTGTTGTGTCTCTGTTGAATAGTTAGACTTTTAACTATCAAGCTACTTTCTTAGATTTGCCCACTCCTGTTTTAGTGAGATTTTTATGCTTCTGATTAATGGTCAACTTGTAAACCTTGCCTTAGGTTGATTGTATGTTAATGCTTATGGTCGGAATGAGCTATTACTTTGTTCTTCTGAAGAACTCGTGTCGTTTGCCAATAGAGCTTGTTATTTATGAGTTATACAACTTTAACATGCAATTAATTGTGTAATGATTTGAAACCTGTTTGTTTTAAATTGTAGGTTGTTTAGAAGATTTTAGCTCAATATTTGGTTACTTTAGTTTCTCTTTAGAGTTTAGAATATATAATTTTAAAAATATTAATTTATCTAAATCATGAAAAATTGTTATATGATCTTATGCTCATTATTCTTCGCTTTCAATAATCTTAAATGTGTATCAAGATTTGATTTTGAGATTTTTTATTGATAATGGTTGCAAGAAATGATATATGTATATATTGATATATGTATGAATTTTCTGTTAAGATAAATGATTTTTCTTGCCTTGTTAGTTTTAATTTGTTAATTGATTGTTAGTTAATGGGCTACTTATGTTAATTGTGAGCTGCAATTTAGTGTTTATTGATGAATCATTTTTAATTTTATTTATAGGTCGTTGATGATTTGATTCAGAGTTCGGCTACATCAGTTTGTCTTTATCATTAAGAATGCATATTATCTAATGTTCTCTTCAACTGTAATACTTTTATACTTTTATTTGCTTATCAATGAAAATATAACAAGGTTAGTGCGCTTTTCCTCCCTTAGGATTTAGAGGGAGGTTTTTAGAGACGGCTACCTTGTTTATTACAAAAAAATCTAAAATTAATATCTTACTTTAAATATAGAATATACAAAAACTTAGATAATATTGGTTAAAACTACAATTTATTACTACCGATTTTACTAAAAATTTAAACAATAAACAAAGACATTATTCTTCTATTTTTTATTTGATAATTTAAAATTCTAAATTTTACTTTTGATTGTTAAAAAATGTGGAAGGTGAAATGTGGTTCGCTTTTTTATTTAATAATACTAGTTTTTTTTTCTATTTTTAGTCATGACTTTTCTTATTTCAAGTGATTTCAAAAGAAAACTCGGTAATGACAAAAAATAGAATGTCGAGCATAGACACTATTTTTAGTCATGGCTCATTATTCTAATAAACACTAGTTTTATAAACATTAGTGCATCATATGAATTAATTATGTAGCAATCGTCGAGTAGTGGCTGCTTAGAAACTATGCCCGACCCTTACTATTTCTCTAACCAGATTTCATTTATTTATTCTCAAAAGTGAATTTTCGATTTTGTAATTCAAATATGAAAATCCTGCATAAAATTTTATGTGCATATTTAAACCTTTTATTGAAATATCTTAATAATTTCAATAGATATTATAAGTGAATATTAAAAGATATGCATATTTGGATTTTATTTGATAACTTAAAAAATTATTTTTTTAAAATAATATTTTAAATTTGTGATAGAATATGTGAATCCATCACAATTTTGTGACGGAATATGTGAATCCGTCACAAATTTCCGAGAGATCCACGTATTTCGTCACAAATTTGTGACGGACCCACATTTTTCGTCACAAATTTTAGAATCTTTTTTTCTCCCCCGTCTCTGCTTTCCCTCCACTCGCACATAAAATTTTAAACTCACTCACTTTTTACTCTAATTTGTGACGGGCCCACATTTTCCGTCACGAATTTTAGAATTTTTTCCCACCCCGTCTCTACTTTTCCCTCCACTCACACATGAAATTTTAAACTCACTCACTTTTTACCCTAATTTTTTCTCCTATTTAAACCATTCTAAACCCATTCTTTTCTCAATTGTTTCTTTTCATTTCATCTATTCATGTTAACTCATTTTTTCTCATCAAAAATCTTCTCTTAATTTCATCTTTTCTTTTATTATCATTTATCAATATTGATGTAGGTTTTCATTTTTATTCAATATAACTTTGTTTAATAATTACTTTGCCTATTATACCTCTTTTTAATTAATCACTAACATCTTTTATTATATTTTGTAGGTTGCTTGGAAATTTTTAAATGATAACAACTTTTTAGTATGTAAATTTTGTATTTTATTCTTTTTTATTATTGAATATTATATTTTTCATGTTTATTATATCTTGTAAACTTCATAGTATGTAAAGGATGATAGTATTTTTTACTCTTTTTTATCATATATTCATGTTTTTTAGAAATATTGAATTGTAAAATATATGTAGTAAATCCATATTTAATATTTGCTAAGGTGAATTTTATTTTTCATTGTATGTTATTATTTTCTTTTTAAAGTATTACCAAAATAGAATATAAACTTGTTACTACTACTACTATTATTATTATTATTATTATTTAATTTTTTAAATTAAAGAAATAATTTGAATTATATTAATTATTAAATTTTGGTACATTAATTAAAATTTTGGAGGGAATGTAAATTTTTTCGGGTTGAATCCCGAGAAAATTTCCTTTTTTTTTAAATTAATATTTTATTTTCCGACGGAATAGATTAATCCATCGAAAATTTAATTTTTTTTATTTTTAATATTCCTACGGATGATGTATGTCGTCAGAAACATAAAGTATTTTTTATTTATAAGTTTCCGATGGATTTAAGATTTTCCCTCAGTAATTTTCTGACGGATTTAAGATTTTCCCTTAGTAATTTTCTGACGAATTTTCGTCGGTAAATTTCTGACGGATTATCTTATTTCGTCGGAAATGTAAGTTTCGACCAGCTTTTTACTGACCCCTCTATTCCCTCACAAATTCCGTTAATAAATTTAATTTCTGTCCCAAATTCCCTCAAAAGTTCCATCAGAAAATACACATTTTTTTGTAGTGTCCATCGCACGCTATATGGGATCTCCGGTAACATTTCGACACTTTTGATAAGGTCCATGAATTCCTCCCAGATCCTACACTCCCATTCGAAGAAGCTTCTACGGGTTGCAATAGACCACTTCCATGTCCCGTTTACCATCGAACCAAAGTCTGCAATAGTGCCTGATTTTTTTTTCTGCCAAAGAGAATATTCTTGGCAAGCGATTCTTGAGAGAGATGTTAACGACCCATGTGTCTGTCCAGAATAGGATTTTCTTCCCATCACCTACACATAAGGCGATATTATGGGAGAAAACATTTTCGACGCTGTGCAATAAAATTTTTATGCTCTTTCATATCCAACACTTGTTTTGAGATGTATTTTCTGCTGGGAGTAGAGATATGTTTGTTGGTTCATGAATTGTATTGATGACCACTCTCCATAAGCTCTCGCACTCGACATAATACCTCTATATCCATTTGAAACACAAAGCCACATTTTCCACCGGAAATCGATCAATCCCAAACCTCCATCCTCTTTGGGTCGACACAAGGTCTCACATTTTATCCAATGGATAGATCTTTTATCTAGGGACCCCATAAGAATTTCGCCACTAGTTTAGACAGTCTTGAGCTAACTGATCGAGGCATATGGAACAGTGACATATAGTAGATTGGAAGGTTGGTGAGAACTGATTTCACAAGCGTCACTCTTCCCCCAAAAGATAGAAGTTTTGCTTTCCACCCGGCAAGTTTCATTTCAACCTTGTCGAAGAGAGGTTTCCAAATGCATAACGAGTTTGTCTTTGTTCCCAAAGGCATTCTTAAATAGGTGGTGGGAAAATTTTCAGACGCGCAGTGGAATTTAGTTGCCCAACTCTTGATTTTTCGATGCTCAACATTGATGCCCAGAAGTTTTGATTTGTTCATGTTAATTTTCAATCCCGATGCGAGTTGGAAGCCCTTCAAAATGAACATCAAGTTTCTGATCTGGTTTACATTTTCTCCACAGAAGATTATCAAATCATCTGCAAATTGCAGATGCGAAACTGTTAACGAACCACATCCTATTTGAAAACCCTTGAATAGGCCCTTTTCTTCAGCTCTAAGAAGTAATGCGCTAAGCCCTTCCGCAACTAAGTTGAACAAGAAAGGTGAAAGAGGACAACCTTGTCTTAGTCCCCTTTCCATCAGAAATTTCTTAGAGTAAGCCCCATTGATTAGAACCGATACTGAAGCCGTGGATATGCATAGTCTAATCCAATCTCTCCATTTACTGCCGAATCCCATAGTTTCCAACATGAAAAATAAGAAGTCCCAAGACACAGTGTCATATGCTCTTTGAAAATCCACCTTGAACACCAATGTAGCCAAGCCCCTTCTTCTCATGTGATCAATAATTTCGTAGGCTATTAAGGAACAATCCTTGATTTGTTTACCTCGGCAGAAAGCGAATTAGGTATCTCCGATGAGTTTGTTAGCCACGTTCTTTAGCCTTGCTGCTAGAACTTTTGCAACCAGTTT
The DNA here is from genome assembly GCA_958450335.1 of Hibiscus tridactylites. Taxonomy (NCBI): domain Eukaryota; kingdom Viridiplantae; phylum Streptophyta; class Magnoliopsida; order Malvales; family Malvaceae; genus Hibiscus; species Hibiscus tridactylites. Next base: position 66,046,943 of record OY288285.1, on the reverse strand, counting down.
ATACAAGCTTCCGATGAGGCTAATTGGTCTATAATCTCCAATCGTTTTTGGATTATTTACTTTGGGAATCAATAATATGACTGTGTGATTTACAGCATTATCCTGCCACTTTCCATTGTAAAATTCACCAAAGAACTGCAAGATGTCCAATTTCAGTGAGTCTCAAAACTTTTTGATGAAGCCTATGTTGAATCCATCGGGTCCAGGGGCTCTCGAGCCATACATTGAAGATAACACTGCCCATATTTCTTCAAGATAGAAAGGTTTTTCTAAATTGAGAGCTTCTTCGACATCTAACTTCTTGATTTTGCATTCCAGTCGGTTTACTTTGAGTGAATTCGGTTTGCTATAGACAGTTTTAAAATGATTCACCACTGACTGCTTTATATTTTCTGGCTCTTTGAGGATCGAATTTCCCACTTTCATGCAATACAGGGAGTTGTTTCATTTTCTAGTCGAAGCTATCGAATGGAAGAATCTGGTGTTCCTGTCTCCCGCTTCGAACCATCTGATCCTGGATTTTTGCACCCAGTCCTGTTCTTCTTTTCTAATCTGATCCCATAATCTGACTTTCAGTTTGCGCAAAGCAAATTTTTTCTCAGCAGGGAGTGTTGCAGTTACAACCTCTTCTTCTATCTTTGCTATTTCTTTTTCAGTATCACAGATTGCTAATTCCCTATTGTTTCTTTGCCGGCCATTCCAAATTCTCAGCCAATGTTTACATTCCTGGAGAAAATTCCCAGCCCCACCACCTTGTCTCTCCGCACAAATTCTCTTGACTGACTCGACGACCTCTTTTTCATCCAACTATGAGTCGAAACATCTAAAAGGCTTTGGTCCCAGTTTAGGGAGTTGACCAGTAAAGCTACTGGATTATGATCCGAAACATTTCTCGGCCAAATTTCTTGAAATAGCTGAGGCCAACATTATAAGAAATCCACTGAAAGTAAAAATCTGTCTAACCTTCTAAAAGACGGACGATCCCGCAAACTTGACCATGTGTATTTGCTCCCTATTGCAGGTATATCGACAAGGGAGGAATCATCTATGAAAGAGCCGAAAGCTTTTAAGTCCCTTTTGTTTAGATAGAACCCCACCTTCTCATTGGCATATCTTACAACATTAAAATCACCACTCAAGAGGATGGGATGGCACGAGGAATTAATTTCAGTACTGAGTCTGGAGAAAATAAATTTTCTGTCTTCTGCGTTGTTTGGGGCGTAGACGTTGACGAGCCAACAATCGGTAGATTTACCAAGGAAAGAGAGTTGCCCTTTAAGGATAACGAAATGCCTTTCCGAAACCACAACTACACACTGAAACACTTGTGAGTTCCAGATAGATATAATGCCTCCAGCTGACCTTATTGAAGGTGAAAAAGCAAAATTGAACGATTGTGACTTGCCACAGAGTTGAGAAATTAGAGTTGTATCCACATTGGAAACTTTTGATTCTTGAATGAAGATAAGATTGGCCTTGTTGCGTCGAATGAGTCTTCTAATCGAGGCTTTCTTTTCCATCTTACCTAGCCCACGTATATTCCATGAAAATATGAGACACCGATTCATCATAATGTAATGGAGATCGAAAACACTGACGAAGCCAAGGTCTTACGGTTGACCGCCTCCTTGATTTACTTATGAATCCAAATCGAGTACCCTCAAACTCTCGATTACCACACTGTCATTGTCTTTGAAGAACAGGTCTGCTGCATGGCAAACCTCCAGACATTCCATAGCTTCAGAGATGGATGAAGGCTCTGTAGAATTTTTGAGATTGTCATATTTATAACTTCCTTCAGGAGGGGTGTTTGCTAATTTCTTTTAAAATGGGGGTAATTTGGGCTTGGAGCCAGAATGGGTGTGGACCCGGTTATTTGCAGAAGCCCACAGGTGGATGCTACCGTTTTTTATTCGAGTTAGGCTGGGGGATAGATTGTTGACCTGAGTAGTTTAGGTTTTATCACGGAAAGCCTGAAATCTTTGTCTAGTATTGGTTCTTCAGGCCGGCTAGACTCAGATGATGCTTCGGATAGGTCAGGCCCATAATCTATGGGAACTTCATGAAGTGATTGATTATGGGATCTAGAAGAATAATCAGCCTCCAGGCCCGTAGGGTCATCATCTAAAAGGTTCCCATCATTTGATGTAGAGACAAATGTACCTAACTCTAAAATGCTACTGACTGGTATGTCTCCCACTTTCTCGAAAGTCTGAGACTCATTATGATTACCATTAAGGTTTCCCTCTGTTGAAACATGAGCGGTGTGATAGGTTTCTTGAATGTTTCTGACTGGACTGTTCCCTGTCTCCTCGGAAAGCTGCACTCCTATCTCTTCATTTAATTCTTGTGTTCCATTTGCGAAGCGGCATATGGGATCGTCGGCAAAAACCAAATCCGGCGATCCTTCATCTAACCAACATTTGTGGTCTTCGAAAGTGGACGTTGACACCCTAACATTGAATTTTTCTCCATTGACAGAGATCGTAGCAAATATCGGAATATCGGAGACGGAACCGACCCCCAAGAGGACCTTAGTGCTATCGAGACTAGTTCTGTTTGAGGTTGTTGGGTCGACTTTAAAACCCCTACCCCATTTGTTAGCGATGGCTTTTATCACTGACTCATGCCAAGCAAAGATTAGGAGACCTTCAATGTTGACCCAAACCATTAGCCTTTTCCTTGCAACAAATTGAGGGATGGTGTCGATCTCAACGAACCACGATTTAAGCATGGATTCTTTTCAATCCCAGAAAATTGAGACTTGTTCTTCTTCTAGAAACTGGATAATGACGAAGAATCCTGACCATGTTGCCACGTTGACTTTGAAACCCTCTGACCTAAGAGCATGCTGCACCAATTCTGCATCATACATTCCTTTTACCAACGCCGCCAAACTGTTGTACCAATTTGTATCTGATGGTAAAACAAGTATCTGAATATTGATAGTATCTGAGGCAGTAGTTTCTACTGGGTAATTTTTTACATCGCCGGGATCTCTCTGGTTGCGACTGTCATTCGACTTTCTTTGTTCAAGTTTCCCCAGAAGAGCTTCTTTGTAGGATTTGCCCGCGGACACTTTTTGGTGATAGAGGGACGAGGGGAGGGAATGGTGGTTTGGCCTGGATCCTAGACCTTTCTTTTTCTTCTTGTCCATGGCCGGCTTGTTTTCAAGAAACACTATAATGTGGTGGCCATCTATAACCCTTTCATTTGCTTCACGAACCGTTCTTTTAGCGTTTTCCTTGTAAAGGAACCGGATGAAAGCAAAAGTGACATTACTTTTGGCTCTCTTATAGTTGTTGTAGGCGATAAAGACTCTGGAAATCTTTCCATACATTGAGAATAGTTCTTTGAGGGTTTCCCAGTGAATCCTCTTACTAACATGATTTATAAAGATAGTTGTCTCTTTGTCCTCTGTCTTCTTGCGATACTCTCCTGAGCCTCTACCTCGATTGCCGATCATGAAAATGCTCCGAGATGCTCCCGACCTGTTGTCTGTATTCTTCCACGATCCGACTACGATACATGAGGCTGTTGTGTATTTTTTCTGTGATCTGTTCAAGAGTGAGAGGCATATGAGTGGAAATTATGCAATCTAGGGATTATTTCCTGCTGTTGATTTGCGTGCTTTAGAAAGCACTACGTTGTCGGTTACATATGAAGAGATTCGGCGTGCGGTTTTTGATATTGAGGCGGCGAAAGCTCATGTAGTGGATGGTTTGAACGCCGGTTTTTTCTAATGAAATTCCGATACGGTCGGGCAGTCTGTTTGTAGTTTTGTGCGATAACTTTTTATTACTGGTGAGGTACCTCTACAAATTAACAAAATTGTGCTGATTCTACTTCCTAAAGTGCCTTTTCCAGAGTTTCTTTTTCAGTTTCGTACAATCAGTTTGTGTAATGTGGTCTATAAAATTGTTTCCAAGATTATTGTGGAGCATTTGAAACCGTTTTTGCTGGCATGGGTTTCGGACAACTAACCGAGCTTTGTTACCAATTCTAGACAATATTATAATTACTCGATATTTTAATCATACGATGTGTTGCAAAATCAGGAAGAAAGGTTGAATAACTTTGAAGATTAACTTGGAAAAGACCTACGATAGATTGGAATGAAGTTTTATTAAGGACACCCTTACTGATTTAGGTATACCAGCCACCTTTAAAAGTGTGATTATGCAATACATTTCAACTGTTTCAATGCAAAATTTGTGGAATGAAACGTTGACAGAGTCTTTTGTCCCTTCTCGGGGTATCCGGCAGGGTGGTCCATTGTCTTTGTATATTTTTGTTTAATGTATGGAGAAACTTGCTCAGGCTATTCAGGTGGAGGCTAACATGGGGTTGTAGAAACCGTTTACGACTTGTAGAGCTGACCCTCGTATATCTCACCTTTTCTTTGCGAATGTCATGCTTCTTTTTGCGGAAGCCACGATAGATCAAATGGAGGTTATACAGCAGGTGTTGGCTGATTTTTGTAGAGAATCTAGGCATCGTGTAAGTTGTACGAAGACGACAATCTTGTTTTCCAAGAATGTGCTGATGAATGTTCGTTCATTGATTACGTCGGTTTTTGGTTTCAATGAAGTCACAGACTTGTGGAAATACTTGGGTGTACCCTTATTGCACCGTCGTGTTTCTCATGCCGCGTTTACTTATCTCTTAGACAGTATGCAACGAAAGATTAGTGATTGGAAAGCTAAAACGTTATCGCTTGCAGGGCGAATTACCTTGGCTAAATCAGTTTTGGCGGCAATTCCCTCTTATACCATGCAATCGGTTGTATTACCACAGAAAACTTATGTTGAAATTGAGATGGTTATTCGGTTTTTTATTTCTGGTATTACGACTGAGCGAGGCAGAGTTCATTTAGTTAAATGGAGTGAGGTTTGTCGGCCTCTAGATTGCGGTAGGCTTGGTTTTCGGCAGGTTAAGTCGCAAAACGCGACCTTTTTGATAAAATTGGCATTTCAATTGGCGTCTCGTTAAAATGCATCGTGGGTTTGTTTCTTGCGTTGGAAGTATAAATGTAAGGATAAGGCGTCGATCTCTTTAACTCGTAGTTTCTGCTCAAACCTTTGGAAAGGGTTGAGCCTCATGTGGCTTGATGTTCATGATAATGTACAGTGGCATGTTGGAAATGAAGCCGGGGTGGATTTTTGGAAGGAGCCATGGAATCATAACCTTAGCCCTTTGGTTCGATATATATATCATGCTGCTTTGGATACGTTGGGTAGCCCTTCTGTTGCCGATATGGTCAGCACACATGGAGATTAGAAGTGGGAATTGTTACAGTCTTTGCTACCAAATGAGGTGTTATTGCACATTGCTGATGTCAAGCCCCCTAGCCATGGTTTCCGAGGGATGTTTTAGCATGGTCGGACGGACATGATGGCCGATTCACGGTGCGCTCGTCTTATAAAATTTGACATGGTTTTGTTTCAGAAATTGAGGACAAATCTTGGAAGGTGCTTCATCGCTTTCGAGGACTCTAGAAAATTAAGATCTTATTGTGGTTAGTTTGTTGCAATAAGTTAATGACGAATGCTGAGAGATTTCACCGCCATTTTTCTTCTGATAATAGCTGCTCGTGTTGTGGTCATAGTGTTGAGGATGTTGATCATGTGTTACGAAAATGTCCTTTGGCACGACAAGCTTGGGCGGGGCTTATTAAACCTAAAGGTATTCATGAATTCTTGACGTTGGATATAAAAGATTGGGTGGCGAGAAACTTAACTCAAGTTGAGTGCTTCATCGCTGAAAACCATGATTGGGATCTTTTATTTGGTGCGATTGTTTGGAATATATGGCTCATACGCAATGCTGTTGTCTTTGTTTCACTCCTTGAAAGTACTGGCTCGGTGATTGAACGGATTCATAACCTTGTAGAGCTCTCGAAACATGCGCTCTTGAAGTGCAGGCATCGGCACTAGCAGGCCACAATTGGTGCAGTGGTTCCAGGACAGTAGACACTATCGGATGAGGGTTGGCTCAAAATTAACTCGGATGACGCGAGACGATCCTTGGATGGGTATGCGTCTTGTGGAGGGGTTGCGCGAGATCATTCTGGAAATTGGGTGTTTGGCTTCACCAAGTTTATTGGCATTTGATAGGTTCTTGAAGCTGAACTTTGGGGTGCTTATGTGGCTCTTTTGACTGCATGGAAGCGAGGTTTTCGCCATATTATTATTGAGGTAGATAGTCTTGTGCAATGCGTGTCCTTCGGCACGGTGTGAAATCGGATGGGAGATACGCTATTATGTGGCACTTGTCGGAACTAAGCAAGCAGAATTGGGTTGTTCGGTTGAATCACATCCTAAAAGAAAGGAACATGGTTGCGGATGGTCTCGCTAAACTCGTGTCGTTAGATAATTTGATTGTGGTCTATTTCGATAGTCCGCCTAACTCTTTCTCCATGCAGTTCAAGGTGATCTATTTTTCACGAAGTACTATGTTATTCTGATCTTATGATTGTGTAATTCCTTATTTTTTATCCGTGTCGTTTGTTTATTCATTGCTTATGTATCTATTACCCATGCACTCTTTTTCTTCCATTTAGAATTAGGTAGGGGTTTTAACGAAGCATGTGGCAGTACCCTTTTCATCTAAAAAAATATGATACCACATTAAAAAGTTGAACTGCTCCTATTATTACATTTTTCTTTTTCATTTTTGTGGGTCTGCCCTACTTTGGAGGGAACGTGGTAGGGTAGGACATGGCGGTACTGTGCAACCGCACCTCCTAAAAATTATAAATTATCCTATATAAAATTTTTATATATTTTCTTTGTATTTTTTATAAATAATTTAATTTCGTACTTCTAATAGTTCGCACCCCTTACATGAAATCCTACGTCCGTCCTTATTTATGGTGTTTTTGCATACCCTTAATGCATAATGTACTATGCCAAAACAATTTTAAAATGGCTAATTAAAAGGTAGATTTGCTTTAGTTAGTAGGAAAAGAAGATGAAATGTAAAGAATATACCACAAATGGAACACCTACGTGTATGATCAATACAGAATAAATAAATCTCACTGAAACGTAAACAAACCAAAAATGGCCTTTAGCTTTTTACTGGTATAATATCACTTCATCTGCATTCTCTTAAATACCTCACTTTGTTTAGTCATTACAAGACAGACAAATCACAGACCAAATGAATAGTTTCCCTTATCAAACTATAACACATGGACCCGAGGTTCGGGTCAATCTTGGATATGTCCTGTTAGTACTAGGTGAAATCCTCAACATCTAAAGCCCTTTCTCCGGAAAACCCTTTTCCATAAACTCCCACCTTGTTTTTTTCTAGGGACAATTGCTAGAGAGTTAACTGCAGCATTGTCTTCCTGTTGTTTCTTTCCGTTCAAAACGAGGGTACTGTCCATAGGCGTTATTGCGATTGTCCCATTAGAGATTAAAGAAGAACTGGGATTTCCTTTTACTTTGGCCTTATCTTCCATTATCATCTGATCTAATAGAGAGGGTCTTCGGCTAATCAACTTCTTCCTCGGTGGAGTTGGAATAGTAATTGAAGTCGTCGGAGTTATGGTCTCGGTTTGAGTGGAGACAATGTTGTCGAAAAGGGCTGCTTCCTTTGGAGATGCCAATGCCTTCAACTGCTTTCCCAAGTTTAAAATAGTCTCTTGGCACTCGGCTAACTTTTTCGAAGCAATTGTAATCTCATGGTTCTGGTAGAATGATCAAGAGTTAATACATTTCACATGTTATATATAAAGAATGAACTAATATAATTGTTATCCGCATATAAACTTACAGTTCGAAACTGATTTCCCTCATGCTCAACTTCAGACTTTTGTAGTTCCTTTTCTGTCACACTGAAGGAAAGAAAACATCAGTTGCATGACTCAAACACTGCAAACAAAATCGATAGTGTTGATTACAATATTAGTGTTCAAAAAGAAAAATTTATATTACCTGTCAAGGCACTTGGTCTCAAATTCTTCATGGCAGCTATTTTTAATATTTGATTCCAGGTCTTGTGAAGGAAATTGTTGAAAAGCTTCATCTATTTTATATTTTGTTGAGGAAAGTGGGTTATCGTAGATTTCATCCCATATATGTTTTTCAACATTCACTTCAACCATGTCCTCAGTTTTTCTCAATGCATCCAACTCCACCTGCAACTTTTCAATGGCTTTCTCAGATTCCTTGAGTTGATTTATTAGAGAGTTGCTCTTATTCGTAGTTGACTGGAGCTTATCTTCAAGATGTTGCTTTGTGGCTTCTTCATTAACCGAATCATCTCTTGTTTTCATTTTTTCTTCGCTCACATTAGGTTGTGCAAACTGATCAACCATTCCACCTTCTTCACTCTCGATTTCTGATTCATCCCATTCAAAATGATTCTTAATCGCATCTCTCATGCTCGAAACGTCTTGAAGAGAAAAGCAATGATTAATGATCCAGTCCAAACCCGAAGTTAATTCTTGGGTAAATTTGTCGAGGTCTGCCTTTCCATTCAATAAGTCATAACAAGCCTGCACAAATTGCTGCAAAACAGCACCAAGTTCAGAAGTTTTCCACTGAAAAACGCGAACCACATAGCCTGAAGGTACTTCTGAGAGCTTGTATGGAAAAGAATTCTTCTCGGACAAGGTTTCAGGGACATTATAATCTGGTGGCGGTAAGTTGATCCCTTCAATAAGCTCAATTATCTTGCAAATTAATTTGCTCAAATCAGGATAAAACTGCTGGTTACCCGCCTCTTCCGAGCAAATGTTAACATCAGCATCCTCATTACATAAATCCACTTTTGGCATATCCTGAAGCAGACCAAGAACTTTGCTAACCAACGGACTTTTGGACTTCATTTCATTGTTCAACATGCTATGGTCATAATGACTGCCAGGAACAAGGGCCAGCTCCTTACACATTACCTCCAAGGCATTTCCATTCGATCCAGTTTGTAACGGTCCAAGGGTCCCATTAGCTTCATCTGAAGAAAAATGAGAAGTTCTCGACAGTTTATCATCCGAGACTAAAGCTAATTTCTCCATCTCAACAAAATCATCCATCAGATTTATCTCTGAAGACGCAACAGTTTTGCATGACAACGACTTCCTTATTTGTCCGTTCTTGAAATGCTCAAGCTCTGAAATTAAAGCAGGAGCCCAGGATTCCGCACTTCTAGCTTCATCATCTATGCCAATATCGGACATTGATGACAACATGATGTTGTTCCTGGTTGACTCATTGTTCGACAGACTTTTGGAGGATTCTTCAAGTCGTGACTCAACCTCCAATAATTTGGAAGCAACACGTGCATACATGGCTCTTGAGAATTGTAGTTCACTGGTTTTGTTCTCAAGGGCTTCCTTGAGAACCATATTTTTTTCTTCAATTGCACACAACTGCTCAGTTAGGATATTAACCCTCTTGCTTGGGCTGTCTGAATAACTGTCAACTGCGAAATCAACCCCTGGACTGGTAGGACTTGGATTTAATTTTCTCCACCTCATTTCAATAGAGCCCTTTCCCAGCATTTCAACTTCGTTTTTCATCTTAGCCAAAGCAACAGGACCCGACAACCGTTTCTGGACTAGGACACGCAGCCGTTGACATTCTGATTCAAGCATAGCAATTTTTTTCGCACTTTCTAAATGTGGCTTGTGTGATGCTTCTGTTGTTCGACGATTGAATTCTCTTTCTTCATTCCGGATCTCAAATTCTTTCTCGAGCACTCGAACCTTGTAATTGAAAGCAGCATTATCTTTCTCTGTGGATTCTAATCTTGTCAATAGTGCACTCAAATCTGTCTCGATCCGAGCCTTTTGCTTGTTTAAATCATCAATAACTTTTTCCTTCACCAAGAGAGCCTTACTAAGATTAGTATTCTCAACACCTAATTTGGCAACCCTTTTCCTAGTCTCAGCCAGCTCCTCCTCCAAATTCTTCTTCGACATCTCAAACTCTTTTGAGGCATTCCTCACGGCATCGTGAATCCTTTGCTCCTGCTCTTGTCGAACAAACCGCAGTTGCTGCATGCATTCCTTGAGAGCCGCATCTAAATTAGTTACCCTTTCTTCACTTGCAACTTTCTGCTGCAAAGCTTCATCTAATTCTTGCTTTAAAGAAGCTGCTTTCGATTCTGCCTTCTCCATTCCTGCATATAATTTGTTCATTAAAAACAAATCCCCACCATTAACAAAAAGTCAAATATAATGTGTGTGTATATATTACATACCTGCAGCAGCTTGCAGTGCATTATTTTGATGTTCCTTCACAAGTTCATCTTTGTAACTACAATCAGAAAGTGCAGCGGCAACCTTTTGATTTAATTTAAATAGCTCATTCTCCAATTCTCTTTTATCAGTCACAAGAGTCTGTATCTGGTAGAAATATGTGGAAATCAAAAACAACAATCAAACTTCACTGTAATAAAAACTATCTCAAAATAAAAAGTTTCCCAGAAATTATTTGTCAACCCAGAATAAGGCATCCTAATATATGTTTAACTTGAAGAAAATCCCAATTAAAGCATCAATCAACATTGGGATCAAATGACAAACTTTGGCAAAGAGTTTTCTGAGAAAGTTTATTGAAAATAATCAAACATTCTTGACTTTACCTCTTCTTCATTGTCTTTTTGGGAGATGTTTTGTTTGTCAGTAGAAAGAATGGTCTTCTCTGTAGATTTTTTCCTCCATAGCCAGATTTTTTGGTCCATTGCTTCACCAATCCCGGTTTCAATAATTCAAAGATTTCAAAAGTTAAAACATCTGCATTTAAATTACAATAACAACACAACAAATTAGTACATTGTTCATCCAAAACAAGATCGCTCTTTGCACATCCCCCCCCCCCCCCCCCCCCTAAAAAAAACAACATTATTGCATGTATAATATTCTTGCTAGCTACTTCCAGAAATAAAGGATTTGTAAAGTAAAAAACATGAAACAAAATACGATCTTAGTTAAGCAATATGTGCAAAGATTGTGAAATTAAAGCCAAAAGAGATGAATTTCTTTTTTTTTTCTGGCCAGAAAAAGAAATGAATTTCAGTACTTACTAGAACCAAACCCTGATGCAAAATCTTTTGAAAAGACTGAAAAGTTCAATGTCTTTTACCTTTGACGATGAATGGAGTGGTAGTTTCCAACAATGAATGGATCATCAAAGCAGAAAACCAATATGACAAAAGAAGAAAAAAAAACTCTTTTTAACTCTTGAAATTCAGAGATATGGAATCAGGGGAAGTGTGCATTAAAATGAAGTATGAAACGTGTGATGTTGGGACTTCCACCGACAGTGTTGAGTGGAGCAATGAAGAAGATAAGAAAAAACTAAGCAACATAAAAAGAGAGAGAAAGTAAGTCTGTTTGGAAAGCAGGAAAAGTAAACTGTGGGAAAAGTGAGAGACTTATTAAAACTCAGAGAAAATGGAAGAAAAAAGAAAGATTTTAGTTCAGATTTTTCTTGGGGTTAAAATGTTGGGTTCGCCTTTGAAATTGTGAATGTTATCAGTTTGGTAACTAAAAGCTTTTATGGTTCAGTTGTCTGTCTATCACGTTATCTCATTTCATTTTTTCCTTATAGAAAATCATTTGAAAAATAATGTGTGAAAAATAATAAATATAATATCAACTTGAAAATGATCCCGATAAGTGGTTCTAGTAAAAAAATTAATGATGTTTATTTTAGAACATTCATGTTCAATCACAATGTCCGCAAGATGTGTGCGATGTCAATATTTAGGGTTTATGTTAGAGTTTATAGTTTATAATTTAGGGTTTTATAATTTAGAGTTTAGGGTTTAAGTTTTATTTTTAGGGTCTAGGGCTAGTGTTTTAGGGTTTAAGGGTTAAAGTTTAGGTTTTATGATTTATGGTATAGGGTATATGATTTAGGGTTTTGTGTTTAGATTTTTTAATAGAATCTTTTAGGTTTTGTAATACATTAAATTATTATTGTTGCTTTAAATAAAATCTTGTATTAAATATAAATTATTGAATGATTCTTAACATATGCATGTATGCGTAAGTTAGACAAATCTTTGTATTTATTTTATATAGAGTACATTTATAAATGCAATTTAAGATGAATTCATGAAGTACAAACTATAATATTTATTATAAATACTACAAAAAATATATTAATGCTCGTAACTTAAAATAGATTCATTAAATTACAGTGGCATCACATTCGCATGCTTACAATAAGGATTGTCATTGAAAATTATGGAACTTGTTTTCTTCATATATACATATATATATATATATAAGGTTAACGGGTTATTTTGCTTTCGGTACGACCCAAATTAATAATGTTATCTTTCACGCGAAAACGTGTTTAATTAGGCCTTCAGTTCACACATTGCAGCAAATTAGTTCTATTGACTAACATTAACTAATGAAACCGTTAATTTGGCCGTTAAATTTTAATGTGTCAGCTGTCAGTGCCACATGACTTGCCATGTCAAAATTGAAAAGTCAAAATGATGATGTGATAAAAAATTAATTTTTATATTAAATTTTAACCAATCATATCATCATTTAATTAGTTTTAAAATAAAGAGCTAAAATATTCTTAATATCGAGGGGCTAGGGAATCAAACCCTAGTCTTGACGGAAGAAAGCTCATTGCTTTGCCACCAAACCAACTCTCTGAACTTTGATAATAAACGCTAAATATAATATATATCCTTATCCAAATAGCATGACTGTTGTTTCTTCTTCTTCATTATTTTTGAAAATTCTGAAGAAAAAAAACTGGATTTAACTGATCTTACTGATAGCGAAGAAGAAGCATTGATTATAGTGCCATACCACTTCACTCTCTCGCTCGCTTTCCTTTGCTTTGCTTTCTTAGTACACGGAGCAGGTATGACACTATTATCTTCTTCACTTCAATAATGAAGGAAACAATAACCATAGATATGTTTTTGCTGAATTTATTTTTGTTCAAAATTAAAAAATGAAGATGACAACATTAAGGAATTTGGAATTGGTATGGGTATGGAAATTACAACAACGGCTAACAACAAATTAAGAAAATATAAGTGTCTATTACGTTTATCCCAATTTACCTTTTTCAGAATTTTTAAAAGTAACGAAAAAGAAGAAGGGTTGAAAATATTTCATTCTCATTGAATAATATTAGATTACAAAATGACTTATATAGACTAACATAAAGCCTAACAACAAAGAACTAATTAACAAACTTTACTAACATATTCTAACTTCTAACAAACTTTAAACCAACTAAATTTATACTTTCAACACTCCCCCTCAAGTTGGTAGTTGAAAGATATCTTTAACTCCTCAGTAAATATTCATGTTGTTGCGCACCAATGGCCTTTTGTCATAACGTCTGCAAGCTGCTCAGCAGAAGAAACATGTTGTGTTTGTATTAGACATATTTGTATCTTCTCTCTCACAAAATGAAGGTCGATTTCTATATGTTTGGTGCGTTCATGGAACACTGGGTTCATAGCAATCTGAAGTGTAGCCTTACTATCACAATAAAGCTTCACATGCTTGTCATCATACATCCCCAGCTCTCTTAAAAAACCAGTCAACCAAACCACTTCAGAAACAACCACTGTCATGCTACGATATTCAGCCTCGGCAGATGACCTTGCAATTGTGTTCTGTTTTTTTAATTTTCAGGATATTAAAGAGTTCCCAATCTTGACACAATATTCAGTTACTGATTTTCTTGAAATTGGGCAAGAAGCCCAATCTGAATCACAATAGGCTGAAATCTGTTTTTCATCTGATGCTTCATATAATAATCCCTGTCCAGGACTATTCTTTATGTATCTAACAATTCTTAAAGCTCCTGACATGTGTGATTCTTTTGGTTGATGCATAAACTGACTGAGATTCTCCACTGCAAACATTATGTCTGGCCTTGTATGCGTAAGGTAAATCAGTCTTCCTAGCAACCTTTGATAAACAGTTGCATCTTCCAACACTTTATCTTCAACACTCTCTTCAAGACCTTTGTCAAAACCTGCTGTTATGAACTTTACATTCTGCTCTAAGGGAGTGGAAACATGCTTTGATCCTCCAAGACCTAAATCCCCAATCAACTCCAATGCATATTTTCTTTGATTCAATAAAAAATCCTTTCTTTGGATCTCATAACTTCAAAGCCCAGAAAAAATTTCAAACTCTCCAAATCTTTCATTCTAAAGTTTTGATTTAACAACAATTTCAACTCTGTAATCAAAACATCACTATTTCTAGTGATAAGCAAGTCATCTACATAGATTAACATTACCACCAATGCTTCCCCTTCTCGCTTTGTAAAGATGGAGTAATCTGACTTGCTTTGATGATAACCAGCTTATAATAAAGCCTCACAAAGCTTCACATTCCACTGTCTTGAAGCTTGCTTCAAACCGTAAAGAGATTTGTGCAGCCGACAAACCCTTGACTCCCCCTGGCTGCAAAATCCAGGTGGTAACTCCATGTAAACCTCCTCTTGCAAATCTCCTTGAAGAAAAGTATTATATACATCCATCTGGTAAAGCGGCCAGTTATGAGCAGTAGCAAGAGCCAAAATAGAATGAACAATGACCATTTTAGCCACAGGAGAAAAGGTCTCAGTATAATCAATCCCATCCTTTTGATTATACCTCTTGACCACAAGACGTGCTTTGTAACGTTCAACAGCACCAGAAGAGTTATACTTCACTCGAAAAACCCATTTACACCCAATTGGAGTCTTACCAGATGGTAGGGGAACTAAAGACCAAGTGTGATTGAGTTCAAAAGCTTGAATCTCTTCTTTCATTGCTGCAATCCACAAGGGACTTTGAATGGCTTCAGAGTAAGAAGTTGGCTCAACTATTGTAGTCTTAGAAAGAAAAGAAGAAGTTGATGGTGGAAGGTGATCATAAGACAAATGAGAAGAAAGAGGATACTTGGTGGTGGAAGAAGAACAAACAAAAGCAAAATCAATAAGCCAATAAGGAGGGCGTGTGGTTCGATTTGAACGACGAAGAGAAATAGGTTGGTGAGGGACAAATTGGTGAAGGACAAGAACATATTGTGGAGGGACAGATTGTTGATGAACAGATTATTGAGTGACAGATTGTTGAGGAACAAATTGTTGAGAGACAGATTGAGGAGGAAAAGATTGTTGAGGGACATCATAAGGATTAGAGGAGGCATGGGATGAATCTGTTGAGATATTAGGAGACTGAACAACCAGAAAATCATCATCAGAAGATGAAACATTAGAAGGAAATAACCAAGGAGTTGAATCAGAAGTTGAAGAATGAAATGGAAAAACATCCTCATGAAAAATGACATCTCTACTAACAAAAAAAGACTTAGAATCCAAATTAAACAAGACATATCCCTTTTGAACTTCAGAATAACCAAGGAAAACAGAGGGAAAAGCCCTAGGAGAGAATTTATCAGAAGAAGAATTATTTGAAGCATAACCAAGACATCCAAAGACACGAAGATGATCTAATGAAGGAGGATGATGATAAAGCAATTCAAAAGGAGACTTCCATTGTAAAACAGAAGATGGAAGTCTATTTATCAAATAGCAAGCAGTTGTAACACAATATCCCCAAAACATAACAAGAACCTTAGCATGAAACTTCAAAGCCCGAGTAACATTTAAGAGATGTCTATGCTTACGCTCGGCTACACCATTTTGTTGGGGTGTATGGGGGCAACTACTTTGATGCAAGATACCAAGAGAGGAGAAAAATCAGAACAAGAAGTATTAAAAAATCCAATCCCATTATCAATTCGAATGAATTTAACAGAAGTGGAAAAATGGTTGGAAACATAAGAGAGAAAAGCTTTAATAAGGAGGATATTATCAGACTTTAATCTCAACAGAAACACCCATGTCATCCGAGAATGGTCATCGACTATTGTAAGAAAATATCTCTGACCATGAACAATAGAGGTACGATAGGGGCCCCAAAGGTCCATATGTAAAAGCTCAAAAGGACTGTTTGATTGAAAAGAACTAGAGGGAAAAAAGAGTCTAGGTTGTTTAGCTAGAGGACAAATAGGACAATGAGAGCAAGAATTAATAGAAATGCTATCAGATAAAGGCAATTTAGCTAAGGTATTGTAAGAGGCATGACCCAAACGATCATGCCACAAGGAACCTTTATTAACATCATAATGCATACAAGTGGGAATCGAAGTACAAGATAAACCAGAAAAAAAGAAGACAAACCAGGCACAGATGCAGGAGATATGAAAACATACAGGCCACCACTCAGTTTACCAATCCCCAGCATCTTGCCACTAGAGAGACCTTGAATCAAGTAGAAGTCAGGAAAGAAAAAACACAGCACAACATAAGTTTGAAGTCAATTTGGAAATAGAGATGAGATTATGAGTGAAAACAGGGATATACAAGACATTCGAAAGAGTCAATTCAGGAAGAAAGAGAACAGATCCCGAATGAGTGATATCAGCATGTTTACCATTAGGTAATAAAACAGAACGAGATGTGGAAGAGCAAGAAATAGGATCATGCAAACTTAAGAAATCAGAACACATGTGGTCCGTAGCCCTTGTATCTAGAATCCAAATAGAACGAGATCGAGCAGAGAAAACATGAAACATCACCTGCCAAATTAGCAGAAGGCTCCGCAGCAGAGGGTGGAGCACGACTGATCAAATCCAAGAGCTGCTGATATTGAGTCGGAGTAAACATCAGCGCCGAAGAAGAACCAGAACCAGCAGAAGATGCAGTCGGAGGACTAGACCGGACCGAGTCAGTAACCAAAGCAGCTTGTACATCTTTCTTTTTGTTGAACTTGAAGTCTGATGGAAATCTAACAAGGCGATAACACTGGTCCTTTTTGTGACCATGAATCTTGCAATGATCGCAAGTGCCGTTGAAGCGACGACGAGATGAAGCACCACTACCCGAAGCATACAGAGCAGTGGAATCAGAGACCAAAGATATCGGAGAGACACCATTGAGATGAGTCCGTTTAGACTCTTCTTGCAAAATCATTGAATAGTCCTGGTTGACAGAGGGAAGAGGCTTCATAAGGAGAATCTAGCTATAAACGACTGAGAACGTCTCATTCAGACCCATGAGGAATTGAAAGAGGCATTGTTGAAGATGAACAACCAGATTGTCTTTCAAAGCCTCGCAATCACATGGTGAAAAAGGAACTAAAACAACACCCTCATCCTTCAATCGAGTGTAATAGGTAGAAACAGAAAGATCACCTTGCATTGTCGTCGCAATCTCTCTGTGGAGAAAGAAGATCCGAGTACCATCGACTTTGTCAAAACGTTCACGAAGATCCATCCAGATAAGTGCCGCATTCGAAGCAAAGACGACACCGACAGACAAATCTCGGCTAATGGAGTTCAAAATCCAAGAAATGACAGTTGCATCGCACCGATCCCACTGAGAACGAAGAGATTCTTCAAAGCTATCTCGCTTGCAATCGCCGATCAAAACCCTAATTTGTTTTTCGCGAGCAATGCAAGACACATCGAACGACTCCATACACTGTAAATATCGATTCCGGTCAATTGAAGAGAGACAATCGGTGCACCAGATGTATCATACGGATGGAGATAAAGAACGTGATTAAAGTCGATGACGGTGGACATCGGAGAAAAGAAAAGGGAAAAATAAAAAAAGAAAGGAAAAACTTAGAGAAATCAGAGAACAAAATAAAGCAGGCCAAACAGAAGCCTAACAAGAAAAGGAAAACGGCCCAAACAGAATGGATCAAAAAAAAGACTCATGATACCATGTTGAAAATATTTCATTCTCATTGAATAATATTAGATTACAAAATGACTTATATAGACTAACATAAAGCCTAACAACAAAGAACTAATTAACAAATTTTACTAACAGATTCTAACTTCTAACAAACTTTAACCCAACTACTTTTATACTTTCAACAAGAAGCAATAATGCTATTTGAATGAGGTTATATAATATATTTGATGTTTATTAACAAAGTTGAGAGATTGACATAGTGGCAAAGCATTGAACTTTCTTTCACCGAGACCTGGATTTGATTCCTCAACCCATTCTGAACAAGATAAAAAATTTAACAGAAACGAAGAAGAAGAATCAGTCATGTCACAATCATATGATTATTAAAATTTAATATAAAAATAAGATAAAAAATAATTTTTTTGCCACGTTAGCATTTTAACTTTTCAACACTGATATGGCATGCCATGTGGCGCAGACGGCTGATGCATTGAAATTTAACAGCCAAGTTAACGGTTTCGTCAGTCAATGTTAGTCAAGAGGCTAATTTGCTGCAATGTGCAAACTGAAAGACCTAATTGAATGTGTTTTCGCGCGAAGGGAAACATTACTAATTTGGGTCGAACTCGAAGACAAAATAACCCCTTCAACCTATATAAAACTAATCATATTACTCAATTATCAAATTCATCAAGTTCTTATTTCTGATGAATATTATGACACAAGTTGATTTTCAATTTCTTGATAATATAATTTCAAGAGATAGCTAAAAGTGTTTTACTTCTTCTTCTTCTTCTTCTTTGAATAAAAAAATATTTTACTCTTTAAAATTATTATATTCTGAAACGGTATTATGAAGGGATCGATAGAAGTTATGCGCCCCTTCTAAAAAATATTAAAAATTTGTTAAGAATATAGGGTTAGGAGATTTCCAAAGGAAAAAAAATAAGAGTTTCTAACTTTAACCATTTATTACACTCATTCAAAGTCTATAAATTAATATAAAACCAAATGAATTTTACACAATATATGTGGATCTCATACATACATATATACATATATATATATACATATACATATATATTATTTTTCTTTGCATCGCCGACTATTTTTATTTTTCTTTAATTTTACTGATGACGACATTATTTTATATTAGTTGTCGATTATAGGGGTCTTTCTAATATTTATTTCATTTGTTTCTCTATATTCTATTTCTGTTATTTATTGTTATTTTCCAATTTTTAATAATAAGAATAACTTTGTTCTTGTGGCACATTTTCCTCTCATTTCGTAACACATTTTTCACTGATTTATTGTTATTTTCCAATTTTTATTGTTTCTCTATATTCTATTTCTGTTTTCTAGTTATTTTCCTCTCATTTCTATTTTTATTGTTATTTTCTAATTTTTAATAATAAGAATAACTTTGTTCTCATGGCACATTTTCCTCTCATTTCGTGACACACTTTTCACTGCTTTATTGACACATTTTTTGTTTTATTTGCCGGTTATTATTGTTGATTTTCATATTTTTTCAGTGTTAAACTTAACATTGTCTCTCTAATATAGATGACGCTTATTTAGATATCCTGGTGATCTTCTTTGTTTTGGACCCTTAGACTGAATTTTGATATGCACTCACAATCACCGTTTATTGTTCGTGATTGAATTGTGATAATGACCGTTTCATCAACGTACTTTCATTGTTATATGTATCTTATGTTTTTGTGTTTGATCGTTTTTATCCTTTATTGCCATCTTATTTGGACCCTCATATTGAATTTTGATGGGCACTAACAATTACCGTTTATTGTTCACAATTGAGTTATGATAATAACTGTTTCATCAACTTACTTTCATCATTATATGTATTCTTATGTTTTGTGTTGATCGTTTTTATCTTTCATTGCCGACTTATGGTGTTGTTTGTATCTAACTCTTGTTCGAGTCTTTTAGTTGAGTTCTTAACTTTTTTTTTCTTCCTATGATCCTCTTATGATCTTTAAATGGCTATTTTTTTTATATTTTTATGTCTATAAGAAAATGTTCGAATTATATGTTTAGTTTACCTTCATGGTTGCAGACTCTTATTGTAATTTTAGACATTTTTTCTTTTAATAAAATTAGTTGTTTCTATTTCAAAAATATATATATATATATATTAGTCATTATAAGTTTATTTTTTTAAATAGTCTCCTAATAAAATTACATTTTTAAATGATTTTTCAACAAATGGGGTTGAGTTTCTCCCCTCATCGCACCTAAAGTAAAACATACAATTCTGGCATAAAATTCTATAAAGGGCAAACTATCAACCATGTAAAAAAAGTAACACTACACTGGTAGTCCCTAAACTTTTAAGGTGTTTTTAATATGGTCATTGAGCTTTTAAAACTCTCAATACGGTCATGAAACTTTTAATTCACTTTCATTACAGTCATTATTGTCAAGTACTCTTAAAAATAACTGACGTAACACGTTAAGTTTAAAAATAAATGTTTCCCCACCTTATTTTCTCTCCCCTCCCATTTTTTTATTTTCTTTCCATCCAAACATATTTTCACAAATGTCCACCTATAGTCTCACCCACCTCTAAAATAAATTAAAGTTAGTTAATTGAGAAATATTGGGCCACTAAAAGTCTATTTCAATTTTTTAAAACAACTAGTGTGACCATAGGGGATTATTAAGTATTTCTATGTAGCAATATGATTTTTTTTTTTGTAAAATTAGCTTCAGAGAATAGATTACTATAATAGGAGGGAAAATGAAAGAAAATAGGATGAAAATGAAAGAAAAAGGAAGAAATACATATTTGGATGGAAGGAAAATGAGAGAAAATGGGAGGGAAAGAAAAAATAGGGTGGGAAAACGTTTACTTTTTAAACTTAACATGCCACGTCAGCTATTTTTAACAGTAATTAAGGCAATGATTGTAATGAAAGACTTAAAAGTTCAGGGACTATCAGTGACCGTATTGAAAGTACCTTAAAAGTTTAAGGGCTACTAGTGTAGTTTACCCAAAAATCTAATCATTTGAAAGGACTTGGAATTCACAACAACATATTTCTATAAGTGCAAAACAATTCAATTCCAATAGAGCATCTATTTCTTTTGGATTTGCAATTCTTTAGAGAGTGCTTCTTCTGGTGCAAGTGATCCAGTTATGGGGCAATGATTTATAATCGGGATAAGTGATCTCTCCCTCTAAATGAAATTAGGACAAGTCAATGTATAAACTATAATGTCTGGTTTTATGACAACTTCGATACAGAATGGGTGGTTTTGTGAATAAAGACCAGGTGAAAGTAGGTACAAGAATTTCCTCAAACAATTCAAACGTTTGGAAGAGGAAATAGAGGAATGATATTGGGTTCCATCTCATGAATTGTGGTTACTTTTTTTTAGTGAAGTTTAAACTAGGGGTGGACACCCCATCTCCGCCCCTTTCCCTTCCCCGCCTTTTCTCTTTTTTCTCTCCTTTTTCTGTGCCTTTTTTTCTCCAACTTTCAATTTTCTCCGACCATCCGGTATGTTAGCATGTTTAACAAAATGTGATTAACAGATTGTTAGTTAATTAGTTTAGAAGTTGTTATTGGTGTTGGGTCTGTTAGGAGGTTATTGGGATGTTAGTCAAATGCCCTATAAAAGAATTGTATGAGCCTTGTATTTTGTACCGAGTTTAATCCAATTGTGTATTCTGTTTTGATCAAAATCCCTAATTGATCAATTTCCTTTTCTTCTTGATTTATTCCTCCGTTGTTTCTTATCGTTGTTCATTTTCTATCGTTGTTCTATTTTTCGGTGTGTTACACCGTCGTACATGGTATCAAAGCTTCACGATTCACGGCGACGAGGATTCCGGTTTCCCTGAACAAGATGAGTCATCAACCGGGTCAGTCTGGTCAAGCAACAAATGATGCTGATTCAACTGAATCAGTCTTTTCCTCGAAGAAGACGACGCTCTTTACGAACAAACGAGTTAACATCGTTCTTGATAATTTCAACTTCCTTCTGTGGAAGCAATTAATCCTTTTAGCAGTTCGAAGTCATCGCCTGGAGAAACTTCTACTCGAAAAGGTGAAGGCACCGCCGGAGATGATTCGTAGAGACGGTGATGAAATGATCGAGAATGAGGAGTACGAGTTGTTTGTTGCACAGGATAGTGCTCTAGCGGCGTGGCTACTTTCAACCATCAGTCTACAGCTTCTGTCTCAGTTCGTCGGTGCAGAAACAACCTCAAGTGTTTGGGCGACAGTTACGAAGCATTTTGCTAGTCAGTCTACGACCACGATGATGAGTCTTCATTGCAAGATGAAGACTTTCAAGAAAGGAGATCTGGACATGCGAACATATATCTCACAAGTCAAAGAGGTATGTGATTCTTTAGCTGCGAGTGGTAGTCCAATTTCAGAAATTGAGAAGATTGCAACAATTTTAAATGGATTACCTATTGAAAACAAACCATTAATTGATGTAATCACAGCTAGTAGAGAGTCGTTTACTCTTGATGTTGTTGTATCTGTTCTTGTGGATGCTGAAGTGCAACAGAAGGCGTTTGATCATCCTAACAACTTTTCTGGGAGCATTAGTGTGGCTCAGGGGCCTTCAGAGAGTCAAAAGACGAATGTTGAGTCAGGAACACATCTTCAACAAACGTATAATCCTCCTCCTTACAGGCAATACTTGAATTTTGGAAGAGGTTGAGAAAGGTCCAGACCTCAGTGCCAAGTTTGTGGCAAGATTGGGCATCTTGCATATGCTTATTGGCATCGGTTCGATCAGACGTATCCAGGGGTGAACAATGCCAGGAGGAACACTTCTCGGGATGATTCTGGCAATGTTAACATTTGTGATGGAGGAACCGATGGATTAGATTTTGTGTGTACCTGTGCATGACGTCTAGGAACTAGTGGTGTTGGTCAGTCTCAGCAGGGAGCTGGGCTCAGTGATCGGTGGTATGTGGACTCTAGTGCAACGCATCATGTCACACCTGAAGGGTCAAAGGTGCTGAAGGGGGCTGAATATACAGGACCAGGTAAGATTGTTGTTGGTGATGGTACTAGTTTATAGATTGCTCAAATTGGTCAATCAATTTTATCTAATAGTAAATAGTCTGATAAGTCTTTAGTTTTGAATGATTTAATGCATGTCCCTCAAATTACTAAGAATCTAATCTCTGTGTCAAAACTTGCTAGAGACAACCATGTTTTTCTAGAGTTTCATGCTTACAAATGCCTCGTGAGAGATGAGGATACTGTAGTTGTTTTACTTGAAGGGAAGGAGATTGAAGGACTTTACAAATTTGATTCTGTTGCAAATAAACACAAGTGTCAGGAAACTTGTAGAAATGTAGAAATTATTTTCTAAGTAATACCTATGATTTGTGGCATAAGAGATTAGGTCACCCTGCACATGAAATCTTGTTAAAGTGTGTAGGGACTCGGATATTGTAATGTCTGAAAATATCAATAAAAATGTATGTGTTGCTTGCCAAATGGGAAAATGTCACAGATTACCTTTTGATAATTCTAATACTAGTTACAATACTCCTTTCCAGTTAGTGTATACTGATTTGTGGGGACCAACACATGTGGTGTATGTGGGATTTTATTACTATGTTGCTTTTGTTGATGTCTGTACAAGGCACTGCTGGGTTTATCTTCTCAAGCATAAAAATCAAGCCTTGGCAGTCTTCAAACAGTTTCAGAAGCTTGTTCTCACTCAGTTTATTACTGGAATTAAAGAACCGCAGAGTGATTGGGGAGGTGAATACAGAAGTTTGACTCCAATTCTAGCTGAAGAAGGTATTCGACATAGGTTGAACTGCCCACACACTTCTCAGCAAAATGGAGTGATGGAGAGGAAGCACAAAAATGTGGTAGAGTTGGCCCTTACCTTACTTGTTCAAGCTTCTTTGCCACTTAAATTTTGGTCTCAGGCAGTTTCCTCTGCTGTGTTTATAATTAACAGATTGCCTACTAGAGTTTTAAATGGTCTTTCTCATTTTGAAAAACTTTATGGGAAGAAACCTCAGTATAATCCGTTTAGAGTGTTTGGATGCAGATGTTTCCCTCATCTTAGGCCATTTAATAAACACAAGTTGGACTTCAGATCACTCCATTGTACTTTCTTGGGTTACAGCTCTCAACACAAGGGTTACCAGTGTTTGGCTCCAGATGGTAAGCTTTACATTTCAAGAAATGTAGTGTTTGATGAGTTGGTATTCCCTTTTGCAGATAATCACTTCAATTCTGAAGGGAGTTCACAAACTCAATCTCATCAACCTTCAGACTTGAAGCTCATTCCTGAGTTGGATGTGGTGAGAAAATTGTTTTCACCTTCTCCAGTTGATACAGTTCAAGGTGGTAGTCCTGTGCCACAAAGACAAGTCCATGAAGATGATGCTGTTAAGGTTCAACCTCAAGCTGGTGTTGCTGATCCTGAAGATGTTGTTGTTGCTCTTGAGGTTCAACCTCAAACTAGTGTTGCTGGTCCTGGAGAAGAACTTGCAGCTGAAAGAGTAGCAGAACCAGTTGCTGATGTCTCAGAGTCACTTGTAGCCGAACCTAAACATGAGGATTTTGCATACACTGATGGTCAAAATGAACTTTCACCAAGTACTGAAGCTGGTGCTGAAGAGGGTGTAGTTCTACCTAGAGCTGATGTTGAGGAAGTTCCACAACTAAGAGGTGATGGTCTTGCTGATGTTGGTGAGTTTTCTGAAATAAGAGGAGATGTTTCTTAATCACTTGATGAAGAACATGAGTTAATTGATCCATCTAGGCTTGGGTCTGAGCATGAGGAAGTTGATGAGAATTCATCTGAGCTGAGAAGATCTGAAGTTGATGAGGTATCTCAAGATTTGAGTATTGAAGGTCCAAGTGGGCTAAATGGTCATCCAATGGTGACAAGGAGTAAGAGAGGCTTTTTCAAACCCAAGATATTTTTTGCTGAAATTCTGGGTGTTGATCAGGAGCCTCTAACAGTTCAACAAGCTCTTGCTGATCTTAAGTGGAGAGAGGCAGTCATGGAAGAGTATGAAGCCTTGAAGAAGAATGATACCTGGGAGCTTGTTGCTCTGCCAGAAGGAAGAAAGATAGTTGGGTGTAAGTGGATATTTAAGATTAAACAAAATTCTGATGGTTCGATTGGCAGATATAAAGCTAGATTAATGGCAAAGGGGTTTTCTCAGGTGCCGGGACAAGACTATCATGATACATTTAGTCTCGTGGTCAAACAATCTACAGTCAATGTTATTTTGGCATTAGATGTTTCAAGAAGATGGAGGCTACAACAAATAGATGTAAATAATGCCTTCCTGAATGGGGAACTCAGTGAAGATGTTTTTATGCAATAGTCACCTGGGTTCGAACAACTTTCATCTGATAGAGATTTACTTGTGTGCAAGTTACAACGGGCTTTGTATGGGCTCAAACAGGCCCCCAGGAACTGGTACTCCAAATTAAGGAAAAGTTTGGTGGATATTGGCTTTAGTGGCACATCATCAGATGCTTCATTGTTCATCAGACACAAAGAAGGTGTGTATACCTATGTTCTAGTCTATGTAGATGATATAATACTGACTGGAGAATCTAATCAAGAAATTGATGATGTAGTTTGAATGTTAAGTCTGCATTTCTCTTTGAAAGACTTAGGAGAATTAAACTATTTTCTGGGAATTGAGGTTCGACGCAAGGGAGATAGCTTATTTTTTAGCCAGAAAAAGTATATATTAGATTTTCTTGTTATGACTAAGATGGAGCACTCAAAGGCAGCTTCAACCCCTATGTTACCTTCAGTGACACTCACTAATGATGCTGGAAGTCCCTTAGAGGATATTCAAGGTTACAGAAATATTGTAGGTGCACTACTGTACTTGAGTCACACTAGACCAGACATCTCTTTTAGTGTGAATCGAGTTGCACAGTTCAAGCAAGCACCTTGTGCACATTGGGAAGCTGTCAACAGAATTCTTAGATACTTGAATGGCACTGTGGAGTTTGGTTTGGAATTTTGTGTATCCAACAATGGTCCAGAACTGGTTGCTTTTTCATATGCAGATTAGGGAGGAAGTCTAGATGATAGATGCTCGATTGCAGGTTATTGTGTGTTTCTAAACCATAGCCTTGTTGCTGGAGCTCAAGAAAACAAAAGTTTGTATCTAGATCTACCACTGAAGCAGAATATAGAAGCGTGGCAGATGTTGTTTCTGAATTAACATGGATTGGTGCTTTGCTAGATGATATGGGAGTAAAGCAAGTGGTAAAGCATGTGGTATGGAGTGATAATACCAGTACCCATGAGTGCTAATCCAGTTTTCCATGCCAAGTCAAAACATGTGGAACTAGATATTCATTTTGTAAGAGAGAAAGTTGCAGATGAAAGCTTGAAGGTCTGCTATGTTCCAGCTATTCATCAAACAGCTGATGGATTAACCAAGGCCTTGTCTACTTCTTATTTCCAAATGTTCATACAAAAATTAGGGGTTGTATCGTGGTCAGAAGTTGAAGAAAGAAGAAAATAGGGTGAATGTTAGCATGTTTAACAAAATGTGTTTAACAGATTGTTAGTTAATTAGTTTAGAAGTTGTTATTGTTGTTGGGTATGTTAGGAGGTTATTGGGCTGTTAGTCAAATGCCCTATAAAAGAATTGTATGGGCCTTGTATTTTGTACCGAGTTTAATCCAATTGTGTATTCTATTTTGATCAAAATCCCTAATTGATCAATTTCCTTTTCTTCTTCGTTTATTCCTCCACCGTTTCTTATCGTCGTTCCTTTTCTACCGTCGTTCTATTTTCCGGTGTGTTACACCGTCGTACACGGTATTGTGGTTGTTTTCAAGCATTTTTTCCAGTTGCATTCAAGCATATACATTCCAACGGCACAAATCAAAAGAAGGAAAACTTAATAGCCAATAGCTATCTTTAGGCATCATCAAGCTCAAACGTGTATACAAAAAAAGCTAATAATACAAAACTGTTTTTCTGTGTTGGAGTCGATTATACACGCATAAGCAGAACAAGTTTTAAAGAGCTACCATGCATCATCCTATTTGTTGCTGTATCTTTGGACTAAAAATTAACTACTATAATGAGCGTATATTAACTGTAATCACAGATTTTTATTTAAACTGAAGGCAGCCCTTGTTGAAAGGCATTAGCAAGTCTCATTTATCTCTTTTCGAAACAATCAAGTTTGACAGCGAAAAACATTTTTTTATTACAATCCTATTCTATTTCTACTTAAAGGGGAGTGAGAAAATCTAGGTGAAGGTAACACTCCTGAGAGGTCTTAAACAAATTTGAAATGCATGAAAGTAGTCCCACAAAATATGGCACATAAAAGCAACAACATCATCATTTTGACAATTAAAAATAAACATCCAAAGACATAACCCAACCCAACATATCACTGTCCATTGACTGTTGAGAAGAAGAATTAGCAAGGGAAAGAAAAAAATAAATAAAGAAATAATACAATAGCTTCTCAAAACCAAAGCAAACAAGGGGGTTAATATCATATTGTCACCCTAGCCCCGTGACAATACCATGAATTCAATTTGAAGATCATCATAATTTTATCCTCAACCCCACGTATATCCCCAAAGAAAAAAATGAGATTGGAAAGTTGTCCCTGTTCAACTCCTCAAAGCTTTTACTGCTCATTATGGTTGTAAAAACAAGTAATCGGATGGGTTTCAAGTCGGGTAAAATCGAATACATGTCATTTCAGGTCATTTTTCTGTCTTGACTCGAGTCAGGTCGGGTGCGTTTCCATTTCAGGTCGGGTTCATTCCAGGTCGGGTCAGGTCTGAAGCAGATAATTGACAGGTTAATTCGGGTTCGGATACACTTCAGGTCAGGTTCATTTCGGGTTCGGGTAGACTTCAGGTCGAGTTCATTTCAAGTCGGGTTCATTTCGGGTTCGGGTAGACTTCAGGTCGGGTTCATTTCGGATTCGGGTAAACTTCAGGTTGGGTTCATTTCAGGTCGGGTTCATTTCGGGTTCGAGTAGACTTCAAATCGGGTTCATTTCGGGTTCGGGTGGACTTCAGGTCGGGTTCATTTCAGGTTGAATTAATTTAAAAAAATAATGAAAAGAAAATTATTGAAAATGGGTCAATTTAGAATAAAAATAAAGTTATGTGAAGTATAATGAACAAAAATATCAAAATAAATTTAGAAAACGTAAAAATACAATGAATATGGGTCAAATTGGAATAAAAATAAAGTTTTGGGGACTAGAATGAACAAAAATATCATATTAAAATTATAAAACATTGAGAATTCATTTGAAAAACAAATGAATATGGTTCAATTTGGAATACAAATAAACTTATGGGGACTGTAATGAAAAAACAAATTAAAAGTATAAAACATCAGACAAATGAAAAATAATGAATATGTGTCAATTTGAAATAAAAACAAAATTTTAGTGACTATAATGAACAAATATATAAAAAAGATTATAAAATACTAAAAAGGGAATTAGGGTCAATTTGGAATAAAAATAAAGTATTAAGGACTATAATGAACAAAAATATCAAATTAAAACTATGAAACATTTTAAAAACAATGAATTGTGGTCAATTTGAAATAAAAATAAAGTTTTAGGGAATATAATGAACAAAAATATCATATTAAAATTAGAAAATAACGGGTTAATTTTTAAAAAATGAATAGAGGTCAATTTGGAATACAAATAAAGCTTTGGGGACTATAATGGAAAAACATCAAGTTAAAAAACTAATGAAGAAATGTACCAAATTATAAATAAAAAACATTGGGTGAATATAAAAAAAATAATGAATAGAGATCAATTTGGAATTAAATAAAAATTTTAGAGACTAACATAAAAATATATAATATTAAAAAGTTAAAAACAATAGTCTAAATAAAAAAAATAAAAAAAAGGCCTAACTTGAAATAAAATAAGTTAATTAGATGTTAAGTACTATAAATTATAAAAAAATAAATTAAAATTATATATATATATTTATATTATAATACATATGTATATAACAGTATATTAATTAATGTATATGTATACACTATACATATGTATATATATTATATTATAGGGTTTAGGGTTTTAGACTTTTAAGTTCCTACATACATTAAATAATAAATACATACATGCATGATACATACATAACTTACATACATACATTATGATTAGGGTTTAGGGTTTCATGCATACATGATATGTACATTAACATTATAAAACCCTAAACCTTTAAAACTAAAACACATACCCTAAACCCTAAAAATTAAATCACTAATCATAAAACAAATCTATAAAACCCTAACCTTTAAAAGTAAACCATGAAACCCTAACACTAAATCTTAACACCATAAGCCCTAACAATAAACCCTAGACCCTAAACATAAGATAAATGAAACCTAAAAATTAAATCTTTAAAACTAAAACCCATACTCTAAAACCCTAAATTTGGATCACTAACCATAAAACAAAACTATAAAACCCTAAACATTTAAAACTAAACCATGAAACCCTAACACTAAGCCTTAACACCATAAGCCTTAAACCCTAAATGTAAGATAAATAAAAACCTAAAAATTAAACCTTTAAAACTAAAACACATACCCTAAACTCTAAAATTAAATCACTAACCATAAAACAAAACTATAAAACTCTAAACCTTTAAAACTAAACCATAAAACCCTAACAATAAACCCTAACACATTAAGCCCTAACAATAAGCCATATACCCTAAACGTAAGATAAATAAAACCTAAAAATTAAACCTTTAAAACTAAAACACATACCCTAAAACCCTAAAATTGAATCACTAACCATAAAACAAAACTATAAAACCCTAAACCTTTAAAACTAAACCATGAAACCCTAACACTAAACTCTAACACCATAAGCCCTAACAATAAGCCCTAAACCCTAAACGTAAGATAAATAAAACCTAAAAATTAAACCTTTAAAACTAAAACACATACCCTAAAACCCTGAAATTGAATCACTAACCATAAAACAAAACTATAAAACCCTAAACCTTTAAAACTAAACCTAAAACCCTAACACCATAAGCCCTAACAATAAGCCTAAGCCTAAACCTTTAAAACCTTTGTTGACCTCATTGAACAAAAAGCAATGGAGAGAAGGGGAGGTTCTTCGCAGCGACAAGAAGGGGAGTCTTCATTCCGGAAGGGCGGCTCCGACAGCAGATCATATTCATACGAGTGGACTATCTTTATTGATAAGCTCAGCAAAAGGGTTCCTAGGTCGGCTTTGAGGGAGTTGGTAAATTACTATGGGAAAGTGGTGAGGGTTTATATCCCAGAGGTGAATAGGAAGGCTAAATACGTGAAGAAAACTTTTGCTTTTGTGTCCTTGGCCTCCAAAGTCGATATGGAGAGGGCCATCAGTAATCTCCACAACACTTACATCGACGGGGGGATTGTTTTCGTTTCCAAAGCTAAGTATCCTAAGGTTCCAGTGAGACCTAACCGAGACGGTTTCCCTAGTAAGGACAACAAGGTTAACAAGACCCAAATGCCGGGTGTAGACAAGGATAAGCAGCCAGGTTCAGATATTCTTGTGGGTAGCAGAGTAGTTCAAGAGCAAAAGGGCACGTATAGAGAAGCGTTACTTCATAACGTCCAGAAAGAGGTGAGGGAGGATAAGTCTGATCATAGAGACTTAAGTATGACCCATGTGGAATGTAATGATGGTAGTTGTTTTGATATCAGAATTAGGCCGGAGGAAAATGAGTGGCTTAAAGGCTGCCTAGTAGGACTTTTGAAGACTGATTATGAACCGGGAGTGGCTCAACAAGCTTTTGACTTCAAGGATATAGGTGCTAAGATCATCAAGTGGGGCTCGGATAGAAACCAGTACGTGATTCGATTTGAATCTGAATCAGTTATGAGAACCACTTGGTCCGAGAAGAAAGAGGCGATATCGTTCTGGTTCAGTCAGATTGCTCCTTTACTTATTGATAATATTCCGTTCCAATATATTTCGGTCCAGTTAAAAGACGTTCCATTAAACTGCTGGTGCTTGAACTTCTTTGAAGAAATTGGGAGCAGATGAGGGAAGTTTGTGGACATGGATCCATCAACCAAGCATAAAGAAAACCTTGATTCTGCTTATATGATTTTAAGGGTTGCTAGCCTATTGGACATTCCTGATTCTTTCAGAGTTATATCTTTTGGCTCTCATCATAGAATTAAAGTTTAGATCGGGGTTGGTCCGACGGAAATGGATGCATCGTTTCAGGAAAATGAAGAGGGCAATTTTGCCGACGTGTGGCCAGAGGAATCTGAATTTGGTGAAGATGCTCAGAGAAGTCAAGGCTCCGGCGACCGGAGTGGGAACATGCCTTCCTCTGAAAGGTCAGGAGAGAATGATGATCGACATTCTCGTCCTCGTAATCAGGAGGAGACAGTCGGCCCTGTTAATGTAGAATTAAATGAGGTGCATGTTAACGAGGTGGATAATAGATCCAATCATGTGCAGCTTTCTAGAGAGAATATTGGGGGTGTGGAAGGCAACGTGGCTAATAGAAATGCTGATGAGGGCAGTCGGGTAAATGTGTATGCGGTAAGGGCTGGTTCTATTGGGCCGTTGCAGATGGAGCCCAATACGGTGGCATTGGATTTGGATAAGGCATCCCTACTCGCCGCCCAAACTATTTCCCATCTAGACGGGAATGGGCTCGATAATTTCAATGAAATTGGGAATGTTATCCCATCCTCCTCAGTAGATCAATCAGAAAGGAACCTCAGCCTTGGTTCTTTCGTGGCGGATAGTTTCTCGAGCCAGGGCTTGGTGGCTCCGTTTTCAGATGTTACAAGACGCGGTGGCGAACAAGCTGAGGGTTTCTTCAGGGCGAAGTTCAGGCGTAATTTGAGGAGAAAAATTAGAGATGAAATAGAGGAAGACAACACGGCAGAACAAGGTTTTCGAAAGAATTCTGCTTCAGTGGAAACAATCTCGTTGGAAAGGTTGGAAGCGGAAGCCGTATGGGAAGTTAGCAGAGTTATGGAATTCACTTTTAAGGGCGGGAAAGAAGTGGTTATCGACAAAGTGGTATCGCTGGAAAAAGGTACCTCCGATGAGGAGAGTTGAGGTCTTTTTTTGTCCTCGCTCTATCTCGTTTTCTTCTGGGTTTAATTGCTACGTTTTAATGAATATTTCTATCATTAGCTGGAATATCAGGGGAATTAGGAAGTTTGAGAAAGTGAGAGCCGTTCGCAAGATTATAGGGAAATGTCATCCTAAGTTAGTCTTTATACAGGAAACTAAGCTCCTTTCCATCCCAGGAGGTTTTTGTCGAAAATTGTGGAACAACCCGGGAATTAAGTCTGCATTCTCTCCAGCAAATGGTTCTGCTGGTGGTCTATTATGTTTGTGGGATACCAGCTTTATCAACGTGGAATCTGTTTTTGTCCATAGTAGATATATTGCCTTAGTCGGGTCTTTGTGTGGTGAGACTAGAAAATTTGGTTTCCTGAATATTTATGGTCCATCGCTGGATAATGATAAACATTCTTTTCTTGAAGAATTACTTAACTTCATAAAAGGGCATCAGTTGGTTTGCTGCATCAGGGGAGATATGAACATGTTCCTAAATTGTGATGAGAAGATTGGTTTTTCTCTTAATAAGCAAATTGTGAATCTGTTCAATTCCTTTGTGGATGAAGCGGGCCTTATTGATCTACAGTTGATAGGGGGTCGTTTCACTTGGAGTAATAATCGAGATCCGCCAACCTTTGTAAGGCTAGATCGCTTTTTAGTCTCAGTAGATTTCGTCCTGATTTTTCCCAGTGTTCTACAAAAAGTCTTTGAGAAATCTCTTTCGGACCACAATGCGATTTGTCTTATGGTGGAAAGTATGAACTGGGGACCAAAACCTTTTAAGGTGTTCAATTATTGGTTCAACGAAGAGGGTTTTGAGGAAACTGTGGCTAAAGCATGTTCCGATAGCAAAGCTCGTAATAATCAGGTTAGTATTGGAGGTCTGCTGAAAGCATCTAAAGAAGTGCTGAAAAAATGGTCCGGCAAATTCCCCCGTGATTCTAAATCGATCATCTCCAAACTCGAAAGGGATATCTCTAATATTGAAGCTGACGTTCAAAATGGGGTTGCTTGTCAAAATTCTGGATCTGTTTTAGCTTCGTTGCGCATCAAACTCTGGTAGGAATACAGAAGAGAAGAAAGCCAGTGGATCCAAAAATCTCGTATGAGATGGTTTCAGGAAGGCGACAGGAATACTCATTTTTTCCACTTATCGGTAGCTTCAAGAAGGAGAACAAATGGTATCAACTCGCTGAAAAGAGGTAATATTATTGTTGATGGTCCGAAAGCGATAAAGCTTATGGTTAAAGAATATTTCAAAAGGGTGTATAACACAGATCACGCATTACCCCTCGAGGAATTTAAGTTAGACTTCTCCATAATTAGCAAAGAGCAATCCGATCGTCTTGAGGCCAACTTCACTGTTGAAGAAGTTAGGGCCGTTCTTTTCTCTTCTAACAGCAATAAGGCCCCGGGACCTGATGGTATGAACTTTGGTTTTCTTAAAAAGTTTTGGGCACTTCTCCAGAATGACGTCAAGAAATTCTTCGATTGCATCTTTAAAGGAAAGGATTGGGATGTGGGTACAAACCACTCTTTCATTACTTTGATTCCCAAAGTTGCTAATCCTGTCTTCCTCAATGAATTTCGCCCGATCATTTTAGTTAATTGCATGTACAAACTACTGTCCAAGGTGCTGTCTAATAGGCTGCGGGAAGTGCTGGGGACTATCATTAGCAAGTCACAATTTGCATTCCTGCCGGGTCGTCAACTTTTAGATTGCTCGTTGATTGCGAATGAGGTAATCGACTTTATGATCAAGGAGAAAAAGAAAGGGATAGCTTTCAAGATAGACTTTCAGAAAGCATACGATACGGTTAATTGGGACTTTCTGATTATGATTCTTCGTCGTTGTGGATTCGGTAGAATTTGGTGTGGGTGGATTTATCGTTGTATATCTACTGCTTATATTTCAGTTCTTGTGAATGGTGTTCCGTCAGACTCTTTCTCTATTTCGTGTGGTTTGAGGCAAGGTTGTTCTCTATCCCCCTTGTTATTCAATCTGGTCGGGGAAGCTCTTCATTTGATGTTAGAGAAAGGCGTGTCTAGAGGTTTATTTAATGGATGCACTGTGGGCCGAAGTGACGAATCCATCAACATTTCACATCTCCAGTTTGCTGATGACCTGATCATTTTCTGTGGAGCATCGTTCAGGGAAGTGCTAAATGTTAAGAGGATTCTTCGAGTGTTCGAGTTGGCTTCTGGGCTTAGATTGAATTTGGCCAAAAGCAAAGTTTATGGTGTGGGAGTTGATCAGAATGTACTCAGTGATTGGGCTTCTAGTATTGGCTGTCAAGTAGATAATTTGCCTACCACTTATCTTGGTCTTCCGCTGGGGGCGAAAAGAAATTCTATAGCTCTTTGGGATCCGATAGTCAACAAGGTTGAAAAGAGATTGGCAGGTTGGCAGTCAATTTTTCTGTCTATCAGTGGCAAGCTTATCTTAATAAAATCTGTTCTGTCCAGTTTGCCGATTTTCTATTTATCTATCTTCTGTTTGCCGAGCTCTGTGTATAAGAAGTTAAACAACATTATGGCTAATTTTCTCTAGGGGAAATCAGTCGATAAAAAGGGTATCCATTGGGTCAAATGGAGTGATGTCTACCGTCCTCGAGGTGTAGGCGGATTGGGAGTGATGGATTTGGATCTATTGAACCGGGCTCTTCTGGGCAAATGGTGTTGGAGATTCGATAACGAGAAGGGAGAGTTGTGGAGAAGTGTGTTGGAATGTAAAGCTCCGGCCTATAGGAAGGGGCTGCTCCCATCGCACGGTGTCCCTCGACATACCTCTTGGATTTGGGGTGAAATCATAAAAGCCTTCCGATGTAACGATACTGTGAGTCAAAGCATTCAAGCTAACTTCTCCCTACAAGTAGGCGATGGGAAGTGCATTTCTTTTTGGGAGGACGTTTGGCTCGGTAACTTGGCTTTAAAAGTTCGATTCCCACGTATTTTTGCCCTTTCAATTAACAAAGCGGGAGTTATTGCGGATTTTGGTAACATTGTTGATGGAGAATGGCTGTGGCACATTAGTTTGAGAAGGGGAATGTTCGATTGGGAATTGCCGCAATGGAATGAACTGTTGGATTGCATTAAAAACCTGCGTTCGAATGGTGCTTGCAAGGATTGGGTACGTTGGTCAAATTCGAGTGACGGTTCCTTTTCAGTGAAATCGTTAAAAGCTATGCTGCAAGGTCTGATTCCCTCTTCGGATTTCTGGGGAAATTTCGTTTGGATCGGCATTGCTCCTCCAAAAGTGGAGCTGTTCACTTGGTTAGTGGTGCAGAACCGTGTGCCAGTTAAAGCAGAGCTGCTGAAGAGAGGAGTTCCTATACTTGATCCTACTTGTCCTTTGTGCCAAAAAGAAGTGGAAAATGTAAGTCACTTATTCTTTAGCTGTTCATTTAGTTGGATTATTTGGACTAGTTTCTGTGCTAGGATTGGCTTATCCACTGTTTTACATTTGAATGCCGCATCTTTCCTCGAGAAGTGGGGTAATTGTAGCACCCCGAATCTAAAAAGAGTTTGGTGTTTGATCCTGTGAAACAAATATTTTAATTTTGATATAACTAAAAACCTAAGGACTAAATTGAAAATGTCAAAACGAATTTTAAGTCCTTAAAATATCCCCATATAATTTTAAGATTATGCCCAAGTTAAAAACAAAGTTTTTCAAATATTTTTATAAGTGTTTCAAGCTAAAACAGTGATTTTCAAGCTCCTGTTTCGAAACGGCCCTCAGGCGTTTCGAAACGTTTTCATCACTATTAACCACCGTTCCAAAACGTGTATCGAAACACTTGACCCCGTTTCGAAACGGTATCTCACGTTTCGAAACTGTTCTTCATATTTGATTTAAAAAGGCACAACGGTTGAAATATTTGCTGAATATTTAAAGATAAAAAGGGTGTTTCGAAACGGGCTAAGGTCGTTCCGAAACGACCCTTGACAGTAGCAAATCTGTTTCGAAACGAATCCAAAGTGTTTCGAAACAGGTCTTAAGTTTAATTTGAAAATAAGACCGTTGAAGTTGTTTTAATTGATTTTCTGAAAACCGTTAAGGTGTTTCGAAACGGGCTAAGACCGTTTCGAAACGACCCTTGATAGTGGCAAAAGTGTTTCGAAACGGCCCTAAGGCGTTTCGAAACGGGCTCTTAAATGCACCCCAACGGCTCTTTCTATTTTAGTCCGTTCCGAAACAAGTACCCCGCGTTTCGAAACGGGTTGTTGCAGACTGCATTTATGGTGGTGAGATAAAATCCCCAACGGCTCTATTGATGAGTGCAACAACCACAACGGCTAGAAATCAATGAGAAGGTATAAAAGAGACCTCCAAAAGCACCAACAACAACTATTGATCCAAAAGCAAACATCCAAACATCAAATCCAAGCAATTGTGCAAAAATCCCATTTTGTCTAAAAACCCAATTGTAATTTTCATTCATATCTTGTTCAATTGGGTTGAGTGCTTGTAATTGGGCTATTATTTGTATTGAGAGATATCTAATTAGCCATTAAATTTCTTTGTTCACTTGTGTGAGGATTGGGTTGATTTTTGGGTAGAAAAATCAACCGAAATTGTAAAGGGTTGCCTCCTTGCCCTAGAAAAGGGGAAGAGCAATTAGTGGAATTGTTGCAAATCCTTAGTGAAACTAAGGTAGTGGATGTAGAGTTCATTTGGAACTTGAACCACTCTAAATCCCTTGTCCATCATTTTTAATTTGCAAATTTCCACCACAAAACTTTAAATTTCCAATTCACCCCCCTCTTGGTCAATATCGATCTTGCGATCCACTCAACAGATCCCATTTGCTATCATATGGACTATTTGGCTCCATAGAAATGACATCATTTTCAATAAGAAACGGGTTGATGTCCTCCAATTGGAGCACTTAGTAAGATTCAGAATAGCTTATTGGGTGAGAGGCAGTTTTGAGGAATGTTCTATTCCCTTGGACTTGTTGATGGTCGATCCTTTGAGGGCTCTAGATAACAGCCTTGTCAAAGCAAAACAGTCGAAACACATCTGCTGGAGCCCTCCACCGGTTGGTTGGATCAAATTGAACGTGGATGGCGCTGTGGCTTTAGCTGATTCAAAGGGAGCGTGGGAGGTGTCTGCCGTGATGATAAAGGATGTGTTCTTTTCCAATTTTCGGAGCCTTGCGGGACTGCAGCACCTGCTCAAGCTGAATTAATAGCTGTAATAAAAGGTTTGGATTTATATAGTAATTCGCAGTGGCATGGTAGGAAGATGATTGTGGTTGAAACGGATTGTGCCGCCGTCTGGAAGTGGCTCGAGGGGGAGACAAGGAGTCCTCCGACTTTGGCTGGTTTAATGGAATCCACCAGAAAAGTTATGTCAGATTTGGGGGCCTTAATAAAGCTTATTCCTAGGTGTATGAACGTCTGGGCAGATGGACTTGCTAAGAGGGGTATCGGGTAATTTATTTTTGTTTGTATTCTTGCTTTCGTGGCTATCTGGGGTGTATTGTGTTGTCCTCTTTGGTTGTGTATGATTTCTTTAGAGCACTTTGCTGGGTATTTTATACCCCAAACTTTGTAACTGGGTTATTGGATGTTGAATAAAATTTTTACTAGGCACTCTTTTCCCCCTATTTTAGGAATATAGGGGGTTTTTAATGAGGCCTATCCTACCTTTCAAAAAAATATCTTTATTTAAATAATTTTTTTATTTATTTGTAAATATAAATTCTTTATTTATTTTTAATAATAATTTTTTTTCATTTTTTTAAATTATTTTTTATTTATATTTAGTTATAAATTTTATCTTTATTTAAATTATTTTTTTATTTATTTGTAAATATAATTTTTTTATTTGATATTAAATATTTATTTAAATTATCGTTTTAATTAAAGTAATTAAATTAAATACTATTAAACATAAATTAAATTAAAAATAAATTACAAATTAAGACCTTTAAAAAACTAAATTAATAAATTAAATTAAAAATAAATTACATATTATAAATAAATTTTATTTCAAATTTGAGTTTTGAATTATAATAATATAATAATAATCTGTAAATAATTAATTAATAAATAAATTAACTCTACCCTAGCCCTAGGTGTATATATATACTATTTAAAAACAAAGGTTTTAATTTAACCCTAATATTCTCTCAATCCTCTCAATTTCAGACTCTCTTCCTTTTCTTCGCGATCTGAATCAATCCGCTGATAACATTGAAGCTAGCGCCCGATTCTTTCTACAATTCCTTTGGTACTTCAAATTACAGGAAGATCTGATACCGATTTATATACTTTCTCTTTTTTCACTTAGGTATAAAATTTCCGAGGAACTTGGAGATGGTACCTGTGTTAGTGTGTTCAAAGCCTTCAATATAGAAACATTTGAGATTGTAAGTAACTTGCTCCTATTGTTGCTTCTTTTACCTTTCAGTTTACATAACTACACAAATCTTTTTATTTGTCAACAAGAAAATTCATAGGAACATATGAATCCATGCTCGTTGTTTCCTTGTACTTAGATTCATTTCTCAGTGTTGAATCTGTTGATGGGTCTTAGAAGTTAGAACAATGCCCTTTTTGATGCTTTATTAATTTTAAAGTAATTAGCTAAATGTAGATTCTTCACCTTTATTTTTCAAATTGTTTTCACTGATTGCAAAGTTTAGATCCCACTCACTTGTTTCAGCAAAAATGGTTTGTGATTTACTTAATTATTGTTATTTCTCAGCTTACTTTTTGAAAATTTTTGTTTGACATGTCATTAAACATGAGGTAGTATTGACTGCAAGTGCTAGGAATTGTTAAAAGTACTTTGGGGGATTCGACATTTTACGTCTCTTGCCGCAAAAATTCGAGTTTAACATTAATCATAGCATCATGGTCTTGTTATTGTTCATCCTTTGAGATCATAAGATTGTTTACCTTTGCTCTTTGTTGTACACGAACGTTAAAATAAGCCGACAATAACTCTGATTTATGTTCCATGTGAGTTATATTTTGCACATTTGCTAGTGTACCATCCATTTGGTTTTTAGAAGAATTTTTAAAGGTTGTTCGTTATTTAACCTGCACAATTCGTTTTTGTTAGGTTCTCATCTAAGGCCTGCATGTCAAAGCTTTGGGAGTGCCAGCTGCACCAACTTGGCATTCAATTCTAACAATTTAAAGAGGGCTCGTGGTTGGTGCACTTGGTTCAAGCGCCTTCGTTGGGGGTTTCGTTTTAGGAGGGCTCATGGTTGGTGCACTTGGGTGTGTATTTGTTCCTCAGGTGAATATTACCTTAACAAATAGCCCTATTATACTCCATTATGTATATTTTTTTATTTGACCGATTTATACACTTTGGCACTTTGCTGCACATGAAAACATGCTGGGAAGTCATTGACTCATTGTAAGGTCACTTCTAGTTGTGAGTGTAACAAGCAGGGAATATTTTGCATCAAAGCAGGGAATATTTGTTGAAGCCCCCCTTTTTTTTGAAATTCTTAACAACTGTGTATTATCTTGCAGCTATAACATCATTAGAGAATACTTGCATTAACATAGTGGTATCGATTAACATTCTGTGTTGGTTGTGTAATATCATTTTTTATTGAAATTTTGATAGATAGGTTTATACAGGGACATTCTAAGGCAAAAAGACTTGCTTCATCAACAGTCGGTGCTGTTAATTGTAAGCGATCCGATCCTTTTACTGTGTTTTTAGTCATTGGTTCATATTAAGCCCAAATTAGCTGCTTACTAAATTATTATAATTTTTTGGAATGCACTGAGTACATTTTGTTTGCATCTTCTTGTGTTAGTGAACTCCTCATATAAAAGGGCCACTATAGACGTGATGTCAGAAGGTCTGAATAAAGCAATTGTTGTACTGGGAAAAGTGCTATTGTTTGTTAAGCATGATAACATTACCCCCTGGAAGTGTTCTACTTCACATCTCCATTTGTTCTATTTATTGATTTTTCCTTTGTACTGATTACAGAGTTATCCTATGTTTGCATACATAACTTGTAAGAACTTGTCTTTTTAAGCTATAATCTCATAATTATGAGTATAAGCACATTGAATGTCATTCTTGTTACTCTAAAAATATGTCATACGTTCTATTTTTCTAATCACTAAATCTACTTCCGCAAGCAGAATGCTGGTCTGCAATATTGCTACAAACTTAATTGCTATTGGGGTTTCTTATGGGGTAAAAGTAAGTTCCATGTGGGATCTATCTAAAATGTTAGTGCTGCCTATTGAGTTTATAGAGATATTATGGGCAAGGTTCGTGCAGCTTTAAGACTATTTTAAATCTGTAAAAGATGTAACAATTTCAATATGATTTTTGGGTTCCAGATTTGATTTATTTCTGGCTTAGGTTGCTTGAGGTTATGGTTCTTGTGGGTTTGAGTTTTTGGTTTTAAAATTTGGCTTCCTTTGTTTTGTATTAGCTAAAAGCAATAGTTTATTTTTCCTTTCCTTTACTATCTGATGAGTTCTTAGGAAAAATCTGAGATAAATTTATTTTGGTTTAGCAGTTACTATTTGGTGTGCGACTCAAATCAAAGTTGCTTTGTTCTATCAGTATATGGCATACGCAGTGATACAATAAGTACTCTGATTCACTGTTTGCATAAACTCAAGTCTCAATGCTATTCTTGTCTCCTCCCTTCTGTTTCAATTTGGTTCTGATTATTAGTCATTCAGAGCTGTGTATCTGAATCTATCAAACCTTCTGATCTCAGATTAAAGAAGGAGATCAACTAACTTTGCGTTATTGACTCATTGTAAGGTCACTTCTAGTTGTGAGTGTAACAAGCAAGGAATATTTTGCGTCAAAGTAGGGAATATTTGTTGAAGCCTTTTTTTTTGAAATTCTTAACAACTGTGTATTATCTTGCAGCTTATTTTAAGCAGTTTGGCGCCATTAAGAGATTGAGGATCGCGAGAAATAAAAAGGTTTTACCAATTGCGTCTGTTTCACTATTATGTGCTTTCATTTATATTTTTGTTTTTGCTTGTATATTTGCACTCATGGATTACATGGGGTGTTTTCTCTTAATTTGTAGGTACTAGCATTCTAGTTTTGTTTTAAA
Source organism: Hibiscus tridactylites (assembly GCA_958450335.1). NCBI lineage: Eukaryota > Viridiplantae > Streptophyta > Magnoliopsida > Malvales > Malvaceae > Hibiscus > Hibiscus tridactylites. Next base: position 66,006,042 of record OY288285.1, on the reverse strand, counting down.
AAAATGCTTTAAAATGATGGTCTTAGATGTTGTTGAGCGTTAAATGCCTAGGGTTGATGTTTTTAATAACTTTTGCATATTCGAGTTGTTGCTTCTTTGATTCTAATGTTTCTCGATTGAAAATTGTGAATTTCTCTGCAATTTTGTTGAGTGTGGTATATGCTGGATATAATGTCGTCATTTCACATATATTTTTAGTTTACTTACATTTTGACTAATATAACTACTAAGTTTTTGCTTTCTTTCTTCTGCAATCTTTTCATTGGTATTACCAGACAGGAAAATCAAAGCACTTTGGTTTCATCGAATTTGAGAATTCGCAGGTTGGAGATATTTATTGTTATTTGATGTCTAATGAATTTATGCTTTTCATGATTCTGGTTGACATTAATTCTTGTTGGTTGTAGGTGGCTGAAGTTGTAGCTGATTGTATGCATAAGTATCTGTTGTTTGAGCATCTTTTGCAAGTACATATTATTCCTCATGAGCAGTTTTCACAAGTGTTGACTAATCATGCTTACAAACAAGCTGGAAACTAAAGTTTGGGGGCTTTAATGTTTATTTTATGTACATTTGTTTCCTATAAACACAGTAATTTTACCCACTGTGTTTATGCCTTGTTTACTTTGTGTATATTTGTTTATTGTGTTTATACCTTGTTTACTGTATTTTTGCCTACAGAAAAGCATGTTTAATTGTTTATGCCTTGTTTATGATCTATGTGCAGTTTTACAACCCTATTTATGCCTTTAGAAAAGCATGTTTTTAGGACTAGAGTTTCCTTGATTTAATTCGAGTGTTTAGGCTGGAATACCAGACCTGCGGGGCTACTGGTGCCAAAGGGGTTTTTTAAAGGACTTCGTGGACTGGTGTAATAATGTCATGTACAATGATTAAACTGAAACCACTTATATGTTTGTTTTCTGCCTTTAGAAAGCATGTTTAGGGTTTGTATTCAGTTTTACTTTGTGTATGCCTTTAGAAAAAATATGTTTATAGGTTTCTTTATGGTGTATTTGTTCTTTCTTGCTAAGCATGTTTTTGTATATGTTGTTTTTTATCTTTTTGTTTTGTTGCCTTGTTTACTGTATTTTTGCCTTGTTTAATTTTGTTTTACTTTGTGCATGCATGATTTATGGTTCTTCTTAGTCTAACAACATTTAACAGTTTTGCAAATTTGGTTTTTAACATAGACATGGATTCTTTTTCATATGAGTTGGACTGCCCTATTGAAAGAAGTAAGTAATAATTTTGCTTCTTAATTTCTCTTTTTCTCTTAACTTGTTATATATTTTCTAACTACAATTGCATTTTATTATCTTTGTTTTGTACTAGACCTACCAGAAAATAAAAATGCCAATGACCAACTGTCTAAAGTTGTTCATACCTCGAAGCAGAGGGCTACATTTGCAAATTCGGGAGACTTTGAAAGAAGAATTTCTCCTGTTTGGAGTCATTATACCCTTTTTAAGCTTCCAGAATGTATGTTTGCTCAATGTAAGTACTGCAAAATCAAAACTTATAAAGCTGATTCTTATATTAGGACTTCTAACCCTAAAAGGCATACTGAAAAATGCCCTACTTACAAAGACTTTCTTGCTACTACTCCCAATACTAGTTCAGAGAGTTTTTTTGATCAGAAAACTTACTGTGATTTATTTGCTGAGGTTATACTTTGTCATGGTTATGCATTAAGTGTGGTTGAAAATGAAAAACTTAAGGCTTTGCATCAATATTTGAATCTTAGTGTGAAGGATATTTCGAGGTATATTGTTACTAAATATTGCATGTCAAAGCATGAGAAGCATAAGAAATTGGTACTTGAGTCCATGCATGCTATTCCAAGTCGAATATGTTTTACTTGTGATGGATGGTCTGCTTGTACTTCTTGTTCTTATTTTGCTTTAATTGCTCATTTTGTGGACAATAATTGGAAACTTCAATCTAAAATACTTAACTTCCGTCGTTTCCCCCACCCCATGATGGTGAGTCCATTTATAAATTTGTCAAATAGATGTTGTGTGAGTGGGGTCTTGAGAAAAAGGTTTTTACAATTACTCTTGATAATGTTTCTGCTAATGAGAAAATGGTTAAGAGACTAAAAGATGATTTGCATGCAATTTCTCTCCTTTCTTGCAATGGTAAATATTTTCATGTAAGGTGTGCAACTCATATTTTGAACTTGATAGTTCAAAAAGGCTTGAAGGTAATAGACTGCTCTGTTGTTAAATTACGTGAAGTAGTTAAGTTTATAGATTCTTCTGACTCTAGACTTTGTAGCTTTGATTTGGTTGTTAAAGATTGTGGTTCTAATTTTTCTGGGAAGTTGATATTAGATGTTCTTACTCGACGGAACTCTACTTACTTGATGCTTCGTAGGGCACTTGATGCTAAATCGACTATCAATTTGTTAGTCAATAGGGAGAATGACTTGAACTTAATTACTGATGTTGAGTGGGATACTGTATAGTTAATTTGTGATTTCCTTGAGCCCTTTTATGAGATTACTATTTTGTTCTCTGGATCCAACTATCCCACTTCTAACTTGTACTTAGAAAATGTTGTAGCGATTGAGAAACTGTTATGTGATGCTCATAGTGATCCTTGTCAAGGTATTTCTGCAATGGCAGGACCAATACTTGAGTTGTATGAGAAATATTAGTCTGATCACTTAACTATTCTCTCATTTGCTATTTTACTTGACCCTAGATATAAATTACAACTTTTGAAAGAGTTGTATGGTGTCCTCTATGTTGAGGATGAGGTTGAAAGGAGGGTAAGCACAATTTATAATGAGTTCATTAATATGTATATATATTATTCAAAGACTGTACTTTGTTCCTCGAAAAATTCTTCTGTCCAAAATAACTCATCCTCTCAAGGTTCAATTGTGTCGAGTTCCGGTCGGCCTCAAATATTCAAAAAATCCAATCTGTTTCAGGTCATTATTCATTTTGATTAAGTTCACTTAGGTTTCTGTTTTTAAATTTGTTTAATGCTTGAGATTCAATTACAGTTTATTTATAAAATTTTTATCTATTTTATTTTAGAATTTCGATGCCAATTTAGCTGCTTTAGGAGTGGAAAATCCGATGTTGACTCATACATTTCCTTGCCCATTCTTTCTCACACTAAAGATGCTAAATTTGATATTTTACAGTACTGGAAAGCTCAATCTCTTTCTTTTCCAGTACTATCACAGATGGCTAGAGATATTTTAGCCATTCCAATTACTTTAGTTGCTTCAGAATCTTCCTTTAGTATGGGGTAGGATTTTAACCTAATTGAGGTCTAGGCTGTTGCCTAAGAATGTTGAGATGTTTGTGACCACACGCAATTAGTTGTATAGATTTGAACCAGAGGAAAAAGATGAAGAATATCTTAGTGTTGTGAATGATTCTCCAATCTTTGATGCTTTTGGTGCAGATCTAATTATTGGTTAAGGAAGGTATATCTTATTTTTCTATACTTATGTTTATTGTTTTCTGATTTTGTTTGTGATCTATTGTTTCTGATTCTTATTCCTTGTGCATGCCCCCCTTAAACAAAGCAAGCACACTAATACTTAGTGAAATGTGGTGTAAACTTTTGTAGGATTGTGATCCTCCTGGTTAAGGTATATGGACTTTGATAGTTATTTTTGTTTTTGATTTCTGTTTGTGTTTCTTTTTGTTGTAAGTCTTTGTTTTCATTTTGTAGGATTTCAATTTATCCGCTGTTGCTGCTGTTATTTTGATGTTGTTGTATGTTGATTGTTGCTGGTATACTTAATTTTTTTGTTGCTGGATGTAAAATGTGGTTGTTGCTGTATTGTAATTATGTTTGTTGCTGGATTGTAATTTTTAAGTCTGTTGCTGGATTTGTAAGTCTGATGTTGGATTCAAATGTTTGTGAACTTATACACTCTTTTGGTTTCATTAATAATATTATGGGCACTCTTTTGGTTTCATTAATAATATTATGGGCACTCTTTTCCCCTACTTAGGTTTAGAGGGGTTTTTAATGATGCCCTTTTCTTAAAAAAAAAAGTTGTACATTTTACTTTACATTTCATTTTTACTTGTTTTGTAAGAAACAAACACCAATTATTAATTGCAGAAAACTAACAAGGAATGCCTTTTAATAAACAATACCAATTAAAAAATTCAAACTTAAATATTTTACAAACTTAAAACATTTTGGTGTAATGTAACTTTGTAAATTTTTATAAAAAATTTCAGACTTAAAATAAACAATACTAATTAATCAATTAATTGAGAAAGATTTAAACTATTAATTGTAAAAATATATACTATCTATGTATTTTAGTATGCCTTACTCTATATATTAAGAAAGAGGTTAAAATAAATAATATCAAATCAAGTTAGTATGACTTAAAAAATATATACTAATATATATATATATATATATATATTAGTATGCCTTATTATTAAATTTGTCTATATATGCCTTAGTAAAAAATCTATATGTACTATGTATTTTAGTATATATTAGATTTTTATTTATTAAAAATAAATACTTTTATTTATCAAGTTTATATTTATTTTTACTAATTACTTATTAAACAAATCTTTTATTTATTAAAAATAAATCTTTTAATTATATATATAATATATTTTGTTAGATACTTAACATTTTAAACTATTCAAATTATAGATATAGACTTTTTCATAATAGTTCATATATTAAAAATATCATTATTACTTATTAAGTATCAATTATCAAACTAGGTCAATATCAGTTCAGGTACAAAACAGGTCGGGTCCAAAATAAGTCGGGTCTAATAACAGGTTGGGTTTAAAACAGGTCGAGTTCAAAACAGGTCGGGTTCAAAACAGGTCGGGTCTAATAACATGTCGGGTTCAAAACAGGTCGGGTTCAAAACAAGTCGGGTTCAAAACAAGTCGGGTAAAACCGGATCTCGGGTCGATTCAGTCAGGTAATATCAGGTAATTTGCCAGGTCGGTCTCGGGTTCGGGTTCGTTTCAGTCGGACACAAATCGGGTTCGGTTGCTATAGTAACATGTTCAACTCGGGTTCGGGTCAGCAACAGTCAGTTACAGTTCGGATTCGGGTCATTAAATTCTCGGGTCAAATCAGGTTCTGACTCGAGCAGGTTTTCAGATCAGGTCAACTTTTTACTTCCCTACTGCTCAGGCAAGTGTACCGTCGGGACTCGGGACTCTATGAAAGCACACTCAATTTTGTATTTTCCCCATTCAACTGTTTTCGGCTCAAAGTTCTAGAACTTTGTCTTAATTAATCCGGATTGACTCGCATCACACACTCGACTTTGTCGAGTGAGTTCCTCAACAAAAATTTTCTGAATACACAAAGCCTCGAACTCAAAACTTTTATAAGCGATATCAAGTTGCTTATCACTTAGATCAACTCGTTGGTATTAAAAATCTTTAAAAGTTCAAAAAATAGGAAAAAATTCAATCTATTAAAAATATTAAATCTGTTGTGAATAAAATAAAGAAGAACAAGAATAAGAACAAGAAGAACAAAGAGATGAGAGAAAGAGGGAGATTTGTATTATTCTCAAAATATAGAATTGTATACAATGCCTTTAATGAATCATCTATTTATAGGCACAAGAAGTACATAATACATTAAACTCTAATTCATAGAGATAATATTCCTAATAATAAATAAATCAAACTCCTTTGATAAAGTTCTAATCATAATAGACATCCACATAAATAAATATTCATAACACTCCCCCTTGGATGTCTATGAAGATAATGTGCCTCGTTAAAACCTTACTAAGATAAAAACCCAGTGGGAAAAAAAATTCTTTAGTGAAGGAAAAAGAGTACACACATCTTTGATACGCATAACATGTTGCCTCATTAAAAACCTTACCAGGAAAACCCATTGGGACAAAACCTCGGTTAAGGGAAAAAGAGTGCAACGCGTATTTACTCCCCCTCATGCAAACATCACAGAAGATCTTTGAATCTTCATAATTTAATCTTGAATATCATTTTTTCTAAAGATCGTGAGGGATGAAAACTTTGGAGTAATATGTTTCATGATGTATCCACTTTCAAACTGAGATATACATCTTGCATTATCTTCACACAAGATAACTTTTATCATATCTTATAAAAGTAAATCTACATATCCTTTGGATATGTTGGGTCAATAGTCTTAGCCAAACACATTTTTTGGCTTGCCTCGTGCATAACAGTTATTTCTACGACATTTGAGGAGACATCAACGAATGTTTGAAGATCTAAATGTAATGATCTTTGTATATTCACAGATATTTCTTGACCAACTAATATATAGTGCTTCAAGACTAAGAAAAGATATAATTATCTTTATTCACATCTAATAATCTTACAACTATTGGGATACTCAATAGATATGCTCTATTCATATTGAATCTTCTTTAAGATTTTTTCAGCTTATGTCTATTCATAGACAAAAGAAATATATAAAAATGCTCGATCTTCAGGTCGAGATAAACTTGATGTCAAGATTCAAGTACTTGTATTGAAAGTACTTCACGACTTTCCAATTTGAAGCTCTTTAGGAGTTCTAAAATTATCATAATGGATCTTGATCCAAACTCCTTTATAAAATACATAAGGAAATCTGATGATTCTTACAGTATTTTCTCAATTAGTATTCACTAAGGCGATTATACCAAATGCGCCAAAATATTCATGAGACGTGTCTAAATAAATTTCCTCAGAAATTTCCAAATGCTTATAGCATTTTAGATCCTTCAAGAATAAATATGGATCCACAAATAATTAGACGCATGTAAAATTTTCAAAACTGCCAAAGTAATTGCATCCACCATGAAGTAATTAAAAATTTTTCATAAATCATAGTTTAAGTCGTATTTACGACTACTTATTTGTGCCTCACTTGCATTATACCTTTAGGTGTTTGGACTGCTTGTCCAAATACTTCTACTTTAGAAGTTCAAAGCGTCTTTCAACATTGGCCAATTCAATATCTATACTTCCGGATAGATTTTATACAAGATCCTCGATTTCTTTCTTTACTTCTATAGAAGTATTTTATGTAAAATTGTTTGTAAAATCGTTGTCGACAACTTTCCAATTTCTGGTTCCATTCTCGCAATGACATAACTCATCGAGATCTCTTCAAAATTTCAATCTTTATTTCAGGTACCTGAAACTCTTATAGAGTTTTATTATTTGTTATGTCTTGGGTCTCTTCATGAGCACTCGCCTCCAATATATGACCATCTCATATTACTTTCTATTTACGAGAATTTTGATCATTGGAACCATTTCAACTATCATGCCTCAGGCATGATTTACATTCTCTCGCTTTAACATGTAATTTAAACTTAGAGCATTTCAGCTGGTATATGAGACTTAATTACTCTCATTGGGTCAGTAAATATGTCTGGCAGTTGACATATAATAACATGAATTATCTTATGAACTTCTAGTTCATATACGAGGATCTAGATAATGATAATTCATTTTCCTCTATCCAGCTGATTATTATCTCCCCCTGATGTTGAGAAAAATCATGTCATAAATGATTCTCCAATTAATGTTTAAGAACTTAAACATAAAAGGAGACTCGTACTCAATATATATTATCAACCCTTTTATTTACCCATTTTGTGCGTTGTGGTGGAGCAATTTATATCGCACATTCAAAAATCAAAAAATGGGAAATATGACTTCTGACCAAAAGTCAAATCATAATGGGGAGTTTATTATAACTCGTTGGCTTGATGCGTATAAGTGTTGCTATATGGAAACACCATATAAATAATAACTCTTTTGTTCTCATAGTTTAGCTATTAAATAGGAGGCATCCAATTGAAATTTTGCTAAACTATATTTTTCATAATCAATAAGCTTTGTAACAACTGATATAGCCTAAAATATAAACCCACTAGCTTTTCAAGACGAATAGTCTAACTGCATAATCTGAATATTTTTAGAATCAATCTCACAAACTTCTGGTTGTAAGTCGATAAAACAATGTAGATGCATCTACTAAAATCATATAAAACTTTCCACATTTGTGGATATATGGGCCCATATTTCGTTCAGATATGCAAGACATACAGTCTCAACTTCAATACAAGAACTTTAAGTTCTAATTCTTTTGGTAAGTGGGATCATCTATATCCTTTGAGAACAAACAACACAAGAACTTCAGGTTCTTTTAGTAAGTGGAATTTAATCAATTCCTTTAAGCAACACAAGAACTTCACGTTCTTTAATAAGTGGAATTTAATCCATTCCTTTGAGAATAAGCACCACAAGAACTACAGGTTCTTTTAATACATGTGCATGTAAATCTCAATAATTTCTGCACCATTGATCAGAATTTGTAAACTCCTTGTTTACCATAACATGTAATTCAATCTCACCCGTACATGTCTAGTACGACCATCAAAATTGTTCCTTTAAATAGGAATATATTTAGCTCTTTCGTAGCTTTCAATTGAAATTATCTTTTGGTAGCAATATATGGCTCTTCTAGAGCTTTCAACTGACTTTTTGGCTACCAGAACTTATATCCATATTGGCTTATTTCAAATGCCAATTGATAACATATGTTATCTATAATTCCAAAAGGGATAATTTGCGAACTCATATTGCTCTCTTTATGACTTTGACGAGTATAACGCACTTTGAATATGGAATAAAGTTCCATTTGACAATAACATATTTGCTCAACCAGAGCCTTTTGTGATATTAATACTTCCGGATATAGTACTCACATTATTCCCTTGCATTTTAATCGAGAAATGCATAATTGTGCACCTTTCAAAATGTGCTTTGTTTCATTTACTTCAGGTAATGAAAATATGTACTTTGTATCATTCACTTCGAGGAATGAAAAATAAAATATAGCACATCATATCAAGTCGATTATCTATCAGAGATAAACTTTCAAGTGCTCTTCCGAAGTATTGATATTTTAGTACTTTGAGAAATACTACTCATATTTTCCCTTGCATTTAAATGGGAAAAATATTTCTTATGCTTAAGTACAATATGAGTACTTGCATTATCTGCTAGGCATAAATAGCCACAATTCTAGGCATAAATAGCCACAATTCATTGTATATTTTATTCCGGAAGTAATCATATTCTTCAAATAATAAATTAACATAAAACGTAAATAAATAATATATGAAATAAATAAAGATAAAGCAAACTAACATAAATAAATAATAAATAAAACGAATTAACATTAAAAAAATAAAATAAATAAAAAACAATTATTCCTGTTAGAGGTTATAAGGGAAATAAAATAAATGGTAAATTATTCCCTTCAAGGGTTATGAGAAAATTAACAATATCCAATTGAGTTGGACCAATAACGCCATAATTATTTTCGCCATAAACAAATTTTGTTTATATTTTATTTCATTTATCATTCATGATTATGGATAAAGTCCATAATACTTTGGCGTTTGACAAGTACGAAACCAATGGTTTATAACATCACATTGGTAAAAGGATTTCACTTCCTTAGAATGATCTTTATCACTCTTGTCATCCTTATAACTTTGCTACCAGTGGGTAGAAGTATTCTTAAAATGACTATATTTTTCATGTGTATATTCATAGCCTCGACAACGACCACAACTTTTAATGTGATTTTTTTATTCCTTCCATAATATAATCTCACATTCACTTCAGGGAATGGAGTAGAGCCAGTGGGCCTTTAAAACCTTTTTCACATATCCTTATCACAGAGAACAAAGATTTAATCCTCGTACGCGGCATTGTTAAACCTGTCCACAAGGTCCTTTAAAAACCTCCTTTGAGACCAGTAGCCTCGCAGAACGGGATGTCCAGCCAATTATACTTGGATTATATCGAAATTATGTCTCTAATTGAATAATGATTTACCATGTTTGCATTCACTTCAGGGAATGAAACAGATCCAATAATTGCATGGAATAAACATCATGCTTGCATTCACTTCAGGGAATACCCCATCATTGATAATTGCATGGAATAAACATCATGCTTGCATTCACTTCAGGGAATGCCCCATCATTGATAATCGCAAGGAATAAACATCATGCTTTGCATTCACTTCAAGGAATGCCTCCTATAAAACTTTTTGGATCAAGACGAATTTTCGTAACTTGAAATTGGGAGAAGTCTATGGTCGAGTTTTTCGACGAAGAAGAAATATTGCTTTCGAGCAAATATAGACTTTATAATAATCTTCTTGTAAATTCAAAATCATCATGATTTATCACACTTTAAAATGATAATATAAAGAATAAAAATAAAACCAAAATTTACCGATATTGATTTTTCTCTCGTGGATAATGGAGACGTAGCATATGACCGAGATAGCTTCTCATAGTCCCTTTATATTGTATCTCTTTCCAAGCCGTTTAAAGACATGTAAAACTTAAAACACAGTTAAAATATCAAATCACATCAACAAATAAAATAAAACTAATATTGATATTTAAAAACTTATTAATATAAAATATATCAAATATAATTTTATGAATAAAAGTATGGAGGGGCATTATGATTAAAAATATAGGTTCCAATCAAGTAAACCTTAGTCGTATATATTGAACAAATTGAATTTGTAGCAATACCTTGTGGCAATGTCGGTGAGCAAATGCAGAGGAAAGAATTGCAAGACGACACTGGCGATAACCACTCGATGTTGGTGCTTTTGTTTGCGGTAGCGCCGAAAAATTGTAGAGTTGGATCGAAAGTACTTTAATAGTTGTTTGAGTGAGATCCTTTGGTTCAATGTAGAATTGAATTTTTTTCTAATAGTTCTTTTGGGACTCGAGCAAAGAGGACTAAAATTTTTCGAGCGAACTCGTGCTGATAACGTGTTGTGAATAAAATAAAGAAGAACAAGAATAAGAACAAGAAGAACAAAGAGATGAGAGAAAGAGGGAAATTTGTATTATTCTCAAAATATAGAATTGTATACAATGCCTTTAATGAATCATCTATTTATAGGCACAAGAAGTACATAATACATTAAACTCTAATTCATAGAGATAATATTCCTAATAATAAATAAATCAAACTCCTTTGATAAAGTTCTAATCATAATAGACATCCACATAAATAAATATTCATAACAAAATCTTTCCGTTTTTAAAGTTTTTTTAAATAATTTATATTTAAATAAATAGATAAAATACAAAAAATAAAATATTCAAAAATGTTATAAAACCCCTCCAAAATTAAGAATTTACGATTTGTTTAAAAAATTAGATTTTTTTAGTAAAAAAATCATATTAAATTTTAAAAATCCAAAAAAATACTCATAACTTCTCTTTTAAAACAGGAAATTTCCCAGAAAGATTTTGTTGTTGAAGTTTTTAAAAATTTTAATAAATTTGTTGGGACATATAAAAAAATTCAAAAATAAAGAAAGAATTAAAATCTTAAAAATACAGAAAATGTAAAAGGGAAACTATATATATATATTAGATTTATGATATTTTAAATTTTGATAAAAAAATTATTTTCCATTCTTTTTGGATTTTTAAAGTTGATCTTTTTTAGTATCATATATATTATTGTACCAGTTGGTTTTGTGACGAAAATGTTGAGACCTAGATGACATTTCAAAAGTTTAGGGATAAAATAAACCAAAATTATTTCAAATTGATATACGTATAACTTCAGGGGTCCAAATATCATTCATAGGTCATACTAGTTGATGTAACAATTAATCGGGTGCCAACCTAGTTGGTAAATTACTACAAACATCATTTTAAATGGTAATTACTATTATAATATAAATTTTTTTTATCTCTCCTTTTTATTCGGAGGAAATCCATAAATATTGTTTTAGACTTTATTTTTTCCTGAGGTATAGTTATTTCTTCTTCTTTTTTCGAAAATAGTGCAATTGCTACAGTATCTTAAAGACGGGTTTAAGTGACTCCGACTTTGAACAGTACTTTAGGCTGAAAATTTTAAAAATACCCCTAAAGGCAGGTTCAGAAGGCTCTAACTTTGGGCATTGTTGGGGTTTTTTTTGGGAAACACACTGTTCATAGTCGGATTCATCTGAATCCGACTTCTAGGATATTGTAGCAAATGCAATATTTCGAGAATTAAAATAAGAAGACCATATTTTAAAAAAAATTCTTAAAGCTATGTATAAGTAAATCCTCCTTTTTATTTATATAATAATAATAATAATAATAATAATAATAATAATAATAAAATAAGAAAAAAGACTATTGCATGAGGATTCATTTAACACATGGAAGACAATATGAATCTTCACTTTGAGAAAAGTAATTAGCTAGTAAGTTATTAGACTGATTCTTCAACTTTTGTTTTATTTAATTTAGTTCTCCAATCGTAACTCTTTACAGATTATTTTTTCCAATCAATTTAATCTATCAATTAATTAAAATATTGTGTAATCCTTTTCAACCGCACATTTTCCTCGAAAAATTGGAACAACCAACAAAAGTTTCCAAAAGATTACTCAAATAAAGCTAAAAAAATTGTAATCTATAGGTCAAATTACGGTTTATGTTCCTTTACTATTTTTTTTTTGGATGAATAGAAATTTAACCATTGTGGTACACTGCTACATCAGATATATTTCGTTACTATTTATAACTTTAGACTATTATTAATATTATTCGTAAATACAGATCACCAACACCATAAAAATCTCTATTTATCAACTATTTTTTCAGTGATAATAATAATTTTAAACTAAGACATATCATTCATAATATTAGGAGAATCAAGTTAATTTGTACAAATATTCGAACAATTTGAGTCGATTAGAATTTCATAATTTTTTTTTTGAAACACAAAAGCATTGTTATTATTATTCGATCGACATAGTTACTCACCTCGTTAAAAAACCTCTCTAGCTCTAAATGAAGGAAAAAGAGTGCGACGTGACTATGCGTAAAATACAAATCGTTCAGAGCATATAGTCGATGCCACGACCAAACAAACGCCTAGGACATTGGGAATGAAACACATCCCTTACAAGCATACTGACCTTACCCTGGATGACTCTAAATGCTCTAGCTACACAACACTACAGGCGACAAAATCCTTTATAACAGTGCAAGGGTAAAGAAAGTTCCACACGCCCAGTAGCCACTCGAATAAATTAGAAACATCTATCCAGCATCGAGACAACGAGTCTAATTGAATTCCACATAATTTTGGTTGTGAACGATACCTTTCTTGGCTAACTTGTCGGCCACCCAATTTGACCCACGAAGGATATGAGTGATTTTCCAACTAAGATCGCTTCCGATCTCCAGGCAGTCCATGATCAAATGTCTGAATATTATAGGCGAGGCAGCTGGGTTCAGCATCCATTCAACCGCCAATTTGCAGTCACACTCGATAATTAGAGCTCCACTCTTACTCCAACGGGATTGTTTGAACAGCAGTAAAGCTTCATGAATAGCTAGAATTTCTGCTGAAGTTGCATCCGTATTACCCACATGTTTTGAGAAAGTAATAAGAGATTTGGATTCTTCATTTCGCAAGCAGCCACCAATTCCTGCGGGTCCAAAACTGCCGGCGACAGCTCCGTCAATGTTGAATTTCATCTCCCCTCTGCGCGGCGGGAGCCACTGACAAAGGCCGCGATTAGTGCTTGGGTTAACAGTCCTTATGGATCCAAACAGAGCTGGCCAATATGTGAAGTCGGGAATTGACTTAATAGCTTCCGGCCATTTAGCTTTGCACCACCACCCAAGACGCATGATCGCAACATCAAAAATCTTGCTTGCATCTACCTTACTACCTCTGAAGACGACTTCATTTCTCATGCACCAAATGGACCATAACAGACATAACGCACTCAAAAACCAAATCTACTGATTGAAATTTGAAGGAGGACAAGAAAACCAACCTAGAAGAATATCCTTAATTGAGTGAGGGACAACAATATGAATGTTCCAAATCCGGAACCAATCATTCCAAACCCTCCAGGAAACTGAACAGTGGCAAAGCAAATGTTCGACAGTTTCAGATTTAATCAAACAAAGCGGACAAAGATCCGACTGCACTCCATTGATATTCCGTTTTAACAGCTCCACTTTAGTGGGAAGCCGGCCATGGATGGCTTTCCACACAAAAGCAAGGACGTTCATTGGTGCTTTAGTACCCCAAACACATTTCCAAATGAACTCAGGTTGCGAAACAACTGGAGAAAACAGATTGCGGAAAAACTTGACGGAATACATACCTGAGGAGCATGCTTTCCATCTTAAACTATCAGTGGAGGTCTGCCCGAAACACGCAGCAGATAGGCTATTCATGAAGGACGACCAAGCGTCAAGCTCCCAATCGAACAGGTTTCTACGCAGATCGATTTTCCAGTGCCAGGCTCCGTTGGCAAAGCATCCGAAATCAGAGATGAATCCAGTTTTTTTGGAAGCGAGGGCGAAGATGCGTGGGTGTTTTGCTTTCAAAGGACCATCGCTTAGCCAATTTTCAGTCCAAAATTGGATGCGCTTCCCATCACCGAGGCTGATTGCGACATTCTTTTCGAAGCAGTTATCAGGATTTGCTAGAATGTTTGTAACATTTCTCCAAACTAGGGATTTGTTTCTGGGCATTAGATTAGTTGGAAAGATTGCACGATGATTGTGTTCATAAATTGCAGCAATTACCCTACGCCACAGACAATTAGGTTCCGAGCCGTACCTCCATAACCATTTACATAGCAATGCTCTGTTTTTAGTTTTGAAGTCCACAAAACCAAGCCCTCCGCTTTCCTTGGGACGACACACATTATCCCAACTAATCCAATGAATGGTTCGATGATCCAACGCGCCCCAAAAAAATTTGGCAATAGTTTTTGATAACAAGCTACATACCGACGCAGGTATAGGAAACAAGGATAAGAAATAGTTCGGCATACTAGATAAAACCGATCATATGAGTGTGATGCGGCCCCCGAATGACAACATTTTGGCCTTCCAACCAGCGAGTTTAGCGACAACTTTATCCACGATTGGTTTCCAAATGTTGGGACTGTTTTTAGAATAGCCTAACGGAAGCCCAAGGTACTGACAAGGGAGCTTTTCGTTTTTGCAGTGGAACAAAGACGCCCATGAGGAAACCACATTGTCTTCAATATTAATTCCAATCAGTTTGGATTTACCCCGATTTACTCTTAGACTCGCTGCTACCTCAAAACCTCTGAGAAGACGTATAACATTTCGAATCTGAGTTTCGCTATTGCCACAAAAGATCACTAGATCATCTGTAAACTGCAGATGGGAGATCCCTAGACCATCAATGCCCAAGTTGAAACCCGAAAAGAAACCATTCGAGACTGCCTTGGATAATAATGAACTTAAAGCTTAAAATAAAGTTAGAATGTTAAAATATAATTCGACTCAATTCTAAAATTTTTTTTGAAATAAAGTTAGAATGTTAAAATATAATTCGTCAACTTGACTAACTTAAAATTATTTTAATTCATTTGATCCAATCCACACTAACAATGATAACTAATTTGATAGTTTTCTTTATTAATGTAAATATTATAATATTTTTTTTGATTGGTGTATTATAATAAATTTTAAAAATATGACATAGGCTTTATTTGGTAAACAACTTTTTGAGCTAAAGTTAGAGGTTTAAAGATTTTTAGAGGTTTGGCCAATCAAAATCGCTAATTAAGATGTTTGGTAAATAGATGATTGTAATAGCGGGTTGAGGTAAAATTTCTCCTTTTGAAAAAGCTCTTTTTGAGAGCTTTTGGAGTTAGAGGGTTGGATAAAAGACTTGTAAAGATTATTTTTGTCCTTCATAATTATAAAAAAATTTCTAAATAAAATAAATTTGAATAACTAATATAGTTAAAATATAATTTCATAAATAATAAATTATTATATAAATTAGTAAACAAATAGAAATTTAATAATTCATAAAATTATATTCAAAACATAATTTCATAAATAAGAAATTAATGTATACATCTAATTTTTTAATTAATAAAATTATATTCAAAATATAATCTCATAAAATAAAAAATTAAAATATACATCTAAATTTAATAAGTATTAAAAATATATTAAACATATAATTCCATAAATAAAAAATTAATATGTACATTCTTCGTATATGCTCAATAATGATATTAAAAAATTATTTTTCACAATTTAATTAATATTAATAAATATAAAATGTTAATAACTATAAATTATTCAAACAAGTAGGGAATATAATAATGTCCTTATTTTTCATTTTGTCGTTCAAATAATTAAACATCTATCGATTAATTTTACCAAATACTTTTATACAATCAGCTAATGCAATCCTCTAGTCAAATAAGCTAATGCTATAAGCTAATGTAATCCGCTATTCACTATCAGTTATCCGCTAATGCCAATCATAATCATAATATATTTACTTAATTGATAAAAGAAAGCCATATATGAAGGATACATTTTTGTCAGAATTTGAAAAATGAATGATTAAGGGCTTAACCTAGATAACTAAACGTGGGGATGTCATATCAAAATGTAAGATTGTCATATAAAATATAAGGTAAAGTATACACATAGTTATTAAACTATTTCTAAAAATATAAAATGGTCATCAAACTTTTGAAAACCACATAATGGTCATTAAACTTTAGTTTTTATTGTAAAATGGTTAGTGGGTCGTTAATTATCCTTAATTGGGAGACATGACAGTTACAAAAATTTGTATAATAACATTATTTAATCCTCAATATTTACACATTCAATCAATTTAGACATCAGTAATGAGGGTTAAATTAGGAATAAGTTGATTAAATGTGTCAATATGGATGATTAAATATTATATTATTCAAATTTATGTAACTGTCATGTCACCAATTAACGACAGTTAACGACTCAGTGACCATTTTGTAACAAAAACTAAAGTTTAATGCCCATTATATAACATTTAAAAGTTTGATGATCATTTTGTATATTTAAAAATAATTTAGTGACCATTTGTGTATTTTATCCTAAAATATAAGACGAATTGAATCAAACGCACCTAAAAAACAAATGCTAATTTGGGTGAATATTCTTTTTTGAGAATTTATTGGGAAAAATAAACCTCTTTAAATAACATTTAGAAAAACACCTCCCATTCAGGCACGTAGGGTGAAGTCGCGTTTTGCAAAACGCGATTTCTAAAATCGCATTTTGCAAAATGCGACTTCCATGTTGATTGAAAAGATAAAAAATAATTTATTAAATTTTCATTACACAAAAGTTACGTTTTGCAAAACGCAACTTTAAAAATCGCATTTTATAAAATAAGACTTCGCCTTACGTGGCCTGAATGGAAGTATTTTTCTAAATGTTATTTAGAGATAATATTCTTTCTAATAAATTCCCAAAAAAGAGAACAAGTTGAAATGAGACTAAGTTTGTTGAAGCAGACACAATAGTGAAATGGAGGTTAAGCAGGAGGAAACAAGCTGAACTTGAATTGTAACAGAGGAAAGAAATCAATCAGAGACAAATACATGTCAAATCATCAGCACATATGATTGTAGAGAGAGTGGGAAAAATACTCAAATAGGTAATGTGTAAATAACAAAGGAGTAATAGAAAAATCAGAAATAGAAAGTGTATGAAAGGGGAGAGAGTAATATTTAAGGGCTAAAGTCAGGTCCTATAAAAGGAAAACCCAAAGGACTTGAACCAAAAAAAAAAGAGAGGAAAACCCAAAGGAGAAGTTTGGTCTGATTGAATGATGAAACCGATCTAACACTTAACGCCACTAATATTATTGTTCCTTTCTCTTCTTTCTTCTTTTCTTACATAAAAATAGACCAATGCTTGCTTTGTCAAGTCTCAACCATTATTCACATTTAGGGTTATACGTTCGATCGAGTTAAGTTGAGTCGAGTCAAAAAATTTTGAGTTATTCGAGTTTGTAATTTTTATTTTACGATTCAAATTTTATTTGAAATTTTTCGAATCGAATCAAGCTTATGAAATCCAAGTCGAGTTTTCGAGTTTCTGTACAAATTTAATTGTAAATATTTATAATGCTATACGATATACATATATATATTTCTTCATATTTTCACATGTGGTATACATAATATATCATGAAAAATTGACAGACTTGACTAGAATATGAAGACTGATCAACTAATTACTAAAAATTTCAAGTTATTCACATTTCTATTTCATAACTCAAAATTTATTTGAAATTTTTTCGAGCCGAGTTTATGAAATTACGAGTCGAGTCAAAACGAGTTGGTTTTTTCGCCTCGAGTCGAGTCGAATAATTCAGTTTTTTCGAGTTGAGTCAAATTTTGCCCACCCAAGTCACATTGATGCTAATAGTAATTTTTAGAGTTATTATTATTATTATTATTATTATTATTTAAAAATAAATATTTCAGTCTTCCCTATTTATTTTTTTCTATTCATGCGTATCTAAAATCAAAACCAAATTTTTATTATCACTCGAAAGAATTTATTTAGTTCTTCATTATTCTAGTCACAACATAAAGGTATTAAAACTCACGTAAAAGTTATACAAGCTAAACTAAAACTATTTGTCTTCTGTTTTCTCTTCTCCGAAAGAAAATCCTAATCCTCCCACTACTGCTTTCGATTTAGCCTCCCTATCTTCCTCTGTCTTCTGCTTGCTCTTTCTTTCATTCGTTCATTTTTGGTGCTATGATAGTTCATGTTGGTCTGCTCGTTGGGATTGCTTTTTCAACGTCATTAGGTGCGTTCGGACCATTTGTGAGGCTGGGTTGAGGACGAAAAGGGGAGCCTCGACTTTTCTCTTTTCCTCCTTTTCCCTTTCTTCCTGTTTTTCGCTAGTTGGGTCGTAATCTAGTCCAAGGGCGGATCTTGAGGTCGTAGTTTGAGAGGATCTACTTAAAATTTTCAAAATATTTGAATTTAAATTTTCAAAGATTTTGATGGGTTTAATTTAAAAAATTTGGAGTCGAACTAAAAATTTCAAAAAAAATAATACTTTAAGAGAACTTTTTTAGAATTTTAAGGAGGGTACTTAATTAAAAATATTCAAAAAATTGAAATATAATAAGAAAATTTCAAATTTTTGAAGGGGCCAAATTGAAAATTTTCAAAATATTAAAGACTAAATAATAATTTTTCAAAAGTTTGGGGGGGAGGCAGGGCTCCCACTGGCCTCCATTATCATCCGCCTCTGCTATAGTCTCGATTTTTAGGCTTTCGGCTCTACCGGTGGTAGGTATGGGCTCTTGTCTTCCACTGTCAGAAGTATGCTTGAACTTTTTAGCTCCAGTTTGTTCTCTCTGACCCATTTGACATCGACGATACTTTCATGCTTATCATGATGCGCTTCGATGACGATCTCCCTTGTAACCCCCTCGACTCGGCCTAGCCACCAGACCGCATCGAACGGGTTACACATGGAAAATTGAAGAGAAACTCGTTAAGGCTTCACTTCGATTAGCAACCCTAAACCTTTTTTTAATAAATTAATCTTGTCTAAATACCATTTTGTAACCTATGTGAACAGACACACAAGGGAAGATAGAAACACAAACATGAACCAAGAATTACAGACATTAAAGGTTAATTTTAACAATTTTTACTACAAGTCGTATCGATACCCTAAAGGCTGGTATCAATACGCCTTCTACGATCAAACCCCAAAGTCAACTCTAAGAGACCGTATCGATACCATTTTAGGATGGTATCGATGCGCCCTCGATGGTCAAGCTCCCAAAGTCAACACCAAGGACCGTATCGATACACCTAAAGGCTCGTACGAATTCTCCAATTTCTCACCAAAATCTCGAATTTCTAGTAACCAAAACCGGTATCGGTACGCCCCCCGAGTATGGCACGATAGGCTTAAAACAGAGGACCATATCTATACTGCCCTCGAGCGTATCGATACCCCATGCCCAGAAAATAGACTTCTGCATATTTAAAACACAAGGATGCAAACACAAAACACACTAAAAGCATTCATTCATCTCATAAACACACATACAACTTAAGGCAACCACGAATACTCATTTAAAACAAGATAGACATCCCACGAGATAAGATTCAACATGACAAGATTCATAAAGGAAACCATTCGAACCTAACATTCAAAAAAAGGGTCAAAAGATAAACCAAGGCATGTTTCAACATGTTAAGAGGCATTGCAATCCAAACAAACTTGTCTAAAGCAAAGAGACATAACAACAATCCCTTAAATCAAAAGGTCTTATCCCATTGCTTAATACTATTTTTGAAGTCTAAGAACCATACTTGAGCAAACCAACCCCTTGGAATCTTCCCTTGTTCCCCGAGCTGCTCCGAAAGTTTAAAGACCTGCATTGTTGGGATAGAGAGCGTAAGCATTTAAGTTTAGTGAGCGGTGCTCAAAACAGTAGCTACAACAATGCAGTTTTAAAACCATAATTTGCTTGAAATCAAAGACCATTTCCAAATCATTTCCCTCATGCTTGGACACATAACAATCATGCATTTAACATCTCGTGCATTTACCGAATGCATCCACCAGCCACAAGCTTACCTCATGCTCATTCGCGTCATACATACACGTAGCCAAAAACATGCATAAGCATAAATGGAAAATGAACAATATAACATGCTTGACATAAGAATTTAGAGCATCATAGGTATATTGAAATTTAACACTTTTACTCGGGTATGTGGATAGTTTTCAAACCCACTAGACACTTCCGGTGGAATCTCACATCATCGTACTCACTCGCTTAGTAAAACATAGCTTCCGGTGGAATCTCACATCACCGTACTCCTCCTTAGTAGAATCTAGCATCACTAAGGCCACACACGACTTTTATCCCGAGTGCACTCACATCCTATTGGTCGACCAACTATATTCGGTAATAAGATTCGCATAGTCAATAACCTACCAAACCAACACTTACCTTGTGTTCCCATGGTCATAACTATAACCAACATGGGATCAATTAACGCAATTATATGCATAACACAAGGATAGTCATGGCAAACTTGCACTATGAAAATCATTCAAAACACATAGTAGAATTTATCGAAATTAAAGACTAAAATGCTTAAAACTTACTCTTGAGCTTAGATTGGCTTATCAAGCTCAATCTAAACCCCCACAACATATCCTTGACCAGGTTAAGGCTTAGAAAACATTTCCATTCACCAGCCAACACATAAGCAACAGACGAAACACCGATTCAAGCTCCCAAATCACCCGGTATCGCGTCCGAAGAGCCCAAATTTATTTCCCTTGTTTCTAAACAATTCAAAAATAGAGCATTATACCCAATTCAAGACCCCAAACTTGCAGCAACACATAATCTCAACATCTATCATCAAAACCAATCGATTTACAACCGAAAACACTTGGAAACATCGTCAAAACAACTCAAACCAACTAACGGCCAAAACCCAATGAAATTACCATCAAAACCTTTCAACATCCAAAACACTTACTCAAAGTCTAGAAACCATCAGCCCAAAGTTCTTCACAAGAACAAACCAAAAACCCAAACTTTCAATTCCAAAAACCTTCTTTTTTGCTAGTTTCAGGTTTCCCATTACTAAGCCACTAACCCAAAATTATTTTAACATCAAAGCAAAGTTAAAAACACTTTTAAACCTAGCATCAAACAACCCAAACGAAAATCCCCTCATTTTCCTCTTTTTCCAATACAAAGTATTTTGGAAACAAACTTAAACAATGAGTTAAGGTAAGATTTCATCAACAACTAGTTTAAGGAAGAGGAAATCAAAACAAGAAAACGATTACCTTGAAAGCTTTCTTGGATGAAAGGCTTAAATCAATGGAATAGTGAAAAGAAGGTGTTTTGGGGAAGATAACGTGAAATGAGTTTTTGGGAAGATGATGGCTATTTTCAAAAAAATCTTTTCTAATTTCAAAATTCCCTTTTTACCCCATTTTTCTTTAAAATCCTTATAGTTGTTTATTAAAAATATTTCTCCAAAATTAGTTTGACCCGAACCGGTTTAACCAAAGCCGATTATCTCACGAGCCCCAAACTCGGATGTTACATCCCTACATTACTACAATTCGGTGATATGCTTTTGTGTCTTTAAAAGAGATATGCAGTTGAAGATGTTTGAATTGCTAGCTTATTCTTATTCGAATTTAACTGCGGATCCTCAGTGATTTGGCGTCTCCTCCCCTGCCTCAACTTTGCTTGCTTTTGTTTGTCTTATGCTTTGTGTTTGTTCTTGTTCTTGTTTGGTTCTGTCCATTGTTTATTTTGTTGTGAGTCTGTTCTTGTGTTTATGTTGTGTTTGTGTTTTCCTTCCCTCTATTTTTCTCTGTGTTTTTGGTTTTGTTGTTTTTTTTTCGCTTGAATAAAATGACAACATTATTGTTAAAAACCCCACCTATGTATTTAAATTATATATATAATATGATATGTTAGTATTAAATTATTAATATATTTGTCTCATGTTTATGATATTCTTTATACACGGTTAAATTTGAATTATTAAGTACCGTAAATACCTTCTTGATTTTAATATTTCTACCAAAGATATTTATTTATTTATTTGAACAATTTCTACCTAAAGGAGGGTAGGGGTAATTTGCCCCTAATAGGTTTAGAGTCCACAACCTAAGGGAGAGGGTAGAGTGTCAACCAAGAGCCTTAACTACTTGCTCTAGAGATTGTTGACAAAATATTTTATTTATTGAATTTTGGGCTAAGCAACAATGTACTTTGTTATAATGTTATACAATTAAAAAACAAATAATAATAATATTGTGTTAATAAACATAACGAGTGGCTCCAGTGGAATAAAGTATGAATGCGTCGTGAAAATACGATCTTTTTGGTAAAATTGGCATTTCAATTGGTGTCTCGTGAAAATGCGTTGTGGGTTCATTTCTTGCATTGTAAGTATAAATGTAAGGATAAGGTGTCGATCTCTTTAACTCGTAGTTTCTGCTCAAACCTTTGGAAAGGGTTGAGCCTCGTATGGCTTGATGTTCGTGAGAATGTACAGTGGCATATAGGAAATGGAGCCGGGGTGGATTTTTGGAAGGAGCCATGGAATCGTAACCTTGGCTCTTTGGTTCGATATATATATATATATATATATATATATATCTTGCTGCTTTTGATACATTGGGTAACCCTTCTGTTGCTGATATGGTTAGCATACATGGAGATTTGAAGTGGGAATTGTTACAGTCTTTGCTACCAAATGAGGTGTTATTGCACATTGTTGATGTCAAGCCCCCTAGCCATGGTTTCCAATGGATGTTTTAGCATGGTCGGGTGAACATGATGGCCGATTCACGGTGCGCTCGTCTTATAAAATTTGGCATGGTTTCGTTTCAGAAATTGAGGACAAGTCTTGTAAGGTGCTTCATCGCTTTCGGGCCTCCAGAAAATTAAGTTCTTATTGTGGTTAGTTTGTTGCAATAAGTTAACGATGAATGCTGAGAGATTTCACCGTCATTTTTCTTCTAATAATAGCTGTCCATGATGTGGTTATAGTGTTGAGGATGTTGATCATGTGTTACGACAATGTCATTTGGCACAACAAGCTTGGGCGGGGCTTATTAAACGTGAAGGTTTTCATGAATTCTTGACGTTGGATATAAAAGATTGGGTGGCGAGAAACTTAACTCAAGCTGAGTGCTTCATCGCTGAAAACCATGATTGGGATCTTTTATTTGGTGCAATTGTTTGGAATACATGGCTCACACGCAATGCTATTGTCTTTGTTTCACCCCTTGAAAGTACTGGCTTAGTGATTGAGCGGATTTGTAACCTTGTAGAGCTCTCGAAACACGTGCTCTTGAAGTGCAGGCATCAGCACTAGCAGGCTACAGTTGGTGCAGTGGTTCCAGGGCAGTGGACACTATCGGATGAGTGTTAGCTCAAAATTAACTCGAAAGACGCGAGACGATCCTTGGATGGGTATGCGTCTTGTGAAGGGGTTGCGCGTGATCATTCCTGGAATTGGGTTTTTGGTTTCACCAAGTTTATTGGCATTTGCTCGGTTCTTGAAGCTGAACTTTGGGGGTGCTTATGTGGCTCTTTTGACGGCATGTGAGCGAGGTTTTCTCCAGATTATTATTGAGGTAGATAGTCTTGTGCAATGCATGTCTTTCAGCACGGTGTGAAATCGGATGGAAGATGCGCTATTATGTGGCACTTGTCGGAACTAAGCAAGCGGAATTGGGTTGTTCAGTTGAGTCACATCCCAAGAGAAAGGAACATGGTTGTGGATGGTCTTGCTAAACTCGTGTCGTCAGATAATTTGATTGTGGTCTATTTTGATAGTCCGCCTAACTCTTTTCTCCATGCAGTTCAAGGTGATCTATGTTTCATGAAGTACTATGTTATTCTGATCTTATGATTTTGTAATTCTTGACTTTTTGTCAGTGTCTTTTGTTTATTTATTGCTTATGTATCTACTGCCCATGCACTCTTTTCCCTCCATTTAGAATTGGTAGGTTTTTTAACGAGGCATGTGGTAGTACCCTTTTCATATAAAAAAGAAATATGATACCACATTAAAAAGTTGAAGTGCTCCTATTATTACATTTTTCTCTTTCATTTTTGCGGGTCTGCCCTACTTTGGAGGGCACGTGGTAGGGTATGACATGGGTGGTGCTGCGAAACCGCACCTCCTAAAAATTATAAATTATCCTATATATAATTTTTATATACTTTCTTTGTATTTTCTATTGATAATCTAATTTCGTACCTCTAATAGTTCGCACCTCTTACATGAAATCCTACGTCGGTCCCTATTTATGGTGTTTTTGTATACCCTTACTACACAATTTACTATGCCAAAACAATTTTAAAATGGCTAATTAAAAATATTTTTTCTTTAGTTCTTAGGAAAAGAAGATGAAATGTAAAGAATATACCACAAATGTAACACCTACGTGTATGATCAATACAGAATAAATAAATCTCACTGAAATGTAAGCAAACCAAAAATGGCCTTATAGCTGCAAGTTGACTCGAGAAAACTGGTGGAACCAGTGCCCAGCTTACCCTTTCATCCTAAACCCTAGAGACCCAGCCACTGCTTTGATTCCCTGCCCCAACATTTGTGTTTGGTCTTGAGCGTGAGGTGTGGTCTCCGTCTTTAGGTCGCCAGTGCCGGAGTGTTGCAGCGAACAACTGCGGCTGGTGGTTGCTCCAAGGAGTTCTTGCGGCTTCAGAGAAAGTTTGGGTTAAGATCGTGGTGCTCCATCGTCTGGATCTCGTCAGAACGTCCTCACTCTTTTTTAACTTTTCTTATCATCAAATATTACCTAGGATTTAGCTTGTCGAAGTGTGCTCTACCGTCGTAAGCTTCAACAGAAACGAAATTTTCTTTGAGTCGTTAGTTTTGCTCAAAGAGCACGAGAACGGGACAGAGCTTTAAGCTGCCTTTGTCAAAGTTCTTGTCGGTGTCTTTCTTGGAAGAACGGAGGATAGGTTGTCTATCCGATCAAGTTGTGATACTCTACAGACCACGGTTCGGAGCTCGCCGGCCTGTCGGAAAACGTTCATACGCTACACTAGTGAAGCTTCTTGACTCGTTCTTGGAGAAGGACACGCTGACAAGGGCAATATTATCTTTTACCCTTTATGTCAAGCCTTTTCACACATGGTTTACAAGTTACCCTTTATGGTTCTTTCCATTTCCAGCTTCTACTACCCGGATATCGTGGGATCTAGTCCCCTCTCTCACAACAAAGATCTGGTTTTTATGGGGTTTCTCATCCTATCTTTATGGGTTTGCTTATTTCTATGGTTCACTCGATAGAATTGTTGTGGGCTCAAGTTTACAGTCACTTGATTCAAGGGATATTAAAATGTGCTGGCTTTGGAAATGTGATGGGATCTGGAAGTCAAATGTTTTAAGATTTGGATGGGATCCGGGCGATTCTACCCCTCCTTTTGAACTCCGATTGATGTGGTTCCTTTACTCGGAAGATCACGATTTTTGTTTTTCAAGTTCATCGAATTTAAGCATGGTTGTCACTTTAGTGAAGCTCGATCAATTTGGAGGTTGTTTTCTCGCATTTTTGGTTCAGGGCTGGTTTATTCCTATTGTTGTGTTTATTGCCAACTTGTTGTGGCCACAACGTAGGGGTTACGTCCTGCTTGCCTTGACAAGACCCATCTCGATTAAAGTGGGAGCCTGTCTCCGAAAGGAGCTCTCAGGCAAGTTTCGAGCGTTTCTCTGTTGTGTCAAGCTTCGGCTGGACGTTGTTGGATTGTTGATGTTTTTCCCATTGTCATGTTGTCGTTTAAAGCTATCCCTGGTTGAACCAGTGGACGCTGCCTCAATTTCAGCATCTTGCGAATGCTGGCTTTCTTATGTCGTTTGTCGGTGTTGGGATGTATGTAGCTCGATTCGATCAACCAATATTGCTCACCAAGTGGTGGAGAGATGGATATTTGGGTGGAAGGGTTGTGGAAGCTAGAAAGAATATTGACACAGAGATTTATAGTGGTTCGGCCTTCTAACAAGCACCTACATCCACTACCTTAGCTCCCCACTAAGGATTTCACAATCAATCCACTAATTGATTCGTCCCCTTTTCTAGGATTAGGAGGAAACCCTTACAATCGATCAAGCTTCTACCCAAAGCCTTGATCAAAACCCTCTTTCCAAAGAGAAATAAGAAAGCAAACTTAAACCCTCTAATAGGTGTTTGTTTGCACAATGAAGCACTCACCCAAAACCTAAAACACTTGAGCAAATTTAACAATTTTGGCTCACTAGTGTTTGTCTATACAAGAATTGACAATTTAAGTGCTAAGACATTTTCTTAATCATTTGATGTTTGACAATATGAGCATTCGCCTTCTCTTGATGCTTGGAGGTCCCTTTTATACTCCCAATTGAGTTTATAGCCGTTTAGGACCTTTGGGGTTGAAATAGAGTCGTTGGAGCCTTTAATTCCCTCCATAAATGCAGTTCTGCAGCTCCCCGTTTCGAAACGCTCGAAACCGTTTCGAAACACCCTCAATATAGAAAGAGTCGTTGCAGTCTGTCAGGGTACCCGTTTCGGAACACCCCCTTGCCGTTTCGGAACGCGTATCGGAACGCTATAAGCCCGTATCGAAACGACCTGCATTTAAAAGTTAGTTGGGAAAGAGCCGTTGGGGTTTATGACCGTTGTGGTCAGTGCCACGTGGGCGTATCGGAACGGCGTAGCCCGTTTCGAAACGCTAAGGCCCATTTCGATACGAGTATCGAAACGTTTTGGCCACTGGAGGCACCTGTTTCGAAACGCCCTAAGGTGTTTCGAAACACTAGGACAGTTTTGTGAAAATTGGCCTTTGAGAACTTGAAAAACCCTTTTGAAAAATTCCCTAAACATATATTTGGACTTGGGAAATGTTTTAAATACTTTTTAAACAGTCCAAAACATTTTTCAATTATTATATCAAAACATTAGTTCTACAATCTCCCCCTTTTTGATATAATAAAACTCTCTTGAAAAATTGTTTAGGATTCTCCCCCTTTAACTTTAAAAATGTGAATAAGAGACTAAAGATATGAAATCAAATAAAGCTCCCCCTTATTCATTTTGAAAATTCAATTTTTCAAACCATTTCTCCCCCTTTTTTGTTATATCAAAAAGAATTTAAAAACATTAAGTTCAAAAATAACAATAGAGGTAAAATTTGACAAAAATACAAATTTGGTTTTAAAAATGGCTCCCCCTTACTCAAAGCATCATTGAAATGTTACTCCAACATATATGATCATCTAGTTGAATTTAAACTAAAATAAACAAATGAAAGCAAAAACAACTAGAATTTTACCAACACTTGAATTCAAGGGAGGATGTGAAGCCTTCCTTCTCCAAGTGTTCTTCCTTGTGTGTATGGAGCTCCCCCTCAATGTTTGACTTGTTGAACATCTCCATCACACCTACAATAGACAATCAAGTAATTTTTGGTATCCAAATTGCTTTGGATCCATAGACGTTAGTTGCACAAAATTTAGTCCCCTTAGGAATCCATTTTTCAATTTCATCCTTTTTAGTTGAAGTGGTTAGTCCTTTTGGGACCCAAACACTTCTAAAACATTTTCCATTCACAAATCTAGGGGCACTAGATTGTCTAACATAAAAATTTGATTTTCCAAAATTGTTTTTCTTTTCAAGCTCATTGGAAATCAAATCCTTTTCTTCTTGAACTTTTTGAAGCAATTTTTGTAAATCAAAACATTTTAATTCAAACTCTTCAAGTTTTGCTTCAAGTTCAAGTTTGGTTTTAGAAAGCAAATCATTTTGAATTTTTAACTTTGAAACCAATTTATTGTTTTTCAAAATGTGGCTTTTAAAATCTAAAACCAAGTCATCATAGGCATCTTGTAATTCATCAAAAGTGTAAGAACATGAAGTAGATGAATTAGAAGTTACCCTTGAATCTTCTTCGATGGCCATAAGGCAAAGGTTGGCTTGTTCATCGTCGGTGGAGTCCTCATCACTCCAAGTAGCCACATGTGCCTTCTTCTTATGGCTTGAAGTGCTTGCCCTCTCCTTTCTTTTAGGTTCTCGTTCAAGCTCTCTCAAGGCTTTCTTCATGAAAGGGGCACACTTCTTGAAGAGATGAACTATCTCTTCATCTTCATCCTCCTCTTCACTTGTGTAGACATGATGGCAAGTGGAGGATTTGAGAGCCATGGCACTTGCATTGATGCCAAGCCCTTTGATTTTCTTCTCTCCCATAGCTCTAATTTCTTCCTTCTTCTTCTCATCCTCTTTGTTCTTCTTCATGATTTGATGAGTAAGGAGTGACCCCATGAGTTCATCAAGCTTCAAAATCTTCAAATTTTTGGCTTCGATGATGGCGGTCCTCTTTGAGTCCCAAGACTTGGGAAGTGAGTAGATGAGCTTTCGAATAAGCTTTTCTTCCGGGATGGCTTCTCCAAAACCTTTAAGACCGTTGGTGATGGTGGAGAACCTATCAAACATCTTCTCGATGTTCTCTTCCGGATCCATTTTGAAGTTCTCATACTCCAAGGTTAGGAGCCCAATCTTGGTCTCCTTGACTTCATTAGTTCCCTCGTATGTGACTTCAAGCTTGTCCCATACCTCCTTGGCACTCTCACAAGAAGACATCTTCTCATAGATGGATGGACCAAATGCACAAAATAGAATGTGCAATGCTTTGCAATTTAGCTCCATCTTCTTGCGATCGTCGGCACTCCACTCCGCTTTACTTCTTTGAGGCACGAACGGACCATCTTCAACTACATCCCATAGCTTGTAATCTTTTGATTTGATGAAGAACTTCATCTTTGTCTTCCAATGGGCATAGTGGTCTCCGTCAAAGAAAGGCGGTTTGTCGATTGATTGTGCCATTTGAGCTGGTTGATAAAATAGTGATCGAGCTTGCCGGATCTTCTCAATAGGATGTGAATCCTCTTCGATTGAGCCAAGCTCTGATACCAATTGTTGGGATGTATGTAGCTCGATTCGATCAACCAATATTGCTCACCAAGTGGTGGAGAGATGGATATTTGGGTGGAAGGGTTGTGGAAGCTAGAAAGAATATTGACACAGAGATTTATAGTGGTTCGGCCTTCTAACAAGCACCTACATCCACTACCTTAGCTCCCCACTAAGGATTTCACAATCAATCCACTAATTGATTCGTACCCTTTTCTAGGATTAGGAGGAAACCCTTACAACCGATCAAGCTTCTACCCAAAGCCTTGATCAAAACCCTCTTTCCAAAGAGAAATAAGAAAGCAAACTTAAACCCTCTAATAGGTGTTTGTTTGCACAATGAAGCACTCACCCAAAACCTAAAACACTTGAGCAAATTTAACAATTTTGGCTCACTAGTGTTTGTCTATACAAGAATTGATAATTTAAGTGCTAAGACATTTTCTTGATCATTTGATGTTTGACAATATGAGCATTCGCCTTCTCTTGATGCTTGGAGGTCCCTTTTATACTCCCAATTGAGTTTATAGCCGTTTAGGACCGTTGGGGTTGAAATAGAGTCGTTGGAGCCTTTAATTCCCTCCATAAATGCAGTTCTGCAGCTCCCCGTTTCGAAACGCTCGAAGCCGTTTCGAAACACCCTCAATATAGAAAGAGCTGTTGCAGTCTGTCAGGGTACCCGTTTCGGAACACCCCCTTGCCGTTTCGGAACGCGTATCGGAACGCTATAAGCCCGTATCGAAACGATCTGCATTTAAAAGTTAGTTGGGAAAGAGCCGTTGGGGTTTATGACCGTTGTGGTCAGTGCCACGTGGGTGTATCGGAACGGCGTAGCCCGTTTCGAAACGCTAAGGCCTGTTTCGATACGAGTATCGAAACGTTTTGGCCACTGGAGGCACCTGTTTCGAAACGCCCTAAGGTGTTTAGAAACACTAGGACAGTTTTGTGAAAATTGGCCTTTGAGAACTTGAAAAACCCTTTTGAAAAATTCCCTAAACATATATTTGGACTTGGGAAATGTTTTAAATACTTTTTAAACAGTCCAAAACATTTTTCAATTATTATATCAAAACATTAGTTCTACAGTCGGTTCCCCCGATGCTTATGGCTATTCCGTTTTCCGTTCCAACCAGTGCCTCTTGCTCCAAGTCAAAGTTTAAGAATGTTGCATCGAGGTTGACAAGACCCACGTCTATGGACGAGGAAGCCCGCCTCCGAGAGGAACTCTCACCTTTACACAATTGTCGGTATTATCCCAAGAAGATTTGGATTGCGAAGATAGCGTTTCCTGGTGCATGGAACTGTTTTAAGCCTCTTCGCAATAACACCTTTTGGAGTGTTGTGAAGACTCGTGCTATCTTAGGAACTGTTGACATCTGTCGCTTTGTTTTCTTGTTTATTTTCGCCGATTACGGTTGTTTGCGCAGCCTCAACTTTGCTTGCTTTTGTTTGTCTTATGCTTTGTGTTTGTTCTTGTTCTTGTTTGGTTCTGTCCATTATTTATTTTGTTGTGAGTCTGTTCTTGTGTTTATGTTGTGTTTGTGTTTTCCTTCCCTCTATTTTCTCTGTATTTTTAGTTTTATTGTGTTCTTTTTGCTTGAATAAAATGACAATATTATTGGTCAAAAAACACACCTATGTATTTAAATTATATATATAATATGATATGTTAATATTAAATTATTAACATATTTGTTTCATGTTTATGATATTCTTTATACACAGTTAAATTTGAATTATTAAGTACCGTAAATACCTTCTTGATTTTAATATTTCTACCAAAGATATTTATTTATTTATTTGAACAATTTTTACCTAGAGGATGGGGTAGGGGTAATCTGTTCCTAATAGGTTTAGAGTCTACAACCTAAGAGAGAGGGTAGAGTGTCAACCAAGAGCCTTAACTACTTGCTCTAGAGATTGTTGACAAAATATTTTATTTATTGAATTTTGGGTTAAGCAACAGTGTACTTTGTTATAATGTTATATAGTTAAAAAACAAATAATAAAAATATTGTGTTAATAAACATAACGAGTGGCTCCAGTGGAATAAGTATGATGTTCATCCTAAGATACTCGGGTTCGATCACTTGTGTGTGAAAGATGTGTACCTCGTTAAAAGATTAAAAAATATGAACAAATAATATCATATAATCATAATGTTTGATAAATAAATCATTATAATATGTATAATAAGGTATTTTTATTTAGACTTTAATTTTATTTAGGAGAAAATATTAAATTTATTAAAATAATAAAAATAAAAGGTAAATTGGACTAACACGTAAAATTGGAGGTGACATTTGGGTTGTTTAAATCGGGTTGGGTCGGGTTATTTTTGGTCTAGATTGTCTTCGATTTATATTTGATTCAGGTTAGATCTAACTCAGATTTAGTTCAGGTCTATGGTGAGTCAGTTCGAGTCAAGTTATTATTGATTTGGGTCAATTCAAGTCAGTTCAATATCAAATCAATTAATTTTCGGGCCGGGCTAATATCAGATCAATCATTTTTTGAGTCAAGACAATATCAAATCATTTGATTTTTTAGTCGAGTCAATCTTTGGATCTTCGATCAATTCAGGTTGAGTTGGATATGAGTCTAATTATATATATATATATATATATATTATAGTAAAATAACATGTCTTTTTACTTGTCAATCTTATCATTTAGGCTCAATTTCAACTTTTAAACGTTTAATGTATCAAATTCAACCATCATTAGGGATGACAATTTGACCCAAGTTTGACCCAATAGAACTTGTTAGA
Organism: Hibiscus tridactylites; assembly: GCA_958450335.1. NCBI lineage: Eukaryota > Viridiplantae > Streptophyta > Magnoliopsida > Malvales > Malvaceae > Hibiscus > Hibiscus tridactylites. Next base: position 65,973,879 of record OY288285.1, on the reverse strand, counting down.
GTTTATGATCTAAATTTTGTATTGATCTGACCCAAAAAGATAAAGGTGTGACTTACTTGGTGAAGAAAAAACATTAGGAGAAAAATAAATAAGGATATGTGGTGGATGCAAAATAAGCGAGTTGAATATGATATCGAACTATTAAATTATTACCATAAGTATAGATTAACTAGTAGTATAATACAAAAGAGAATAAAATATACATCATTTTATTGTTTATCACAATTCAAAAAGTTAGATAATAATGCACCTAAAAATAAATTATTCATTCTCATCAACTCAATAGTCAAGTTAAAATGGGTCGATTAATATCAGATTTAGAAAATAGCATTCAAGTTGCTTTTGATTCATGTTACTTTTAGTTTAGGTTGCTACCGATTCAAGTTGTTTTCAATTCAGTTGCTTTTGGTCTACATTGTTTTCGATTAGGTTCAAATTAAATGCGTTTCCATATTAGTACAACTAAAGTTCAAGTCGTTTTGGTTTGGTTCGATTTGTTTCAGATTTCGGATCAAGTTTAAGTTATCATGTTCATGTCTATATCAGGTCTTAAACCAGGTAAATCGGTTTGATTCATCGGGTTTAGATCAAGTTTTCCATGTAAACCTAAGATTACACTCTATATTATATTAGTGCAGACAAAACTACTCAAATACGAATCTCTTAAAGAAAATAAGGGCATGTTTGGTTCTAGAAAACATTTTTATTTTTGTTTTCTATTTTCATTTTTAAAAATTAATTTTCATTTTCAGTTTTCTAAAATCTAGAAAATACATTTATTTGGTTAATAGAAATGAAAACTTGTTTTCAAAAATGAAAATAATGAAAAAATGTGTTTGGTATCTAGTTTTTTAAAATAAAAATAAACAAATAGTTACTCATTAAATAATTAAATTAAAAATAATTATTAAAAAAATAGTATTATAATAAAATATTTGAAAATAAATCAAAATTCTAAAATTAACATTAGAAAAGTTCGGATCAAGTTAAATAGAATTAAAATTTAAAAAAAAAAACCTTAATTTTTTTTTATCTTTTCCACTTATCTAGAACATTTTTAATGAAAATAATGAAAACATGTTCTTTATGTTTTTAAAATTTCATTCATTTTAGTTTTTATTTTCTAAAAATTCATTTTCAAATTTTGTAACCAATCACATTTATTTATATATATTTTTTTCATCCATGGAGTGGTTCCAATGGTAAAGGGTGATGTATTTCATCAAGGTGATCCGGGTTCGAGCACCATCTGTGCACTGTGTATGCCTTATTAAAGAGCTAAAAAAATTAAACAGTTACTACCTTATAATCACACTAAACACGCCATAACATTTTTTTTCACCATTTTTTGTTCATTGTATAATGCATTAACCACACTAATACCAAACTGCGGTGGTTTTATTGCATTATTATTTTATTCTCAACCATAAATATTATTAAAAAATAAATAATTTTTTTACATTCGAAAGCAAGTTCATTAGAATGAAATGTCCATATAAATGAACCCCATATTGGAAAATAAATGTGTGAATTTACACAATAAAAAGGAAGAGGTGATTAAATAATTTTAAAAATCTTCTTTTATTTTCCACATTTTCTAATTAATAAAGTGAGTTTAAAGCTCAATAAAGCGCATATATTTAATTAATTAAACTGATATTAATTAAAAACAAGTTTATTTCTACACCCCTTTAAACTTGATTTTTACTTACTCCATCAAACTTTAAAACTTGTAGAATATATCAAACTTCAGGGGCTTGGTGAAAATATCTGCAATTTGGTTAAGCAAACTTACGTAATCCATTTGCATTTTTTTCTTTTCAACATATTCACGAATAAAGTGATATCACGTGTCTATATGTTTGCTTCGATCATGGAACACTGGGTTCTTTGCAAGAGCTTGAGTAGACTTGTTATCAATCATAATCTTCGTAACTTTTTCTTTTGAGAGTTGAATTTCAAAAAACAATCTTTGTAGCCAAATAGCATGACAAGCATAAGATGTAGCAGCAACATACTCAACTTTGCAGCTAGAAAACGTGACAGTCAGTTGTTCTTAGAACTCCCTGAGACAGTTGTATCTCCCATGAAAAATACATATCCGCTTGTACTTTTTCTATCATCTTTATCTCCTCCAAAATAACCATCATAGTATCCCACATGCTCAAATGTATTTGGTGATCCATAAAACAAGCCATAATTAAGAGTAGTGGTGTATACGGTTCAGTTTTAGTTTAATTCGGTAAGTTATTTTAGTAAGTATCGGTTTTTGGTTTAGTTAACTTCGATTTTTGGGTTTTCCATGTTAACATAAGTTTTCAAAATTTTGTATTTTATTTTGACAAAATAACTTTATTTGATAACTTTTAAACAATAAGAGTTAAAGTTTTAAAGTGTTTTTTATAAATATTTATTAAAAACTTAATTTTTAAGTAAATAATAATAATTAAAAATGCATATACAATATTTTAAGTATAAAATACATATTTTTACATTATAAAAATAATTATAAATTAAATAAAATATCAAATTTGGTTCAATTCGGTCCGATTCGGTTAACCACAGTTTGCAAACTTATGAACCATAAACCGTCCAAACGCCTCAGTTCGGATCGGTTTTTAGTTTTGCGGTTAACCATGCTCAGCCCTAATTAAGAGTACCTTTGAGATAACAAAGAATTCTTTTTGCGGTCATTAAATGGGAAGATGGTGGATTTTTCATGAAACAACAAACAAGGCCAACAACAAAAGGAATATCAAGTCCTGTAGAGGTTAGATACCTTAAGCTCCCCATGAGACTTATGTACATCGTAGGATCTACTTTCTTTCCTTCATCAAATTTGGAAAGCTTCATTGCACATTCTACCGGGGTGTTCACAGGTTTACACCCAAGCATATTGAATTTCTTAAGCACCTTCTTGCAATAATTTTTTTGAGAAATAAAATTTCAATATCAGTCTGCATCACCTCAAGACGCAAGTAATAAGACATAAGCCCTAAATCAGTCATTTGAAATTCTTTTGGCATACTTCTTTTGAATTCTTCAATCATCGATGGATTGTTCCCTAAGAAGATGAGATCATCTACGTAGAGACAAACAAGCAAGATATCATGTTTTTGAATTTTAACATAAAGTGCATACTCATGAGTGCACCTTTTAAATCCACTATCTTGAAAATACTTGTCAATTCAGCCATTCCATGCTCTCCGTTCTTGCTTTAGGCCATACAAAGCCTTCTTCAACTTTTAGAGTTTCTCTTCTTATTCTTCAATGACAAAACGTTATGGTTTTTCAACATAAATTTCTTCTTCAAAAAAGTTATTGAGAAAAGCTGGCTTCACATCAAGCTGATGAATATTTCACTTGTTTTGAGTTGCAATGGAAATTAACAATCTAATTGTTTCTATAAGAGCAACATGAGCAAATACTCCATCATAATTTACCCTTTGCTTCTGCGTGTAGCTTTTTGCAACAAACCTTGCCTTATACCTCTCCACTTCTCTAGTATCATATTTCTTTGTTTTAAAGATCAACTTTACACTTAAAGGTTTGTGACCTTTAGGGGTAAGGTGGATAACTGTCAAGTTTCATTCTTCTCTATAACATTGATTTCTTTCTCTATAGCTCGTCATCATTTCTACTCTTTCACAATTTTTTTAAAATTAAACGGTTCATTGTCTGCAAATAAACATAAAATTGAAGGATTGCCATTATTTCCTAAACAATCATCTGTGTACCTTTCTAGCAATTTCCTCTCTCTTGTTGATCTTCGAACCAATGGAACAACTTCTCCTACATTTGGATCTACTTTAGGATTCTCTATTAAATCTTGTGTTGGTGGTGGTGGTGGTGGTTGTGGATAACTTTCCATCTCATTATCTTCAGTGTCAAAGTATGGAAATAAGTCATACAAGTCTTCTTTAGGTGCATTCCAATCCTAAGTATTTTGTTCATCGGACTCCACATCTCTGCTAATGACCACCTTCCTTGTATATGGCTGAAACAACTTATATCCTTTCGAGTTCGAGTCATAGCCAATAAAAACATTTTTTCTTCTATCATCAAGCTTGGTTCTTTCTTGTTAAAAAATCTAAGCGTATGAAAGACACCCGAAGACTCGCAAATGAGAGACACTAGGCTTCTTTCCATTCCAAGCTTCTTGAGGCGTTTTATTCACCAAACTCTTGGTTGGACATCTGTTGGTAAGATAAACTACACAAAAAACAATTTCTGCCTAAAACTCATTAGGCATTTGTTTGCTTTTCAGCACACTTCTAGCTATATTTAGAATTGTTCTATTCTTCCTCTCTGCCACACCATTTTATTGTGGAGTTCTAGGAATTGTTGAAGGATGATGAATTCCATGGTTCTGGCAAAACACATTAAACTATTTTGAAGTAAATTCACCTCATCTATCAGTTCTCAAAGCTTTGATTATATAATCACTTTGATTTTTCACTATTATCTTGAAGCTTTTAAAATTTTCAAAAGCTTCATATTTCTTTTTAAGAAAATAGAGCCATGACTTCCTACTGAAATTATCAGTAAAAAGTAAGAAATAATTACTTTTACCAAGAGTGAATGACTTTATATGTCTACATAGATCTGCATGTACAAGTTGGAGTGGCATCGTTACTCTAGAAGATGATTGCTTTGGAAAGCTTTTCTTTGCATGCTTGCCACGGACACAAGCTTCGCATAGTTGCTCCAAATGTTTGATGGGGGAAGACCTTTCACCATCTTTTTTCTCTCCAAGATCTTTAAGACCACCAAAAATCAAATGCCCATATCTCATATGCCAAAGCCAAGATGATTCTTTTACACATGCCTTCAAACATATGGTTGTGTCTACTTTAATATTCAACAAGAACATTCGATTTTTTGTCATAACAACTCTTGCAATAGGTATGGCATTTTTGTCACTTAGAGTAAGATTATGATTTTTTATTTAAATTTCATAGCTTTTTTCTAAGAGTTTTTCCAAACTTAAAATATTACATTTTAATTTTGAAACATAATATATGTCGGTGATAAGTTTTTGGTCACCATTTTTAAGAGAAATTAAACAATACATTTACCTTTGATTCCAATTTTGGAATAAACTCCAAATGTAATTTCACCGGAATACTTTTTAAATGTTATAAACTTTTCCTCCTCATCATCACACATATGAATACTAGCACTAGTATCAAGGTACAAATAACCATCATCTTGGTTCTCCTTCTTTAGAGCTAATAGTAGCGTAGCCTCATCAGTGTTATCAGTGTCTTCATCTGTCTCCATCAAGTTTACCTTTTCACTAGTTTCATCATTCCTCTCCCAGCATTTTGAAGCGTGGTGGCTAAATTTTTTACAATTGTAACATTGTACATGAATTTGTCATATTTTTTGTTCCCGTTATTGCCTCTTTCACGTCCATGACCTCTTGATGAGTTTTGACCTTTTTATTATTCTAGAATGAATTTCGACCACATCTCGTTCTTTGTCCGCATCCTCTACTTCTTCCACACCCTCTTCTAGGGAATTTTAGACCAATTACACCTTGTTGACTTGCTTCTCCTTTGGATCGAAGGAAAAGCCTCGCTTGCAACACATGCTATATAGAGTCGATTTTATTTCTATTTAACCTCTCTTCACGAGCTTGCAGTGAACCACTTAATTGATCAATGGACATAGTTTTCAAGTCTTTGAATTCTTCAATAGCAACAACAATGTGTTCAAACCTTGGATTTAAAGAGCAGAGAATCTTTTCAATTACTCAAACCTTGAGTATCTCTTTGCCATTCTTCCTCAACTAGTTAACAACAACTTGCACTCTAGAAAAGTAATAAAAATGGTCTCTGATTCACTCATTCAAAATGCTTCAAATTCACTTCTTAATGTTTGGATATGGATGTTCTTCACTTTCTCTACTACTTTAAAGGACTTCTCAAGAACATCTCACGCTTCCTTTGACGTTGTTGCATTAGCTACCTTTTTAAAGGTCGAATCATCCAAACATTGATGGATTATTGAAAGAGCGTGTTGTTCCTTCTTTCTATTTTTTTCTAGAGCATTTTTTTGACCTTAATTCAAGGTCGTTTCATCTTCAGGCATCTCGTACCCGCTAGAAACAATCTCTCAAGCATTTTGTGATCCAAGAATTACTTTTACATGAATAGATTAACTATCATAGTTGCCTTTCGTAAGAAGAGGATAATGGAATGGAAGAGAGCGTTTCTCCATTACTAGCTCTAATACCACTTTGTTAAAAATAAATGTGTGAACTCGCACAAATAAAAGGAAGAGATGATTAGATAACTTTAGAAATCTTCTTTTATTTTTCACATTTCCATCGTATAGCACAATGGCTATTTACAGCGATGAGAATACATAGTAAACTTAAATTACATTAATTATAAGTAACCCTTCTAATTAATAAAATAAGTTTAAAGCTCAATAAAATTCATATGTTTAATTGATTAAACTGATATTAATTAAAAGCAAGTTTATTTCTAACACACCACCTATAAAATATAACCGGTTATCATTTTTAAAATTTAAAATTATATTTTTTATTAAATAGAGATATTTTATATTTTAAAAGTAAATTTCAAGATTCGAACTCACACAAGATGAGATAACATGAGTATTATTGACCACTTGATCAATTAATGGATCTAAAAAATTATGTATTTCTAATTTAATTTTTCAAAATGTAACATGTAGAATATCGGTTAAAGAGAGTAAAAATCTTCCGCCCCCTAACCATGCCTCCTTATATGCCCCCTACTAAAAAACACCTAAAAATTAAATTCTAAGCCCTAATCCTAATTTTATATCTTAAACCCTAAATCATAAACTCTAACCTTAAACCCTAAACCAACTATTTTAAAATATAGCCACGAATAGGGGCATAGTTAGAGGGCATACTATTTTTATCCGGTTAAAGATACAAGCACAAGTTGAGCGATACCGTTGATACACATATAAGAGTTTTGTCTTTAATCATTCAAAGAGTTTTGTCGGTCACGCCTTCAAATATTAATTGAGTCTTAACATCATATATATGGGAATATGTATTCCAAAGATTTTAGTCCATGGACGCTATTTCTTTTGAGAGCAATAGGTGTGGATGTTATAGATGGTGATTGATGAGGTCCTCTCGACATTTATAGCCATGTCTGGTTGCTTTTGGTAACAGAGAATTGATTCAAAGGACACAAATGATGGTGACTATTCATCAACATCAGTTTCCCAATTTTGTATATATATGCGTCTGTGCGTTTTCTCCAATTCATTCACAGATTCTTACATAGATTTTGATTCCATGCAAATCTTAGGGAAACTGAAGGTTCCATTCCTGGATTAATGACACTAAGACATGGAATACAATAAATGAAACATGGAGTACAACACAATCAGACCAGGGACGGAACTACATGAAACATAGATTTTGTTAGTGTTTTGACAAAAAGACTCCAAGCATTTATCTTTACAACAACAGATTTTTATGGCTACTTGTGGCAAGGAGGGCCTTTCTCTCATGACTGAGTGGAACCCATTTTCCGAGTTTTGGAAGGTCTAATCTGCGATGGGAATCCTGATGATGCTGCACCATTTGTACACTGAATTGCTGATGTCCCGATTGCCATTGTTGATCGCTTCTTGACAGTGAAAGATCACTACCAATTTGGACTGCACTGCTATTGCTTGGATAATGAATCTATAAACCACACAGATTGAAGTTGGCTGAAGTTTCCCAATCAACAAAATACTACTAATCATTAGTCTTATCATGAATACTAACCGAATTCGTTGACGGATTGACGAGTGGAGGACGAATGTTAAACATATGGCTCTTTCCAGGCATGCTCAACTGCCCATATCTTTGCGTTTCAATGGGAGTGATTGGGTTTGAAGATTGAATGTGGGTTTGGCTCAAAAGTTGCATTGTTTCAGCCTCCGTTCGTCGACGATGAAGATCATCGTTTCCGCAAGGTTCTTGCTGCGGAGTTTGCTGGTAAACATTAAACAGAATGAAAACCAATCACTACTGTAACATTCTTCACTAATTTTAAATCATAATGTGAAATTGAACCAACCTTGGACCTAAACCCCCAACATTGCCGATCAGCTTCCGGTGGCAAACTATGCCGATCACCTATACCATTTTGCCTATCAACACCAAATTGAACATTGGTTTGCTTTGAGTTTGAGGTTGAATTCCCCAAGCTCAAGTCAAGGTTGTGATCCCCCACATTACCTGAAGTTTTTAAAAAACAAAAGCATGCACATTAGTCTAGGATTGGAAAAGAAATTCAAAGAAATGGGAAAAAATTTACTTACCGCCAGAGTTAAGCTCGCTATCATAAATGCAGGGATCAAAGTTAGTAACAGCATCTTTGCCATTGCACTTAATTGCAGCTTTGTCATAAGCCCTACAATAAGAGACCCAAAAACACATCAGAAACCCCACCAGACATCCGTATTTGCTTCTTACAGCATTATTTTAGACCATGGTATTAAGTACTCGCCTTGCAGCTTCAATCTCGGTGTCAAACAAGCCTAAATAAACGTATCTGTAAAAAAACAAAAACAAAATTAAGCTAGTGAATAAAGAAGTGAACATTGAAAAACAAAATGGTACCTAAATGGGAGCTGGGAAATGGATTATGGTGGTTACTTTTTGCCTAAAAGTTGGCCCATTCTAGCTTCCCATCTGCCACACTTGTGCAAGGTTACCCCTCTATATTTGGAGCGTCCTCTAGGAAATCCAGTGCTTTGTCGACGAAGTACATGCACAAATTCTTCCTTCGTTAGGTTACTCATCTGTTTGACAGCAAAAAAGAATCTTCCCTTTTTTTAACCATTGTGATTTCCATCGCAATAAATTAATAAAGAAAAGAAAAGGAAAACTATTCAAGATAAGATTTCTTTCTCATGAGGCTCTCACCTGCTTCAAGTCTTCTTCATAATCTTGAATACTGAAATTTATGTCAGCATCCACTCCCCGGAACTTGATTGCTGCTCTGTCGTATGCTCTGACAGACATTAGAGAAAGTTATTGTTTTTGAAGACTTTGCCATTTTTCTTTGGAAAATGGAAATAATATTCAGATTTGAAAGCTCACCGAGCTGCTGCATATGCTGTGTCAAATCCACCTAAATTATATAATCACAGCCAAAATAAGGAAGAAGAAAAAGAAGAGTGATCACAGAATATCCATGGCAAAAAAGACAGTGAATTACCTAAATAAACTTGTTTCCCGCAATCCCTGTAATGAAATGAGGAATCGAAACCATCTTAAATTCAAGGGTTTGGTGAGATGAAATGAGAAAGAAAGAAAGAGAGAATAAACAAACCAAATATGAGACTCCCATCTGCCGGTTCTTCTATAGAAAGTAACACCCCTATACTGAGAGCTTCTTGACCTGGGTCCTCTCCTGCTTTTCTTCATGGGGTTTGAAGCTTCAACCCAGTGAGTGTGAGCCGTAGGTCCAGTTCCAGCAGTGGAAAGGTCGAGAGGGAAAAACTGGCGAGTCACGGGAACCGAGCCACTGCTCTCAATGGACTCTTGTTCGAACTCAAAGATCATGTTGTTGCTTCTCTTTTCTAAAGCTGCTCTAACTCTCTTCCCATCTTCATCTGATCCATCCTCCATGACCACAGCTGAAGAGCTCGAATTCGACAAGGATCCGACCCCTTTGCCCTTCTCTTCAACTCTTTTCTGTGATGAACAACACTCCGATTCGTCGTCTCTTGGATGATCAGGGGAGCCGTTAAGATCCCACATTTTTCCCTCTCTTTTTCACAACTTTCTCAGCTTCAAATCTTTGTATATATCTCAATCTCAAGGCAGAAAAAGCATGACCGTAATCTCCTTCAAAGAAAAAAAAAATGAAAACTAACAAAGGAAAGGCAGAGAATTTGAAAGAAAGAGAGCTACAGCAAAGTGCAAAGGCTCTTTTTTTTCTGAAATTAATAAATAAAAGAGTATCAAAGGGAGGATTTCGAAGGAAGACGAAAACCTCGGAGAGTGCTGTGAGCTAAGCTAAAGAAACCCCATTACAACATGGATACGAGGCCAGTTTGAGTTAAAGCTTTTTTTATATTCAAATGAATCCACAATAAAATACTTCAATTCATCATTTTTTTAAGGAAAAATATCTAACTATTTTTTTGACAAAATAATATTTAAAGTTATGTTTTATTTCTATTTCAGTATTAAAAAATTAACATGTTGATTAGAAGAGAGAAGATTATAAGTGATAGATTGTTACATCATTTCTTTCTCATAATCAACATGACATATGTGATTTTTTTATAATTTTAGTCGACATTGCATACTAATTAAGAGAGACAATATGACATGGCAATCTGTCACATGTGATTTTTTTTTCTCCTAGTTAGTCTGTCGTTAATTTTTTAATGTCAAAGTACTAAAATAAAAACAAAACGTAACGTTAATTATCATTTTGCCAAAAAAAAAATAGGTGGGGTACTAAACAAAAACACGGGTAAAGATGGGTACCAAATATGTAGTGTTCTTTTTTTATTATTTGTCACCTATGGTATTTGTACTTTTCATTGTATTTATCAAAAAAAAAATTACAATACATATTAAATAGTCTAACATAATAATTGGAATTTGTTTCTAAATTAAATTTATTTAAAGTATAAAAAATTATAATACAGAATCTATATTATTATGAGATCTTGCCAAATCTTAAAAATAAAAATAAAAAATCAAATGGTATATTAAAGTGTATAATAAATATAATAATTTAAATATGACATGACTGCATTGTACTAATTACTAAACTAGTATTTTACTACTCTATAATATATGTAAATTGGTGTAACACTTGCTTCGTTCCCACTTGTTATTATTATTTATTTGTATTTGTATCAATCTTTACTGAAAGGGCGAATATTGTAGGGGCGTTAAATTGAAAATTTTAAAATAGATTATATTAAGTGTAAGTAGATTTAGGTGTTGTATTGTTTATATCATTTAATTTTTAATTATTTTAATTGTAATATTCATTTTTAATTATTTTAATTGTAATATTCATTTTTAATTATTTTATTTATATCATTATAACAATGCGGCGTGGCTTCTTTTTTTTTATACCCAAAACTGTCTATAACGACGTTATTTTTTATGAGAAAAAAATGTCAAAATATATATACACTTGAAAGAGTTTGTATATAAAACCTTTAAAAATAAAGGTTTTGTGTATAACTACTCAACCAACTTAAAATTTTATTGTAATTATAACACAAATAATATATATTATTAAACTGCATATACGATTACTTTTATTTATTTTATGATATAATTTTATTTATTTATTTATTTAACATAGAAATCTTATTTATAAATAATATAAAATTTATGAAATAATGTATTTATAAAATAGTGAAGTGATGAAGGAGGGAAAGGGCCAAAGCGAAGCTATTATGGGATTTTAGAGGTTGAGAAATAGTAAAGTAATGAAGGGTTATCAAAAAGGGAAATGAGAATAATGTTAGGAAAAGGAAACCATTCCAGAAAAGTCCAATCCAACTAGTACGGTAAAGAGACAGCTTTTTTTGCCTCTTTCGTTCTTACATCGACCAATGCTCCTTTTCTACTTTCAATTTGTACCTCGTATTTTACACCCATAACTCAATTGTTCATGTTTGATGTACAACAACTTAATTTAAAGTTAAAACAACAAGTTTTAAAATTTCTTCAAGCAACTTAAAATGTTATAATTTCTATATTTGAATTTATCATGGTTTTTTTTTAAGTTCCGGAATTTGTAAAAAAAAACTATCAACCTAAAAAAAATCAAGTTTAAAAATTTGTTGAAAAAAATCAACTTAATTAACTTAAAATATTATAAAAAAGTATGACATTTTAAGTTTTTTTTGAATAAGAACGGGCCAGCTGTCATTTATTAAGTTTAGAGAAAACAGAAAAGTGTGCGAAAATAAAAATGACAGAACAACTCAACAGTCCGGCCAAAATCCCCGATACCAGACGACGGGGAGAAAAAAAGGGGAAAATGTGAAATACCCCAATACCCACCGACACCGTAAAAAGTACGGCGGCTCAAGATTCCTTCGATCCTCAGCTACATAGCTCACCACTGTCGGCGGATCCTCTTCGATCCAGAACCGATCCTCCGACGAGTCCATCCCAATCCGAGCAAGTGCATGCGCCGCCCTATTTGTACTCCGACAAACCTGGCGAAACCAACACCGGGAAAATTGATCCTTCATTGACTTAGCAGTGGAAACAATCGGGCCAATCTCTGAATAATCGGGAGCCGACGATTCAAGTCGCTTGATAACCGTCCTTGAATCACCCTCCACCGCAAACGCCTCAGCAGCAAAAGCCGACTGAACCCTAGTAGTCCGACGGTGACACGCACCCAGCAGGTGACCCCCCTCGTCCCTCACCACCACCCCCGAAACCGAGATATTTTGGTTTCGAGAAAACGTGGCATCCACACTAATCTTAACCATTGATGCAGGGGGAGGTTGCCAACGGTCCATTCGCACCACAGACGGCCCTGATTTCAGCCGTGACAGGCTTTGCATTTCCAGAAGGAAACTACGAACAAAGGTAACCAGGTCCTTCTTCCTTTGATTTACTCTCTCCTGCCAAAGCTTGTTGCGAGAATACCATAATACCCATAGAATTAGTACGATCTCCAATCGCCGATGTATGCTGTTATTGTTAAATAACCAAGTCAGCCATTCTTTAAAACACAATGAAGAAATATGATTAGGCCAGTTAATATTTAGGGAAGACCAGATGCTAGCAGCATAGGGACACTCCCGAAATACATGCACGCAATTCTCGATTCCACCATTGCACCGAAAACACATTAGGTCCGAAACCACTCTTTTGATATATAGGTTGTGTTTTGTTGGGATGTGGTTGTGAACAAATTTTCAGATAGCAATGCGAATTTTAGAAGGACACTGTAATTGCCATAATTGCTTATAAAAACTATCTTGCTGACTTACACTCGATGCACCCTGTTGAAGGAGACGGTATCCACTACGAACTGTGTATTCACCAGTGTGTTCCCCCGACCAAACCTGAACATCCAATCGAGGGTGTGGGAATGTCGGAATAGCCAAGATCCTCTCCGCATCCTCAGGATTAAAGGTCGTTAGAATAAAGTCCTCATTCCATCTTGTAGAATTAGGGTGCATTAATTCGGAGACCCAATTAAGCCCCTCCACCCTTGAAGTTTGGACCTTTCGAGGTGGGTGGCCCGGTAACCAGAAGTCATCCCAAATGGAGATGCCCCTACCAGAACCAATCTGCCAACTCAGGCTCATCTCAAGCAAGCCCCTGGAGCTCCAAATGATGCGCCAAATTAACGACGGGTTTGAGCCCAGACGGGCATTTAGGAATGATGACCTAGGGAAATATTTGGCTCGTAATAAACGAGCAACCAAGGACGTAGGAGTAGACACCAAATGCCATCATTGCTTAGCCAATAGAGCTATATTGAACTTGCATAAATCCCTAAAGCCCATATCGCCATCATCTTTTAACTCACATAGACTGGCCCAATCACACCAATGTATGCCTCGCTTGCCCGGAGCCTTTTGCCACCAGAACCTTGCCTCTTTAGCCTCCAAAGCTTTACAAAATGTTTTAGGTAATAGGAAACATGACATGCTGTACATAGGAATAGACTGTAAAACAGCCTTTATGAAGACCTCCTTGCCACCAACCGAAAGAGGCCTAGTGGACCAACTATTAATTCTGCCATCAAATTTATCAAAGAGGGATAGAAAGGCCTGTCTTTTGTTCCGCCCAACAATAGTAGGAAGGCCCAAATATTTTTCAGGGCAACTAGTACTGGAAATGCCCAATATCCTGCGGATATTGCTACGAGTCTCTTCAGGTACATTAGAGCTAAAGAACAAGCCCGATTTTGCAAAATTAACCAACTGCCCCGAACCGCCCGCATACTTTTGCAACAAATCCTTAATAACTCCAGCCTCTATGGATGTGGCAGTACCAAAGATTAAGCAATCATCTGCAAAAAGCAGATGGGAAACAATGGGAGCGGAACGAGCAATTTTCCCACCACTCAACATCCTACGCTGAACCGCACCCCGCAGAATAGCTGGTAAACCTTCGCTGCAAATAAGGAATAAATAGGGGCTTAACGGGTCCCCTTGTCGAAGACCTCTAGCCGGGAAAAACGAGGGCCCACCACACCATTCAATACCATTAAATATGATACCGACGATACACAACGGTAAATCTGATCAACCCAAGAGTCCGAGAAGCCCATTTTACGGATAACCGCCTCAAGAAAATGCCACTCCACCCAGTCGTAGGCTTTACTCATATCAAGCTTTAGCGCAAACAAACCATTTCGACCATACCGATGTTGTTGAAAGGAGTGAAGAATTCCATACGCGGCTATCAGATTATCCGTAATGAGACGTCCAGGGACGAATGCACTTTGAGACTCATCAATGCAGCAGTGCAAAACTTCTTGAAATTGGAAAACTAGCATCTTAGAAACGATTTCATACAAAACATTGCATAAACTTATTGGACGAAATTCTGACATTGAAGAAGGAGAACTTACTTTTGGAATGAGGACAATGTGAGTTTCGTTAATGGGATCCAAAGCTTCCTTACCATTAAGTAAGTCGAGGCAGAAATAACCAATATCTGCACCAATTATTGGCCAGAACCGCTAATAAAAGATAGCACCTAAACCGTCTGGTCCAGCTGCCTTCAATGGGCTCATTGATTTCACTGCAGCCAGGACATCATTCATGGAAAAAGCGCGACCCAGATCCACATTCATTTCTCGTGTTATGCAAGGGACGATACCATTTAAAATGGGCTCTAACTCACCGCCTGGGCTACTTGTAAAAAGATTCTTGAAATAGTCTAGGGCAATATCCTCCATCTCAGACTGACTAGAGTAAAGTTGACCACCCTCCGAAGTAAGACCCCTGGCCTTATTCACCCGACGACGTTGTGATGCAAAACGATGGGAAAACGCCATATTTCTGTCATTGTTGGCCAACCAATTCGCCCTTGCACGTTGCTCCCAATAAAGCTCCTCTTTGTCCAGTTCCATATTTAGTGCAAGTTTAACGTCCAAAGTCTCATGAATTACCTCATCAGAAGGAAAGAGGTCATTAAGATGTTCAAGCCTTTTTCGAAGATCCTCTTTTGTAATATTTCGCTCCTTCCGGATTTTCTGAAACCAAGCCACAAGATCCTCACTGACCACACCAAGACGCTCAGGAATGGAACCACTAGCATGGGTCCAAAGGTAACGCACCTCAGGTTCGCAAGACTCCTCCAATAACCAAGAAGCTTCAAACTTAAAGTGCCATTTCCTATTTAAACAAGGGAGCACTTCCGACTGTAACAACAAGGGACAATGATCCGAAAAAGAATGGGGTAAATGAGACAATTCGAAATAAGGGAAAAAGTCTCTCCAAGGTTCATTTGTCACTGCACGATCGAGACGTTCCCTAATGTTGTTCAAGGAAAATCTCCCCTTTTTCCAAGTAAACCAATTACCCGATAAGCCAATATCCGTTAAACTACAATCACCCAACCCCTGTTTAAATTCATCCATTTGACGGCTACTCCGAGAACGCCCCCTTGCTTCTCATGAGAATACATAAGTTCGTTAAAGTCCCATATAACTAACCAAGGAATATTAGGGCAATCATTTAATGGTCTTAGAAGATTCCATGACTCTAGACGATTTGCCTCCTCGGGTGCTCCGTAAAACCCCGTGCACCTCCACCGAACATTTCCTAGATCATCCATAAAGAAAAAATCAATGTATCTCTCCGAACAAGGCCGAATTGAAATATAACAATCATCTTTCCAACCCAAGGCGAGTCCCCCACTACGGCCCAAAGAGCTAACTTCAACCCCATGGGAGAAACCACACTTTCTACGCACCCTGACCATTCTATCAGCAGACAACTTTGTTTCAATAAAAAAGTAAACATCCGGGTGATGTCTCGAAGCATTTGCTTAAGACGACAGACTGTTCGCGGCTTACCCAAGCCCCGAACGTTCCAACTAATAAGTTTCATTGTGTGCGGCGGGCCTGTTGATCAAGGCCGACCGATGAAGTCAGGTGACTAGTACCAAATGGATCCGACAAAAAAGAAGATTCTGATACACCAGCTTGAATACGAACCCTTTTCTTCCCTTCGGGTTGGGCCAAAGGGCTCTCTTCCAAAACATTCTCCATGTGAACATCCAAGTTGAAATTTTCCTTATCAGACTCCCGCAAATTCAGCCCAATAGAAGATTGCCCAACCAGCACCTTCCCCTGATTACGCCCCGTGACAGATTGAGGAATCTGATTTCCTACAAATCCGCTAAAATCACCACCCTGATTCTGACCATAATTATATGCATCCTCCCGCAACCACCTGTTCGTCAGCGTTTGCCTACGCTCCGGTGCCCGGAAAGATAGATCCCAAAGAAAAACCACATCTTTAGGATCCACAGTGAGCCGCAACGGGCAGAAACCTTCACCATGACCTAATTTACCACAGAGGAAACAAAAAAGCCTGATTCGTTCATACTCAAATCTGGCGTAGAACTGCTCACAATGCTTTGAAACCAACTTTTTCTTCTGTTTCAATGGCAATCGTGTATCAAACCGCACCCGTATTCGCATAACCCGATTGAAAACAGAGTCCGACGCCTTGGTATCGTACTCCAAAAAATGACCAACAAAATTACCCAGATTAACAGTCACTGCCTCAGACATGAATCCAAAAGGAAGATCATAGACACGGAACCATAAATCAATAAAAAATAATGAGACCAATAAAGGATCTTCCCCCTCTTTTAAACGGTGAAGAATAAGGAGATGAGCATTAAAGTTCTAAGGTCCACCATCCAGAATTCTATTCACATCAACAATGTGAAAAAGACGAAATAGATACATGTCTTCTCCTAGATCAGTGATAGCAATACCACCTATGGGCCTCCAGACACTCGATAAAGTGTGTCCCATTGCCTCAAACTTGACAATAGTGGAAGTCAGAAAAATACCCACCAGACAGAGATCCAAAGAAAGAGTAGGTAGGATAGGGTCCACATCAACTTGCAGGGACTCTTCTTCCCCATAATCAATGGCTAGGAACGCCATCGGATATGTCACTTCCTCCATGGATCAAAACAATCTGGAAACACGAAGCCAAAAGAGATCAAAACAAGGGAACATGTGCTATTCAGCAGAGACGTGATATTCAGCAGAGAGAGAGACGTGCTATTCAGCAGAACTCAAACACTTTGAAGTTTAGATTTTGAAATTGCTTCACTCAATATTTTTGATATCATTGTACAGAGAATATTTAATTTGATGTTTTAATATAATAGATATATTGTATAACGAAATGTTCTCTTTCTCAGTCACCCACTTTTTATATGACATTTTAAGTTGCTTAAACAAAATTTAAAATTTGTCATTTACTAACCTTAAATTATGTTGATGTACCATATACTTGCCCATAACTCATCTGCTCATACATTTATTATAATTTTTGTTTTTCTAAACATGCCTTAACATATTTGTTTAGAAAAAACATACCTTAACATAATTGTTGTGTAAGTTTCTCTTTATGCCGCATGGATAGAAAAAAAGTTCATAAGTAAACTGTTATCTACACCTTTAAAGATAGAGTATGGTCTTTAAGTTAGTCTGTCTCAGCGCCTATTAAAAGTAAAGGAACTCGTAAAATATTCTTAGAAGCTCTAACTAAATAGCACAATCTTTTTTAAGCTTAGAAGTATGACGAAGAGTCTCAACGTCTTTGCTTGCAGTAGTAGCTTAAGTAGCTTAGCCTAAATGTTTTTGTTTCTACATTACCTAGCAACTCTTCCAAACTTAAAGTGTTGTGCGGAGGATGTGCTCATATTTTGAGGAAGGCAGATGCTCTTTAGGTGCAGAGGCCGTAATATTCATTTCTGAAAAACTCAAATAAAATGTCCAATACCTTTCACGGCCTCATAAACTTACAATGCTTATGTGCATATTTTGAGGAAGTTAGATGTTCCAAAGGTGCGGAGGTCATAATATACCTTTATGTAACACTCAAGTAAATGTGTCAAATACTTATGACAGTCAAACAAACTTGCATCACTTTTTGCAGAGGATGGTGTTGTTGTCGAGGATTTTGAAGTAAACGGCGCGTGATGGTTCTCCCTAAAGCTTTCAAGCAAAAGCTGCTGATGGTGGAGATGATTCATAGACCTTAGAGTTCGACCTCGACACGCTCTAAAGACATCAATGATATGTACCAGATGTATCTCCTTCTCACGCCTAAGGAAGCCTCAAATCCGCTTAGTAGAGTTTTAAGCTTTTGTCTCGTTGTTACCAACCGAAAAAACTAGGTACGCCGAATGAATTTGGAGATGAGTTGGTAATTATGAGATGACAGTCTTTGAGAATGCATCATGACTGATTCTGTCGTGTTGAAAACGTCTCTAGGATCACCACACTAATTGTTGATGTCTAAATAATGAGGCACCAAACAAGAAAGGTGGAGAGAAAGACCAAGGTGGTTGATGGCGGTTTCAGGCGGTGCATATTTGGGGCGGAGAGCCGCAGACAATATGGTGGTCGAAGTAAAGAGGGAAAATGAGAGGAAAGGGGGAGGTTGTCCCATGTTGTTCATCTCTGGTGTTGACCTTCCTCATTGTTGATGAAGTGGAGGTATTTATAATGGGCAGTGGATTTTGATTAGTGATGTATCAGGCCTAATGCCACGATGGCTATTGATGGGCTGACAAAACAAGCTCGACTGTTGAGCAATATGCTGAGATGTTGGTTTATGTGGACTCAGTTGTCATGTCAAAGCGCGACAATTGAGCATGGAGAACGATCCAAAAAATGAGAGCTCCCGAAATCATGGTGCTTCACCTGCTTGAAAGTGATGCGGAGAACAAGAGCTTCTACAAAAACTTGGAATGACGACAAAAATTATATATATATATATATATAACTTTAAACACTCGATTGTAAAAGAAGACATACGTTAACCGTTTTTATTGCCATATGCAAAAGAAAACCATATTGTAAACCTCAATTATAGGTATACTAAAAAATCAATTATATAAATAAATAAATCCTAACCAATAAAAAGTTGAAGCATAATAATACTCAGAATGACTTTTTCTTTTCCTCTGAAATTCCAGGACAATATTGAAAACCTTAACCTCCAACGTGGCTGACAGGGTCACGCCGGGGGCCGTTGACTTTTTGGACACGGGTGGCCGCCCGCTAAGGGATGAGCGGTACGTGTTTTCCGAGCAGCTAGGGGCGGCTCATGCAACGGGTAGTGGGTTACAAGTGTCGGTGATCTTTGTTGCAGGTTCTTTAGAGCTCCATGGCTCGTCGTTGCTGCAGTCGACGTAGCGTGATGGCAAAAGAATTAAGGAGGGTAATGAGAACGGTGCTGTGTAGATGGGGCTGCGTGGGGATGGATTTCACGCCGACGCTGTCCAGGAGCACATGTGTGTCATGGAAAATCCTACTTTTGAGGAAATGGATCTAGGGGGTGCTTTGGTGAGGTGGAGGGTGTTGCGGCCTGTGCACCCACAGCTAAGGCTGATGGAGACAACAATCATATGTCAATATCCTTGCTGGTACTGAAGGGAACACGGGGGCTTAGTTTTCCGGCATTACTGATAATGAGATAATTGTTCATGATGAGGATGTAACAATTAATGAAGGCGGTCCATACCTGGTGATCCGTTTCTTTGAATGGGTTTATGAGTTAATTGATCGTAGTATGGAGATGGCTCTGGTTGTTCGTCTCCTTGGAAGAACTATCAGTTATAGAGTGATTTGGAACCATATTCAGTCGTTATGGAAATTGGTTGGTCGTTTCCAGCTTGTTGATCTTGAGAATGAGTATTTCCTGGTGAAGTTGGAAAAAGAGGAAGACTATTCTAGGATCTTAACAGCTGGTCCATGGACTCTTTTTGGTAGCTACCTCATTGTACAACCATGGAGCAGATATTTCTCTACTTCAAAGTCACATCCTTCGCATGTCCTGGTATGGGTGAGACTACCGGGATGACCAATAAGATATTATACGAAGAACTTGTTTCGACGCATTACCGATGTTATTGGGAAGGTTATTAAGGTAGACTACAATACTATTGCCGGGGAAATGGGTAATTTCGCTCGTCTCACTGTCATGGAGGACCTAACTAAGCCTCTTCTTCCTTGCATTGGTATAAACAATTTTCTGTAAAAATTAGAATATCAAGGTTTGCACCAAATCTGTTTCCATTGTGGTGTTTATGGTCACACCATAGACTTTTGTGCAACTAAAGTTACGGAGACGACTGAGACGTCGTCAAAGGACTCGATGTACCCTGTACAAAATAGTGACCGTTCGGAGTTTTATGGTCCTTGGATGGTCATAGAAAATAAGAAAAGGAGGACGCAGAAAAATGGTGAGAGCGACAATTCAACAAAGGGATTGGGAAATGGTGCAATGCCTTCAAGATTTCACATGCTGCGGGATTTGGAGAATGAAGAGGTACAAGATGTTTCTCGTGAGCAAGGTAGAGGGGTAACTGATGTTCCCTCTACAGATATCTTAGGGACAAAGAAGGGCAAGCAGGTGGTTCCAACTGAGAAAACTAGGATTGCAAGCACGAGTTGACCAAAAGAGGGTGAGGAGGTTACTCAAGGACAGTCGTTTGTGGATACGTTGGTGGAGCTTCCACCGCTGAATATTTCCCCGACAGTCCCAAGTAACGTGCCATCGGTGATTGAACATAAATCCAGTGATGCGGGTTCTAGCCATGTTGCGATTTCTATTCTTAATGATGGTCAAATGGTGCATTCAACACAAAAAGGTGGTACTAAAGTTCGGGTTCAGGGGGTGCAAAAGAGTAGCAAAGGTTTGGTTAAACCGCAGTTACGAGGCAGGAAGAAATTAGATCAATTACCCTCAATGTCGTTACTATCGGAATGGGTGCAATCGGCGTCCGCACGTTTGGATGCGATACAGCCGAAACCGCCATGCTTAAACGTATTAGACTCGGTCGCTCGGGAGGTGGTGTGTTCCGAGTTGCAAGAGATGCATGGGAATATAAATGAACGGGGTCTTATCTCTGAAGTTGAGGTTCTAAATGAGGGTGGTGAAAGCCTCGATTCGACTGCCATCATGGTGGAGGATTAGGTCTATCTCTACTCTTATTATTTGTTTTATAATGATTAATGTTATTACATGGAATATTCAATGAGCAGCTAGCTCCTCTTTTCGAGACCATTTACGCAGGATTGTAGCTTCTTCACGGCCATCGATTATTGCTTTAATGGAAACTTGTGTTAGTGGCGACTGGGCTGATCGCATCATCCGTTGCTTGGGTTTTCAATACTCTTTTCAGGTTGAGGCTCAGGGTTTTAGCGGAGGTATTTGGTTACTTTGGAATAGGGAATTAAGGGTGCATGTCCTTTCTGTGTCGAATCAGTTTATTCATGTGATTTTACAGGGGAATTTGTTGACGTATCCCATCTTTCTGACAGTCATTTATGCGAGTCCTCATGTTCAGTATAGAAGGTATCTTTGGCACTAGCTTGACGCGCTTAATCAAGGCTCCGATCACCTTTGGCTTCTTGGCGGGGATTTTAATGCTACCTTGCATGCGAATGATCGTCGCGGTGGTATAGGGGGCCGAAATCATGTGAGCAGGGATTTTCAGAACTTTGTGTTTGATGGTGGTTTGAAGGATATCGAGTCCAAAGGGCCTCGATTTACATGGTCTCATGGGATTTTGTTTGAACGGCTTGACCGCTATCTCATGAATTCGAAGTGGGCTTAGTCTTTTTCGAACACCTTGGTTCACCATCTTGACAAAATTGGGTCCGACCACCGCCCCATTTTACTTTGCACAGCTCATTTCGTTCCGGATGTTGGTGAGAAACCGTTTCGTTTTGTATTTGCCTGGCGAAATTCAACTGACTTCGCCAATGTCCTTGAGAATTCGTGGGATAGCCTTCTATCTTATGAGGAGAACATTGGGATTTTGCAGCATAATTTGTCACAGTGGAATGCTCAAAGTTTCGGTCCTTTGGGTAAGAGGAAACGACAAATTCTTGTGCGTCTTCGAAGTATTGATAGAGCCCTAGGCCGTCGCCATTTGAATTTTCTTTGTGAGCTTAAAAAATCCCTAAATCTTGAATTGGATGAGATCCGTACGATGGAAGAAAGTATTTGGCGACAAAAGGCGAGATGCAATTGGATTATTAGTGGTGATAGCAACACTAAGTATTACCATACGATTGCGAATGGGAGAAGGAAGCGTAATTCAATCTTGTCTCTTAAAAATGATCACGGTGAGTGGGTGTCGGATCAGGAAGCTGTAAAGCATCTTGCTATGGACTTTTTTGCCAATTTGTTCTCTTCGGAGGGAGCTAATGGTTACTCGTATAATTCTGCGGTGTGTTTCGTTGTCTTCATCAGAGGGATAGGGATGTTTTGGATATGGCAGTCACTCGGGATGAGATACGTCAGGCTCTTTTTCAAATGCAATCTTCCAAAGCCCCGAGTGTTGATGGCTTCCATGCATTATTTTTTCAACGGCATTGGGATGTTGTGGGTGAAGCTGTTTGTAACGCTATTCAGAATATGTTCACCACTGGTTCGGTTAATCCTGAGTTAAATAAAACTCTTTTGGTTCTTATTCCGAAGGTGGAGACTCTGGAATCGATTGCTCAGTTTAGACCAATCAGTTTATGCACTGTGGTGTATAAATTTTTAGCAAGATTGTGGTTAACAGATTGAAGCCTTATTTGCCGAGTTGGATCTCTGAGAACCAGACTAGTTCCGTTCTTGGTCGCTCTATTACTGATAATGTTATCATAGCACAGGAAATCATTCATTCGATGTGCGCTAAGAAAGGAAAGAAATGTTGGTTGCGATCAAGGTGGACTTTGAGACAGCATATGACATGTTAGAGTGGTCTTTTATTGACGACACCCTTTCCGAGCTTGGTATCCCTCCGAATTTGAGATCTCTTATTATGAGTTGTGTTTCCTCAGTGTCGACACAGATTCTTTGGAATGGTAATAAGTCTGCGGAGTTCAAACCTACTAGAGGGATACGACAGGGTGATCCTTTGTCGCCTTATATTTTTGTCCTTTGCATGGAGAGATTGGCTTATGCCATTCAACGTGAGGTGGATCAAGGCAATTGGAAGGCTTTCTAATTTAGGCGGAATGGACCGCTTATCTCCCATCCTTTTTCCGCGGACGATTTGGTGTTATTTGCGGAACCTTCTTTGGAGCAATTCGATGTGATTAACCGGGTTCTCAAGGATTTTTGTGACTACTCAGGACATAAAGTGAGTATCTTGAAGACGAATATTTTTTTCTCTTGTAATGTTCACTCCTCGTTGCAAGAGGATATAAGCTCTCTTTCGGCTTCTAGTGTGTGTTAGATTTAGGTCGGTATTTGGGAGTTTCGCTCATTCATGGTAGAGTCACTAAAGCTACCTATAACTATTTACTTCAAAAAGTGGCTGATAGATTGGCAGGATGGAAGGTTCGCTTCCTTTCTTTCGCTGGGCGCATTGTTTTAGCCAAATTTGTGCTCGCCTCTATTCTCATGTATACCATGCAATCTGTGAGGTTGCCTAAAAATGTTTGTGATGAGATTGAACGACTTATTCGGAATTTTATTTGGGGACATAGAAGCGACTCAAGGGGTGTTCATGTCGTGAGTTGGGATATTGTATGTTCGCCGATAACTAATGGTGGATTGGGATTTAAACGCCTTGAACACCAAAACGAGGCTTTTTTGCTAAAATTGGGTTCTACCATGATTTCGGATCCGGATAGACTGTGGGTTCGGGTGATGAGAGCGAAGTATGGGATCCATGATATGGTGTCGAGCTCTTTGCCTAACACAAAAGGATCGAGACTTTGGAAAGGTATTTGTTTAATTTGGGATGATGTTTGTAAGAATATCGTGTGGAATATTGGTGACAGACACCTTATTGATTTTTGGGATGATGCGTGGGTGGATACGTTCGGACCACTACGCTATTATAAAACTGATATGGATGCCCTTGCTACACGTTGTGCACCGCTTCGGTGTATGGTCGACTGCAATGGGAATTGAAGGTGGCGGGATTTTGCTGAGCTACTTCCGCCACATGTTGTATGGGGCATTGAAGCAGTGAAACCATCTACTGCTGTGGGGATGCCTGATCGGCCAGGGTGGTCTTTGGAGGCATCCCAGCGTTTCACAGTTAAATCTGCGTACCGGCTACGCATGAATCCTATTGTCACTAATGAGGATTGTTTGTGGGTCGTCCTATCCAAGTATAGAGGACTTCCGAGAGTGAGAATGTTTTTATGGAAGGTTTGCCATGAACGTATTATGACGAATGTGAAACGTGTGCGTAGGCACCTTGCGGATGATCCAAGTTGTGCAATTTGCGGAGCTGCTGTTGAAGATGTCTCCCATGTACTTCGTGATTGCATGGAAGTTAAGGATGCCTGGATGCGCGTGATCAAGGCTGATAAGGTTCAACAGTTTTTTGGCTCAGATATTAGGCTATGGATCCTGGAAAATCTGTCTGATTCAGCTTTGTTTCCCAGCGTTTCGGCTAATTGGGATCTGGTTTTTGGATCGATTGTTTGGTTATCCAGGCGGCGACAGAACCAGGCCATTTTTGACCCAGCAAATGGTGGTCAGAAGAGCTTGTTGCAGCATGCGACACACCTGTGCAATGAAGCCTTGAGTGCGGCTGGTTTAGATTAGCAATCTAAGCCCGCCTCACGTGCGCATTTGTCAGTTATGAAATGGGTGAAGCCTCCAACGGGTTGGATTAAGGTCAACGTTGACGGGGCTCGAAACACGGCATCCGGTTTTGCTTATTGTTGTGGTGTTGGGCGTGACGATAACTTGGAGTGGCGCTTTGGTTTTTCGAAAAAGATTGGGACATGCTCTATCTTTGAGGCTGAATTGTGGGTGGTTTATGAAGGTCTTGCGACGACGTGGTCTTTAGGCTTTTCTCGCGTCGTTATTGAGACGGATAATAAGGAGGTGCATGAAGGTTTGGCTATGGGTGATCCTCTTCGCTTTCCATCATCCCCCCGTGTTCATCTTGCGAATATGCTATCTAGAGAGTGGGATGTTTGCTTCTCTTGGGTGCGACGTTAGGCTAATTCGGTCGCGGATAAGCTTGCGAAAATGGCTAGGGACCTCCCGATGGTGTATCATAGGTTTCATGTGCCTCATTTTGATGTTCTTGATGCTCTTCATGAAGATTGTATGGCTTGAGTGTGATGGCTTTTGTTTGTTCTCGCTAGGTCAAGGGTCTTTCTTGTGTTCTTGTGTTTTTTTTTCGGATGTTACGATTTTCATGGGCACTCTTTTTCCTCCTTCTTTTAAGGAGGTTTTTAACGAGGCGCATGGAAATCTCTTTCAATTCAAAAAATAATCAATTATATAAGCTCATCCCTTGTGTCCTGGTGGCAAAGGTTGATGTTCATCATCCCTTGAGACTTAGGTTCGAGCACCAATAATGTATGTCGTGTGTGTCGTCTTTAAAAAGACTAAAAAAAATTGAACAAATGTTACTCTTACATCACATTAGCATATTAAAAAAATTAATTATATAATGCAATGAAAAGAGAGACGAAGAAAAAAAACACCGATACATATCCTTAGGCCGGTAAAATTTGATGTTTTTTAAATAATGGAATCTAGGCGTTGAGAATGAGAGTAATAATTTGACAAATAAAAGTTTCCTTTTATTTTAAAAGTTTGATCTAATTTGTTCGTGAACGTTTGGACAGAATGGTAGCCAACCCAAGTTGGTGGCAAATGTTCCCAAGGTACCTGGTGTCCCATTTAACACATTCGATCTCGGACCATTGCCCACTTCTATTGGATACTTTAGGTGCTGATTTTCAATTGAACAATGGTACACATAATGATTTTCAATAGAAGAGATTATAAGGCAAGGCTGGAATGCCTTTACTGCATCAGTGCCAAGCAGACTGAAGGAACTAGGCTGCAACCTTGCAACATGGTGGAGCAAAAAGAAGAAAATGTCTAGCTCGCACAAACGATCATTGCACAAAAAACTACAACAACTCTCTAACTCAGATCCGGATGAAGATGCTCTCTAGGAGCTAATAGAAATTAAACTGGGATTAAATCTTGAAGCAGATAGGGAGGAACTATATTGGGCTCAACGTTCTCGGGCTAATTGGTTACAATATGGGGACAAAAATACCCCATTTTTCCACAATCATGCAACGTACAGGAAAAAGAAAAAAATAGTGAGTGGTTTATATGATGCAACTGGGAATTGGGTCACGAGAGATGAGGATTTAACTGCAGTGGCTACAGCATACTTCGAAGAGCTGTTCACTACATCCAATCCAGGTGAAGCATCGTACATACTTGATAAGATCCAACCCCGAATCAATGCTTCAATGAATGAAAACCTCCTAAAACCCTTTGAAGCAAAGTAGGTGTGGAATGCAGTCCAACAAATGTCCCCCCTGAAGGCAACAAGTTTCGATGGATTCCCAGCACTCTTTTACCAAAAATTTTGGCATATAGTAGGTGCTACTGTTACATCTTTCTGCCTATCGACAATAAATGACAACATGCCTATTGATGAGATTAATGTGACAAATATTGTGCTTGTGCCAAAAATTGATAAACCAGAAAACATGTCTCATTTTAGGCCAATTAGCCTATGTAGTGTGATGTATAAGATCATAGCAAAGGTCTTAACAAACAGATTTGCTGTTGTCCTTGATGTTTGCATTGACAAAGTTTAAGGAGCTTTCATCCCCAATAGACAAATATCAGATAATATAATAGTTGCTTTTGAACTCTTAAATGCCATGCACAGGAACCGTACAGGAAAGCAAGGTACATTTGCCCTTAAAGCTGACTTGAGCAAAGCGTATGATAGAGTAGAATGGGTTTTCTTGCGGGGTATGATGCTTAAAATGGGCTTTGAAGAACGGTGGGTGAATCTGATAATGAAGTGTGTTAGCACAGTGTCCTATTCAGTTGGATTCAACAATGTATATGGCTCAATCTTCAATCCAACTCGAGGCATACGGCAAGGCGATCCCCTTAGCCCGTACCTGTTTTTGATTTGTGCAGAAGGCCTCTCTACACTGCTCAATGTTGCAATAATTGATCGATCCATCAGGGGAGTCACGATTGGCAGGCGAAGACTGGAAGTGGGGCACTTGTTGTTTGCTGATGACAGCATATTGTTCTGTGAGGCATCCCTTGCTTCAGCCCAAAAGATAAAAGACATTCTCACTATGTTTGGCAGTGTATCTGGACAATGTGTCAACTATGCCAAGTCACTTATATTCTACAGTGGCAACGTGAGTGAGGATCTTAAAGAACAAATTGGAACACTCTTGAATGTTCGAATATCTACAAACCCTAAAAGATACCTAGGCTTACCTACAATGGTTGGAAGGAGGAAGAAAGAAGCTTTCTCTTATTACTTTGATCGCTTCAACAAGAATACGCAGAATTGGGGTGTAAAATTTCTTTCCATGGGCGGCAAGGAGGTCCTCATTAAAAGTGTCATGCAAGTCATCCCTGTATACGCTATGAACTGCTTCTTATTGCCTATCACTTTATGCCGAGAGCTGGAACAAATAATGGCCAAGTTTTGGTGGAGAAACAGTAGCTCAAAGAAAGGGATCCACTGGTGCTCTTGGGCAAGTCTAACGAGCTCAAAACAAGATGGGGGCATGGGATTTCGGAGTCTCTCTGAGTTTAACATAGCACTCTTAGCAAAGCAATGCTGGAGATTAATTACACAGCCACAAAGTCTCCTAGCTCAAGTCCTCAAAGCAAGGTATTTTCCAAATGATGACTTTCTACATGCAAATCTAGGCTCCAATCCATCGTATGTTTGGAGAAGCCTTTGGAGTGCACGAGGGCTAATTGAGAAAGGGAGGGGATGGATGGATGGGAATGGACGCAGCATCAATATTTGGAGTGAGCCATGGCTTCCGGGACCTAATGAAGGTTTTCTTAAGGACTAAGCTATTAACCACAATTATACACTTGTGTCGAGCTTGATTGATGAGGGGTCAGGTCTGTGGAAAACTGAAGATTTAGAACACATCTTTGATGAAGAACATGTTCAGAAAATCCGTGCTATTCCCCTGGCCAAGTCTGAGTTAGCTGATGAGTTGATTTGGAGATATGAGGGGTCTGGATCTTATACAGTGAAAAGTGGATACAGACTACTATGATCGAATTCCTCCAATGCTTCGAATGCCATCAGCCCACAAATGACAGACATATATCGCTTCTACAGGGACATGTGGGCACTTGATCTCCCCCCTAAGGTCAGGATACACTGTTGGAGAGTGGTGAATAATTACTTGTCGACTTTATCTAACTTGCAGGTAAGGAAATTGAATGTTGAAAATCGATGTCCACTGCGTAAAACCATGCCTGAAAACATTGAACATGCCATGAGGGATTGCGACTTTATGCAACAGGTCCTTGCTACCCAAGCTATCCAATTTAATGGCTTAAGTCCTAATGCAGTGTGGAAGGATTGGGTGACTCAGGCTTTCCTCTCATTGGATAGAAACAAACGCCAAATCTATGTTGTGTCATTATGGGCGGTATGGGGTACTCGTAATAAAGTGGTCCATGAAGAACATACACCGTATGTGAGACAAGTTGCTTCATACATTATGGCTTATCTACGGGAAAAAGAGACAGTAATGCAGCAAATCCAACCGCAACCACCAAAAGCTCAGGCAAGATGGATGCCACCACCCCTAAATTTATACAAAATGAACTTCGATGCAGCATATGATCGTGTATCCAAGAGAGCTGTAGCAGGTATAATCTGCAGAGATAGTGCAGGTCTCATAATGGCAGCATGTGCTATTCCACACTCCTACATTGCAGACCCATTTATTGCAGAAGCACGTGCGTGTTTAGACGCAGTCCAGTTTGCATGGGATCTGGGCTTCAATAACGTAGTGATTGAAGGCGACTCGTTAACAGTGATTAAGAAGTGCCAAGCAGATGCACGTGACATTTTCCCCTTGAGCCCTGTGATAAACGATATAAAAGAGACGGCGAAGGCGTTTGAGACCATCTGTTTCAAATTTGTAAGTCGAGATGCAAATGAGGCGGCCCACACCTTAGCCAAGGATCACAAGCTACTAGCAAACCCTAGATACTGGATTGAGGAAGCTCCAACCCACACAGCTGCTGTTGTCGCAAGAGACTGGGAGAAGTTTCAGCAAGCAGCCTGATGTTTTTCGCTCAGATTTAATTGAATTTGCATTCCTAAGATGCACTCCGAGTTTTCTTTAACTTTAGCTGGTTTGTGTTGCATTTTCTATTAAGTTTGTTGCACAAATAGATGCATGAATGTAATACTCCTTTTCGATTAATGAAAACCAGCTTTCGAAAAAAGTTTGATCTAATTTAATATTAAATTTAATCGAAATATATGTGATTACTGAAAACCGATCATTTTATTCCTATTTTTTTATTAAAAAATCAAGGTAGGTGAGAGCACTCTCTCATGGAACAACTTGGGTCTAACTGTAACTGAAACATGGCCAACTCAAGCATTGAATATATACATATTATAAGAGATTGAGATATTGATTCGTAGGTTTAATATCACGCTTGACATTACCAAAAATATTATTAAACTTAGATTCTCTATGAATGAAAAATTAAAAGCAAGTATATTTTGTTGGTTGATCAAACTGCTCATATTTATTCCTTCGAAATCTCTTAGATTATGGTTTATAGACTCACTAGGAGCACTCTTTTCCTTATCCTAAGTAGGATTATGATTAAAATTAAGAATTGTCAAAAAAATAGTGTAAAATTGAGATACTTGGATAAAAAAATATAGGCCGAATTTAAATTATGGGTCCATTTGATACACTGAAAATGTATTACGAAAAATAATTTTCGTACAGTAAATTGCATCTTCTTGAAAACAATTTTCAGAAATTATTTTTTGATGTTTGGGTGACATTTTGTAAATCATTTATCGTTTTTTTTAATTATTTGGAAATTATTCATTACAAAAATATAAAAAAAAATATTATTAATTGTAAAAGTTAATATTATTATTTTGAAATATTATAATAATTTAATTAACATCATTTATTTCATCATTATTATTAAAATATTATTTATTTACAATTTTGAAAATAAAAATACTAAAATAATAAATATATTAATGAATCCAATAAGTGATCTTAGTAAAAAAGCGTATAATATTCATTCTACGAAATCAGATTCAAATCGTTTTATTTACAAAAAATTATATTTATTGTTAAAGAATTAAAAATATGTATGAACAGAATCTACTCCAGAAAGCCTAAGCCCTTCTCTTTCTTAAATAGCTACAAGCATTTCTAGACATAATATTATATAAATAGAAAGTTAACGATGAACAAGACTTCCACGTTACACAACATTTTATCAGTAAGAAAAATATTTAAAATAAATAAAGAGTTCCACTTGAGAGTTGAGAAACGACAAAGACTATATATATATATATCAAATTGCGCAGCAGATGTTTCCTTTACAATTCATATCAACACTTAAATTAATACCTTTGAGATAAACCGCTTTTAAAAAAAAGTAACTGGCAATTAATTACAAGATTTAGTACCAAATGTCATGTAATTGGCCCTTTATGTCTACTTGCTATAAATGGGAAACCATCGAATCCCGATGTCATACTATTATATATGGTTATTGAATTTATTAATACTTTATTGGGAAGATTTTGGATTTTTGATGAGATTTTGGATACATGGTAGGGTTATAGATGAGACGAGACAGATCGCAAGCTACTCGAGTTTAATTTAATAAAAATTTAATTTGATTGACTCGACTCGAGCTCGAACTCAGCTCGAGTTCTTGATGAGCCGAGCCAAGCTACTTGATATTAGACTCGAAAAGCTCACGAGCTACTTGAAAATATAATATACTAATTTTTTTTTTATTTTTTACAATTTAAAATATAAATTCTTAAACTTAAAACCCTAAATATAAACTTTAAACATAAGTATTAAACATTAAAATCTAAATCCTAAATTCTAAACCTAACAATCTAAACCTCTAAACCCTAAACTAACACTCTAAACCTTTAAACCCTAAAATTAACAAGCTTGAGTTTACACAATTTGTGTATCAAAAATTTTCTTCATAGGACTTTAAATGAGACGTAACAGATGAAGAGTTACTCGAGTCCAATGCGGTCAAAGATCGGTCAACACTTGACTCGATTGGGCTCGAATCAAGCTCGAACTCGACTCGAGTTCTAAACGAGCCGAGTCGAGCTCAAATTTCTCTGGCTCGTTAAAAATTACTCAAGCTCGAACTCGATTCGGAATCTTAACGAGCCGAGCTGAGCCGAACTTAGCACTACTCGAGCTCGATTCGGCTCGTTTACACCCCTATACATGGGGTAAAATTTGTATATACTTATTATATTTTGGTTAGTAAAATAGTAAATTTTGTTTGATTTTGTTGGGGACGGAATTCTCAAAAACTATTGGAATCTGATGGGTATAGGGAAGAGAATGAAAAAATCTCCGAAACATGTAATGGGAATTCCTCAAAACTGTCTCTGCAAAGTGTTGGGACAGAATGAGTAATATAAAACCGTCCCCGCACCGTTCGATTCCCACCCTAGCCCCACCCATCTCTCATCAGAGAAGATTGATTAAAAGGTTATCGGTTGAAATGTCCTTAATGAAATGAAGTCATCATTGTTAAAACAGTGTGTTTCAACCTCCATTAAATGAAACATATGACCAGAGCCGTCCCTGGGCCAGGGCAAGAGGGGCGCCCGCCCAGGGCCCTGGCTTAGAAGTGATAGAGCAGCAAAGATATTCACACACTTAAATTGAGTAGAGATGAGGAGTGGGGCCCACAAGTAATAAAAATTAAAACTTAATTAAAAATAAAAGAAAAAGAGGAGGAGTGGGGCCCAAAAGCTTTAAGAAGAGTTTGTTTCAAAAGAAAAAAAAAGAGTGGGGCCCAAATATTTTATAATATATATATATATATATGACAATAAGAATATTTATTACAAGATCTTCTTTAAAATATAATTTTTTCAATTTTTATTATTAATGGTCTATTTTTAATATATTTATTATTAAGAGCCTAGTTTTTAAATATTTTTTATTACATGATTAATTTTTTTCTAATATAAATTATTACGAATTTATCTTAAAATTTAAATTTTTAAGTACTTATATTAAGGCACACAATTTTTTCCACAATATTTGTTATATGGACATACTCTTAAAATTTAATTTTTTTCAATATTTGTTATTAGGAACCCAATTTTTTCAATACTTGTTATTATTGACATAATCTTAATTTTTTAAACTTGCTATTAAGGACAGAGATTTAAATAGTATTTTGTAATAACAACAACGATCGTTATATAGCGGTAGCAACACCATCTGAAACCGCGATACATGCAATTGTTATGTCCATAATAGCATATGTTTTTAAAAAATTTACAAGTGTGATACTCGTTGTGACCAAAATAACATTCATTATGTTCGCAATGACGGAAAATACAACACGACCGAAAATTTATCACAACCATAATTTAACTTCTTAATTTAGGGCCTAATTTTTAAATTCGCCCTAGGGCCACCAAAATGTCAGAAACGGCTCTGCATATGACACCAGGCTTCTGCTTTGTATGATGAATCATTTGACAGCAAAAATCCAGTCAAATTATGAAGTTTATCATCGCTTGAGAGGAGATTATGTGCTTTATATTGGCTGCTAATTGTACCATTGGCTTGCTAGTTGCTACAACTGCTGCATACGGCATACCGACATTATTTACAACTCTAAAATGACCTCTGCCACTTTTACTTTCAAAGCTTATGGGGACCCTATAAAGTGCAAAAAACTCAGTTGTGTCCGTCTCCGGAAGCATGAATTAGCATTTAGCATGCTCCAGCAAGTCTCTACAGGTTGCTGCTTATGTTTAATTAGAGAAAAGTACAGATTCAACTTTTAGCCATCCAAACCTCCAATAGGCCAACATGAATAGACATTGCATATTCTCAAGGAACAAATAGTATTCACATTTATCCGTATTAAAACGACAGTAAAGGCTACAAATTCAAAAACTTTCTCTTAGCTAGTATTTGAACTATATTTTGAAAGAATTTCAACTCTCTATTTTCTTTTTGCTTAACAGTCGAATAAGTACTCAAACGATATTTTTTTTAAATAAGTGTTTGAACTATATTTTAGACCAAATAAGTACCTAATGTTTTCTTCCATCACCTATTTAAGACTTTTCAGTCAACAGCCGTTAAAAAAATTGTGTCATTCAATCAGACATGACATATGACATGTTTTTTTTAAGTTTATGAATTTCTTTAAAAATTCAAAGGTTTTAATTTCTTTCAATCAAACCCTAAATCACATATCCTCACCGTCCGACATCCCCACAAGTCGGTGGTTCACCGTTCATCACCTAAAGCATCGTGTACCTACTGTTCGACATCTACCATCCTTTGCCTGCCGGTTATAACCCAATTGACCTCTTTTATTCATTGTTGGGTGTTCTTCGACGGTGCAATCGGCAATTCATTCGTCGTTTTTTACGACGAGGTGATGAGGGGTTTTAGTAGTGGAGGTATGATGAAGACAAAGGTGGTTGGTGGTGGTTAAATCGGTAGTCGGAGTGGAGAAATTTAGGGATGTAAGGTTAAGGTTTGGGGGTCTAGAGAAATTAAAGATTATTGGGTTGATTAATATTCTTTATTTTTTCATTTTCGGATTTTAATTTTAGAAAATAAGAAAGCATGCAATGTGTTCGTATTTCATAGGATAAAGGAAAAGATAATGTCTATCGCAGTGAAACCTTAAATGGGTCGCGAAAGAAAACGTTAGGCACCTATTTAGCCTAAAATATAGTTTAGACACCTATCTAAAAAAAGTATAAGTTAGGTACTTATTTAACTATTAAGCGTTTTCTTTTTTAGCCAAAAATTCATTTCTCTAATAAGTGATTACATATTTGATCAACACAACCGTGCAAGGTCCAATAATGATTTTTTTTTGATGAAAAACAAAATTATTAACACATGTCTCATTAAATACTCCTGAACCTTGAAAAGAGTACATGTGAAAATAATTAAAGAATCAACATACAAGGAACAACCCGACTAAAATTCAATGAAAACCAAAGAATCTACACATAACCATCCTCGTGCAAGAGGCCACCAATGCTAACCGAGGGAGAATTAAACCGTAAGACATCAAAGCTATCCGGGGACGCAAGTTTTGTTAGCATACCCGCGACTCTATTTCCATCTATGTGGACCTATTGAAGACGAACAGTCCATACACGCTTCCAAATGCGGGAGAAAGTAAAAGCTCCACACCGATCCGAGTTTGATTGAAGTAAACGAAAAGCATCCAAAACAATCTATCTCTAACACTGCATGTCGACATCCAAGATCCCAAGCACTGCAAAGACCAATATTCGCACCCCAAAGCTCAACCTCTAAAATCGAGCACACACCGATGAACTTAGTAAACCCAAATTTTCAGTTTTCGGTTGAATCCCACAGCACACCGCCACATGACATGATGCCATCTACGCTACTCCTAGCCTCGCCCGTGTTCAACTTCATCCACCTCTCCTCCGGCGGTTTCCAAAGGCTAATATCTTGAACATTTGGGGGCCGTCGAACTACTCGAGCATGGTCCACTTCGATCGCCTGCACAACAAGTGCTTGGAGTTGTCGGCTTCTATCCATAATAGAATCCCACCCCTCCAAAAGTTTGTCGAACACGATCGCGTTTCTTGCCAACCACATATTCCATACTAACACACCAAAAAGAAAGTCCCAATTCGGAGGATCTCCAGCAAAGTGACAAGTTTCGATAAATTCATTGCCACCCAATCTTGAATTTCCAACCCGAAGAACTCTGTGACATGTTCGCTCTTGATCAGAGGTAACCAATAGAGGCTGCGGTTGGATAGTCTCGGAGAACGTGACTTACATCTTCCGATTCACCACGACACGCACTATCGATGGTAATGTAGCGTCGTGCCCTTTCCATGTTTGTCATTATTTTAGCGTTACATACCAGCCATAAGAAAATCTTTATGCGTTGCCGCCCTCGAAACTTGTGAACAATCTCTAAACTTACTAACTTTACGTTAATTACGTTGGGACAATTTTATTTTGGCAAACTACAAAAGATGCCCCCAACATTTACATGATTTGTCATTTGGCCCCCTATTTTATTTTTTTGTCCAAATATGCCCCCAACATTTGCTTATTTTGTCATTTGGCCCCCTATTCTTTTTTTTTGGTCCAAATATGCCCTCGTTAGATGGAAACTATCAGTCAACTGACGTTCAACAGCTGATGCTGACTGGATTTGCCACGTATTAAGACCCGCTGATACCACGTTAAAATTTTTTATAAGCCGATGATCGTTAGTTGATTGACAGTTTACATCCAACAGGGGCATATTTGGACTATGAGTGAAATGTTAGGGCATATTTGGACCAAAAAAAAGAATAAGGGGCCAAATGACAAAACAAGCAAACGTTGGGGGCATATTTGGACCAAATGAAAGAATAGGGGTCAAATGACAAAACATGCAAACATTGGGGGCATCTTTTGTCATTTTGCCTTTTATTTTTCTGAAAAGATCTTAAGATTTAACTTTTTCGTTGCTTTAAACAAACAAAAAATCTAAAGGGTCACTTTTGCCCCTGTATTAGACTCGATTTATCAATTTTCCTCTTATAGTATTTTCGCATCAATTTGGCCCTCGAAGTAGACCCAATTTATCACTGTTTGCCCATTGACTGACAGAAGCCAACGTTGACCGTTAATGTGGTAACGTGACAGTTTACGATGACATGACAGAGGAAAAAATTGATTTTTTTTTCAAGCAAGTTCGAGGGCAAAATTAATTTTTGGTTGAGTACTTGGGTAAAAAAGATTTTTAAGTAAAAATAAGAATTTAAAAAATATTAAAATGCTAAAATGATGTAAAAATAATAAAACATTTTTATAAAGTGTATAAAAATAACAATAAATATTTTTTTATTAATATATAACTAAAAATAAAATAAAATAATTAAAAATATCTAAAATAAGTAAAAATTATAAAATTAAAATACCATAAGCTAATAAATTATTCAACAATTAAATTTTAAAATATTTATAAAATATAAAAAAATGTATAAAAAATCTTTATCAAAAAAATTTGAACGATTTTGGTTTACTTTCCCTTAAAAAAATCTAAGTAAGAAAGAATCTTAAAATAGGGTTAATGTGATTCTCTCAACCGAACAAAAATCTTTTACCCTTTTAGTGCTTATATCTCTTATGTAACACCCTAAGTATTGGTTAAAAAAAGAGAAAAGAAAAGAAGATTTGCAACTAAGGGAACTTGAACCAGTAACTTATGCTTGGTAAACCCAAGCTTTGACCGTTTGAGCTAAGGCAATCCATGGCCTTAGTTTAGTCCAGTTTTTATTTAAGTTATAGTTTAATTGTCTAATCCAATAATAAATAAAAGAGAAACTCCTCATCTACCAAATTAAATGCTTTTGACCCAAATCCCAGAGACCATCCAATCTTCTCCTACCAAACCCTGCGATCACCTTCCGATCTGTCCTCTTCGTCGCGTCGTGCTTGTCACTACCGGTACCGGTGTAAGCACCGCCGTCCACCGGTTTTGAACCATCGACCACACGCTATGTGATATAGGGGCGTTGTTGAAGAAAACAACATTCCTCGTTCATTCGCGGATCTAGGATAATAACAAGTATTTCTCTGCAATAGAAACAAACATGATGTTGTTAGATATTTTAAATAATGAAAAAAATGAAAGAAAAAAATTCAGAATTGGGAGAGAAGAAAGTTGCAGAAATTTAAGGATAGTTTGAACGATGAAGATGAAGTTCTTCAAGCATTCAATAACGGCAGCAACGTTCTTGGAATTTGACACGATGAACTCGAAAGAACCTGCATAATCTATTATGCAAACCCGAATCGAAATTGTTCTTCGTAGTCAGAAAAAGTTGAACAAGCTCAAGGAAGAACTCGAACAATTTGTTGAACGAACCCGAACTTTATCTTGAATTTGTTCGAATACGGACTTGGACCCTTCAATTATCGAACAATTGAGAACCCGAAATATCAAAGAAAAAGTTCTAAAAAGAACCAAATTCGAGAGAAAATCTCACAAAATAATTTATTCAACCAACTGTGTAACCATGTCACTACAAGAAATTTATAATATTGCAACAATAGTATTTATCACTAAAAGTCTTAAATTTGTCACAATATATTTATTTTGACAAATTTTGTTTGTTACCATGTTTGTTAAAACAACCCCGTCATGTAAAGTATATTGTGACGAAATTGTATCTGTTACCATTTTATATTATTTATCGTAACAATAAAATTTTGTTACTATATTTAACTTATCACGACAAAATATTTGTCACAATAAATTAACTATTTCATCATGAGAAGTACGTTTTTGTCACAACTAACTTGTAGTTTAACATCAAAATAAAAGAGTTTTTGTGACAAAAATGCATATTGCAACAAAAATGAATTTTTCACTACTTCAATTTCGTCATTAAATATAACTTACAAAAACAAATGATTTGTTAAAATAAAATATTAATTTCATCACAAAAAATAAATTTTGTCACAAGTAACTTAAATTTTAATATCAAACGAAAAATATTTTCGTGACAAAAATGCATATTTCAACAAGTTTTAATTTCTCACTACCTTTATTTTGTCACTAAATATTACTTATAAGGATAAAATGTTTGTTAAAATAAAAATATTTATTTTGTGACAAAAATAAGAATTACAACAAAGTTTATTCTCTCACAACTTTTTTATAATGACAAATTTAAACTTATTTTGTGACAAATTTATTTTTTTAAAATTACGAATAAGGATACAATTTTCTTCTTCACAATAGTTTAGTGAGATAATATTTGTCATAAATTGTTTCTATGACTAAATAACTTTGTTATAATTTGTTAGTGTGAAAAAATATTAATTGTCATAATTTTTTATATTGATAAATTAATATTTGTTATAAATTGTTATTATAACTAAATAAATTTGTAATATTTGTTATTTTGAGAAAATATTGTGACTAACTAAATTTGACATAAGTAATTATCAAGATAAATTTGTTAATGCTATAAAATAATTTTTGTCACAATTTGTTTTTGTAACTAAATTAATTTTCATAATAGAATTAGGCTTTTGGGTTCGAATTTGGCGAAACGAACAACGAATTTAGACCCAGGACATCAAAAAAAATTAAGCTCAAATTTGATCAAGAAAAATTAACGTCAATCAACGGTTCATTCGATCAACTCATGGTTTGGGTTAGAATAACTATAATAACACCACCTTACAATAGTCGTTACTTTAGTATTTGAAAACAATAATGACAATCCCATTATACAAATATACATACACATAACAATAATAAGACAATAGTAGAAACATATATATATATATATATATATATATATATATAAAAGACGGTAGTACAAATATATAAATGTGTGCATAAAGCATATGTTTTTATTTAACATATATATACATATTAACATACGATTTTAAAATGTATATATTCATTATAGCTTACAGTTTAATATATATATATATTGTAACTCTAACTATAATAATATAACAGTATATATATAATATAAGAATTAAATAAAACAATAATGAAAAACAATATATTAATGAATTGGAAGACATGTCCTTGATTGGTGAAGGAAATAAGGTTTCATAGGATAAAACAAAAAGGAACAGATCCATGCTTATAACCTGTGTGACGATGGTTAGTGGATGGACCCATAACCTGGCTTGATTTGCCTGAAAAAAAAAGCCTGTGGATGAATATGATTATGTGAGTTTGACAAAAAGAGCATGAAAAGGAATGAGATTTTTTGTTTTAAAACTGAATGTCTATAAAAATAAAGGTGCGGCTACTGAACGCGTACAACGATAGGCTTCATCGGAGAAGTCTTAAAGATATGAAGTGGTTTCGGGAGAGATGAGAGTTTATAGAGGGAGGTGAGGGAATGAGGCGGCCGAATGGAAAAATAATAACATAGGGTTTAGGAAATTTGGTATATAAATACATAAAAAGAGGGAAATGACACAATAAGTCCTCAATGTTTCACCCGCCTACATTATGGTCTCTTAAATTTCCACTTTGACCAATTAAGCCACTGATCAATTTTGATTTAATCTTAATTCATTAACCAAATTCAAAAATAATTACAAATTACTACCTCTACAAATTTAGGGCCCCTATTTAAAAATTATCTATGGTTAGGGTTCTAATTTTAAGGTTTTCAATTTGACTCGAGAGGAGAATTCACTTGTAGATTTCCTCAATTGCTGACGACCATAGTGTTTCCTCGGCGACGTCGACGATCGACAATATGCATAAGAGTGAAGAGGGGCATCTTTGCATGTCTTTTAGGTTTAGTAATGAAAATGCGCTTTAAAAAATCGAGTAACATATATACTGACCTGATTACCCGTCAGCCCGACCAGCTAGAGATCTATGACCCGCGTTAGTTTTATGTTTTAGGGTTATTTGTCATTTAACTCTTGCTGTCTTTTAGGAGTCTTCATTTAGGTCCTCAATTAGGCGTATAGGTTTACATTTAATACAATTTAGTCCTATTAATATTTATATGATTGATTTTAGTATGTAAATTTAATTTTCTTTCAATTAGGTCCTAAAAATTAGCTAATTAGTTCTTAATTGAGCCTTAAAATTTAATTTCTTTCGTAATTAAGTCACTATTTTGCATGCTTGTTTAATAAATTGACCATATGATTAATTTCATTTGAGTAGGTCATTTTCACTAAATTGACTAGTAATTAAGCCTTTTCGATTTGATTCTTAGTAATTTCAATTGAGGTTATTGTTTTAATTTTTAAAAAATATATAATGATAAGTTTTGTATGTTTCTTAGTAATTATGATTGTGCATATTGATAGGTTTCTAATATTGTAAGCACCGCGAAGTACATGAGAATGTGTAGATAGTTTTGATCATCATTATAGTGAGAATAAATTGTGACAATATATTTTGTCACTACAATTAAAATATATAATTACAAACATAATTTATCACAAAAAAATTCAATCTTATTATTTGACATGACAACTTTTTTCCGTAACAATAACTATAACTTATAGTTACAAAAGTACTTATCACTAAAAAACTTTTTTTGTACCAAAAAATGGAGGGAAACATATGTGACAATATATTTTGTCAATATAATTAAAATATATAACTACAAACATAATTTGTCACAAAAAAACTTGAATCTTATAATTTGTTATGGCGATTTGTTTATGTAACAATAATTTTAACTTACAGTTACAAAACTTCTAACTACATGACTTGTTTTTTGCGCAAAAAAATGGAAGGAAACATTCGTGACTATACATTTTGTCACTATAATTAACATATATATCTACAAACATAATTTGTCACAAAAAAAACTTGAATCTCATTATTTGTTGTGACATTTTTTTATGTAACAATAATTATAACTTATAGTTACAAAACATGTCACTGCATAACTTTTTTATGCGCAAAAAATGGAGAGAAACATTTGTGACTATACATTTTTCTACTATAATTAAAATATATAACAACAAACATAAATTATCACAAAAACCTGAATCTCGTTATTTGTTGTGACAATTTTTTCTTGTAATAATTATTAAAACTTATAGTTACAAAACTTGTCACTATATGACTCTTTTTGGCGGCAAAAAACTGAGGGAAACATTTTGTGACAAAAACTAAAAACAAAATATATTTTTGTCACAATATGTTACACAAGTTTGCTAATTGTGACAAAATATTATGACGATTCTAGGTTTTGTCACAATTTTATATGTTTTTCTAATTTCAAGTGACGCTTATTTATTTTGTCACAATAAAACCACTAATAGTGACAAAAATAATTTTGTCAAAATTAAATTTGTCACAACAATAGAAATTTTATGTAGTGATGTACAAGTGAATTATGGCCAAATATATAGATACAATGGGGGTTGGCCGGTTTACAAATATGTGGCTGCACAATCGAGCACACGTTTAATGTGCATTGTTTTTTTAATATTAAGATTCAAAGAGGGATAACCAATTATGGGCGGCAATTGATTTCTTCCTAGCCGTGATTTCCAATTTGGAGTGGCATTTGGGATAAATCACATTTAACATGTGATAAAAACCAAATGTGAATTTTAAACATTTGTTCTCATACTTGCCGCACATGTTAGTTTATGAAGTCTCAATTCCATTTGATGCAATGTAGATAAGGCATGTGATGGAATTTGTGGGCGGCAATGGATATTGAGCACATGCAAAAATGTGTTTTGCTGTTTGAAATTCAATGAAAACGACACTTGTGAAATGTGCTTGTTTGAATTTCAAATCCTCAAACCGCATATGTGAGAAAGGTCGGCTGCATGGCTCCCACAGGCTGCTGCATGGTGAACTCCACGTGATTGTTGCACGGGCTGCTGCATGGTGAACTCCACGTAATTGGCTGCACACACATTCATCATGCATTTGCATTTTCACGTGCACACATTACTACACACACATAAAAATAAACACATTAAAAGAAATACATTATAAGTTATATTATACTAACCCAAAACACTATTAACGTATTATATATATATTCTTAAACATACGTAATAAATAATATAACCTAAATAAGTCACATATCAACATGCAACACATTAAAAGTCTTATTGTCTAAGGCACAAGTATTATCAAATGATTCAGAAAAATTAGCACAAATAAGGAATAGAGCTTCCCTGAAACGTTGCACCCTAGATCGCGTAATTGGTCTTAACGGTAAGACCTCCGGATTAGCAACATGTGCTGGTGAAGATGTGCTCACATCATCCCCCCTTCTTGAAAAGGATTTGTCCTCAAATCTGTAAAATCACCATAAGGGGTTAAGTCAGAAACATTAAATGTGGCACTTACATTGTATTCTCCGGGTAGATCTAAGTTGTAGGCGTTGTCATTCACTTTCTCCAACACCTAAAAAGGACCATCTCCTCGCGGTAACATCTTGGACCGCCTTTGAGCCGGAAATCGTTCCTTTCGGAAATTAACCCAAACACAATCACCAACATCGAAGGTGACTCGCTTCCTTCCTTTGTTTGCTTGCTTTTCATACTGCTGAGTCCTTCGTTCTAGGTTCTCCTTAACCTGTTGATGCAACTTCTTCACGTATTCTGCTTTCGCTTTTTCATCCATGTTTATCACATGTTCCTGTGGCAAAGGCAACATATCTAGAGGCGTAATAGGATTAAAACCATAAACAACCTCAAAAGGTGACATTTTAATAGCAGAATGTACAACATGATTATAAGCAAACTCAACATGTGGCAAACAATCATCCCAAGTCTTAATATTCTTTTTAATGATGGAACGAAGTAAAGTAGATAAAAACCCTGTTAACAACCTCAGTTTGTCCATCAGTCTGGGGATGACAAGTAGTAGAAAACATGAGTTTCGTACCTATTTTTCTCCAAAGAGTCCTCCAGAAATGACTCAAAAACTTTACATCCCTGTCAGAAACAATCGACCTAGGAATACCATGGAAACGAACAATCTCTCTAAAGAACAAGTTAGCCATTTTAACAACATCATCAATCTTATGGCATACAATGAAATGTGCCATCTTAGAGAACCTATCAACCACAACAAATACACTATCTCTTCCATTTCTAGTTTGAGGCAATCCCAAAACAAAATCCATAGAAATATCAGTCCAAGGGGAATCATGAATAGGTAGAGGTAAGCACATACCATGTGGTGAAACCTTCGATTTTGCTTTCCTACATGTCACACAACGTTCACAATACCTTTCAACATCTCTTCGCATCTTTCGCCAAAATAG
Organism: Hibiscus tridactylites; assembly: GCA_958450335.1. Lineage (NCBI taxonomy): Eukaryota > Viridiplantae > Streptophyta > Magnoliopsida > Malvales > Malvaceae > Hibiscus > Hibiscus tridactylites. Next base: position 65,930,816 of record OY288285.1, on the reverse strand, counting down.
ATGCTCTTTCAGTGTGTGTAACGTCTTAGTGACACCAAAATGACCCATTAATCCACCTTCATGTGCCTCACGAATTAGAATATCACGCATCGAACCATGTGGAATGCAAATCATGTTTTCTTTGAAAAGATAGCCACCATGCACGTAAAACTTTCCATCTGCACCTTTCAACAAGTATAAAACTTATCTCTAAAATCAGGATCATCAGGGTATAAATCACGAATATATGCAAAACCAATAAGATGTGAATCAAGATAACTCAAAAGTGCATACCTACGTGACAATACATCAGCAACAACATTTTCTTTCCCTTTCTTGTAACGAATAACATAAGGAAAAGATTATAAGAATTCAACCCACTTAGCATGTCGTTTATTCAATTTATGTTGACTTGTGATGTAACGTAAAGCCTCATGGTCAGTGTAGATCACAAACTCCTTAGGCAACAAATAATGTTGTCATGTCTCCAATGCCCGAATCAGTGCATACATCTCTTTATCATAAATCAGATAGTTCAATGTAGCACCACTCAATTTCTCGCTAAAGTAAGCAACGGGCCTCTTTACCTGCATCAAAACTGCACCTATACCAATTCTAGAAGCATCACATTCAATTTCAAACATTTTATCAAAATCAGGTAATGCTAACACATGTGCTCTAGTCAAACAATCTTTAATTTTGAAAAAGGCATATTCTTGTTCCTTACCCCAAAAGACGCTAGATTTCTTCTTAATAATACCAGTTAAGGGGGCGGTAATGGAACTGAAATTAGGAACAAACCGTAGATAAAAACTCGTTAAACCATGAAACGATCTAACCTGAGTAATCGATGTCGGTCGTGGCCATTCCTGAATTGCCTTTATCTTCTTAGGATCAACTTCAACTCCCTGAGAACTAACAATGTAACCAAGAAATGTGAGTTTGTCAGTACAAAATACACACTTCTCCATGTTACCAAACAATCTTTTTTCTCGCAAAACCTGCAGAACAGCTCGCAAATGTCCTACGTGATCCTGTAAAGACTTGTTATAGATCAAGATATCATCAAAGTATACAACACAAAATTTACCAATGAAGGATCGCAGAACATGATTCATCAAACGCATAAAAGTACTAGGTGCATTAGTTAAACCAAAAGGCATTACTAACCTTTCGTACAAACCTAGCTTTGTCTTGAAGGCTGTTTTCCACTCATCGCCTTCTCGCATGCGAATATTATGATAGCCGCTCTTTCAGTCAATTTTGGAGAAGATGACGGCTCCGCAAAGCTCGTCCAACATGTCATCAAGTCTTGGAATGGGATGATGATACTTAATCGTGATCTGGTTCACAGCTTGACAATCTACGCACATCTTCAAAGAACCTTCTTTCTTCGGCACTAACAGCACCAGAACAGCACACGGATTCAAGCTCTCTCGAATGTAACCCTTGTCCATCAACTCGGTAATTTGTCTTTGAAGCTCTTTTATCTCTTCAGGGTTGGTTCGATAAGCTGGCCGATTCAGAATAGTAGCACTTGGAATGAAATCAATCTGGTGCTCAATGCCACGAAGAGGTGGCAATCTCTTCGGTGTTTTAGCTAGAAACACGTCCTCAAACTCCTGCAAAAGTGTCAAAATCGATGAAGGTAGATCAGTAGGAAATCTGTCAATAAACAATAATCTTTAGACATCAAAATAAGAATAGATTGTTGAGAGGAAAGATATTTCCTGATTTTGCTACTGCTCGCATACACAAACATCTTTCTTCTTCTCTTTTGCAGTCTCTTTACTCTTTTTCAAGCTTGCCTGATCTTCAAACACTTGACTCGGTGTCAAAGAAGCCAAAGTGATCTTCTTACCTGCATGCATAAAAGAGTAACGGTTTGAATAACCATCATGCATTGCCTTTTTATCATACTGCCAAGGGCGTCCCAATAGTAGGTGAGTAGCATCCATGGAAACAACATCACAAAGGACCTCGTCCTTGTAGTTTCCGATCGAAAATGGTACAACAACTTGTCTCGTCACTTTAAGCTCTCCACCGTTATTCTACCACTGCAATTTGTACGGATGTGGATGCTTTGTCGTTTTCAGACCTAACCTGTCAACCATCACTGAACTGGCAATATTAGTACAACTACCACTATCAATAATCACAACACATACCTTGTCTTGCACCTTGCATCGTGTGTGAAAGATATTCTCACGATGTAGATCATCCGGTACCTGTTGCATATTCAGACTTCTTTTAATAACCAGAAGTTCCATTACCTTACCAGATTCAGGAACCTCTAGGTCGGTCTCGTCTTCCTCTTCAGTAAGGACATCATGCACTTCCTCCTCGGAATCTGACTCGATCTCACCATCATCTCGCATCAACATAACCCTCCGGTTAGGACATTAACTAGCAACATGTCCTCTTCCAAGGCACTTGAAACACTGGATATCTCGCGATCGTTCTTTTACCACCACGTGTTGTTTGCCACGCCCATTATCAGCAACGGGAGGCTTTGGTGTGCTGGATTTGCCTTGCTCTCGAATCCAAAGTGGCGTTTGCGATGCTTGTTTCCTAGAATTGTTAGAAGTATATAATGGGTTTGAAAAAGATTTAAAGGAAGGGTTACCTCGATTTGAAGACTTCCTGCGCTGCTATCGTTCAATCTTTATTGCCATCTGCACCATGTCATCAACCTCGACATAATGCTGTAACTCAACAACGTTGGCAATCTCGGTGTTCAACCCTGCTAGAAAACGTGCCATGGTAGCTTCTCGATCTTCCTCGATATTTGCACGCATCATAGCCATTTCCATATCCTTGAAGTAATCCTCAACGCTCCTATTTCCTTGTTTCAAATTTTGCAACTTTTGAAACAAATCACGATGATAGTGAATAGGAACAAACATTTTACGCATTAGTCGCTTCATCTTGATCTATGTTGCAACTGGGTCATCACCAGTACGTCTACGGCTAAGCAGTAACTGGTCCCATAATATCAAGGCATAATCAACAAACTATGTTTGCTGCTAATCGAACCTTCTTTTGTTCCGACTAATTATAACACTCGAAAATGTGCTCCACTTTGCTTTCCCAAGCCAAGTATGTATAAGGATCTGAGCGTCCCTGAAAAGAAGGAATAGCAACCTTAATGTTAGTCAAATTATCGTCTACCTGTTGCACACGTCCTTGTCTAGGAATATGCTGCCTCGGTGACCGTTCGTCTTCATTTTCGTTCAATACATCATTAACAGAGTTGGATTCTCCGTCAAACCTATCCATCCTCGACTGTAATGGCTCTAAGGCGGTAGCAATTACTCGTTGCATCATTCTCTCTAATGCTTGCATTTGAGGAATCGGTGGATCCTGGTCAACCGTGTGATCATCGGAACCTACCATAGTTAACAACAAAAACAAACAAACAAACGGGTTAAAGGTTAGAAATAAAAGAAAGAAAAAAAGTAGTCCTCACCAATCACACAACAATAATCCTCACTAGTCATTCCAAAGAATTTGCACTCAAGAAAATAAGGAATTAACACTCAGCACTCGTGTTTCACTCGGGAGAATACTTGAATGGCTCTTTTTGTCTCCCCTTCTGTTCTCACACGCTTTGTTTGCCTTTTCCCTCAATCTCTCGTACTTAGTTCTTTAAAGGAACTAATTCCGATGTTCAGATTCTGCAAGTGTTGTCAAATTGAAAGAAAACAACGGGTGATGGGTGAATATTGTTAGAAAAAAGATAAGGGTTAGGAGAAAAAGAAATAAATAATAATAAAAAAATGAAAGTTGAGAATTGGGATGAAAAGAAGATAACAATATGAAATGAAAGAAAAGATGCTAAAAGAACAAGAATTTAACAACTTACGCAATAGAAATGCTTACCACCATCCTATCTCCGGAATAAACAAGTTGATTTCGATAGATTTTTAAGGTATTTCAAGGTAAGATAAGCATATCCTTCATCATTTCACGTCCAAACAGCACATATAAACACAAAATACTTCAAATATTCTAAACTGATTTTTTTTTATTTTTTTTCAATTTTTCCAATTTTTTTTACTTTGACTTTTTGGTCAAACTTTGAATTTTGACTTTTTTCAGAATTTTTTTGAATTTTTTTTCTTTTGTATATATATTTTTGATGTATAGTAGTGCAGAAAGTGATAAAATCTGACCAAAGCTCTAATTACCATATGATACAGGGGTGTTGTCGAAGAAAACAACATTCCTCGTTCATTCGCGGATCTAGGATAATAGCAATTATTCCTCTGCAATAGAAACAAACATGATGTTGAAGTTAGATATTTTAAATAGTGAAAAAAAATGAAAGAAAAAAATCAGAATTGGGAGAGAAGAAAGTTGCAGAAATTTAAGGATAGTTTGAACGATGAAGATGAAGTTCTTCTAGCATTCAACAACGGCAACAACGTTCTTGGAATTTGACACGATGAACTCGAAAGAACCTGCATAATCTATTATGCAAACTCGAATCGAAACTGTTCTTCGTAGTCAGAAAAGGTTGAACAAACTCAAGGAAGAACTCGAACAATCTGTAGAACGAACCCGAACCTTATCTTGAATTTGTTCAAATACGGACTTGGACCCTTCAATTATCGAACGATTAAGAACACGAAGTATCAAAGAAAAAGTTCTAAAAAGAACCAAATTTGAGAGAAGATCTCTCAAAATAATTTATTCATCCAAGTGTGTAACCATGTACAAGTGAATTACGACCAAATATATAGATACAATGGGGGTTCGTCGGTTTACAAATATGTGGCTGCACAATCGAGCACATGTTTAATGTGCATTGTTTTTTAATATTAAAATTCAAAGAGGGATAACCAATTATAGGGCGACAATTGATTTCTTCCAAGCCGTGATTTCCAATTTGGAGTGGCATTTGGGATAAATCACATTTTACATGTGATAAAAACCAAATGTGAATTTCAAACATTTGTTCTCATCCTTGCCGCACATGTTAGTTTATGAAGTCTCAATTCCATTTGTTGCAATGTAGATAAGGTATGTGATGGAATTTGTGGGCGGCAATGGATATTGAGCACATGCAAAAATGTGCTTTGCTGTTTGAAATTCAAAGAAAACGGCACTTGTGAAATGTGCTTGTTTGAATTTCAAATCCTCAAACCGCATATGTGAGAAAGGTCGGCTGCATGGCTCCCACGGGCTGTTGCATGGTGAACTCCACGTGATTGTTGCACGGGCTGCTGCATGGTGAACTCCACGTAATTGGTTGCACACATATTCATCATGCATTTGCATTTTCATGTGCACACATTACTACACACACATAAAAATAAACACATTAAAAGAAATACATTATAAGTTATATTATACTAACCCAAAACACTATTAACATATTATATATATTCTTAAACATACGTAATAAATAATATAACCTAAATAAGTCACATATAAGCATGCAACACATTAAAAGTCTTATCGTCTAAGGCACAAGTATTATCAAATGATTCAGAAAAATTAGCACAAATAAGGAATAGAGCTTCCCTGAAACGTTGCACCCTAGATCGCGTAATTGGTCCTAATGGTAAGACCTCCGGATCAGCAACATGTGCTGGTGAAGATGTGCTCACATCATCCCCCCTTCTTGAAAAGGATTTGTCCTCAAATCTGTAAAATCACCATAAGGGGTTAAGTCAGAAACATTAAATGTGGCACTTACATTGTATTCTCCGGGTAGATCTAAGTTGTAGGCGCTGTCATTCACTTTCTCCAACACCTAAAAAGGACCATCTCCTCGCGGTAACATCTTGGACCGCCTTTGAGCCGGAAATCGTTCCTTTCGGAAATTAACCCAAACACAATCACCAACATCGAAGGTGACTCGCTTCCTTCCTTTGTTTGCTTGCTTTTCATACTGCTGAGTCCTTCGTTCTAGGTTCTCCTTAACCTGTTGATGCAACTTCTTCACGTATTCTGCTTTCGCTTTTTCATCCATGTTTATCACATGTTCCTGTGGCAAAGGCAACATATCTAGAGGCGTAATAGGATTAAAACCATAAACAACCTCAAAAGGTGACATTTTAATAGCAGAATGTACAACATGATTATAAGCAAACTCAACATGTGGCAAACAATCTTCCCAAGACTTAATATTCTTTTTAATGATGGAACGAAGTAAAGTAGATAAAAACCCTGTTAACAACCTCAGTTTGTCCATCAGTCTGGGGATGGCAAGTAGTAGAAAACATGAGTTTCGTACCTATTTTTCTCCAAAGAGTCCTCCAGAAATGACTCAAAAACTTTACATCCCTGTCAGAAACAATCGACCTAGGAATACCATGCAAACGAACAATCTCTCTAAAGAACAAGTTAGCCACATTAACAACATAATCAATCTTATGGCATGCAATGAAATGTGCCATCTTAGAAAACCTATCAACCACAACAAATACACTATCTCTACCATTTCTAGTTCGAGGCAATCCCAAAACAAAATCCATAGAAATATGAGTCCAAGGGGAATCAGGAATAGGTAGAGGTAAGTACATACCATGTGGTGAAACCTTCGATTTTGCTTTCCTACATGTCACACAACGTTCACAATACCTTTCAACATCTCTTCGCATCTTTTGCCAAAACAGATGCTCCTTCAGTGTGTGTAACGTTTTAGTGACACCAAAATGACCCGTTAATCCACCTTCATGTGCCTCACGAATTAGAATATCACGCATCGAACCATGTGGAATGCAAATCTTGTTTTCCTTGAAAAGATAGCCACCATGCACGTAAAACTTTCCATCTGCACCTTTCAACAAGTATTAAACTTATCTCTAAAATCAGGATCATCAGGGTATAAATCATGAATATATGCAAAACCAATAAGATGTGAATCAAGATAACTCAAAAGTGCATACATATGTGACAATGCATCAGCAACGACATTTTCTTTCCCTTTCTTGTAACGAATGACATAAGGAAAAGATTCTAAGAATTCAACCCACTTAGCATGTCGTTTATTCAATTTATGTTGACTTGTGATGTAACGTAAAGCCTCGTGGTCGGTGTGGATCACAAACTCCTTAGGCAACAAATAATGCTGCCATGTCTTCAATGCCCGAATCAGTGCATACATCTCTTTATCATAAATCAGATAGTTCAATGTAGCACCACTCAATTTCTCGCTAAAGTAAGCAACAGGCCTCTTTATCTGCATCAAAACAGCACCTATACCAATTCTAGAAGCATCACATTCAATTTCAAACATTTTATCAAAAGCAGGTAATGCTAACACAGGTGCTCTAGTCAAACAATCTTTAATTTTCAAAAAGGCATATTCTTGTTCCTTACCCCAAAAGACGCTAGATTTCTTCTTAATAATACCAGTTAAGGGGGCGGTAATGGAACTGAAATTAGGAACAAACTGTAGATAAAAACTCGTTAAACCATGAAACGATCTAACCTGAGTAATCGATGTCGGTCGTGGCCATTCCTGAATTGCCTTTATCTTCTCAGGATCAACTTCAACTCCCTGAGAACTAACAATGTAACCAAGAAATGTGAGTTTGTTAGTACAAAATACACACTTCTCCCTGTTACCAAACAATATTTCTTCTCGCAAAACCTGCAGAACAGCTCGCAAATGTCCTACGTGATCCTGTAAAAACTTTCTATAGATCAAGATATTATCAAAGTATACAACACAGAATTTACCAATGAAGGATCGCAGAACATGATTCATCAAACGCATAAAAGTACTAGGTGCATTAGTTAAACCAAAAGGCATTACTAACCATTCGTACAAACCTAGCTTTGTCCTGAAGGCTGTTTTCCACTCATCACCTTCTCGCATGTGAATATGATGATAGCCGCTCTTTAAGTCAATTTTGGAGAAGATGACGGCTCCGCAAAGCTCGTCCAACATGTCATCAAGTCTTGGAATGGAATGATGATACTTAATCGTGATCTGGTTCACAACTTGACAATCTACGCACATCCTCCAAGAACCATCTTTCTTCGGCACTAACAGCACCGGAACAGCACACGGATTCAAGCTCTCTCGAATGTAAACCTTGTCCATCAACTCGGTAATTTGTCTTTGAAGCTCTTTTGTCTCTTCAGGGTTGGTTCGATAAGCTGGCCGATTCGGAATAGTAGCACCTGGAATGAAATCAATCTGGTGCTCAATGCCACGAAGAGGTGGCAATCCCTTCGGTGTTTCAGCTAGAAACACGTCCTCAAACTCCTGCAAAAGTGTCAAAATCGATGAAGGTAGATCAGTAGGAAATCTGTCAATAAACAATAATCTTTAAACATCAAAATAAGAATAGATTGTTGAGAGGAAAGATATTTCCTGATTTTGCTACTGCTCGCATACACAAAAATCTCCTTCTTCTCTTTTGCAGTCTCTTTACTCTTTTTCAAGCTTGCCTGATCTTCAAACACTTGACTCGGTGTCAAAAAAGCCAAAGTGATCTTCTTACTTGCATGCATAAAAGAGTAACGGTTTGAATAACCATCATGCATTGCCTTTTTATCATACTGCCAAGGGCGTCCCAATAGTAGGTGAGTAGCATCCATGGAAACAACATCACAAAGGACCTCGTCCTTGTAGTTTCCGATCGAAAATGGTACAACAACTTGTCTCGTCACTTTAAGCTCTCCACCGTCATTCAACCACTGCAATTTGTACGGATGTGGATGCTTTGTCGTTTTCAGACCTAACCTGTCAACCATCACTAAACTGGCAATATTAGTACAACTACCACTATCAATAATCACAACACATACCTTGTCTTGCACCTTGCATCGTGTGTGAAAGATATTCTCACGATGTAGATCATCCGGTACCTGTTGCATATTCAGACTTCTTTTAATAACCAGAAGTTCCATTACCTTACCAGATTCAGGAACCTCTAGGTCGGTCTCGTCTTCCTCTTCAGTAAGGACATCATGCACTTCCTCCTCGGAATCTGACTCGATCTCACCATCATCTCGCATCAACATAACCCTCCGGTTAGGACATTGACTAGCAACATGTCCTCTTCCAAGGCACTTGAAACACTGGATATCTCGCGATCGTTCTTTTACCACCACTTGTTGTTTGCCACGCCCATTATCAGCAACGGGAGGCTTTGGTGTGTTGGATTTGCCTTGCTCTCGAATCCAAAGTGGCGTTTGCGATGCTTGTTTCCTAGAATTGTTAGAAGTATATAATGGGTTTGAAAAAGATTTAAAGGAAGGGTTACCTCGATTTGAAGACTTCCTGCGCTGCTATCGTTCAATCTTTATTGCCATCTACACCATGTCATCAACCTCGACATAATGCTGTAACTCAACAACGTTGGCAATCTCGGTGTTCAACCCTGCTAGAAAACGTGCCATGGTAGCTTCTCGATCTTCCTCGATATTTGCACGCATCATAGCCATTTCCATATCCTTGAAGTAATCCTCAACGCTCCTATTTCCTTGTTTCAAATTTTGCAACTTTTGAAACAAATCACGATGATAGTGAATAGGAACAAACATTTTACGCATTAGTCGCTTCATCTCGATCCATGTTGCAACTGGGTCATCACCAGTACGTCTACGGCTAAGAAGTAACTGGTCCCACAATATCAAGGCATAATCAACAAACTATGTTGCTGCTAATCGAACCTTCTTTTGTTCCGACTAATTATAACACTCAAAAATGTGCTCCACTTTGCTTTCCCAAGCCAAGTATGCATAAGGATCTGAGCGTCCCTGAAAAGAAGGAATAGCAACCTTAATGTTAGTCAAATTATCGTCTACCTGTTGCACACGTCCTTGTCCAGGAATATGCTGCCTCGGTGACCATTCGTCTTCATTTTCGTTCAATACATCATTAACAGAGTTGGATCCTCCGTCAAACCTATCCATCCTCGACTGTAATGGCTCTAAGGCAGTAGCAATTACTCGTTGCATCATTCTCTCTAATGCTTGCATTTGAGGAATCGGTGGATCCTGGTCAACCGTGTGATCATCGGAACCTACCATAGTTAACAACAAAAACAAACAAACAAACGGGTTAAAGGTTAGAAATAAAAGAAAGAAAAAAAGTAGTCCTCACCAATCACACATCAATAATCCTCACTAGTCACTCCAAAGAATTTGCACTCAAGAAAATAAGGAATTAACACTCAGCACTCGTGTTTCACTCGGGAGAATACTTGAATGGCTCTTTTTGTCTCGCCTTCTGTTCTCACACGCTCTGTTTGCCTTTTCCCTCAATCTCTCGTACTTAGTTCTTTAAAGGAACTAATTTCGATGTTCACATTCTGCAAGTGTTGTCAAATTGAAAGAATACAACGGGTGATGGGTGAATATTGTTAGAACAAAGATAAGGGTTAGGAGAAAAAGAAATAAATAATAATAAAAAAAGGAAAGTTGAGAATTGGGATGAAAAGAAGATAACAATATGAAATGAAAGAAAGGATGCTAAAAGAACAAGAATTTAACAACTTACGCAATAGAAATGCTTACCACCATCCTATCTCCGGAATAAACAAGTTGATTTCGATAGATTTTTAAGGTATTTCAAGGTAAGATAAGCATATCCTTCATCATTTCACATCCAAACAGCACATATTAACACAAAATACTCCAAATATTCTAAACTGATTTTTTGATTTTTTTTCTATTTTTCCGATTTTTTTTACTTTGACTTTTTGGTCAAACTTTGAATTTTGACTTTTTTCAGAATTTTTTTTATTTTTTTTTTTTACTTTTGTATATTTTTTTTTTGATGTATAGTAGTGCATAAAGTGCTAAAATCCGACCAAAGCTCTGATTACCATATGAAACAAACATGATGTTAAAGTTAGATATTTTAAATAGTGAAAAAAAAATGAAAGAAAAAAATCAGAATTGGGAGAGAAGAAAGTTGCAGAAATTTAAGGAAGATATTCAGACTTCTTTTAATAACCAGAAGTTCCATTACCTTACCAGATTCAGGAACCTCTAGGTCGGTCTCATCTTCCTCTTCAGTAGGGACATCATGCACTTCCTCCTCGGAATCTGACTCGATCTCACCATCATCTCGCATCAACATAACCCTCCGGTTAGGACATTGACTAGCAACATGTCCTCTTCCAAGGCACTTGAAACACTGGATATCTCGCGATCGTTCTTTTACCACCACTTGCTGTTGGCCACGCCCATTATCAGCAACGAGAGGCTTTGGTGTGCTGGATTTGCCTTGCTCTCGAATCCAAAGTGGCGTTTGCGGTGCTTGTTTCCTGGAATTGTCAGGAGTATATAATGGGTTTGAAAATGATTTAAAGGAAGGGTTACCTCGATTTGAAGACTTCCTGCGCTGCTGTCGTTCAATCTTTATTGCCATCTACACCATGTCATCAACCTCGACATAATGCTGTAACTCAACAGCGTTGGCAATCTCGGTGTTCAACCCTGCTAGAAAACGTGCTATGGTAGCTTCTCGATCTTCCTCGATATTTTCACGCATCATAGCCATTTCCATATCCTTGAAGTAATCCTCAACGCTCCTATTTCCCTGTTTCAAAATTTTCAACTTTTGAAACAAATCACGATGATAGTGAATAGGAACAAACATTTTACGCATTAGTCGCTTCATCTCGATCCATGTTGCAACTGGGTCATCACCAGTACGTCTACGGCTAAGCAGTAACTGGTCCCACCATATCAAGGCATAATCAACAAACTATGTTGCTGCTAATCGAACCTTCTTTTGTTCCGAGTAATTATAACACTCGAAAATATGCTCCACTTTGCTTTCCCAAGCCAAGTATGCATCAGGATTTGAGCGTCCCTGAAAAGAAGGAATAGCAACCTTAATGTTAGTCAAATTATCGTCTACCTGTTGCACATGTCCTTGTCTAGGAATATGCTGCCTCGGTGACCGTTCGTCTTTATTTTCGTTCAATCCATCATTAACAGAGTTGGATCCTCCGTCAAGCCTATCCATCCTCGACTGTAATGGCTATAAGATGAGTCCACTTAGTGAGTCAACTAAGGCGAGTTGACTCCGTCGAGTCAACCCAGTTGACCCGTGACATCAGCGTTGACTTTGACCGCTGACGTCAGCATTGACTTTGACTGTTAACCAAAAAGTCAACTTTTACGAAAACTCCCGTTTATGTTTTTCGACGTCCTAAGTCCGTTTTTGAAGCTCATTTCGCAAAATTCTGACCCGAAAGCCTCTGAATCTGACCTTGAACCCGAACTTGTTTATGTATTTAATTATTCAGTTAAGGGTGCTATGAATAAGGACTGAAATGGGAATTTGTGTTTTTGAAGGTACTCATAGTTCCTTGAATTCGAATTGTTGATGAACATCAAATTCGGGTTCGAGTGCAATCGAATGGGGTATCATGAATTGATCGATGTAGCTCGGAGTTAAGGTAATACACTATTACCTTCTGCATGCTTTCAAAACTTGTTGGTATTCAGTTAATGCTTGCACGACCATGATTGAGCATATGATTAATTTTGCTAATGCCGATCAATTAAGAAATAAACACATTAGTGGTAGGGGTGGGAAAAATACCCGACCCGAAAACCCGAACCTAAAATGTCGGGTAATTCCCGGAAAAAAATTTCCAGACCCGACAAATTTACCAGGACACGGGCCGGAAGTTTCCTCTTACCGGGTACCCGACTCGACCCGATAAAAATTAATATATATTTTTTATATTTAAAATTATATTTTTATTTTATGTTTCTTAATATTTTCACTTTAAAATTAAGTTTAAATCCCTACATTTTTCTATGTTTGTATTATATTCTTTTAAGTTTTAAGTTTAATTTTTTTAAAAATATTTTTGTGTTTAACATGTGATTTTTTTTTAATTTTAGAATTAAAAAATAAAAAAAATAGGAACCGGGTACCCGAATTTTACGGGTACCCGAATATAATGGGCCGGGACACGGGCCGCCTAATGAGGTACCCGGGTACCCGACAATTCCCACCCCTAATTAGAGGCCAAGACATATATTCGAATAAGGGGTTTGATAAATCGAAAGGACTTCTGATTTCAGTAAGCAATTAATAAAAACAGTTGATCTCCAAATCTGAGTATGTTGGCTAATGAATTATGAAAATGCCCTTGATGTATGTAAATGACTAAAATACCCATGTCAATGAAAGTGGTCTGGAAATATTCAATAGATCCGGTAAAACAACAGATTCTTCTGAAAATCCTGAAATTGCTCGGGAAGTTATGGTAACGAGACTTCGCTTTCGAGTCTATAAATTGCTCAGTTTCTTTGAAATTGAATAATTCTCCGAAGACATTTACGAGAAACTAATTGTATGTTTGAATTAGTCAGAGTTGCGTAAATCCTGAATTGCTTGAAATGACTAAAATGTTTAGAAATACTGATAAGGCTGAATTGATCAGTATGTCCCTAATGACCAGAAAGAATGATCTATCCTCGGCACCAATTGTCAAATTAAACAAAATGATGGATTTACCCTTGAGAACTATAATGAAAGAATAATCAAAAGAACCGAGAGGCTCAGAATAATTTAAACACCATCGGACATCGAGGTGACTGAAAATACCTCTAAGAATTGAAATGAGAATTATCAATAAAGCTAAGCAAAGGCAATAGTCTTGAAAGTAGTAAATCACGACCCTTGTTGGTCGGTTGTTTCGAGAACTATTGTGATGTTGGAAGAATATCACTTAAAGGCATGTTCAAGATATTTGGAGAAAGTACCTAAGTCTATGGTAAGAGCAACATGTTCTTCGTGTGTATTCGATGTTATGGATCGAGTTCGGATGCATTACACGTGTATGATTACTTGGGAAATGCCATTTGGATATCTGTTCGATTTCTCGCTGTTTGTTCAGTGGTTGCTTGGCTTGGCGAGCTTTTGTTATACAATGTAGTCAGTTCTAAGAAGTGAGTACTTGCAGTGTACTGATTCGGTTAGATAATAAACCTTATGCGATGGTTTGCAATTAGTTCAAAAAGACTCGGAAACCAGATAAGTAACCAGAACCTCTGAACTCCGTACGTCACTATTTTTACCTCATAGTCAAAATTACCAAATTACCCTGAAGGTCAAAATGACCAAAATGCCCTCATAGGCTTAAATGATTGAATCACTCTCGATACTTCTGAAATCTCAATGTTCTCGATGTGTCAAGTTCCAAATGTTGGTTTGAGCTGTTAGTACCGAGCTCCCTCGCCTAGAGACCTCGTCCTAAAATCAGTCCAAATTGTCAAATGCCATCTTTCTGATATTAAGAAATGAATTGGGTCATAAAGCGCCTACCATGTATCTGTAAACACTCTCTGTCTTGAACCAAGATCATCTGCTTAAAATTAAAAGTATGACATTGTTGTTCTAAAAGAAATCAATTCTCTTATTTCTGTCCTCTGATATATGACATTGGATACGAAACAACAACAACAACAACAACAACAACAACAATAATAATAATAATAAATTTGACATCTATCTTTCGGTATAAGAATAGGTTTGATATCTATTTTCTGTAATATTGTCTTCTGAATATAAATTGAATTCATCTGGGTATATTATCTGGGATGTCAATGAAAATTTGTAGGCTCACCACTAGTAAGCCCTTCTGGACCTAAGCTCTTACGCCCAATGTGCCTAGGTAAGTCTTTCTGGACCTAAGGCATTCCCTTAAGTAAGCTCCTACGCCCGACGGGCCTAGGGTAAGTCTTTCTGGATACTATTCTAGGTTTCTACATATTGGCGTATGGTTGGAGGGTAGTTAAGTAAGTTAATAAAACTTTTTGACCTCTTCTGAAACATATCCTACTAAATTAATGTATCAAAGTTGAACTCTCAGTAAACTTGCAATTCACGCTTAATAAACCACTCTAAACTCCTTGATTCAACTTCTGAAACTTGTATCTCTTTGAATCTTCGGCTTGAGACTCATCTCTTAAGGTTCGGGTGATCAAATAAAGAACAACTCTGTTACCTTCTGATTTAATGCTTCGCTGAAATATCAAATCGAAATTTGAGCTTATTGTCGCCCAGTTGATCATGACAGTGTTAAGCTTGCCATATACATGCGTGTGCTTTTAGCATCCCTTGGTAGTTTGTATTACTGTGCTTTTCGAAGCTCACATTGTTTTTACCATCACAAGTTAGAAGATTGACCGTGTCGCAGATGTCAACGTCGGTATGGGAGTTTCTTCGGCTTGCTTGCAGAGTATGGTACCTGAATTTAGGGGGCATGTATGTCACGTTTTTATTTATATTCGAGTATGAAACTTGTATTGACAACTTTTATCACAATTTTGTTTCATTGTCTGAATGTTTTCTGAAATTGTATTTTAATTCAAAACTTGATTTATAATTTTAAATGGTTTAGCAATTGTTTATTTGAAATTTTTAATGTGGGTCGCTCCGGTGGCCCTAATGTGACTTTCTAGGATCCGTGGTAACTCATAGCTAGGTATATAGGGGTTACATTTAGTGGTATCATAGCTTAGAGTTGCGTCATTCTGGATAGATCGGCCGATCGTCTTTCATAGGGTGTCTGGTTTCTGCATGCCCCTAGATCATAACCGCACTCCTTAGTGCCGAGACTCCGATGTTGATTTCTTTCATGTATTAAGTGTATCCAACCATTCTGCTCATAATAACTTGATATGTACTGCAATGAATGCTTGTAACATTCGTCTGTAATTCAGATTTTCTTTTTTGATTTGGATTTGGAGAAGAAGAACCTGAGATGGTTAATGAACGTGAAATTAAAGATCTGATTCAGATTGAGAATAAATGTTTGATCATGTGAGGTAGCAGATATAAGATTTCACGTAACGCTATTCGATGATGATGATTATGTATAAGAATATCCTAATGGAAATTTGATAAAAGTAGTATTAATTTAAAAGAAAGGTGGTTGTGAATGTGGCGAAAGTGTGAAGTTCTGTGGTGCCTCTGTTATACACGAGGGAAACAATTGCTTGAATACTATGCTGAAGGTAAGAGATATCCATTCAAGACCTTGATTATGTTTGGCCGGCATAAAGAAAGACTTTTCCTTGAAATTCGAGGCATGGTAAACCGTTATAAATCATCCTTGACCAAAGTTTAATGTTTACATCATGATTTTGGAGGGCACTGGTTGAGGTTTTGAGTACTCGTATGAATTTCACGCACAATTGTTCGTATGTAAATTGATGGTAAACCTAGTGGAGTAATTCAGATTCTGAAAGATGTACTTTTGGACTGTATGATCGACTTCTGTGGTGACGAGAATGTTTTGTAGTCTTGACTGAGTATGCCATGATAATAACAGTTACGAGACAAGTATTCGTGTGGTTCCGTATGAAGTTATGTATGGATTCATGTATTTTATTTTAATCAATTGAGTTGAGATGCATCATGGGATGGTTTTGGGTCTAATCAGTCCGAGTGACCGGAGAGCAGTTCTGCAATTCTTCGACTCTAGTAAATTTCAAGGACGAAATTTCTTTTAGGGTGCGAGAGTTTTAACACCCTAAGTATTGGTTAAAAAAAAGAAGAAAAAGGGATTTGAATCCAAGAGAACTTGAACCTGTAACCTATGCTTGGTAAACCCAAGCTTTGACTGTCTGAGCTAAGGCAATCCATGGCCTTAGTTT
This sequence comes from Hibiscus tridactylites, assembly GCA_958450335.1. Taxonomy (NCBI): domain Eukaryota; kingdom Viridiplantae; phylum Streptophyta; class Magnoliopsida; order Malvales; family Malvaceae; genus Hibiscus; species Hibiscus tridactylites. The sequence goes on along the minus strand of OY288285.1, from coordinate 65,914,235 downwards.
AGTCCAGTTTTTATTTAAGTTATAGTTTAATTGTCTAATCCAATAATAAATAAAAGTGAGACTCCCCATCTACCAAATTAAATGCTTTTAACCCAAATCTAGAGACCATCAATCTTCTCCTACCAAACCCTACGATCACCGTCCGATCTGCCCTCTCCGTCGCGCAGTGCTCGTCATCGTCGGTACCGGTGTAAGCGTCGTCGTCCACGCGCCATGGTTATCCACCGTTCGCTGTGGAGAGCGACATAAGTGCTCGGCGGAAAACCCAAGCCATGCCCTTTTGTTTTCTGTTATTTCGGCCACCGCATCGTCGTGGTTACCACCGCCGGTGTCGTTGTTACCGGCGGCACACCGCGACTCCAACCCTGGGCGCCACTCGTGCGTTAGCGCCGCCGTTCGACGTGAAGCTTGGTTCGAGGATTCGATAGAAACCTAAGTTTGAACCTTCTGTTTTCCGGCGATTATGTCGTCGTTCACCTTCCGTTCGCCGCGCTACCACCACCAGAAGGTTTCTCACACCACGGCGAACAAACCCCTCAGGCCGTTTGCCCGTCCGACACCGGTAGTGGGTTCATCGGAGCATCGCACTTTTCCGACCATTTTGCTCATTTCGAGTAAGATCTAGCGTGTTCCAACCAATTTTTCCGATTTGTTTTGTAGTGGTAGTGTTGTGGGCTGATTTTCTCATCAGTTTACGGTCAAGTTGTACATCTCGACATCTCCGGTGACCTCTATAGCATTTTTCCGGCGATTAGAATGCCTTAAGGTAAGTGAACCGGGTCCAAATCATCCGACCGACTAGACCAGTTGAATCGGTCAGCCCAGCCGACCCGTCTGCCCGAGTCCGACCCGACCCGTTGACTCGATCTGAGTCAACTCAGTGAGCCAACTAGGGCGAGTTGACTCCATCGAGTCAACCCAGTTGACCCGTGACATCAGCGTTGACTTTGACCGCTAACGTCAGCGTTGACTTTGACCGTTGACCAAAAAGTCAACTTTTCCGAAAACTCCCGTTTTATGTTTTTCGACGTTCTAAGTCCGTTTTTGAAGCTCGTTTTGCAAAATTCTGACCCGAAAGCCTCTGAATCTGACCTTGAACCCGAACTTGTTTATGTATTTAATTATTCAGTTAAGGGTGCTATGAATAAGGATTGAAATGAGAATTTGTGTTTCTGAAGGTACTCATAGTTCCTTGAATACGAAATGTTGATGGACGTAGAATTTAGGTTCAAGTGCAATAGAATGAGGTATCATGAATTGACCGATGTAGCTCGGAGTTAAGGTAATACACTACTACCTTCTGCATGCTTTCAAAACTTGTTGGTATTCGGTTAATGCTTGCACAACCATGATTGAGCATATGATTAATTCTACTAATGCCGATCAATTAAGAAATAAACACATTAGTGGCCAAGGCATATATTCGAATAAGGGGTTTGATAAATCGAAAGGACTTCCGATTTTAGTAAGCAATTAATAAAAATGATTGATCTCCAAATCTGAGTATATTGGCTAATGAATTACGAAAATGCCCTTGATGTATGTAAATGACTAAAATACCCATGTCAATGAAAGTGGTCTGGAAATATTCAATAGATCCGGTAAAACAACTAATTCTTTTGAAAATCCTAAAATTGCTCGGGAAGTTATGGTAACGAGACTTCGCTTTTGAGTCTATAAATTGCTCAGTTTCTTTGAAATTGAATAATTCTCCGAAGACATTTACGAGAAACTAATTGTATGTGTGGATTAGTCAGAGTTGCGTAAATGTTGAATTGCTTGAAATGACTAAAATGTTTAGAAATACTAATAAGGCTGAATTGATCAGTATGTCCCTAATGACCAAAAAGAATGATCTATCCTTGGTACCAATTGTCAAATTAAACAAAATGATGGATTTAACCTCGAGAACTATAATGAATGAACAATCAAAAGAACCGAGAGGCTCAGAATAATTTAAACACCTTCGGACATCGAGGTGACTGAAAATGCCTCTAAGAATTGAAATGAGAAATATCAATAAAGCCAAGCAAATGAAACAGTCTTGAAAGTAGTAATACACGACCCTTGTTGATCGGTCGTTTCGAGAACTATTGTGATGTTGGAAGAATATCACTTAAAGGTATGTTCAAGATATTTGGAGAAAGTACCTAAGTCTATGGTAAGAGCAACATGTTCTTCGTGTGTATTCGATGTTATGGATCGAGTTCAGATGCATTACACATGTCCGATTACTTGGGAAATAGCATTTGGATATCTGTTTGATTTCTTGTTGTTTGTTTAGTGGTTGCTTGGCTTGGCGAGCTTTTGTTATACAATGTAGTCAGTTCTGAGAAGTGAGTACTTGCAGTGTACTGATTCGGTTAGATAATAAACCTTATGCGATGGTTTGTGATTAGTTCAAAGGGACTCGAAAACCTGATAAGTAACCAGAACCTCTGAACTCCGTATGTCACTACTTTTACCTGATAGTCAAAATTATCAAATTACCCTGAAGGTCGAAATGACCAAAATACCCTCATAGGCTTAAATGATTGGATCACTCTCGGTACTTCTGAAATCTCAATGTTCTCGATGTGTCAAGTTCCGAATGTTGGTTTGAGCTGTTAGTACCGAGCTCCCTCGCCTAGGGACCTCGTCCTGAAATCAGTCCAAATTGTCAAATGTCATCTTTATGATATATATCCAGTACTCTTAAGAAATGAATTGGGTCATAAAATGCCTACCATGTATCTGTAAACACTCTCTGTCTTGAACCAAGATCATTTGCTTAAAATTAAAAGTGTGACACTGTTATTCTAAAAGAAAGCAATTCTCTGATTTTTGTCCTCTGATATGAAAATATATCTGATATATGACATTGAATACGAAATAATAATAATAATAATAATAATAAAATTGACATCTGTCTTTCGGTATAAGAATAGATCTGATATCTATTTTCTGTAATATTGTTTTCTGAATATAAATTGAATTCATTGGGGTATATTATCTGGGATGTCAATGAAGATCTGTAGGCTCAGCGCTAGTAAGCCCTTCTGAACCTAAGCTTCTACGCTCAATGGGCCTAGGGTAAGTCTTTCTGGACCTAAGGCATTCCCTTAGGTAAGCTCTTACGCTCGACGGGCCTAGGGTAAGTCTTTCTGGATACTATTTTGGGTTTCTGCATATTGGCGTATGGTTGGAGGGTAGTTAAGTAAGTTAATAAAACTTTCTGACCTCTTCTGAAACATACCCTTCTAAATTAATGTATCAAAGTTGAACTCTCAATAAACTTACAATTTGCGCTTAATGAACCACTCTGAACTCCTTGATTCAACTTCTGAAACTTGTATCTCTTTGAATCTCCGGCTTGAGACTCATCTCTTAAGGTTCGGGTGATCAAATAAAGAACAACTCTATTACCTTCTAATTTAATGCTTTGCTGAAATATCGAATCGAAATTTGAACTTACTATCGCCCAATTTATCATGACAGTGTTAAGCTTGTCATATACCTGCTTGTGCTTTTAGCATCTCTTGGTAGTTTGTATTACTAAGCTTTTCGAAGATCACGTTGTTTTTACCATCACAGGTTAGAAGATCGACCGTGTCGCAGATGTCAACGTCGGTATGGGAGTTTCTTCGGCTTGCTTGCGGAGTATGGTACCTGAATTTATGGGGCATATATGCCACATTTTGATTTATATTTGAGTATGAAACTTGTATTAACAACTTTTATCACAGTTTTGTTTCATTGTCTTGAATGTTTTCTGAAATTGTATTTTAATTTGAAACTTGATTTATAATTTTAAATGGTTTAGCAATTGTTTATTTGAAATTTTTAACGTGGGTCGCTCCGGTGGCCCTAATGTGACTTTTTAGGATCCGTGGTAACGCATAGACGGCTCTAAGGGGATTACATCTTAATACTAAAAAAATTAAACTCTACACTCTAAGTTTAATTTCTAAATCACAAACCTTAAACCCTAAATTTTAAAACATTTGCTTAATAAAATTTATACACATACTTTTATGATTCATATTCACTTTATATTGATAAAAAATTTAATTAGGGTTTAGGATTTAAGATTTGCAATTTAGAGTTTGAATTTTTTAGGGTTTGAAATTTAAAAAATAGCATTAGTGGGTATAATTTATTTTTAAGTTTAATTTTTGAATAATTTACAATTTAATTGCTTCTGGTATTTAAATTTTATAATTTTTACTTATTTTTTCTAGATTTTTAGATTTTTGTTATTTTAGCCATATATTAATAAAACATTTTTAAAAGTTTTATTATTTTTATATCATTTTAGCATTTTAATAATTTTTTAAATTCATATATTTACCTAAAAATTAATTTTACCCTCGAACTTGTTTGAAAAAAATCAAATTTTCTCTCTGCCACATCACCACCTTAACGGTCAACTTTGGCTTCCGTCAGTCAAGGGGCAGACGGTGATAAATTAAGTCTACTTCAGAGGCTAAATTGATGCGAAAATATCATAGGAGAAATTGATAAATCGGATCTATTACAGAAGCAAAAATAACGTTTTAGCAAAAAAAGTATTCTATTAAAAAACATTAATTGATTAAATAATTAAAAATGTTTATATTATTTATCCTTTGAATCCCGTTTTAAAAACGTAATTATCCTACTTAATAAAGAAAATCTTCTCAAATCGTATTCAGCACGCGCTTCAAAATCTAATAGCTTTGGCCCAAAATCGCGAGTCCAAATCAAACGCTAACTCAATTGCTTGTTAGCTTCGCTACTCACTATATCTCCACCTCCAAACGATTCCGCTACTCCTCCTTTTGGCCCTCTTCGGACATCCCTTTATTCCTTCACTAAAAATATCCAACGCCACCGCCCAAAGGGAAAGGAGCCGAGAAAAAATGGATTCAATTCTCCATACTGAATCCCTATCTCTCACTCGCCTACGCGCCGCTTCGACTTCCACCGCCTCCCTTCACCACATGCCTTGCCAGCTCATCTTCCGCCCCGTCCACGCCCTCCTCTCTCCCTTATCCACCGTCAACGCTGGCTTTGGCTCTCGAAGGTCCTCCGCTTCCGTTGTTGCTGCTAGCGGCACTCTCACCGCCAATTCCGTTTCGGTTTGTTACCTTATCCATTCAATTTCTATCCTTGTATTTTTTTTCTTAATGTTCGGATGCATATTTTTGTTAACTTGGCTGAAATTAATACTAATTTTGCAACTGCTTTAGAGTCAAAGAGTTCTCATTTACATGCATGTAATTTTACTGTTTAGCTGAAATTAATGCTAGTTTTAGAACAGATTTAAAGTCTAAACATTTTAAAAAGAGAATTATCTTTTTACATGCATGGAATTTTGCTGTTAATTCCATTTTATTTGAAAACTGCTGGCTTGTTTATGTTTCGATCTTTCTACTTTCGGCGATTTACTGTAATAAGTGGTAAATTTCAGCGATTTAGAATGAAAAGACAGTAATTAGCTCTTCGAGTATCTCTTTCATTTGTTTTATTTTATCTGAATATTGACTGTAATTGTTTTCTGCGTAAATATGTGTGTGTATCCACATGCGTCTCAAATATAATAGTGCAAAATCAAATGCTTCAGGTAAACAGGATTACAACAATATATATATATATATATATATATATATATATATATATATATATATATTCTCTGTCTGTATTATTCATACTCAACCAATTTAATCATGAAATGTTTGATTCAGGAGGAAAATTGCTATATCAGTAATTTGGATGGTTTTTGAGCTTTACTCGTGTTATACTTATTTGTATGGACGTTTCTTCTTTTTTTTGTATGTATGCAGCCAAGAGGTGGAGTATATACAGTTGGGGATTTTATGACGAGAAAAGAGGAATTGCATGTGGTAAAGCCGACAACAACAGTTGATGAAGGTACTTGCTTTTGCATAGCTTTTATCTTAAAGTATCTTGTCTATTTTGTGTGCGTATATATAAAAAAGAAGGCTCTAATTTATTTATCTTGTGCCAACACCAATAGCACTAGAAGCTCTTGTTGAACACAGAATCACTGGTTTTCCTGTTATTGATGATGATTGGAAATTGGTATGTCATCTTTCCCCTAATTTTTGTCGTGAGATTATAAGTATCCGTTTGCTTTTCTTTTTCTAACTTTTAGTTCCAAACCTCTATACTCTTTACTGTCATGAATGATTTCTTGACATTTCAAGAAAAGTGGAATCCTAGCAATAGCATTTGCATTGTCCAACTAGGCCAATGTTCCTAAAGTGAGTGTTGTTGGATTATATGTTGGACCTCGCATATGAAGGGTAGAATGCTATTCTTCAAGACTTTAATTAATAGTCATGTTTCATTACGTTTAAGCAAATATCTTAGTGAAATAGTGGCCAATTGAGTCTGTTGGCATACACAATACGTTCCTTTCTCCATTCTTAAGACTTTAAGGTGAGCTGGGTGAAAGAAAGATCGTTATGGCCATATGATGACTTTCTGGGTTTGGGCACATCTCCATTTTAGAAAAAACTCATTATTGCTTCTACATTCCATTTCAATTGATTGTTGCAAGTGTATGAACTCGATTCTGTAATGTAAATATTATACACAGGGATGTGGATAATTCCTTTTTGTAGGATGTGGGGTATAAGCCAAAATAGAAATGTATGGCTCTACCATGATTATTTTGTAGCACATTTTCTGCTTTCTTCACAATCTTGAATACAAATTCAGTTATAAAAAAAGACCTTGTCTCAAGTGTCAACATTTAAGTGCCTTCTCTTCCGTGCTTTAATTTGCAGTTAATTTCACTATTTCAGTTTTGTTTATTTGGATTGTGAAACTGCCTTATCTTTTTGACCTAGTAAATATTAGCTTTTACTTATGGAATAATGGGACCCTGTTCTTCGCTGCTTCAGGTTGGACTTGTTTCTGATTATGACTTGCTAGCATTGGACTCCATATCTGGTAAATTAAAGTGATTGATCAATTTTACTGTGGCTTTCTTATCTTTGTTAGTTGTCATTTTGTTATTATATGCTATCTGTCCATCGACATAGTTATGTACAAATCTCCTAGAAGCAGATACCTTTTTTTGCTTCTGAAATCTCTATGTTAGTAACAACTGCAGTCTAAATTGAACATTGGATTTTTATCACTTCCCTTGTGGTTTTAGTGTGAACAAGTTTGTATTAAGCTTAGATGGTAGTTTGTATATGGTAGCCTGTCTACACTAATAGAAAGTGCAGTAGGTATTGATTGCTATAACTCAGTTTCTTTAATCTAATTAAGTGGCACTGTGTTCCTTTGCGGAAATTTGTCACGAATCTGGGGTATGTTCATGTGATGAATTCATAACTATGTTCATCCAACATAGTTGTGTACAATTCTCCTAGAAGCAGACCCCCCCCCCCCCCCCCCCCTTTTTTTTTTGTGCTTCTGAAATCTCTATATTAGTATTGCAGTCTAATTTTAACATTGTATTTTTTATCACTTCCCTAGTGGTTTTAGTGTGAACAAGTTTGTATTAAGCTCAGATGCTAGTTTTTCTATGGCAGTCTTTATAGGCTAATAGAAGGTGCAGTGGGTATTTATTGCTGTAAATCAGTTTCTTTATTCTGATTAAGTGGCACCGTGTTCCTTCGTGGAAATTTGTCATGAATCTGGGGTATGTTCATGTGATGATAGTCAATTCATATGTATTGTTCTTTCAACCAGGTCAGCGCACTGAGAACAACTTGTTTCCTGAAGTTGATAGCACTTGGAAAGTAAGCAAGAATTTTCTCTCTTCTTGATATAGATGCATATTTCTTTTTGCAGAAATCATTGTCCTTCACACGGTTCTATAGTTTTCATTTTCTGAACTTTTAAAACTTTAACTCTGGTCGATTAGATGTTATATCTTTACGATAACAGATATTTTCACTTGTGAGTTGTGACAAATCGACATTTCTGAATCTGCTTAACATATTTGTTTTCTAATGCTGTGCTGTAGTTTGAGAAAAGGATACAATAACTTTTGGCACACAATGATATTTTTGTAAAACAAAAACTGCCTTCTGAAGATAAGCAGAGACTTAGTCAATGCTCTTTGTCCTTTTAGTGATTCGTAGCAATGTGGTGGAGCAAACTAGAGCTTTTCCATTTTGGCATTACTTAAACAAACTAGATTGTAAAGTTCGAAGGTTGCATAACTTGTGTCTATTTGAGTTTACTACAATTGGCTCCAGAAGAACACATTTACGTTTATAGTTTAATTTTTACTGGTGGGAATTCGGCAGACTTTCAATGAGGTACAGAAGTTACTTAGCAAAACGAACGGCCAGGTGGTTGGCGATTTGATGACACCGGCTCCATTAGTTGTACGTGAGACAACTAACCTCGAGGATGCTGCTAGGTCTGTTGAACTTGTCTTCGCTTTTCCATCCGTTGCTCAACTATTTCGATAATCTATGCTTTCTTTGTCTTTTCGTATTCTGGCACAATAGGAAAGTGTCTAGATTCAGATTCAAAATCTTTATTTGAGCTTGTATTAGCCTACCACTTGATCCCAGCTCGAGAAGTAGCCATGCATTGTGAAATAGGAAAGTCGTTCTAATTGGTTTATAAAAAAATTTCAGATTATTGCTTGAGACAAAATATCGGCGACTTCCGGTTGTTGATGTAGAGGGTAAACTGGTAAGTCAAGAAGCATTTAAAAAGTTCCCTCCAATTTTAAACCATATTTGTTTATTATGGTTTCCTCTTGCATTTGCTAAGCTCTGTATTCTTTTTCTAAAGGTGGGTATCATCACTAGAGGAAATGTGGTTAGAGCTGCCCTTCAAATAAAGCGTGAAATTGAAGGAAAAGCTTAACTCAAGTCTCAAGAAACTTATCATGCAGTGATATTTTAGGCGTTGGCCGGAATCCTTTCTCCATTTATCAACGAAAAGTTTGGAGAAAGGTAATTCGGTGCTTTATTTGGTCAAATTTGGCCCTGCTTTTGTATTATATATTATATATAATCTACATTTTTAACATTGTTATAGTTATACCAGGATTGACACGTTGGGATGGGAGGGCAGTCATCAAGCGGAAAATTGTTGTCGACGTTTTTTAAGCTTATGTTACATGAACTTCTTTTAAAATATCCACGTTCGCTTTGATATTTATGCTTGTAGATTTAGACATGAACTCGTAGGTTCTTTGAACATAGAAAATCCGCCAGTGGTGAGGCGAAACTACGAGCTAATGTTATCTTTCTTGATATCATATATGGGCTATGTATGAACAACATTCCTTTCATGTTCTTATGCTTTATTTTGTTTTCTGTCTTTTTTTTTCTTTCTTTCATGTGATTGTACGTTGTAACTACCCGGCCTACAACAGTCCTTGTTTCTTAGTTTGGTTTCCCACGAATATAAAAATGGGGAAGTCATTATAAAGAAAGAAAATAAACCAGAGATTACAGAGGAAGCAAGAGTGTGAAAATGTGGGGAAACAAAGCAGATGCAATTATCTGAATTTTTCTAACACAAATATCTGTTGTGAGCTGCCCGCGTTTTGAACGATAGGCTGGAAATTGTTATACCGATAGTATCCACACCACATGAGAAAGAGACGAATGGGTAGCATTAATTACTCGGAATTTACGTCACTGTTATGTGTTAAGCAAGCAATATTATTTTCATATTTTCTCCGCCGATTGTGGGCCGGTACGCTAAAAGAATTTATGGGGTGAGTTTAATACTTGTTCAAAACTTAAAATGTTAGTGTTTTTTTTTGTAACAATATAGGTTGATTTTTTGTATTTTTGACAAGTATCGATGTTTATTTTGTAAGTATCAATAATTGTAAAAAATTTAAGATGTTATTAAGATATAAGTATCAAAACTTTTAAAAGAAAATACGAAAAATTCAACTTAAAATGTTAATGTTATAGAAAAATCTAACATTTTAAGTTATTGGACAATTTTAAAATTTACTCTCTTTTAACCTCACCCTAAACATGCTGCACTCTAGACCTATCCGAGTTTATGTCATGTACTCTTTTGGAAATTAGAAAATTAGGGCACTGGCCAATAGGGAATGCAAATGGTTAAGTCTAACATCCAATAAGAAAAACTTAATCTTTTATCAACTACATGATGAGAAGTTATAAACGAAATAATTTAGATTAAAAAAATTGCATCCATAATGAATCTCTAAAATCCTTATCCGTTAGATTTTGATGATTATAAAAAAATATTTTTTTTCTGTAATCAAAACAAGTATTTTTTTGTTTGTTAAAAAGATGTTTTTCTTCTGCTGTTAACTTCGATTTTTGTATTGTTAAGGAGGGCCGGCGATTGTACTACATTTTTGAGATAAGGTATTAAAAGATTGGATTAAGTCCAAAATTTCATTTCTTAATTGAGATGTATACATCACGTAAAAATACAGATCAAGCTTCATGCATGAGAAATGAATAAACTTTTAAGAAAGATTAGTTCACAAATCACACAAAACCAAACCAAAAGATTTGCATATACTTAATGACACCCAAAAGAGCATTAATTAAAAGAAATCAGAATTGGAAGGTGATGATCCAGGGCAGTCCCTTCCCGGGGCTTTGATGAATGGTGACCCACAGACAGAGTGGGGAAGCAGGAAAACACCCAACTCTAAAATCTTATCACTTTAGTAGTTAATAACTTTAGTGGTTACCCCGCCCCCCCTTTTGCACCAACTGCTGGGATGTGTAGGCCACTCCCTGTTCCGATAAGGAGGGGAACTCATCCCTTTTTTCTTCCCAATCCCATTTAGATAGACTTCAAGTTCCTATCCTACTTTATCATATTATATTCACTTACTTTTTTAATAACCCAAACAATTTTTTGAAAAGAAAGAAAGAAGTTAGTAAAAATATAGTTGAAATGGAGATTAGTGCCAAATTTAGAGTCACCCTTTTTTCTTTTACAGCGACCAAAGTTTTTTACCATGACAATCCCAATCGGTAAAAGTTAAAACCAAAGATTTTTCATTAAATTGGATAATATTAATACAAAGGCTTCATCGTTTCTTCCGCCCTTACTTACCTGACCTCCACTAAGGCGCTCATTATCTACTGCCCGCGGTGCATGTTAGCCACCACCTCCTCCACTTTTCCCTCCCTTTCTCAGCCCGGCCGCCAAAAAATTATAGCTTTCTAATCATAATAATTGGAGGGCCATGATTGAATCAACTTGTTCTTTTTTTTTCCTCCTTTTACTTGCTTTCCCATTCACCATCAGAGTCCTCCGGGTCGGGCATCTTGTTCAGGTCAACCCGCTGTAAGAACCCGCCGCTTGGCTTCAAATCTTCACCGTAACTACGATTATAACTGGGATTGAGATTATAATTATGGCCATGATGATGATTATGATGAGCCGCCTCGAGCGCGTCGACTCTAGCACCGACTTCAATAGCTTTCTTCCTTATAAAAGCCGCCGACAAATCGCCACCGAGTTTTTCTCCCGCCAAAAGGTCCGGAAAATTCAACCTCGCCGACGGCCCACGCAGGTAAAAAACCGCCGTGTCGTAAGCTCTGGCCGCTGCAAACGGGGTGGAATAAGACCCCAGCCAAATCCTGGACCGTTTGTTGGGCTCCCTAATCTCAGCCACCCATTTCCCCCACTTCCGCATCCTTATCCCTTTGTACGGCCTCTCCGCAGACTTCCTCGAACTCTCCCTCGAACCCACAACAACTCCCCTTCCGTTCTCCATTGCTTCTATTCGAGAAATCCAATGTTCCTGTTTCGGATTGGGTTTTTTTGCCTTGTAAAAACTGGGGAAGAAGAATTATGAAACCGGGGAAAGGGAAAGGGAAGGCTTGAGTTTTAGAGATGGCAACATGTTGGTGTTTGGTTGTGTCGTGTGTTTAAGTTACATGTTCAAATGTTATTTCCCAGACATTACAAAGGTATATGTTGAGAACTTTGTAAGAAAAGAAAGAGAGAGAAATTAAACTAAAATTTCAGAAAATTCCAAATTCACCGACACAAATCTGTGTGAAGCGAGTGAGTTGTCGTTATTATTATTAGGTTTAATTCTTATTTTAGTCCCTCGACTATCTTAAATTTAAGATTTCATCTATTAGATACAATAATTATGTTAATAAATAAATTTGACTGAAACAATTAACTGTATAATCAGTATATCTAATAAAAATTAACTGTTAATTTAGAATTATTATTATTATTATTATTTATTTCTTTAAATGGCACAACTTTAGTGGAAATAACAAAAATGGGGGCTTAGATGTAGATGCTCTCAACTTGGCATCTAGGAGTTGTTTGGGCCTTGTTTAGCATCTATAAATATTCAATCTAAAAAAGCAATTTTAATTCAATTTAATAATCAATAAACTATTTTATTTATTTTCTCTATAAAATAGTATATATAAATCAGACTATATCAATCAATTGCTTTACCACATAACTTATACAATTAAAAAAATTTAATATCCTATACACCTCCATAACCGCCTTAGTTTTAAGGTATAAGAGTTAGTTTAGGGAATATGGTTTAGGGGGTTAGAAGTTAGGGATAGTTATTTTAATTTAAGGTTTAGGGTTTATAGGTTATGGTTTAGTTTTTAGGGTAATATGGCGAGGATTTGGGTTTTAACCTACAAACTCTAAATTATAACCCTAAACCTTAAATTGAAACAACTATCCCTAAACCCCTAAACTATATACCCTAAACTAACTCTCTATGCCTTAAAACTAAAGCGCTTGTGGAAACTTTCAATTTACACCGCCTGTGTATAGAATATTTATCGTTAAAAAATCAATCTATTTAAAATCACTAATTTATATTTTTTATCAAGAACCGAAGATTTTTTTGTTGCTAAACCCTCGACTTAATTGTAAATAACATATTACAAAAAAATCTACAATTAACATATTACAAAAAAATTGAGATTTTAAATTTGAATTTTATCAAATTTAATATTTATATTAAGATTATTTGTATATATATCATGATTTGTTAGTAGATTATTCCATTTTTTGTGAATATATAATGAATTTTTCAAGACTATTAAAGTTCTTCTATATCTAAAATTCAAAAAATGAGTATTGCATTAATAAATAATACAAGCTGTCGGTAATATTTTAAATAGTTGTCATTAAGGTGCTTGTTTAACTAGATTTCTACTTTAAATAGTTTAATAATTAACTAAAGAGATATTATTTAATTAGGTAGAGTAATTATGTGTTTAGCAGACGGTGATGGGGAGCCGGAGTTGTCGTTTTGTGGGCAAGTGAAGTGGAATTCAAAGGTAAGAAAAAGAAATGCGGTTTTCTTTTCCTCAAGCATTTTAAATTAATTGATAATTTAATTTTGTGTTGATCCTACCTTTGTTTGTTCTGGCATTGTTTTTTTTTTTTCTTTTAACAAAATATTTTAAGTGATTTTTTTAGGAGAATGAGGTAGAAATCGTTTATGGTCAATTAATACTTCAAGTGATTTTTTAAATATTGTTTAAATTATTTAGATTTACTTTTACTCATAAGCAGGAGGATATTATATGCACTCGTGTCCTATTCTATGTTGTAACAATAATAATAACTGAATTAAACTTAATTGAAATTTATAAATTTTAAAAATAACATTATACACATTTTTTGAATATCAATTTATAAAGTTATAATAAGGTTTAATGTCAAAATAAGTGTCTAAACTATCATATTTTTTTTAAGTGTTTAAATTATTTTTTACCCCTTTTAGGTGCCCAAACTATTATGTTTTCCCTTTTAGGTGCTTAAACTATTTTTGTCCCTTTTAGGTGCCCAAACTAGGGCTGTAAATGAGACGAAACAGATCGTGAGCTACTCAGTTCGACTTCGTCAAAACTCGGTCAACATTCGACTCGAGCTCGAATTTGGCTCTAGCTCTTAACGAGCCGAGCCGAGCTACTTGATACCCGACTCGAAAAGCTCGCGAGCTACTCGAAAATATAATAAATTATTTTTTAGTTTTTAAAATTAAAGTGAATTAAAGTGTAGGTTGAGTGTTTTTGGTTGTTATGTTATGTTAGTTTAATTTTTAGTTTAATTTTTTTTATATTTTCATGCGTATTTTTTCTTGGTACTAGGATTAGGGGTTTTTAACGAGGCACATGAAAATATTTCTTTTGTATGATTCTATCTACAATGAAATCATATAATAATAATAATAATAATAATAATAATAATAATAATAATAATAATAATAATATTATTATTATTATTATTATTATTATTGTTGTTGTTGTTGTTGTTGTTGTTGTTGTTGTAAATGAAATGAGACAAATCACGAGCTACTCGAGTCCGACTCGGTCAAAGCTCGATCAATACTCGACTCGATTAAACTCGACTCGAGTTCTTAATGAGCCGAGTCGAGCTCAGCATACTGAAGCTCGAGTCAAGCTCGAACTTGACTCGAATTCTTAACGAGTCGAGCCGAGCTCAGCACTACTCGAGCTCGACTCGGCTCGTTTACACCCCTAGCCCAAACTATCAATTTTTTGCCCCTTTTAAGGTCAAACCGAGGCACATACTTTAGAAAAAAATGATAGTTTGGGCACCTATTTTGACCAAAAATAATAGTTTAGACACTTAAAAGGGACAAAAAAATAGTTTAGTCACTTAAAAGGGAACAACGAGATAGTTTGGGCACGTAAAAGGAATAAAAAATAGTTTAGGCACCTAAAAGGGAAAAATATGATAGTTTGGGCACTTATTTTAGTATTAAGCCTTATAATAATTAGGTTATCTATACGATTATTTAAAACTATAAGTCTATAACTGAATTAGTGTCACCAGTTTATCGGTTCACAATTCAGTAGGGGTGGAAATCGGTCGGTCCGGGGATGGTTTTACATTCTCCACTCCGTCTCCAACACTTGCGGGTACGATTTCGGGTAATCCCCATTATATACTTCAATGATTTTTTCTCCCACATCCCCATAACCATCGGATCCCCACAATTTTTGGGGAATCCCGTCTCAAAGAGTTAAACAAAATTTATTATTTTACCAACTAAAATATATGGTCCATTTCAATTTACAAGTAATATACTCAATACACTTAAACATATAGTTAAAAATGAACAAGATTTTTGCGTAACATGAACGACAAAAATAGAGAGACAAATAAATTATATACTCTTAATTAACAAAAAAAGTGAATTACTAGAGAAGTCGCCCAAACTTATTAAGTTTAAACAATTAAAAGACACAAATATCTTGATGGTCTGAAATATTGATAATAAGATACGTATGTACACAAATAAATGAGAGTTAATTATAAATGTTTATTTTTTTTTGTAAAATATCAGGATCCTTACACATATTTTTCAGGATCTCCATAGTTATTTATACGGTTACGATTCAATTATTTTTACGGTTCGGATATAGCAATCTCTGTTCCCATTTCCATTTGAGCTTCGGTGATAAAACTTTCCCCGTCCCCGTGGGTGAAGGTCTCAGTTATTCCCCACCCCCGTTGGTTCGAATTCCCACAATTTTCGAATATTCTCCACCCTATTCTCACCCCTACAATTTAGTTGGAACAAATACTAAAAAACTATTTTTATAATTGATAGTTAATACTCCCTCTGTCCCACTAAAATTGTCACATGTTGACTTTTTTGGGTCAAACTTTTTCAACTTTGACCTCTTATAATTTAAAATTTATTATTGATAAAAATATGAAAAAATATATTTTAAAAACTTTGAATAAACTAGTTTTTAAATATATTTTTTATAATTTTTAATTAATTAAAATATTTAAATAAATTATAGTCAAAGTTAAAAAATTTTGACCAAAAAAAGTCAATATGTGACAGTTTTAGTGGGATGGAGGGAGTATTAAGGTAAACTATACCATTAGTTGCCCAACTATTACCGCCTTTTTCACTCTAGTCATTGAACTATTTTTTGTTGTAAATTTGGTCATTAACATTACTTTTTTAGTTTGGTCATTCACCGTTAAATTTTTGTTAAAACTTAACAATGATGGTGATTGGTTTGGTTTAATAATAATTTTAGTACTTTAAATATATACATTTAATTAATTTAGTCTTAATTCGAAATGATTCAATAAATTTAACCCTTATGTTAAATAATTAAATCAAATCTCAAATTTTTTCTATTTTATCATCCTATTTCTTCTTCTCATTCTTTAAAAAAAAACCCAAAAACCATAATTTTTCTTTTTCTCCCACGTTCAGCCCAACGATAGGAGACACATGAGATTAGGGTGGACTGTAGTGCCACAAAAATATTAAATTTTTTTGGTAAAGATATATTTAACCTCTCAACAAATATATAATTTATTGTTGATTTCTCAAATTTAATTTTTCTTAAATAAAACCCTCCATAAATAATCTTAAATTTCGCTACTGGTCCAGTTGATGGTACAACTTGCTTTTCAGTGATCCCTCTGATCATGAAAGCTCTCATCTTTTGGAGAAAAATTTTCTGTCCTATTTTTTTTTATGTTTTTTTTTCATGTCCCAATAATAAAAAAATTAAATTTTAAATTTAAACCTTAAATTTTAAATTCTAACCATAAAATCTTAAACTGTAAAAATTATATTATACTTAAAATATTTTAAATTTTAATTCTAAACTTTAACTTTAAATTTTAATCTTAAATTTTAAGTCTAATATTTTTAATATGAAGACATAAATAAAAGCATAGAAAAAGTGAAAAAGGATTTCTACGTCCTTTCTTCTTTCATTTTATGGCTAAATCCAATCCTAAAACGAACCAAATGTCCTTCAAACGAAACCTCTTGAGTTGTATTGTTCTTCCTTTGACCTCTCATTAAAATTGTCAGGTCGACCTCCAATCCAAACAGAGATGAATTGATATATCTCATATGGTACAAATGAATCTAGTTTAATTGAATAATGTCATATTTATGTTCATTTATTTTATTTTTGAAGATGTTGATGTTTGGTTCGCGTTCGTTTATTAATTTTTAAGGTATTTATGTTTGTTTGTTTAGTATTCACGAGCATGTTCGTCTATATGTCCACCAAAAATGATAAAATTACACCATTAGTCCTTAAGCTCCTTAGGCTTCAAAGTCTAAACTCTAAAATTCATCACATGTTCAATTTAATTCATACCCTCACCAATATTTAAAATTAAAAAAAAGGAAAAGAGGGAACCATGTAAACGAGCTTATAAACAAGTTGATAAATAAACTTATAAACGAGTTGATAAACGAACCGATAAACGAGATTATTTGTAAACATAAACGAACCGAACACACTTTTGTTCGTGTTAGTTCATTTATTAAATGAACGTAAATATTTTTTATTCATGTTCGTTTATTTAACATAATAAATAAACATAAACAAACGATATATGAACAGTTCACCTAACTCTATGTTACACCCCTAATCTCTCGCCACACTTTCATCTGAATTTTTGAACGAAGACCCAATCCTCAGGAACCAAAAAATTGATAAGAATAGTTTTTCCCTTCTATTTTTGATTTTCTTTTTTTTTCTATTGATTATTGGGTTTTTTTCATTGTAGGTTTTATTGGTTCGATATAAGGTTTTGCTTGGTTCAGTTGAAAAGTGGAATGTAGGAAGAAAAAAAAAAGAAATTTGGAAAGAAAATAAATTTGATGGTTGCTTGGTAGAGTGAAAAATTAGAAGGAAAAAAATACGAAAAGGGTAGTTTTCCTTGCTCTTATACAAATAGTTTTCTTCAAAATTGGGTGAAAATAAGAAAGAAAAGTGAAAGTTATCGTACTTTAATAATAAAATTATCAAATTATATTTAAAATAGTCTCATCCAATATTTTTATTATCATTTTATTTCTGTTCAATTTAGTCCTTAAAAATTCTATTTAATCTAAAATTTACACTTATTTGTTTTAAATTTTATTAATAAAGTCAATATTATTAATATAATAATACTTTGTTGACTTTAACCCATACAATATTTATTTAATCGAAAATCGACTCATATTTATTCTTAATTTTTATAATTTTATCTAATATTTTTACTATGATTTATTTTTTTTCAATTTAATCCCTAAAATTATATTTAATTTGGAATTTAAATCTATTTATTTCTATTTTATAATTTAATCCAATATCTTATAATTGCAAACTTTATATTTTAGTCACTACTTTTATAATTGCAATTAAGGATTCGTTTTAGCTTGAATTAACATGAAACTTGGTCTATATGTTAATGATGTTATTGATTTTATAAAGAAAGGTTTAATTTCACTTTTTGAAAAACTGCCCCTGTATTTTATGAATGTTTTCAAAATGGCCCATAAACTACTTATTTTTGCAATTAACACTCTATTTCAAATTTGATTTCAACAAGAATTTACCATTAAGTCTAATTGAAATTAATGAGTCTAAAACGGACCTAAAAATGAATTTTTAATTTAAAATCCAACTTATAAATCATCTACATTTTAGTCTATAAACCTCAATTCAATTAATTTTGATTTGAACTTCTTTTTATTAGTAAAACAGAGGTATAAGATGTTTCTACTTATATTAAACTTGTATATGAGTTTAGAATGTTTCTTTTTGGGTTTAAATCTTGTAAAATTACCAAAATGCATTTTTGTTAAATCATTTATTTTTCTAAAGTTTTTAAAGGTTTATTATCTCGGGTGACTTTAGTTAATTGTTTCCTCTTTATGTTCATGTTGGTTGTTTACTTTTATGTAATCGAATATGCTTGTTTTTTAAAATATGTTCTTAGGCCACAAATGGGCAATTTGTGGCATTCGATATTCGGATTGGATTCGTTTGTACCGGGTATTAGGTGTTGCATTGATAGTGAAACTTTCGAGATTAAATTATAACAATTACAAGTAAATATAGGCCAATTTTGGATTAAATAAAAATTTTATGGACTAAATTGGAAAAAATAAATTCATATTGAAATTATTGGACTCAATTCTAAAAAAATAAAAATACATATAGGTCAATTTTGAATTAAAGAAAAAAAATTAGGGATTAAATTGAACAAAAATAAAACTATATTAAAAATATTAGATTAAATTACTAATTAGAAACAAATATGGGTCAATTTTAGATGAAATAATTTTTAGGGACTAAATTGAATAAAAAGAATCATATTAAAAACATTTTACTAAATTATAAAAATTAAAAATAAATTATAATTTTCAAAGCTTAATTTTCTTTTCTCTCACTTTTTTATTGTACCAAACAATAGAAAGGAAAGATTTTTTTTCTAGTTTTTCATACTATCAACCAAACACTAGATAAAAAAAACATTTTCTATCACTTCAGTTTTTTATTTTTCAAATTTTCTTTTCTCGCTACTAAGAAAAGCCTTAAGATTACCTAATTACTTTTTTTAATATAGGGTCACCTAGTTACTTTTAGATTACTGATTGACGGGTTAAGGATTCTTTTTTTTTTTTGAATATGTTGGTGCGATATAAGGGTAGCATCTGTTCAACTTTCTTAGTCTTTTCAAAGACGGCACACACAGCATGGCATAACTGGTGCTCGAACCCGGGTCCCAAGGGATGATAAACATCTACCTTTGCCACCAGGACACAAGGGGATGAGCGACGGGTTAAGGATTCTAAAACCAATGAATTGATTAATGTCTTGGATTTTTCTTCTTGTTTTGTTTGGATTTTAGATCCAATTAATTGTTTTGTTCTATTAGGATTTTTTATTTTATCATTTAGATGATAAATTCTCTTTTTAAAGTCACAGGGCGAAATTATTAAGGGGTAGGTGGGTTCGTGCCCCATTCCATTTTTTTACCTTTGTCATATATATAATATAATATTTAATTAATAATAAATTTATTCTTCACTTTTTAAATTTTTTTCTTAATTCTGATTCTGTCCCAGAATAGTCCGAGAACAATCCGATTAAAGAATGTAAGCGAGTCACAAGCTACAACGAGAGATTGATCCTGTTCCGGAGAAATCCAAGAAGGTGTTGATATGTTCGTTAGCATCTGGAACAAGGTTTACCATTAATATTTCCATTGAGCATATTGACTGTGAATTGTTGACTGTTGCTTTTTTATTGTATGGTTTATATTTATGATACTGGCAATGCAATTCACAAGGTTACATTTGTTAATGAGTTTTCATAATTTGCTTATAAAAAATGCTGATAAAAATTGATAATTTAAATAGGTTATAATAAATCCAACTCAATAATGATTTTTCCCTTTTTGAAAATGGCCACATCAACATCATAAAACATGGCAACCCAACTGGACCAAACTGTCAACAAAAACATGGGAGAAGAAATAGGATATTTGTGGTTTGGTTCAAATATTTAAAATTAGTTTAATTTGATGAGTTATTTTAGATTAGGACTAAAATGATAGAATGTATACGCTTTGGGATCAAATTTTTTTATTAAATCAGGTTATGTCACCATCTCCGTAAAGTTTTAATTGAAATTTAACTTTAGTGACCAAAGTAGAAAAAAATTACCATTAGTGACCAAATTTGCAGAAAAAATAGTTTGGTGACCAAAATAAAAAGTGGTAATAATTGGGGGACTAATGGTGTAGCTTACCCTTGATATTATAATTAGTCTATTTTCCCTTTTTTTCATACTATTATATATTGTTATGAAAGAATTATATAACTCGTAAATTTATATACAAATTCTTTATCATCAATTATAATTTATTGATTAAATTTTAATAATTATATTCTTTATGTAAATTATTTTCCTTCACCCATAATGTGACTATGACAAACTCTAGTTTTATTTATTTATTTATTTGGTAAAATATATCAGTGGTGGATCTAGAAATTTAAGAATGAAGTTCAAAATATATTTTTTTAAATGAGGATGCATATTTTCATTCCCCCTCTACACCTTAAATTATTTTTTTAGAACGAACTTAACACTAAAAATTGTTTCCCCTAAATAATGAGAATGCAAATGCTCCCATTGTGAGCAATGTGGCTTAGTCACTGAAGTATACAAATGATCAGTAAACTATTTTTTCACTATTGCAAAAATTACAAAACAATGATAAAATTTAAAAATATTAAGATCATTTTATAATAATTTGATAAAATTAAGTGATCATTTTATAATATTTCAAAAAAAATAATGATCGTTTTATAATTTTTTAAAATATCAATAACTAAAAATTATTTTTATTTAATTTAGTGATACCTTTAATTATTTTGTGAAAAGAAAAGCTGGAGTATAGGGGTAGGTAGGTGGTCTGCTGCCATTTGGAATTGATGGTCTTTTTTGTCCTCGTGGAGTTTTATTTTCCAAATGATAATTCAAGGATAATATTGGAAATTTCTAATAATGGTCCATCAACTAAAATAATGGAGCAACCCCTCTACTTGTTTACTTATCATTATTATTAATGGACGGCCTAATTATTTAGGTATTAGCCTTTTAATTTGGGGGCTTACGTAATTTTATACCAATTCGTCCCTCTTTGTATTTTGAATATTAGTTTAATTTCATATAAAATTAATATTAATTTAATAATGTATTTTTATACCATATTTTTCATAGAAAATATCTAATCATGTCGATAATTACAAATTTACATAGATGTGATTGCTAACACTTTCATAAAGAATAAAATAAACAGGAACAAGTCATGACTAATAGTATAATACTAATATAATATTTATTGGCCTTATCCTTATAATATATAAATAATTTCATTTATCAATGGGTAGACCGTAGACTTCACAAATGTGAGAGGATCTATTAAAAAATACGATAGATATTTTTTTTGGGGATTTGGTAATTTAACCATCAACCTTTATTTTTGTTAATAAATTATTGCGTTTTAAAGAAAAAAAATACAAACTTAACTATTAATTTCTATAAAATTCACAATACTAATACAACTGTATGTGTGACAATCTATGTTTATTTAATTAATGACTTGACACTATTTTTTTAAAAATAAAGATATTTACAAATTGAAATTGCAAAAGAGAAGAAAATTTACTTCTAGGTTTTTTTATTGGCTGCTCTGTTTATTGTTGTTTTTTTTTCATTCATTTGGTTAGTCGGCGACGAAGTTAATTTTAGTGCTAGCCGCCGGTATTTCTTCACCTTGTTTTATATTTAATTTTTATTTTTATATTATTTTTAGTTTTATCGATCTTTATGGTACGTTTTTCGTTGTCTTGTAACATGCTTCTACCTTATGGCACGTTGTCATCTACCGTTGTGATAAATTTACAATGTTTATTTAATTAATGACTTGACACTATTTTTTAAAAAATAAAGATATTTACAAATTGAAATTGCAAAAGAGAAAAAAATTTACTTCTGGGTTTTTTTATTGGCTGCTCTGTTTATTGTTGTTTATTTTTCATTCATTTGGTTAGTCGGCGACGAAGTTAACTTTAGTGCTAGCCGCCGGTATTTCTTCACCTTGTTTTATATTTAATTTTTATTTTTTATATTATTTTTAGTTTTATCGATCTTTATGGTACGCTTTTCTTTGTCTTGTAACATGCTTCTACCTTATGGCACGTTGTCGTCTACCATTGTGATAAATTTACGTTGGTTGATGCATTTTTTCACGACGCTTGGCTTTGATTTGCGGTTTGTCAGTGGTCTTCAGTGGTTTTATCTCATTTTATGGCTCATTTATTGATGCAGTCATATATGTTTTACGAAACAACCTCCAAGATTGTTGGTTTTGCTCACCACTCCTACTTTAATCTTGAAACGTGTAGGTGGATAGAGACAAGAAGTTTTGCTCATTGCTTCTGTTTCTCCAGTGGTTCATCTTTATCACTATTTTGTAGCCACTGGACGTGTTTTGTTGGTCTGATATTTTTTCTTCTATTTTTTTTCAATCTAGATTTATTTTGTTTTGTTATTTTGTTGTAATTTTATTTTTTTGGACGGTTTCTCTATTTTGATTTCTAATAAAATTCAGCTTAATATGTTGTAACACCCTAATCTCGATCTCGATATAAAGCATTATATTTGGGTAACCCCAAATCTGACCCAATAAATTTTTATTTTAAAACCATGAATTTAGTCAACATTTGAAACATTAAACTATTCATAAGCCCATGTACTTAAATAACATTATAAATCTGTTTACAAAATAGGAACTCCGAGTTTAAAACATTATATATCAAAATAATAATTCAGTTAGAGTTTAGAGACTCAACATTTGTAAGGTCCTATGAATACATAAGCCCTAAACTAAATACTAAGCATTGTACTCTGAAGTGATGCGGTGTTGGGAAATCCCTTCACGATGTGCTCCTCGATTGCGAACAACCTACTAACCTGCGAACGGAAACAACAATTTCGAACGATGAGCTTACAAAGCTCAATGGTACATTTCTACTCTACCACAATTCTTGATTATCATAAAATAAGCATGCACGATAAATATAGTATAGAGAGCATAGATATGACTTTACTATCTACGAGTTATCATCTAGCCTACACAAACTAGAGTTCTTAGATAATCTATCTCAAGCCATCATTAAATCTACAAGAAGTCTTACATGTTCAACAATGATTCACCATACTCGAGGTCACTCAGTGTTGAGTGTATAAAAGTTCTATATTTTACCCCTCATTTACCCATTTTCTGCTGCATTCAAGCATAATTCATTGCATTTAGAATATATTTCTACATATACATCACAATTAGATAAAATGGCACAGTCGCTACTGATTTCGGTTACTTTTGCAAGAATCTACTGCGGCAGACTCAGGGTAGCAAAGGAGCAGAGGCAGATCGCAGAACTGGAGTCGAGAAGCAAACGCTGCCATGGCTACTGTCGTGGCAGCCATGACGACAGAATGGTGAGGTAGAAAAGTGAAGTGGAGCTCGACAAATAGAGGATTTCAAGCCAATATGTCGTGGACCACTCCTATATTTTTCTGAGCCCTGAGGACAGAATGAAGGCCAAGCCCAAAGTTCAAGGAAGAAAATCAAGGCAAGAAAAGAGGACGAATTAAAGACATCTACTTAAAAGATTTAATCTTTAATAGAGTTGTACTTTAGTTTAAACTTGTATTCTTGCCATATTAGAAAACTTGGATCCAAGGCCTATATAATGACATGTAATTCGACCTAGGGAAGGATATCTCATTCCTAGCCGTCTTCCCCAAAACCCTTGTTGTTTTCCCTTCTCCATCATGTTCTAAACTCCCCCCCAGGGCTACGTGTTGATTCTGTAAAGTAGTTGCAATGATTGTATTGTTTTAGGAATTTTTTGTCAAGTAATAAAAAGCTTCAAGTTTATTTATTCTAGTTTTTCATATCTCATAAGAGTATCGGGAGAGCATTGTGAGGTTATCCATTTGTTTGATATCGAGAGAGTCAAGCATACGAACGGAATAAATACGCGTTTACCAGTTTATGGTTAAACCATCTCGGCTTAGGGATAAGTACGAGGTTAAGTGGCTAAAGAAGAATTAAACAAATTTGGTGTTCACCCTTTGATTCACGCCGGGAGGTATTATCCAATAAGTGTTCATCAACAGAATTTGAGCCTAGGGATATGACAAGTCATAACAGGGATTCTTGCCAAGCTTGAAGTACAGAGTTGTCGATCGCTGCCGCGACATCAACAGACCTCTGCCGTGACAGGAACGACAGTAGACAGAAATTTCTCTAACAGTGCAACACCTGCACTACTGAGCAATTCAATACCAGCCCATTCTCTAAATCTGATTCCTTTATCTTTTACTTTAGTTTTTACTCAAGATTATTCCACCATTCAATTAAACTATTTTCTTCCTCTTGTGCAGAAATGTAAGGATAGAGTTATTTCCAGTCCACGTGGAGACAATATCCGATACTCCAAGTATCACTTTACTACTTGCATTGTGTGCACTTGCACTATTTGCGATAGGACTCTTTCACACGCAACACTCAGCTTATCGAGTTAATACATCCATAACTAAGGTGCACAAAAATATCTAATCTGACCGATCTGATCCAAAATTTCGGATATCCGATCTAATTTTTATTTTTTGATCGGATAAGGATCGTAATATTTCAAGTTTCGGATTATCAAAAAATCCGAAATATCCAAAAAATCAAATTTTATGGATATGAATCTTATTATTTCTAGTAATTTGAAGCTTGTTATATCCGAAAAATCGAAAAATCAAAATTTCCATAGTTGCGAATCTTGTTATATTTTATAATTTGTTGCTTTTATATTCAAAAATCCAAAATTTTCATAGATACGACCGCCAAATTCAAAAAAAAAAAATACTTAACCAAATTTTATATTTGGATATTTGAATATCCAAAAATTTGGATATTTGAATATCCAAAAATTTGGATATCTGATTTTTTTCCAGATCTGAAGCGGATCGCTATTTTACCGACCCGAAATTTCGTATATACGATTTTTTAGATCCAATCCGATATTTGAAAATGCACATCTCTATTCATAACAACATACATAAATTAAATCCATACATTGCTATGTACTGGCCAATGAAGCCTTACTTTACCTGTGTTGAAACAGCCGTCGGGTTATCCATGCTCACATAGTCGTCGGGTTGAATGGATCATATCCGGATCACCATAACGACAAATACGTCCTGAACGTACTTGGATCACATTAGTCACAAGTCTTCCTTACCTGAGGTCACTCAACCATCAGGTTACTCGAGCTCACTTAGCCTATTGAATATATTTCTAATTGCACCCTAATCACTCAACCATCAGGTACATCAGACGTACTTGATCACACAGCCCTGAGTACACATCCCCTTGTATAAGTACCTTAGTACTAATTCTAGGACATCCGAATTCCTTTACAACAATCATAATATAAGACATGCTTCTCGAGCATTTGTACACCTCACCAAGAGGTAAGTGGTACCAAGCAAAGCTATCAAGCAAATGCCCCCAAATCATGACACCAACCAACATAATTATCTATAGATTTATCATTGCCAAGCCTATGGTACGTTATGGAAAGTATCTATCATAACATTAAATCATTCGAGTTCACTAAATGATCAAAGCAAACCTCTATTTCATTACGCTTGCATCTAGGGATGGAATCTCACTTTTATAAGTTTTATTATCTCAGTAGAAGCCTATTAGGCCATAGCCCACAATTTTTCAGTCCCTTATGCTCACGTCAATATTTTTGGGCAGATTGCCCAGTCAATATTGATACTGAGCCACGAGTACGGGTACAATACCTCCGAATACCGATAATCACCCGCGTACTGATACTAAAACTGCTCACTGGAATTTCTAAAATTTTTTTGGTACTAGTACTAGATCGACCGTACTGGTACACGAGCCTTAGGTATCTGTACTCCCAATGCGTACTGATACCGAAATTCATTACTGGAATTTTATAAGCCTTTGTGTACCGGTACGAGACGACCCATATTGGTACTACCCCAAATCGTGTACCGATACTCATCTCACTGTTCATCTTTGTTCCTCATTCGAACAAGGGGTACCGATACGGGCTTTCTGCGTACTAATACTGAACCCCAAAAATGACTTGCTAAGGCTAAAAAATCATCCCAACATGTCACTAACCGTCCCAAAACAACCGATTATTAAAATTTACTAGGTTATTTATGAGTCATCTAACAACGAATGGAAATCATCTGCACCTTTTATCATTTCCCCTTTTATACCCCATTTTAAAAGTATTGGGTTTAGGGTTTAGAGTTTA
This sequence comes from Hibiscus tridactylites, assembly GCA_958450335.1. Taxonomy (NCBI): domain Eukaryota; kingdom Viridiplantae; phylum Streptophyta; class Magnoliopsida; order Malvales; family Malvaceae; genus Hibiscus; species Hibiscus tridactylites. The sequence goes on along the minus strand of OY288285.1, from coordinate 65,887,591 downwards.
GGATTTATGTAACATCCCAAAAATTAGTCTAGAAGTTTTGGGAATTTATTGGATAATTAGTAAATTAAATAGATTAGAAAAATTAAATAATTAAATTAAAAGAAGCTACATTAGGGATTCAATTGGAATTCAAGGAAAAATTTAAGAAAACTTGACAAATAGTAAAGTGACCAAATCGAACTAAAAAGAAAGAAAGATGTTTGCATGCTAAATTTTAATATTCTTGATTTGCCCATGGTTAAATTAAATATAGTGGGATAATTAGGGGCAAATTAGACCTTCATTAACATGAGACATTGACATGTTGTCAATTCTCATCTCATCTCCTCCCAACCGGCTACCAAAACCTCCCAAGTAAGAAACCATATTTTCACACTTACAATATAGAGAAATTGAGAGAATTAGAGGAGAGCTCTCGGTGAAGAAGAAGAAGCTTTGCATGGCAAGCTTGTTGGCTTAGGATTTCAAAACAAAAATCAAAAGTAAGTATAGTTTCTCATCCTCTATTCGAATATGTGAAAATATTTGAGAAAGGAACTGTTTTGTACAATCGAAAATTCATGAAAATTTCTAGTAAAAAGGTAGTGTTGCTGGAAATTTTAAGACTTTAGTATTGAGTTAGAATAAGGAAAATTTAGAAGATGTGGAGTGCAATAAGACTTCTAACAACACTAAGTTCAAGCTGGTAAGAAATCATACTTGTTGAAACACTCAACTTTGAAAAATTATAGAAAATAGAGTAATAAGAATCTGAACTTGAAATTTTAACACCATATACTTTGACATGTTTATTTTAATATGAAATTTATAAAATTGAATTTGGAAACCTATAGCAAAATTTGGAAGGAAAATTCGAACAACACTCGAATCTAGGGGTGTTCGCGGTTAACCAAAATACTATAACGGTTAACCTATAAGTTATGTTCTTAGTGCAAAAGTTATATGTTCTTAATGTAATTAGAGGGAAAATGCATAAAGAATGCATCTAAGAATGCATAGAAAATTAGGGACTCATTCTTAATGGTTAACCAACGGTTAACCATGAACACCCCTAATCGAATCTGTCCAGTAGTGTTCTTAACTGGACAACAGACTTTGAAAATTCAAAGAAAATAAAATACTTTGTTTTTCAGATTGAAATATTAATAGGATTTAATTGGGAATGTTAATTGAACTTAGAAACAAACATGGCTTAAATTCGAGTTCTATGCTGAAAATGGGAACTTAATTAAAAGAGAGGGTCAAAACAGTTTAGTATAGGAAATGTTGAACTTTGAATGACAATTAAATTTAGATGATAAAAATTGATAAGAGAGAGTTAGTAACATGAATGATAGACTTGCCAATTCTTAATTGACATAAGTAATTAAATAAATTGAATGATAGATTAAGAATTTTAAGAGAATTAATAGGTTAATTCGACAATGTCCGAGGCTAAATTAGTTTAAGGACCAAAACTGAAATATGGAAAATTCAAGGTTTAAATTGGACAATTGATTATGAAATTTTCTTCGTATGCTTGTTTAAATGTACTAGAGCCTAGAGGAGAAAGAATCAACGAGGAGCTGATAGCAGGAGTGGCATCGGAGCGTGGGAAAAATATTCGGATCCATAATTAGCTTGGCGATTGTGAGTGAAACAACCTTTAGAGTTAAGAATAGTGTCTCAACTAATTTAATCTAATGTGTTGTGAAATTGAGATCATATATGCTGAAATGGGAATATGTAAATTGTGATGCATTTTATGAAATGCTTGGAAGTGATATCGTATGTGTATTGAAATTGAAATACTATGAGCTATTAATCGAAAAGATTAATGAATTAATTCTGAAAATTTGATTGCAAAAATTACATGGATTGAAATTAAAGTGTAATTGGCAAAGCCCTTGGTATGTATAGTCAGTCCAGATAGTACGACATGCCTAGAGTCTTGAGCTCGATAAGAATCGGTATGTTAGTGTACTCGATTATGTTGGTACGTAAGTGTACCTATTCGCTTAATGTCAATGGACATTAATATGACATGTAATACGATAATATGAAATGGTACTTGGGTACCTATTATATGGTGAATTTGATTCACATCTCTGTAATACGTGACTCGAATACCTAGCTTACTATACGAACCAAGACATACGAATCAAACTAATAAGAAAGAAATCTCTTGTATTTTGAAATTGATATTCTTGACTTTAGAGTGTTGCTATAGAATTGGAATGCAGCATGTAACTTATGAATTATTAGATTATTTGATAATCTGATACAGTTTGCTGATGCTTGTTTACCTGAAATTTTTCTTGATCGAAAAAGTGCAATTGAATCATGTTAGTTCAAATTTTGTATGATTGAAAATGAATTTATCAAATTAAATCGATCCATGATAATTGTATGCGGCATGAATATAAAAAAATACATTGATAGGTTCTAATTGTTCGATTGGTTGTGTGTGTTATATAGAATTTGGTACATTAAGCAACTTATATTCGATTATAATATGTTTGGTACCTTGATTTATTCAATTTCAATGGTTGCTACTGATTGTTAAATTGTTTGTGTATTTTAACTAATTGTTATTGACCTATTCGATTGGAATAGAGAAATATGTTAAACTAAGGCTTTGGACTATTGTGTGGACACTTATTTATGAAATGGAAATTTGATAGACTAAGGTTTCCTCACTAAGAACTATAAGTACTTATCACTCGAACTTTTCCTTCCTTCCCAAAAACTACAGGTAGTAGCGTGTTGGTCTACCTTCCGATATCAGCTAGCTTGAAGATTGAGTATGCCTTTCTTTGTCTTTGTTGTGCTCATGTTGGGTGGTTTAACAGTCAACATGCTAGTGCAATTCGCCCTAATGGTCATGTTTATGAACTACTATTTTAAGAATGTTTAAACTCTTGAAACTAGTTTCCCTCATTTTATTATGTAAGTAAATGGGTACATATGGGGTATAGGTTCGCCCTTAGTTATGTTTTGGGGCTTGATTTCTTTTTGTCACCTTTTTGTATAGGCAACCAATAGGTTTAGCCGATGATAGATACCCCGGAAAAACCTTTTTTATAAGGGAAACAATTAATATGCTATGGTTGATGATGCATATATGAATATATGTTAGTATTAAAATGTTGGTACTATAATTGGTACTCTTTAGTTGATTATATTGGAAACAAATGAATTTCCACAAATGAACCTTACGGATTTAAATAAAAACGAGAATTGGATTTCATGTATGTATGTTGTGTTCGAATGTGAAATATTTTAAATTAATAATTAGAATTCAATGTGGTTTATAAGGTAATTAAATGAATCGAAATTAAATAGGCCCACCTAGCTATTGTTCGAATATATTCTTGGATTATAAGTAGGTTGAATGGATTAAATTAATTAAGACCACTTAGCTAGTATTTGAAATATAAAAAAATATCGCACGATCTTTCGCTGCCTATTTGTAAAGTAAATACGAATCCAATATAACGCTTCTTGCTCCTAATCCGGGGTGAAAGGTGTTGTATAAAGTGATATCAGATCTTTTTAGGTTAATTCCTAAAGTCTAATCGAGTCTGCATGCATTTGTATTGTTTATAAGTACGCCACCCATGAATTGCACACTAAGATAATTGTATCGAGCTTTCTAATCTTCTTGTTTAAATGTATGATAGAAAATGACAGGCCAAAAGAATGAGAGCTCACACGAATGTTCGAGTGAAGGTGAAAGTGTGAGATTGGGTGATAATCCAGCAACCCGAACTGAACCTCCAAGAAAGGAGAAAAGTAAAGATCATGCTCAGATCACTAAGCGAATCACTAAAGAGCCTGCTCAGATCACTGAACGGATCACTAAAGAGCCTGTTCAGACTGTTGAGCGAACCAATCTAGAGTCTATTCAGATTCCCGAGTAGTTCAATAAGGAACCTGTTCAAATCACAGAATAGTTCAACAGAGAGCCTGTTCAGACCATTGGGCGCGAACAACCTCCACTTGAAAATCCTATGGTTCAATTTGCTCAAAGAAAATGTCTCCTTAGTATAAAGGAGATGTTCAATCAACTTCTGTCAAATCTGAAACAAGAGCAACTTGCTGCTTCTGTTACTGTTGCACCTAGCAGAGCACCGATAGATAAACTCGCTTAACACTAAGCCTACACTTTTGCTGGTACAAATGAAGAAAGACCAGAAGATGTAGAGTATTGGCTTGAAAACACCACTAAGGTGGTAATCAGACAATTACAATGCTCCGATGATCATAAACTGGAGTGTGCTATGGCTCTGTTAACAGATGAAGCTATGAATTGATGGGAAACCGCTACTCTAACTGTACCAACTGAACTGGTGACATGGGAATTTTTCATTGAAGAATTCAAAAAGAAGTATATTAGTGAACAATATCTGGCCGAAAGAAGAAAGAGATTCCTGCACCTTAAACAGGCCTTCCGACCTATTGAGCAATATGTTGCAGACTTTTGCAAATATTGCAAATACGGTGCAAAGTACATTAAAACTGAGGCTGACAAATGCAGGATGTTCATTGAAGGTTTGAATGATGAGCTGAGCCCAATCTTCACTGCTCTGGGAATTAATGATTTCCAGAATCTTGTTAACCGTGCTATTGTAACGGAAGCTAGAATGAAAGCTGCTGAAAGGAGAAAAGAGGGCAATCGATCTGACAAAAAGAAAAAATGGGACGACAAGTCTCAGTGGCAGTTTAAGAAGACTAAATTTCAGAAGGAAGGGTCTTCTAATTTCACTTCTGCTCTGAGGAGTAATTATACTTCGAAACCATCCACAGTGATCAGATCCTCAGTACCGGCTATATCAGTTAATAGCACGAGAAATTCTGAAAAGATTCCTCCTTGTAAATTCTGTCAGAAACCACATTGGGGTCAGTGCAGATTTTAGGCGAATCTATGTTATGCTTGTGGTGGCGATGATCACTACATCAAAGACTGTCCTCAGAAGCCTGAATCAATGCCAGCTCGTAACACTGCAATTCCTAGTCCGACATCATCTAATCGGAACATGAATGCCAAGTCAGTTCAACCGAGTTAACAGAAGAAAGGCAAGGGTACTCACTCTAATGCTTCTACTTATCAAGAATCCCGAGCTCCTGCTAGAGTTTACCACATTCGTGGTAGAGAGGACGAAGAATCTCCTGAAGTGATTGCAGGTACTGTTGAGCTAAACTCACATCCTGTTTATGCCTTAATAGATTCGAGATCCACTCATTCATTCACATGTCTATCTGTAGTGAAAAAGTTGAATTTAGAACCCGAAATTGTGAAAGCAAGTCTGATAGTCTCAAACCCTTTAGGAGGAAATTCAAATATTAACCTAATATGTAGAAATTGTTCATTGCATATTAGCAATCTGCCATTCTCTATTGATCTCTACATATTACCATCATGTGAGTTCGATCTAATTTTGGGTTTAAATTGGTTAAGCAAGTATGAGGCTTGGATAGATTGTCAAAAAAAAAAGATTATATCTTCAGGGTTTAGGAAAAGAATCCATACTCCTAATTGATAAAAAGCCCACATCCATTTTTGCATCCATGGTCTTACGAGACCAAATTGAATTTGGAATACCTGAGATGCCTATTGTTTCTGAATTTATTGATGTGTTTCCCGAGGAACTACCTGGTCTCCCTCCGACTAGAGAAGTTGAATTTGGAATGAAATACAGCCTGACCCAAGTCCGATGTCTATCTCTCCGTATCGGATGGCACCTCTTGAGTTAAAGGAATTGCAAAAGCAACTTCAAGAGCTTCAGGACAAGGGTTTCATTTGACCTAGCACTTCTTCTTGGGGTACACCTGTTCTGTTTGTAAAGAAGAAGGATGGAGCGATGCGCCTTTGCATTAACTACCGTCAATTGAACAAGATCACAATCAAGAACCGATATCCACTCCTGAGAATAGAAGATCTGTTTCATCAACTCAGGGATGCTTCGGTATTTTCAAAGATCGATCTGCGATCTGGATACTATCAAATGATAGTCAAAGAGGAGGATGTGTCAAAAATAGCCTTCAGAACTCGTTATGGCCACTATGAATTTCTGGTAATGCCTTTCGGATTAACAAATGCTCCGGCAGCATTCATGGATCTCATGAATAGAGTGTTCAAGCCTTACCTTGATAAATTTATAGTCGTCTTCATTGATGACATTCTAGTCTATTCTCGCAATCGAGAAGAACATGCTGGTCATCTCCGCATTGTCTTGCAAACTCTCCGGGAACGCCAGTTATTCGCAAAATTTTCCAAGTGCGAGTTCTGGTTAATGGAAGTTTCTTTTCTTGGCCATGTAATTTCAGCAGAAGAGATTAAAGTAGATCCAAATAAAATCCAGTCAATCATGGATTGGCGACCTCCCAGAAATGTCAGTGAAATACGGAGTTTTCTTGGTTTGGCTGGTTACTACAGAAGGTTTGTCAAAAGGTTTTCCACTATAGCCTTACCCTTGACTAAACTTCTTCGTAAAGACCAACCATATGAATGGTCTGAAAAGCAACATAAAAGCTTTTACCAACTCAAAGCAGCCTTGACTCATGCCCCAGTTTTTATCCAACCATAACCGGGCAAAGATTATACAGTGTACAGTGATGCTTCGCATGCGGGTCTTGGATGTGTTTGAATAAAAGGTGACAATGTGATTGCTTATGCTCTCGACAATTGAAATCTCATAGATTGAACTATCCAACACATGACCTCGAACTTGCTGCTATCGTGTTTGCTCTCAAAATATGGAGACACTACTTGTACGGTGAGAAATGTTATCTGTTCACCGATCACAAGAGCTTAAAGTATCTCCTGACACAGAAAGGTCTGAATTTGAGACAACGCAGGTGGATGTAATTGTTGAAAGACTATGATATAGTTATTGACTATCATCCAGGAAAAGCCAATGTGGTTGCAGACACTTTGAGTTGTAAACCGACATTGGGTAAAATTTCTAATCCTTGACCCTCAAGAATAAAAATATATATATACCTTTAATGATATCTTTGTCTAAATTATTTAAATTATCCTTGTAGCTCCAACTGCTATCAACACTCATCTCCGAGTGTATCAAAAGCAAGGATTTCTATCCGAACTTCAAATTCAATCCAGTCTAATCACAAGGATTGGAAATCTTCAGCAAGATGATCCAGAACTTCAGGATATTATTTTCAAGCTTGATACGAAGTCTGGAGAAGGATTCCATATGCACACAAACGGTCTCCTCTACTTTAAAGATAGAATTTGTGTTCCAAATGATGAGAATTCGAAAAGAGATCTTCTAAAAGAAGCACACCGGAGTTCTTTCTCGGTCCACCCTGGATCGGTTTAGATGTATAAAGATCTCAAATCATTATATTGGTGGTCTGGAATGAAAGCGGCTATCAATGAATTTGTATCTAAATATCTCAATTGTCAAAGAGTCAAAGTTGAACATCGAGTTCCCACCAGATTACTCCAACCACTCGAATTGCCACAGTGGAAATGGGAATGAATTACCATGGACTTCGTGACTGGTCTTCCTTGTTCTTCCCGAAAATATGATGTTATTTGGGTGATTGTTGACCGGTTCACCAAATCGGCACATTTTATTCCAATCCGTATTAATTACAGTTTAGAGACTTTAGCCAATTTGTACATTCAAGAAATAATTCGGCTACATGGAATTCCTATCTCCATCGTCTCTAATCGTGATCCAAGATTTACTTCATGATTTTGGAGGACTTTGCAACGAGCTATGGGGACTAAATTGAATCTAAGCACCGCTTTCCATCCGCAAAGTGATGGTCAGTCTGAATGAATAATTCAGATTCTCGAGGATATGCTTAGAGCTTGTATTATTGACTTTGGAAAGAATTGGGAGAAACCTCTACCTCTAGTAGAATTTGCCTACAACAACATCTATCAGTCATCTATTCAGATGACTCCTTTTGAAGCACTGTATGGCAGAAAATGTAGAACTCCTCTTTGTTGGTCCGAACTTGGTGAAAATAAAGTATTGAGACCACAATTGCTCAGAGAAACAGACGAGAAAGTACAAATTATACACTCTCGGTTAAAACAGGCTTTCAATAGACAAAAAGCCTACACTGATCTAAAGCGAAGAGATATATAGTATAATGTGGGAGACAAAGTCTTTCTTAAAGTCTCTCAATGGAAGAAAGTATTTCGGTTCGGAAAGAGGGGAAAACTCAGTCCTCGCTTTATTGGACCTTTCGAAATCACTGAAAGAATTGGCCCAGTGGCTTATCGACTTGCACATCCCAGTGAGTTTGATAAAATCCAGAATGTCTTCCATGTATCAATGCTCAGAAGATATAGGTTTGATCCATCTCACATTCTAGAACCGAAAGAAGTAGAGCTGAATCCTGACTTGTCCTATGAAGAAGAACCAGTTCAGATTCTGGACAAGGAAATCAAAAGGCTTAGAAACAAGAATGTTTCATTGGTTAAAGTGTTGTGGAGAAATCACAAGATGGAAGAGGCAACATGGGAACCAAAAGAAACAATGTGAAAACAATACCCCTACTTGTTCAGTTCAGGTAAGAATTCGAGGACGAATTCTTTCTTTAAGGGGGAGAGAAATGTAACATCCCAAAAATTAGCCTAAAAGTTTTGGGAATTTTTTGGATAATTAGTAAATTAAATAGATTATAAACATTAAATAATTAAATTAAAAGAAGCTACATTAGGGATTCAATTGGAATTCAAGGAAAAATTTAAGAAAACTTGACAAATAGTAAAGTGACCAAATCGAACTAAAAGGAAAGAAAGATGTTTGCATGCTAAATTTTAATATTCTTGATTTGCCCATGGTTAAATTAAATATAGTGGGATAATTAGGGGAAAACTAGACCTTCATTAACATGAGACATTGACATATTGTCAATTCTCATCAATGCTCATCTCCTCTCAACCGGCTACCAAAACCTCCCAAGTAAGAAACCATATTTTCACACTTACAATATAGAGAAATTGAGAGAATTAGAGGAGAGCTCTCGGTGAAGAAGAAGAAGCTTTGCATGGCAAGCTTGTTGGCTTAGGATTTCAAAACAAAAATCAAAAGTAAGTATAGTTTCTCATCCTCTATTCGAATATGTGAAAATATTTGAGAAATGAGTTGTTTTGTACAATCGAAAATTCATGAATTTTTTTAGTAAAAAGGTAGTGTTGCTGGAAATTTTAAGACTTGATTATTGAGTTAGATTAAGGAAAATTTAGAAGATGTGGAGTGCAATAAGACTTCTAACAACACTAAATTCAAGCTGGTCAGAAATCATACTTGTTGAAACACTCAACTTTGGAAAATTATAGAAAATAGAGTAATAAAAATCCGCGCTTAAAATTTTAACACCATATACTTTGACATGTCTATTTTAATAGGAAATTTATAAATTTGAATTTGGAGACCTATAGCAAAATTTGGAAGGAAAATTCGAACATCACTCGAATCTGTCCAGTAGTGTTCTTAACTGGACAACAAACTTTGAAAATTCAAAGAAAATAAAATACTTAGTATTTCGGCCTGAAATTTTAATAGGATTTAATTGGGGATGTTAATTGAACTTAGAAACAAACATGGCTTAAATTTGAGTTCTATGCTGAAAATGAGAACTTAATTAAAAGAGAGGGTCAAAACAGTTTAGTATAGGAAATGTTAAACTTTGAATGACAATTAAATTCAGATGATAAAAATTGATAAGAGGGAGTTAGTAACATGAATGATAAACTTGCCAATTCTTAATTGACATGAGTAATTAAATAAATTTAATGATAGATTAAGAATTTTAAGAGAATTAATAGGTTAATTCGACAATGTCCGAGGCTAAATTAGTTTAAGGACCAAAACTGAAATGTGGAAAATTCGAGGTTTAAATTGGACAATTGATTCTGAAATTTTCTTCGTATGCTTGTTTAAATGTACTAGAGCCTAAAGGATAAAGAATCAACGAGGAGCCGATAGCAGGAGCGGCATCGGAGCGTGGGAAAAATATTCGGATCCAGAATTAGCTTAACGATTGTGAGTGAAACAACTTTTAGAGTTGAGAATAGTGTCTCAACTAATTTAATTTAATTCTTACCTTAGAATTGCATGAAATTGAACTTAATAAGGGTTGATAATTAATAAGGGAAGAAGGATTAAAAGGAAATTGGTTTGATGTATGTTGTTGTGTGTTCGAATGGTATGTGTCTTGATCGAAATCCTTGATGATTTTCATGTTTAAACTGAATCTGATTGAAACTATGTTGATTTGAAGTATGCTAATTTTTCAATGATTGGTTGCTGGAATTGTTGAAAATATGCATGTGCTTTGGTTATTGATCCATTGATGAGCAATATGATAAGTGATTAAATGTTAGAATTACAAGTTGTATGTTGGATAATTTTAATTGAAATTAGAACTACGTGTTGTGAAATTGAGGTCATATATGCTGAAATGAGAATATGTAAATTGTGATGCATTTTATGAAATGCTTGGAAGTGATATCTTATGTGTATTGGAATTGAAATTCTATGAGCAATTAATCGAAAAGATTAATGAATTAATTCTGAAAATTTGATTGCAAAAATTATATGGATTGAAATTAAAGTGTAATTGGCAAAGCCCTTGGTATGTATAGTCTGTCCAGGTAGTACGACATGCCTAGAGTCTTGAGCTCGATAAGAATCGGTATGTTAGTGTACTCGATTATGTTGGTACGTAAGTGTACCTATTCACTTAATGTCAATGGACATTAAGATGACATGTAATACGATAATATGAAATAGTACTTGGGTACCTATTATATGGTGAATTTGATTCACATCTCTATAATACGTGACTCGAATACCTAGTTTACTATACGAACCAAGACATACGAATCGAACTAATAAGAAATAAATCTCTTGTATTTTGAAATTGATATTCTTGACTTTAGAGTGTTGCTATAGAATTGGAATGCAGCATGTAACTTATGAATTAATAGATTATTTGATAATCTGCTACAGTTTGTTGCTGCTTGCTTATATGAAATTTTTATTGATCGAAAAAGTGTAATTGAATCATGTTAGTTCGAATTTTGTATGATTGAAAATGAATTTATCAAATTAAATTGATCCATGATAATTGTATGCGGCATGAATATAAAAAAATACATTGATAGGTTCTAATTGTTCGATTGGTTGTGTGTTATATATAATTTGGTACATTGAGCAACTTATATTCGATTATAATATGTTTGGTACCTTGATTTATTCAATTCGAATGGTTGCTGCTGCTTGTTAAATTGTTTGTGTGTTTTTACTAATTGTTATTGACCTATTCGATTGGAATATAGAAATATGTTAAACTAAGGCTTTGGACTATTGTGTGAACACTTAATTATGAAATGGAAATTTGATAGACTAAGGTTTCCTCACTAAGTACTATAAGTACTTATCACTCGAACTTTTCCTTCCTTCCCAAAAACTATAGGTAGTAGCGTGTTGGTCTACCTTCCGATATCAGCTAGGTTGAAGATTGAGTATGCCTTTCTTTGTCTTTGTTGTGCTCATGATGGGTGGTTTAACGGTCAGCATGCTAGTGCAATTCGCCCTAATGGTCATGTTTATGAACTACTATTTTAAGAATGTTTAAACTCTTGAAACTAGTTTCCCTCATTTTATTATGTAACTAAAGGGGTACATATGGGGTATAGGTTCGCCCTTAGTATATGTTTTGGGGCTTGATTTCTTTTTGTCACCTTTTTGTATAGGCAACCGATAGGTTTAGCCGATGATAGATACTTCGGGAAAACCTTTTGTATAAGGGAAACGATTAGTATGCTATGGTTAATGATGCATATACGAATATATGTTAGTATTAAAATGTTGGTACTATAATTGGTACTCTTTTGTTGATTATATTGGAAACAAATGAATTGTTCACAAATGAACCTTACGAATTTAAATAAAAACGAGAATTGGATTTATGTATGTATGTTGTGTTCGAATGTGAAATATTTTAAATTAATAATTAGAATTCAATGTGGTTTATAAGGTAATTAAATGAATCAAAATTAAATAGACCCACCTAGCTATTGTTCGAATATATTATTGGATTATAAGTAGGTTGAATGGATTAAATTAGTTAAGACCACTTAGCTAGTATTTGAAATAAAAAAAATATCGCACGATCTTCCGCTGCCTATTTGTAAAGTTAATACGAATCCGATATAACACTGCTTGCCCCTAATTCGGGGTGAGGGGTGTTATAGTTTAAGTTTAAGGGTTGTGGTTAGGGTTTAGGGAATTGGGGGCATGGTGTATTTTTTAGCGTGTAGGATTTAGGATGTGAAAATTAGGGTTAGGGTTTAGAATTTAATTTTTAAGTGATTTTTAGTGTGGGGCATAAAAGAGGGCATGGTTAGGGGCAGAAGATTTTTACACTCTAACAACATATTTAACACCAAAATCACTACTTTAATCTCTAAAACAAGCTCCACCCAAACAATACACACAACACTACAAAATCAAGCAAGGCAATCATTTTATGATCTTCAAAAATATATAAGAGTCAGAGATGTACTGATCTTAAGCTAGAAATCCCGGAATAAACTCACTCACTCAGCTCCTTCAATTTCCTTTCCTTGACTCCAGTGGCGAATCTAGAAAACCATCATAAATTGGGTCGATATAAATAGTACTCCCTCCGCTCTACTAAAATTGTCACATGCTGACATTTTTGTGGTCAAATTTTTTTAACTTTGACTTCTTATAATTTAAAATTTATTATTGATAAAAATATAAAAAAATATATTTTAAAAACTTTCAACCAAGTAGTTTTTAAATATATATTTTATAAATTTTAATTAATTAAAATATTTAAATAAATTATAGTCAAAGTTGAAAAAATTGATTAGAAATATGTCAACATGTGACAATTTTAGTGGGACAGAGGGAGTAGTAGAAAATTATCTAATATAACTCATATATATATATATTGTTTTAAAATTTTCATTCTTCAATAATTTTAAATTTTCTTTTATTATTTATATCTTTATTTAAATAAAAATAAAAAATTCCTAAAAACAATAAATTTTTATCTATAACTTTATTGTTTTGTCAAAAATATAAGTCATGAAAATGTGAATTTGAATTAATTTATTTAAAATTAGCTTGTCTCACAAGTTTCAACAAAAATAATTGAGAAATATATTACATGTGTATTCTCTTTTAAGTTATTTTTTTAAATATTAGAGATGAGTTATAGGCTTTTACTAAAAAAATATATATTTTTTTAAAATTTTAATTTTTGATCTTAATTTTAATTATGTTTTTTATTTGTATTTAGGATCATTATATACTAGGGTGAAATCCTAACAATACTAGGAGGATTTTTTTAAAAAAATATTTAACTAATTAGTAACAAAAATACATTTAAATTATTCTTATTAAAAAATTATATAATATTTATAAAATGTAATGAAAATATAAACAATCTCATTTTTTATTTTTTATCATCCATATTACTTGAATTTTATTCCTTAAGCTAATTCATGAGGAAAAAGCCATAGAGGCTATTGTGTCCTACAATATGGGAGACCTTGTATATCTCGAAGGAGCAACGGTTGTAAGACGGGAGGCGGCACATCGAAGATAGCCATAGAGAAGCCAGCGGGGAGATCGTGTTTAGCAAGAGTATCAGCTGCCATGTTTCCTTCACGTGGGAACCAAAAATCTTCCGTCACCCATGCCTTGTCGCGGAGTTTTGCAATAGCACGAACAAGAGGGATGGAGCTTGAAAGAGCATTCGGATCAGCTACCAGCTTGGTTACTTCCAGGGAATCAGATTGAACCATTAGCGTAGCGAAACCATTGTCCCAGGCGAGACGAAGACCAAGAAACAAAGCCCAAAGTTCAGCTTGTAAGGGGCATGCGATACCTATCACTTTGTTGAACCCCAGAATAAAATTCCCTGCGTGATCTCGAAACAAACCACCTACCGAACTCATCCCTGTAGATGAGTTTACGGCTCCATCTACGTTCAAGCAAATCCAACCTGGATCAGGGGGAGACCATCGAACATGCATCGGAGGAGGCTTTGCCATGGGAGGAGCAGTTAGGACGTTGTCTTTGCAGTAACGAGCCCATGCTATGCCACGACGAAGCATAGGTTCGGCTGAGCAGAACGAGTTGTTGAAGACAAAGTCATTCCTTCCCTTCCATAACTGCCAAATAATCGAGGCGAAAAGGATGTTCCAGGGAATGCCCCATTCCATTACCAAATCGGACGTGCTAAGATTGAGTTGGAACCATGGATGAAAATCCAGAGCAAAGAAACCCACTGCTGTAGTCGATGATAAAACATACCTCCATAAGCGTTGCGCTTCCTCGCAATCACGAAGGATATGCAGAATGGTCTCATCAGCGTTCTGACAGCTCTGGCAAAGAGGTGTCGTAGACATCGATCGGCGGCAGCGTTCAACATTTGTCATAAAACGCTGCTTCGATGCAAGCCAAAGAAATAGCCGAATGCGCTGCGGCAAATGCAATTTCCAGATTGCTGCTCAATAGGGGGACGACGGGCTCCAAAGAGGTGAAGCTATTTTTTCATACGCGGACTGAATGTTAAAACAATGAGAAGCACTCCAACGCCAAACACATGCATCGCTAACATCCTGAGGGTCAGGGCACTTTATACTTAGAATATGGGGGATGTAAGGGGCTGAAAATAATGAAGATAAAGCAGCAACATCCCATCACCCAATTCATCAACAATGTCCGAGAATGAGATACTCGGAACATCAATGATTCCATTGAGTAAATGGCTGCGAAGAGGTCCAAGGGAAGGGACCCCAAACATCATCTAAAAGTCGAATAGAAGCACCATTGCCAAGGGACCAAGCTATCCCAGCCAAAATAGCTCCCCAAGAGTTCGAAATGGGTCGCCAATGAGGGGTACAAGCCGTGCGTTTGAGTGAGGGAGGACAAAGATCATTCACACGATACTTTTGGCCCAAGAAACATACCCACATTGCATCCCGCTTGTGAACCAAGGGTGGATAAAGCCCATATTGAAGCTATGCATTCACCGGAGACCAATTCCCCCATGTTTAATCGGTTGACAAAGTGCTTCCCAATTAATTAGGGAGGATTTGCAATTCGTTGCAGATGTACCCCATATGAATTTCCTTATGATCTTTTCGATGTCATTTCATACTTTTTCCGGAAAGACCATTGTTTGCATGAAATAAACTGGAATAGCCGAGAGCACTGATTGAGCGAGAGTGATTCTACCTGCCAAGGAGAGAGAGCGTGCAACCCAACCATGTAACCTCTCTTTAAGCATTTCAATGATAAAATCAAAGTCTGAAGCTCGAGACTGTTGGTGCAGGACGGGAACACCTAGGTATTTTCCAAGAGAATCAACTGATTGGAAGCCGAGGAAGAAGCTTATTTGCTCTTGAGAATTTCGATCAACATTTGGCGAGAAGTAAATATGGGTTTTCCTGTAGCTAACCCGATGGCCGGAACAATCACCAAAAATCTTTAATATGTCTTTGATGACATGAGCCTGAGGCATATCAGCGCGCGCATATAATATGAGGTCATCTGTAAAGAAAAGGTGGGAGAGGGGATCACCATTTTTTGCAAACCGAAAGGGGGTCCAAGTTTTGTGTTGCACGACATGATTAATCAGATGCCCCAATCTTTCCATGGCTAGCACAAAGAGGAATGGCGAGAGAGGATCGCCTTGTCTCACGCCTCTATAAGGCTTGAATGTCCGAGACAATTCCCCATTCCATTGAATTTGCATGGTCGAAGAGGAGACACAATTCATTATTATTTGCCTAATGCGATCAGGAAAACCAGCAACACAAAGGGAATTTGAGATGAAGTCCCATCGAAGTCTGCCAAAATCCTTCTCCAAATCTACCTTTATCGCCATCCACCCCTGTTTCGATTTACAAAGCGCATGGAATGGATTGTCTCTTGGTTAACAATGATATTCGCTGTAATGGATCTCCTTGATATGAAGCTTGTTTGACACTGACTGATTATCTTCGGAAACAAAGGCTTTAATCGGAGAACAATAATCTTTTTCAGAAGCTTGTATAGCACGGTGCACAAGCTAATAGGTCTGAAATCAATAAAAGTTTCCGGCTTGTCATGCTTGGGGATGAGAACCAAGATGGTGTTATTCAAACGAGGCTCAATCGTGTCACCAGTAAAAATACTATGAATCATTGCACATATTGAGGGACCAACAATGCTCTATTGGCTCTGGAAGAATTCAGCATGTAAACCATCCCACCCTAGAGACTTCAGAGGGGCCATGTCTTTTAGAGCATCGTGAATTTCTGATAGAGAGGGGGCTGATCAAGGTATGCGAGACTAGCCGAAGGCAATGATGGAAAAGAATCCACAATAGGAAAAATAGGCGAGAGCTCATCATTAGTCGAAAACAATGATTCAAAGAAGCGGATTGTCTCCTCTTTTAAGATAGAAGAATCATCACACCAACTGCCATCTTGAAGCTTGAGGGAGGAGATTCGAGTTCGTTGTTTCTTTGAGACGGCTCTCCTGTGAAAATAACTGGTATTTCTATCACCAAGAGAAATCCATGTTGCATAAGATTTTTGCTTCCACAGAAGCTCTTCCTGATCAAGAAGATTCTCTAGATCAATAAGTAGCTCAGCTTCCAAGCTGACTAAAAAGCGGGAGGGGTGGGAATTGAGAGCCCGTTGAATGCCCCTCAATCTAACCATTATCATCCTCTTCTTTGTACCAATATAGCCAAAGACTGTAGAATTCCAAACATCAGCAGCACAGATAAAAGATGTTATAGTGTCTGACATATTCTAAGATGGCTGCTAATTGTCACGAACCATGCGAGGAAAATCATCATGAGATAACCAACCTGAGAAGTACCTGAATAGGCGAGGGACATTAGGATGATTCTGGCATCCCACTTGAAGAAGGATAGGGCGATGGTCAGAGCGCAGGCGAAGTAAGTGATAGATGGTAGATTCCGGATAAGACTCATCCCAATAACTATTACAGATATAACGATCAAGATGAGCATAGGCTAAACCACGGCAAATATAATCCATGGCATGCGAATATCCTGCGTGAGACGTCTCAGCTGTGGCCATAACAAATTACGGCCAGAAGCGCGAGGACTAGCATAAACTGCCTTGCTAGAAAAGAGATTCCATCACTTTTGTTAGTCACACAACAGTGTATAAAATGAAAGTGATTATGAATAATATTAATTGAAATAGTATTGTACCATGCGATCCAAATTCCACCTGCAAAGCCCACTGCCTCCACCCGGTGGGAGTTGGGAAAACCAAGATGCGAAATAACCGCTTCGGCGTTGCGACCACTGACTCGAGGCTCAACAAAGACAACCATATCAGGGCGTTGGTCACGCAAAAATTGCTTCGCAGCTAGGATGAAGCGACGATTGGCACAACCATGAACATTCCAACAAAGTATTTTCAAATTCATGAGAAAACCACGGTGGAAGGGGGAGATAACAACAGATTATTCCAGCATAGCGACAACTTGTTCCCTTGTCAAGATATTGCTATTAATGTTCAATGTAGGTTCAGTGTTCTCCATAGGAGAAATATTTACGTGATACTCAAAAGATACTGACTTATCAGGCGGCTCACCTGAGGGGGCATTCACGGGAGGTGTCGCAGCCAGTTGAGTCCCTGGTAAAACATGCATGACGTTGGGGTCGGAGTTCTCAGTGAGAGCAACACCAGAATGGTGTGTTTTATCGAGAGAAAGCCATTTGCTGGCTTGAGGCGAAGAGCGAGAGGAGCTGGTCCTATTAGATATCTTCGACAGTGCGGGGAAGTCCGCGAGGGTGATTGTGAGGGGCTTGCGAACAAGTAGTGATTTGGGGGTCTTTGTAGAGGCTTTTTGCTTCCCCTTAGTTGAAGGTTTAGTCCTTGGAGGCAGAGATGACTGGTGGAGGGAGTGAGACGGGGCTATCGGATCAACAATGGGAGCAACCGTTGTATCATTGGGGCTATTAGATTCAGGCTCAAAGATCGGGTTGAAGCAAGACTCGGAGAAGGTAGTTTCTTGGTGTTGTTTGACAGTTGGTCCTTACTTACCAGATGCGCGAAGCTATCGCCTTTCAACGACCATCCAAGGTCTAAAGGGTGAGGCAGCAGGTTCCTTGGTTGCATCTAAAGTAGTAGAGGCGTCCGATACCATCCGAGGTTGATCACTGTTAGGTGGAGCAGGTGCATCAGTGTTATCAGCTGGGCGATTGGACGGGCAATTCTCCTTCGCGTGGCCGTAAACACCACATTCAAAGCAAATCACCGGCAAAGACTCATACTCAACAATTTGCACAGAACCATTGATGAGGATTTTAGATACTAATGGCTTGTTGAGATCGATGGTGATGGCCATACGAGCAAAGCTTCCTCTCCTTCCGCTCTCCGTCTGATAATCAATTTGAATGACTGGACCAATACATTCGCCAATCTCAGTGATGAGGCTTTTCTTGTATAAGGTCACTAGAAGTCCCGGTAATCGAATCCAAGCCATTATTTTACTAGGGTAAGGTTGGGATGCAGAAAAGTTCGGTGTCCATGGCTCCATCGTTAAGTAGTGACCGAAGATCATCCATGGGCCATCCGATAAAACTTTAAGATAATCTGATCGAGTATGGAAGATTGCCAGGAAATAGTCGTTCTTAATATCCATTAGTCTGAAAGCTTGTGATGGTTTCCATAGATTGTAGCTTGTTGCTCAAGAGGTTGTAGCCGATTTTCCGCCCTAGCAGTTTGATAACAACAGTCTGATCCAGACTCGTTTCGGCTAGGGATTGGATCCTTTCAGAAAAATCAATGGATATCAAGCCATCGACAATACTACGTGAGACATCTCCCTCTTGGATCTCGATGTCATCTTCTTCAATAAACTCGTCAGGGGCTTTCGCGCTAGGGTTTCCACCACCAACGAGAGATTCCTTATAACTTGGGACAGATTTACCATCGTTGCTGCTGTTTCGTAGACCTTGGGGGTCAGGGACGGTCGGGATCGCTGAAGAACCACCCCCATCCGGTGGGACATCATCCAATCTCCGGTGCTTTCTAGGGTTGAGCGGGGAATTCGCGTTAGGGTCAAAGGTTTCTTGCATCGCGTTTTAAGTTTAATCCACGTCCTTAATTTTTTCCCCAATATACATTAATATTATATATAAAATAAATAGTTTTTTTGGGTATGTGGTGCGCTATGGCCTAGGTAGGCTTGGTCAAGATCCGCCCTTGTTTGACTCAAGTCTAGAAGAACCCTCAATCACTTCATCTTGCCGTGCAATCGTAGAAAACGAATTAAGATTTAAAATAAAAAGTTAAGGAAAGGTTTATCTACGAATTTGCAACATAAAAAATGGACGAGAGCTGCTGGAACTCTCAATCCTTCAAAAATCCATAAATGAGAAATATACTATTTTCTCTTAAAAATATATTTTTTATGAAGCTCTTGAAGAGGAGATTAACATATTCAAATCTTGAATCTTGAATGGAAGAAATGATAGGTAAAGTTTAAAATTTTAATTTTAGAGAAAAAGCTTGAAGGTAGTAAAAAAATATGAGTGTATGGGAGAAGAAAAAAGATGAAGAAGATGATCATGATATCATCTTCTCTCCCCCTATTCTCACGTGATATACCAAGAAAATAAGGGAATTCAACCTTTATTTTGAAAAGAGATATAATCACCACATAAAACCCTCAAATTCCTCCCCCTTCACAAAATGGTCACTCCTCAAGCCCAAAAAACTAATTCTTATTCAATTAGGCCCAATTTTGGCCCAATGGATCTAATTATTCAATCCAGCACGAAGGTTCACAATTTAGGTCAACGCCCATTTGTTGACTCGAAAATTCGGGTCATTACACATATTGTTAAAAAAAATAAACGCAATTACTTTTGATGGATTGCAGGTATATTGAACATGTGACATTGGATTAAATGAATGTGAAGAAGAAAATTAGAAATAAAAAAGGAGTAGGTTTGAAATAACAAAAATTAACGAAGCTACAAGATACTAGGATGATATGCTGGAACGTCCGGGGATTGGGGGACCCTCAGAACGTACGTCGTCTCCGACACGCGTTGAGAGACTTTAACCCCTCTGTGGTTTTCCTTAGCGAGACAAAACTACAGTCTACTAGGATGGCTCGAATTATATAGTTGTGTGGTTTTCCTTATGGAATTGAAGTAAGCTCAGTGGGCCGTAGTGGTGGTCTTTCACTTGCTTGGAAAGATTCTGTGTCTATCTCTTTGCGGTCCTTTTCGTCTCGTCACATTGATGTTGTTATTGACTAGGATACTGAGGGAAGTTGTTGGCGATGCACTGGTTTCTACGGTGCTCCAGAAGAACAGTTGCGTGAAGCATCATGGGACTTGCTTCGTCTTTTAAATGATACCCCGGAAATCCCCTAGTTGGTCATTGGGGACTTTAATGAGATTATGTTCGCAAATGAGAAGATGGGAGGCTTACGTCGGATTGAAAGGCAAATGGAAAGATTTCGGGTTGCTCTTTCTGACTGTTCTCTTACTGATATTGGTTACACAAGAAGCTGGTATACTTGGGAGAGGGGTCGTACACAAGCCAACAATATTCGAGAACGTCTCGATCGGGGAGTTGCGAATGGTAGTTGGTGGGACCTTTTTCCGGACTTCACTCTTACCCACCAGGTCCACTCCATATTAGACCATTGTCCTCTACTTTTGGACATGCTGGGTACAACCAGGTTGGTTTGAAATTGGCCCTGTAAATTTGAGGCATGCTTGCTGGCCGAAGATTCATGCGAATCTGAGGTAAATAAATTATGGAATGAATCTACAGGTTCAATTCCTTTGCGGTTGCGTCATGTCTGCATGGGTTTAAACAAGTGGTTTCGAGAAGTGCGGCATTTAAAATCCATCACAGTGGTAGATTTACGGAAATGATTAGACCAGCTATGGGATCAAGAACCTACGAATGATGTTCTGGGTGAGATAATAGAAACAAAGCTTTCTCTAAATCTGGAAGCAGATAAGGATGAGATATATTGGGAACAAAGAGCACGTGTGAACTGGCTACGGAATGGGGATCGGAATACATCCATTTTCCATTGGTTTTCTTCGGGCAGGTGCCGAAAAAATAAAATCAAGAAGATTATGAATGCGTCGGGGGTTGCTGTATCGAATAGTGAGGGTATTCTCAGAATTGCTTCAGATTACTTTCAGAGCCTTTTTTCGACTCAAGGGTGCAACAATGTTACCTCGGTCCTGGATGGGGTACGCGAGTGTATTTCTCAGCAAATGAATGATGCTTTATATGAGCCCTTTACTTATAAGGAGGTTTGTGTGGCAGTGAAGTCAATGGACCCCCTCAAAGCCTCTGGTTCGGATGGTTTGGGGGCTGTTTTTTACCAGAAGTTTTGGCATGTAATAGGAATAGAGGTTGTTGAGTATTGTATATCTCTGGCTAGTGGTGTTACAGATTTTCAAGAGGTTAATGAAACTTGTATCGTGCTCATCCCGAAGGTAAAGGATTCGACGAGTATGACTCAGTTCAGGCCCATAAGCCTTTGCAACGTGCTTTATAAGATAACATCTAAAATGTTAGCAAACCATTTCAAATGGTTTCTGGATATCTGTATTAATGAGACCCAATGTGCTTTTGTTCCGGGTAGGTTGATTACGGATAACATCATGATCACCTATGAAATGCTTCACTCTTTTACACACAAGAGATCAGGTTTGGTGGGTCATTTTGCGCTGAAGTTGGATATGAGCAAAGCCTATGACAAGGTGGAGTGGCAGTTTTTAGAGGAAATTATGCTGAAAATGGGTTTTAATGCTAAATGGGTCTCTATTATTATGAGATGTGTGCGATCGGTGTCTTATTCAGTATATATCGACGGTTTTTCAAGCTCTTCCTTTGTTCCTAGTCGTGGGTTGAGGCAAGGAGATCCGCTCAGCCCCTATTTATTTCTAATTTGTAGTGAGGGTTTGTCTACCCTTCTTCATTTGTCTCACTATCAAGGGAGGATTAATGGCGCACGGATTAATCGGTATGCTTCGGTGCTAACCCATTTACTCTTCACGGATGATTCATTAATTTTCAGCGATGCCGCAATGGATAGTGCTAATGCTATAAAGGATGTTCTATCTGTTTACGCCGAGGCTTCAGGACAGCTGATCAATTATGATAAATCAGGGCCTTTTTTTAGCTCTAATGTCTCGGTTGCCAATCGAGGAGAGGTTTGTCGCATTTTGGGCGTAAATAGTTCTGACAACCCGGAGAGGTATTTGGGCTTGCCAGTGTTGGTGGGTAGAAATAAAATGAATGCCTTTAAGGATTTTAAAGACAAGTTCGAGAAAAAGAAGTCGAGTTAGAGTGTTTGGGGCCTTTCGATGGGGGGTCGCGAGGTTTTCATCAAGTCAGTTCTCCAGTCCCTTCCAACATATGCTATGTCTTGTTTTTTGCTCCTGAAACTGCTTTGTAATCAACTTGAAGCTTCAATGGCCCAGTTCTGGTGGCAGAAGGCCGCGGGTAGGAAGGGTATTCATTGGTTCACTTGGGATTCGTTGTGCCTATCTAAAGAGGATGGTGGTGTTGGGTTTAAAGACTTAGGCAAACTTAATATTGCCTTGCTTGCTAAACAAGGCTGGAGTTTGCTTCAAAATCCAAGCTCTTTAACTGCCAGAATTTTTAGAGCTAAGTACTACTCAAGTTCGGATTTTCTACACTCCAATTTGGGGTTGAACCCGTCTCTTATTTGGAGAAGCGTTTGGAGCGCTAAAGGCATCCTCATGTCCGGTCTCAAATGAAGGGTGAGGTCGAGGCTAAATATTTCCATTTGGGACGATTATTGGTTACCAGGTCTTCCAAATGCAAAGGTAGCTACTCCGAGAATTGACTCGGTATCGACTGTTAACCAACTGATTCTGAATGACTCGAATGAGTGGAACACTTCTTTAATCCAGTCTGTCTTTCTTCCGAATGGCCGAGATTCCATTCTTTCTATACAACTACCACTGGCTCCTCAGAATGATCGCCTTGCGTAGAGTGGAGACAAAAGTGGGATCTACTCTGTTCGAAGTGGTTACCGTCTGCTTCAAGGTAACACTCCTATTGATCCTACGTTTACTGATTTCTATAAAAAAACTATGGAATCTAAAATTTCCTGCTAAAGTTCGAATCACGTTATAGAAATTCAGCCATAATTTTGTCCCTACTATGAACAACCTATATTATAGAAGAATTTTGAATGTATCTACATGTCCTAAATGCAACCAGATTGCAGAAACAATGTTACATTTTAGTAGGGATTGTTTCTTTGCTGCGAATGTTTGGTCATCCTTAAATGTTCAGTGGCCTACAAGAGTTAACCAGCTTGGTTTCTTGGATTGGTTATTTTGGTTATTTGAGAATGTAAAACATATAAGTAACGAGTTGGTAGCTTACACAATCTGATCTTTATTGCATGCAAGAAACAAATGGATTCATGACAAAGTTTGGCAAAGAGTTGAGGAGATGATTACCTTTGTTCGAGGGTATGATTACGAGTTCTGTTCCCTCCGAGTAACTCTTTCTCACCCAAACACGAATGAGTTGGTTAAGTGGTCCCGTCCACCCCCGGAAAGGGTCAAGGTGAATAAAGATGCAAGTTTCCTTCAGGGTGCTGGGAAATCGTTTACTGGAATGGTCGTGAGAGATGACCTAGGGCTGATTCAAGGTGCTGGCTTCAGAATAGTCTCATCCTCTCCTTCTTCCTTTTCCACGGAGGCGTTGGCGGTGCTACATGGTCTCATTTTCGCCCAAGAGCTGGGTTTCCATCGGATTATCTTTGAAAGCGATTCGCGAACAATCATTAACAAGATCTTATCAGCAGATGAGGATTTATCTGAAGTACGACCCATTACTTGGTCAATCAGGACGGTTGCGGCAGCTTTCGCCTCTTGCAATTTCCAATTTGTTCCCCGTGAAGGCAATCGGACGACATATGCACTAGCGCGGACGGTGAGGAATGGTGTTGAAGACCACTTCTGGATTGAGGACGCGTCAGAGGAGGTGTTAGTTTTGGCGGCAACTGATCGGAGGCTCTCAGAACAACCTTGAGCGGCGACCGCTTCCGAATTTACGAGCTTTGGGGATTCCCGATCTTTTCCCCTCCTTTTCTTCTCCAACCGTTTCGCTTCATCTGATCGTTTTGAGTTTTGTGGGAGACGAACCGACTGGCCTTCCTTTTCTCTGCTCTCTTTATTTTTCTTTTGCTTTGGTTTTCACGACAGCTTTTAATTTTATGTTTAAACTCTGTTGTCTTTTTTAGTTTTTAATAAAGGGCCGATTTTTAATCAAAAAAAATTAACGAAGCTAAGATCTTACATCTAATCACGTTTCTCCTATAGAGTACGACTTTAAAATTTAAATCGAATACAAGTATACAACAAAGAAAAAGTTTTCATGCATTTGGGCAGTCCGAGTACAGAGGAATTAATGGTTTAAAGAAACTTTATTTTCCCTCTCTTTGAATTATAATTGAGCTTAATCGTTAGAAAAATATCTAAATTATGCTTCTTTTTCTAGTTAGATGTTTAAACTATTTTTTGGGTCAAATAAATGCTTAAAGTTTTATTCTGTTATTCAAATAAGGTTTATCCGTCACAACTGCAAACGAATTTTTGTTATCTAATAAGAACATATCATGTGGCCTATTTCTTTTATTTCTTTTATTTTTTTATTTTTAAAAAATAAATAATCTTTAATTTTATATAAAAAAACCAAAAACCCTTAATTTCTTTAAAAAACCTCAAAACTCTAACCATAAATCCTTAAATTCATCCCATTCAACCACTACCGGCCACTCTTGCCTTCACCGGACCCCGACGACTGAAAATTCGATTATTTTGTCATCTAAAATCGACGAATGAACTGTTAATTGCACCGTCGACGGACATCCAACAATGAAGAAAAAAGAGACCGATTGAGTTTTGATTGACGGCTAGAGAGGGTGGGAGATGCCAAACGGTGAGGTAGGCGACGCATGAGCGGTTAACGTTGAACCACCGACGTGTAGGGGATGTCGGACGGTGAGAGAGATGTGATTTAAGGGTTTGATTTAATGAAATTAAAACTTGGGATTTTTAAAGAAATTTAGAAAATAAAAAACAATAGTTTAAGCATTAGGTACCTATGTAGCCTGGAAAATAGTTTAAGCACCTAAATAAAAAAATATAATTTAGGCACCTATTTTATGGTTGATATAATTATTTACTACTCAAATCATTAACTTTTAGTATCAAAAGAAAATCAACTCATCCGATTAGTAACTGATTTAATGGATGAGATTATTAGAGCTATTAAATAAGGTTAGAGATTTAAAGTCTAATGATATGAATGGAGTAAACTAGTTTGAAAGAATCACTCTTATAATAGGTTTTTATAGTACACTGATAGGCATGTAAATGAATCGAACAAACTCGAACGAGGGTATACTCATATTCGTTTGTTTAACTTTAACCGAACAAATGAACGAACACAAACATAAACGAACACAAAGTTTCTTGTTTGTGTTCGTTCGTTAAGGAATGTAGCTTGTTTGGGTTCATTCATGTTTGTTCTTTTAAATGATAAACGAACATAAACGGACATTAACGAACACAAATAACATATATAATATGTTAAATATTTAATATTTTGAGTTAAATTGATTAATTCAGTTAATTAACCGATTTTAAACCGAATTAATCGATAATTGAAACGTGAAAAAAATTCTTAATCATTAGTCGAAACCTAAAATTATCTAACAATTAACCAATTTTGTTTTGGTCCATCGGTTAGTTCGGTTTAACTGAACAATGACACCCCTAGCCGATAAGAAGGAAGTTTTTAATGAGTCATAAAATAGGACTTGTCAACTCGAATAACTCGAAATTTTTTACTCGACTTGACTCGATCTAATGATCACTCTTAGACATAAGTGAATATTTTTTTGAATATATAAGTGAATAAATTTAAACAAACATAAATGAACATAAACGAATGGATTACTGAACGTTTCACGAACATAAATGAACGAACGAGCCCTTTGTTTGTGTTCGCTCATTTAATTAAACGAACAAAAAATATTGTTCATGTTCGTACGTTTAATAAATAAACGAACATAAACGAACTTTCCGTTGAACGGTTCATTGAATGGTCGGTTTGTTTATAGATCTATACACTGATCCAATTAATCAACTAATAAATCGAATATTAGTATTATAAAAAGGCTTATATATAAAAAAGTGTATATAACGTATATCAAATTTTTCATATAGATACATGAATAATTTTTTGGTCAAAATATGTACATAAAATATATCATAATTTCATCTAGGTATTTATAGTATTTTAGCATGTGCAAACTTTTAAGAATCTAAAAGAAAAAGATGGCATTATATTTTAATATTTATTTTGATAAAAAAATGAAGTGCAGATAAAAAGATTATAACTCTTAAGCATTTACTTTAGTAAAAAAAAGTTTAATTGAGATTTACTAATTGACTTAATGGCTAAAGATGTTCATCATGTTCTATTTTGTATGGGTTTGAATCATGACATGAGAATGTAATAACTCTATTTAATAAAAAAGAAATAGTTTAATTATTTAGATAAAAAATATAATGTACTTTCAATCTTCTGTTTCAGTATTTCTATTATTTTGATAAATTAAAATAATTTTTTTCACATAACTTGTAACCCCCTCGACCTGGTCTAGTCGCAAGACCGAATCGAGAGAGTCACACAAGGATAATTGGAGAAAAATCCAAGAATTTCTATCCGATTAACAACTCTAAATTAAGATTTGTCTTGTCTAAATGCAATTTAACAATCCTATGGTGTTAATGATTACAACGGAAGAACAACGTCTCAATCTGACATCAATCAGATGTCCAATTGGAGACAAACAGTCACAAAAGACCATTTTGCAAAACCACACCAAAACAGGGGCAAAAGGGTAATTTAAACCTTACCAAATAGTTTATTAGTCATATTTCAAGCACACGAGGCAAGACCAACACAAATGAGACATATAAACTCACTTAAGAAGCATACAAGCATTAGGGACTAAAACGTAACATCTGGAAACCTTCAAAGATGTCTTTTTAACACTTTAACTACTTGTGTTTCGAAACAGGGGTTGCCCGTTTCGAAACGCGGGCTCCCAACAAAAAGCAAAATTAGGCTGTTCTGAAACGGCTTCTCTTGGTTTCGAAACGGGAGTATCCAGAGGCAAAACGTACTGAAACGGCACCACCCCGTTTTGATACGGGTGCCCCAAAAGCCTGGTCGTTCAGAAACCATACCAAGTGTTTCGAAATGCCTGGGCATAGATTGGCCCGAAAATGCATTTTGGCATCCCCAAACATTCCCAAACTTACCCCGAAAGAGCACAAACCACAACGCAACATATTGAGCAAACATTCTAGAGGCAAGACACTCTAAGAACATGTTTCAAACATGAATACCCACAAACATGGATCTCAAACTTAAAAGCTTAAAAAGAACACTTTAGCTCAAAACACCAACAAGCCAAAACACAAGGCATTAAACCAAAAGCCAAGGCAAGTCTTAACATAGCATGTTTTCAACATTTAAAATATGTAGCAACATGATCAAACTCATGGGAGTTTACATCAACCTCCCTAACCACAAAAGCAAGTATTCTCATTGCTAAATTATTATTACAACTTAAAATCCGTACTTGAGCTTAAGTTACGATCATCGAAGCCTTTTCCTCGCCTTCCTTTGCTTCTCAGATCACTAACGATCTGCATTGTTGGAAATTAGCGCGTAAGCATAAAGCTTAGTGAGTGGTGCTCAAAACCGCAACAACATCAATACAATTTTAATAAAACCCTTTATGAATTGAAAACAAACCACAAGCATGAATTTCATCAACATGATTATCAACAATCTTACATGTGCTTGTCATCTTACATCAAGCAATGCAACAACATAAAACAACAAGGCATGACTCTCAACATCTACCAAGATTACATTCAACCTTCCAACACAAGAGTATTATGGAAATTATGGTTACATTACTCGGATACGCGGATTAGATTCGATGGCATCTCACATC
This sequence comes from Hibiscus tridactylites, assembly GCA_958450335.1. NCBI lineage: Eukaryota > Viridiplantae > Streptophyta > Magnoliopsida > Malvales > Malvaceae > Hibiscus > Hibiscus tridactylites. The sequence continues at coordinate 65,859,479 of OY288285.1, read as the reverse complement.
ACTGAATCTATAAGAACAACAAGACTCACGATGGCATCTTACATCATCGAGGTCTAACAATAAAGCTTCCGGTGGCATCTTACATCATTGTACTCCTCCCTAATGGCATCTTACATCACTAGGGTCACGCGCGAATTTTACAAATGCACTCTAATCCTATGGTCGACCAATTATACCCGATAAGACTCTCATATTTGCCAAAACTCAAACGTCATATAAACCCACATAACAATACCACACTCATTAATCAAATACACACATTCATCTCATATCAAAAAAGCATAACAAGATGGAAAAATATAGAATTCCGGAAAAGTAAAACGTAAACATTAAATACTTACTCTCGAGCTTAGGTTGGCCTTTCAAGCTTAACCTAAACTCTCAAAAACATTTCCACTCACCGGTAGAACCCAAACGATAGCTGAAACACCGATTCAAGCCTCCGAACTACTTGGTCCCGCGTCCAAATAGCCCAAACTTGTTTCTCCCGTTTCTAGCCAATTCAAAAATGGTGCATTAGACCCAATTCAAGCCCTCAAACTTGCAGCAACATAGAAACTCATCATTTATCATCAAAATCAAATCGATTCACACCCGCAAACACTTGAAAACACCATCAAAACGACTCAACCCAACTAGCAGTCAAAACCCAACAAATTTACCATCAAAACTACATCTTTCAACATCCAAAACACTTACCCAAGGTTTGGAACCCAACAGCTTGAAGTTCTTCACAAGAACAAACCAAAAACCCAAACTTTCAACTCCAAAACCCCCTCATTTTTACTAGTTTCAGGTTTCCTTACATTTAGCCACTTTCCGAACATTTTTAGAACACTAAAACAAGGTTAAAAACACCTTTAAACATGGCATCAACTACCCAAACGAAAATCTCTTTATTTTTCCTCTTTTCAAGCACAAAGCATTTTGGAAACAAGATCTAAACAATGGGTTTAAGCAAAATTTCACCAACAATAAGTTTAAGGAAGAAAAAATCAAAACAAAAGAGAGATTACCTTGAAAACTTGTTTAGGTGGTGTGCTTGCTCCAATGGAAAAGTAGCAATGGTGACTTTGGAGGAAATGACGTGAAAGAGGAAGAAGAAGATGATGGTATTTTGAAAAACCCCTTTTTCTTATTTTTTAATTCCAAAGTTTCATCTTTATCCCTTTTTCCTTAAAACCCTTTAGTAGTTTATTATAATGTTTTTTTAATTTAATTTAACCCGAACCGGTTTAACCAAACCCGATTATCTCCCGGGCCCTAATCCCGGGGCGTTACATAACTAAATATGTAAATTAATTTTTTTTAATTAATAAATTTGTGACATGTGTGCTAATAAAACGATTTTTAAAATTTTAATAAAAACACTTTCAATCCCCCGTTTCAGTATTTCTATTACTTTTGCACCTTTCTTGGACCGTCGGATGATGGTAATAAATGACTAAGATTATTTCTTTATTTTATTTTTACAAGTGATAATTTTTACATTTTCTACTATTAATCTTATCCATCCATTTACCTTCATTCAAAGGTTCAAAAATGATATAAAAGTTTTAAGTTTTACATAGTGTAAGAGGATCCTATCTCATATATATATATATATAAGTTTGATTACATAGTAATATTCATTAATCTTAGCCATTTTGATAACGCGCGGACAATGCAAATAAATTGTTCGGACTTAAGTCTTATAAAGATAACAACGTTATATTTTTCAACTAGAACCACTCAATGAGTTAAAAAAATAAAATATTTTTAAAAATTTTAATTCAAGAGCTTTCATAAATAAAAATCATGGAATAAAGTCCTATTCAATTATAGATGACAAAGAGCTCCCTTAAAAAAAGTGTACTGATTTAAGATTTTTTTAGCATATTAGACAATATATTTTTATTTTCGTTATAAAACTAACCAATTTATCATCGTCATATTAAAATCAAATCCATTTCAAATTATAGAGTTTTTTTATTAGTAAGAAAATATGATTTTATTAAGGGAAATCATATAATTTGAGACAAGGCCATAAGCCTCATTAGAAGCCTCCCTAGGCTTAAATGGAGGAAAAGAGTACCATATGACCATGTTATACAACGAGTAAACAAAACACCGAAACAACACCCCAAAACACAAACAAACGTTTGAACCAAAAACAACAACACCCCAATGCCAATCCCAACAGCAGACGCCCAAAGCCAAAAACAACTCCAATCACCCAACACCCCATAACTCCAACATCCCTCGCAATCGAACCAGACTATCCACGACCACAACCTCTCACAACCCCACATGTTGCAGCAAAACAATACTATGTCGTAGCTGTCAACCATGACGCCCAAACAAGGCTCCCAACATCCACACATTACCGTGGCAAGCTATATGTTGTGGCAAGTTAAATACCGAGACAAGACAATTATTGTGGCAAGTTAATTGCCGAGACAAATGGGAAGCCCCACATTGGCAAATCCATCCAAGAATATTGAATCCTTATTTTGCAAGCACGTCCGTAAAACCAGAACACAATCTCACCATGATATGGACCCAACAAACGTTCCACACGCCACACAACACACCCTTAATCACAAAAGACCATCATAAAAGATAAATTGCAACATGGGTAGGGAAAAACAGGCTGAATCATTCAGGCATTCGAAACCAAGATATACGAATTACACTCCCTTCGCCAATACAACCGCAAATGAGTTACCTTCCCAAGAGATTGAATCCCAACCATGTTGTCATAGTGTCTTCTACACCAATTTCCGTGTCGCCGAAGAACCTAACCCCCTTGTGTTCCACGACAGCACACACATCGCGACTCCTAACACCTTCTTTCCGGCTCTTTTATAATCATTGAAATATATTTCATAATTTTCTCCTCGTTCCCAATAGCGTGAGCCCCTATTAATCGACCAAATTGGACCGTTTCACGTGCCTCCCTTAGGATATTCTCTCGTTGCTGTAACGACTTTGATTTAGATGTTGGTCCCTTCAGCGAATCCCCAATGCTGCCAACCTTCTTCTGAGATATTTTTCTTTTTTTTGGTATTTGCACATTTCTCCTGCTTAGTGTCCTCAAAATTGACCACTACTATAGGCTCCACAGGGTCAAAACTGGTAACCATTGGCCTACTAACACCCGCCTCTAAATTCACTGAGGCACATTGCACCGGACAATCAAACAATGCCATTTCATTCAGCCCCAATCCACTATCCACCCCACGCACCTCCATAGGCTCAACTCTCGACACTAATCCTACCTCCTCATATGTAATATGATCCCCCGAGTGTGTCGTTCCACCACTCACACGTTCCTCAACCAGTTCTTGTACATTCCACAACTAATTATCTCGCCAATGCGGTACTATATTAATATCTAATTTTTTTGTTGTGCATTATCCCTCTGGGGACTAATCTGCTCGTATGCTACCTCTCTAGCACACTCCACATCCTCCCTCCGCTCACTCGAAGCACAATTCTCGTGTTCCTCACATTCCATTACCTTATGATCCTTGACACCATCATCCGATTGCAGCTCATCATCAACACTCTCCTCATCAGACTCTCATGCCCCCTCACAATTGACACACACTAGTTGTTCTACATATGGTTCTATCTCCATCACATGTGCTTGAAATGCGTCATCATGTACTTGTATTTCTATAACCTCATCAATCCGCACCAATTGTGAGGTCTCAATGAGAACCCGTCCTCGTTCGAATGAATGTGGATCAAGATTTAAGTCATCACATTTGATCATACTTTCCCAAAGAGAAGCCACATTATCAAAAGTCTCTCGCGACCAAACATGCATCGACAGTCCACTAATCGCTAACCACACACGTCGATTCCCCGAATCTAAACCATGTACCCAATTTTGCACACTTGTAAACCATTTATCAAGCTCCATATTGCCGAGAACTCGTCTTCTAACCTCCAGACTCGTAAACATTAACAATAGTCGAGACCCCGCAATCTGCATTATTGAAAAGCCTTCAATCCCTGATGCCTTTAATTCTCTCGCCAACACTGCGACTCCAATTGGGAATCAACATCACGCAATCGCACAGCTCTGCAAAATCTCAACTGTATCTGTGGCGATCATACCCTGTATAGCCCGAATTTGCTTCTCCTTTTGTGCCTCCCCAAACTGCGCCTTCGACTACTTCACACTCTTCAACCCAACACTATCTTTTTCGTTTCCAATAGTAATGTCGAGACGCTTCACAGGCGAATGAGACATAACCTGCGATCCATATATCCACTTACCATGCAAATGCTCAATAACCCGCCTAGCCTCCATCTCCGTCCTCATACGAACAAATTCAAACCGTGAACCATCTCTTACTCTTTTCATTGGAACAAAGACATCTATCACTTGTCTGTGCCGATCAAATACCTGCCACACTCCCTTCCAATGAATATGATCCAAAAGATGACCCACAAAGATAGTCCAACATTGTCGGCATCTTTCACTACTCTCGCTCATTATTTTTGACAATTTTTCAAACCAAATATGTTAACTGATGCTACTTACCTAACTTCGCTTATCGATTTCAATTCTTGTATCACAATCACGTGAGATTTAAAGAATATACCACAATATTTTTAATGAAAAAGAAGCTAACATATTTGAAATGGAGCCCCAAAATTACCTTCTGAATCTAAAGAGAGAACTATAACTTTCCAAATTATAGAGTTAACTTTGGTTTTTTTCTTATATTAAAAAATTTTAATCACATAATACCTATCATATTGGTACATGAATTATTATTATTATTATTATTATTATTATTATTATTATTATTATTATTATTATTATTATTATTATTATTATCTGGTGTGTATAGGATCTATTTATAAATTTTGTTGTAAATTAAACTTGAACCATCACATTGTAGATTTCTTAGTATTTTCTACAAATAATAAATTCAAAGAATTATATATAAAATTAACTATTATAAAATACATTATTTATATAGGATGATAGTAAGTGAATTTAAAATCTAAAAATTTCTGAAATCTTAACCGTGACAGAGCAAGAGGGCATTGATAGTGGCGTTGGCCCTCTTAAAATGATAAATTTTGATTTTAATTCCTTTGAAATATAAAGTTTTCAACTTGGATAATGATAAAATTGTATTTTGACCCTCCATAAATGGTATGTTTTTAGTTCAATCCTTTTAAAAATTATAAAATCATAAGATAAAGTAATGGTAAATTCATATTTTAACCCTTTAATAATTTATCATTTACCCCTTACTCCTAACGAAATTCCTAACTTCACTCCTAACCCTAACCTTGTTATTAAACTGATGTCTCCAATATGAGAAAACAGAAGTTTAACATCTTATCCACTCACGACTACTAACGAGGACATTGTTATTACAACTTGTCTTCTTGTTGATTAAGATTCCGAAATCCATGGAAAAGGGAGGTCCAATTTCATGTTTTTCTATGTGTAATAATATTATTCAGATAAGATAGACAGGTTGTACCAAAGAGACTTGTTTAAAATTTTAAAGATTTTTTTGGGATTGGTTTGGGTGCCCAAATCCCCAATTGTCCCATTGTAATATGGAGTTGTGCCGATGACGTGCCACCCAAGACGCATTGCTCAAGGTTCAATTGAAACAGACAACTAGACAAGCTATTATGTGTCTATTGTACATTTCAATATTTTAATGGCGTGCTAGCTGTTTTTTGTTTTGATTTTTATTGTGATCTTATAGTAATATTTATTTTATTTTTAGCTTTGAATAAAAAAATTTAAAACAAAACATCAAAACGGAACAATACTGATATGTACTAATTTCAATAAAAATAAGATGTGACCACCTTTGCGATAGTAATTACCTTGATTGACGTACATGTTTAAAATATGTTTATGATTCTTTCCATGTAATAATTAATATCTTATTTTCTTATATTGGGACCCCATTTTGTCAACTTTTTCTCTCTCGAAATGCTAGAGATTCATTAACCTCTAATTTTTAAATAATGTTATTAATTAACCTATCATAAACATGATTTTGTCAAATTGCGACTTGAAAATTTGTCAGTTTTGTCCAATGGTTAAGCGACCTGTCCTGTCTTTGTTTTATTGTCGATGGCTTTTATGAGCAATGTTACAGTATTCACTGGATAGATTACTCAGCTGAAGTAGTACATGATTTGTTAACTAACAATGTAATATAATTTATATTTTAATAAGTAATAAATACAATATAATTAATGATTTTTTAAAGTTTTATCAATAAATAATTTTTAAGATTATAACTACAATACAATTAATACATCTTTACCCCGTAAATAATTTTCATAATTATAAATGTAATTTGGGTTAACTACTGGGATAGTCACTTTTGTTTTCTCCCAGTATAAAGTTGGTCACCAATTTTGAAAAACGACCAGTAAGGTCACTTACGTAACAACCAGTAAGGTCACTTACGTTTTCGGGGCGTAAACTTTTGGTCACTTAGCCGTTTGATGTCGTTAACCTTTACCGCTTGCTGACCTGACGGCGAAAAAAATAAGGGTAAACTACTGCAATGGCCACTAACGTTTATCCCATGTATATTTTTAGTGCCCGATTTTAAAAAATAAACTTTATGGTAACTATTGAAAGATTTCTTTCTAATTTCACCCTTGAATTTTTAAAAATCCATTTTCAACCCTAAAACTTTGCAATCAATTAGTACAATACTATTATAAACGCTTAAATGAAAAATAAGTGCCCAAAGTATACCATTTTTGAATTTTAGGTGCCCAAAGTATTTTTTTTTGGTAAAAATAGGTGCCCAAAGTTTCAAAAGTTAAAATTTTTAGGTGTCTAACCGTTAATGGATGTTAAAAAAATATAATTATGACACAAGGCACTAATTTGATTTTTTTAAAAGAAAAACACCTCAAAATTTTAGTTTTTATAAAATCCCAAATTTTTTAAAATTTTACAAAACTATCCCTAAATCCCTAAAATTACCCAAACCCAAACCCCAAATCGCTGCGGCTTCTACATCCGATCGTCGCATCTGAGCACACCCCTTTGGTCGCCAGATCAAGGCGATCATTTCCCCCAACACGGTGTCGCCAGAAACGACGAACGACGTGCAGCCGAACGTCAAACGTTGAATGCGAAATCGACGTTTGGCTGGCACGCCGTTCGTCGTTTCTGGTGACGCCGTGTTGGGGGAAATGACCGCCTTGGTCCGACGAACAAATGGGTGTGCTCAGGGGCGACGATTTGGGGGTTTGAGTTTGGGTGACTTTAGGGATTTGGGGACTGGTTTGTAAAGATTGTAAAATTTTGGGATTTTATGAAAAATTTGAGTTTTATTTCATTAAATTGATTTTAAAAAATAAAATAGTGCCACATGTTAAGCATTGATTGGTTGATAATTTTTTAACACCCCTTCAATGGTTTGGCACCTAAAATTATAACGGCTGAAACTTTGGCACCTATTTTTACAAAAAAAGTAACTTAGGCACCTAAAGTTCAAAAAAGGTATACTTTAGGCACCTATATTCATTTAAGCCTTTCGAATATGCTATGTAAACATTGTTGCAGGTAAATTGGGCATTATTTTGTACTGAACCATATTAAGAATTACAAACATTATTTGAAACATGGATGTATACGGTGATGGATTGTAATATACGGTGTGAATTAAGGATTAATATAATAGAAAATTTGAGATTGAGTTAGATGAAGAAGAATATGGAAGATGGTGGAGATAAAAAATAAAAAAATTGTAAATGTAGAGGATTAAATGTATAATTATACAAATTATTTTTATTCCAGTGGTCAAAATAGGAGTGAAGTAATAGTTTAGGGACTATCTAGGTAATTTATCCTTTTTTTATTGTTTCAGATCAACCTCCCGTCAAAGGTTAACGACACCAAACGGCTAAGTCACCAAAAGTTTACGCCCCGAAAATGTAAGTGACCTTACTGGTCGTTTTTTAAAATCAGTAACTAACTCTATACTGGGGAAAAACAAAAATGACTATCTCAGTAGTTAACCCATGTAATTTAATTACTATTTTATTTTTTAAATATAATAAGAAGAGAAACTAAGCTAACTAAAAAATATTTTGACCCGTCGTAATATCATGTTCCGCTAGTTTCCGGATCAACGAGTGTGACATTGCTTCAAATAATAGCCCTTGAAGAAATATAATATTTCGAAATTAAGATGAATGTTAATTTTTGTTCTTTTAGAACAAAAAAATAGTCAATAGTTCATGCATTCTAATTTTGGTTGTTTCAATTCATGTATTTTTTAAAAATAAAATTGGTGTGATTACATAATAGTATATATGTTCATACTTTTTTAACAATTTGATAGACATACAAATACATTTTGAAGACAAAGCTGCTCGAACCCATGTCCCTTAAGATAAGCATAATATAATCTCTCTTTCCACTAAGACCACTCGTTGGGTTCGATTTATAAACTTTTTAATTTTTAAAATTTTAGTTTACTCATAATAACAAGACATTATAACTAAATCATATGACTTAAAATTACCAAATTAGGGAAGAAAAATTCTAGAACGAGCGACGCGTACACACCGCTGCATATTATTAAAACTTTTCAATGAATGTTAAATTTACAGAGACTCTAAGGTAGGTTAGAGTCTGCCTCTTGACAGCCACTCCATTGCTTATGGGGGTTCCAAGGCTAGCTCTCTCAATTACTAATCTCAACACACACTTAAAGAACAACCAACTCTCAAGGGCTCTTACAACTTTAAGGAAATAAAACGCATAAGCAAAGCATTGAACATGATAAACACTGAAAAGCTATAGCATGCATTAAAAAGTACTTAAAATAAAATCATCCATCAAACCCAATCCACCTAAAATAGTTCGTGGCTGTGCAATATCATCCAACGTATCATTGTGATAACATCACCAAAGAGAAAGATATGAAATGGAAATGCTAAAGCGACAGAATTAGAATATGAAGATGAACTCCTTGGAGCTTCAACGATGGAGGACACCAAGTGGAGAAGATGAAGATGAACACTTCTCTCTCCTTGCAACTTTCTCTCTCTTTGCTCTCTTCCGCCTCCCTATTTTTTCCAAGCTTCTCTCCCCCTTTATATAGTGGAGGCCCCTAGGGTTTTGTGCCATAAAGATTCCTTGATAATCCCAAGGAATATCCACCGACAAGCTCTGCCACGAGGGGACAAGGAGAACAGTCTGCAGGTGGGTACCGACTGCTGTACATGTCAGGTTGTTCTTTTCTACATATTCACGTGCTTTCACAGCTCACATGTTAGCAAATATCCACTTCCACTATGTTATAGCAATTCTCGACGCCAGCTTTCTCTCGCTAGATTCCTTTCATGCATATCATCAAACCCAAAACCAACCTCCCGAGCAGTACCCCTCAACATGGACTAATAAGCAGCAAAGGTAAAGATGCACCCAGAAGAAGAAAATGTAGCCTAAATGCAGTCTAAATGATATAGTATGGGCTTAAGAACATGCAAATGCTATAGCTAAAAGGTATGAAAGCAAGGATATTCATGCAGTTATCACACCCCCAAACTTAAGCTATTGCTTGTCCTCAAGCAATGAGTAGAACAGAACAAAAGAAATACTATGGCAAAGATTTACCCTAGAGAATTTTTATGGCAATATCTCAATCCTTAGAGATGACATAGGCAATTAAAATATAAACAACTAGAAGTGAGATCCTTAAGAACATTCCTTAGGACTAAGATGTGTGCGTGTGTGCGTGGATGCCTTCCTCCTATACTTAAGCTAGTAAGACAAATTTTCAAGGAAGCTCCCTAGTTATACCCTAGCCATGTTCTCTAGCTTTTTTCAAAATTTCAGACTCCCAAAGATATATGTTTTCTGGTACGAAGGGTGTCAGCTCATCACACCTACCGTCCTTAGCTCTAGATGAGCAGGGAGCAAACCTCTCACCTCCAAGCTAGTAGGTAGAGTCATCCCGTGACAACTTTCATTCACTTGTATGCTCTAGCAAAACTTTATTTCTCTTTCTTACTAGAGTATGCTATAGCAAAGCAGAATGTCCTTCTACAGATATGCCGTAGCATTTATTTATTCGTTTTAGCACAAGGACATCTAATTTTTTTCTTAAGTTATCTAGAGTTTACATACCAGAGTTCACTAGGGTTCTTCCCTAAAAAAAATTTCTAACGAACTTACTTATAAAAAAGGAGAAGCTGTGTAAATTTTTTTAACAACTAGACCCTAAAGTAAGCTCTACAGATCTCAACTAGTTGTGTTTGTTCTCAACTAATTCAAACCTTTAAGTTTTCGTCATTAGACATAATATGTATGTTCATAAGTTGACTCTAGACTAAACAAAATGCCATAGTAAAAGTTTTGTTCTTTCCTACTATGCATATGCTAAAGCAAAATACTAACTATGAACACCAACACCCCCAAACTTAAGGGATGCAGTGTCCTCAATGCATGAACTAATCTATACTATATGCAATGAAGAATGATGAAAAATAAAATAAATGAAAAGAACAGAAAAGTTACCTCCTGGGTGTGGAGGCTATGTGGTGCTGCTAGTGTTGTCCATAGAAGTTTCAGACGAGTAGTGGTGGGGATCTGCGATATCGTCCACACTCTCAGATGAGACTGACTGAGCAGTGGGTGAAGAGCGATCACGACCAACGGTATGCTTGATGCGCGTCTTAGGTTTGGATTCTGTAACATCCTCTGTTTGTGCAGGGGTCGGCTCAGGCGTATGTACTGAGGTTATCTCCTTTTGAGGGGGGTCCTCATGATCACTCAGTATTTGGTCCGGCTCAGGTAGTGGGTTATATGGTCGTGAGGCCGCAGGGTTGGTTGCCTTCCTGCTACGATTTCTCTTTTTGGTCAGGGAGGGCGCAGGGGTGGTTTCTTCGACAAGAGGTGGAACCAAGGGAGTTTCTTTTTCTGGTTGGGCAGTAGAAGTCGCGGGCGTCTTCTTTCTTGTAGTCTTTTTCTTAGCAGGGGACGGTACTGAGCTAGGGTCAACTTTGCTTTGACTGGGAGGCACTGGGCTTGCTATGGCAGTGGTGGGGGCTTGCAATAACTCCAGGGGAAATAGAGGGAATGAAATGTTTTGGTCCGGGAGGAGTTTGGTGAAGCAAGATGCTATAGCACCATCACAATGGTGAGCATACTTAAAGTACACCCACTGATGTGCCTTTATTAGGTTGAGCTCATCGCTCAATTCTTTTGTTGTGGCCACCAATGCAGCTACCCTTGCTGCAACAAAACTTTTAGCACCCCCTCCACCGTCTGCTGAGGGACATCCTCGTTGAATCCTCGGAGCTCAGTGACTAGGGCTGGTGTGAGACCTGTTTTTCCTGAAATTTTTATATCCACAACATCCTCGGAGCAAAACTAGGGCTGTTATCAGGTTAGGAAACACTAAAGGACTACGAGGCCTTTTTAAACAAGCATAAACTTCATCCACAATAATTTTTCCTATATCAATGTGTCTACCATGCAATATAGAGTGGAGAAGAAATAGCCTAGAGATATGGATAATGGTTGTGTGCAATGTGGGCATTATCTTGTGTCGCACGAAATGATTCCATACCTTAGCCTCTGGCTTGAGGCGGTCTCTCTACTGATCTGCTATTGTCCACCATTGTGCCCTTAAAACAAATGGCTTTCAGAACCTTGCGCTGCGTTTGCGCGTCCATAGTTGTCACGAATATGGTGTGATGGCCCACAGTATGATTCAGCCCGTAGTACTTGTTGATTGCTACAACGGTGAACTTGATATGCTCGCCTCGTACGTAGACAGTAGACTGAGTAGGGCTTGTGAGATGGGCATAGAACTCCTTTACTAATGAAGTGCAAATTTCCTCAAGGTGGGCAACGAATGACTTCCATTCATGCCTATCGTTGATGTCCATGACTGCTTGGTCGAACTGGTCTTCCCCCTCCTTAGGGTATTTGAACCCTAACTCTGGAAGAACGTTTCTATCCTTCAGTTTCTTCCACCGTTCCTTTACTGCGTCATCGACAAACTTAGTAATCTCCAGAACTAGGGGTCTTTTAGGGTGGTCAGAAGTTTCAGGGGCATTCTTACAACGTGCCATGGAGATTTTTGTGAAAGTATGGAGGAGTGAATATGTGAAGGGAGAGTGATGAAGGCTTTTTGGTGTTTGGAGAAAATAGAAAAGATGAAAGGGAAGAAGAAAAGGGTTGAGTGTTGAAGAAGAAGAAGAAGAAGAAGAAGAAGAAAAAGAAGAAGATGAAGATGAAGGAATTGGTGATGATGAGAAAGTGTGGAAAGTTGAAAAAGGTGAGGGGAAACATACGAATTAAATGGAAGAGATGAGTGATGAGGACGTTTGTCGGCTTTAAAGGAGAGAGAAAAAGTTGGGAGTTAATGTGATGGGTGACGACTGGAGAGAGAACAAGTAGGTTTTGTGGATAGGGTTTTACCACATTAATTGGATGAATATTCTCTCTCTCATTTTTTTGTTTTTTTCTCTCTTTTTTATTTCATCCTCCCCTACTTTTCGGATAAAACCTCTCCTCCTTCTCTTCTTTTTTTGTACTCCCTGAAATAGATAAAAACAAAACTCCATGTCCTTTTCCTTTTTGCTACCAACCCTGTAGACGGCCATGCTCACATGCCTCTGTACCTGACATTGTACTATGAAAGATAAAGCTTGTACGGAGGTCGCGTGAAAAGATAGCAAAATAAAGACAAAGATAACACAAAAACTAAACTAAAAAGAAAAGTATTATTTATAAACATGCTATAGCATAAAGGATAAAGTTTAGAGAAGCAAACTCTCAAGGATCGTGTAGATCCAGGCGTGACTTGTCTCTGAGGATAGGGGCTCCACTGTACACCTTCAGGCGTTGGCCATTGACTTTGAAGACTTCACCATCGTCCAAATTTTTGATATCAACCGCGCCATGAGGGTACACCTTGTGTATGATGAATGGTCCTTACCACCTTGATTTCAGCTTTCGAGTGAAAAGCTTTAACCTGGAATTGTAGAGAAGCACTTGTTGACCTTCTGAGAAATGCATTGGCAAAATATGTTTGTCATGCCACTTCTTGGTTTTCTCTTTGTAAATACGGGCATTCTCATATGCTTGGGCTCGAAATTCTTCCAGCTTATTAAGCTTTAGCAACCTTCTTTCACCAGCTAGTTGGGCGTCCATGTTGAGTTTCTTGATTGCCCAATAAGCCTTGTGCTCAAGCTCAACGGGTAGATGGCATACATTGCCAAATACGAGCGTAAAGAGTAACATGCCCAAAGGCGTCTTGAAGGCTTTTCTATATGCCCATAGTGCTTCATCCAACTTGGGGGACCAGTCTTTTCTCCTAGGGTTGACCACCTTCTCCAAAATTTGCTTGATTTCATGGTTGGAAACTTCAGCCTATCTGTTTGTCTGTGGATGATATGTTGTAGCAATCTTGTGCCTGACTCCATATCGATGTAATGTTTTAGCAATAAGTTTGTTGCCAAAGTGAGTTCCTTCATCATTGATGATGGCTCGGGGTGCTCCAAACCTCATGAAGATATTCTTGTGAAGGAACTTTATGATCGTCTTGGAGTCGTTCCTCGGGGTGGCAACAACCTCCACCTATTTTGACACGTAGTCGACTGCTAGCAAAATATATAAATCTCCATATGATGCGGGAAACAGACCCATGAAGTCAATTCTCCACACGTCAAAGATTTCAACCTCCAAAATATTTTGTAGTGGCATTTCATTCCACCTGGAGATGTTCCCCATTCTTTGGCATCTATCACAAGTCTTGTAGAACTCGCGTGCATCCTTGAAAAGTGTAGGCCAATAGAATCCCGCTTGAAGAATTTTTGCAGCAATCTTAGCACCACCAAAATGCCCTCCACACGGTGATGAATGAAAATGGTATAGAATGCTATGATATTCTTCTTCTGGAACACATCTCCTTATGATCTGATCAGGATGTTGCTTGAACAAGTAGGGTTCATCCCAATAGTAGAATCTTGCATCATGTCTGAATTTCTTGAGTTCATGGCTAGATAAATCATGAGGCAAAATACCTCTAACAAGATAATTAACTATATCAAAATACCATGGAATTACTATAGCGGGCAATAATTTATCGTCAGGGAATTCCTCCTTAATTTCAGATTCACTACCTTGTGCGACAACATTTTCTAGCCTAGATAGATGACCAGCTACCTGGTTTACTAAGCTAGTTTCTTGCTTAGGTGTGGGACTAGATGAGATTATCACAGGAAAAGTTTCATTGCTCCCTATGTAAACATACTTAAGATGTGATGGCAAATGTTTCAGTTCTAGAGTAGGTGCATGCTCAAGGGAAGGCTTAGAAGGTACAAATTCTGAAAAATCAAGAGGTTCAAAGTGCGTACCTGGTCTAGCTTCGAGTCGACTAGACTACTCCAATTCCCTTGAGAGCTCTTCTAAGTTTGAATCATTATCTTTGCAGAGTGCTTCAAACTCTTCCATTTGCATCTCATTACTACAACAGAACTTAGCATTTCCATTATGTGCTGTAGCATCTATATATTGGCATGCTCCCGGATTGTCTACATACTTGAGGGTGTCATGAATATTGATCGTGACTATTTGATCAGTCACTCGCATCGTGAACTCACCATTCTCACAATCAATTAAAGCTCGCCCGGTGGCTAAAAATGGCATACCCAAGATAATGGGTGTGTTGCTGTCAGCTTCATAGTCGAGGATTAAGAAGTCGTATGGAAAGATAAATCAATCCACTTTTACCACAACATCTTCAGTTCTTCCTTCTGGGTGAACATGAGACCAATCTGCTAGCTATAGCACAACCTTGGTGGGCTGTGCCTCTCGTATTCCCAGTTTCAAAAAAATCAAATTGGGCATCAAGTTAACACTTGATCCCAAATCGCAAAGTGCTTTTCCAACAAACTTATCGCCAATAGAGCATGAGATAGCAAAGCTACTTGGGTCTTTCCTCTTAGGTGGCAGCTTACTCCACATAGAATAGCATTCTTTTGCTATAGCGACAGTTTCTTGCTTCTTGACCTTCCTCTTTTTTGTAACTATATCCTTAAGGAACTTGGCATATGTTGGCATCTGATCAATGACCTCCAAAAATGGGACATTGACATACAACTTGTCAAGGATATCCACGAATTTCTGGAATTGAAGGTCTTCTTTCTGCTTCTTGAGTTGTTGAGGAAAAGGAGGTGGGGTCTAACTTCATTTATCTGGACTAGTGAAGTTGCATTTTTTTTCTTGTAGCAAAATCAAGCTCCTCCTCCGGTGTTTCTTTTGCTACGACTTCCTCCTCATCCTTCTCTTCAACTGGAGGGTCTTGTTAGTTATCTTCCTCGTGAGGCAAGTTGGGCTGAGAGTCCTCCTTCTCTTTTCCCCCAAACCTGTCTTCTTTGTTAATTTCCTTTCCACTCCTTAGTGTGAGTGCGATGCATTGTTCCTTGCTATGGTGCTTAGTGGCTTCAGTGTCACTAGGCAAACTTCCTTGTGGTCGCGCATGTAAGGTCTGAGCTATCTGACCAACTTGTTTCTCTAAGGCTCTGAGCGAAGAACTATGGCTTTGCAATAAGGCTTCTTGATTCTTAATGTTTGCTGCATGGTCATGTAGCAAAACTTTCGTGGTTCCCATAAAATCTTTTGTCATAGCCATAAATTCTTTGAATGTAGTTTCCAACGAACTGTTTGATGAAGATGTTGCTCTATTGTGACCTTGCCATGGCATCATCTAGTTAGAAGATGGTTCTTCGATCAAATTTTGCTGTGGTGCTGGCTGAGCAGAATTGATGTGCCCTTGATTACCCCAACTGAAATTTGGATGCTGGCGTCATCCTGGGTTGTAGGTATTAAAGTATGGATTTTTGTTGCGGTTATAATTCCCCCACATAGTCGGATGACTCTTGATTGTCAGAGCATTCACTCAAATGGTGATTGACATCGCATCTGAGACATGAGGTTGCGTACGTCACTTCCTTGACTTCGTTGGGACGTTGGAGGTTCTTTAGCATATTGGTGATAGCAGCTAACTGGGTGGCTACCGAGTAATCAACATCACTCTCTCGAACTACTTGGGTTCTCCTCCCCGTTCCAAGCCTTGTGGTCGGAAACTGGTAGTCATTGTTGGCTACCCTATCAAGAATGTCGAATGCTTCCTCCTGTGATTTGTCTAACAAGGTCCCATTTGCTGAAGCATCTAACATCATCCTTGTAGAAGCATTCACTCCATTATAGAACATAACCACTTGGGTCCAATCATGAAAACCATGATTTATGCACTTCCTCAATAATCCCTTGAATCGATCCCAACACTCGTACACGGATTCATCATCAGCTTGACTAAAAGAAGCAATATCATTTCTCAACAAGTGTTTCTATTGGGTGGATTAGACCGTAGCAGAAATTTTTGAATAGATCTGTCCAAGTCTCTATTGATCCAGCTGGCACTCCACTTAGCCATGCTCTAGCACGATCTCGTAAAGAATATGGAAACAATTTAAGCTTTAGCACATCCTTGTGCACTCCTTGCTGTCTGAACGAGTCACAAACTTCCAAGAAAGAACATATATGTTGTCTTGAATCTTCGTGAGGCATACCTCCAAATTGACCAATAGTGTTCAACATGTTGAACATAACATGTTTAAGCTCGAACTGGGCTGCCTGAATTTCTGGAGCTACTATTCCCGAATAGAGATCGTTCAAGATAGGAGTAAAATGATCTCTAATGGCTTGAGGTCGAATCACTTCTCCCTGGCCATTTGCCATAGCATCTCTGTTACCTGGAGGCTATGGTACCTCTCCGTTCATGTTTCTGGTCTCTTCTCTTCGAAAATGTCTCATGAGTCGCAAGAAATGCTCGATTTCAAAAATAGGTGATTGCAGGAGTCCTCTAGGTCGTCTTCTGGTCATGCACTAGCAGGACACCTGAAAAGAAAAATGAAAAATCCTAGATAAATATGTACACAAACAAAAAGAACAAGCAATATAAACAAAAAAAATCGTAAACAACCAATTACCAATCCCTGGCAGCGGCGCCAAAAACTTGTTGCTTGCGTGTAGTGTACTATAAATGATACACAAATATGGTGCAAGTATACACGTCGAACGAGTAATAAAGTGAGTGAGTGAGTATCGTCTCCACATGGATTGGAGGTATTCACGGTTTGCTATAACAATATTGATTGAACTTTTTGCAGGTGAAAATGTTGTAGTAAAAGAGATGGTGTAAAATAATGTTGTAGCCAAACAGTGCAAAGAAAGATGAGATAGCAATATGATGTACATGTCCCCTTTCGTATGCGAAACTCACTATGAAATGACTAGCTGGAAAAGATGGACAACCTAAACTAAGCTTCTTAATGATACTAAGGCTCTTCAGCTATCTTCTATGATAGGCGGGATTTGCTAAAAGTGCTCCTAAACTATCTCTAGCCAGAAACTGGGAGTCAAAAATGCTACAGCAATACCTCTCGGCGTAAACTCTTAACACTCCTCTACCCTTCACGAACTATCCTTCTTAGCCCTTGAAACATATCACTTATCTTTAAGGTAGGTTAGAGTCTGCCTCTCGAAAGCTACTCCATTGCTTATGGGGGTTCTAAGGCTAGCTCTCTCGATTACTAACCTCAACACACACTTAAAGAACAACCAACTCTCGAGGGCTTTTACAACTTCAAGGAAATAAAACGCATAAGCAAAGCATAGAACATGATAAACACTGAAAAGCTATAGCATGCATTAAAAAGTACTTAAAATAAAAGCATCCATCAAACGCAAGCCACCTAAAATAGTTTGTGGTTGGGCAATATCATCCAATGTATCATTGTGATAACATCACCAAAGATAAAAATATGAAAAGGAAATGCTAAAGCGACAGAAAGAAAGGTAAACTCCCTCTCCGCCATGGATTGCCCGACTGTCTTAGGCCCACCGCCTCTCTCGAAGCCGGCGAGGCCACTCTTTGAAGCTTCAACGATGGAGGACACCAAGTGTAGAAGATGAAGATGAACGCTTCTCTCTCCTTGCAACTTTCTCTCTCTTTGCTCTCTTCCGCCTCTCTTTTTTCCAAGCTTATCTCCCTCTTTATATAGTGGAGCACCCCTAGGGTTTTGTGCCATAAAGATTCCTTGATAATCCCAAGGAATATCCACCAACAAGCTCTACCACGAGGGGACAAAGAGGACAGTCTATAGGTGGGTACTGGCTGCTGCACATGTCAGGTTTTCCTTTTCTGCATATTCACGTGCTTTTGCAGATCACGTGCTTTCACAGCTCACGTGTTGGCCAATATCCACTTCCACTATGCTATAGCAATTCCCGACGCCAGCTTTCTCTCGCTAGATTCCCTTCCTGCGCATCATAAAACCCAAAACCAACCTTCCGAGCAGTACCCCTCAACATGGACTAATAACCAACAAAGGTAAAGATGCACTCAGAAGAAGAAAATGTAGCATAAATGCAGTCTAAATGCTATGGTATGGGCTCATGAACATGCAAATGCTATAGCTAAAAGGTATGAAAACAAGGATATTCATGCAGTTATTAGTGGTAGCGACCTAGACATTCGTCAAAAAAATATTCGTACATGCCGATATTGGTGGGTGTTTGGTGCTCCTTCAATCATGGGCTTGGTCTAGGCTTCCATTATTGGCTCCAATTTCCAAACCTTTGTATGAATTCCCACTCGCAACAAGGTAGTAATGTTCATTCTCATAATTATTTTATATTTTTTAGAAAAACCATGATGTATGTATGTATTTGTATTATGCACATGGAAACAAAACATAAAAAAGAATGTGTACCATACGAAATTAATCCTCGACGTGAGAGCGAAGATTGACCTCTAATGCCAAGATCTAGTAATGCAAATTTGTAATTTGTAATTTTTATTCCATATTTGGTTTTCGTTAGTAGTTGGAAAATTATGTTAATTTATATGCGAATGACTTTCTTTAATAGACAAA
Organism: Hibiscus tridactylites; assembly: GCA_958450335.1. Classification (NCBI taxonomy): domain Eukaryota; kingdom Viridiplantae; phylum Streptophyta; class Magnoliopsida; order Malvales; family Malvaceae; genus Hibiscus; species Hibiscus tridactylites. Next base: position 65,840,513 of record OY288285.1, on the reverse strand, counting down.
TTGTTACAGCTCGTATGAATGCCTTATTTGGATGTTGATTTTGAAGTCCTGATTCTGGCCATTGCATACGATGATGTCGAGAATTGGTTTTCCCTAATGTCGTTGATACATTTTACGATTGTTGAGATGTTTTACGGTGATCAGGTCTTCAGGCAATTCGGATTGCACCAGCTGGTGCCGGTTGATCCGTGCATCTTGAATCATTTTGAAGACTTAGACGGATGTGGCAAGAGTGAAAAGGAATGGCCAACCAAACATTCATCGTACACCGAAGAGTGGTATGGAAGGGTAAACGCATTGCCTCATGTCGAATCCATTCGAGTGGATGATTTCGACTTTTCTATTTCTAAATACCATTAGTGGTTTGCTGCGAATAGTAAACTGTACTTGACGAGCCAACCCAAACGAGAAGTTGTATTGTTATTTTGACAAGCTCAGGAAGCGTCAACATTTGGCAAGGGGTCATCTAGAGACAGGTCCGAGATGAGGAGAGGTACAAGTAGAGGCAGACGGGGCAGAATACATGCTGAACTGAAATCGGAACTGGAACCTGAACCTGAATCAACATTGCATTCATTTGATGTCGCCATTTTTCAACCGTCATTTGGGTCCCCAAGTTGGTATCAAGCTGTTTCCATGACACAAGGGTCATGGAATTTGCATATTCCATATGAACTAGATGTGTGGAGAGGTATGCCTGATAATTGGGCGAGTCAAGGAGAAAGAGCTGCATCACAGGTGCATGTGCAAGGTTCAACATGTAATTCTGCCGAAGTTGTTTATGTGCCTGAGTTTGTGGTCCCGCAAGCTCAGTATCAAGAAATGCAGTATCCTGATGTGGAGTCCGTGACAACATTATTGTTGACGACATCCATTTCAGGTCCTATTTTTTTCTAGCGATTTTGGGGGAGTAGGTCTGAGTATGTTTAGTCAACCACATCGTATGACTCCTAATCATGAAGATGATACAGACGAGGGGGAAAGTGGGGATGTTAGAGGAGGAGGTGTCGATGATAATGATGATGTCGCCGCCGCCGGTGATGATGAACAAACTCCAATTCAGCTGAGAATTCGACGGGGGCTACGTTTGTATGACCATACGCACTTGGGGCACCGACAAACCCTAAGGCCAAAGAGAGAAATATGACAAAGAGGAGGATGATAAATGGCGAGGTTGTTTGTTTGTAATGAATTAACATTGTAGTAGTTGTTGTTTTTTTGTTCAAATAGTTATGAAAATATTTAATGGATAGTTTTTAGATATTGATTTCTTATTGTTGTAAGAAGAACCTTAAACTGGAACTAATTTATTTTGCAATTTTGTTGACGACTTTCAAGCCCAACATATATTTATCTTTACATAAATGTAATACATTCGTGTAAATATTCGACCATTTGCAATGGTTATAAATAAATAAATGCAATACATTCGTGTAAAATATTCTGCCATACACGCACAACAGAGTTCAATAAAATTAGTTGCAAAAGAAACACTAGTTTCAGTTAATGATGAGATCATCAAACTCGCGAGGCCGCACGCCACACATTTACTCGTGCTCATCAGTTTTAAGTGAACCTTTGGCCTTTTTTGAAGCCGCATTTAAAAGATAATTAGGCGGTGGTGCATGTAGGATATCATCAATGTACTGCTTCATCCTGATAAGAAGTTGACGAGGCCGTCGGATTCTAATAAACAAGCTGCAAAAGATACACCAGTTTCAATTACTGATGGGACAATGTTGAATTGAGGCTGCATGCTCTCCTGTGTTCATTTCTTACCTGAACAGCTATGAGGATGACTTGTGAAGCGTAGATCATGTTGTAAGAAGAACATCGAAAGTTTAAAATATACGTACTTAATTTTTTGTTGTTGAAAATTTGAGTTTATAAATTATCACTTTGGAAGAAAATGAACATATAAAATAGTCGAGCGCTTGGTGTGGTACGGAATATAAGATTTAAGTTTTATGATGAGTATTTATAGGAGATGCACAGACTGCGCCTTAATAAGAAATGGTAGGCCGAACTCGTCGGCTATGCATGGTGAGTTCTAACTCGCCTGGAATGCAAGGCGAATTTGGCCTATCATTTCTTACTCAGGCACTCACACGGTAGGCTTTTGCAGGCATGATTCAGAGCGCTTTTCGAATACGCATAAAAAGGCGGCCACACCGTCCAATAAATAATTACGTGAACGTCACGATGGCGAAAAAATTACGTCAAAAAAACATCCTAAAATGGCGAAAACGTTGCTTAAAGACCCCTATGAAAGTCATCATGGTAGCTTTTGAAGGCAAGATTCGGGGCTTCGATAGCCATGTTTAAAGTGGATTTACAGGGTTTTGGGGGATAATATTTCGTTTTTTTTTACTTTCACGACATAGTATTGAACATCTGAACAAAATTGTGTAAAAATCAAAATGCGTAAAGGCATCCAAAATGGAGTAAAGATCGCGTTAGAAACGATATCTAGCCATGTTACCACTTGCTAGAGTGATCATGTTCGTTAATTTAACGTACGAATCACCCAATTACATTAGAACAACTAGTATGTACGAGGTCCTTCGTATCTTGTTATTTGCTAAACTTCTTATTTATACTACAAAACCTAAAGCCCTAACTTGAAAAAATTGACCGTTGGCCAACGAGTCAAAAAGGGAACTCGCCAGGGCTCCACGGGGAGTTTCCGATTTATAGTCGTTATCCAACAGTTATATGCCCCAGTCACAGCGTTTGGAAATGTCGTTGGATGGACGTTAGGTCAGGCGAAACTCGCCATACCCATACGACGAGTTCGGTTTAATCCTTCGTTAATCACCAGATTACGATTTAAACATGATTAAAGGAAAAAAATTAAAACTCTCCATGGCGAGACTGTTAAGGTCTTATGTAGGGCATATTACGATTCTAGATCCTGCAAAGAGCAAAATAAAATTCAAAGATCCTATTTTTGCCCTTATCCCGATTCTGAAAATGTCTCAACATAAGGGGTCGGTGATTCCCTCTATAATTTGAGTATATTAGATATTAACATTTTTCAATTGGTAATTAACTTCATTTAGTGAGTAAATATTTACATTATGCACGATATTAACAACATTTTAAATCGTATAGTAACAATTTTATTTAATAAGTAAATTTCAAATAATATATATCACTAACTATTTTAATAATTTTTAAAATTATGAGGACCTAAAGCGTGATTATTTCTTTTTGAGAAGAAAGTATGTTAAAACATTTTTTGCCACTTTTTCAGATTTTTTAATTAAAAGTTGAATTATGAATTATTTTTTAAATAAAACTTTATTTTTCTTGAATTAAAAAATAAAAAATATGAAAATGAAAAAAATGTTTTATGTAATTTGTTTTCAAAAGGAAATAATCACGCTCTCGGTCCTCATGATTTCAAAAGTTATTAAAATAGTTAATGATGCATATCGATACATATAATTAGTGGTACATATCGGTACATGACGTTTACTCTATAATCTTTTTTGTTAGATATTAACAAATTTTAATTGATAATTAAGTTAGATTTGAAGTAATTTTCGTGTTTGAATATTACCTAGGGATTTAGTTTATTTAATAAGTAAATATTTATTATATTATGTAAGAAATCTTATGGAATAAATTTTTTTGGTGATTAATTGTTTGACTCTATATAGAGGGAGCATGTCTTAATATTCAGAATTATGAAAGAAATTATTTTAAAAAGATATAATATTATTGTGATCTCTACAACTATGAAAGTATATGTTCCAAACATGAAGCAAACCGAGTTGTTGGAGAGGAAAAATTGACTTTGTAGTCTCCTGAAGACTTTGCAAGATTTTTGCTTCGGATTAATGGTATCTGGTCATGAAGAAACTAAGTTAAAGCTAAAAAATGTTATCAACCCAATGGATTAATTGAATCATTAATTATATAATGTCTATAGTATTAATATTTAAACCAATCCTATAAATTAAAAGATATATCTTGGGATGAACGCCATGACAAATGTATATAAAGTCATCAACCTCTATAATAAGTCAATAATACATACCGAAATTAGGTGAATGTAGGTGTTTTTCCCAAGTGATAATCGATGTTTTTTATACGGAAAAACACGTACATTCATAATTATAGCCTTCTTGTAATCATTTTGTTTCCCAAGTGATGATTTTCTAATATCCTACTTCAAAACTCTTTTATTCATTTCACTCGTCTAATGGTCATAAATTAGTGTAAAATTTGAAAGTTTTATATTTTTTTGGATCATTAGATGAACGTAAATAGATAAATGAGATTAACAGTAGAAAATGTGAAGAATATCAATTGGAAAAAATAAATAAATAATCTTAGTCATTTATTAACTATTACCATCATTCAACGGTCCAAAAAAGTATAAAAGTAATTCACTTTTACACAATGTAAGTGGATCCTAACTCATATATATATATATATATATATATATATATATATATATATATATATATATATATATATATATATATATATATATATATATATATATATATATCTTCTTGTGTTTGCAGAAGTTTCTCGCCGAGAGACTCACCCACCAAAGCTAGGTGTGCAACGCGGGTCAGCTCGTAGCCATGGAACCAGAGGCCAACAAAAAAGGTAAATAACACCACTGGTCACTAAACTATTCTCGCTTTTCTATTTTGGTCACTAAACTATTATTTTTGGCAAAACCATCACTAAAATTACGTTTTTTTTCTTCTTATTGTGGTCACTAATGTTAACCTTTTTTTCTATTTTGGTCACCAATTTATTACTTCTTTCTTGTTTTGATTTCCAAACTATTATTTTTTCATGAATTTTTAACAACGGGTGACCAAAATAAGAAAAAAAAACGTAACGTTAGTGGTGTTTTTGCCAAAAATAATAGTTTAGTGATCAAAACAAGAAATTAAGAATAATTTAATGACCAATAATATTGTTTACCCAAAAAAATAAAGCCTTGTGTTTAGCTCGAAAAGTATTTCGAGATGGACAATCGTGTATAATGTCATTACTTCGTTTTTGGAAGAAAAAAAATTATATCATCCTTTTCGTGCTTAGATGGTAAATGACATGTTTTTCTTTAGAGTAAATTATATTGGCGGTCTTTGAACTTTTAGGATGTTTAGATTTTGGTTACAGAATTTTTAAAATTTGTAATATAATTATTAAAATTTTAATTCGGTTTTATTGTCTTCTTTTTCTCTATGGTCAAACTTTTCTCTTCAATGTTTGAAGTTGTTTTTTTAATAGTCTAAAGGTGATTACAAGATAATATCTATTCATACATATTTTTAATCCTTTGACAAAGCACACACCTTGCAAACAAAGCGATTGAACCCAAATTTCCTAGGATGAACATCATCCGCTTTTCCTATTGAGACCACTTATTGGGTTGTTTAAAAAAACAACTTATAAGTTAGTTCTCCGTAATGTTAGGAACCTTTGACCAAGGGTCCAATCTCCCTCGTAACCCTAGAAAACACAGACGGCTGGATGACGACCCTCCGGACGGTGGCGGCGAGTCCCGATCAGATGGTTCTGCACCTGCTGTTGCATCCATTCCTTCGTACAGAGACTCTCTCATGAAAGACACTATGGGAAACAAGCAAGACACAGAGGAAATATTTGAAGATGATGATATTGAGATTCAAGAGGGAGATGTCACCCGCTCTCTTGTTGATGGCATCATCTCCATTGATTTCTCGGAGCGCATCCAATCCCTGGCAGAAAAGAGTCTGGATCAAACATTGATAGTGAAACTCTTGGGTCGTAGGACCGGTTATAATACTTTACACACCAAAATCTATGAACTATGGAAACCTAAGCAGGCTATTCGGTTAACGGATATAGAAAACGATTATTTCCTCGTGACTTTCAGACTGCGATCAGATTATCTTAAAGAACTTGCCGATGGCCCCTGGACTATTTTCGGCCATTACCTTACTGTCCAACAATGTCGCCTGATTTCACGACAGCCACACTTTTTCCGACTGAAGTGATGGTCTGGATACGTCTCCCTGGATTACCAGTGACTCTCTACAAAAAGAGCTTAATAGAAGAAATTGGTGAATCTATTGGGCCAGTGATCAAGCTTGATTATCAAACGGAATGGGGAAGGCGTGGTCGTTTCGCTCGAATGGTTCTCTCGATTTACTTATCTAAACCGCCGGTGTCTAAGATTATCGTTAATGGGAATGTCCAATTAATTGAATACGAATCCCTTCCAGTGATATGCTTCCATTACGACATTTATGGCCACTCTTAGGAAACCTGTCCGGAAAAGAGGAAGCAAACGGACAGCTCTACATCCGATCAAGTTCCTTCCACGTCTCCTGAAGCACATGCCCAAGTTCCTATCCCCGTTCAAGACGCCTTACATCATAATGATGCTGAATCTGATGGCTCTTTTGGCCCTTGGATGATGGTTGAACGGCGTCCTCGCCGAAGTAAGAATGCACATAATGATCCGAAAAAACTTGTGTCCATGCCGGTGTAAGGCTCACGTTTTAACCCAATCTTTGTAGTAGATGCGGAGGATATCCCTGCCTCGCCTGTAGGGAACCCTAGTACACAGCTGTTACATCCCCAACAGACCCGTAAGCCACCCGTCAAACCATCCATGGAAGCGAAGAACAAAAAGAAGATGACTGATGTAAGCAATGCAACCAAGTCTACTACCATCCGAAAACCCCCTCACAATTAATTTCTCAAACTTCCCGATACTGTCCAGATTCAGTTCGAAGGCTTCTAGCTCCCGTTCCTCATTGCCTCTTAACCAGGACTCAACTCTTGACAACACAAGACACTCGATCACCGTTATGAAAGAAAAAGCTGACCCTAATGTGATGCATGTATCCCCTAGCAATACTATGCTTCCAAATCAGGTTGATTCTACCCTTATAGAAGACCCTCCCGATATCCCAAAGGAGCCAAGTGATCACCCTGGCCCTACGATCAAGCCACAGTTAGGCTTAAGAGAGCCCTCTCTTGTTGTTGAAGACGTTAATCATACCTCGGATGGTGGCCAGGTAGTGGCAATGCTGAAATGAGCTTTGTTCAATCCATTTTTATTTTGTTTATGGATTTAAAAATCTTCAGTTGGAATGTACAAGGTTGTGGCGACTCCCGTTTCCTGCCCGCAGCCAAGCAATTTTTACGGGATAACAAACCTGATGTGGTGCTTTTTTTTAACCTCGTATAAGTGGAAAACGTGCAGACTCAATGATTTCTTCCTCAGGCTTCCCGCACTCTCATCGCGTTGAAGCGGCTGGTTTTTCCGGTGGAATTTGGGTTACGTGGTATGACACTATTACAGTCAAGATTATCATCACACATTTTCAATTCATTCACTTTCGTATTACAAACAAAAGGGGGAATTCCTCACTTCTTGCAACTGTAGTGTATGCTTCACCATCATCTTCGAACAGTAAGCTTCTTTGGCCCCACTTAGGTCGACTTGCTTCATCCATTCGCAGTCCGTGGATTATTTTTGGTGACTTTAACGCCACACTTAGCCCAATCGATCGTAAAGGCTGCGCTCCATCTTCGAAGCCATGCACAGCTTTTTAAAATTTCATATTTGACAATGGTTTGTGAGACATGGGTTTCAGCGGTCCGGGTTATACATGGTCAAGGGGACTAGCAGCAGTTCGCTTGGATCGCTTCATATGTAACAATTACTTTGATAAAACTTACCCAGTTTCTATGGTACATCATCTCCTACGTATGTGATCTGGTCACCGTCCAATAATGTTGCAGATTGGTACTGTGCCTCGTAACTCTCCGTCCAGCCCATTTCGTTATTTTTCAGGATGGCTTTCCCATGATGATTTCCCACGAATGGTTGCCGACAATTGGACTCCGGGTACCTCTGTCTCCGTGACTATCCGCAACTTTACGGCTGCAGCTGATATTTGGAATAAAACAATGTTTGGCTATTTGGGTACTAAGAAGAGGATGCTCATGGCTCAGTTACGTGGCATTCAAAGAGTTCTCAGCTCTCGTTCATCCCGCTTCTTGTCTAATTTAGAGGCTGACTTGTTAGTTGAGCTAGAGCATCTCCTTGATCAAGAGGAACTCCTATGGAGGCAGAAATCACGCTCGGATTGGATAGTGCAAGGTGACCGTAACACGCGCTACTTCCATCGACAAGCTATTTCTCGGCGACAATGTAAAAAAATCACGCTTCTCCAACTCCAAGATGGGACGTGGAGTGATGATGAATCGACCTTTAAGGAGGAAGCTGTTAGTTTCTTCCAGAAATTATTTGCGGATAATGAGCCTGTCATGGGATCATTTCTGTAACACCCCAAAAATTACGCTCAAATTGTAAACCCTAGATTTGAAAAAAAATCCCTAATTTAGAAACCTAATTTTAAAATCCCAAAATTCAAAACCTTAATTTTCTATGATGGACTAAATAAAAACTTTTATCAAACATGGAAGTTAATATGAAATTTCTTGAAAGTTTAATGACTGAATCCATAAATAACCATTTTATCAAATTGAATTTTAATTCCTTCAAAAGCTCACGTCTTTTTTATTTTGTTTAATTTATTTTTTAACCTTTTTAATTCAAATTGAATTCTAATTTTTTTCATGGTTGAATTGGCTCTCCTTTTTCAACTTAAATTATTATTATTATTATTATTATTATTATTATTTTCTATCTTATATCACTTTCATTATTTTACTTAAATTAGGTTTACTCTCCCTATAAATATACACACACATAGTTCAAATAAGATCACCCCAAGAACCCTACTTTTTTTATATAGTTTCATGCCGCCAAAATCCCTTATTGATTTTTTAAATTCCTATGTAATAATCTCCACCGCTCTATACCCCTTCTTGTTCGTTAATCCCTTCAACCCCAAGTTTAGTCCGATACCGATACAGTTGGATCTAATACTTCTGATCATGGAAAACCACATCATTCTGTAGGTTGAGTATAGCTTGGCTAAGGTGTGTTTTCTTCTGGTGCTATAAATAAATTATATGTTATTTTTCTATGTGTCGGTGTTACCCTTTATGTTATTATTTATATGTATTATAATTTTTATGGTTGACATCACATGCATACGTTTTCAGAATATGTTTTTACTATGATTTACAAACCGTGATTTATGGACTATGATTTATGAACTATGATTTATATGGACTTATAGACTATGATTTATGAAGTATGTTCACGGAATATTGGATTTATTGAACTTTGTTTATGAAATTTGATTTCTAATCATCATATCATTGTATGAGCATGCGTTGGGATTTGTTCGGGGAAGTTTTGTGGTTTCACCCTGCGGGCTGAATTCCACTTCGGATTGGCGGTTGTAGTGAGGATTTCTGGAGAACTTTCCTCTTGGCGGTTGTAGTTGGGTGCATTGCATTGCGCTTGTGATTTATGTGTTGTGCTTTAAACAATTTTAAGAAAATATTACTATATTTTTACGACTATGATTTTCTTGCACTTTAGAGACACACTAAGCTCTTTAGCTTACTCCCCCATAGTTCTTCTTTTACAGATATCTTGGACTCTAGGCAACTTGGTACTTGGAGGATCTCATATTTTATCCGGTTATTTTATTAATCAGTACGAAAGTATTTTAGTTTAATCATATTTCTATTTATTAATTTTGGGACATGAATGTAATTTTAGACTATTTATATTTTAAGATTATTTTTAGCATTCATCTACTATTATTTTAATTCAGAGATTTTATATAATTATTCGAATATCTATTATGATATTATTATTTTTATTTATTATTAAATTTATGTTATTTTATTTTAGTTTAAAGTATATCTTTTTAAAATTAGTTTTCTTGAGGGAAAGGTTTTCAAACATGACTTCCTAAATTCGCCTTTTTCTTTTAGACCGGGTTTAGGGGGTTACATTTAGTAGTATCAGAGCTAAGTTCAACCCTCGGACTGTGTGACTCACATAAAATTTTAAGCCGAAAATGATTTTTGCATGCATATTAAATGTTTTGGGGGAAAATGAGAATTTTTGATAAATTTATTATTGTAAAGAATTAAAGATATGTTTTGAATAAAAACTCCAAGTACCAACTCTAATTCTAAGATTGTCCCTTTTGTAGATAGATTACTATGCCACCTCGTATGAGTTCTAGATTAGCGACTGATCGTGATCATACTTGTTCTTATGAAATTGAGATCAAAGTCTACCTAAAAGCCCTGTGTTGTCATTCGTAACCTGATCTAAAATGTCTTTTTTTTAATTGTTATCAAAACCTCTGTTTTTAGAAGTATGTCGTTAGTCTGAAAATTTTGAGGACAAAATTTCTTTTAAGGGTGAGAGAGTTGTAACACCCCAAAAATTACGCCCAAATTGTAAACACTAGATTTGAAAAAAATCCCTAATTTAGAAACCTAATTTTAAAATCCCAAAATTCAAAACCTTAATTTTCTATGATGGACTAAATAAGAATTTTTATCAAACTTGGAAGTTAATATGAAATTTCTTGAAAGTTTAATGACTAAATCCATAAATAACCATTTTATCAAATTGAATTTTAATTCCTTCAAAACCTTGCGTCTTTTTTTATTTTGTTTAATTTATTTTTTAACCTTTTTAATTCAAATTGAATTCTAATTCTTTTTTTTCATGGTTGAAATGACTCTCCTTTTTCAACTTAAATTATTATTATTATTATTATTATTATTATTATTATTATTATTATTATTATTATTATTATTATTATTATTATTTATCTTATATCACTTTCATTATTTTACTTAAATTAGGTTTACTCTCCCTATAAATATACACACACATAGTTCAAATAAGATCACCCCAAGAACCCTACTTTTTATATAGTTTCATGCCGCCAAAATTCCTTATTGATTTGTTAAATTCCTATGTAATAATCTCCACCGCTCTATACCCCTTCTTGTTCGTTAATCCCTTCAACCCTAAGTTTAGTCCGATGCCGATACAATTGGATCCAATACTTCTGATCATGCAAAACCACATCATTCTGTAGGTTGAGTATATCTTGGCTAAGGTGTGTTTTCTTCCGGTGCTATAAATAAATTATATGTTATTTTTCTATGTGTTGGTGTTACCCTTTATGTTATTATTTATATGTATTATAATTTTTATGGTTGACATCACATGCATACGTTTTCAGAATATGTTTTTACTATGATTTACAAACCGTGATTTATGGACTACGATTTATGAACTATGATTTATATGGACTTATGGACTATGATTTATGAAGTATGTTCACGGAATATTGGATTTATTGAACTTTGTTTATGAAATTTGATTTCTAATCATCATATCATTGTATGAGCATGGGTTGGGATTTGTTCGGGGAAGTTCAGTGGTTTCACCCTTCGGGCTGAATTCCACTTCGGATTGGCGGTTGTAGTGAGGATTTCTGGAGAACTTTCCTCTTGGCGGTTGTAGTTGGGTGCATTGCATTGCGCTTGTGATTTATGTGTTGTGCTTTAAACAATTTTAAGAAAATATTACTATATTTTTACGACTATGATTTTCTTGCACTTTAGAGACACACTAAGCTCTTTAGCTTACTCCCCTATAGTTCTTCTTTTACAGATATCTTGGACTATAGGCAACTTGGTACTTGGAGGATCTCATATTTTATCCGGTTATTTTATTAATCAGTACGAAACTATTTTAGTTTAATCAGATTTCTATTTATTAATTTTAGGACATGAATGTAATTTTAGACTATTTATATTTTAAGATTATTTTTAGCATTCATCTACTATTATTTTAATTCAGAGATTTTATATAATTATTCGAATATCTATTATGATATTATTATTTTTATTTATTATTAAATTTATGTTATTTTATTTTAGTTTAAAGTGTATCTTTTTAAAATTAGTTTTCTTGAGGGAAAGGTTTTCAAACGTGACTTCCTAAATTCGGCTTTTTCTTTTAGACCGGGTTTAGGGGGTTACAATTTCCCATCACTGGAAAATTTCCGTTAATCCCAGATGAGCTCTTACAAAACCTGGAGTCTACCCCGACTACGATTGAGATACATGAGCCTCTAAAGGACATGGCCCCCTTGAAATCGCCAAGATGGGATGGACTGCATGCGGAATTTTTCCAACGGCAATGTCATTTAATGGGTCCTCTAATAGTGTCAATGATCCAAGGCATCTTTCGAGGTAATTTACTGGAATCAGATTTAAACAGGACAATCCTTGTTCTTCTTCCAAAGGGTGATAGCCCAACATCTTTTGCGGATTTTCGGCCTATAAGCCTTTGCACGGTGTTGTATAAGCTTCTTTCAAAGGTGATTGTTCACCGCCTTAAGCCCATATTTCCTCTTCTTATCGGACATAATCAAACCAGCTTCATATCCGGAAGAAACATTACTGAAAATGTGATAATCAACCAAGAAGTGATTCATTCCATGCGATTATCTAAGCATAAGGATGGTTGGATGGCAATTAAAGTTGACCTCGAAAAAGCTTTTGATCGAGTAAGATGAGACTTCATTTTTTATTCTCTAGTAGATGCAAGACTCCCACCAACCATCCGACGTATTATCATGAATTCAGTCACTTCTTCCAGATTCCAAATTTAGTGGAATGGAGGGCTCTCTAGACCCTTTTGGCCAGAGCGAGGTATTCTCTAAGGTGACCCACTCTCACCCTATCTTTTTCGTTCTTGTTATAGAGCGCCTAGGCCATCTGATAAAGGACTCAGTCTCTTCTCGAGAATGGCAGCCCTTTCGTTTTGTTCGCAATGGTATTCCAGTGTCACATTTGTTCTTTGTGGATGATCTAATCCTCTATGCCAAGGCAAAGTCCGGGCAAGCTGAAATTATCCAAAATGTGTTCGCCACCTTTGGTATATTTTTCGGCCATCGGGTTAATAAAAGGAAGAGTGAAATTTATTTCTCTCCAAACACTACATCTTGGTTGCAAGATGAGGTCAGCGGATTCTTGGGATATCAGCGTGTGAAATCCTTATGGAAGTATCTTGGTGTGTCGGTCCTCCACACCCGCGCTAAATGCTCTAATTTCAGCTTCATATTGGATAAGATTAAGGATAAGTTAAATGGATGGGATGGTCGTACGCTCTTCTTAGCTGGGCGGGTGACGTTAGCGAAGTCGGTTCTCGCTGCCATTCCCATCTACTTTATGCAGACTTGTATCCTTCCTAAAAAAGTATGTAATGACATTGAGAAAATTCTGCGGCAATTCATTCGGGGCTCAAGTGCAGCATCTCCCAAAGTCTCTCTAGTGAACTGGGAATCGATTTGTCAACTGGTGGCTAATGTTGGTCTTGGCATTAGGTGACTTTTCGATTTCAACATGGCTTTTTTCCTAAAGATTGGCTTCTCACTTGTTTCTGATACAGATACCTTTTGGGTTCGCATCTTGCGCCAAAAATATAGGTTGCTTGAAGTTTGCCCAAGATCGGTGTATCGGCAAAATAGCACCCCATTATGAAAGGCAGTTTCCGCAGCTTGGGATGATTTGCAAGCAAGCTTAGCCTGGTCCTTGGGCATAGGAGAGTCGGTTCTCCCATTTGATGATAGTTGGGTTCCTTCACTTGGACCCTTGAGACCCCATCTACGACAATCAGCTGATCCATCGCTGATACAACATGTCACGGATTTATTAGACACACACGGTCAATGGGATGTTGCAAAATTATCAGAGTTATTCAACATGGATGTTGTCAACAATATCTTAAGCATCCGATGTCCTGACAGCTCGGATATCCCCGACAAATCGATTTGGTGCTTGACTAATAATTTTTCCTTCGACATAAAGTCTACATATACCTTACGAACATGTGAAAACTGGGACCCAAAATCAGCAAGCAAGAAACGGTTATGGACATTGCGCGTGCCCCAGCGTGTGCGTTACTTCCTATGGCTAGCTATTAAAGGAAAATTGATGACTAATGAAGAACGTTGCCTCCGTTCGTTAAGCCACCATTCCTATTGTCCTTGCTGCAACGCTGCTACTGAATCTATAATCCACTCTGTAACCCCTTAAACCTGACCTAGGTGAAAAGACCGAATTTAGGAGGTTACAATTGAAAACCTTTCCCTCAAGAAAACCAATTCTAAAAAGATATACTTTAAATTAAAATAAAATAACATAAATGTAATAATAAATATAAATATAAATATCATAATAGATATTCAAATAATTATATAAAATCTATGAATTAAAATATCAGTAGATGAATGCTAAAAATAATCTCAAAATATAAATAGTCTAAAATTACATAATGTCCTAAAATAATAAATAAAAATCTGATTAAATTAAAATATTTTTGTACTGAATAATAAAATAACCGGATAAAATCTGAGATCCTCCAAGTACCACGTCGCCTAAAGCCCAAAGATATATGTAAGAGGAAACTATGGAGAAGTAAGCTAAAGAGCTTGGTGTGTCTCTAAAGTACAAGAAAAACCATAATTATAAAACATAATATTATTTTGAATGAAATCTTTTAAACCATAACACAAATCACAAGCGTTGTGCAATGCACCCAACTACATCACCGCCCGAAGAGTAAGGTTCCCTAGAACCACTCTCTACATCGTCACCAATCCGAAGTGAAACTCAACCCAAAGGGTGGAACCACTGATCCGAAGTGGAATTCAACCCGAATGATGAAACCACTGAACTTCCTCCGTACAAATCCCAACACATGCTCATACATATATGATGTTTAAAAATCAAATTTCATAAACACAGTTCCATAAATCCGATATTCCGTAAACATACTTCATAAATCATAGTCCATAAGTCCATAAATCATAGTTCATAAATCGTAATCCATAAATCATAGTTTCATAAATCCGATGTTTCGTAGATCAAATTTCCATAAATCATAATTAAAACACATTCTGAAATCGTATGCATATGATGTCAACCATACAAACCATAATACATATAAATAATCACAAAGAGGTAAAACACCAACACATAGAAAAATAGTATATAATTTAATTATAGCACCGGAAGAAAACACACCTTAGCCGTAATAGCTCTAACGACGAATAAAGGGAGGTTGCGACTTCGATGTAAGGTAATGACAATGTCAATTCGAGAAGAATTCATAAAACATGGGAATAACTAAGAGCGACAACACTTTAAAACTTAAGGCTTAGGTTTATTTCTATACGTAAATACTATGACTATATATAGAGAGAGTTGAGAGTTGATAATCTAAACAAATTAGGTTTAGAATAATAATAATAATAATAATAATAATAATAATAAAACAAGAATTTAGGTTGAAAAAGGAGAGTTAATTCAACTGTGAGTAAAAAGGAGAATTAGAATTCAATTTAAAATTAAAAGATTAAATATATATAAATATATATATTATACGGTTATAATTAATAATTATAATAATAATTAAAAGTAGAGTAAGAGATTGACAGCATAAACCATTTGATTTAGAATTAAATTTCATAAAAAAGGTTATTTACAGAATCATTGACTTTTTAAGAAATTTAAAATTAATTTTTAAGTTTCATAAAAATTCTTATTTAGTCCCTCATAGAAAATTAGGGTTTAGAATTAAAATTCAGAATTGTTAGGGTAGGGATTTCAAATTTAAGTTTCTAAATTAGGGATTTTTATTTCAAATCTAGAGTTTATAATTTTGGCGTAATATTTGGGGTGTTACAACTCTCCCACCCTTAAAAGAAATTTTGTCCTCAAAATTTTCAGACTAACGGCATACTTAAAAAAAGAGAGGTTTTGATAACAATTTTAAAAAGACATTTTAGATCAGGTTACGAATGACAACACATGGCTTTCAGATAGACTTTGATCTCAATTTCATAAGAACAAGTATGATCACGATCAATCGCTAATCTAGAAATCGAACGAGGTGGCATAGTAATCTATCTACAAAAGGGACAATCCTAGAATTAGAGTTGGTACTTGGAGTCTCTATTCAAAACATATCTTTAATTCTTTAAAATAATAAATTTATCAGAAAATCTCATTTTACCCAAAAACATTTAATATGCATGCGAAAAATCATTTTCAGCTTAAAATTTTATGTGAGCCTCACAGTCCGAGGGTTGAACTTAGCTCTGATACCACTAAATGTAACCCCCTAAACCCGACCCAAGGGTTATGGGCCGAATCTAGGAAGTCGGATTGAAAACGTGTCCCTCAAGTAATTTAAAAATAATGTCGTTTAACATTAAATTCCATTTTTCAAAATGCGACCGTATAGAAGAAAATAACACCAAATAAATCATCAAAATATCCAATTAAAATTCTCATGCATGCTAAAACAGTTGAAAATCCCCAAATAAATATAAAAGTAATCAAATTTTCATATAAACCCCAAATAATGAAATAACTGGAATAAAACCGAAATAAATCTGAAAACTAAAAATATTCATACTAAAATAGTAATAAATCTGATAACTGTGGTCCTCCAAGTACCGAACTCCTATGTTTGAGAATCTGAAATAGAAACTAAGGGGGAGTCAGCTATTAAGCTCAGTGTGTCTCTAAAGTGCAAGAAAAACCATAATTATAAAACATAGTATTATTTTGAATGAAATCTTTTAAACCATAACACAAATTACAAGCGCTGTGCAATGCACCCAACTACATCACCGCCCGAAGAGTAAGGTTCTCTAGAACCACTCTCTACATCGTCACCAATCCGAAGTGGAACTCAACCCAAAGGGTGGAACCACTGATCCGAACTGGAATTCAACCCGAAGGATGAAACCACTGAACTTCCTCCGTACAAATCCCAACACATGCTCATACATATATGATGTTTAAAAATCAAATTTCATAAACACAGTTCCATAAATCTGATATTCCGTAAACATACTTCATAAATCATAGTCCATAAGTCCATAAATCATAGCTCATAAATCGTAGTCCATAAATCCGATGTTTCGTAGATCAAATTTCCATAAATCATAATTAAAACACATTCTGAAATCGTATGCATATGATGTCAACCATACAAACCATAATACATATAAATAATCACAAAGAGGTAAAACACCAACACATAGAAAAATAGTATATAATTTAATTATAGCACCGGAAGAAAACACACCTTAGCCGCAATAGCTCTAACGACGAATAAAGGGAGGTTGCGACTTCGATGTAAGGTAATGACAATGTCAATTCGAGAAGAATTCATAAAACATGGGAATAACTAAGAGCGACAACACTTTAAAACTTAAGGCTTAGGTTTATTTCTATACGTAATAACTATGACTATATATAGAGAGAGTTGAGAGTTGATAATCTAAACAAATTAGGTTTAGAATAATAATAATAATAATAATAATAATAATAATAAAAATAAAAATAAGAATTTAGGTTGAAAAGGAGAGTTAATTCAACTGTGAGTAAAAGGGAGAATTAGAATTCAGTTTGAAATTAAAAGATTAAATATATATAAATATATATTATACGGTTATAATTAATAATTATAATAATAATTAAAAGTAGAGTAAGAGACTGACGGCAGAAACCATTTGATTTAGAATTCAATTTCATAAAAAAGGTTATTTACAGAATCATTGACATTTTAAGAAATTTAAAATTAATTTTTAAGTTTCATAAAAATTCTTA
This sequence comes from Hibiscus tridactylites, assembly GCA_958450335.1. NCBI lineage: Eukaryota > Viridiplantae > Streptophyta > Magnoliopsida > Malvales > Malvaceae > Hibiscus > Hibiscus tridactylites. Next base: position 65,822,894 of record OY288285.1, on the reverse strand, counting down.
TTTAGTCCCTCATAGAAAATTAGGGTTTAGAATTAAAATTCTGAATTGTTAGGGTAGGAATTTCAAAATTAGGTTTCTAAATTAGGGATTTTTATTTCAAATCTAGAGTTTATAATTTTGGAGTAATATTTGGGGTGTTACACACTCGCTTAGAGACTGCCCATACGCCAAGGAAGTATGGAGAAACCTTCTCCCATCACAGCTCCATGCTTCGTTCTTCAATGGTGACTCCCAGTCGTGGTTTCATAGGAATATCTCTGATGCTTCAATTCATGCTTCTTGGGGGCTAGCGTGGCAAACCCTTTTTGCCTCTACAATCTGGAAAATTTGGAAAAACAGGAATGAAGTGGCCTTCAATGTAGCGTTGAACAAATTCTCCAACGTAGCGTGAGTTGGGCACGTTACTACTCTAAGGCTGCCTCCGCGTTATCCCCTATTTCTTCGAATGTCTCGTCTGCAATACATTGGCAAAGACCGGATGTAGGGTGGGTTTGTTTGAATACGGATGGTGCTGTATCACAAAGCACATGAATTGGTTCGATAAGTGGCATCTTTCGTTCTGACGATGGCACATGGATCCTTGGTTATACTAAAACAATAGGTATCACTCGACCACTTCAAGCGGAACTATGGAGAATATTAGTTGGCCTTCAACTTGCATGGGAAAATGGCTTTGAGAGGCTCTTAATCCAATCGGATAGCAAGGAAGCAATCGACCGTTTGAACAACACAAATGCGTACTCTGGTTCTTGCTCACTGGTTTGCACTATTGCGAAGATACGTAGCTTGGGATGGGCAACGTCCACTCAATGGATTCCTCGAGCTGCAAATAAGCTTGCCGACATGCTTGCCAAGTTCACCAACCTTCCTTGCTACACCATGACCACCTTTGTGATACCTCCAGCTTCTCTTTTGCAGCTTATAGACTATGATGCTTTGAGTTTACTGTAACTTTATTTACAGCTCTCTTTCAATTCGAAAAAAAAACAACTTATATCTAGGCATTTGGTCAGATTTCAACTTTCCAAATATGATGGAAATTTATTTTGCAACATGAATGTTGGCTTCGCTTGACTTTTTGTAGTAGAAATTGTTCTATAATAATTGAAAAAGACAAATGACATGTTTAACAATTAGCGGATAACTGATTGCATTAGTTGATTTGACTAGTGAATTGTATTAGCTGATTGTATAAAAGTGTTTGGTAAAATTAACTGATATATGTTTGATTATTTAAACAAACAAAATGACATATAAGGACATGATTATAATCGATGCTTGTTTGAATAGTTTATTAGTTATCAATATTTTGTATCTATTACCGTTCAAAAAAATATTTTGTATCTATTAATATTAATTAGATTATGAAAAATATTTTTTTAATATAACAATAATAAGCATATTTGAAGATCTATTATTTATATAATTATTTTTAATATAATTTAATTAATTATTAAATTTAAATAAAAATATAAATGTGTGAGAATAAAAAAACAAAATCTATTACTTTACAAATGTCAAAATATAAATACGTGAGGGTGAAAAATTAAATAGAAAATGTTAAATTTAGGTTATTTGAAGATATTTGATAATTGTTAAGGGTAAAAGGGTCTTTGTAACTATTATGTCAAACCGCTAACTTCAAAAAGCTCATATTAGCATTTTTTTTTCAAAATTAGAGGTTTCACATCAATCCGTTATTCACCAAACATTCAAATTAGCGAATTTGACCAGTCAAACCTTTAATATTAGCTCAAACCTCTAATTTTGACTCAAACTGCTATTTACCAAATAGGGCGAAAGGCGTTTAGTTAATATAGCCTTGAAATTTAAAGATTAAACTATATAATTAGTGTTTGCAAAAGGCAGATTAATTGGCATCAGGCATCAGCACAAGCAGCAAATGAGGTGCCAATATCGGATCATTCTGTTCTGTTTCAGTTCGGGTCATTTCGGGTATGTTTAGAATTGATTTAGATTCTGTTTCGTTATGGTGTGGTTTGGGTTTAGTTCGAGTCTATGATAAGTCAGGTCTAGTTCGGGTAAAAAATCGGATCGGTTATTTTCTGTTCAGGTCAATATCGGATCAGACGCTTTCGGTTCGAGTCAAAATCGGGTCGTTCGGGTCGGTTTCGGGTCAGGTCAAACTTTGAATTTTCAGGTCGATTCGATTTGAGTTGGGTTATGATTCACAGAGACTTCGTTGATGTAGAAGATTGTATGTCAGTGGATGATAGATAAGATTGTGTCAATTCGGTTTGAGTTGGGTATTTCTATTATCTAATGTTTATATTTAAGTTAGTTTATGATATTAATTATAATTTTTTAAGGTTTATAATTTATGGTTTAACATTAACAGTTTATGGTTTAGTTTAGTGTTATTGATTTATGAGAATAATTCTGATTCCTTAAGATTTATGGTTTAGTTTAGGGTTATTGGTTTATGACATTAGTTTCGATTCCTTCAAGTTTATGGTTTAATTTGGGGTTATTAGTTTATGAGATCAATTATGATTCCTTAATGTTTATGGTTTTGGGTTTATTATTAATGGTTTATGGTTTAGTTTAGGGTTATTGGTTTATGAGATTAATTATGATTTAACTTTCTAATTTATGCATTTGAATTTAATTAAATATTTAAATCACGAACATAATTAAAAGAATTCTAAAATTAAATGTGGAATTTTAATTAAATTAATCTAAATTGAGTCTCAATTGAATTAAACTAGAATCTAAAAGTGAATTTCGCGGCTTAAATAAAAAAACATGTAAAATATGGAGGGCTAAACAATTGATTGCCCTTAACTAAAACTAGAAGATAACATGTTATTTTAATTATAAAAGGGAAAATGGAATTTGTAAAAAGAAAAAAAAAATAGAGGGAAAACACATAATGTTGGCGGGAAACCGCCTATTTTTTTAGGTTAGGGGTTAATTCATCTTTAAGTCCTGTTACGTTTAAAATGTTACATTTTAGTCCTAATATTCACTTTTAAATTTTATTTTAATTCAATTTAGTCACAAGTATGAAGTATCCCACGGTTTGGACTTTGAATATAGCTATCCCCTCCCCACAGTAATATTTAGTCCCTAAAAATTTACTTTTAGTTGAAATTGACACATATTTATTTTTATTTTTTATAATTTAGTCTAATAATTTTAATATATTGGTATTTTTGTTCATTTAAGTTCTTAAGATTTAATTTTTAGCCGATTTTGACCTCTATTTATTTCTATTGTGAAATTGGTCATTGGACTCTCAAATTTTTCCACTTTGAAAATTTTAAATTGTCCCCTAATTTCGAGTTTAAGCTATATTTTATGGTAAATTGTGAAAATAGGCCCTAATTTCGGTTTATGATTTTGGGTTTAGCCTTAGTGCTAATGGTTTAGGGATTACGTTGTAGTTTAGAGTTATTGGTTCATGAGATTAATTTCTATAGCTTAAAATTTATGGTTTAGAATTTTTAAGGCTTAGTTTTAATGGTTTAAGGTTTATGGTGTAGTTTAGAAAGAAGTTAAGATCAAATATTGGGAGGGAAAAGAGTCTATTAAATTTCTAAATTTAAAAATTAGTAGGGACAAAAGCCTTATTTAATTAATATTTAAACTTAGAATGACATGAAATGTTATTATACTACAATTTTGAGAAAAGCAACGGTTTCTCCCATAATATAATACAAAAAGATAATAAAAATATACACCATTATACTATTTATTATATTGTTAAAAATAAATTATTCATTTATTTTACTTTAATTTCCGGGTTAAAATCATGTCGATATTTGGTTCAACTTTTGGTTCGGATGAAATCGGTTTGGGTCTATTTAGGTTCAACAAAAATTTCGGGTCGATTTCGGTTCGGTTTATTTCTAGTTTCGGATCATCATGTTTGGCTCAAAATCGAATCACAATTTGGATAATTCGATTCGAGTCTTGAATCAAATTTGCCGGGTCTAATTACACGCGTTCATTTCCTTGTTATTCTTTTAATGTTTTGGATGGCCTTGATAACGAAGGTAATATGCTTTAAGCTGCTAGTTTTAAGCCTTTATTTTTTTGTTCTGAATTCAAATTAATATTCTTATGTTAAACCATTCCTGGTTGTGTCTTCACTAGGGGTGTTCATAACTGGTTCAATGAGTACCAATAAGCCCAATAAGTTCAATATAACTATTATAATATTAATATTTTAAATAAAGTTCATAAATGGTCACTAAATTTTGTTTAAAAAACAAAACGGTAACTAAACTTTCAAGTATTACAAAATGACAATTAAACCTTATATTTTATAATAAAATGGTAATTGAAACGTTAAACACTGTTAACCCCTTAACGGCAACCTGATTGTGTCTATCACAAAATCACTTTTTCCACCTTATTTCCCCCATTTTCCACATCATATTAAAAAATCTAAAAAAAGTCAAACCACATTATTTCTTTAAGCCTTCACTGCATCTCTTTCCTTGGTCTTCCCCAAACCAGAATAATAACTCCAAGCTCTCAACAATAGCGACGGTCTAGATTTTATCAATAGTTTTTGTGGATCATGGCACATGATTCCTCTGTCTTTACAGGTTCCAGGTTCACTTTTATCAGCATTAACAACAAGAAGAGCGGCCATCAGACACTTTTGGCATAAAAGACCACTTGAGGCGCGATGGAAATCAACACCACCACTCCTCGGAGTCTAGATTTCTTCATTTCATTGACAATCCAATCAACACCCATGAATAGTAAATCTTTGGTTCTATGTTAGTCCCCGCGTTTCACGGCACATATGAGAAAAGGATTATGAAACCTATATAAGTTTGTGAAAATACGGTCTTCATCTTTTAGACTACAGAAATGGGTTTTCTCATGTAGTGGAGGAGGAGGGGTGGTTGTGGAGCACCAGCAGTTGTTGCTCATTGAGTACTAAACGATCCAATCCCTAGTTTCCACTTCTCACAGCCAGCTCTGAACAACGCATCTCTTTATCTGTTTTTATTAAAATTTATTTTCCCCCAAAACTTTGGGACATAACTAATCAATTTCTTAGCTTCCGTGAAATGATCTAATATTAGAAATAAATCCAACAAATACACCAACACACTCAAGAAGGAAATAAAAAAATGAGAAGTAACAAACATGTTAAAATGAAGCAACTAACATCGGAGTGGGAGAGGTGAAGCTCGATGAAATCTGGGTTGTCGCCATTGTTGAGAGCTTGGCGTTATTGTTTGGGTTTGGGGAAGAGCAAGGAAAGAGACGCATTGAAGGCTTAAAAGAATGAGGTGATTTGACATTTTTATATTTTTTTTAATATGATGTGAAAAATGAGAGGGGGATAAGGGGAAAAGTGACTACGTGGAAGGTACAGTCAGCTTGTCGTTGAAGGGTTAATGATGTTTAACGTTTCAATTACCATTTTGTTACAAAACACAAAGTTTAATTGTCTTTTTGTAATATTTGAAAGTTTGGTTATCGTTTTTTTTAACAAAGTTCAGTGACCATTTATGAACTTTACCCTAATATTTTTCATCTTCTCTTCCACTTTAATAACTTGCATTATGAGCTTATTGGACATCTAAATACCCATTAGGCCAGTTATGAACACCCTTAATCTTCACATATGATGTTGTTGGTTCCTATGTGAAGGTCAAACACAACTTTCAAGATTATGATTCGACAACTATTGCTCTATATCTTGGGTATTCATCAGAATAATCATTCATATACTCAATACTTAATAGAAATTGAGTTTTTAATTCGGAGCAAAGCAACTATCTAATGTAGGAGACATAAATAAGAGGAAAGATGAATGTTGAGTGTGTAAAAGTTCTATTATTTACACCCTTTTTAACCCATATTTATGCTGCATTCAAGCATCATTGCATTGCATTTAGGTTAGTTTTTAGTAAAACATCACAAAAGGATTAAAAGCACGGATTCTACTGAAAGATGGCTATTTTTGCAGGTATCTGTCATAGTAGACGATGAAGGCAGGCGCAGGGCAGATAAGCAGGAAAGCTGAACTGGACAAGCAGCCGAAGAAGACGAACCTGTCATGGACCTGTCGTGACAGCATGATGACAGCAACTTTATGAAGAGGAAAAGTCAAGTGGACCTCGATAGATAGAGAAAAATCTGCTCGTCTGTCGTGTGAAAGCCACATATTTTTCCAAGCCCCGGATCGAAAGATATGTCAAGCCAAAGCTCAAGGAGAAGAAATTCCTAAAAGCAAGGATGCGGCTGGAAAGTAGGAGACTTTAGAGATTTAGTCTTTATTAGAATCTTACTTTTAATTAAAGTTGTAATCATTGTTACCTTAGATGACTTGAGCCCAAAGCTTATATAAGGGCATAGATTTAACCTAGAAACCATCCCTCAATATACCCCATAACCGATAACCAAAACCCTCCGCCGTCTACCTGTCATCTACCCGTCACCGACATGTTCTAAAACCCCCTAGGGCCACGGGTTGTTTTGTAAAGTAGTTGCAAGGGTTGTTTTGTTTTAGGATTTTTCAAGTTCAATAAAATAAACTTCAAGTTCTTTTATCTTGGTTTTAATATCTTGCAAGAGCATCGGGAGAGCATTGTGAGGTTATCCATTTACTTAGCATCGGGAGAGTTAAGTATACGAAAGAGATAAGAGCGCGTTCTCTAGTTTATAGTTGAACCATCTCGTGCCTAGGGATAGGGCGAGGTTAAGTGGCTAAGGAAGAATTCATACACATCGGTGTTCATCCTTCGATTCACGCCGGGAGGTATCATCAAAGACGTGTTCATCGACAGACTTGTGCCTAGGGATAGGGCAAGGCAGATCTGGGATTCTTGCCAAGCTTGAAGTACAGAGTTGGTGTGTCTGCTGCCGCGACAGCCAACGGACAGCCGCCGCGACAGGTGCTGTTGGCGACAGGCGCGACGACAGAACTGGATTTCCTAAACTCTACAATACCTGCACTACTGAGCAATTCAATACCAGCCCATTCTCTCTATCTTGATTTCTCTACTTTTATTTTCCAGTATTCTTTATTATTTTCATGACAATATCTTAATCTACTCTTTTCCCCTTGTGCAGATAGCGAAGGAAAGGGTTAGCCCAGTCCCTGTGGAGACGATATCCGATACTCTAGTATCACTTTATTACTTGCGACGTGTACACTTGCACTCAATTGCGATAGACTCTTTTACACGCAACAAGTTTTTGGCGCCGTTGCCGGGGACTGGCAACACACTCTTACCCTAGCTTCTGCACTTTTCTTTTATTTTTATTTTTTTTATTATTTTTTTATTATTTTCTTTAATTTTTTTTTATTTTCTTTAATTTTTTTTATTTTTTTTTACAAAAAAAAAAACTCAGGTGAAAATACAGGTTCAAGGGCATCAACATGCCAGGAAAAACCATTCGAGAGTTGATGTGGGAAAGTTCTTGCAATTACCGTAAAGATATGCTTCCAGGGCAGCAGCCGTGGCAGCAACAGGGGCAGCAAATGCCGATGCCGCAGTAGCAAAAATTTTTATGGTATGATCAAAACCCACAAAATTTTTTTTACCATGACAGTTTTGCTACAGAACCCGACCTGCCCTGGCAATGTCATCATCCACAAGAGCAGTCAAAATCCTTAGAAGACACACTGCAAGCCTTCTTGGCAATCACTCAAAAAGTGTCAGCTTCTACGAAAGCAAGTATCGCCAAGATGGATGAACTCTTGAGCAGACCAGTCCTCATTCATGCCACAGATGAACCTGAAATCCTGAGGCAAGATGACGAGGATGCCCATGTGAAGGAATACCCAACATATGATGAGTCTGAGCAACAACTAGCCATGGCAATGATAGAGGAGCCGGAATGGAGCAACACCGCGACAACGCTGAGTGGAATTCAAGAGAATGTCACGACAGCAACCACTTCGGAGGCAGAAACTCCAGCCTCGGCAGAAACTGCCGCCTCGACAGAAACTGCCGCCTCGACAGCAACTGCCGCCTCGACAGCAACTGCCGCCTCGACAGCAACTGCCGCCTCGACAGCAACTGCCGCCTCGACAGCAACTGCCGCCTCGACAGCAACTGCCACCTCGGCAGAAACTGCCGCCTCGATAGAACCTGCCGCCTCGACAGCAACTGCCGCCTCGACAGCAACAGATGCTGAAGCAGCAACCACAACAGAGGCAAATTCTCAACCCACTACCTCGATTATGCCTGACCAAGATTGCACACATCCATCCCTGTCATGGCACTCGCACGACCACCTAGAAGAGCTACCCAATGACAATGCCTCGCCGATGGAATATAAACAGGTAATAAACGAACCTTTTGAATTCTTTGAAAACTCACAAATTCCATTGCAGGTATTAGAGGAATCAAAGCCGGTGGACATAGAATCATCAAAGTCTCTACTGATGGAGATCTACGAGTGGTCAACAGAATTTAGTATAGAGAGTGATGGCACTTACCAATGTCCCATTGACCTGCAAAGTAACCTGCCAACAGACTGTCAAAATAACTGCCTGCCGCAGCAGCGGGCACGGCAGCAAGGGATACATTCAACCACAACAACATCCAACGAAAACAAGGTAAGTTTATGGTCGAATGTCAATTTGATTTTTTCTAATCATATGTTCATGCCCTCAGAAACATTACCAAGAAGGGAGGACTTCATGGACTTCAAAGGGAAGAGAAAGAAAGGAGCCCCTACCATGAGAAAAATCACCAGATGGAGGGTACAGATGGACTTCAAGAAGTACCGGAAACGACCCATCAAGCATCAATAGAACAGGGAGTATTTTTATTACTTATTTATTATTAGGAAATAAGGTTTATTTTATTCAAATAAAATTTTTATGTTTTTCTGTTTTTAGGAAATAAAGGAGCCAAGAAGAACAGGAGAAGTGAACTAAGCCCACCATCCATTCATCAGCCCAACAGAGCCCATTTATTGAAGCCTGTCGTTTCGGCTGCCACCGCAGACGGATAAGACAGGCTGTCGACAGACTGACATGGCAGACGTAGAAGCGTGTGGCAGACGCGTAACAGACGCATAAATGCGTGTTGGACGCGTCAGACACGCTAAATCCCATCCGTCGCCCCGTTATTCACGCCTGCCGTTACAGCATTACCGGGCAGCAACTCGACCGCTATAAAACCCCGTTTTCATTTCCATTTTTTCTCACTTCTGATTATTCTTCTTTGTTTTCTCCTCTAGTTTTTATTTGCTTTCTTTATTTTCACAACCCTTGCTACTAATATGTCGTCTAGACAGACCCGCCGTAGTGCTGCCTCAGCCTCTTCTTCAGCAGCAGCAACACCCTTCGCCACAAAGGAGTTATGGGAGGAACATGGTTTCATTTACATCCGAAAGGCACCCAACATGGGACTCCGGCCATTCATTGCTAGGGCGATAAGGAATTTGCTATGGGAACAGTTCGCAGCACAACCCGCAGAACTGAATGGTACATTAGTCCGAGAGTTCTATGCTGCCAACAACAGCAGAACGACACCCAGCCGGCTCCCCAGCAGAATCATCCGAGGAGCCTGCCCCTGGACCTGCCGCCACCACCACCCCGACAGACCAGTCTGCCCACATCCTTGCTGCGTTACAACGGGTGGAAGAGAGACAAATGGGACTGATGACCTTCATTCGGGATTTCACCAACTCGACGGTAAATTTTATTAACAACACTTTAAATTTTCCCGATGTTAATTTCCCTACTTTTCTTGCCCATTATTTCCATATCCCCAACCCTGTCCACACACCCACACCACCTGCCTCCCCACATTCCCACTCTACTGCTTCCACCACATCACCTGCCCCGACGGCAGCAGGCAGTCCAACGGCCGAAACATCTGCCAGAGGAACAAAGAGACCTGCCTCAGATGACAGCCCTCTGATCAGAAGGAATTTGGAGAGGGAATTTACGCCTGTCAAAAGGATAAAGCACGTGGCAGACAAGAAACGGCTGCCTAAGGCTAGCACAACCACCAGCAGCACTTGGGACAGTGGCAACAGTTCCGACATCCAGCTTGTGGAGCAATCTGCCCCTGCACCTGCCCCTGAACCTGCCCAGCCGCCTCCACAACCCAGACGCCGCCGGTAGATCCGTGTTAGCAGCAGCAGCGAGAACAGCGACTAAAAATTTAAGTTTTTCTTTTTCTTTTATTGCTGCCTGCCTATATCTTTTGTGATGTACTTGCTTTCATTTTTTTCGTTTTTGTTTTTCATCTCATTTTGCATTGAGGGCAATGCAACCCTTGAGTTTGGGGGTGGCAACCCTCCATCTTTAATGGAGTCTTAGCACATCTTTAAATTATTGTTGTGTCTTATTATTTAAGTTCTCTTAAAAAAAATCAGAAAATTTAAAACTGTTGGCTTAAAACTGTGAAGTTAACTTACCTGTCATGACAGCTCTGTCGTGGCAGCATATTTAGGACAGGTTAAGGAGAAGTTTAGAGCCTTTCTATAGTTCTGAAAACTTAAAACACCATTGTGACTGTTATATTGCTTAGATTTCTTTTAGCCAAACTAGAATAGGAAGCTTAGAACTTGAATAGCCCCTAGAGGTGCCTAACACTGGCTCTAGGAGAGAAGTTTAGCAAAAGAAACTCAAAAACTTAGAGGTGCCCGAAACCGGCTCTAGGAAGCTAACTAGAGGTGCCCGAAACCGGCTCTAGTAACTAGAGGTGCCCGAAACTGGCTCTAGTAAAACTTAGCTTGAAAATAGAAGAAAAAAAAAGCATGAAAATGTGCCTTCTAAAAAAAATAAACTTTGGCATAAAAATTCGAGGTAAGAAGTTGAATATTCTAGTGAAACTAAGAGAGTCTTAGCATATAACTGTTCACAAGCATGCACACACTGCACGAGAGCTATAGGGAGATTCCGGACAGATCCTAACCTTTCCGACAGGTTGCTGCCGCCATAGAGATTGAGTGACGGGTGAGGGACAGTTCACTATTTGAAGGCCAACACAAAATTTTTTCATTTTTTAGTCTTAATTGCTTGAGGGCAAGCAAAAACTTGAGTTTGGGGGTGTGTTGAGTGTGTAAAAGTTCTATTATTTACACCCTTTTTAACCCATATTTATGCTGCATTCAAGCATCATTGCATTGCATTTAGGTTAGTTTTTAGTAAAACATCACAAAAAGATTAAAAGCACGGATTCTACTGAAAGATGGCTATTTTTGCAGGTATCTGTCATAGTAGACGATGAAGGCAGGCGCAGGGCAGATAAGCAGGAAAGCTGAACTGGACAAGCAGCCGAAGAAGACGAACCTGTCATGGACCTGTCGTGACAGCATGATGACAGCAACTTTATGAAGAGGAAAAGTCAAGTGGACCTCGATAGATAGAGAAAAATCTGCTCGTCTGTCGTGTGAAAGCCACATATTTTTCCAAGCCCCGGATCGAAAGATATGTCAAGCCAAAGCTCAAGGAGAAGAAATTCCTAAAAGCAAGGATGCGGCTGGAAAGTAGGAGACTTTAGAGATTTAGTCTTTATTAGAATCTTACTTTTAATTAAAGTTGTAATCATTGTTACCTTAGATGACTTGAGCCCAAAGCTTATATAAGGGCATAGATTTAACCTAGAAACCATCCCTCAATATACCCCATAACCGATAACCAAAACCCTCCGCCGTCTACCTGTCATCTACCCGTCACCGACATGTTCTAAAACCCCCTAGGTCCACGGGTTGTTTTGTAAAGTAGTTGCAAGGGTTGTTTTGTTTTAGGATTTTTCAAGTTCAATAAAATAAACTTCAAGTTCTTTTATCTTGGTTTTAATATCTTGCAAGAGCATCGGGAGAGCATTGTGAGGTTATCCATTTACTTAGCATCGGGAGAGTTAAGTATACGAAAGAGATAAGAGCGCGTTCTCTAGTTTATAGTTGAACCATCTCGTGCCTAGGGATAGGGCGAGGTTAAGTGGCTAAGGAAGAATTCATACACATCGGTGTTCATCCTTCGATTCACGCCGGGAGGTATCATCAAAGACGTGTTCATCGACAGACTTGTGCCTAGGGATAGGGCAAGGCAGATCTGGGATTCTTGCCAAGCTTGAAGTACAGAGTTGGTGTGTCTGCTGCCGCGACAGCCAACGGACAGCCGCCGCGACAGGTGCTGTTGGCGACAGGCGCGACGACAGAACTGGATTTCCTAAACTCTACAATACCTGCACTACTGAGCAATTCAATACCAGCCCATTCTCTCTATCTTGATTTCTCTACTTTTATTTTCCAGTATTCTTTATTATTTTCATGACAATATCTTAATCTACTCTTTTCCCCTTGTGCAGATAGCGAAGGAAAGGGTTAGCCCAGTCCCTGTGGAGACGATATCCGATACTCTAGTATCACTTTATTACTTGCGACGTGTACACTTGCACTCAATTGCGATAGACTCTTTTACACGCAACAATGAAGACATAAAATAAATAAGAGGGAAGATGAAGACATAAATAAGACAAACTCCATAGAAAAAAAACAACAATTGGAAGCAAAGTCATGCTTCGTGGGTTTAGTAGGTTTGGAGTCGGTCACAAAAAAGAAAGATTTGATCATGGAAGAAAATGCAAGAAGAAAAAAGGGAAAGGAAAAAAAATAACATGTCATGTCTGTTGGATTTAAACTTTAAAATTGTGGGCGCATATGTAAAATGTATATTGCTATTATAAAGTATGTCACAAAATTAAGTGACCAATTATGTTAGACGTGTCATAGGTACTAAAATATCATAGAAATAAAAGTGTAGATACCATAAGATGTATTTATAATTCAATAAGGGGCAGAGGTATAAATACCTAATAGTTGATTTAATAATCAACTATATAAAGATGTAGTGGTCCCCAAGAAATAAGTTAACTTGTATTACTCTTGTCCTCATCAGAGAGTTTTTAAAGCAAGGGCTAACCTATCTTCTTAGAAGATCACAACCACCTTCTAGGCGATCTCCATCAAAAGATTCAAGGCTTACAATCCATCAATGAATTCAGGTACGCTTCCACTTTCAATATATTGTTCTTGATGATTTCACATGATAGATCTTGAGTTAGTTTTTTTACTTGTTATTTTTTGGGTATACTTTGGTTCTAACAAGAGTTTTTTCTAACAATAATTGACCGAGAGGAATAATGTAATGGTGGGCGGTGGGTTTACAATCGAGCATTGAAGAGAAAGATTTAATCATTAAAAAATAGGAGAAAAGAAGATAACTTGTCATGTTAGCTTTTTCTAAGAGTAGCCAACAACTATGACATTAATAAGAATGCATTAAAAATTTAATGATTATTGTAAATTTTAAAAGTTTGGTGATCAGAATTATCTTATTATTTTAACAAAAATCTGAACCTAGAATATTTTCTCTCTAAGCGTTGTAGCCTCTCTTTTTTTCATTTTTCCTTGGCCAACGATCGACCACCAGTATCACCAAGATCAATCGCCGGTAATCTTTTATTTTCCTTTGATTTATTATATTTTATTTTTGTTTTTTTTTTACTTCTAGCTTTTTATTAAGAATAATGTTGCTTTTTTGGCATGTTTTTCTTTGCCTTTGTAGCACGTTTTTCTCTGTTGTTTGGCACGCTTTATGTCTGTTTTTTGTCGTTCAATTGTTCTTTATTTTTTCAGGGTTGGATTTAACGTTGCATCGACTGATTAAGATGGCGCTTATTTGGATACGTACTCACAATCACCGTTTCTTAATCACGATTGAGTTGTGGCATTGACCGTTTTATTAACGTGGCTCATCTATATATGTATCTTTATGTTAGTGTTGATGTTTTCTATCATTCATCGTTGATTAATGATGTTGTTCATATTTTTTTCGAGTCTTTTAGTTGGGCCTTTACGCTTTTCTTTGTACAGTACTTTTATTATCTTAAGTGACTCATTTTTGTTTAAATGGTTATAGGAAACTGTCTGAATTATGTGTTTAATTTATTCTCATGGTTGTAAACCATCTTTATAATTTTAGATATTTTTATTTTTAATAAAACTAACAATTTCTAATAAAAAAATCCAGTGATCAAAATGAAGGCACCCTAAACCAATATAGATTGCCTTTTTTTCTTTTTATAAGTTTATATTTTGTTTTTAATATGCATATCCATCTTACGGTCCATATTTGGGGTGCGAGGTTGTCCCTCCCAACAATGTCGTCTCCAATATTTGAACTAGCGTTCTCTCGTTGAAAGTGCAGTGTGTCTTATCAATGCACTCAACACTTTTTAGTTTATTGTAAGTTTATCTTTGTTGTTGTTTTTAAATTAAATTTTTTGTATTATTGTTATTAAACATAAGATTTTTCTGTATATCATTAAAAAGTTACAGACACTTCATAAAAACTTCATTCCATTAACATATAATTTACCAGATATTTCCATTGTAGATCCAAAACTCTTATTGATGTTGGCCGAAGAGACTTGATAGTTGGGGTTGAAGAGTGTGGGGGTGTCAACAAGAGCTTAATAAGTTTGGGGAAATGCAACAAAAATTTTGCCTTTAGGATTTTGTTTTATTTTTTTAATATTATATTACTTTTAAACAATTTAAATTTATAGATCAAAATAGAGTTGGGATTAAGTTTAAATAGTTTAAATGCTACATGCCAAAAAAAAGTAAAATTGGGTAAATTAAAAAACATAGCATAATCTCATATTAATAAGGTTATGTGATTAGAAACAAATAAATACCAATTGTTTTAGAACAAAATTTGGGTTTGATAAAGGAGATGAAGAATCGGAGAAGAGAGGGAACAAAAGAGGAAATAGAAAGATGACGGGAAATTGTTACGGCTAGCAATGTTGATATCACAGAAGAGCTAGCACATGACCAACCAACAGAAGGAAATGTTGATCTGATAGAAGAGGATGACCTGGATAAGTCAGTTGAGAATGTTCGAGAGCTGCGTAAAGGAGGAAGGACAAGGAGGACCCCAAAGGCACTAACGGATTTTGTCTGTTATTAAAGAAAGAGTCGATAAAACGAATGCCTTGTAAATAGTTTAGACATGAAAAACCTCTGAAGAAAAAGCTTCTTTCTTTAACTTGAAATTCTGTTCTTTCCTATTTCTATCTATTTTCTAGAATTCCTGGATTGTTGTTGATCGCAATAGTTTGGTGCTTTCATTGATTCTACCATGGTAAAAAATCGGATGCTATCAAATCCTTGCAGGACATTACTACTCGCCACGGTAAATCTTTGACTGTTTTGGAACAATTTGTAGAGAAGCAAGGACGCTGGAATGATAATACCCATAAGACTTTGCACGATATGACTCAGTAATTGTCAACCATATCCCTCTTCCGGGGCATTGATGCTCAATCCTCTCATGCTGGAAAAACTGTTGCGATTGTGAACCGAGGCAAGGCCAAGGTTAGAGACGAACTGGTTGACGCTTTTTCGTTTGCTCCATGACCCGTTTATGTTGAGTTACCGATTTTCATCATGAAGGACCCTGAGGAATGGCTCGCTTCTGCCACTGATTTCTTTGAGTTTTACAACATCTATTATCACCACCGTGTCACGATGGCATCCTTTCATATGGAAGGAACGGCCAAGAAATGGTACCGTTGGATGCAACGCCAAAAATAATTGGCTGGTTTGGACCATTTGGTCGAGGCTATTCGCCGACGATTTGCCACGACGGAGATAGAATCCCCCGAAGGTCAGTTAACAAAGCTTGTTCAGACATCAACTGTGTAGGAATATCAATCGCGTTTGAGAAGATGTCGTTACGCACAACAGCGACGTTGACATGGGGATCTCTCATGCAATGTTTTGTGTCAGGCTTGCGATCGGATCTAAAGCATGAATTGTTAGCCCAACGAGCCACTACCATGGTTGATGTGTTGGCTCTAGCCCGTTTTCACGAAGCCAAACTCAATGATGCAAAGAAATTGCTGGGTCACACTTCCGGGCCCAAACTACCACCTCTTTTGCTCACTCCTTCTCAATCATCATCTGGACCTAAATAGTTGTCAGGCCAACCCCTACCCATCGATGCACACATTTATCGTCCTCACCCTAATATCCCTCATCGCCTAACCACCGTTGAAGCTCAAGCCCGCCAAGAGAAAGGCTTTTTCTATTATTGTGATGAGAAGTCTGTGCCTGGTCACAAATGTAAAGCACTTTAGTTGTTTTTGTTGGACGATGAAGCTTTCGCTGCTACGGATGGTCCGACTGCGTTCCTTGTGGTGTCTGACCACGACAATCTTGTGGGTTCTTATAAAGATAATCGAGAACCTTTTTTGGTCTTGTTTAATGCGTTGGCAGGTTGTATCACACCTACTACACTTTGAGTGTGCAGTGAGGTTAATGGTCGGCATATGAGCATCCTTCTCCACAGTGGCAGCACACACAATTTTGTGCAAGCCAGAACAGCAAGATTTTTTGGTCTCCCAATCACTATCGCGCCTAATTTTCGAGTCTTAGTGGGGAATGGTGAAAGATTGCACACCAAAGGGTGTGTCTGCGATCTCACAGTCAAGGTTCAAGGTATAGAAGTTCAGACTGATTTCTTTGTGCTTCCTTTAGAGGGAACAAAAATGGTGCTAGGAGTGGCTTGGATGGCCACCCAGGGTTCGGTGACAATGGACTTCGCTAAGTTGGAGTTTCAATTTCGACAGAATGGGTTGGAGTGCTTGTAACACCCCAATTTTCCCTAAATTAAAAACCCTAGAAATTAGGAATTTTAATTTAAAATATAATTGAATTGTAGTGATTAAATTGGGTAGTTTTCAGAATTTACGTGACTAAATTGAAAAGGGTTCAAAACTTCGGTGTTGTTTCGTGGACGTTAAGTGTTTTAGTGTCTTATGTTTCAATTTACCCCAAAAAAATAAACTAAAGAAAAATCTTGTTTCCTTTCAATTGTTTGTGTCGATCCGGTTACCCCTCACTCTCCCATTGTCGTGTTTCAGCAAAGTAAAGAAAAAAAACCACCAAGTTTTTTTCGTTCTTGCCGATCAAGCTCCGATCAGCCCTTAACCGCGGACGTTCGTTGCGATAGAACCGCCAATCGTTCCCCTCAACCTTGCGATCAAAACCCCGACGAAGCCGTTCCTTCCAGCCGTTGTTCGCAAGAAATTTGGATGTTGAACCGTTCATTTGTTTTCGTGTAGGTTGCCTTCGTGTTTTGGGGTAAGGATGTGTGTAAATGGTGTTTGGGAGGGGTTCGAGTTGAATGTGTGAGTTTGGGGTTCCTTGTGTTTGCCGGAATTTAAGCGTAAGGCTCGCCGGCGGTGGGAAAATTAGAGGGGGTGTGCCCTAATTTCAAACGGGTTAAAATTGGGGATTTTGGGCTTAAACCGGTATGAACTGGTCCAGAAGGCTGAACGGGGTTGATAGAACCGAACCGGTTCGTCTTATAAACAGCCGGTTGACGTCAGCGTTGACCCGTTGACTTTTTTAGAAAAGGGCTACTTTATGTTTTTCGATGTCCTGATTCCGTTTCCCCAAATTCAAACTCGAAAGACCGTTTTCGACCGCTTTTATTGGATTATTCTTGTATTTAAAGATTCGAATATTGGAAAATTAATTGGTATTATTCGTATTTGCAGACGACATTGACTCGAATACTGAGATCCTTCCTCCTCCTCTACCTGGACAACCTCCTGTTGCTCAGACATCAGGATTCGCTCGTGAGTTTAATTATTAATATATTCGATCTTTATATTATCAGTTTCTTGGCATAGTAGTAGTATCTTTGATGGTGTATTTTATTGCTATCGGAGTTGACTCTGACCGACTTAGTGATAGAGCTGAGCGTGGGAGACGTCACCGTCGACATTGAGTGTTAGCTACTTGAGGTATGTTCTCTTCTGTGTTGTCTGTTTACAGTGCTCTGTATGTAAATGTGTTGATTTGCTGAAATATATACATGATGTGGTCTGATAATGTATGATGATAATTTTCTGTTGATCTGTGATGTTTGACTTGTTCAACATTCTGTTATGTTATGCAATAATTGTATATACATTCAGATTCGGATTATTGTATATCAAATTATATGATTATGCATTTCTGTTGATAAACAATGCATTCAGATTCAGAACTCGGATTTTATGCCATCTCATTATGGTTGGGATTCTATACGGGGAAGTTCAGTAGCTTCATCCTTTGGGATGATGTCTACTTCGGATCAGTGGTTTTGCCCTACGGGCTGGATTCCACTTCGGATGGTGACGAGGTAGAGAGTGGTTCTAGGACCAATTTTGACTCCTTATATTCGACTCAGTTCTTTCGGGTCGGGTTTAGGGGGTTATATTTAGTGGTATCAGAGCTAGGTTCAACACTCGGCCTGGGTGATATAAATCAATTTTAAATCGAAAATAAATTTTTGCATGCATTATCAAATGTTTTTGGGTAAAACGGGAATTTCAGAGAAAGTTATGATCTTTTATGAATAACATTTATACATATTCTGAATAAGGTCTCCAACTACCGATTCTAATATTAGGATTCTGTCTTTTGTAGATATACTACTATGCCACCTCGGAGAAGTTCTAGAGTAGCGGCCGGTCGAGGTCGTGACTGAGAACGAGGTCGTACCACGACTGCAGATAGTGACATTCCACCTCCTGTGGGTTCGATACAAAATCAGGATGAGGTCTAGGGTGCGAATGTGGAGGAACAACATGTGGACCATATAGGAGCTCAGCAGACTGGAGCTCATCAGACTGGTGGAGGAGACCCACATGTTCAGCCTGCTCAGAGTAGTGGTCATTGTGATTTAGGGGATATTGAGACAGTGGGCACGGATGTTGTTACTGTTCAGAGAGAGCTATTGAGATACCTACGTCAGTCTGAGAGTGTTCGGAGACCTATATCCACAGAGTTTCTCACTGCCGGGATGGCTATGTTTGATAGAAAGACGGGTACAGACCCAGCAGATGCAGAGTACTGGCTGAAGAAGCTTTAGCGATTATTTGTTGAGATGGATTATCCTATCGATCGGAAACTCAGGGCTACCGTTTCACTACTGCAAGGTGAAGCCCAGAATTGGTGGGAGGCTGAGGAGCTTGTTACTCCAGCTAGTAAGGTTACTTGGGATCATTTCAGACATGCTTTTCATGATCGATATGTCGAAGTTGACTATATAGCTAAGTGCAGAGATGATTTTATGAATCTAAGGTAGAATGATATGACTATTAATGACTATGAGATCGAGTTTATGAGATTGATTCAGTACCTCCCAGGGTTAGTGACCACAGAAAAAGACAAGTGTGATTGGTTTTTGAATGGATTGCGTCCTACGATAAAGGCGGGTGTTGCTTTACATATGGACCAGGAATACAAAGATATAACTCTACGAGCTAGGACAGTTGAGCGTAATGAGGCAGAGTTGAGACAGCTTGAGTTGTATGGATCTGATAGAGGAAAGAGACCAGCGTCAGTGCCAGTTCAACATAGTCAGGGGAATCAGTCTAGGAAGAGGGCCAGAGATGAGTCAGATTATCAGATTTATTCGAGAGTTGGGCCAGTGACTTCTTCTATTTCGACTGTTAGTGTTGGTGGTTCGACTGGTACTCGAGGGGTGCCACAGTTTCCTTTTTGTAAGAAGTGGCATTGGGGCGAGTGTAAGAGGCAGACTAGAGCTTGTTTTAGATGTGGTTCATTCGAGCATCATTTCGGAGATTGTCTGGCTCCACCTCCCTCAGCTTTTACTACTACTCAGTCTCAGGCATCAGTACAGACTCCCGCCAGGGGAAGAGGTCAGGTCAGATCTGTTAATTCAGGCTCTACTAGTAGAGGTAGACCAGCTCCGAGTAGAGGATCAGTAGAATCAGAGGCCAGACAGTCGGGGTTAGTTTATTCTACTAGGAGACGCAAGGATCATGATGAGCCAGATGTTATTGCCGGTACATTCTCTATCCATTCTATTTCGTATTTTGCTCTGCTAGATAATGGTTCGACTCATTCATATGTTACGAGTTCTATGTCTAGGGGTCTTGAGATTTCTGTTGAGGATACTATTAGTGTTGTTACTGTACACAGTCTGGTGGGTAATCCAGTTGAGGTTACTAAAGTATACATGAATTGTCCTCTTGAGATTCAAGGGGAGATCTTTCCAGCTGATATGATGGAGTTACCCTTTAGGGAGTTCGATCTTATTATGAGCATGGATTGGTTGTCTACACACCATGTTACCTTAGACTGTAAAAATAAAAGAGCTACACTGAGAACTTCTGATGATCGTGAGGTGATTCTGATTGGTGAGCGCAGAGGGTTCCTATCTAATATCGTTTCAGCTCTCAAAGCTGAGAAAATGATCAGGAAAGATTTTATTGCTTATCTTGCATATATCCTTGATCTGAGACAGTATAATTCAAGTTTAGATAAGATTCAAGTTGTGAAAGACTTTCCAGACGTTTTTCCGAAAAAATTACCTGAGGTACCGCCGAAACGAGATGAGGTTGAGTCTGGCATCGAGGTTTATCCGGGTACAACTCCTATGTCTATGGCACCTTATCGGATGGTACCGAAAGAACTTAAGGAGTTGAAGATTTAGTTGCAAGATTTATTGGATTGAGGTTTCATTCGACCCAGTGTTTCTCCTTGGGGAGCTCTTGTTATGTTTGTTAAGAAGAAGGATGGGACACTTCGACTCTGTATAGATTATCGGAAGCTGAACAAGCTGACGATCAAGAACAAATATCCTCTTCCTTGTATTGATGATCTGTTTGATCAGTTCCGGGGAGCTACGGTATTCTCTAAGATAGACATGAGATCTGGTTATTACCAACTCAAGGTTAAGGATTCTAATGTGTTCAAAACAACTTTCCAGACACGATATGGTCATTATGAGTTCCTTGTGATGCCTTTTAGGTTGACTAACGCCCCTACCGCTTTTATGTTTATGATGAATAGGGTGTTTCAACCCTATCTTGACCAGTTTGTTATGGTATTTATTGATGATATACTGATATATTATAGATCTGAGGTAAAGCATAAGGAACATCTTCGGATTGTATTACAGATTCTGCGAGAGAAACAGCTGTATGCAAAATTCAGTAAGTGTGAGTTCTGGCTTTTTGAGGTTATGTTTTTGGGTCATATAGTTTCTACTCAGGGTATTCAGTTTGATCTGATGAAGGTTGAGGCTATTATGAGTTGGAAGCAGCCCAAGAATGTTCCTGAGGTTCGAAGCTTCTTAGGTTTAGCTGGTTATTATCGGAGATTCGTTGAGGGTTTCTCTTCTATTGCAACTTCATTGACTAAGCTTCTGAGGAAGGATGTTCCCTTCGTTTGGATTGAGGCTCAGTAGTCTAGTTTCTAGAAGCTTAAGTCTGTGTTGACTGAAGCACCAGTTTTGATTCAGCATGAGCCTGAGCGTGTGATCCAGATTCTAGCGGATATGTTGAGAGGATGTATTCTTGATTTCAGAGGCAGTTGGGAGGATTTCCTGCCGCTTGCAGAGTTTGCTTATAATAACAGTTATTAGGCTAGTATCAATATGGCACTGTATGAGGCTCTATATGGGTGTAGGTGTCGTTCACCTATTGGTTGGACTGCGTTGAATGAGCATAGATTGTTGCGACCGAAGATTGTGCACGAGGCTGAGCAGACTGTCAGATTAATTCGGGATCAGCTTAAGGCTGCTTTTTGACATACATAAGTCTTATACCGATTTGAGACGTCGTGATCTTGAGTTTGAGGTGGGTGATGAGGTTTTCTTGAAAGTATCTCCTTGGAGGAAGATACTTCGATTTGGTCAGAAAGGCAAGCTTAGTCCTCGTTACATTGGCCCTTATCGTATTATTCATCGAGTCGGACCAGTTGCTAATCAGCTAGAGCTACCACCAAAACTTCAGCGTATCCACGATGTCTTTCATATTTTAGTGTTGAGAAATTACCATCATGATCCGTCACATGTTATGCCTATTGATGATATTGAGGTCTGTCCTGATTTGAGGTTCGAGGATGAGCCTATTGAGATTCTTGCTCAAGATAAAAAGGTTCTCAGAAGGAAGACAATTAAGATGGTCAAAGTCCTGTGGCATGGTCATAGTCATGATGAGGCTATGTGGGAGCCCAAGACTGTCATCCGAGCTCAGTACCTGTATCTTTTTGCTTCAGGTAAAATTTCGAGGCCGAAATTTCTTTTAACGGGGGAAGAGTTGTAACACCCCAATTTTTCCCTAAATTAAAAACCCTAGTAATTGGGAATTTTAATTTAAAACCTAATTGAATTGTAGTGATTAAATTGGGTAGTTTTTAGAATTTACGTGATTAAATTGAAAAGGGTTCAAAACAGCGGTGTTGTTTCGTGGACATTAAGTGTTTTAGTGTCTTATGTTGCAATTTAGCCCCCAAAAAAATAAACTAAAGAAAAATCTGGTTCCCTTTCAATTGTTTGTGTCGATTCGGTTACCCCCCACTCTCCCTTAGACGTGTTTCAGCAAAGTAAAGAAAAAAACCCACCAAGCTTTTTCGTTCTTGCCGATCAAGCTCCGATCAGCCCTTAACCGCGACCGTTCATTGCGACGAAACCGCCAATCGTTCCCCTCAACCTTGCGATCAAAACCCCGACGAAGCTGTTCCTTCCAACCGTTATTCCTCGGAAATTTGGATGTTGAACCGTTCATTTGTTTTCGTGTGGGTTGCCTTCGTGTTTTGGGGTAAGGATGTGTGTAAATGGTGTTTGGGAGGGGTTCGGGTTGAAGGTGTGAGTTTGGGGTTGCGTGTGTTCGCCGGAATTTGAGCGTAAGGCTCGCCAGCCGTGGGAAAATCGGAGGGGGTGTGCCCTAATTTCGAACGGGATAAAATAGGGGATTTTGGTCTTGAACCGGTCTGAACTAGTTTAGAAGGATAAATCGGGTTGACAGAACCGAACTGATTCATCTTATAAACAGCCGGCTGACGTCAGCGATGACGTAAGTGTTGACTCGTTGACCGTTGACTTTTTCAGAAAAAGGCTATTTTATGTTTTTCGATGTCCTGATTCCATTTCCACTATCTGTTTCCCCAAATTCGAACCCAAAAGACCATTTTGACCGCTTTTATTCGATTATTCTTATATTTAAAGATTTGAATATTGGAAAATTAATTGGTATTATTCGTATTTGCAGACGATATTGACTCGGATACTGAGATCCTTCCTCCTCCTCCACCTGGATGACCTCCTGTTGCTTAGACATCAGGATCCGCTCGTGATATTAATTATTAATATATTCGATATTTATATTATCAGTGTCTTGGCATAGTAGTAGTATCTTTGATGGTGTATTTAATTGTTATAGGAGTTGACTCTGACCGACCTAGAGATAGAGCTGAGCGTGGGAGACGTCACCGTCGACGTTGAGTGTTAGCTACTTGAGGTGTGTTCTCTATTGTGATGTATGTTTACAGTGCTCTGTATGTAAATGTGTTGATTTGCTGAAATGTATACATGATGTGGTCTAATGATGTATGATGATAATTTTCTGTTGATCTATGATGTTTGACTTGTTCAACATTATGTTACGTTATGCAATAATTGTATTTACATTCATATTCGGATTATTGTATATCAGATTATATTATTATGCACTTCTGTTGATAAGCAATGCAATCAGATTCAGAACTCAGATTTTATGTCATCTCATTATGGTTGAGATTCTGTACGCGGAAGTTCAGTAGCTTCATCCTTCGGGATGATGTCTACTTTGGATCAGTGGTTTCGCCCTACGGGATGGATTCCACTTCGGATGGTGACGAGGTAGAGAGTGATTCTGGGGAACCTTACTCTTCGGATGGTGATGTAGTTGGGTGCATGTCATATTGTGTTGCATATTCATTCGTACTTGTTTATGTGTTTGAATTGATTCATGATGGAAAATTGTATTCTAATAATGTCTGATTGACTCTGTTGATATGATGATACTGTTAGTTCTGTTTGCACTGTAGAGACACATTGAGCGTTTTCGCTGACTCCCCCTTAGTTTCTATTTTCAGATACTCATGTCTAAGCTACGGTACTTGGAGGACCTCGTTTTCCAGCTTTATTTAATTTTTATTATCAGTATGATACCAGGACCTATTTATATTATATGTTTTATCATATTGTAAATAATTTCAGATTTTGGATGTTTTATTTGGGGTTATTACGTTTTATCATGCATGTACATTTCAAATGTTTAATGTTTTCAGGAATATTTTATTAATGTGTATTATGCGATATTAGTATTATCTATTTTGGAATTTAAGTTTTGAACCAGGTTACTTGCGTGAGGGACAAGCTTTGAGCTTGACTCCTTATATTCGACCTAGTTCTTTCGGGTCGGGTTTAGGGGGTTACAGTGCTTGTGGAAAGGGGAGACAGGTTCTGAACCACAGTTCGCGTGTTTACAATCTTTACGTTGAATGGTGGAAACAATGGTTGTGGCTGACTACTTTTGCTTACAATTGGAAGGGAAATTAGTGAATGTTGGGGTTATTGTCCACGATGAAATGTGTGAGTTGTTAGATGAGTTTGCAGGTGTATTTGAACCTCTGACGGGCCTGCCACCACCAAGAGAGCAAGACCATGCGATTCATTTAGACCCATCGAGTAAGCCGGTGAATGTGAAGCCTTACCGATAGCCCCACTTCTAGAAGTAAGAGATTGAGAACCAAGTGAAACAGTTACTGGATCATCACCTCATTCAGAAAAGTCAGAGTCCATTTTCTTCACCAGTCTTGTTGGTTCAAAAAAAGATGGGACATGGCGTTTCTGTATTGATTATAGGGCGTTGAATGCCATTATGGTAAAGGAAAAGTTCCTTATTCCGACTACGGAGGAATTGTTTGATGAGTTAGGGAGTGTGTAGTTCTTTTTGAAGCTCGACTTGTTGGCCGGTTATCATCAAATTTGAGTCCGGACTGAGGATGTACCAAAGACCGTCTTTCGCACACATAAAAGACATTATGAATTCCTCGTAATGCCATTCGGCCTCACTAACGCTCCATCGACATTTCAGTTCACCATGAACGATGTGTTTTGGCCTTTTCTGCGTAAATTTGTTTTGGTTTTTCTCTATGATAGATTGATTTATAGTCGAAACATGCAGGAACATTTTGGGCATGTTCGACAAGTTTTACAGTGATTGCGCAACAATGGGTTGGTGGCAAAACTATCTAAATGTGCCTTTGGTCAGACACATATTGAATACCTAGGCCATGTGGTTTCCAAGGAAGGGTTGGTTGTGGATCCATCAGAAGTTTAGGCTATCCGAGATTGGCCACAACCCACATCAGTGAAGGGCGTCCATGGATTTTTAGGGATTGCTGGGTATTATCGAAAATTCATCAAGAGTTTTACGACAATTGCATCTCCGTTATCAGATCTTTTGCGTAAAGGGGAAGGGTTCGAATGGACTGTCGCGGCTCAATATGCCTTTGACCACCTCAAACAGAGTCTTTGCTCAGCTTTTGTTCTCGGATTACCCAGTTTTGATAAGGATTTTGTTGTTGAAACTGATGCATCGGGTGTTGGCATAGGTGTTGTCTTGCATCAAGGGAAAAAGCCATTGGCGTTCTATAGCTAGAAGTTGAGCCCAAGAATGCAAGGAGCGTCCACATATCATCGCAAAATGTATGCGATTACGCAGTCCGTAGGCAAGTGGCGACAATACCTATTGGGCCGACGATTCGCCATCATTACTGATCAAAGATCGCTTCGTGAACTCAATCAACAAACAATACAAACACCCGAGCAACAAAAATGGTTGTCCAAATTGGTGGGTTGTGATTTTTAGATTAGATATCGACCAGGGAGATTGAATGAGGTGGCTGATGCACTATCAAGAGAAGGGGGAGCTTGTTGTATGTCTTTCTCTAGGCCATTATTTGGTATATTGGAAGATATCAAAATGGCAAGTGCCCTCGACCCCATGCTTCAAGAATTATACCAGCACATAAAGGAAGGACATCCTGCTTCCAAGGGCTATGCTGTTCAAGAAGGGCTAGTGTTATTTCAAGGCAAGATCATGGTTCCAAATGAAGTTGCCTTGCGCACCTTGTTACTTAAGGAAATCCATGATTTCAAAATTGAGGGACACTAAGGCATTAACAAAACATACAAACGTATTGCTGCAAATTTTTATTGGAACACCATGAGGAAATATATTCGACAATATGTGCGTAATTGTCAGATATACCAGCGGATGAAAAGTGAAAGCTTACTGCCAGTAGGGTTGCTTCAACCATTACAAATCCCAGCACATGTATTCGAGGATCTTGCTCTAGATTTTATAGTTGGCTTACCTAAGTCGAATGGCAAATAAACTATTATGGTGGTAGTGTATAGGCTTACGAAGTATGGCCATTTTTTTCTCTTCCAAGAAAATTTGATAGTAAGGTTATAGCAATAGTTCTTGTGCATGGCATTGTTAAATTACATGGAATCCCTAAATCTTTGGTAAGAGATCGGGATAGAATTTTTATCAGTTCAGTGTGGACATAAATGACAAAATTACAGTGCATTGAGTTGTGTATGAGTTCAGCCTATCATCCCCAATCGGATGGTCAAACAGAGGCCCTTAATCGTTGCTTGAAGATGTATTATCGGTGCATGGTGGTTGAGTATCCGAGTAAATGGGAGCAATATATACCTTGGGCAGAATATTGATACAACACAGCTTACCAACATTCAGCCGGCATGACTCCTTTCAAGGCACTTTATGGTCGTGAACCACCAACCATGGTGGATTACCTTGAAGGCAGTACTAGTAACGATCAAGTGAACCGAGATCTTCAAGAACGCAATGAGATACTTCGGCTATTGAAACAAAACCTGTGGCAAGCTCAAGTTTGCATGAAGAATCAGGCAAATAAGCATCGAAAGGAAGTGAAATTGGAAGTTGAAATTTGGGCGTACATGAAATTGCAACCATATCGCCAGCTTTCTATTCAATTGAGGAAGCAACAAAAATTAAGCCCTCGTTTCTTTGGTCCTTATCAAGTGGAGAAGAGGGTAGGTATTGTGGCTTACAAATTAAAACTACTAGAAAATTCTCGAATTCATCCAGTATTTTTCGCATTTCGCAATTGAAGCCATGTCATGGACAGCCCCTACAACATGTCACTCCACTGCCTCTGTTGCACGATACTGCTAATGGTTCTATCTTCGAGGATAACCTTGAGGACAAGGTTACTTTACAAGACGAGAGTATTGTTACGACTAACAATGTTAATATCATAGAAGAGCTAGCACATGACCAACCAAAAGAAAGAAATGATGATCTGGCAGAAGAGGATAACCTGGATAAGTCAGTTGAGAACGTTCGAGAGCTGCGTAGAGGAGGAAAGACAAGGAGGACCCTCAAAGGCACTAACGGATTTTATCTGTTATTGAAAAAGAAGTCGATAAAATAAATGCCTTGTAAATAGTTTAGGCATGAAAAACCTCTGAAGAAAAAGCTTCTTTCTTTAACCTGAAATTTTGTGCTTTCTTATTTTTATCTATTTTTTTTGGAAATTCTTGGATTGTTGCTTGAGTTGCTAATCACAACATAAATTTAGAGTCGGGTCTAAATATTTGATGAACTATTTTAAATTAGTTTTAAATTGACAAAATGTATAAGTTTTAAAAATTAAATTCGGTATTATATTATACCACAACATCACTACCATTATTTTTTTAATGGGAGTGATTAAAGTAAAAAAATAAATATAATATTAATGATTAAATTTATAGAGAAAATAATTCGGCGAACGAAATAAAAATATTTAATAGTTTAGTGATCAATGGTATAGTTTACTCTAGAAATAACAATAACATAAATTACGAGTAAAGTACTGTGTGAGATGTCATGTCACAGTTGTTAAAATTTTTACATTTTTAGTTAATATTTCTATTTGGTGGTCAGAGCATGCTCACCTGACATCTGTTCCACTCCCTTCCTCTTAGGTCTCGGGTTCAAGACCCCTCAGGAGTGTTACCTGAATCTAAATTTTCCTCCTCCCCTCTAGGTAAAAGTAGAATAGAATTATAATAAATAAATTATTTTAAAAAAATTAATGATTTTTTTTTAAATATCAAGGTTAAATTAGCTCAATAAATAATAAAGGTTAAATTTAAGCAGATCGGACCCGTCATTTTATTACCCCGTCCATAATGAAATTGGGTAAAAGAACCCGCAAATAATAATGAAGTGGCTAGCAAAAGTCCAACCCATTATGAAATTGGGATCTTTTTCTTTGAAAAGCTCATTTATTTATTTATGGGTATCGGGAGAATATTTAATATAATGTAAGCGTAAAAGAAGTTTGTGCAAATTTACACAAACGTGTATATTTTTAAGTCAAAATTTAAATTTTAATCATAAAATTTTAAATTTTAAATCTTAAATTTTAATAATGAACCTTAAATTATAAATCCTACAACTTAAATTCATAACCTCTAAACTCTAATCTAAAATTTTAAACCCTTAAATAATCCACTTGTAAAAATTTTGTTTTTCACCACCAGTAAATAGGATAATAATCATATATATATATATATAAGTTTATATACAAGTGTAATGCATGAGTGAGCAAGCACATTTGGCTGGTTGGTTAAGCTACTCATTTTTGTTTCTTCATATTCTCTTAAGTCATGAGTTCTAAACACACTAGGAGCACCCCCTTCCTTCCTCTAGAGTTCTCCCTTCCCCTCCTTTCTAGGTAGGATTAAGATTCGAATTAAAATTTGTCAAAAAAATATATAATGCATGAGTTAGTTTGTCGTATGTATAAGTAAAAATTTATTTGCGACTTTTTTTTTAACGATTCCTACCTAGGAAAAGGGAGGAGAAAGTTACTCTTATAGTAACGGACCCACAACTTAATAAAAATGAGAGAATATTAACCGAGAGTTTTTTTTTTGAAATAGCCACTGAATTTTCATTAAACCATAGAAAAACTCAATTACAACGCAATTAAGAAAAAGAAAATTTGGGTTAAAATAACTCAAAAAATTCTTACAACTAAAAAACAATGAAAACGAAAATTTCTATGGAAATACGCATACCAACGAAAATTCAAAAGCTTCCTGAATCTCCTTGTCTTTGTCCAAACGAGACGCATAAAGAAGGAAGGAGTGGTGCGCGATCCATTCTGTCAGGCAAAAGGTACCGCTACCTAGGACTGGTTTTATCGGCAAACAACCATCAACGAGTGGGGATAAAACATTCCAAGTGACCACCGATAACACCATGAATCAGAAACTAGCACCGAGTGAATCTCTGTGTGAACAACAATCGAACACTAGGGTATGCTGAAACCTGCCACGAAGACAGATGAACCAAACCAAAAAAACAAAACAAAAACATGTCACAAAGACAGAAGAAGAAGCGTGTCACTAAGACAGAGAAAAAGCGTGCTACAGAAGCAGAGATTTTTATTGAAATAAAAAAAAACTGATAAAATCGGTGGTCGACAACCAATACGAAGATTAATTGATGACCACCGATTAAAGGGGTTGAGCAAAAAAACGGCTAAAATTAAAACAATTTTGAGAGAAGAACGACTAGAACCGAAAGCTTTTAACCACATGTTCTAGAGGATCGGAAATTTGAGATTTTAAATGTCGTATAAATTTAATGTATAGGTTTTATATGTTCATCAATAATCGATTACTTATTTCTACGGTTGATATATTTCATGTTCAATCCAAAATATTATTATATTCATTATAGCCTTAAAAGAATATGTTAAGGCCTGTGTTTGAAAGTCCAATAAATAAATACTTACCAATTCTTTCACACACACACACAACTATTACTTAAAAATCTATTTTTTTTTCTAAGTACACGTGAATTAGGCTTTTAAATGTCGTGAAATGATAAAAGATTTAACAGGAACGACTTGGCGGTTATTTTATGTCAATGAAACTAAGTTTACTTAAAAAAAGTTACCATATGAAATTATAAGATATTCAATAGAAGTTTTTATTTCTATTTTTTAAAATGCATTATATATTTAAAATGGCAAGATTTATTTTAATAAAATATTTGAAGATTAAGAGTTTATATAAGATTTTGATAAATATAAAAGTTTTAGTAAGTTATATTCAAAAAAAAAGTTTAGTAAGTTGTAAAACATTTTTTTGATATTTTAATTTATTTTATTTTTTTTAAAATAAACTGAATTATATTAAAAGTGATAGGATTACAAAGGATCACACTCAAACATTGAAAATTCAATGTATAAAGATAAATACAATAAAATCTATGGATATGAAAAACATTAAAGAACAAACCTATCACTTTCAGAAGAACTTGAAGACAACAAATTCTTTCGCTACTTGTTCTTGGCATATCGGCACAACCACAACAGGGAATCATAAGCATTTATAGATCGGCCTCCTTCGCTGAAAAACGCTCGCTGAAATTTCGTCACTCGAACGCTATACTGTCAAAAGACAGACTAAAACTGCCATAAAGGCAGACGAAGGAACTGCCATAAAAGCAGACAAAAGAACTGCCATGAAAGCAGATTTGATATGAAACTGGCAAAGCAAAAGAAAAACATAAAATTAAAGCATTCATCACTAAAGATGAAAGTTATTTATATACAAAACCAGCAAAACGGCCAAAGACCGTTGTCGGTAAATAAAAAGATCAACGAAGAAGATGAAGAATTTAGAAACTTTTTGTAACTGCTGCAGAGAAAATAGGGGGGAGTGGTTTAAGTGATGGAAATGAGGTCTAATTTTTTTTTTAAACTACTGGTTTTCATGAGAAACTGAGTTATATGAATATATCAAACTATATGTTATTCGAACAGTTAAAATTTATCTAAACTAAACATAATATTTTTTTAATTGATTCTTTATGTATCTTAATTACATATTTTTTTTTAGAGTTACAATTTACAAATACATTGTATAAGAATAAGAAATTACCTAAACATAACTCCTTTTTAAAGTTTCTTATTATTTTTACCCAAACAAGAATAAGAAATTTACTTTAAGGATTTTAAAAACCTTGATAAGAATGAATCCCCTCCCTCAAAATACCTCATCCAACCTATTCAAAATGTTTTTTGTTGAATTTTTTTATTAAGTAAAAAAAATTATATGTTGTTATCAACCAAAATTAAATTTAAAAAAAAAAGAAATAACTATTTTCATTTAAATTAAATGGAGAGTGAGAAGGGTTAATGATAAACAAAAATTACAATGTGATGAAATAAATTCTCATCATAAACAATTATTATTATTATACTTCTAAATGAAATTTCACAAAGCAAAAGTTTCCCTTGTAAGATAATAGCTTATCCGACTTGAAGATGGAATATTTGGTTTTGATTTGTGGGTTAAGCTTTAGAGTTTTTTTTAACAATTTTATACGTTAAGGATTTTTTTTATTTATGAAAAATAATCATAATTGAGAATAAAAATTAAGTCTTATTATATGAGGTATGAGAAAGAAGATGATGATTTGTAAATTTATATTTATAAGAAAATATTATGTGGAAAATGAAGACGATTTGATTTTATTTAATTAGGTAGGACCATGACTGAAGTGTTGGGAATGCTATATGAAATAATTTCTCTTAATTTTATTTTGAAATATGATTAATTGCATGTCGAGTTCTTTAAATTTTTAATAATTATTTAAAAATTATTAAAAAAATTAATGATACATTGTAATCATTAATTTTATCTGGGGTAAACTTGTTTTTATACTAATGGGTTTTTTATATGTTACTATCTTATAAATAAAAATATTGCATATCTTATAAATAAAAATATTGCATTATGGACTTCGTTTAATTGTAATTATATATATGTATGTGACTATTATTAAAATTCAAAAGCAAAAAATATTATTAGTAGTATGTATTTTATTGTATTTGTCATATGTGATTATTAGTATTATGGTGTAATTTAATAAAAAAATCTCAAAAACATTAACCTTATAAGTATATTAGATGTTCGGTGACAAGTTATTGATATTTAATATAACTTATATGGATAAAATTAGTATATATATATATATATATATATACTGAGCTAATTTAAAGTGAATAAGGCTCAGTTTATTAGTTCAATCTGAAAAGCCAAAAAATATATATAGATAAATTTATCACCCTAATATATAGTTAAATAAATAAAGCCCAAATTCATTAAAAATGTCCATTTAAAATTGAAAAAAAAATAAAGCCAAAAAATATATATAACATATGACATAAGGCCCAATAAGAGCCTAACTAAATATCCCTAATTTCGATTCTACTATTCTAATTTCATCCCTACGCAGTCGGTTCCCAGTCGTTAGATCTGGGATAGACCTAACGGCCTAAGATCAAAATTCGGAAGGTTTTAGAGTCCTCACGCACCCACGCCCCCGTCGCTTCAGCTCCTACTCGCGCGTATGATCCACACGCACTCTTCGTGGCTCTCTAGTTCCACACCACGACGAATGGTCTCCTCTAAAGATTTGCAGCCGCGCCGATTTTCCAGCCACCATACCAGACTCACATGCGCACAAACAACAAAATAACGGGGATTATCATGGACAAATCGACAATTTCAGCAATACAACGAAATGTCATATTGACAGAGAACAACATGAATTCTGCCAAATATGCACAAATCGGCCGATAGGGATTAAGCAATTTCATTTCTTTATCTTCAAAAATTGTAATTTTCGGCTATATAAAGCTCGAACCAACATTGTAACCCCTAAGCGTCAATCGGGAGAAAAATAAGATTCATATAAATACAAACACAGCTTTCAAAGGTATATCCTCATTCTGTTTTAATTAAAAGCATGCATGTAAAAGGGGATTAGGGTTTTGTGTTTACCTCCGTCGATTAATCTTCCTGGTGTCGATTTGCCTTCCCTCGCCATTGATAAGCATGGATACGGACTCTTTGAGGCCGTAGGAGGTGACGTGGTGAAGAGGTCAACTCAAAGGGGGGTTTGACTCCTTTTTTTGCTTTCGGCTTTCACAAAATAAAAGGGATTTTTATTGTTTTCAAAGAGTCTGAGTTTAGATTTAGATTTTTAAAAAAAGGGAAAATGAGTCGTTTCAAGGTTTTTCGAGTTCGTCGACAGCCGGAGATCGACACCCGATAGGATGGAGGGTCGTCGGGTTATAAAAAAGGAGGGTATTCTGACTTTTGAAAGACAGTGGCTAAAAGGGTCTGTTTTGGGGTCAAAC
This sequence comes from Hibiscus tridactylites, assembly GCA_958450335.1. NCBI lineage: Eukaryota > Viridiplantae > Streptophyta > Magnoliopsida > Malvales > Malvaceae > Hibiscus > Hibiscus tridactylites. The sequence goes on along the minus strand of OY288285.1, from coordinate 65,789,801 downwards.
ATCCTATTTATATCGTTTTAGGGTTATAAAAAGGGTTAATCACTTTTTAAACCTTTCTATCCCTCATTAATCATGACCGCGACCATTCTACTTTTCAAAACCCCAGCCACGGTCCTCGGAACTTTAAAAGGTCTTTCAATCTAGTCTTTTTCTTTATTTAAGTTTGTTTATGTTGGGAAAAAAACATGTTTTGGCCTTTAGAACTTTGTTTTTGGTTCGATTTGGTCCTGATTCCAATGTCAAGATTCTCTATTTCCCCTGGTTGTTCATGCATATTTAAATTTCAGCTATGCATTTTATTTTCTTTAATTTCAGTACTTTATTCTGTTAATATTATTGATCTTGTTATAAATGTTGTAGATCCTTTTAATTAGTGGTTATTGTTGATATGATATGTGGTTTATGTATACAATATAATTTATATATTATGCTTTTTATAATATATGATATATGTATATGCTATAAAGTTTTTTCTATAATACATAGTTTTCATATAACATATAGTTATATAAACGTAAAATATAGTTTTCATATAACATATAGTTTTATATATATAACACGGTTCTAATATAATATATAGTATATATAATATAAGGTTTTCAAATACAATATAGCTTTTTCTGTATATAATATAGTTTTAATGTGTATATTATAATATATGGTTTTATTTACATAGTATAATTTGATTTTTGATGTTTTAATGTGATATTTATATGTAACATGCATTTATATTTGTCATTCATTTGACTTTAATATTTTGTTTGCATGGTGATTAATTAACCTTAAACCCTAAAAAAAAGTATTTATTAATTTCAATATTTGTGTCGTAACAGTCATGCTTTAATGGATGTTGGCCAAATATTCGAGTTAATCCTTACCGTCTAAAGGTGAACGAAAACTAAAAAGGACGAGACCACGACATCATATCTAAATGCTTGCATCATGCATAAAGGTGATGTACGAAATTCGAACCATAAATTAACACGGCAGTCAGGCTTATATGATGTCAGTTTAATCTATGGTCTGAAGTATCGTCATCCTTATTAATTAAATGTCCAATTAATTTGAAACTACCAATTTGATAAAGTCCGTAAAATCAGATTCAATTTTCAATTAAGAAAACCTAATTAAATTCACTTTAAATTTTAAATGATTTCCATCGATTAAAAGCAACAAATATTTTGGTACTGATTTCCGGGCGTGATGGGGTGATAATCCTTCCATACGTGTAAGCAACTCCCGAATACTTTTTAAAACGAATATCTGGTTTTTGTGGTGTCCGACCTACCTTAGTGGTCGGTGGCAACTCCAAGTTTTATTATTTTTTCGAAACTCGATTTTTCAAAAAGAAATTTCCATTTTAAACAAATCTTTCAAAAAGGGGAGATACTTTGTACTTTTTTGAGTGGATCGTAGAATCGATTTAAGCCAAGAGGGGTGAATTGGAAAATAAAAATTTTCAAGACAAGGTATTTAGAGTGGTTCAAGTTCCAATTGAACTCTACATCCACTACCTTAGCTTCACTAAGGATTTTCCAACAACTCCATTAGTTGATCTTCTCATTTTCTAGGCTTAGGAGGAAACCTTTACACAATGGCCAATTTCTCTACCAAATAATTGACCCAATCCTCACACAAGGTTTACAAAGAAGTTTAAGGCTAATAGCTAGTATCTTTCAATACAAATGTAACCCTTTTACAAGCACTCAACCCAATTGAAACAAATAAGATTGGAAATACAAAGTACCACAATTGGGGTTTACAAGAAAATATGGGAATTCAGCACAAAAGCTTGAATTTGATGTTTGGATGTTTCTCTTAGGATCAATAATTGTTGTTGGTGCTTTTAGAACTCTCTTTTATAGCTTCTCATTGAATTCTAGCCGTTGGGGTTGTTGCCTTCATAATTATAGCCGCTGGGTGTTATCTTCCCACTATAAATGCAGTCTGCAACTACCCGTTTCGAAACGCTCGACCCTGTTTTGAAACAGACCAAAATAGAAATAGTCGTTGGGGTGTAATTAATAGGTTGTACCGAAACGGACACGATCGTTCCGATACGCTAAGAGCCTATTCTGAAACGTGTTGAAGCTCGTTTCAAAACATTTTTCCATTGTCAAAACCTATATCGAAACGGCTTAGAAGCGTTTCGATATACTCTAACTGTCTATTAAAAATTAGTCATAAAAGTGTAACGGTCATATTTTGAAGCCAAGTTTGAAAATTGTTTCGAAACGTTTGAGGTTGTTTCGATACTGCCGTATCGAAACGGTTCAAACCGTTCCGTTGTTCTTCATTCGTTTCGAAACATGAAGGGTATTTTCGAAACAGAAGTTGACAATTTCAAAACGTTCCGGAACACCTAAGGGTCGTTCCGAAACGATGACTCGAAACTCACATTTTTGACTTGGTAAACACTTAGAAAAATTTGAATACTCTTAGGTTTTGACTTGGACATTTTTCTTAGAGACATAAGAAAGTTTTGAGGACTTAAAAATTCATTCTCTTTTTCAATTTAGTCCTTAAATCCTTTGTTATATCAAAATCAATTCATTAGTTTTACAATCTCCCCCTTTTGATATAACAAAACCAAGTATGAATTTTTAAGAGTTTTGAAATCTTTGAAAAAGTTCTAACTCCCCTTCAATGTAAGATGAGTTTTAAAGTTTTGGAAAGATTTAAAATTCAAGTGTTTGAAACTAAAAAACAACTATAAAAATACTTAGGCTCTTAGATTACTTCTCCCTCTTTTTGTTAGATCAAAAATAGATAAACAAGGCCTAATCAAGAGAAGAAACGAAGTCATAAGCAATAAACCAAACAACATAATTATCATAGATATCATTAAGTGCAAGAAACAAATAATCAACCAAACAACATATATATTTAAAGCACTGAAGTTCAAGCTCAATCCTAAAAACACATAATCAAAGCATAGGTCTTTAAAACATAAAAACAATGATAGGTGCAAACTTAATCCTAAGATGATAGACTAATATGATATGATATATGAATCCTGGGCCTCGTCATCATCGCCACCATCATCAAGAGAATCATCATTGTCCTTAGCTTGAGCACGACGATAGTTCCTCCAATCACCATAGAATGTGGAGAAAGATAGATCCATCGATGTTTGTTGATTCTCAAGAGAGGAGACGCGTTCCTCCAAGGATTGAATGAGAGTGATGAGAGCACCAAAACCCGAAGCGATGTTTGTATCTATCGAGTTGAATCGATCGGTAAGAAAAGCCATAAATGCATCATTGTTAGGAGCCGGAGCTTGAGGTGGAGGCTCAACTTGAGGTGTCGAAGCTCTCATATCAACACGAACCCATTGACCAAGAGTATAACGAACCCGGACTTAATAAGAGAAGATTCACCAATCTTTTGCTTTCGGAGTTCCGGAGAATCATAGGAGCAATCATAACCGAGGTGAGCGAAGACATAGCTTAACATTGTTCCATAAGTGAAGGATGTAAGTACATCGATGGTACAGATCTTCACTTGATGGACCATCTCGGCGAACATGATTTTGACCAATATTGGGCGTTGTGCTTTGCGAAAACACTCGAGCCAAAAGTAATCAACTTGTCGGATATGAACAAATTTACCTCCTGAAGGGCGAATGAACCTAGAGATGATCAAATGTAGGAATTGATCATGAGCATCCAATGTAAGAACGGATCCGGTGTGAGCACCAAAGTGATTCTCATCCTCAATACCTTCATCTTTGAGCCCAAGAGCTTTCTCTAAAACAAATATATCAATACAACACTTCTTGCCTAAAGGATAAGACCCGATGCCAATTACCTCAATATGATCTTCATTGTCGATGAGAACGGCATTGGAGTAGAAGAGCAAGACCATGTTCTTGTAGACAAGGTCGGGAATTCCCAAAAAGGCTAAGAAATCCCAATCTTGCAAGAGAGGTAGATAACGAAATTCGAAACGCTCGGAGTCAAGGAAGGCGATATCCACAACACGCTCTCGTCGAACGGCTAAATCATGAATGATTTTGAAGCGATCCTTAGCTTCTTGATTCCTAAGGCTCTTTTGAAAAAGGAGAGTAAGGTTTGGATGAATGTTTTCTTGGTTCGAACCATCACCCTTTTGAGTCTTTCTTTTCTTGTTAAAATTTTCCATTAGAAATTCCTAACAACACAAAGCAAGCAATAAGAAAATTTGAGTGTATGCACTTAAATCCTTAATTCAATCCAATGAAAATTACATTAAGGTTTTAAAAACACTTTAAAACGTATATACATATATTAAAAGGATTTAAAGAAAACAAAATTTTGAAAAACTGTTAAAAAAATACGATTAAAATCAAATATATTCAAATAAAAAAATTTGAGATTTTGAAATTTTTTACAAGTTTTGGAAAACCCAAGTTGTAAAACTTATATTCTATACAAAACTAATATTTTCTAACCTAAGATTCGAATAAAATCAAAGGAAAAAAGAAAAGGTTAGAAAATACCTCAAAAACGGATTTTGGAAGAATGGATGGATGAAATTGCACCAAGTTGTTGAAGATTGCTTAGATTTTAGTTTAGGAGTAAAAGCCCTCAAGATTTGATAAAAAAAACAATGAGGTTTGGAGGGTTTTTATAGAGAAAAATCGGGTTAGGGTTTTTAGGAGTTTAATGAAAAGTGTTATTGAGCAATTAAAACTCCTTATAAAAGTTGTATGGATACGCGTTTCGAAACAGGCACGAACGTTTCGAAACATGTGTACCGAAACGTCTACTATCATTCTGAAACCTATTAACCGTTCTGATACGGATTTTACCGTATCGAAGCCCACGAGATATCTCGTATCAAAACGCTTTTGGACCATTTCGATATATTTCTTGGCAGAGGCAATATGTTTCAAAACCCTTTGGGGCGTTTCGAAACACCACGATCAACATGAATACTTTTAAGGCACTTGTATTGAAACATATTGGCATGTTTCGATACGCCTAGGCTTGGAGGTGCAGATGAGGCTCTAAATTGCAGAAAAATTGAATTTCAATGAGTCCTAGATGCATAAATGATATGAATGAGCAAGAGAAATATGTTAAAAACATAAACATACTCCCCCTAACTATAAGCATGGATGAAATTAGGATCAAAAACACATAAGCATGGCATTTTACAAGAAATCAAGCAATTTAAGCACAAAAAGTCCTAAAAGGTCAAGATAGGCTTGTTAGACCTAACTCTCTCCTAAGGGACCAAAAACGCTCCTTATCTAGAGGTTTGGTAAAGATGTCCGCTAATTGATTTAAGGTGTCTATAAACTCTAAAACAACATCTTCCTTAAGGACATGATATCTAATGAAATGATGCCTTATTTCTATGTGTTTGGTTCTAAAGTGTTGGATGGGATTTTTGGTTAGACATATAGCACTAGTGTTGTCACACTTAAGGGGTATGGTGTCTACCTTGATACCATAGTCTAACAGTTGTTGTTTCATCCAAAAGACTTAAGCACAACAACTCCCTAAGGATATGTACTCGGCTTCGGTGGTAGATAAAGCTACACTATTTTGTTTCTTAGAGAACCAAGATATGAGCATACTACCTAGGAATTGGCAAGTGCCGAAAATACTTTTCCTATCTATTTTGCAACCCCCGTAATCCGCATCCGAATAAGCATGAAGGTTAAAGGTTGAGTCTTTAGGGTACCAAAGACCTAAACAAGGAGTATCTCTAAGGTACCTAAAGATCCTTTTAACGGCTATAAGGTGAGACTCTCTAGGACTAGCTTGAAACCTAGCACACAAGAAAACACTAAACAATATATCTGGTCTACTTGCGATAAGGTAAAGCAAAGATCCAATCATAGAGCGATACAGCTTAGAGTAAACACACTTACATCCTTGATCTTTGTCAAGCTTTGTAGATGAGCTTATTGGTGTAGCTTGAGGCTTTGCATGCTCCAAGCCAAACTTCTTGAGCATATCTTTGATGTACTTAGCCTAATTGATGAAGATGGCATTCTTCATTTGTTTGATTTGGAGTCCCAAAAAGAATGAGAGCTCCCTCATCATACTTATTTCAAATTCACCTTGCATCAACGTAGAGAAATCTTGACAAAGCAATTCATTAGTAGAACCAAATAAAATATCATCAACATAAATTTGAACTACTAAGATATCTGTAACCCCCTCGTCCCGGTCCAGATGACTGACCGGTCTGAGTAGGCTACACGGGGAAAACCGAAGTGAAACCCGCTAAGGCTCCCCTTCGGTTAGCAACCATATAAAATTTCTTTTATTATTATCTTGTCTAAATGGTTTTATTAAATCATATATGAAGGGTCAACAACGGAAGCAACAAACAAGGAAATCAACTCAACATCATAACAAAACAGTCAAATTTTAGCTTATTAAGCAGGCCGTTTCGAAACACTCAAGAAGTGTATCGAAACGCCTTGACTTGGTCAATGGGCCTAAGTCAACACGAGAGGACCGTATCGAAACGGTGGTCAACCGTTCCGAAACACCCCCAACGGCCAACTTCTCGCGGTCAACGACATATTGACCGTTTCGAAACACTAAGACCCGTTTTGGTGCCTCAATTTATCGGCAAATTCTCATATTTCTAGTGGCAAAATTGTACCGAAACGGCCCATATGCGTATCGAAACGCCAGGCCTGAAACGAGAGGTCGTATTGAAACAGGACCAACCGTTTTGAAACGCCCTCTGTCTGCAGATTGGTTCTAGCTGGTTTAAGGCACAAGGCTTTCCCTAAACACAACTAAAACCTCACACAACACACAAGCATCAACCCTAGATACAAGACATCATATATGAACGTGCTTAACACACATCGAACACATAAAGACTATACATTTAGAGATCAACACGACCACATAATATTCGTACATAACATTCAAGATTCAAGCCTTAGACAAATATGCATATAGCAATTCATAACAAGGATATAAGTTTCAACCACAAGACAAGCATGCATCAAGTAAATATGGTTTACAATCCATAATATAAAGGCATACACATAGCCAACATAAACTCAACAAATCAACATGCTCAACATACACATCATCAACTAAGGAGTTTGACACCAACTCCTAAAAGTCTACACCCCCATCGTCTAGGCATTATTACAATACATAAATCATACTTGAGCTAAATTGAGAACTCCAAAAGCTCCTTCCTTGCCTGCTTGCCTCCCGAACACTAACGATCTGCATGTTGGAAACAAAGGAGAGCGTAAGCTAACTAGCTTAGTGAGAGAAGCTCTACAGTTCAACAAGCATGCGGTTTTCAAAACACTTTTCACAATTCTCAATGAAATCAATGAATGCACGAATGATCATCACAACAAGACTACACAAGGCTTGCATAAGCACAACCAACATACACACGGTGGGACCACACATCACCGTTCGACTAGTAGTTTCCCGATGGGACCACTCATCACCCTACTCTACTACTAGTCACTACCGGTGGGACCACTCATCACCCTAGTTTAGACAATCATCACGTGAGGCTCAACTTCTACACGACTACATAACAACAACAATGTAAACAACTCAAGATGCACAAGACCACATCATACAACCATTCGTCAACACATAACAAGATGTAGGAGGATTAACTTACACTTGGGTTTAGGTGAACCCTCAAGGCCCCACCCAAACCCCTAAGAGTTCTGATTCGTAAACAAATCAAAGTTCGACATTTCTACTCACTGTTGCTACCCAAAAAAGAGCCGAATTCCAAGCTCAAGTCACCGGATTCTCTGGATTCGTCCCCGATACTTCATCAACAAGATTTCTTGCTTCTAATCATCCCAACACAATCAAAACAATCATAATTCAGTCCACGATTCAATGTGGCAAACCCGGAACATAATTCAATCACATAACACAAGTTTCAAGTTAAGAACAACTCTAAATTTCTTCATTCCCGAGCAGCCATGAAGCTCAGCCCAAAACTCTTGATTTCAACCTTTCTAACACACTTAAATGCTCCCAAAACAACCCCTAACTATCACTCTAACATCAGCCCTCAAATTCCACCACATAGCAACCCCAAAACTAATCTTAAAACCCTTCAAAAACCCCACTTAAACCCAAATCCAAGAATCACCATAAAACTCTTTAAAACTCACATATGTTGGACCTTATGGGTTATAAACAACTTATCTAACATTAAATAATCAAAAAGATTTTGCTAAAGACAATAAAGTTCTCATTTTTAATCTAAACTTTCAAAACACCAAAATCCAAAAACTAAGAGCTTTAAGAAAAATAAAGGTACTAGCTTGTAGAGGGAAAGGAGGACAAGTCAAAAACGAAATTACCTTTCAAAAAGCACCAAAGATGAAGGTGTATGATGATGGAATAGTGAAATGGAGGGGAGAGGGCTTCAATGTTGTAAAAATGGAAATAGGAGAGTGAGGAAGAAGATGACAAAGGCTTCTTTTAATAAAAGGGGGTTTTAATTTAAAAGTTCACTTAATTATAGTTTTGTCATTAATGAGATGACAATCTCATTAACTCTAAAGTCCATGGAATTTGAGTTTCAAATCAATTTAGTCCAATCATAAAATGTTTGTTTTGAAAAACACTAAGCTTAAATTATATTTTATTATTTTAAATTTTGAAACCGAAACCCGAAACATTATTTTAATATTATTTTCACCCGACCCCCAAACCCGGGTGTTACAACTCTTCCCCACTTAAGGAATTTCGTCCCCGAAATTACCTGACGGAAACAAGTACGAAACTGCTCAAGCATATAAGCTTTCCTCTCCCACGTGACCTCTTCCACACCTCTATGTCTCCACAACACCTTGACCAACTCTATGGTCTTGCCACGCAACACCTTGCTATCAGAAGCAAGTATCTGAACTGGTTCTTCATTGTAAGACAAATCCGGATTCAACTCTATCTCTTCAACGAACATTACATGGGACGGATCTGATCTATACTTTCGGAGCATCGATACATAAAACACATCATGAATATTCTCTAGTTCAGTCGGGAGTCTCAATCTATACGCAACGGGACCAATCCTCTCAACTATCTCATAGGGTCTGTTGAATGTGTAAAAGTTCTATTATTTACCCCATATTTAACCCATATTTATGCTGCATTCAAGCATAATTCATTGCATTAAGGTTAGATTGCAGTTAAACATCACATATATATTAAATGGCATAGTTTCTACTGAAATTGGTTGCTTTTGCAGGTTGCTGCTGTAGCAGATGGAAAGGCAGGCGCTGGGCAGTGAAGCAGAAAAGCTGGAACTGGACGAGCAGTTAAGGAGGACGATGCTGCCATGGTTGCCGCCATGACAGCAAAGGACGACAGCAGTTTTGAGGAGAAGAAGCAAAGTGGACCTCGACAGAAAGAGAAAATTAAGCCCGTCTGTCGTGAAATATCACTATATTTTTCTAAGCCCTAGATCAAAATAAAGGCCAAGCCCAAAGTTCAAGGAGAGAAAATCCAAGCAAGAAGGAAGGACGAATTAAAGCTATATTCTCTAAAGATTTAGTCTTTATTAGAGTTGTACTTTAATTTAAACTTGTATTCTTGCTATTTTAGAAAACTTGGACCCAAAGCCTATATAAAGGCATGTAATTCGACCTAGGAGAGGACATCACCCATCTCTAGCCTTCTTCCCAAAACCCTAGCCGTCTTCATCCTCTCAACATGTTCTAAATTCTACTTAGGGCTACGGGTTGATTTGTAAAGTAGTTGCAAGGGTTGCTTTTGTTTTAGGAATTTTCAGTTCAATAAAATAAACTTCAAGTTCTCTTATTCTGGTTATTAACATCTTGCAAGAGTATCGAGAGAGCATTGCAAGGTTATCTATTTACTTAATATCGGGAGAGTTAAGTATACGAAAGGAATAAGTGCGAGTTCTCTAGTTTATAGTTGAACTATCTCGGACCTAGGGATAGGACGAGGTTAAGTGGCTAAAGAAGAATTCAACAACATCGGTGTTCATCCTTCGATTCAAGCCAGGAGGTATCATCAAAGACGTGTTCATCGACAGACTTGGACCTAGGGATAGGACAAGGCCCAGCAGGGATTCTTGCCAAACTTGAAGTACGGAGTTGTGTGTTCGCTGCCGCGATAAGCAACAGACTGCCGTCGCGACGGGGACGACGACAGAGCTGATATTCCTAGACTTAGCAATACCTACACTAATGAGCAATTCAATACCAGCCCATTCTCTCTATCTTGATTTCTTTACTTCTATTTTCCAGCATTCTTTATTATTCTCGTGACAAAATCTTAATTCATTCTTTTTACTCTCGTGCAGTAATTCAAGGTGAAGTTATTAGCCCAGTCCCTGTGGAGACGATATCTGATACTTCCGTATCACTTTACTACTTGCATCGTGTACTTTTGCACTACAATTGCGATAGACACTTTTACACGCAACAAGTTTTTGCCGCCGTTACCGGAGACTGGCAACATAACTCTACCCTATCTTTTACTGCACTTTTCTTTTTATTTTTCTGTTTTATTCTGGTTTGTTCAACTTGTGCTTTTCACAAGGTTTCTTGTTTATGCGCAGATCGAGACGAGGAGAAGAACCTGAGTATCCATTAGATCCTAAAATAGAACGTTCATTCAATCTTAGGAACCGACTTCGTCACGTACTAGCCATGAACGAATACCTTGAAGAACAGTTAGAGACGATGAACAACCAAGGGAACCCCCAGGTTAATAATCCTGCCAGAGATGGAGAGATTATTCCTCCTATCGGTGACCCTCTTGCCGCTGCCGCACGACGGTCCTGCCGAGACTACATGCTGAATGATCATGTAGAACTAGAAACCACGTTGTCGGATATAGATGTTGACAACTTCGAGCTGAAACTTGTTATGTTCAGCATGATCAACAACGCCGGTCAATTTAGTGGTGCTGCTACAGAGGATGCTAGAGAGCATCTGAAAACGTTCCAGGAAATTTGTGGTTCGTTTAGACTACCAGGAGTTAATCCGGAGATACTGAGGCTTCGGTTATTTCCCCATTCATTGAGGGACAGAGTAAAGACTTGGTGGAATAAACTTACGTCGGGTTCTATTAGAACTTGGGCAGATTTGTCTCGTGAATTCTTATCTCGTTTTAATCCTTCACATTTATCTGAGTGATTACGTAACGAAATTACTACTTTTCAACAGGAAGATGGCGAGCCAATGCACGGGGCCTGGGATAGATTTACCACTCTTCTAAAGAACTGCCCAATGCATGGATTCCCTATCTGGAACCAGGTAACAAAGTTTTATAATGCTGCCAATTTACAAACTCGTATTCGAATGGATTCAGCAGCAAACGGATTACTACTGGACAAAGACCCATATGAGGCAATGCAAGTATTGAAAAATCTGGCTAAGAATGAGGAGCAGTTTCCGACAGTAAGAAGAGGTTGTAAACGGGTCCTAGCTGTTAAGGATTATGAGGCCGACAGCACAATGAAATCACAGGTGGCATACCGCACCCTGAGGTGGTGCTGCAGGTTGCATACCGACCAAAGCTGTCTGAAAAGCTCCGGCTATGGTCTGAATCAAATGGGCCACATCTGCACTTGCCTGACCCTGGCCCACTGGAGCCTCGTTACCTCCCACATTAGCATCAACCTGGGGCCCATTACCATCACCTCCAGCATTTACCCCATTACCATCGGGAGCATGAGGAGCAGAAGGCACGTCCTCGGGTGCCTGGTCACCCGCTCTAGGTCGTCCCCTCGGTCTCACCACAGCAAAACAAGATCTAAAACAATAAACACACAACAACCAAGGAAATCGTTAGGTTAGCAAAAGGGCAAGGACTTCGGTTTTCAAGCTCGTTAAACCAAAACAATTGTCCTTTTTGACAACAACACCTAACAATGGGGACACTCGACTAGCCCTTAACCCAACCAGAAAAGGCACTGAAACATGCTTACAAACACCGTGCTAGCAAGCAAACATTCGAGCATACATGATAAAACACTCATCACTACAAGGCAACATCATAATTCGTCAACTTACCTCACTTACCTACCCGAGGTCTCGGAAACCTTAGGCTCTGATACCACCAAATGTAACCCCCTCGTCCCGGTCTGGATGACTGACCGGTCTGAGTAGGCTACACGGGGAAAACCGAAGTGAAACCCGCTAAGGCTCCCCTTCGGTTAGCAACCCTATAAAATTTCTTTTATTATTATCTTGTCTAAATGGTTTTATTAAATCCTATATGAAGGGTCAACAACGGAAGCAACAAACAAGGAAATCAACTCAACATCATAACAAAACAGTCAAATTTTAGCTTATTAAGCAGGTCGTTTCGAAACACTCAAGAAGTGTATCGAAACGCCTTGACTTGGTCAACGGGCCTAAGTCAACACGAGAGGACCGTATCGAAACGGTGGTCAACCATTCTAAAACACCCCCAACGGTCAACTTCTCGTGGTCAACGACATATTGACCATTTCAAAACACTAAGACTCGTTTCGGTACCTCAATTTATCGGTAAATTCTCGTATTTCTAGTGGCAAAATTATACCGAAACGGTCCCTATGCGTATCGAAATGCCAGGCTTTGAAACGAGAGGCCGTATCGAAACGGGACCAACCGTTTCGAAACACCCGCTGTCTGCAGATTGATTCTAGCTGGTTTAAGGCACAAGGCTTTCCCTAAACACAACTAAAATCTCACACAACACACAAGCATCAACCCTAGATACAAGACATCCTATACGAACATGCTTAACACACATTGAACACATAAAGACTATACATTTAGAGATCAACACGACCACATAAGATTCGTACATAACATTCAAGATTCAATCCTTAGACAAATATGCATATAGCAATTCATAACAAGGATACAAGTTTCAACCACAAGACAAGCATGCATCAAGTAAATATGGTTTACAATCCATAACATAAAGGCATACACATAGCCAACATAAACTCAACAAATCAACATGCTCAACATACACATCATCAACTAAGGAGTTTGACACCAACTCCTACAAGTCTACACCCCCATCGTCTAGGCATTATTACAATACATAAATCATACCTGAGCTAAATTGAGAACTCCAAAAGCTCCTTCCTTGCCCGCTTGCCTCCCGAACACTAACGATCTACATGTTGGAAACAAAGGAGAGCGTAAGCTAACTAGCTTAGTGAGAGAAGCTCTGCAGTTCAACAAGCATGCAGATTTCAAAACACTTTTCACAATTCTCAATAAAATCAATGAATGCACGAATGATCATCACAACAAGACTACACAAAGCTTGCACAAGCACAACCAACATATACACGGTGGGACCACACATCACCGTTCGACTAGTAGTTTTCTGATGGGACCACTCATCACCCTACTCTACTACTAGTCACTACTGGTGGGACCACTCATCACCGTAGTTTAGACAACCATCACGTGAGGCTCAACTTCTACACGACTACACAACAACAACAATGTAAACAACTCAATATGCACAAGACCACATCATACAACCATTCGTCAACACATAACAAGATGTAGGAGGATTAACTTACACTTGGGTTTAGGTGAACCCTCAAGGCCCCACCCAAACCCCCAAGAGTTCCAATTCGTAAACAAATCAAAGTTCGACATTTCTACTCACCGTTGCTACCCAAAAGAGAGCCGAATTCCAAGCTCAAGTCACCGGATTCTCCGGATTCGTCCCTGAGGCTTCACCAACAAGATTCCTTGCTTCTAATCATCCCAACACAATCAAAACAATCATAATTTAGTCCACGATTCAATATAGCAAACCCGGAACATAATTCAATCACATAACACAAGTTTCAAGTTAAGAACAACTCTAAATTTCTTCATTCCCGAGCAGCCATGAAGCTCAGCCCAAAACTCTTGATTTCAACCTTTCTAACACACTTAAATGCTCCCAAAACAACCCCTAACATCAGACCTCAAATTCCACCACATAGTAACCCCAAAACCAATCTTAAAACCCTTCAAAAACCCCGTTTAAACCCAAATCCAAGAATTACCATAAAACTCTTTAAAATTCACATATGTTGGACCTTATGGGTTATAAACAACTTATCTAACATTAAATAATCAAGAGATTTTTCTAAAGACAATAAAGTTCTCATTTTTAATCTAAACTTTCAAAACACCAAAATCCAAAAACTATGAGCTTTAAGAAAAATAAAGGTACTAGCTTGTAGAGAGAAAGGAGGACAAGTCAAAAATAAAATTACCTTTCAAAAATCACCAAAGATGAAGGTGTATGGTGATGGAATAGTGAAATGGAGGGGAGAGGGCTTCAATGTTGTGAAAATGGAAATAGGAGAGTGAGGAAGAAGATGACAAAGGCTTCTTTTAATAAAAGGGGGTTTTAATTTAAAAGTTCACTAAATTATAGTTTTTCCATTAATGAGATGGCAATCTCATTAACTCTAAAGTCCATGGAATTTGAGTTTCAAATCAATTTAGTTTAATAATAAAATGTTTTTTTTTGAAAAACACTAAGCCCAAATAATATTTTATTATTTAAAATTTTGAAACCGAAACCCGAAACGTTATTTTAATATTATTTTCACCTGACCCCCAAACTCGGGTGTTATAATATCTTTACCATTGTTTTTAATAAAAAGTTTTGTGTCCACATTTCCTTTCTCAAAACCTTTTCCAACTAGAAAACTTGAAAGTCTTTCATACTAAGCTCTAGGAGCTTGTTTTAAATCATACAAAGCTTTTGACAATTTAAAGAAATGGTTTGGAAAAATTGGATCTTCAAAACCCGATGGTTGTTCCACATACACTTCCTCGTTTATAAAATCATTTAAAAACGCACTTTTGACATCCATTTGAAAAGGATTGAAATCATGATAACATGCAAATGCAAGTAGCATCATAATGGCCTCTATTCTAGCTACGGGTGCATACGTTTCATCAAAAATCAATTCCCTCTTCTTGAGTGTAACCTTGAGCAACAAGCCTAGCCTTGTTTCTCACTATGTTACCACTCTCATCTAGTTTGTTTCTAAAGACCTATTTAGTTCCTATAATAGATTTATTTCTAGGCATATCAACTAATATCCACACTTTACTTCTCTCAAATTGATTTAATTCATCTTGCATGGTCATAATCCAAAAGTCACCTTTTAATGCTTCTTTAACATTCTTAGGCTCAATGCATGAGATAAATGCAACATGATTAAGCATTTTAAGAGAAGAGCGAGTAGTTACCCCATTGGATGGATCACCCAAGATCTCACCACCCTTTGTATAGTTGTACTCCCTTGGGTAGATCACTTCCTTTTCCTCAAGAGACATGTCTTGAAATGCTTCTAGAGGCAGTTCTTGTACTTCTTCCTCTTTGATTGGAATCTCATTCACCTTTGATGACTCTCCACCATCATTGGCTTCAATGATCCCTACATCATCATCACCACAAGAATCCTTCCTCAGAATGAGGTTATCATCGAAAACCACATGAATGGATTCCTCTACAACCAGAGTTCTTTTGTTAAACACATGATAGGCTTTAAAGTTTAAAGAGTAACCTAGAAAAATAGCTTCATCATTTTTGCATCAAATTTACCTAAATTGTCTTTTTCATTGTTTCAAACAAAACACTTGCAACTAAAAGGATGAAAATAACTAATGTTAGGCTTTTTAGATTTTAAAATCTCATAAGGAGTTTTCTTTAAAATAGGTCTAATCATTACTCGGTTAATAATATAGCAAGCGGTGTTAGTGGCTTCCACCCAAAAATACTTAGGTAAATTGTTTTCACAAAGCATGGTCCTAGCCATTTCTTCTAAAGTTCCATTTTTCCTCTCAACTACCACGTTTTGTTGAAGAGTTCGAAGAGCCGAAAAATTATGGCTAATCCCATTTTCATTACAAAAGACATCAAAACCCATATTTTGAAATTCGGTTCCATGATCACTTCTTATATGTGAAATTTTAAGTTCAAGATCATTTTGGGTTATTTTAGAAAATGTGATGAAGTTTTCTAAAGCCTCATCCTTGGTGCTTAAAAAGAGAACCCAAGTATATCTAGAGTAATCATCAACAAGCACAAAAGCATATGATTTTCCACCCAAGCTAGTAGTCCTAATTGGCCCAAAAAGATCTATATGAATTAATTGCAAACACCTACTTGTACAAACATCATTCATGGACTTAAACGAGACTCTATGTTGTTTACCTTTAGCACAAGCATCACAAATTTTATCTAATGAGAACTTGAGCTTAGGTAGGCCTCTAACTAAATTTAGGGAAACTAATTTTTCCAAAACACTAATGCTAGCATGTCCTAGTTTCCTATGTCACAACCATGCATCATTTTCATTTTGAGCAACTAAGCATGCATGGGATGTATGAATGTCATCTAGATGCAACATATATATATTACCTATGCGATGACCAATGAGCATAGTTTTATTAAATTTAATGTCAACTATTCTACACTCATTTTTATCAAACAAGACATTAAATCTTTTATCACATAGTCGACTTATGCTCAACAAATTATGTTTTAGACCATTGACATACAACATATTTTCAATGAGTATGGAAGAGTGATTACCTATGGAGCCAATACCTTCAATGTGGCCTTTGAAGTTGTCACCAAATGTTACTACTCCTCCACTTTTGACTTTAATTCCAAGAATCGACTCTTGTCTCTGGTCATGTGCCTCGAGCATCCACTATCAAGGTACCACGAATTTTGACTTTGTGCTTTGGCCTTGTAGCAATGCTCCCCCTACAAACAAAGAAATTAGGCTTTGATTTTTGGTACCCAAATCATTTTGGGTACATCTGTGTTAGCCCTCAAAATTTTGGTTCCCTTAGGAATCCAAGAAGCAATAGCATTCATGTTATTATAAATAATGAGTTCCTTAGGAACCCAAAAACTCCTAATACTTTGACCTCTAGATTGCTTAGAAAATTTTATTTGTTTAGGATAAAAAGTTTTTATTTTTACATATTGGGATTTAGAAGAATTTTCCTTTTCAAAATTATTTTTCCCAATAGTAATAGAGGTTTTAAGACTATCCACTTCCTTTGTGTGATAATCTTGAAAATCGTAAAGAAGTTTTTCAAGATCATTTGAACGATTTATTAAGTACAAAACCTTCTTTTCCAATTCCGAGTTAGTTTTTGAAAGAGATTCATTTTGAGTTTTTAAATCGGAAATATTTTTCTTGTTCCTCAAAATTGACTTCTTATATGTTTCAATTAACTCATCATATACCTCTTGCAACTCATCATATGCATCATGAAATTCATCAAAAGTAAAATCAACACAAAATGAGTTAGAGGTTACCATCGAATCCTCCTTAAGAGCCATGAGGCAAAGGTTGGCCACTTCATGTTCCTCATCCTCGGATGACTCCTCATCACTCCAAGTAGTAAGCTTGGTTTTGAGCTTCTTCTTTTTCTCAAAGCCCTTCTTCTTGAGTTGAGGATAATCGGAACGTGTGTGACTCGGCTTCTTGCGCTCAAAGCAAATGATCGGATTCCTTTCATCTTCTTTGCCTTTATTCTTGAAGTCCATCTTTCTTTGAAATTTTCTTCCTCGGTTGGACTTCATGAACCGTGAGAATCGTTTGGCTATCATAGACAACTCCTTTAAGTCTTCCTCCTCACTAGAAGAGCTCTCCTCTTGTAGAAAGGCTTTGAGAGCAACTCCTAGCTTTTTCTTCTTTTCTACCTCATGCTTCTCTATCCTTCTATGTTCCTTCTTCTTCTCTTCTTCTCTTCCTTGCTTCGTGATCTCAAATGTAAGAAGAGACCCAACAAGCTCGTCAAGCTTCAAAGTTTTCAAATTTTTTGCTTCAATGATGGTCATCCTCATACCATTTCAAGACTCCGGGAGAGAGTATAGAAGCTTCCTCACTAGCTTATCTTCATGAATTTCTTCACCAAATCCTTTAAGGCCGTTGACGATGATCAAAAACCAATCAAACATCTTTGAGACACTTTCATCGGGGTCCATCTTAAAATTCTCATAGCTCAAATTTAGCAACCCAATCTTTGTCTCTTTCACATCGCTAGTGCCTTCATAAGTCGTCTCCAAAGTGTCTCACACTTCTTTTGCGTTTTCGATAGATGAAACCTTTGAGTAGATATATGGACCAAGTGCACAAAATATGATATGTAGAGCTTTGTCGTTGACTTGCATCTTTCGTCTATCTTCCTCGGTCATCTCCGACTTCACCTTTGGAACTAGTCTTTCTTCATCGGTTCTTTTAACCGGAATGCAAGGACCTTCTTCCACTACATCCCAAATCATATAATTCATTGACTTGATGAAGTGACGCATCTGATTATTTATATATGGGTAGTTGTTCCCATTGAAGAAAGGTGATTTAGTGGTTGATTGTGACTCATAAAGGTTGGAGGTTGAAGTAGGTGCCATGGCTTGTCTTTGGAATAGATCACACTCTCCTAGGAACTCTTCTTATGGTTGTTAATCCTTCAAAGAGGTAGGCTTTGATACCAATTGTTGAGTGGATCGTAGAATAGATTTAAGCCAAGAGTGGGTGAATTGGATTTTTATAAATTTTGGTGGTGAAGTGGAAAATAAAAATTTGCAAGACAAGGGATTTAGAGTGGTTCAAGTTCCAATTGAACTCTACATCCACTACCTTAGCTTCACTAAGGATTTTTCAACAACTCCACTAGTTGATCTTCCCCTTTTCTAGGCTTAAGAGGAAACCTTTACACAGTAGCCAATTTTTCTACCCAAAAATTGACCCAATCCTCATACAAGGTTTACAAAGAAGTTTAAGGCTAATGACTAGTATCTCAATACAAATATAGCCCTTTTACAAGCACTCAACCCAATTGAAAAAAATAAGATTGGAAATACAAAGTACCACAATTGCGGTTTACAAGAAAATATGGGAATTTAGCACAAGAGCTTGAGTTTGATGTTTGGATGTTTCTCTTAGGATCAATAATTGTTGCTGGTACTTTTAGAACTCCCTTTTACACATTCTCATTGAATTCTAGTCGTTGGGGTTGTTGCCTTCATAATTATAGCCGTTGGGATGTTATCTTCTCACCATAAATGTACTCTGCAACTACTCGTTCCAAAACGCTCAACCCTGTTTTGAAACAGACCAAAATAGAAATAGTTGTTGGAGTGTAATTAATAGGCCGTACCGAAACAGACACGATCATTTCGATACGCTAAGAGCCTATTCCGAAACGTGTTGAAGCCCGTTTCGAAATATTTTGCCACAGTCAAAACATGTATCGAAACGGCTTAGAAGTGTTTCGATACACTCTAATTGTCTATTAAAAATTAGTCATAAAAGTGCAACGGTCATATTTTGAAACCAAGTTTGAAAATCGTTTCGAAACGTTTGAGGTTGTTTCGATACTGCCGTATCAAAACGGTTCAAACCGTTCTGTTGTTTTTCATCCGTTTCAAAACATGAAGACATGTTTCGATACACCCGTATCGAAACAATAAGGGTAGTTTCGAAATAGAAGTTAACAGTTTTAAAACGTTCCGAAACGCCTAAGGGCAGTTCCAAAACGGTGACTCGAAAATTACTATTTTGACTTGGTAAACACTTAGAAAAATTCGAATACTCTTAGGTTTTGACTTAGACATTTTTCTTAGAGACATAGGGAAATTTTTAGGAGTTAAAAATTCATTTTCTCTTTTTCAATTTAATCCTTAAATCCTTTGTTATATCAAAATCAATTCATTAGTTTTACCTACTTTTTTCAACAACAAAAAAGTTGCTACAGCATGGCGAATCTGCTGGGGACCGAATTTTGTTTTTACAAAACAAAAAAAGATAGTTAGGCCAAGAAAATATTTGTTGTCCACACACATCCCAAAAAAATAGGGTGGTGGAAAGAAAACATATGCATGTTGTGGAAACCTCTCTCACGTTGTTAGCTCAAGCAACACTTCCTTTAAAGTATTGGTCACATGTTGTGCTCAGTTCAGTCTACCTCATTAACAGAATGCCTACGAGGATACTTGATGAACTTTCACCATTTTAGAAAATGTTTGGATTTGAACTTGATTATAGCTTTCTAAAGGTGTTTGGATGTCAATGCTTTCCGCACCTTCGGCCCTTCAACAAGCATAAATATGACTATATGTCAAAACCTTGTACCTTCTTAGGCTATTCTCCTTCTCATCGAGGTTATCAATGCATAGACTCTACAGGAAGGGTGTCCATCTATCGAAGTGTTGTTTTCAATGAAGACGTGTTTCCATTTGCCTTAGTTGAATTTAAGTCAGAGGTTGCTGTAAATCATGGTTTCCAATCTAATCCTATCTACATGGTCCCTCCGCAACATGGTGGCCACAACTCAAATCTGCCAAGATGTCCAGTCTCTCCTATAGTACATGTGCATGTTGATGAATCAGTGCATGCTACTCCAATTCCCAACCCAGTGCCCAGTCCTGATTTTGAACATGCCCACAGTGATAATAAAGATACTACCACGTGACAATACAATGGATCTAATTTTAGCTACACCCTCTTTTGGAGTTCCTGAGCCACCAGCCACGACCTATCAACCTGAGGTGCCACATGTATCCCAAGATGATGTACGAATTGAAGATTACCAAGCTCTTATAGCCCTATCACATGAGCCTAGCAAACAAGCTACCAATGTTCACCCTATGCTCACTTGACGCAAGAATGGTATTGTTAAACCAAAACTATATGCTCTTAACTTCAAGAAAGTCCTTGAAAATATACAAAAGGCTCTTGAAGATTCAGAGTGGAGAGCAGCCGTGTTACTAGAATATGAAGCCTTAATAGCCAATGGGACATGAGACATAGTAGAATTACCAGCTGGGAGGAAGGATAACAGATGTAAATGGCTCTTCAAAGTCAAGTTAAAATCGGATGGCATAGTGGATAGACTCAAGGCCAGATTAGTAGCCAAAGGCTTCTCCCAAGTTCTAGGCTTTGATTTTTTGGACACCTTCAGTCCTGTGGTGCGATTCTCAACTGTGAATGTGCTAATATCCTTGGTTGTAACATCACAATGGCAAATTTGACAAGTCGATGTCAATATTGCCTTTCTCAAAGGCGATCTCACAGAAGATGTTTATATACAACATATTCCTAGATTTGAGGAGAAAACTAATGTTGGAACAACACTCATTTGCAAGTTGCGAAAAGCTCTCTACGGGCTTCTCCAGGCCCCTAGAAACTGGTTTCTCAAGCTTCGCGACTTTTTATATCAGTTGGGGTTCAACTCTTCAAGAGCTGATCATTCTTTGTTCATTCTGACAACAAACAATGGATTAGTATATTTAGTAGTATATGTCGATGATATACTCTCACAGGTAGCTCGCTGTCTCTTGTTGATCATGTTATCAATGAATTACATGAAAAATTCTCGCTCAAGGACCTTAGCCAAATACATTTTTTTTTGGGATTGAGGCTCAACGGTCAGATGGTGGGTTGTTTCTCACACAATGCAAGTTCATCAAAGAACTCCTTCACAAAACTCAAATACTTGACTCGAATTTTACCACTACCCCTATGGCCACATCCACCAAACTCATCAAGTATGATGGTTCTTCAATGACTAATGCTCAAGTATATTGTAGTATAGTTGGAGCTCTACAATACATCACCCACACGAGGCCTGACATCTCGTATGCAGTCAACAAAACTGCCCAGTTTCTTCAAAACCCAACTACTGAGCATTGGTTGGCTGTCAAACGCATTATATGTTACCTGAGAGGCATATCAGATCATGGATTATGGTTTCCTAGTCAAGTTAATAGTAGTGTTCATGGAGGGAGCAATCTCATTGTATATTATGATGCATACTGGGTGGGGATGTGGATGACAGGAGATTGATTTTGGGTCATTGTGTGTTCAATGGAAGTCATTTACTCTCTTGGAGCTCTAGAAAACAACGTGTAGTCTCAAGATCGACGGCTGAGGCAGAGTATCGCATTCTAGCGGATGCTACTGCAGAAGTTGCATGGATTCAAGCTCTCTTTTCTAAACTGGGAATTGAACAAGCTAAACTTTCTTGTATCTGGTGTGACAATACGAGTATGTTAGTTATGGCGGCAAACCTAGTTTTGCATGCTAAAACGAAACATCTTGAGCTTGATTTACATTTCGTAAGGGAAAAGGTAGCTAAAAAATAGCTTCAAGTCAACTACATACCAACTGAGAGTCAACTTCCCGATGTGTTTACTAAACCCTTAGCTGTTGGCAGATTTGAATTACTCAGAAGGAAGCTTTCAGTTGTTTCACTTCAAGAAGTCTTTCCATAGCAAAGAAAGTAGGGTGAATAATAAATTGTATAGCATTTAACTTATTAAAGTTGTTCAACTCTGATAAAGATGTTACAAGCGGTTAAAATCATTGTATGATCGGTTGGAAGTCTCATTTGTTTTATTTATAAAAAAGAGCTTTGCCTCTCTGTGAAAAGCAGCGAGAAATTAATGAAAAGCTGATTTTCTCTCATTCTTTTGTATTCTTTCCACTTGTTTCCTGTCTTGATTTATGTTTCAACAGTTAGTAATGTATAGCAATGTGTGTCGCTCGTTCTAAATTTTCCTATTGTAATAATCAAATTTAAAATGTTAGCCCAAAAAAAAATGAGAGGCTGCATCAGATATTGCAATACAAAAATCTTGGTAAATAAATTATACTTAATTCTTTAATGTTATATAAAATATTTTTACTGTTAATAAATTTATATTTTTAAAAATATCTGACGTGAATTTATCAGACCAGTAAAAAATTGACTCAATAATTTTAAAAATATTTATTTAAAATATAATAATAAAATTATTATTGAAGAAGAAGAAAAAAGAAAGATTTCTCCTTAATTCTTATCCTAATTTTAAATATTTTATTAATTTTTAATTAAATAAAGAGATAATTATATTTTTAAATTAAATAATGAAATTCAGACACATACAAAATAAGATAACAAAAATATATTTGAACACTCGACAAATTAATAAATATTTTAATGCACTTCAAAACTAAAAACAATGCCTTGTTATGCAAATGGATGTGGAAATATGGCTCCGAGAAAATAGTCTCTGGCGAAAAGTGGTGGAAACTATCCATGAACCTAATAGTAGATCTATTTTGCCCTTTAATATCAACAGATTAAATATACCGTGAAATTGAAGAGGTAGATACCTCTCATCTTGCTAATCCGAGTAGCTTGTTTGTGAATAATATTAGGTATATTGTGGGTGACGACAAACGAATTCATTTATGGACTGATTTGTAAGTTGGGCAACAAACTCTTAGAGAGGCATTCTCCAGAATATTTTCTCTTGCTCATAAAAAAATGGAGTTATAGCTGACTTTGGTGAACTTGTGAAATTGGTTTAGAGATTAAAGATTATTCTTAGAAAAAATCTCTTCAATTGAAAATATGATATTTGGGAATCCTTCTATAATACTATTAAATTCAATACGAATGAAGCGGTTAGTGAAAATTTTGGTGAAGCATGTATAGGAGGTGCTCTTCGAAACGCTAACTTTGAACTCTATTGTACTTCTCAAAGTCTATTGGGTTGGCAAATGCGATGACGGCTGAACTTTTAGCCATTATAGAAGCGATTAAACTCTTTGAAAGTTCGAGATGATCACAATCTTTTAACTTGGTTGCTGAGAGTGATAGTAACATTGTTGTGAGATAGATCCTTAATCAACAGAAAACACCAGTGGCGTTCAAAAATCTTATACGGTCTTGCCTAAATCATGCTTTAGGACTAAAGTGATAGATAAAAATAGTGGCAAGGGAATGTAACTCCTTTGCAGATTCTTTAGTTAAGAAGAGTATATCTCGTGTGAAAGACTTGCTAATGAACGGTTAGTTCCTATTGTCGGTTGGTTCTTTTGAGTTGTGTTTTGTTTGTTATGTAATCGTGTCTTATGTGTTGTTCTATCATTATGACTGCGAAACGTTATACTTTTTTTCTGCGAAACGTTATACTCTTTTTTTTTAAATTAAAAAATTTTTTAACGATACATGTTTTACGGTCTCTATAATCAATAAAAGCTCTTAATTTTCAAAAAAAAAAAAAATAGTTTATGAGAACCAATAATCCAAAGATAATTAGGATCTAATCGGATGAAAAGCTTTTAAATCAAATCAATGTTTCTTGACTAAATCTATAAAGTAAAAATATAGAGTCAACGTGGTTAAGATAAGTGCTATGATTCTTAAGGATAATCTCTTTCACAGTAATGATGTGATGGCCAATTGAAGGTGCCCAAGTTTTTTCAATGGATTTAAATTTTGATTATTGAAAATCTTTTGCTTGAAGAAATAATGGGTCATCATGGCTTATTTGCCCTTCCCCCAACACTATAGAAAATGTTTAGGTCCCTACCAATTTTTATTACATTGTTGGGGTTTTAAAAGATAACATTTATTCAAATTATTAAAACACTCACATGTTTTCCTTTCTTCCTCCTCTAACACTTTATTAGCTCTGCATTAAATCTTCAATAAACATTTTTATATGATAATTGTAGTTTTATTTGTTAACCTCCTAAAAAATTGGTAGGTTTCTGAGTAATCAAAATGCTAAGCAGTTTTGTAGGTTAAACATATCTTGAGTTCGAGACATTGTTTATGCATAAAATTATCGTTGAAATACTCATCCATCAAAGTTAGGTGTGCGACGATGGTCGGTCCGAATTAGTAAGACAAAACTCTAAAGAACCGAGAGGGCAACCAAAAACATATTTCATTATTTCCGATACATTATTAAGTTGAATACTTGAATTGATATAACCAACTTTTCTCCTTTGTTTTACTTTGAGTTCCTTGTCCCAAAGTATTTATCTTTTTGAGGGCATAATTTCTACCATGATAGAAGGAGCTAGCTGGTGCAACTTTTTGTTTTGGGGGGTATATTTGACATCGAAGCAAGTACATTGGTATCTTTGAACAATGGCATAACAAGAAACCGAATCCACTAGGCGGATTAAAATATCCTAAAAGAAATGGTGGTATCATATGACTTGGGCTGCACATGTTTCGTGCTGTCAAATATTGGAAGGAAAGATGGAGCTGGAAAGATATCAGAAAAAGCTTTGTGCTTTGCAACAGTTAATCGGTCCGAGACAATAACACATGGTAAAAAGTTCAATAATGGTAGTTTTCGAGAGATGAATATGATGAGGACCACCGCCTGGCGCCCATGATTGCCCTTTGGGAAAATGGGAATTATTTTACCTCTTTATTTTTTTACAGTTACAGCCCATTGCTACTTTTATTTTGTGCTGATTCACTTTGATCATATAGTTTCAGAGAGATGGTGAATATGATTGGGTTTGGACGAGCTTGGGCATACAAGAAAGACAAATAAATAGCTGATGATTATTCATCACGAGGATGTGCATGTGAAGACAAGGCCCGCAAATACCAAGGATTAAACGGGAATTAAAGGAAATTAAAGGAAACCAATAAAATGACTAGGAAATATTTTATATCTACTAGTTAAAACAACAACAAAATTATGGGTAAAATACACAAATTGTCACTAAAATATCCCAAAAATATAAAATGATCATCAAACTTTCAAAAGTTACATAATGGACATTAAATTTTAATTTTTGTTACAAAATGGTCATTGAGCTGTTGACTGTTGTTAACAAGGTGACATGACAGTTATGAAAATTTGTATAACACCACATTTAATTCTTAATATTTACACACTCAATCAATTTAGACATCAATAAAGAGGATTTAAATTAGGACTAAATTGATTGAATGTGTAATATAGAAGATTAAATGTGTTATTATTCAAATTTTAGTAACTATCATGGCATTCACTTAAGTAACAGTTAACGGCTGAGTGCCTATTTTGTAGCAAAAACTAAAGTTTAATGTCTATTATGTAACTTTTGAAGGTTTAGTGATAATTTTATATTTTTTGAGATAGTTTAATGACCATTTATATACTTTACCCAAAAATTAATTTACTAGTAGTGGTTTGAGGTGATAATAAGTCTTATATTTTAAAAAAAAAATAAAAGGAAAATATTTCATGAACGGGTGGTGAAATTTTTTTCATAAGTGGGGTTCAATTTAAGGTTTATAGGGTTAGTGTATGATCTAGAGTATAAAGATTTATGTTTTAGAGTTTAGAATTTATGATTTATAGTTAGAAATTAGGTTTTAGAGTTTAGGGATAGTGTTTAGATTTTAGGTTTTAAGGTTATGGGTTTAAATTTTAAATTTTAAGATGAATTCGGGCCTGGTTATAAATTTTTTTCACTGCTAATATAAGATATGATAGTATTTTCAAAATAATTTAAAAATATCCTAACACCGCTAATGAAAAATTTTGAATAATAACACTAACTATTAAATTTTACGATAAAACCAATTTCATTTAGCATCCAAAATTTACACCAACTACTAATGGGATGAATTTGAGCCAAAAAGCTCATTGTCCTCTAACACTAACTTTAAGTAATACCAAGAATTTCAAATCAATTCGGTTTTTAACTTGTAAAATCATTCGAAACCAACCAATGGTTGCTTAAGGCGTCATTTATTTTCACTGTAAAAGTTTCATTCTAATAAAACAAAAGTGTGACTGTTTACTTATCGGCTTACCTAATTACCAATTATTCCAGTAAAAGCCGCGTTTATCATTTCAAGTCTAATCAAATTTGAACATGTATTGTCGTTCTCCTGATTCAAAATATGTTCTGTATATTGTTTAAACTTTTTATTCCAAAATGTTGTCTAGTAAAAAGTTAAATATAAAATTTTTGTATTTATTTCTCAGTGCAAATGATTGAAATTGGACGGCATGTGGAAATGGTGACTTCCCCCTCAAATCCAAAGGCGTTTGTTTATGGAAATCAATAAGTTCTTATTGGAAAAAAAAACCCAATTTTCTTCAAGTTGATTATACTTGTATGTTTTTCTTAACATTTATTTTGTTTGATGTTTGAGTTTACCTAAATTAAAGCCATGGAGGCCATTTTCCATTTGCCGACTATTCAACATTACAATCGTCATTTGGCCAATGACTTCTCAACTTTCATGAAAGTTACATACTTTCATATGAACTATATTATTTCATCTCCAAGAATAATAAGTTATAGCTTAATATCCAAATAAGTATTTAAATTATCCTTTTTTTAAGTGTTTAATTTTTCTTTTATTCATTTTAGATGTTCACAAGATTAATTAAGGTATTTATTTTGATCGATAAATGACAATTTGAATACTTAAAGAAAAAACGAAATAATTTAAACACTTACTTTTAATTTTTTGAAAAGAGAAAAGCATCATTTGGATTTATGTTTAATTGTAACATCCATCAAATCAGTAAACTAACAAATGTGAATGTAAATTGATTGGGGGGAAGGGCATGTGACGAGGTTACTTGGATATATAGTTCAAGCTAACGGTTGAATTTGATAATTAGGGAAAATCCAAGCATAAGAAACAAGGTTAGGTGCAGAAAGGGAAAACTTTGAGGTTGAGATTTTTTGTATTTCATTTCTTCCAATCAAAGATATTAGAAATTTAGAATCACGAACCCAATAAGTAGTTTTAACATAAAAAAGAATGATGTTCATCTTAAAAAATTCGAGTTTAAATTATTTTGTCTGTAAAATGTGTGTATTTTATTAAAAAAATTAAAAATATATATAAACATATACTATATTGTAATCACCATAAGAATATTAAAAAAATTAAAATCACATGTTAATCTATTCCAAGTATTTGTGTGTGGATACATTTGTAGCTACATTTAATCTATTTTCAACTTTAATCAAAATAAATATTCTATATATTTATTCAACAGAGGATCATATGTTTCTATGGAGATGAATGTAACATAATGATTAAAGGTCTTGAACCTCCGGTGAATGCAATGGAGGGTTTACAAGATACTAAATACCTTGATGCACTGATAGATTCAGAATTTTTTTAGGGTGGGTAAAAATCAAATATTTACGGGGTGAGTACAAATTATAAAAATTTTAAATTTTTAAGTGGGCACAAATCATAAAAATAAAAAATTAAGGATAAATTCATAAAAATAAAGTCAAATATATAAACTTTAAAAAATTCAAAGTAGACATAGGCCCACCCAACCCTTAACGTGGATACGCAAGTGCCGTGATGGAACATAGGAAATTGTGTAGATTGTGTTAAATGTATATAATATTTGAATATTGATGGTTAGTTTTTTAGAATTATGGACAAATAAAACAAAATGTAAAAATTAAATACTAAATTTGTTATTTTTTACATCTATAACTTTTCATAATCACAAAACACAAAATTAAAATACCCTATAATCACGACCAATAGGGTAGTTTACAAAAAAAAAATGAAAGAGAAAACTAGAAGATGAGATTAAAGGTTGAGTAGTCTTCTATAAATTTAATTCAAGTAAAACAGAAAGGGAAATTCAACTAACTACTATATTGATAATACTTATAAGTTCTAAGGAAAATCACGAGGCAGAACGATTTATATTTAGAAAGACACTTTGACTAGGGGATAGCATAAGTCAATTAATATTGATTTAATCGATCAATTTAATTATATTGATTTCGGTTAATTTAAATTTTACAACTAAATCAGTTATGGTTTTGATTAAGTCAATTATCAATTATAAAAATTTATAATTAAATCGAATGATTTAACTGACATAACATATGTTGTTTTTAATTAATTAAATATATGGTTATTGGAAATATATATTTTACGGCAAGTCAAGTAACTGACCTAATCAACTAATGTTAAGTCGTTTATAATCATGACAGCTTAAATTTTATAATTATTTTAATTTTATTAATAAAGATGCATGACATCTTAAATTCGCTTGTAAAAGTCTATAAATAAATAGAAAATGTTTAATACTAGTATTTTTAAATAATAAAAAAAACAAATAAAAGTAGAAGAACAAGCAATTTCTGGGGAGTGGGGACCATCTAAAAATAAGAAATTAGCATGTGACGAGGGCCCAAAGCTGCTCGTTGCTTAATATTGTTATTATTATTTTAATTAATATGTTATTTTGAGGCATCGCTTTCGCTCCTTTTCTTCTACTACTTCCCGCCAACTTCTTTACCGTCCAAGCTTTCCGCCATTCTCTTTTGTTAATTATTTATATTTAGTCGTATTTTTTTCGTAAATTTTGTAAATTACTCCTTTATCCCTTTTCGTAGCTGGTGGCACTGGCATCTCTTTGGTTAAACAGCTAAAAAGGTTTTATTATAAAAAAATATTTTATTTGAACAAATTATAAAACAATAAATTTTGAAAGCTCTAAAAAATTTGAGTAAATTAAAAAAATTGAATAAAACAATAAATTTAATATTATTTATCAGTATTTTGTACATATTCGAATTCTTCATAAAATACACCACATGTCACATGACATATTTGAAGTCTATAAACCCAATTAAATGATGAACTAGTATTAATAACATTAAATGAAGCTGGCTATTGTCACGTACTCAAATGTAAGCAATCTTTTTATCTATGTGGCCAGGGTGCAATCCTTCTTACCACTTATTAATGGCAAATTGGCAATGCAACCCCTTTCAAAAAATATATCGAAAGAAAACATAAATTTGTGATCCAAAATAATTCACACGTAATTTTAGGAATTAAATGTATTTAGTTAGTGAAGCTTCCTTTTCCTTTCCTTTAATTAATTAATTAAACTGTGTATGTAAATTTATAATTATAAACACATTATCATTTAACTAAAATTGTATACCATTGACATACTAAAAAATATTATTTTCGTTTTCTAACCTATGCATAACCCTAAACTCTAATTCATAACTCTAAAAATTTTTATTGAAAATCACTCCTTCAATGTATCAGTAAACTCTAAACCCTGATTTATAATCCTGAACTATAACCTTAAACACTAAAACTCTAATTCAACCCCTAAAACCCTAGTCTTAAACTCATAAATCATAAAATCTTAACCCTAAGACTTAACCCTGACCATAACCACTAAAACCATAACCCTAAAACCATAACCATGAACCATAAAACCCTAATCTATAACCATAAACCCTAATACATTAAATAATTTTTTTTCAATAAAATCTTTTAGAGTTTTGTAATATATTAAATGATTGTGTTTTTTCAAATAAAATCTTGTATTTAATGCAAGCTCTTAAATGATCATTAACCTATGCATGTATGCATAGGTTAAAAAAGCGTTCATTATATTATATATATATATAAAAAGTTTTTGTTCTTTTTATCGTGGTTCAAAATTTTAAGGGCCCTTAGTTTACAATATATAAAAAATATGTTTTTGTTTTCAAATAAAGTTTTTTTAATATAAAAATGTTAGATTATTCCGTTGAGGAACATAAAAGTGACTTACAAACATGCAAAAGTATACTATTTTCACTTAACAAATGATGTTCTTCTTGCATATTTTGAAGCAAAATCATATACAACGCTTTCGATGTCGACTTGTTCCAAAAGACTAGTCCCGATTGCTATCAAAGTAAATCTATTTAGTCATTCTTGTGGCATAGTTGTCCGTAAGTATAACTTTACAAACTTTAATTTTGAAAAGTTTTGTTCTACAAAAGCAATAGTATAAACAATCATTATAAGTCTATATACAATTGTCACATTTGAGAAGCAATTGAAACTTTTATAATAAAAAAATTAATAAATGTATGTTTAGATTTTTTCCTCAGGCAAAAGCCTTCTATATAATTTTAGCTTAACAAATAATTCATTTTTATCGACATCATATATCTCATCATTCCTAAAAATATTTTCAAAATTATTAATCTCCCAAAGAAAGCACATCACATGGCATCTTTTAAGCCGAGAAATCCAACTCAACAACGCACTAGCTTTTATTAGGTATAAATACAGCTAATTATTTGATTTAATCCACCTTAGCTTTAGTATTGCAGAGGCTTCAATTTTGATCCAGATAAAGCACTAGCAGCCTTGCCATTGTCACATACACACAAATCTAAGCAATCTATTATCTATGTGGTCATGGACCTCATGGTGTAATCCTCCTCGGCACTTATTAATGCCACATCAAAAATATTAAATTTGTGATCCACAATATTTCACACGTACTTTTCAAGAATTAATTGAATATAGTTACTAAGGTTTTCTTTCAATAAAAACAGTAAGTGAAATTTGTTCAAAAAAAAAAACAGTATCAATGTTATATAATCATTCATAAAATATATAATCACGTATAATTTTATGTTTAAGTACGATTATGATTATATTACAATACATCAATATGAATGTAATTAAAATTAATTATTATAATGTTTAGATAAATCAATCCAATACAATAAATATATTGATAATTAAAATATATAACTCTAAATAAAACATATGTATAATGAGATTTAATCCAAAATAAATTTGAACTAATAACTTACTCGTGTTATTTATACATATGAAATTTGAATCTAGATATTCAATAAACCTAAACTTTAACCTTTATAAAGTCGGATAAAAATTTTCTACTTTTTTTAGTGCTTTTATCTATGTTTCAACTTTAAAAATAAGAATTAATTTTTAAATTTTAATTTTAGGGTTTAAGATTTAAAAATTAAATTTAGAGGGTATGTTTTAATTTTGAGACATAAACAAATATAAACACTAAAAAGAGGTCAGAAATTTTTGTTCCATCAAACGTCAAAACCACGAGCAACTGTAAATAATCTAGAGTATATTAAAAGAGTATATTGGCGGTGGAAACTAAAAGTTTCAACAAGCACTTAGTTTTATGATTTAGGGATTCAATCTAAGATGTAGGGTTTATGATTTTAGGTGCATGAGTTTAGAATTTAGGGACAATTTTTAGAATTAAAGGTTTAACGTTATAATTTAGGATTTATAGGTTAGAGTTTAATATTTAGGTTAATATGATGAGGATTCAGGTTTAAACCTAAAAATCTTAAATTGTAACTCTAAACTCTAAATTTTAATCACGGTCTCTAAATTTTAAACATGAGCACTTAAACCCCTAAATTGTACACTTAAATTAAATCTCTAAACCCTAAAAATAAGACATTTATAAAAACTTTAATTTTCATTGTCGGTGTATTGAATAATATACTCATAATTATATATTAATCGTCGACATTGAAAAGTGAAAGATGGTAATTAAAAAAAAACTAATAAAATAAAAAGTGTGTCTCGGGATTTCGCTTTTTCGCGGTATAAAAAGAGGGCCAGGGGCTGCTGGGGTCGATGGGCCAATTTGGTATCAAAGAAAAACGAGAGAGTTATTAAATTGTTAATGTGAATTAAACCAAACAAAGGCTCACCGGTGGAAGTTAGAAGTAGTGAAGAGGAAGAAAATATCCATAGCGGTTGTTACTGTCTTTGTCTTTGTCTTCGCATCTCTTCATTTTAATTTCTTTATATTTTCAAACCAATTCGTTGTAACCTTCGCCACCACTCCATCCACCGCCCCCCGCCACCTTCTTTTCTTTTCCTTAAACCTTAATCTGAGCTCATTAAGCTTGCGGTTAAGATTACTCTGTTTTCAGATATATTAAATTGAAAAAGGAATCTCTAGTTTCAGTTTCTTCATCTGCATTTTGCTTTGGATTTTCCTCCCTTTGTCGCTGTTGTTACAAATGGAAGTAACGGAGAACTGCTCGGTGAAAGTCGCCGTTCATATTAGGCCGTTAATCGGCGATGAACGAACTCAAGGTTGTAAAGAATGTGTTACTGTTACTAAGGGAAAGCCTCAGGTGCTCTGTTCTTAGTTTTATTTATTTATTTTTAAATATTTGTTACGTTCTTGCATTTTTCATTGCACGCGTGAGTGTGTTTTTAGCTAAATTCAAGCATCATTTCATTGTTATTTTTAGTTTTCGGCTTTACTAATTATTTTTAATATATTTGTTTCAACTTTCAACTCTCGAAACTGTAGTATTTTTGTTTTTAGCTCAATTTTATTTTTCAGAAATCACGCCTTCTTAAATACATGACGGAAAATCTAAGAGCGATTTTCTAGAATTTATACCGAAACTGTAGTTATTGTTGGTAAAGTACAAGCTTATTTTCAGTAGTATGTCTAAGTATATTGGCTCCTCCGTATTTAATAATTTCGCAGCTAGAAAACACGCTAAAGTTTTTTCTTTTTAGCAAAAAACACGCTAAAGTTAAAGGCGTTAATGGAATTATAATTTAGCTTATTGGTTATTACCCAAAGTGATTTTTTCCCTTTGATGAAAAACAATTGATTTGAGGAGAAGCAAAGAATAATTTTTATTTTTTGCTCTGGGTGTAGGTGCAAATTGGGACACATTCCTTTACATTTGATCATGTTTATGGAAATGGTGCTTCTCCATCAACTTCCATATTT
Source organism: Hibiscus tridactylites (assembly GCA_958450335.1). NCBI lineage: Eukaryota > Viridiplantae > Streptophyta > Magnoliopsida > Malvales > Malvaceae > Hibiscus > Hibiscus tridactylites. The sequence continues at coordinate 65,756,469 of OY288285.1, read as the reverse complement.
GAAGAATGCGTTGCTCCTCTTGTTGATGGTTTATTTCAAGGATACAATGCTACTGTACTTGCTTACGGCCAGGTAAATTAATTCATTGATATGTGAAACCAGCTCAGTTAAATAAGCTTTTTGTATGTCTTGGTATTTACGCTCATGATTGATTTATGCAAATGTTGCAGACAGGATCTGGGAAAACATATACCATGGGAACAGCCATCAAAGATGGTAGCGAGACAGGATTGATTCCTCAAGTTATGAATTCATTGTTCAAGAAAATTGAAACATTGAAGCACCAAACAGAATTCCAGCTACATGTTTCATTCATAGAGGTACATTACTTCTTTCCTGCTTGTTTTCAATTGGATTATGGAAGAACCAAACAGAATATCTTTGACGAATTGAAAATATAGATGGACTATTGGTTTCATTTTCATATAATCTCTGAGGATTAACCTTGTTTGACGGTTTGAATGTGAAGATCCTGAAGGAAGAAGTGAGGGATTTACTAGATACTGAACCTGTAAGCAAACCTCCTACTCCTAACGGAAATGCTACGAAAGTCACAGTTCCAGGAAGGCCACCCATACAAATTCGTGAATCATCAAATGGAGTTATAACACTAGCTGGATCTACTGAAGTTGCAGTCAGTACACTACAAGAAATGGCTGCTTGCCTGGAGCAAGGATCCGTAAACAGGGCAACTGGGAGCACAAATATGAATAACCAGTCCAGGTAAATCTCTAACTGATGTTATCCCCTTTATTCTCAAATGAACTATGTCATTTTATTGATTGAAGAAATTATTATAGAAACTTGAACCATTTTCCTTTTTGGCTCTGTGTGTGTATTTCCCTTTTGATTTCCTTATCATATTTTAGCTGCAAAAAGAATATTGTTTTTTCCCTGAATTTTTTGGTAAGTGGTATTGAGTCACATTCCTAGTCATTGGAATTGAATCATTTCATTTTGTAACCCATATGCGATTGTTCATGATTTAACGAGGTGTGGTTCTATTCTGCATGATTTTAATAGTCGGTCCCATGCCATCTTCACGATCACGTTAGAACAAATGCACAAAATACAATCAGCGTCTGCTGTTAATGACACTCCGGATGAAGATATGGGTGAAGAGTATTTATGTGCGAAGCTCCATTTGGTAGATTTTGCTGGATCTGAACGAGCTAAAAGAACAGGTTCCGGTGGTCTTCGGTTGAAAGAAGGTTTGTAAATATGTTTATAAACTTAAATATTTGCGTCCTGTGTGTGATGGTCATTTTATTTTCACGAACAGGTATCCATATTAACAGAGGGCTTCTTGCACTTGGCAATGTAATCAGCGCTCTTGGGGATGAGAAAAAACGTAAAGAAGGTGCGCATGTTCCTTACCGAGACAGCAAACTGACTCGACTCTTGCAGGTTAGATTTATTTTAGATTGATTCATGCAGCAATAATTTGAACCAGTGACATTAAGATAACCAAAAAGTGGTCTGATTTCAAAGTTAATTTTATAGTAGTGCCTACTACCTACCTTTTCAATTTCTTACACATTTATGAGGACCTTTTAAAATAAGTAAGTCTGAACAGATTCTCGATCAATTTAATGTGACCATCCAGCCTTACTGAAGTTGGTATATATCAGATGCTCTTGGTGGACAGTGTACACCATATTGTAACATTTTCTGTAAAGCTTTAGAGTTTAGCACTATGCTGTCCACTCATTTTCTTTTCTTTTTTGCAACTATATTTAATTGGCCAAGCGCATATCTGTGGGAGTTGATACAGTTGTATCTAGGCTTTTGGTTCACGATCTTAAATTAGGAATGGTAAATTAGCTACAAAGTTTTTTTTTCTTATTCCTTTTTATTGTCTGATTTGGTATGGTTATGTCATTTTCAGGATTCACTTGGTGGAAACAGCAAAACAGTTATGATAGGTAAATCTGGAAATGGTTTATTTACAATGGTCAATGTTTTTTTTCCTTTGGCAGAATATTATACCATTTTGTTTCTTCTCTGGGAAACCAATATTGGTACACTTGAAATCTATGCACGAGTTACTTCGTAACCAAGTTTTTTCCTCAGACTCAAGCTTCAATGACAACTAAAGTCTCCATAGGATCTTATCATTCTCAAAGCATACTATATAACCTTGCCTTTAGGAAGAAATTCTGTATGTTTGAAACAAAAGGTGGAGGCTGTATGGATATGCATACATGAAGTCCTCCACTTATCTACATCCTGCTATTTCTTACTTTAGCTTATACCTTGTCTACTTGCTTGCTTGCTTGGCCAAGTGTCATCATTTGCCATTTGTCAACCTTGCTACTGTTAATAAGGTCTAAAATGGAATAGTCAAATTCCAATCTTGCTGGGACTATGAATCTTTTCCCTGTCATTGTGAGCATTCTCAACACATATGTTGCTTATGCATATACTCTTGAAAAATCTATATTTTAATATTCTGCTTCCTAGTTCATTTATCATGTTTCTTATTCTTGATCTCTCTAGTTTGTATCTTGCTTTTGTTAATATGTTAGGGATTGTTTCTCAAAATTTTGATTTTGGTTGCTTAAATTCTTTTATTCTTCTACTGCCTATAATATATCATTGTGAAATGTTAATTTTCTTTTTCAGCTTGTGTAAGTCCTGCAGACATCAACTCAGAGGAAAGTCTTAACACCCTGAAATATGCTAACCGTGCTCGCAATATCCAAAATAAGCCCGTTGTAAGTTTTTTAGGCTGTTTTATTATGATTCCTTTTGTTGTAATTCTATCCTACACTACTTAATATGTGCTACTTCAAAAAATTGTTCAGGTTTTTAGTTTATATTTTGACGCGAAAAGAATTATTGCCCCCACTCCCCTTTTGTTTTCTTTAAAGGTTATGGATTGCATCATTTTTTGTTCGATCATAGATGATCACCAGAAAGGTTTGCATTTATTCTGCAGGTTAATAGAGATTTAGTATCCAATGAGATGCATAAAATGCGTCAGCAGCTGGAGTACTTACAAGCAGAACTTTGTGCTCGAGGAGGGCCTACTTCAGATATACAGGTACTTTTACTGATATAGATGCACATACCAGTTTCTAAAACATTTTTTTTCCTTGGAGATATTAAAACAGTGGTGCATAAAACTCTTAACAGGGTCTCAAAGAAAGGATTACTTGGCTGGAGGTTACTAATGAGGATCTTCGCCGAGAACTTCATGACTACCGCAGCAAACGTGCTGTTGTAGAGTGTTGTGAAACCGGTGCTCAAGTACGTTGATGGATTATGAAGTTGCTTTTTACCATTTCTTTTCCTTGTTGTTCTGATTCTTTTCAAATCAGTTAAGAGTATGCTTTGAACTGGATCATATTCCTTAATAATTGGATATGCTAGCTCATATTTGTTTCATATTAAAAAATATCATTCTTAAATGAGAGTTGCTAGCTTGATTGTTATATTACCAGTTTTTTGTTCTATATCTCAGGAAGGCCATTCATGTTTTGTGAAAAATGGTGGACACAAGAGGGCCATTCAGTGCAAGGACTCGTCTGATTATCAAATGGATGAAGTTCTATCAGGTAGTCACTTATTCACTTATTTGGTTGAATAACATAATGTTGGGACTAAAGCAAATTGTCCTTTAATATGAAAAAATCTATTTTCAGTCTCATCTTGTGTTAGTGGTGGTGCAATAGATAACATCTTTGTTACTCTGCAACATGAAAAATTCCTTTGGATACTATGCTTCTTCAAAAAATAAAGGTGCACTGTTTCTAATTGGAAATTTCTGATATCTGCAGATGAAAATCCAGAAGAAATTGACGAAGTAGCGAAAGAATTGGAGCATTCACTTCGGCAGAATAACATGGATAGAGAATTGAAAGAGTTGAACAAACGCTTGGAGCAGAAAGAGGTTTCCTTTTTTTCATGCAGACATAAATTACCAATTAATGGATTATATATAGGTTTGAAAGAGAACAATTACTACAACTGAGATGCATGTTTGACAAGAAAATACATATTGATCTTTCCTAGGCAGAATCCCTTTTCATGATCCAAGTGCTTTGTGCATGAGTTCAAAAGAGATTTTCATACCCAGTCTGATTAGGATTTTAAGAAGCATTTGTCATGTTCAAGAAGCTAGGATATATTTATATGCTTCTGATGGGGTTCTGCAGGAACTAAATTGATCTTCTCGTGAACTAATTCAGTCCATTACTCTCTGTGCAGTCTGAGATGAAACTTGTTGGAGGAGCTGACACTGAAGCACTGAAGCAGCACTTTCAGAAGAAAATCATGGGACTTGAGGAGGAAAAAAGAATTGTGCAGGTAATATTACCTTCGGTTTCTGTTGTTTAATAGTTTAATATGCCTTTTGCTCTGATGCTTAATTTATGTACAACAACAGCAAGAAAGAGATCGTTTGTTAGCTGCAGTCGAGAACCGTGCTGCTAATTCTGACTCACAAATGCAAAAGGCGCAAGAGATCAATGTGCAGAAACTAAAAGCGCTTGAAGCACAGGTGACAATATGATACCCAATCATTATTCTCCGAGCAAATATTCTTTTTAATTTCTGACATTTTAATCTACTTTTTTCCTTTTCTGATTTCAGATTTCTGATCTCAAGAAAAAACAGGAAAATCAGGTTGAGCTCCTAAAGCAGAAGAAGAGAAGTGAAGAAGCAGCAAAACGGCTGCAAGCAGAAATACAGTACATTAAGGCTCAAAAAGTTCGTTTTTACTTGAGTGAACTTTTATGTTTACATCCATGCAATGTGGCGTAAATATCTTATTGTTTTTGGAAACATTGCTTCTCTTATTTGCAGGTTCAATTGCAGCACAAGATAAAACACGAGGCAGAACAATTTCGACAATGGAAGGCCAATCGTGAAAAGGAGTTGTTGCAGGTTAGTCACTTTTTATGAATAACATAATCTAGTTCCAGCTTTCCTTTCTCCGTCCTTATCACATGTCTTCGATTCAGAAGGGTTTGAACCCAAAAACAGATGTGCTTGATAAATAAAAAAATGTGCAAGAAAGCAATTGAGCATGCATTAACTGGACTATTATTATGTAGATTTTATTGAAGTTATGGTTAACAGAGCATATTAGTATCTTTTGTGCTTTAATCTAATATATTGTTGTGGCAGAGTAACAAAGTTAACACCCTCCACTTCAAATTATTATGTTTCTCAATGAAGCACTTCATTATTTGAACCTTCAATAGGGACATTTTGTTAGATTCTTTCTTTTCCACAATGTTTTCTGCTGACCTATTTTGTCACTTCATTTTTAGCTGGTAAACTTTTCCTTCCAATGCTCTCAAAGTTTGGAAAGTAGCTTCTACTAGTCATACTTGTCTTTGTATCCTATATTTTATTTATACTGTAATGCTATTAACTTTAATTTTGATCTTCTACTTTCTTGAACAGCTTAAAAAGGAGGGAAGGAGGAATGAGTACGAAAGACATAAACTCGAAGCCCTAAATCAACGCCAAAAAATGGTAAAGAATCATGACTAATCTTTGATGTTTTATTATCTCCTCTGTGTTGAAAGTGTTGGAACTCTGAGGATTGATCATTCAAGTTTCGGAGGGATTTTTCCCCTATACATGAAACTTTGTGACACACTACTTTAGCTTCTTTACTGCACTTGGTTGTCAAGGTTTATCCTCCAGTGACCAACAATCAAACTTTTTCTAGGTTCTTCAAAGGAAAACAGAAGAGGCAGCAATGGCTACCAAAAGGCTGAAAGAGTTGTTAGAAGCACGAAAGTCTTCTATACGTGACAACTCAGGTAAATGTACTTTGTGAAATTAATCTATTATTAATTCTTTCTATGATATACTAATTGTTTGTTATCCCTTTCAGTTAATCACAATGGGCATACACCAAATGGACAGGTAAATGATTTATAATTCTGCATTTTTTTTCATGAGCGTTACTCTGGGTCATTAATACCCGATGAGGTCGCAACATGTTTATATATTGGTGTAACTTAGGCTAGGATCCTGATCAAAAGTGACAGGAATTCAGACTATTGCTTTAAAAGGTATTTTGGTTGTAAACCAAATGTTTAATGAACTCAAATAGGAAGTACAGAGTAAATAAATTTGACCTAGAGGTTAGTTTGTGATTTATTTTGCACCTGATCACAAAAGAAACAGACAAATATAAGTTGTCCTTGAGCTAGTGTTGATTTTTTGTAACTTAAGTTTCATAACTAATATTAGATGCTTTACATTTGATTTTTGTACCTTTAGAGCAATGAAAAATCTGTGCAAAGGTGGCTGGATCATGAGCTAGAAGTAATGGTGAATGTGCGTGAAGTCCGTTTTGCATATGAGAAACAGATCCATGTGTAAGAACTAAGTATCCATCAGTTTGCTTCCCTTATGCTCACTTGTCCATAGTAAGCTTTCTGACAGTGGTATTTAAATCATTATTTAGGCAAACTGCTCTGACAGAAGAGTTAACCTTGCTGAAACAAGTGGATCAGTTGTCTTCAACTGGTGCCATTCCTGACAGAGTAAACAATCGACATTCTAGGTACTTATGATTATATTTCTATATATTCTGTACTCTCAAAATATTTTCTGCAAGTATGGTGCAATGTTCTGGGATCATATCTCAATTCTACATCTTAATTATGGTTTCCTTTTACTTTTTCATTTCCAAAATGTAGATTGTTATCTATGTCACCGAATGCAAGAAGGGAGAGAATAGCATCCCTTGAGAACATGCTTAGCATGTCATCAAATGCACTCACGGCAATGGCTTCACAACTCTCGGAGGCAGAAGAGAGGGAGCGTGGTTTTTTTGGTCGTGGACGGTGGAATCAAGTACGCTCAATAAATGATGCAAAGAACTTGCTTCAATACTTGTTTAATGCTACTGCAGAATCAAGGTACTTATACAAATAGAATCTGAAAATTTTCATTTCAACTGCTGAATTTAGTTATCTGACACTTGAAGTAAGTGCCCTTCTTTTTTAAGTCCCAAATCTTTTTGCATTTTATTTTTCTGGTTGTGGTCACTGTAAGAACATAAAATTAGGGGTTTGTTTTATGGGTTTATGAAGATTTGTCATGTTAATTTCAGTGGTAACTATATGAACAGGTGCCAGTTGCGGGAGAAAGATTTGGAAATTAAGGACCTCAAACAGCAATTGAAGGATCTCACAGCTCTATTATGGCAAAGTGAGGCGCAGAAAAAAGAGCTTGTGAAGGAGCAAAAGATGAGGGAGCAAGCTGTTGCTATTGCCTTGGCTACATCAGCTACGGTGAGATTATCATCTCTTCAGTCACCTTTTTTTTTACATTTGATGTGTAATAAACTAATACATTCTCATTCTTACCTTAATGCAAGGAATTTTGAAGCTGATTTTGATTAATAAATAGACTTCTATAATTTCGTGTCTTCATCTGTCAGTAATGTCTGAATTATGAGCCTCGGTTAAGAATCCTACAATATTCTACTTTGTAATGAACCCCTGATTTTTATTTTCTATTCCCATGGATAGAAATTCAACAAAAAAGAGTTCTTTATCATTTTAGTTTTTTAACGAAATAATTCATCATTCTTTTGTATGATTTTTATGATTGAAATGGATTTCCACAGGGCAACTCTCGCAATTCATCTAAACACTTTGCGGACGATTTGAGCGGTCCCCTTTCACCGGTGTCACTCCCGGCTCCCAAACAACTGAAATTTACACCTGGGTTTGTTAATGGGTCTATTACAGACTCGGCAGCATTTCTAGATCAGACACGAAAGGTAAATTATCTGTTCCACGCAGCCTTGTCGATCATTGTCTTTCTGCTTGATCAAGAAAGTAGATATTGTGGGTGCAGATGGTACCAGTTGGACATTTGTCGATGAAGAAATTGACAAGCAAAGGACAAAGTGGAAAACTCTGGAGGTGGAAGAGAAGTCATCATCAATGGCTACTTCAATTCAGATGGAAGTGGCAGAAGCCATGGAAACTATCAGAATGGATCAAACACAGCGACGAAACAATCATGAGATCAAAGCCTCGTGCACTGACCATGATTGACCGGATATGATAAAGCTTATATCGGTCCTGTACTGTATAATACATCTTGACTGGCAAAATTGATCTGCATGGCTCACTGAGAAAATAAATGCAGGTAACCCGTTTGTTGTTTAGTTTGTTTGCACAAGAATAAACATTGAAATTTACTTACGGAACAACCTTACTGTGGTATGGTATAACTTCGTTCCCTGACCTTGAACCTTATGTCCTGATAGATTTCATTCATTTTCGTTGCTTTCCGCATATTCTTCAGTTTTCTTTTTAGTTTCATGTGGAAACTTTTTCCAGTAATTACTAAAGATATCCAGACTCAGATTCGAATGTTGGAGATGACTTTGTTCTTCCTTCAATGCAGGCATGGTGTAAATAGGGAAGAGGTTGCTGCTATTACCAATTTGCCAGTAAACACGAAGCTTGTGCAGCCTTAGCATGATGAGAAAGGGACTCTGGGGTTTGATGCAGATGTGTAGTCTTCTGCTGCTTCATTTGTTTATTCTTTTATTTTGAAAATGGAATGTCTTGTACCAATGCTTTTTTGTACGATTGATAGATTTTTTTTATTTTTTTGGGTGTATATAGTTACATAATTTTTGGTAAAAGATGATAAACCTAAGGTATTTGAATTAGTAGTATTGACTATTGTCATGTGTAATTGTTATGTTCATTGAAATTTAACACTTGGATAATCCGTTTTGTATGAATTTTTGAGGTTTTCATTCGTTGGTGTCTTATTTTTAAATTCTATCTTGGATTGTCATGAAATGAACCAAATTGTTCCTGGCCTTTGATTTCAGTAAAGTTTGGATTGCCACTGCTACAACTCCAACAAATAATCTAATTAATTAATTTTTAATGGCAGTTTCAAGCACCTTGCTAATTAAAAGTTTAGCAAATAATGGGATGGATTGGGAGCAGCCTAATTGTTGGAAATTTGTAAGTGGAAATTGTAATCAGATCAGAAAAAATATAACCTGGTTCATTTTCTTTGTGATGCATGCATGGATGTACCAAACTTCAATCATTTTAATCTTTCGGTGAGGCTATTTCAGAAGTTTGCAACATCATATAATTTCAATGAATTTTGTTTGAATGGGAGACCAAAACATATTTTGTTTTTTTTTTCTTCACATAATCAAAGTCCATCTTAGTTTTTGAATAAATTTTTTAACATATAGATTGGATATCAAATATTCAAGATATTGTCAATTTAACTAAGAAGGTGTGAGATTTTATTTTTGAGGAATTCCAAACGCGATTTTCGAGTGGCATAGTTTGAACAAGAACTTAAGCTTAGTTTAATAAAATTAATGATAGATCTGCGAGTACAAAAATAAGTTTGCCTGAAAGTTTTAAGGTTCGCGGATACTCAAATAAAACACGATTCATTGATTTCTGACCACCTGTTTAGTGTTTATCGAGAGAAAGCTGTCAAATTACTTTCGCTTATGAAGAAAAAGAAGCTAACACGTCGATCTTAATTAGTAAGAACAAAGGCCTGAAGAAAGGCAACCCAAAAAAATATATTACCAAATAAACCTAATAAAGACATCCATTAAATATGGTATGATCTCACGTATAACAGAAACAGATGACATCAGATCCTCATTTACAAAAGCTTCAACACCACACAATAAAATCCCACCAATTTGCTTCCCTTTTCCAAATATAAAAGCCCTCCCTCATGCGTTGCTATGAACATCCAAATGATGCACGCTCCTCCATCATTGCTCTCTCCTTTATCTCTTGTATCATCTTCAACACTTGCCACATCGCCGGCCTCTGCTCCGGCGAGGTCAAGCTACAAACACTAGCAACTTCGGTTAGCATCCCCAGCCGGTGATATTCCCCGACATCATCTTCCCGTGTTGTTCTAACCCATTCCAGCATGTCATGGGGCACAAGTACCGGATGTTGCGACGGATGCTTACCCGTCAAAAGCTCAAGCAGGAAGACACCAAAAGCATAAACATCAGACTTGGGTGTGAGTCTGCGGTTGGATTTCCGAACCTCGGGAGCTTTATAGGCTGCAGAGTCGGGATCTTCAGTCGAAGGAGAGTCTGCAAGGATGGCAAGACAGTAGTCGGTAAGACAGGCTTCGAAATCAGTCCCGAGGAGCACGTTGGTGGATTTCAAGTTGCCATGGACAAGCCTCGATGCTTGGTGGATGTAAGCCAGTCCCTGCGCAACATCATCTGCTATTTTTAAACATGATGTCCAATGAAGAGGCTTTGCCCTCGTTGATCTTGAACCTGTACATAAATAATCCAAAATCAGTTGTAAGTAATGAATTTGATCTAGAATTCAGTGTAAGTTTCTAATAATTCAAGAATCTCATAACTGAAATCTACAAGGGTGAAATCCCAGAATTTCGAATGAAAAACAATTGTCGGTTTCAGGACAATAACGTTATAAAAGCTAGACGTGGCAAAATGACCCGAGACTCAGAACTAATTTTTACCCAATCCGAGACTCAATATCGAGTCGAACATGAGGATCCGACTCCCGAAACAAAAAGAATCAAAATCAACCCGATTTTTAGTTGAATCGATATGGACTCAATCCGATTTGTAACCAAACTGAATGGACCCGAACTGATTTTCAAGCGAACAGAATAGACCCAAAACGAATGCAAACAAAAATAAAAAAAGATTTGATGTGAACTGTGACATAACTCACCAAAAAGTCAAATATATTGACTTTATAATGTCATATATGAGTGTAAAAAACAGATCAGCCTAAAAACTCGATTGAAACATATTGATCTACTATTGAACCAATCTTGATCGGACCCGATATCAATCGACCCAAAAAGCAACCAAACTAATGTGACCCGACCGAATTATTATAGACCCAAACTAAAATTGAACCAGAACAGATCTGACCCAAACTAAATCGAAACTAAATGTAGTCAAAATTAAACTTGACACGAACCGAAATGACAAGAATGTGTTTGTAGCTGCCAATATTTTGGCAGTAACTCATCAGAATCCAATGGTAATATTACCCCACCAATAATCAAACAACTTGGAAACAAAGGCCCCAATTTGATTTATCTTTTACGTTTTAGGTTTACCCCATTCTAACCCTACAGCCGCAACGTGAATGTGAAGCTCGGCATTGAACTCACTGACACCGAGTAAACCCAGAACCAAAATTCAAAAATCAAAAAGGGAAACAATTAAATCCATACCATGAACGAGATTGAAAACGCTTCCATTGGGTTGATAATCATAAATCACAAGCCTTTCTCCTTTGGCTTGAAAATAAGCTCTAAGCGGCACCAAATTTGGATGCATCAGTCCTCCAACACCGTCCATATGCTGCTCAAAATCTTCACCGGTGGTTACCGCCGTCTTCCCGGCATCCAATCTCTTCACCGTCAAAATCAACTGCCTATCAACCACTGCCTTGTACGTGGTCCCCATTGTTCCCCTCCCTAATAACTCAGCCGAAGCTCTCATCAACTGTTCCAAGCTATAACCTTCAACTTCACCACCGACAAACACTAAATTTCCACTCTTTTTCAGCTTCTGAATCTCGGGTATTACTGTTTTTGGAGCTTCTTCGACTCGGGCTCCTGAGTTCCCTGGGTTTGAGTTCGTTACTTCTAATGAAGCTGCCGTTGTCGCTTTTGTTTCTTGTGAGTCCACTCGTTGTTTACCGCTTTGCTTTTTAACCACGGCTAGAGCTAACAAAACTGAAAACAATAGCAAAGCAATGCCGATAGTAAACCCAAGGACCATCCCAGTTCTCCGGTGCTTCTTCGGAGAAGACGGCGGTTGAAGAACAACCGCGCCGCCGCTTTGGGCTTCCACGCTTTGCCCTAGCGGACCAGATGCCGAAGGAGAACCGAAAAACGGAGCACGTGAAGTGCAGGCTTTGTTGATAATCTCACCACATAATTCAGGGTTCAACGAAAACGCCGTCGTGTTGAACTTCGATAAAGTCGGCGTGAGTGGTATTTTACCAGTTAGGTTGTTGCCTGAAACGTTGAAGATGAGTAGAAAAGTTTGGTTTAAAGGCGGGACTGACCCGTTAAACCGGTTCCACTCGAGCCGGAGGATGTTTAACCGTTCCAAGGCGGTTAAGTTAGCCGGAATCGGGCCGGTTAAACCGTTGTGAGAGAGATCGAGGGTAGTTATCCTATGAAGAAACAAGATGGAAGGTGGGAAAGTCCCAGAGAAATTGTTCCGGTCCAAAAACAGGGATTTAAGGTTGTAAAGAGAGGACAGGTCGGGGATGGGACCAGAGAGGGAGTTGTTATGGAGGCTGAGGACACGAAGCTGGTCGAGCCGGGAGAGGGAGTTGGCGGGAAAAAGACCACGTAAGCCGGCGTTATGGAGGGTGTAGCGGACGACACGGCCTTGGGCGCATTTGACGCCGCGCCATTGGCAGTAGTCGAAGCGTTCGTTGAGGGCGTAAAGCAGCTTGTTGTCGAGGTCGGCCTTGGATTTGAAGGAGAGGATCGGAACGGCGTCGGAAGAGAAGAGTAAGTTGGTCTGTGGAGGGTAAGTTATAGGCCTACAGAAACAGGTTAAGAAAACCCAGGAGAAGATGAAGAGATGGAGCAAAGATTTGAACTTTGCTTTTGGCATTTTTGTTTTTGTGTAAGATTTTTGAAAGATTGAAGCTTTTGATATATTAATTGAGCCTCAATTTGTTTTTAATTGTATGTTGGAATTGGGGAAGAAAGGAAGTGAGAGAAAGAGTCACGTGACTGAGACAAAAACATCATTCCTTCCTTACCCCACTCAACAGCGCGTGACTCCCATCGCTTCCTTCGTTCTTTCCAGTTTTTTTTTTTTTTTTCAAATTCATTCTTTCCAGTTTTAAAGTAATTTTTAGTACTCCTATATTATAGGATATACAAATTATGTATATTTTGTACGTATTGAATAAACAACTAGAGGAACATTGGAATTGGATAGATTGTTTTCTTTATTTGGTAGCGACCAAGGTTTTGGTTTTTCTTAAAGCATTCAATAATAAATTAGCTATATCACAGTCCTAACATTCTTCATATTGTTTTTAAAAGAAGTTTTAATTGGAGATTTGTATAGATAATAGTTGTAATTAACCTCTAAAATTACATTATTTCAGTAGTAGTATCTTTTTTAAAAAAACGTATTTTTTCATTTTCAAAGACATTTGTCAACCTGATAATTCATTCAAGTGTTCAAAAGTCAAGTTGATATATTATTTTTGCACATTAAAAGTCAATTTATTTAATACTCCTAGAAGAAGAAAATACTAAAGTATAAGGTACGAAAGCAGTGGAAGAGTAGCATGAGACACGCGCGGATTAGAGCAGGTGATGATGACTCATGAGGTGAAAAAAGGGTGTAATAAAATGAAAGACAAAGAGTAGAGTCCCAATGAAGGTTTGGTTTAAAAATGGTGTAGGGCTTGGCCTTGGACGTTGGATGAGCGTAGGCCACTCTCAAAGGCCACGACGTCGCAACGCCTTAACAACAATCAAACACCCACCTTAGAGTTATCTTATATGACATTACAACTGCAAACCCCTATTATCAAAGACGGACCCAGAACTTTAGGTTAAGGAGAGTAAATCTATAAATTTTTAGGGAGCGAATTTATAAAAATTTAGGGGGCAAAAATAAATTTTTAATAAAAAATACATATAAAAAAATTTAAAATTTTTCTAAATCATATATAATTTTCAAAATTTTAGGGGGCGATTGCCCCACCACTCCTCTCGGTCCATCTCTGCATATTATTATTATTATTATTATTATTATTATAGACAAATATGTTAGATGTCTAACAATACCAACTCCACTCGCGATGTTCAGCAAAATATGTAATGGGGGCGGAGCGGGGGGTTTTGGCGGCCCCCAACCCTCCCGATCTATATATTTCTAAACCCAATTTCTTTCCGAATATGATATTAATTTATTTGTCCGGTCCCGACCTATCAACTTATAAATTTGACCAAAAAAACTTAAAAATATTAATCTTCGTTAAAATTTAACATATTTAAAAGAATAAAATAAAATAAAACTAATTAAATTACTCATATGAAAAATACATATTTAAAAGAATAAACTCAAATAATTGGTTGTCCGAATTAAATACGTTAAAACTCGAACAACATCTAACAAAAATTTACAATAAGCACAAATTAAAAAAATAACTTTAAACCCCCTAAAATTGTTTCTATATAGTGGTATTTTCAAAAATATGATAAAAAAATATAAATATATAATTAAAAATATATCGGGCAGGGAATTCTATCTTATACTTAAACTCCCACCCAACTCAATGCTTTTCAAAACCTACCCTGATTCACGAAATTCAAGAAGAAAAACCAGATCAGATAATTTTATTATCCCTAAAAATATATAGTAACATGCATAAGTGTTCATAATCAGGTACCCATAATTTCGAGTATCTAAAATTTTAGATATCTAAATATTTGAGTAGTAAAAATATCAACTCATGATAAGGCCCATTAACATTGGATACTCGCAGTTTTGGCATGAGATATTTGAGAATAATATTTAGAAATTAGTGTAAAACATTCGGGAATGAAATATTTTAATTTTTTTAACTAAAAAACCTTAATAATCTAAACATAAAAGTAAAGATATATAGTCGAGTCGAGTACCCGTATAATTCAATATTTGCCACCCAAACCTGGCCCATGACTCGGAGAAATTTAATGGGTCGGGTACCCAACTCAATTTTTTTTAAAAGAAAAATATCCGTTTATTTTTTACTGGGTCAAGGGGTCAACGAGTTGAATAATTTTGAGCACCCCTACTAACCGGGGTAGATTTTGGTAACGAAATTTGAGGGGCTATTTAAATTTTTTCACAAAATCTGTTAGTTTAAATTAAAAATTTTGAGAGGGTACTTAATAAAAAAATATTTAAAAAAAATTGAAACATAATGAGAATATTTTAAATTTTTGAAGTGAGTAAATTGGAAATTTTATAAGAAAATTAAAGGACTAAAGATTAAATTATGACTGGGCATTACCATATGCGCCTGTGTACTGACAATTGTTAGCCTCACACATGACACAACATCTTTGTTTCTTCAGTTGTTTATTATATAATCCCTATAGGCTATATGTTATGCTGATCAGAAAGAAACAAAGACATGTTTTAATTAAAGAAGATGATACAGAGTTAGTTTGTTTGGTAGTGTGCCACTGCCATGTATTCTATGAGCTGTTTCCCATATGGAATTATTGTTGAAACAAAGAGGTCCATCGCTTCATCTTCTTCCTCACAAACACGTATCGAAGTCGTTTTAGACATTTTCGAGACTTTAAATGAAAACTAAAAAATTGGTCTTATAAAATAGAAATATGTTTCAGTACTTTGAATAATTAATTTAATATTTTATTAACAAATGAACAAACATATTTAGTCGGTTGGCAAAACTGATCATCTTTGTTTCCTCACATTTTATTGGCTTGACTTTTAGGCCTACTAGGAACATTCCTTCCTACCTCTAGAGTCTCCATTCTCCTGTTTTTTAAGTAAGATTTGAATTTGAGTTAGAATTAGAATTTATAAAAAAAAAATATTATTAAAATTTATATAAAGAAAAGCAATTATTAACGTATTAAATTGTCACTTAAAAATCTGTTAAATTATGAAGGTAAAAAAAATAGAGGCTTTTAAGTGGCGACTCATAGTGCTCTCTTTGTGAGACGCAACAGCATATGCATATTGCACTTCAAGTTGAAGTTATACTTTACCTGAATGCAAATATAATAATGACGATGCCTTCGAAAAGGCATGTAAATTACAAAGCGATAGATAACTTTCTTTGCAACTTTTTCCTTCATTTAAAACTTAGTGCACTTTTAATTTTTTGGCTTCGAATAAACATGACCATTCATAATTCCTATACTTACTAAATGCGTTAAATCTAAAATACAATACAAGTATACTAATAGTTGATTAAATATTTTTATTACCTAACTTTTTTTAATTACTTTGGTGTCTAACGTTTCATTCTGTAATTTATATTAAGTTTTTTTGTCAACAATCGTTAAAAATTTTTCGTTATCCAATAAAAACACGCCACGTGGCCTATTTTATATATTTATTTAATTTCTGAATTTTTTAAGAATATAAACTTCTTAAAAAATCTTAAAGTTTTAATTTCTTTCAATCAAACCCTCAAATCACATCTCCCTCGTCGTCCGGCCTCCCCCACACGCCGGCGGTTCTCCGTTCATCATCCCAAGCGTCAGATACCTCATTGTTTAACATCCTCACCCTCTAGTTGTTGATTAGAAGCCCAATGTCTCTTTTTCTTTATTTTTTTATATTCGTCGACGAAACAATCGCCAGTTCATTCGCCGGTTTTCGACGGCGAGATGATGGTTGGTTTTAGTAGTGGAGGGCCGACAAAGGCAAGGGTGGCCAATGGTGATTGAATCGGTGGTGGAGGGGGAATTTAGGGATTTAGGGTTTGGGTTTGAGGGTTCTAGAGAAATTAAAGATTTAAGGGTTTTTTATAAAATTAAATATTTTGTAATTTTTAGAAAAATAAAAATAATAGAAAATACTAGAATATGCCACATGTCGTGTTTTTATTGGATAACAGAAAAATTTTAATGACCGTATCATAGAAAAACTCAATCTGAGTTACAGAATGAAACGTTAGACACTAAAGTGACCCGAGAAAACCTTAGGCACCATCCTTTTTATAAGTTGGGCACTTCTTTTACTATTAAATCTATTTTATTTATTAAATAGATACTTATATCATATCAGCAAATTCAACTTAAATGTTATTTGAAATGTTAATCAAATGAAGAGCAAAAGAATTCTTTGAAATGGCTTTTATAGGAACCCAATTCTTAAAAGATTGAAAGACTTGCTTTGCACATATGTAATTGTCTTAGTCTTCAATCATACTTGATGATGGCATGGTTCGAGAGTTGATTTAGGTTGATTTTTTTTTTACTTATACCAGATTTGTGTTATAATTTTAATTTTAAAGATTCACACAAATTTAGTGATATGCCGGAAAAACTCACCAACTATTTAATTACGGACAATAAAAAGAAGAAAATTCAATTTATATAGAATGCCCACTGATTTAGTGTAATTATAAAAAGCTCCTCAAACAACCCATCATACTCCCAATACATTGGTTGATACATTTTTTCTTCAAATAATAATAATAATAATAATTTGATTGTTGATGTTATTATTATTATTATTATTATTATTATTATTATTATTATTATTATTATTATTATTATTATTATTATTTGAGGAGAAATTATATCATGTGCTATTCTTACGTCATCTATGGGACCAACCAATAAAATGCATCTATTTTATTGATTTTTTATGTTATCTTTTTACCAAATAAAATTTCACTTGGTAAAAACTATTTTAAAATTTGATTTACAGTAAATATGAGTGAAGACCCACTTGGTAAAAAGTTAAATAAAAAAAATTAATAAAATATATACATTTTATTGGTTGTCCCATATATGACATGGTAGGAAAAGAATGATATAATCATATTATTATTATTATTATTATTATTATTATTATTATTATTATTATTATTATTATTATTTTGGGATGAGTCTACCACGTGCGACGAACATCGATGAACACCACTAATGATGAACATTATTAAATTAATTAATAAAGATTTAAAATTTCAAGGACCCATCAAATAATTAATAATTACTTTAAAAAATTCAATTAAATTATTTTATATATATATTAAAATTTTATTTTTTTAATAAGGGTAAACTATATATTTAGTACCTCACCTATTTCAGTATTTCTATTGAACCCTCATTATTTAAATATTATTTTAATTTGATATTCTTTATAAAAATGAATTAGTAAAAATTATTTTAATTTGACCCTAATTCAATTGAATTAGTGGGTATTCTATATAAATTAAATTTTCTTCTTTTATTGTCCGTAATCAAATAGTTGGTAAGTTTTTCCGGCAGATCACTAATTTTGTGTGAATCTTTAAAGTCAAAATTATGAGACAAATATGGTATAAGTAATAAAAAAAAAAACCAACCTAATTCAACTCAAATCGAACCATGCCATCATCAAATATGATTGAAGACTAAGGCAATTACAGATGTACAAAGCAAGTCTTTCAATCTTAGCTTAATTATTAACTTGTAACTTTTTCTTAATTATAGTAACGTTTCTCCAAAATCACAATGGTTTGTTTTTTGTTTAATATACAATTTAGTATCTAAAATTATCGCTTTTACAAATATAGTACTCGAGCTTTTGAGTCAATTCAGTACTTATATTTTTCATTGTCACATAGTTGGTATCTAAATTTATCACTTTTACAAATATGATATCTATATATTCTTTTTAATCAAGTTAGTACTTATGTTTATTAAACATTACACATTTGGTACTTGTATTTATTAAATCAATGATAAATGTTTAAAAATATGATATGTATTTTACGCGCCATTTATTAAATTTTAAAATAAATTAAATAATTTGAAGCAATTACTTTTAGGTTTTTAATATGGATATTTCTGTCTTGTTTGACAGATACATGTGCCACATATGTAATATTTGACAAATATACATATCAAATTGGTTTTAAGAAAAACACATGTATGCGATTTTGTTGTGGGTAGTGGAGGGAGTGTAATTCTGTGGGTATGCGATTTTGTTTTAGTTTTTGGGTGTTTGCAATGTTTCTGGGCTATATTTCGTGTGAGTGGTAGATGTAGAAATTTATGAATAGCGGTTTAAATTTTTTTTCAAATAAAAATGCAGATTTTCATTTTCTCTCTACTCACTAAATTAAATATTCTTTTAAAAAAACTTAACACTAAAATCCCCCCCCCCCCAAAAAAAAAAAATAATGAGGGTGCAAATGCTCCCCTACCTTGCCATGTGGCTTTGCCACTGTCTCGTGTCTTTATTACACTTCTATTTAGATTTTAAAGATTGATTTTTAACGAGACTCACTAATTTTCAAAAATAAAAAAAATAAAAAACACATGTATTTGGTAAATTCAGATATTAAATATGAAATAATTGACAAATATAAAAATCAAATTGATTAAAGAGAAGGTACTTCATTTATTATTATTTTTTGAATATAGTAAAGATGTTTATAAGATACTATTTGTTCATACATATTCTAATATTTTGACAATAAACATACAACTTGTAGACAAAGCGATTTGAACATGTGTCTCCTAGAATGAATATCATCTGTTTTTGTACTGAGACACTTGTTGGATTCAAAAGGTACTACATTTATATAAAAAAATCAAATACCACATAATATAGAGTATTATTTGAAATATATATATATAATTATAACTACATCAATAATATGATTTTTTAATTGAATTGTAACATCATTCAAATAGCACTAATTTGTTGATGAAACAAATAACATTAATTTAGTTAAAAAAACAAAAAAAAAAGACTAGTGTTTTAAAAATTATTTTTAGGTGATAAAAACAGTAACATGGGTGGCAATTCTAGTTTGATTACAGTTCATGATTCATAAGATATGTTGTGTTTACCTTTTTGAAAATCCCATGCCATCTGCCTCTCTTTCTAAGCTAAATGCACTTAGACATGTGCCTTTCTTATCACTTCACTGTTTTCTTTATTCTTTCTCTTTTTCCCTCCTCCACTTTTGCATTTTATTTGGCAACATCCATCTCGATGAGGAAATGTTTTGATGCTTTATTGACCAAAAGGTCATATCAGTGTGTGTGTGTGTTGGAGAAACTAAAAATAATAATAAATACCACTTAACTGCATCTTCAAGCACTGCAAATTGAATTGAAAATCAGTTTTTATTTGAAAGATATTATTAATGAATGGACTGGAATTGTGAGTTAATCATTTATATATTCTCAATAAATCAAATTTCAAATCATTTAATCAAGTTAATGGAATCCTCGTCCTTAGGTGCATCACGCTATAATTTTTTTGGAGAACATTTATTAAATTTCTATGCAAAAAATGGTTCGTTTTATGAGTATTCAAATACAAACTTAAAAATTCCTTAATTTTCATTTAATTGAATTAATGATGACATCAAAACCAAATAAAGCGAAAGATTTAGTATCAATGTAAATACAGATGATACCCCAACTGTAATTATTGCAAATGCACCAAAATGATTCTTCAAAACGAAATGTTAACATTTATGCATTAAATATACAATAATCAAAACTTTAGCCACAATGGTGTCGTGGTGTAGTTGGTTATCACGTCAGTCTAACACACTGAAGGTCTCCGGTTCAAGTCCGGGCGACGCCATTTTGTTATTTTTTTCAAAGTATGTTTTGTTTTTGAGGCATGAGATTGGATTTGATTTGGGGCAGGCACCAGGCAGCAGGGATAATGTATACTTCAAAAGGGGCATTGAATCAAATACTTGCACAGTCCACAAGCCTAAGCATGTTTGTTTACAATTATTACTTACACGCATCTTTCTTTCTCCTTGCCATTCATTCATGGAAGTATTCAAAACTTTGCTACATGCACGCTTTTCTGAGACCATGGTTTAGCTTACAGAGTATGCTGGGTGATTTCCACAGGTTTTCAATGAGATCAGCTCACGTAACATGGAGGAAATGAATGTTTTCAAGAGTATATTAACTACGTTTTCGTGGCTGCACTGCTGTCTTCCAAGTTATCATCATTGAATTCTTGGGAACATTTGCTAGTACAATTCCTCTCACCAGCTCACAATGGTTCGTAAGTGTGTTCATAGGATTCTTAGGCATGCCGATCGCTGCTGCCTTAAAGATGATACCAGTATGAACCACGAAAAACTCAGATGCTGTTTTCCGAATGAACAGCAATAAAGCCTCTATGTTCCTCCTTGCAGTGTAGATTCGTTAGTGAGAAGAAAGTTTTCCCTGCTTTATTGACAAGGTTCTTAGTTAGGTTTTGTAATTAGCATGTAATTAGTATATCATTCACACTTTGTAGTGATTAAATTGAAATATATAGCCTATTGGGTTCATTGTGTCTTAAAGGAGCAAATTGCAGGCAGAATTTAGTGGTGGATGGAGAGTGGAGAGTGGAGAGTGGGTAGTAAAAGAATCCCACATCCGTTTCTCTTTGAACCAACTTCTCAATGTACTCACCATCTTCATTATCATGATTTGTAATGGTTGGAATAAACAGTTTCAGAAAAGCAAGTTTCTTGTTCTTGGCACAAGAGACTAGAGCTAGAAAAAGGAAGTGTCCATCCATCACAGATGAAAAAAAAGGACCCATTCTCAAACAAAACATGGGCTTGGTCGTTTATTTCATAAGAAAACGCCCATGTTTGAATCAACTGATTTTAATAACTTCATATTATTATAATTCTTTATGACAGAAGATTCAGCTAAAAGTAAAAAATGAAAATTTCAGGAAGCTCAGGTACGCTAACTCTAATCGTTGAATCAGATATGCGATGGACCAGACCATCACAAGAGCGCTAAATTCCTCATGGCTTCCCGAAAATTGCACCAGCCGGGAATCGAACCCGGGTCTGTACCGTGGCAGGGTACTATTCTACCACTAGACCACTGGTGCTTCGTTGGAAATATTTCTTAAAAAATAAATGAGTATGTTATCAACAGTTTAATCTTTCCCTGATTATGAATGTAAATACTAAATAGTAAACATGATTTGCTCAACACATACAACATAAACAATGAAGTGAATGAAGAAAGTAAGATAAAGTTCGAGGAATTGGACAACTATATACCTACCTAAAAAGTTATCTCCAATTACAAGGACACGTAGGCAATGTTTCAAACTAATTATTACATATTTGGATTATTTAATACTTTCTTTAAATATTCGGCACTAATATATTGATCGAAATTATTTTAATATATTTTAAAGTGATGTTGCACCCCATTTTAACATCACTAAAAAATATTAGGGAAAACTACACCGGTGGTCCCCAAATTATTACCATTTCCTATTTTGGTCCTCAAATTATGTTTTTCGGCAAAATTGTCCCTTCTGTTACATAGTTCTCCTGTTTTGGCCCCCGTCGTTAAATAGCTAACGGTTTTGCTAACGTGACATTTTTTTAAGAGGGGAGAGAAATGAATAAAAAATATTTTAAAAATGCCACATCAGCAAAATCGTTAGCTATTTAACGTCGGGGACCAAAACATGAGAACTGTATAACAGAAAGGACGGTTTTGCCGAAAAACATAGTTTAGAGACCAAAATAAAAAAAAAACGGTAATAGTTTGGAGACCACTAGTGTAGTTTTCCCAAAATATTAATATGGGAACATAAATAAATTCAGGTATAATATAGAGTGTAGCTAAAAGAAAAATCATACCAATATAAAAAAATGAATGAATTTAAAGATTAAAACGTTTCTTATGATTTTATAGAGTTGTACATGTTCTATTTTTTTGTTTGTCTGTCTTTATTCACCTTTTCTCATGTTTATATATTAGGATGAGTCTACAGTGAATGACACACATTGATATACACTGGTAAAGATATACACCGATATACACTTCTATTTTATTTCTTTTATTATTATTTATTTTTTTATTTTAAATAAAATCTTTTTAAATGAATTTTTGGGACCTACCACAAAGATTTGAATCCTAATTTAAAACAAATTTAGATTGAAATTCTTTTTTTTATTAATTTATTATTATTGATTTTATTTACTTTGAAACAACTTCGTCAATTCCCTTTTTTCTTCATAAACCCTATTGTCCTGTCGACATTTGACGATAATTTTTTCACCAACCTCCAACAAATTAGCCTTTGACTAAGCCTAACATAGCACACAGGATTGTATACACTCTTAACAACGTTTGAGCACTCTCTGTCGTGGTCGTGTCTGTCGTGCGCGATTGTAAATTTTAATTTTCTCTTGTTTTAACTGCGCCTAACCCTCATCTTGTTTGTTTGGTTTTATAGTTCAAGATTTCTCATGTTTTATTTTGAGTTTCTTGAGTGTGTTTCTAAGATCTTTTGATTTTATCTTTCATGGACAATAAATTTTTAATGATGCTTGTGAGCATTATGGAGTATGTGAGAGATTGAATTTTGAAGTAGAATTGATATGATAGAATTTAGGGTAAACTACATAAATGACCACCATACTATTGCAAAAGTCGCGATTTGACCACCTTACTTTTTTTCGAAGCAATTAAACCATCATACTGTTAAATTGGGTGCAATTTGACCACCAGCCGTTAAAGGTTAACGGCAGGGTGACGTGTCAGTTAAAAAAATAAGGGTATAATTACACATTTGGTCCTTGCTACTTATACATTCTTTTAATTTAGTCCTAATTTTAATTTAATAAAATAAATTAATTATTTAATAAAGTAATGACACGTGTCACTACCTTATTGGGGGATTTAATTATTTATATTTGGTTAAATAAATTTATTTTCATCCTCCAATCAGGTGGTGACACGTGTCACCACCTAATTTAAGGAAAAAAATGTAAAGAAACCACAAATGCAAGTGGGGGGAATCGAACCTACAACTCCTAACAAGGAAGGGTGATAGCTTACCACCACACCAAATGCTACATTGTGATATAATTCCTGTAATATAATATATGTAAATAAACATCAAAAACTAAAATCGTTTTCCATTGCCTTGAGCTTCTCCATCACCAAAAACTATAATTCCTGTTTCTTTTTGAGTTTATTTTTTTGATCTGATGGAAATTGATTTATTTAATCACAGCAGCTTATGGTCAAAGGGCTCAGATTCCGGATCAAAAGCTTCGTATTTACACCAACCACCCCGGTGTCTGTCACTGTGAGATGCCAGTTTAGAATTCCCGACTGAGAAACATCCATGTCATCCTCTTCCCCTTCCTCCAAGCTCCCCTAATGGACCTCCAAAGAAATCTCCATCCAAATGGAAGAAAGGAAAGCTTATAGGAAGAGGGACATATGGACATGTTTATGCCGGATTTAATAGGTTAAATTCATATATTCCAGTGATCTTCCATAAATGTTTGAAAGAATTAAAAAGGAAGAAAGCTTTACTTACATTTACTACACACTAATTTCCAACAGTGAAAATGGAACAATGTGTGCAGTGAAAGAAGTTAAGGTCATCACAGATGATCAAACATCAAAAGAATGTCTCAAACAACTCAACCAGGTTTGTCTGGTTTTCTTCACGGGCAACATTCTAAACATTCTGAACACTAATTTCCAAACATTGTCCAATACTATGGGAGTGAACTGGTAGGCCTGAGACCCTTGCATTTTTCTTTGCCTTTCTTGTGTCATAACTCATAAGGCATATCAAAGAACTTGAATTCGGAACCCGGGTTTTAGTCCAGTTGGTTTTTCCGATTGTCCTTAGACTGCGGACTCCTCTTTAGTAAGAAAAGAACTTGTAATCCAACTTGTTTACAAGTTTTGATATCCAAAAGTTAATTTTATGCAGGGATCAGACAAGCTTTCGGTTTATTTGGAATTTGTTTCATGAGGCTCAATCCACAAATTACTCGGTGAATACGGATCATTCAAGGAACCTGTTATTCGAAGTTACACGAGGCAGATACTCAGTGGATTAGCTTACTTACGTGGAAGGAATACGGTACACAGGTATTATAGTTTTTGGTGATGGAGAAGCTCAAGGCAATGGAAAACGATTTTAGTTTTTGATGTTTATTTACATATATTATATTACAGGAATTATATCATAATGTAGCATTTGGTGTGGTGGTAAGTTATCACCCTTCCTTGCTAGGAGTTGCAGGTTTGATTCCCCCCACTTGCATTTGTGGTTTGTTTCCATTTTCTTCCTTAAATTAGGTGGTGACACGTGTCACCACCTAATTGGAGGATGAAAATAAATTTATTTAACCAAATATAAATAATTAAATCCCCAATAAGTAGTGACACGTGTCATTACTTTATTAAATAATTAATTTATTTTATTAAATTAAAATTAGGACTAAATTAAAAGAATGTATAAGTAGCAAGGACCAAATGTGTAATTATACTTTTATTTTTTTAACTGACATGTCACCCTGCCGTTAACCTTTAACGGCTGGTGGTCAAATTGCACCCAATTTAATAGTATGATGGTTTAATTGCTTCGAAAAAAAGTAAGGTGGTCAAATCGCGACTTTTACAATAGTATGGTGGTCATTTATGTAGTTTACCCTAGAATTTATTGGTTATATTTATCGATTGAAATTAGAAATTTGTGTATATGATTATTGGTGATAACAATTGTTGAAGTTTAAAATTTGTATGAAAATTTTAAGGACCAATTATATTTAAAACTTCAATTGTTTCTTAATAGTCGTTAATTAATAAGAAAGTGTCTTGTATAATTGCTAACTCCGTAAATTCATTCATGATTAAAAGGACGCACCACACTTGGCATGATAATAAATTTATGTTTGAATCGATTTCTTTTGCCATATAGTGTAAAGTCATTTAATCTCTTTATAGCTCTTTCTGTGTCTACCATCTTCACATATCTAACGAAACCAAAGCGTTTTACCCCTTGCTATACTTCATGGCCATAAAGGCATCCACCACATCTCTATGTTTTTTAAAAGCATGATATAATCCTTTCTAATGAAGGACTTCCGGTAGATTCTTAATGAACAACGTTACAACCTTCGTTTCTAATGAAGGACTTCCGATAGATTTTCCAAAAGCATGTTATAACCCTTTCTAATGAAGGAAAACAAGTGGGGGAAGTCTGATGGCAGTGAAATTACATGCACATAAATATTTAAATCAGCAAATAACAATTGTGAATAACGATATATTTGATTGTACATATTTCATCATTTGTTTTATTTGACAAGAACATCATAAATAGTTAATTCTTGTTGTTATTGTCCAAATAACCATCGTTTTACTTGCTTATAATGTACTTCTATAATTCAGCAAATAATCTTTGGATTTTTTTTGTTTTTTTTTACCTTAATGACAAAATTAATGATTTATTTTTAAAAAATTGCAGGTTTCGACTTTTCATGATATTTTGAACGAGTCAATGGATCTCAACTTAACTCCTTTAAAACAAATACACATGAATTCAGAAAATATTAGCATTGAGGTACATTATATGCGATTAACTGACAAAGTTGTTTATGTTTAATGTTATTGTATATAATATTGAATACCTCGTCATGAAAGGAAATTTGTTCAGTATTTATTTATTTTTTCTAATTTTTTCATATTTTATCAAATGTCTATGTTGTTAATTTAGTAATTTTTCTAGGTTTATATACTTTGCACAAAATTTTAAAATTTTTATTTGTCTTATTTACATGTAGGGAAAAATTAAAGTTGTACCTAAAGAAAAAATTTAATCGACTCTTATAATATTATGAATAAGTTAGATATCATCGTCGATTCAATAAAAAATATTGAAAATGTTATTATCAATATGAATGGTCAATTTGAAAAACTTTTGACCATATTTACACTGAATAATATTAAAAGTTTGTTAGAAAGAGAAATTAGTAACAAAAAAATGAAAGTTTAGATCTAGGATCATTAAATGATGAAAGTTCAGGTCTAGAATCATCTAAGGAGAAATGCTTAAATAATATATCACATGAGAAAAGTTTATATAATAATCCATGATAGTAAATCACATAAAAAAAAGATTGACTAACAAATCTTTGAAGAAGAAAATTGATAGTCCTATTAAAAAATCATGTAGCTCTCCGTTTATCAATTTTAATCAGGATCATTTTTCTTTTTCATTGCAACCTAGCTGTAAAAAAAGTTTGAAGTTAGTCTTGAAGACAATGTAAAATCTTCCCTTAATGCCCCCAGAACTTTCTAGTGAGGTTATTAATTTTCAATTTGGTGAGAATTAATTTTTTAGTCAATTAATTACATTAAAGGCAACTCCAATAATTAAAAAAATGCGTTAAAATTGTCAAGTGGTCACGAGATATTGTCAAAATATAAAGACTCTCAACGAAAGAAGAGGACTAGGTCATCTATTGTACATTCAAGTTCTACTGATGATATGAAGTCGGAGAATATGACCTCAAAGAAAAAAGTTTAAACCTATAAAAATGACACAACAATATCCATGTGTTTACATATATAAAAATTCATAAGAAACCAACATCTTCATTAATTATTTGGTTCAAACAAATACATTTAAATATGTTGTGTAGATTCAAGAAGAAACTTATGCATGTCATGAAATTGGAGAAGCATCGAAGGTGAAAGGTTATGTAAAAAACGAGGTTGTAACATCATTAAATCAATATAGTTACTAAATTAGTGTTTAAATTTTTACATAATATATGTAGATATACTGTTTTGGAATTTAATATAGAATCAATTTTTTTTCTAATTGTTCAGGTTGAGAAGAAAACAACAATTCTAATGTTGGGATTGGACAACCATTGCATGATTTTTTTGCACAAGTTCAATCTAAATTTAGAACGAAAAAAGTGCTAAAAATATATCAAATATTTGTAACAATTTTTATTTTTAATCATTTTATTATTCAAGAATTTTATGTTTTTTATGTAGGGTAAATATAACACTTGTGATAGGGCATCAAAAATTTCTAAAAAAAAGTGGTATGATGACTGATACATATAAGCAATATTTGCCTTACTTAACCTCGAAAGAACGAACAATTTGCATTAATGTTGCCACTTGAAAGAAAATGTCTAACCTTTTATATTTCATCAAAAGAAATTATTTAGAAGTCAATAAAGCTCTAACTGTCTTTCCAGATAATTGGTTATTTGATATGATATTATAATTAATTTTGAAATTTTAATAGTGGTCGATGTTTATTCTTTTTTTATTAATACAAGTGTTAACATGTTTTTTTTGTTATTTAACAGTTTATCGATATCTATTTGTACGACTTGCACATAAAACAAGAGCCTATGCCGAAAAAGTTGTATATGCCTTTGTCATTTCAGGTAAAAATATTTTTTTCATATTGACGAAACACTTGATTTGAGGTTTATAAATTAATTGCTTGAATAATCTTTGTTTATCTCAGGTTAGAGTCATTGAATATTATCTACATCACTGTAAGGCAGGAATAAAGACAAATGCTCGACTATATCATTCTCGATGGATAGAAGAATTTATGTGATTTACTAGGTATATTTACCTTTATACGATGAAAAAAGAAAACATTGTTTTCTACTGGTTGTCAATATTGTGGAGCAACATATATATATTTTGGACTCTCTTGGCATCAACGAAGAATGTAAAAGGATTGTACACGATTTGGTAAGTTCTTGTCAATTTATTAGACTTAGTAAAATTTTTATTTTAATTTATCAGAATCTTCTTTTTGTTGTTACTTGTGATAACAGTTGATCAAAACTTCACATGTTTACGGGACTCATCTTCAATTAGGTCTATTGTTTCATGAAATCACATTGTTTCCAATTAATTTTCTTGACTTACCGAAACAACCAAATGTGTATGTTAATGAAAATTAAAGTGGGAGTTTTTTTATTTAAATCATAACTATAATTTTTAAAAATATAATTATTTTATATTTGTTTCAGGGATGAATGCGGCATGTACGTATTAAAGTATATAGAAACTGATCAAAATTCTGATTGGTCTAAGATTTCTTACAGGGTAAAGTAAAATTAGAATATCACTTAGTTTTGTTTGTGTGTTTAGTGATAGTAATTAATGTGATATTTTTCATTTGTAGACGCAAGAAATGGCTGTTGAACGACTGAAATATTTAGCAAAACTTGTTACTAGCAGCAAAAATGAAGCTGATCTTTTCAAACGTTGTGTATGTGGAGATAAATCTATTAAGCTCAACGACGTTATGTGAATTAATACTTTTTATTATTATTTTTATTTCGACTACAAATAACCATGTGTAAATATTTAAAACTATTCACGCGTTTGATAAAAAAAATACCCACATGTTTATAGTTCTTATTTATAATTCTTTTAACATGACAACAACTCTTATTTTGTTTCAATGAATAACGATCACATCTATTTTTACATGTTTGTGCACACAACAATTGAATTAAAATTTTTCATGTGAACTAGTGCTTATGTAGTAAATTCATATAAAATATTATGTTGTTTAATATTATTATCGAGTGCCCATCGTCAAACATCGACTCAACGTTATCCACATTTAATAACAATAATTTACATGCTTGATTAACATCGACCTTTTGTATTCACACATATTTTTCAATTGACTTCTAATAAGCCATTAATGTCAACTAATTTATATTTGACAAAATACTTCTATATACACAAACACTTACTCTCTTTTTTAGCTTCTCTTAATACTATCCCCAATTAAATTATCATTATATATGATTCATACGTTTATAAAATTGTAACGTTTGATTCTTGACATCTAATACAAATTTGAAATTATTTATTTTTCCAATAATCTTAATATCAAATTATCTTTTAATTTATTTTTGAAACTTTTTTATTTTTAAAGATAATTAATTTTTACATTGACATAAAAATTGACTTAGCTATGAGCTTGCACTCATAGTTCTTGTATGTCCATACTCATGAAACATGTATTATAGACATCACTTTTAAAATTTGCATTCCAATAATTAGTTATTTTATATAGGATAAATAAAGATATGATAAAGTTTCAATAAGTTGTATTTAATTGAACCAATAAACAACATTCATAATTTTAAAATGTCTTGTAGATCCATGCTTATTTTAAACCAACAAAATTAAAGAACTGTCAATCCATGTTTCTTAAAAAGTTTAAATCAATAGAAAATTACAATTTTTGGACGATCTACACGTTACCAATCCTTATTTGGTTGCCAATAAAAAATAGTTAGATTATCATCCATATTTTTCAACTCATGATTATATGAAGCCTGTAAAAAACACTATTAAATTACATAACAATAAACTGCGACTAATATTATCTTTTATAAGTGATTGATTACCTTGGATATGTCACCTTCTTTGGGCATGCACATAGCAATTTTAGATAGTTGGAGTGCATCGGTATTATTCATATCCTGATCAACAAGCTTGTTTAAAGATATTGTAGGAGTCTTATTCAAATCTATTGTTGCCTCTTCAACGGAAGGCTTGTTAGATGATGAAGCTTGACCTTTCATCTTTTGGGGTTTTCCTCTTTCTGTCTCAAAAATTAAAGGATCACCAATTCAAAAAAGCTCTCCATTTGTCACATTTTTTTCTTACATCCCACTTTCATTGCTTGTAATTTGTGGCTCATTTTTACAAATTGATCTTTAATCTCATTGAAAGTTTGAAGTGTTTGTGATGCACGGTGACATATATTCATAAAAAAAAGAGGTTAGAATGGAATACCTGGCTTGGACTGCTGCTGAATTATCACCATCCATATTTTCATTGTTTTTGTAATTCAGCATCTTTCTTTGAATAAATGGTCCAACGTTTCATGATACATTCTCGGGGTATTTTCTTTGCTTTTTCATACTTCAGCACAGTAAACATATGTCGACATGGGAATCCAACTGACTCTAACTTCATACAACAACAATACATGGTCTTATGAGTGATATCTTTAACTACAGTATATCATAAATTTTCTTTTTCACCATGCTCTAACGAATAAAATATACATCCATTATGTGGTGTAATTCTTTTGACCAAGTGATAACCCTCGTACGACATTTCTTTGCACAAAGTAGCAAAGCAATTTCTAGTATATACTTGTGATGCATATGTTTTTAAAGTTTCCAACACACCATCACAATATGGTTGTTCATCTACTGTCTTGTAGTCTTGACGACCTTCTTCCCACCTTAAAGATTCTAGTTCTTTATGGTAGTACTTAGCAAATTGATACAACATTACCTTCTTGTCCAACAAAGTTTTAAGGGTTCTATTCATCGACTCACAACGCTGAGTAGTCCTCATTGCTGCACATCGAAATATATAATAATTTTCATTTAATACAATAAATAAATAAAAATATAAAACACATTATAATTCAATTGAGGTGTATTAAAAAATATACATAAAGTCACATGCATAGAAATATCCTTGTATATATGCTTCTGCCCATTTTTCTTTGACTTCATACAAATCTTTTACCCATTTTCATTTATGTTTGCGAACTAATTTTGTCCAAACTCTTTCAAAATCTGATGAAGTTCTACAATTGTTAACACACTTCATAAAACCACCGTGAAAAGTTTTATTACCATTTGATTTCACATTTCTCATAAGATGCCATAAGTATAATCTATGTTTTGCTTTTGGGAGTACTTGAGCAATGGCATTTGCCATGGCTTTATCTCCGTTAGTAATGACAGTGAGTGGTTTGTAGCCATCTCCCGCTGCAATTAATTGTTGTAGCACCCAAACATAAGTATCCGTTTTCTCATTAACTACTAGTGCACATCCAAATAATACCGTGTTTCGATGATGATTGACGCCAACCAAAACTACAAATAGTTTGTTGTATGCGTTGCACTTGTAAGTAGTATCAAATGCAAGTACCTGTTCAAATTCTTTATAATCGATAAATGATATACCATCACACCAGAATAACTTCTCTAATCTTCTATGTTCATCTCTCGTGTGGCTCACAAAATAAAAGAGGATCAGTTTCTTGCTTTCCGAATAGGTACGCCATCACAATTTCAGCATCACCATCTTGCACTTCTTCTCTTTTGATTCTTTGAATGTAGTTGTACAAATTCTTCTGTATGAAACTAACATTTTCAAGAGAACCGCTTTCATTCACGAAATTTCGCATCATTCTGTTTAGAGCAATTCTTGAGTTGTGCATGGTATTTATTTTAATTTTATCCATCTCGCTTATTTTCCGAAATGACCTAAAAATAAATCATTAGTGAGCATTGCAAACATATCAAATAGTATTGAAAATCTACGTGTTCTCCAACTATAAAATTCTCTAGTTTTATGACACCATTATTAATTCATGTTTAAAAAGTGGCAAAGCAAAAGGGATAGCCTAGCACTAAAAAGTGACATTATTCTCATAATTATCTCGAAAAAAATCAATATCTAAAGTTATTTTTAATCTAAATATGACAACTCTTATCATATTAATTATTAATTTGGATTAATCGTTCTTTCTTAATTTATATGCATCTTATACATGTATTTCATATGTGTTTGAATATGAATATTAGCCTTAATATTTTCAATTCAAATACATGAAAATATTTAAAATTTTATACATGATTATATCAAATAAAGATATTTAGTATTCATTGATTTCAATTATATGATAATAAAATTTTTTAGGTCGAACTATAAAGTAAAGAAAGTTGCCTTGGAGAATTTCGAAGCTAAAATTTTGTTGCTTTTCAAAACTCTACAGTTTTCTCTCTATCTTAGTCTTATCTTATGTAACTAGAAATTTTTTACAATACATACATACATACATGTGCATTATATTTCATATTTCAAAAATATTATTATTAATATAAGATAGTAGTAACTAGAGAAACAAATTATTTAGAGAATATTTACTTACCTGATATAAAGAACTTGTGTTAGTTTTACCATTTCATGGCAATGTTGTGCGTGAAATTTCTCTACTTTCCAAAAATGATACCATTCGTACAATTTGAATTGAATAAGTGCTTCACATCCAACTATGCTTATTGGTTTTGGTTCACGTTTTCTATTAAGTAAGTTATTCCACTTTTGGTTCATATAACCTTTTTTACGACACACCAACGTCTTTGCAATTACGTGACCATCATTTTGGCTCTTTACAGTTGGACCTATTCGAACTCTAAAACCTTTAACTTTTGCATAAGTATAATAAAACTCAATGCAATCTTTCAATGACTTCCACTTGAGCAAATCCATGTCATTCTCATCATAATCTTTTAATTCTTTTCCAATTTTGTCCCATACATCCTCACTAATGAAATAGTCAATGGTCTTGTCATCGTCTGTATGTTGATTATCATTGATATTAGATTTGAGTTGTTTGTGTCCAGTATAAATTTCAATAGCTGAATTATCATTGCAGTCGTCTTCATTGAGACTATCAGTTTCTAACTTCTCGTTGCCAAATTTTTTTTCTTGCTCATCCATAATCTCTAATAATGCTGCAATTTAAGGGGAGGGCAAAATGATTATAACATTATTGGATATAAGCTATTAGATAACATAACCGAAACTAAACAATTTTGAATTTGATGATAAGACATGAAACCAAACTTTCCAGCACTTATTTGCAAACGATTAAGAACAAGAGAAAATAAATATTTAAAATTGACTAGTTTATAATGCACATTAAACTAGACATTTCAAGTTTCACATAAAATCATTCATTAAATAAAAATATGAGCAAACTAAGTTCTTTATCGATAAACCTCACTATGAACACATTATACTCGACAACTACTTGCTGCACTTTTACACTAAAAAATCACAACCCTTGCATGCCTTATACTCAACAGGGCAATTCCTAAATATGATAGAAATTTTTAAACGTTTAGGACCCAAATACTAATCATTCCAGCACGAATAATAACTTCAAACTTAATCATATTAAGCGCACAGTGAAATCCACAAATTAAAAATCATTTGGTCCTTAAAATTAAGCACACATCAACACAATGAAATCCAATAATTAAGTTGGTATTTTCGTGAACATTTATCGCTTAATTCTCATTTATAATTGGAGTTTCATGCAAAACATGTGCAATTTGTGCTTCTGAATTAGACACTCATTAAGTATGTTAAAATGCACATTCAAGCATGACATATGTACCAAAAAGTACCTTATTTAGAAAAAAACTAGAAGAAGAATGTTGTCAATGGGCGGCGAGAGAGCAAGGGGTAATGGTTACGCTGGAGGCAAAACAGTTGGTGTAGGACAAACAGAAACAGTTAGGAGAACTAGTGTCAGAGGAAAATCGCAGTCATACAGAAGCATCAAGCAAGGGGTAACAGTGTTTGTAAACCATGTGAGCAAAAGAATCCACTGGTCTGCACTAAAGGAAGCTTTCTCTATCTACGGAAGAATCGTCAAAGTTTATATCGCGTACAACAACCCTAGAAGAAGATCTAGAAGGGATATTTTTGCCTTTATCAGCTTTACTTCAAGAGAGGAGGCATTGAGGGCGGTGGAGTGGGGTTGCGATCGGATTATGGATGGTTTTACTATAAAAGTTTACCTTGGCAAAGACAAAGTTGAGTCATCTAGATCCCAGGTCCGAGAGAAGTCCAACCGTGAAGAAAAACTTGGAACAACAACTTGGAAGACCACTGACGATAGATCTTACAAAGAAGCTCTCCTGTCAGATACGAATGGTCTGGAAAAGACCTTTGTGGAGAACCTGTCCAATAAGGAAGTTAATCCAAGGAAGAAACAGAAAATACTGAACACAATAATTGAACCATTTCACTTCACTATCCCAGAGAAGGAGATGGGTTGGATCAATGAAAGTCTGATAGGCATTGTAAAGGGAATGTATGATGCCAACTTCGTGTAGGAATTTCTACAGTCATAAGGCTTCAAAGTAAAAGTTAGCACAATCTCAGGCTCTAATGTGCTAATATGGTTCGAAGAAGAAGAACAAATATCAATCTTCTGGGATTTAAAATCTTCATAGTTAGAATCCTGTTTTGATGATTTTCATTATGTTGATAATTTTATCTCAAAGAGAAAACTGAAAGTATGTGTTAGCCTGGAAAATGTTCTAGTTACGGTGTGGAATGAATCAGTCTTTCGTGCTATTGCCAGTAGGTGGGGTTCGGGGATTCGGCTTGACGAAGATACCCTGAGAAAGAACAGGTTTGATCGAGCAAGGATTCTGAACGGTGTAAGATTTAAATCTGATATCCCCCAGGTTGTTAATACTTTCATAAATGGAGTCCAATTCTGCATCAATGTGTTAGTGGAAGACTATGAAGATGATCGTTGTTAGATCAACGAAGGTATGTCGAAAAATGACCGTGGCTGGTTTAACGAAGGGTCGTCGAAAAGATCACAATCGTCGAAGAGGGTAGCTGTCGTTTGGAGGATTTTCAACATGTTTCATATGGTTTGTCGGCGGAGGGTCCAGGGCTCAAGAAAATGGATAATAAAATTGACCTGACAATTTCAGAGAATGTTTCCAAGACTCATTGTCCTAAGTTCGCGGGAAAGGAAAAGTCAAGCTATGATCTGGCGCAGTCAAGCGGACCCATAGGATCGGGTCATCTAGTAAATGTCTGCATTGATTACAAGGCTGAATCCACCTCCGCATCGGGCCCGTCTACATGGTCCTGGTGCACCGATTTTGGACAAGAAAATGGGCTTGTTTATAGTTAGGTCCATATACGCAAAAAATGTGAGGTCTCTTTCCCCTTTCAAAAGTGAAATGTCGGGGGGTAAAAAGTTAGGGATTAGAAATCCCCTTCCCGACCAAAATCTTAGTGAGCCTTTGGCAGACGACTCTCTCAGTGTTAATGGCGAAGCGTCGGCCACTCATCGTTTAACAAATGCCATGTGAGTTGATTTTGCTGCTAGCAAGGAGATAGTCCAAGCTCATTTCCAAGAATTAGTTCGCAAGGGCCAACAAAGTTAATAACAGCTCGTCTCCATCCTACTCGCTCTTTCTAGACGTTTTTTATCTTATATTTTAGAAATCAAATGAATCTTGCTTGCCTTTCTTGGAACGTAAGAGGTCTCGGAAGACCGGAAAAGATAAAATCAGTAGTGAGAGTTGTCAGAGAAAGCAGAGCTGGCTTTATTTTCATTTAGGAATCAAAGCTTCAAAATCTCAGACCTGGTGCGGTAAGAAGATTAATGGGGAAAAAAGATATGGGTATTGAATTTGCCCCTTTAGTCGGTCCTTCTAGTGGTTTAATTTCAATTTGGGACAAGAAGCTATTCACAGTGGAGAGGAAGACGGTGCTAGATAAGGCTATTATACTCGAAGGTCATTTTCATCCCAAAAAAGATGTGTTTTTATCAATCTGTATGCGCAAAACATTCCGTCAAAAAGAAGAGGTTTTTTCGAAAGAATCTCAACGATCATTGATGGCCTTTCAATGCTGGTTATCCTGGGAGGTGGCTTCAACTCAGTAGCTTCTGTTGAGGAGAAGACTGCCTCATACTTTAACACCAGTGCAAGCAACATGTTTATAAGGTTCATTAATCAGAACAGATTAATCCACATACCTGTAACACCCCTTCCCGGTCTGGTAGAAAACCGGGTCAGACTGTATTATTGATGAACATATTCGGCGGTCAGAACATTTATTGGAATATTTTTATTGATCTTTTTTAAGGTCTATCACCGCAACTTAATAACAGTTTAACCAACTTAGGGTCATTTTAAAATTTTTCTTACCCTTAGGGACTAAGTCATAAAATTTTTATTACCGACAAACTAGAATTAAACTTGATATACCTAACCCGAAGAATGTCATTGTAAATCAAGGTTATTTACCTATTTATTTAAACTGCATAACAACTTAGTGACCATTTCATAAATTGTTCAAACCTATTTCTATTTGGATTATCTTACTAAAATTTCTTTTGTATTTAAATGAGCCTAACAACTCACAAAAATCTTAGAGTCCTTTCTAATCCTTTTTACTAGATTATTACTCATATTTATTATTATTCATATCTATCATTATTATTCTTCCAGCATTTAATTAATTCGACTTATCTAGATTACTAAAACAAAACCATATTACTAAGTTACAAAACACGAATTATACAAAAGTTGGGTCATATGCCACTTTACTAGGAGTTCACAAAAGATAACGTACATATAAGGTAGAGATGTGACTTGCAACTGCACCACATGATCAGAGGTTGGAAATCTATCAGGGTCCTGAAAATGCATGAGACACACGAATGTTAGGCTTACAAAGCCTAGTGAGGTAGTCATAACAATGAATTCACAATAATATGAATGTCATGGTCAAATATAAATTAATCTAACTAATTTAGATGCTTCTATAACAGTATATCATATGCATATCATAATATAATCATAGATCTTATCATAAGCATAGCATGGCATATCGTATAGAACACATATTATATTGGTACCATTGGATACGTGGATTCCCTGTACACCATATCATGAATCATAAATGAGTCGTAGCTCCATATATCCCTTACACATCCATCCTTTTACCTCCCACATATAGGCCGTAGCCCTGGACCGTAGTCCTCCCTTACATGGTGAGCTCGAATAATCCTGTGGCATGCCAATTGTATCCAATGTCCATAAATATACACAATTTCATATATCCATAATTTTCACACCATACCAATTATCGAATGAGCCGTAGCTCCATGTCAAGTAATACATATTATTTTCATATATATACGTATGCAATATATCATAGCATATCCAAACAATGCAGGGTACTTACCAAATATATCATTTGAGCATGGTTGCTTTACAGATGCAGACAAATTCATAATTAATGCAACGGAGCGGCACCGAGCCTACCCTTGACACGACTACACTCACCTTGACAGACCGGTGCTTTATTTTTTTATTTCTTGGGCTTGACGGTTGTTCCGAATCGACCTCATGTACTACGATAGTTAATAAGAACTAATTAAAATCAATAAGACAATATCAAATAAATACAGAGATACTAACTGAATTCGATACTGAATATTAAACTAATCAAGAGTTCGAGCTTACCTTAAAGTTAGCAGAGATTCCTATCGTTATATCAAAATTTATTGAACACTAGTTCAATACTGAACCTTACTAATTTTCTTCTTTAATTCTCTGCTTCATCGAGCCTCTCCACATTTTCATTTTCTTGCGCCCCATCCCCACATATCTATATATACTTGCTGCCCCTTCCCTGATCGAAATCCAATTGGATTTCTTATACCCTTAATTTAAGGACACGTAGTGGCTATTGTGGCCAATTTTCATTGCCCAAATTCGTGGCAAATTGCCACACCCCATTTGCTTTGGCCGCGCGGCTTAGGCGTGGCCCTCAAGTGGGCAATTCCTTCAATTTGAAGGAATTGCCACGGCATCTTCTCTTTCTTCTTTTTATAATAATAATAATAATAATAATAATAATAATAATAATAATAATAATAATAATAATAATAAAACTCAGATGTCCTAATAAGATCGGATAATTGATTCGATAAAAACACTCGGTTGTCGAAGTTTAATTTTGACTAGGTCGATTTTTGAGGTGTTACAGTCTCAGACTGCTCATTAGTACATTTTTCGGGATCATAATCTTCAGGAGACGAAGAATTCGAATATCCTAATCCTTCTGGCCAAGTCCATTTTGCACTTACTCGACGAGTCTTTAAATGGAATTTCTTAGGACAATCTTGGACAAGGCGGTATGTCCTTCCACATAGTAAACAAACTCCAGTCCTTCTAGGGCACTGTTCTGTGGGATGCGGGCCTTGGCAAAATCTACAAGGAGGTCTTTCTTGTTCTGGTCTGGACATTATTTGAGAATCGTGGATTCTTGAATTTTCTCAAAAGGATGATAGTATAGGATTTTGTTGGATTGAAAACAAATGTAAAGAATTCACTTATTAATAGGAATTCGAAACTTTGTCCTATAGGTACCTTATCAATCTGTCGTCCATTGCCACCATTTCAATATTCCACTTATTGAGAATTGGTGTCACCAAATTGGGATATAAAAGCCACGTGTGGCTTTAACCTTTTACTGTGGCAATTTTAAATGCCACTTTCAATTGTTCTTGGGCCGAGTGGCCTTAGGACGTAGCAGTCCTTCTTTCCTTTTTAACATTAACTAAACTGTTTAATCTATTTTGGGTTCCAAATCGAACCAACCTATAATCGAAACGAAAAATATTCGATCATTGGAACTTAACCTCGATTCATAAATTATCCGAATAACCTTTTTATAATACCGCATAATTTCTACATCAACAAAATATTTGGTCATCGAATTTTAATTCCATCCGAACCATTTTTCGGGATGTGACAACTCACCCCCTTAAGAAAATTCGTCCTCGATTTTTTTTTTCACTTCAAACAAATATGTGAGGGTACTGTTTCTGCATAGTTTCTTCAGGTTCCCGTGTCACTTCTTCGGTAGTATGGCTTCGCCACAAAACTTTTACTAAGGGCACCGTCTTGTTACGAAGTCTTTTGGTTTCTCGTGCAAGGATTTGGACAGGTTCTTCTTCGTACGTCAAATTGGACTGAATTTCTATAGTTTCTGGTTCGATCACATGAGAAGGGTCGGATCGATACTTGCGTAGCATAGATACATAAAAAATGTTGTGAATTCGACTCAACTCTTCGGGAAGGGCTAACCGGTAGGCAACAGGTCCGACTTTCTCGATTACTTCGAATGGACCGGTGAAGCGAGGGCTTAGCTTTCCTCTTTTTCCAAAACGAAAAATTTTCTTCCATGAAGATATCTTAAGGAAGGCTTTCTCACCAATCTCGTATTGAATATCCCTTCGATGTAAGTCAGCATAAGATTTATGTCGATCGAAGGCGGCTTTAAGTCGATCGCAAATAATGATAATCCTTTCTTTAGTTTCCCGAAGTAAGTCAGGGCCTAATATTTTTCCTTCACCAAGCTCAGTCCAACAAAGAGGGGTTTTGCATCTTCTTCCGTAAAGGGCTTCGTATGAGGCCATTTGAATCGATGCCTGATAGCTGTTATTATACCTAAATTCTACCAAAGGTAAGGATTTTTCCCACGTATTTCCAAAGTCAATGATACAGGCTCGGAGCATATCTTCCAGGATCTACAAGGAAGATCGTAGTTGGTATAGGATATCTAGCTCATGTTTAAAGAAAAAAAATAAAAAAGATACCTAAATAACCATTTTAGATTAGCCATCGGCTTGAGGATGGAAGGCAGTACTGAGATGTACTCTAGTTCCCAATGCCTCATGCAAGGTTCTCCAAAATCGAGATGCAAATCGTGGGTCTCGATCAGAAATAATTGATATTGGAACTCCGTGCAAACGTATAACTTCACGAATATACAACTCTGCTAGCTTGGATAAGCTAAAGTCCATTCTTACAGGAAGAAAGTGAGCCGACTTAGTAAATCGATCTATGATGACCCAAATTGCGTCGTTTTTCTTTGGGGTCGGAGGTAATCCGCTTACAAAGTCCATAGTGATACGTTCCCACTTCCACTGTGGCAGCTCAATGGGTTGAAGGAGTCCCGTAGGAACTTTATGTTCGGCTTTGACCCGTTGACAAGTCAAACACCTTGCTACATAGTCCGTGATTTCACTTTTCATACCAGACCACCAGTAGATCTCTTTTAGATCCTTGTACATCTTAACAGCTCCGGGGTGAATAGAAAAAGGGCTAGCATGTGCTTCACACAGGATCTGGTTCCGAAGATCATCATTGTCTGGAACACATATACGATTACGAAAGCATAACAAGCCTTCAGAATTTATGGCAAAATTAGGATCTGATTCATCCTTGATTCGGGCTAAAATAGGTTGCAACTCCTCATCATTTTCTTGGAGTGCTTTAATCCGGGACACAATGGTCGATTGTACCCTTAGCTCGGCTAACAACTTGCCACGCTTCTTGAGCCGGAAGTGAGCGTTTAAACATCTAAGAGAAGAAGTGGGCTTCCGGCTAAGGGCGTCAGCCACCACATTGGCTTTACCGGGATGGTAATCAATTACCAAATCATAATCTTTCAAAAGCTCCATCCAACGGCGCTGACGAAGGTTTAATTCTTTTTGAGTCAAAAGGTATTTCAGGCTTTTGTGGTCAGTATAAAGATAACACTTTTCACCATAGAGGTAATGTCGCCAGATCTTTAGTGCGAACACAACCGCAGCTAGCTCAAGGTCATGAGTTGGATAATTAAGCTCATGCGGTTTGAGTTGACGCAAGGCATAGGCTATAACTTTACCTTCTTGCATCAAGACACAACCTAGTCCTTGATGGGATGCATCACTGTATATTGTGAAATCTTTTCCTGGCTCCGGCTGTACTAGGACAAGAGCATGGGTGAGGACTTGTTTAAGCTGGTCAAAACTCCGTTGTTGGTCCACTGTCCACATGAAAGGAATGTCTTTACAGAGAAGCTTTGTTAGGGGTGCAGCAATCAAGGAAAACCCCTTAACGAACCTACGGTAGTATCCTGCAATACCCAGAAAACTATGAATTTCTCCCACATTCTTCGGGAGTATCCATTCGAGAATGGCTTGAATCTTCTTTGGGTCCACCTGAATTCTCACAGAAGATATCACATGACCAAGAAAAGATACTTCGGTCAACCAAAACTCGCATTTACTAAATTTGGCATAGAGCTGTTTTTCACGGAGGGTTTGGAGTACAATCTGAAGATGTTCTTCATGAGTAACAGAATCTTTCGAATAGATCAAAATGTCGTCTATGAAGACAACGAAAAATTTATCAAGATAAGGTCGAAATATTCGGTTCATCAAATCCATAAAGGCTGTAGGAGCATTTGTGAGCCCAAAAGGCATCACCAAGAATTCATAATGACCATATCTGGTTCGGAAGGCTGTTTTTGGAACATTTGATTCCTTCACGAGCATTTGATAATAACCAGATCGGAGGTCTATCTTAGAAAAGACAGAAGCACCTTTTAGTTGATCAAATAGGTCATCTATTCTGGGAAGCGGGTACTTATTTTTTATTGATACTTTATTTAGTTGTCGATAGTCGATGCATAAGTACATCAATCCATCTTTCTTCTTCACAAATAAAACCGGTGCTCCTCATGGTGAGGAACTCGGTCGAATAAACCCCTTACTTTCAAGGTCTTGGATTTGGGCCTTCAACTCCTTTAACTCCATTGGAGCCATCCTGTATGGAGCAATAGAAACTGGAGTGGTTCCGGGTTGAACTTCTATCCCAAACTCAACTTCACGTGTAGGAGGGAGTCCCGGAAGTTCTTCGGGGAATACGTCAGGAAAATCTCTTACTATGGGCATATCTTCAGGCTTCAGTTCCTTCGTAGATTCTAAGGCACACATAAGACTACTCTGATATTTAGATTTCATTAAGGTGATGCTTTCTCTAGCTAATCCACAAAGATATAATTTCTTCTTAGAACAATCTACCCATGCTTGATGTTCAGCTAGCCAATCTAGGCCAAGGATGAGATCGAACTCATTAAAGGGTAAGGCCATCAAATTGGCCAGAAAAGGAATTCCTTGGATCTTTAGGAGACAAGATCTACAGATCTTTTGGATTGTTACACTATCTCCTAATGGGTTTGACACAAGTACTTCGGAGGCAACATGTTCACATTTTAAGGCATATTTTTCAATCAAAAGTTCACTAATAAAGGAATGCGTGGAGCTTGGATCTATCAAAGCATAAAAAAATTCAGAACATAACTCCACCATACCTGCAACAACATCAGGGTCGTCTTCTTGTTCGCGGCCTCGAACGTGGTACATCTGGGCTGAGGCCTTTGGATTTCGGCTAGCTGAAGGAGCATTATTGTTACGGGGCCTTCCGGAGGAACCAGGCGGTGCTTGATTTATTCCCCTCCCTTTTACTGGAATGTTATGGGAGGCTATAGAGGTAGGGGCTTGTGGATTTTGGGGGCATTGTCGGACGAAATGACCAGATTCTCCACACAGGTAACAGGAACCTGACTGCTTACGGCACTGTCCCATATGTCTCTTCTGACAAAAATTACACTAAGGATTCTGAGAACCTTTGGCAAAGCCTCCTGTACTGTCTATTGAGGTTGTACGCGTAACAATGGTCCCACCATACGAAAATGGGATACATAATTAGAGCGAGGTAGCTATTGATTGACAGCTGACCTTTGGTTCCACTGCCTTCCTCTTTTTTGAGATATATGAGGTTTGGAATCTTCCCAGAATCTTTTATCAAGTCGAGCTTGGTTTCCCTTCCTTCTTTCCGAGGCTCTTTGAGAAGCTTCAGTTGCAACGGCTCGATTCACCAGAGTTTGAAAATCCTCGATCTCCAGAGCAACAAAAAGAGGACGTAATTCATCGCAGAGGCCATCTATGAACATCCTACATTTTTCTTTTTCAGTGTGGATAATATCAGTACCATATCTAGCATACTTGCAGAAATCATGAATGTACTGTTCCACTGGCCTTCCTCCCTGCTTCAAATGGAGGAACTTTTTACGTCTTTCGGCAAGGTAATGCTCACTAATATACTTTTTACGAAACTCCTAGAGGAGAAAGTCCCAGGTTACTTTATGTTCGGGTAAAGTGAGAGTTACAGTGTTCCACCAGCTTTGTGCTTCATCTGCAATCAGGGCTAAGGCACACTCTAACTTATGCTCCTCGAGGCACTTTAGATGCTTGTTGATTACTTTCAAAGTATTCTCTAGCCAATATTCTGCGATTTCAGGATTATCCAGATCTTGGCCAGTAAATGTATAAACTTGATAACGTTTGAGCTTATCTATTGGAGCTCGAGAGATCTGCTGAGCAGCTTCAGCAAATGAGGAAGATGCTTCTTATCGAAGAGACACCACCACTTGTTTTATCATGTCGGCCATAGACATGAAATATTCTTGTTGAGCTGGTAACATAGGCGGAAGATGGGGCAGATCATTCTGAGCCACTTGTGGTGGATCATTCTGAGCCACTTGTTCGGCCCTTAGCTCCGACCTCACATTTTCCCCTCGAGTGGAGGAGGAACCATGATCGGGCTCATTTGTTTCTTTCCTATTAGTAGGAGCAGTCATTTTAGGTCTAGTTACACATAAGAATTAAATCGTGTAAGTTGCAAGTCACAAAATACATATTTAATCAACTCCTAAGTGGCATATGAGACATAGACTCGTTAACGAATGCCTGGTTAATCCTAGAATCGACTAAACCTAGGCTCTGATACCACAATTGTAACACCCCCTTCCCGGTTTGGTAGAAAACCGGGTCGGATGGTATTATTGATGAACATATTCGGCGATCAGAACATTTATTGGAATATTTTATTGATTTTTTTTAAGGTCTATCACCGCAACTTAATAACAGTTTAACCAACATAGGGTCATTTTAAAAATTTTCTTAC
The DNA here is from genome assembly GCA_958450335.1 of Hibiscus tridactylites. Lineage (NCBI taxonomy): Eukaryota > Viridiplantae > Streptophyta > Magnoliopsida > Malvales > Malvaceae > Hibiscus > Hibiscus tridactylites. The sequence continues at coordinate 65,712,469 of OY288285.1, read as the reverse complement.
CCTTAGGGACTAAGTCGTAAAATTTATAGACAACGGGTCCTTGATTGAAGTTATTATTATTATCGACAAAGTAGAATTAAACTTGATATACATAACCCGAAGAATGTCATTGTAAATCAAGGTTATTTACCTATTTATTTAAGCTGCATAACAACTTAGTGACCATTTCATAAATTGTTCAAACCTATTCTATTTGGATTATCTTACTAAAATTTCTTACGTATTTAAATGAGCCTAATAACTCACAAAAACCTGAGAGTCTTTTCTAATCCTTTTTACTAGATTATTACTCATATTTATTATTACTCATATCTACCATTATTATTCTTCCAACATTTAATTAATTCGACTTATCTAGATTACTTCAACAAAACCATATTACTAAGTTACAAAACACGATTTATACAAAAGTTGGGTCATATGCCACTTTACTAGGAGTTCGCAAAAGATAACGTACATATAAGGTAGAGATGGGACTTGCAACTGCACCACATGATCAGAGGTTGGAAATCTATCAGGGTCCTGAAAATGCATGAAACACACGAATGTTAGGCTTACAAAGCCTAGTGAGGTATTCATATAATGAATTCACAATAATATGAATGTCATGGTCAAATATAAATTAATCTAACTAATTTAGATGCTTCTATAACAGTATATCACGTGCATATCATAATATAATCATAGATCTTATCATAAGCATAGCATGGCATATCGTATAGAACACCTATTATATTGGTACCATTGGATACGTGGATTTCCTGTACACCATATCATGAATCATAAATGAGCCGTAGCTCCATATATCCCTTACGCATCCATCCTTTTATCTCCCACATATAGGCTGTAGCCCTGGACCGTAATCCTCCCTTACATGGTGAGCTCGAATAATCCTATGGCATGCCAATTGTATCCAATGTCCATAAATATACACAATTTCATATATCCATAATTTTCACACCATACCAATTATCGAATGATCTGTAGCTCCATGTCAAGTAATACATATTATTTTCATATATATACGCATGCAACATATCATAGCATATCCAAACAATGCAAGGTACTTACCAAATATATCATTTGAGCATGGTTGCTTTACAGATGCAGACAAATTAATAATTAATCCAATGAGGCGGCACCGAGTCTACCCCTGACATGACTACACTCACCTTGACAGACCGGTGTTTTATTTTTATTTCTTGGGCTTGACGGTTGTTCCGAATCGACCTCGTGTACTACGATAGTTAATAAGAACTAATTAAAATCAATAAGACAGTATCGAATAAATACGGAGATATTAACTGAATTCGATACTGAATATTAAACTAATCAAGGGTTCGAGTTTACCTTAAAGTTAGCAGAGATTCCTATCGTTATATCAAAATTATTGAACACAAGTTCAATACTAAACCTTACTAATTTTCTTCTTTAATTCTCTGCTTCACCGAGCCTCTCCACATTTTCATTTTCTTGCGCCCCATCCCCACATATCTATATATACTTGCTGCCCCTTCCCTGATCGAAATCCAATTGGATTTCTTATACCCTTAATTTAAGGACACGTAGTGGCTATTGTGGCCAATTTTCATTGCCCAAATTTGTGGCAAATTGCCACACCCCATTTGCTTTGGCCGCGTGGCTTAGGCGTGGCCCTCAGGTAGGCAATTCCTTCAATTTGAAGGAATTGCCACGGCATCTTCTCTTTCTTCTTTTTATAATAATAATAATAATAATAATAATAAAACTCAGACGTCCTAATAAGATTGGATAATTAATTCAATAAAAACACTCGGTTGTCGAAGTTTAATTTTGACTAGGTCGATTTTTGAGGTGTTACAGTCTCAGACTGTGTAACCCCCTCGTCCCGGTCTAGCCGGATGACCGGTCCGAGTGGGTCACACGGGGAAAACCGAAGCGAAACCCGTTAAGGTTCCCCCTCGGTTAGCAACCCTATTTTTTCATTTTAAAACTTGACATTTTCGAACCCCAAACCACAATCAAACAACCAAAATTCAATCTTGACTAAAGGCACAATAAATCCTATGCGTTTATCCCATTAAAAAGGTCAACAAGTCAAACAGTACAATTTTTAAGCAGAAGTTTCGAAACCTTTACCAAGGGTTTCGAAACTTTTGCTGGCAGAAACCCCTGGAACCAATATCCCACCCAAAGTTTCGAAACCTTAGGGAATGTTTCGAAACCTTGGACCTTAGTTTCGAAACCTTTCCCAAAGGTCTCGAAACTTTGGTTGGCAGAATGTCCTGGAACCAAAATTTCTCCAAAGGTTTCGAAACCTTGGGGAAAGTTTCGAAACCTTTGACCATAGTTTCGAAACCTACCCCAAAGGTTTCGAAACTTTGGCTGGCAGTGACCCCTGGAACCAAATTTTCTGCAAAGGTTTCGAAACCTTACCCATGGTTTCGAAACCTTAGTGCAGGGGATCACTTACTGCCCAACTTATGGACTTCCTAACCATGGAAAAACACTAAGAACATGCATGGACATAAGTAGAAGCTCAAAAGGAAACAAAGGCATGAATCAACACTCACAAGACTCGCACATACGACCATTTCAACAAGCATACATGAGCCATACATAGCAATAAACATAAATCTAGGCATCCATACTTAACATTCATACAAAAAGCAATTCATGCATATATGGATACAAGCATTTAGGATTTCATGCCTTAGCAACCAAAACACGTAGACATTCATGGCATGTAATATAAGCAATATTTACAATCAGACAAGGCATCCACTAACCAAGCCAACAACGATATACATCAAAGCTCAAATCAATGACACCTATCCCATTGCTTAACTATTACAATCTATTACTTAAAACTCATACATTGAGCTCACCAAAAGCAACACTTGGAGACCTTTCCTTGCCCTTGCCACCCACAAGCTATTTATCTGCATTGTCGAACAAAAGAGAGCGTAAGCATAAAAGCTTAGTGAGGGTAAGCTCATAAAACAAACCTTCGACAATGCAGGGTCCAAGCACGAGCAACCATCATGATATTATACATGATTTTACCTTCGATTCACATGAGCCATAAGTATAGGTGATGCATGAACATACTACCAAATTCATGCCATGCTCAACAACTTAATAGTTCAACATACAATGATACATAACTCAAAGTATTAACCACATCATATATCGTTTCACAATGAAATTCACATTTCATATTACATTGATACCCATATCAATTCATATTATCATGTATGCATAATTTCATATTGGTATAAACATACTTTCTCTTATTGGCACCTAGCTATGACTCGAATACGCGGATAACATGTTGGAACGCATTTCCAACAACAACATTACCTCGGTGGGATTCCACTCATCACCGGTCCTTGCATGTGCGGGATTCCACTCATCGCCACATGCCCTACGGATGGGATTCCACTCATCATCACGTAGAAATATATAAAAGCTTCCGGTGGAATATTACATCACCGTACTCCTCCTTGGTGCCTTAACGCCACCAAGGCCACGTACGTTTTGACTCAATTTGTGTGCACACTAATCCTAATGATCGATCATTGTACCCAAGCATACTAGTGCCAATTAATCAAATTTCACAACCTTCGATGTTCAAGAGTAATAAGATGGCATCTTACATCATATTAAACTCAACATCAATTATCTCAACAACATAATATCATAATGTCATGTTCAAGAGTAATAATATGGCATCTTACATCATATTAAACTCAACATCATCATACACAATCACAATACAAACCACATGCATAGCAATGCATCAAACCATGTCTCAACAACATATATAACACATTGTACATACCTAATTAATCATGAGGCATAACATCAATTAAAGAGATCATCCAATGTCTCTAACTAAAGCTTAGGATTAGGCTACCACCCTAATCCTAACTCTAGGTGAGTCTACCAATCTCAACCTAGTCCACATGCTCGAACCAATTGCTCAAAACCATTTAAAATATTTTAACCACTCACCTCTACTCCAAGCTCAATTACCAAGCAACCATAGTCTTCAATCTTTTTCCGGATTTGCTCCCAAGGCTTCACCAACCCAAAACCAAGCTTCTAGACATCTCAACATAAGTAAAACAACCACAAATCAATTCATCAATTAATGTAGCAAACCCGGAACACTAATCAAACACCAAACTCAACATTTCAAACCATGAACAACCCCCAAAATCACCAAATCCGAGCAGCCCTCATACACAACCCAAAACTTGTGATTTCAACACATTTAGCACATTCAAATGCTTCCAAAACAGCCCCCAACTATTACCCTAACACCAACCTTCAATTTCCAACACAAACCACACCAAAAACTTAAGTTTTACAACCTTAAAACTAGCCTTAAGACCATACTACGAATTTTCATCCAAAATTAACCAAATTAACTTATGTTGTGTATTTCATAGTGCTTAAACAAACCCCCAAAATAATTTATCAAAACAAATTGAAAAACCCCATTGAAACCCCAAATTTCCATATGAACCCTAATTTCCAAAACACCATATTTTTGAAATTTAAAACAAAGGATAGATAGAGATTGAAAAGGAGATTAAGAAAATGTAATTACCTCTTAAAACGGGGTTGAAATCGAGTGGTAGGATCCATGGAATAGAAGTTAGGGTTTTGAGAGGTTTTAGAGATGGGGTTTCTTCCTTTTTTTTGAAGTTAGAAAGAAGATGAAAAGAAGATGACAACTTTTAGTTAAAGTTGTCTAGCTTTTTAAAACTTTAGGGTCAAATTACCTCATAAGCCCTCTCATTTCTACAAAAGTCCAATTAGGTCATCATTTGAAGATGAAATGTTTTAATTAAGTTTTATTTGACTCGAACTAAAACCCGGCTAACTCCTAGCCCCAAAACACGGGTGTTACAACTCTCCCCCACTTAAGGAAATTTCGTCCCCGAAATTCATCGATCACGGAGGGCCACTGAAACATGCACCTCCACGCTTTCCTCTCTCACCACAACGTACTAACCAACTCGAAAGATTTACCACGCAACACTTGCTATCTTACACTATGATCTCAACTGATTCTTCGTTGCGCACAATTTCAAACTCAACTCAATCTCTTCAGCAAACATAGCACGAAACATGTCTGACTCACACTCCCGAATTATAGGTTCACAAACACATCACAAACCTCTTTCTAGTTCTGGTGGTAACCGCAACAAATAAACAACCATACTAGCCCGATTCACAACTTATCCAATACTGCTTGAACACTTGACTCATAACTTTCTCTGACTGATCCTCTGTCTTCAACAGGTAACCCAACATTATACCAACGTCTTCAAAATTATTCTAGTTGAAATCTCGGATCTTTAGTACTCACTTTTACTGCGAATCTTCCACGGATGCAACAAACTAGAAGAAAACTGAAGCTCAGTCTTGACACGCTGGCAATTTACATACTTACTCTCATACTGAACCACATTATTCATCAACTCACTCCAGAAGTGCTCGTCTTCAACCCACGATACGTCTTCATACTACTCAGATGCAATACAAATGAACCACCGTGCGCTTCGGCCAAAACAATACATCTCAAAACACTAGGTCAGTCGGTACAACTATTCTGCCTCTGAAATGCAAAACTCTATCATCTCTGGAACTGTACCCTAAAGGTCTTCCTCCTACTATGCCACGCACGTGAGGTGCCAAGAATCTGTCTTGCAACCATTTCTCTTCAAACATTCTGACTCAATATAGGTTCAACATGAAACTCGGCCACAAGATCACTATCACTTGGTGACTGAATCTGGCAAACACAGCTCGCAACTCTACTATTAATCTAACAACAACATGACTCAGAACATCGGTTACTACGTAGACTCTCTTCAGATAGTACTCAATCTCGAGGTCACAATCTTCAAGCAATTCTATCTACTCATGTTGTTCAAGTTCCAACCATTACTAAGTCTTCAAATATTTCAAGTTCTGAAGATATGTACATACACACTGTGCATTTCTTACTATACAAGCTCTGTCTCTAAGTCTTCTAATCAATTACACTGTAACTAACTCTAAGTCTAGTGTGAGGTAACTATTTTCTCGGTCTTTCAACTATCTTGATGAACAAGTCACAATCTTCCGTTTTGCATAAGCACACAACCTAACCCTACATGTAATACATCACTACAGTTCGCAAGCTCTTTCTCTAGTATCGACTGGATCAAGGTCGAAGCTTTCTTCAAAGTTTCTTTCGGTTTCTCAAGGGCTCATTGTCTCGCATCTAACCACACAACTGAACGTTCTTCTGTAGCAATCTATCAATGGAGTAACTATCTTCAAACACTATTTACAATTCTCTGAAAGTAACAATGCTAGACCTAGAACTATAGATATCTGTCACAGTCTTCAATTTCTCTCAACTCATGTCTTCTTTTGCCTACTTGGGATTTACTCTAATACACTCGGATGATCTGCACGTTCTAGGAGGACATCTTCATTAACTCAAAGTTCACGTTGCACAACTTGGTATACAGCTGATTCTCTACTAGAATCTACAATACTAACTCTAAAGCCTGTCATGGTCTTCTTCGGTACTTGAATATGCTCATGTGTCAACTATGAGAACTACTACAACTGATCAAGGAACTCAGAAGTTATTCTGCTCAACATCTCTATGAAGGTAACTAATACACTAGTTAAACAAAACGGCATAACTCAGAGCTCAAGGTGATCACATCCTTCCCCTAAAGCTGTCTTCGGTACTTTAACTCTTCTCACGTTCAACTGGTAGTAAACGGATCTCAAGCTAATCTTCAAATAGACTGAAGCACACACTAACTGATCAACAATTCACTGACACTCGGAAACGGATACCATTTATTCACTGACACTCATTTCAACTGTCTGAAATCTCGACACATTCTCGTACTGTCACTCTTTCTTCTTCACAAATTACACTGTAGAACTATGAGATGGTGCACTAGGCCTAATGAATCTAAGGTCTAACAAGTCTCGAAGTTAATTCTTTAACATTCTCAATTCTGTCGGAAACCATGAGATACAGAGCAAACTAAAACACGAGCAAACTCGGAGACGACATCAATAATAAACTCTTCTTCGCTGTTAGGAGACAAACTGGGCGTTTCTTCTAAACACTTCTAGGAAGAATCACAAACTATTTTAACATTCTGCGGTCTAATCTTCGTTCAAAATCAAATCCATCACAATTGCTCAGCAAGTCTGTCAACTAAACTCAATCAACCTTTGATCTCTAAAACTGGATCAACATTCAATAAGAAGCTCACATCCTCACCTACCACTACAGTCACACAAAAATCTGCAATTTCAAGACAACTCTCTCTTTGTCTCAACGTACACACTAACTATGTGTTCTTCAAGACGAACCTTGTCAAAAGTTACATCAAAACCGTAGGAAGACGATCGCTTCACACCTACTAGAAACTAGTAACTCTAAACCACCAACAAACATCTTCTGTACATCTTTCTGATCACTACTGTCTCCCAAAGAGGGCTAGTCACATGTGTCCCTACATCTAAGATCTCAACAAGTTTATCCAATTTCTTACATGCTCACGCAAAAGGAGGTATTCGCAGAAATTGCAACTTCACATGTACACAACTGATAGTCTTCGGTCCTCTTGTTTTTAGACTGGTTCTTCAACAGAATCTGACTCTTCTAAACTGTTCTTAGAGCATCTCGTAACTTCAAGACTCAATTCTGATCGCACACAAACAGTCTTGCTGGACTTGTTCTACCCCTACCAAACAATCCTGAAGTCAAAGCTCAAGGCTCCCTTCTCGGCTCAACTATATCGGAAGTGACTTCATCTCTTCCGCTTGCTGAAAGACAACTCAACGTACACTGACCCAATCACACAAACTAGCTCCCACTCACGGACACTAACCGGCTGTCTTGCATTAAAATCGTAGGCCGAACCCCAACGGTCACCAACTAACACTTCACCAGGCATGTTCAACTTGCATACTTGCTAACGATATACAAAAGCACGGATTTAGAATCAACTGGAGGAAACCAACTTAATATTGTACCAAGGGCTCATTCGATAAAACATTGACACCACTCTGACCCCCGCCCATAGGCCTTCACTTCTTCTTACTAACTAGTGCTAGAGTTGATCACACCGTCCTTCATCCACAAGAATCAACCCATATACACACTGTCTCAATCGGACGAATTGTACCTCAATTCTGGTACAACCATACCTCTCTAACTGAGGTGATGGACTCCCTCAACCTAGTCCACCCCTTCAGAAACTACGACTTCTACTTACCGAAAAGCAATTAAATCAACAACAATATCAACAGTAAAACATACAAGATTGGGTTAGCAAGGCAAGGCTTCCAAGTGGCTCAAGTATGTTTCCCTCACTTAAAAATCTCTTTTTCGATGTAATAGTAGCAATGAGACTCTACTAAACACGTTTCAAACAAATCAACACACATACATGCTCAACCAAGCGTATAACAAGGCTTACTTGCTAAATAAGTAAACATATGCGTACGATCAAACAACATACGTTCTCAATCAAACGATCATACATCACAGCATACGCGGATAACAAGCAACATGCTTATAAACGAACAATCAACATACTTGTCATACAAACAGTCATACTTACAGAGCAAGCAAACACCGTGCATATCAATCCAAAACTTAAACTTACCTCACTTACCTGCCCAAGATCTCGGAAACCTTAGGCTCTGATACCAACAAATGTAACCCCCTCGTCCCGGTCTAGCCGGATGACCGGTCCGAGTGGGTCACACGAGGAAAACCGAAGCGAAACCCGTTAAGGTTCCCCCTCGGTTAGCAACCCTATTTTTTCATTTTAAAACTTGACATTTTCGAACCCCAAACCACAATCAAACGACCAAAATTCAATCTTGACTAAAGGCACAATAAATCCTATGCGTTTATCCCATTAAAAAGGTCAACAAGTCAAATAGTACAATTTTTAAGCAGAAGTTTCGAAACCTTTACCAAGGGTTTCGAAACTTTTGCTGGCAGAAACCCCTGGAACCAATATCCCACCCAAAGTTTCGAAACCTTAGGGAAGGTTTCGAAACCTTGGACCTTAGTTTCGAAACCTTTAACAAAGGTCTCGAAACTTTAGTTGGCAGAATGTCCTGGAACCAAAATTTCTCCAAAGGTTTCGAAACCTTGGGGAAAGTTTCGAAACCTTTGACCATAGTTTCGAAACCTACCCCAAAGGTTTCGAAACTTTGGCTGGCAGTGACCCCTGGAACCAAATTTTCTGCAAAGGTTTCGAAACCTTACCCATGGTTTCGAAACCTTAGTGCAGGGGATCACTTACTGCCCAACTTATGGACTTCCTAACCATGGAAAAACACTAAGAACATGCATGGACATAAGTAGAAGCTTAAAAGGAAACAAAGGCATGAATCAACACTCACAAGACTCGCACATACGACCATTTCAACAAGCATACATGAGCCATACATAGCAATAAACATAAATCTAGGCATCCATACTTAACATTCATACAAAAAGCAATTCATGCATATATGGATACAAGCATTTAGGATTTCATGCCTTAGCAACCAAAACACGTAGACATTCATGGCATGTAATATAAGCAATATTTACAATCAGACAAGGCATCCACTAATCAAGCCAACAACGATATACATCAAAGCTCAAATCAATGACACCTATCCCATTGCTTAACTATTACAATCTATTACTTAAAACTCATACATTGAGCTCACCAAAAGCAACACTTGGAGACCTTTCCTTGCCCTTGCCACCCACAAGCTATTTATCTGCATTGTCGAACAAAAGAGAGCGTAAGCATAAAAGCTTAGTGAGGGTAAGCTCATAAAACAAACCTTCGACAATGTAGGGTCCAAGCACGAGCAACCATCATGATATTATACATGATTTTACCTTCGATTCACATGAGCCATAAGTATAGGTGATGCATGAACATACTACCAAATTCATGCCATGCTCAACAACTTAATAGTTCAACATACAATGATACATAACTCAAAGTATTAACCACATCATATATCGTTTCACAATGAAATTCACATTTCATATTACATTGATACCCATATCAATTCATATTATCATGTATGCATAATTTCATATTGGCATAAACATACTTTCTCTTATTGGCACCTAGCTATGACTCGAATACGCGGATAACATGTTGGAACGCATTTCCAACAACAACATTACCTCGGTGGGATTCCACTCATCACCGGTCCTTGCATGTGCGGGATTCCACTCATCGCCACATGCACTACGGATGGGATTCCACTCATCATCACGTAGAAATATATAAAAGCTTCCGGTGGAATATTACATCACCGTACTCCTCCTTGGTGCCTTAACGCCACCAAGGCCACGTACGTTTTGACTCAATTTGTGTGCACACTAATCCTAATGATCAATCATTGTACCCAAGCATACTAGTGCCAATTAATCAAATTTCACAACCTTCGATGTTCAAGAGTAATAAGATGGCATCTTACATCATATTAAACTCAACATCAATTATCTCAACAACATAATATCATAATGTCATGTTCAAGAGTAATAATATGGCATCTTACATCATATTAAACTCAACATCATCATACACAATCACAATACAAACCACATGCATAGCAATGCATCAAACCATGTCTCAACAACATATATAACACATTGTACATACCTAATTAATCATGAGGCATAACATCAATTAAAGAGATCATCCAATGTCTCTAACTAAAGCTTAGGATTAGGCTACCACCCTAATCCTAACTCTAGGTGAGTCTACCAATCTCAACCTAGTCCACATGCTCGAACCAATTGCTCAAAACCATTTAAAATATTTTAACCACTCACCTCTACTCCAAGCTCAATTACCAAGCAACCATGGTCTTCAATCTTTTTCCGGATTTGCTCCCAAGGCTTCACCAACCCAAAACCAAGCTTCTAGACATCTCAACATAAGTAAAACAACCACAAATCAATTCATCAATTAATGTAGCAAACCCGGAACACTAATCAAACACCAAACTCAACATTTCAAACCATGAACAACCCCCAAAATCACCAAATCCGAGCAGCCCTTATACACAGCCCAAAACTTGTGATTTCAACACATTTAGCACATTCAAATGCTTCCAAAACAGCCCCCAACTATTACCCTAACACCAACCTTCAATTTCCAACACAAACCACACCAAAAACTTAAGTTTTACAACCTTAAAACTAGCCTTAAGACCATACTACGAATTTTCATCCAAAATTAACCAAATTAACTTATGTTGTGTATTTCATAGTGCTTAAACAAACCCTCAAAACAATTTATCAAAACAAATTGAAAAACCCCATTGAAACCCCAAATTTCCATATGAACCCTAATTTCCAAAACACCATATTTTTGAAATTTAAAACAAAGGATAGATAGAGATTGAAAAGGAGATTAAGAAAATGTAATTACCTCTTAAAACGAGGTTGAAATCGAGTGGTAGGATCCATGGAATAGAAGCTAGGGTTTTGAGAGGTTTTAGAGATGGGGTTTCTTCCTTTTTTTTTTGAAGTTGGAAAGAAGATGAAAAGAAGATGACAACTTTTAGTTAAAGTTGTCTAGCTTTTTAAAACTTTAGGGTCAAATTACCTCATAAGCCCTCTCATTTCTACAAAAGTCCAATTAGGTCATTATTTGAAGATGAAATGTTTTAATTAAATTTTATTTGACTCGAACTAAAACCCGGCTAACTCCTAGCCCCAAAACATGGGTGTTACAGACTGCTCATTAGTACATTCTTCGGGATCAGAATCTTCAGGAGACGAAGAATTCAAATATCCTAATCCTTCTGGCCAAGTCTGTTTTGCACTTACTCGACGAGTCTTTAAATAGAATTTCTTAGGACAATCTTGGACAAGGTGGTTTGTCCTTCCACATAGGAAACAAACTCCAGTCCTTCTAGGGCATTGTTTTGTGGGATGCGGGCCTTGGCAAAATCTACAAGGAGGTCTTTCTTGTTCTGGTCTGGACATTATTTGAGAATCGTGGATTCTTGAATTTTCTCAAAAGGATGATAGTATAGGATTTTGTTGGATTGAAAACAAAGGTGAAGAATTCACTTATTAACAGAAATTCGAAACTTTGTCCTATAACTACCTTATCAATCCGCCGTCCATTGCCACCATTCCAATATTCCACTTATTGAGAATTGGTGTCACCAAATTGGGATATAAAAGCCACGTGTGGCTTTAACCTTTTACTGTGGCAATTTTAAACGCCGCTTTCAATTGTTCTTGGGCCGAGTGGCCTTAGGACGTAGCAGTCCTTCTTTCCTTTTTAACATTAACTAAATCATTTAATCTATTTTGGGTTCCAAATCGAACCAACCTATAATCGAAACGAAAAATATTTGATCATTGGAACTTAACCTCGATTCATAAATTATCCGAATAACCTTTTTATAATACCACATAATTTCTACATCAACAAAATATTTGGTAATCGAATTTTAATTCCATCCGAACCATTTTTTGGGATGTGACAATACCCATGTTTGGAAGCATATATACATGGTTTTGAGGGGGAGAAAGTGTTGAGGCAAGCAAACTGGACAGATTTTTGGTCTCGACCAAAATTTTGATGTGGTGCCCAAACATCATCCAAGTAACCTTATCTAGAGGCCTATCGGACCATAAGGCTGTTATCTTGAAGGAAAAAGGGTTTATACGAAAATCCGCAAACCGATCAAGTGGTTTTCGCACTGGGCCGAAGTGCAAAGCTTGTAAATTCAACAATTGAGAATGGCTATCCAAATGAAAATTGTTGAATTTACAAGCTTTGCATACTCAGGTACAGTCGAAATTAGAAGGGTGGAAGGGATCCCTGTTGTCTATGGATGGTCGTATAACTCTAGTTAAATCTGTGCTAAGCAATTTACCAGTATACTACTTGTCGGTCTTTAGAGCTCCAGTTCTAGTGGTTAATAGTCTTACCAAGCTGATGGCTAAATTCATCTGGGGTTTTAACAAAGAGAAAGCAATTCATTGGGTTAAGTGGGAAATTTTGTGCTTACCTAAAGACTGTGGGGGACTTGGACTGATCGATGTCAAAGTTAAAAACCGAGCCTTACTAAATAAGTGGCTATGGCGTTTCTGTAGCGAGGGAGAAAGTTTGTGGCGAAGGGTAATCGTAGCAAAATATGGCATGCCGAATGAACAGTTGGTCCCGAATGGTGGGTGTCGAAATAAAGAGTCTTGGGTTTGGAAAAATATCATGAGACCAATATCCAGCAATGATGATTTATTTACCAATAATATATGGTTTATTCTGGGTGATGGGAAGTCAATTAACTTTTCGGAGGATCATTGGACAAAATTTCCATCCTTAAGCGAAGCCTTTTCGAGAATCTTTGCGGTATCAATCATAAAATCGGGTAAAGTGTGTGAGTTTGGCTCCAAAGTTTTGGGTAGTTGGCGATGGAACATTCCTCTAAGAAGAAGATTTTTTTACTGGGAGCTTAATCAATGGGAGGTTTTTTTGAATACGATAACTATTGCGGCTAAGGCAGACTTAGAAAAAGATGGTGCGAGATGGGTAAGAACCTCAAATGGCGTATACAAGCCTAACGAATTCTACAATCTGATAGCATCAAATACGGGGAATAAAGATATTGTATGGAAGTTGATCTGGTCTAATCTTGCCCCGCCAAAGGTTGAACTTCTCACGTGGTGAGTTGCACTTGGGAGACTCCCGACTCATGAAGAACTTACAAAAAGAGGTATCTCTTTGCCTTTAAACTCACTGTGTGTTTTTTTTGCAAAAATCACTTTGAATCAGTTCACCATCTTTTCTGCAACTGTTATTTTGTTCGGAGAGTTTTGGAAAGGTGGGCCAATCTATGGAGTGTCCATCTTATCGTACCCAACTCATTTAAATCTCTAGTTCTTATTTGGGATTCACAGTCGGTCAAGGGGCAGGTAAAACCAATTTGGAATACAACCCTATTTGCGTTTGTTTGGACATTTTGGTGTTGCAGGAATGAAATAATCTTCAACAACATGAAGTTTTCAAAATACCAAGTTTTTGAAATTGCCATATTGCGAACTTGGCACTGGCTCAAAGTCAAATGGCCATCGTCTACTTTTCATGTCCATGACCTAGTAAACTAGCCACTCCTTTGTTCTTTAGAACCTAGACGGGCTACAAGACCTATGGGTTTTTCATGGAAGATCGTGTTCTAAAATTCAATGTGGATGCATCTACCAAAGGGAGTTTTGGTGCTGCAGGTATAGGGGCACTCTAAGAAACCACCAGGGCCACCAGATCGCCACTTTCTCAAAGTCGATAGGGCTCTCGGATCCTACGGGGGCGGAAATTTCAGCCATTCTTGAAGCGTGTCGGATTTCTCAATCGTTAAAGTGACTTAATGATGTTCATCTAGTAATAGAACCGGACTGTGAGCTAGTTATGAAATGGATTGTGAATTTTGCTTTGTGTCCTGCTGTGTTTTTTGATAGAATACAGTTGTGTGTACAGTTTAGATTGTGTTTCAACTGGGAGTTCAAATTTTCGTATAGGGAGTCAAATAGTGTAGCACACAGACTTACTGTCATGGGAGTTAGCAGGGGGACAATTGGCTATGGATTTGTCAATCAGCACAGAGGGTTGCACATTCAGGAGTCGAGTTGGAAAAATGTAATAACAATTAGATTGGAAACCAGATGCATCAGGATGGTGAGCTTAGTTTTGGTTTTCGGGCGAGAGTATATGTTTTGTTTAATGATATGTACTATTGGGTTTATGTAGTTTTCATGTATGTGGACTAATTGTGTACTAATTTTACTCATCAATAAACCGATGTACTCTTTTCCCCGTTAGGATTTAGGGGGGGTTAATGAGGTCTCTTTGCCCCTTTCAAAAAAATGAATCCAATAGTAATTTGTTGCTTTAATTTTGAATTACAGCCCCTAAACTAATCTATATCCGAGTGTGACATTGCGTAAAGAATGTATTACAATTACAAACTATTTCGGGTAGGATGTACATCATTTGAATGAAAATAACAATTAAAAAACTAGACAATTGCCTGAATGCAGTTAAGAAGAGATGATGGGATTGTGAAGCATTTTACTTGATAATGATATTACTGTTTATTTTATATGTATGTGAAAAGTTATGCTTTGTTTCAAAGTTTTCAGTGACCCTAATAATGGTGATGATGTGCGTTTTTCTCCGATTTTTCATTAATCGATTTTGATTCTATAAATATAGAGATAAAGTTGTTCTATTTCAAAAAGAAAAACAAACTAGACAATTGCTAAACTATTGTTTTTATTACCCCTTGATATTATTTTGGTGCAATTTTTCTTATATCAAAGGTATAATTGTGCTTATAACAACTATTGAACAAAATTATCACCAGTTACTGATTTTTAAGTTTTATTCACGATCCTTAATGGTATCTTACTCTAATATAATCAACAAAAATAGTCTTAATACTATAAGTTATATTTTTCCGAGTGCAAAAATAAAGATTCTAACAAGTTTGATTTATTCTTACCATTTTGCAAGATGTTGCGTGTAAAATAGTCTATCGCAATTGTAGTGCAAGTGTACACGACGCAAGTAGTAAAGTGATACGAAGTATCGGATATCGTCTCCACAGGGATTGGGCTAATAGCTTCACCTTATTTCACTGCACGAAGTAAAGAAAATATTTAAGAGAATTGTCACGAAAATAATAAGGAAAATCGCAAATAAAAGAATTGAGATATCAAGATAGAGAGAATGGGCTGGTATTGAATTGCTTAGTAGTGCAGGTATTGCAATGCTTAGGAACTCCAGTTCTGTCGTCGCGTCTGTCGCGGCAACACCTGTCGCGGCAGCTGTCCGTTGGTCGTCGCGGCAGCAAGCACACCAACTCCGTACTTCAAGTTTGGCAAGAATCCTAGATCTGCCTTGGCCTATCCCTAGGTCCAAGTCTGTCGATGATCACGTCTTTGATGATACCTCCCGGCGTGAATCGAAGGATGAACACCAATGTGTATGAATTCTTCCTTAGCCACTTAACCTTGCCCTATCCCTAGGTACAAAATAGTTCAACTATAAACTAGAGAACTTGCTCTTATTTCTTTCATATACTTAACTCTCCCGATGCTAAGTAAATGGATAACCTCACAATGCTCTCCCGATGCTCTTGCAAGATATTAATAACCAAAATAAGATAACTTGAAGTTTATTTTATTGAACTTGAAAAATCCTAAAATAAAACAACCCTTGCAACTACTTTACAAAATAACCCGTGGCCCTAAGGGGTTTTTAGAACATGTCGACGACGGGTAAACGGCGGAGGGGTTTGGTTGTCGGTTATGGGGAAGATATCTCCTAGGTTAAAATCTAATATAAGCTGTGGGCTCAAGTATTCTAAGTTAACAAGGATTACAACTTTAAAAGTAAGATTCTAATAAAGACTTAATCTCCATGTATCCTACTTTTCAGTCGCCTCCTTGTTTCATGGGATTTCCTCTCCTTGAGCTTTGGCTTGACATATCTTTTGATCCGGGGCTTGGAAAAATATAGGGTTGTCACACGACAGACGAGCATAATTTTCTCTATCTATCGAGGTCCACTTTGCTTTTCCTCCACTGACTTGCTGTTGTCCTCTGCTGTCACAGCAGCTCCATGGCAGCATCGTCCTCTTCGTCTGCTTGTCCAGTTTAGTTCTTCTGCTTATATGCCTTGCGCCCGCTTTCTCCGTCTACGATGGCAGCAACCTGCGAAATAAGCCATCTTTTAGTAGAATTCGTGCCTTTAATCCATTTGTGATGTTTTGCTGTAAACTAACCTAAATGCAATGCAATGATGCTTGAATGCAGCAGAAATATGGGTTAAAAAGGGTGTAAATAATAGAACTTTTACACACTCAACACAAGACTACAACAGAATTGAACGCACTAGGAAATTCAATCCCACATCACCATTAAACAACAATTAAAGTTTTAAACATAACTCATCCTTAAAAATTTGTTATCAATTTTAAATTTCAACATTTGTTATACCGATAAACATATACACAAATTTTTAATTTCAATCCATAAACATAGTCGTGTAAATTTAACCTGCCAAATCTACTTCAACTTGTATGGGGACTCACAAAATTCAAACTCTCACATGCTTTAAAATAGAAGCTAAAGACTTCAATTTTTAACGATGAAACTTATCTCACATCAATTAATCAAAATCTCAAAATTATAATGCTCACAAGCAACAACACTAAAAACACACTACCCAGATAACATCAAAAAAGTATAGAAACACCACTAAGAAAACCCAAAACAAAACACAAAAAATCTTGAGTCATAAAGACAAACAAACAAATACTTCAAGTATAATTAAAATAGGGAGAAATGAGAGGACATACGGCGGCTCGAGACAGATACAAACACAATTAGGAGTGCGTGCGATGTTGGCCTTTTTTCCAAGTTGACAGAGGTTGAAAAAAAAAATTATTGGTAAGATATGAGCAATGTCGATAGTAAGACTAGGGAAGAAGATGAATAGATGGAGGGGAAATCTATCATGAATAATTTTATATTAATATGAATTAATAAAAAAAAATTAAAAAAATAGTTAATGGGTCCCATATTTATTTAAAAACAATATCTAAAATAAAATAATAAAAATAAATATATAGTGGTGTAGTTCGGTTACAAAGAAGTTAATGGGTCCTACATATTTTAGATAAAAAAAAATTATTTAAAATAAAATAATAAAATTTTAAAATTTAGTGGTGTGTTTCGGTGTGCGACATACATTGTAGAATTTTTCTATATATTATAATTCTTTTTTATTTCCGACATTTTTTGTTACATTTATTTTATTTAGTATGAAGAAAATGAAACAAACGGATTGAGTTGCACATTATTTTTTACACACAAAATAAAAGCCCTCATTTCATTCAGTAATTTTAATTATTTGAAAGATATTATTAGAGAATTGCTGAATTTATGAGTTAATCATCAATTTAATTTTTTTTTTTGAAAGATAAGATTTTATACCAAATCGAGTCAAGACGACAGCTTAAATCTCGTTAAAAAACTTCCATAAACCTAATGGAGAAAAAAAAGAGTGCTCAAAATCGAAACTAATACACTACCAATCAGTTATAACTTCTCACAAGAACATCCATCGTTGGCCACCACTTGCACTTTCTTAGCACCCACACATAGTCTAAACAATAACTCACGTTAGCTAAAAAAACTAATGTTCTGACACCCTACAAGAATAAAACTCCACAAATAAATGGCAGAACAACATGCTTATATTACACCGACAACACTTATCAAACTAGCAAACTTAGGGAACATCAGCAGCACAAAGAGAAAACTACACGCTATATCAACTAAAATTTCAGTAAGCAAAAGGCCAAGCTAGTCTTACCAAGGCTAGATGAATTTGAAGTCTGCTAAACTCAATTCCTCTCTTTGATAAATTATCGGTACAACTGTTATGCTCTCTTGGGACAAGGAAAATGAACCATTCAAAACCTGCACAAGACGATAAACAGGATAATATAGTTTGTTTAATCGAAATTGGGGCACTATACAGATGCTGAAACCAACTAACCACGTTGCTACAATCACATTCGATGCATAATGAAAATGCATTGACACAACAGGATGAATTAAATAATTTTAGAGCCTCCAACTTAACCCACCAATTTAGAGAAAGCAATCATCGGCCTTTGGACATGATCTCTCAAAATACCACCAATGCCAGTTGTACCAAAACTCCCAATAACAGTCCCATCGACATTGAACTTCAAAGAAATTGGGAATAGAGGTGACCAACAGACAGAAAGCAATCAAAATGGTGATGTGAAAACACTTTTAAGGACAGAAGGCAAATTTCAAACATCACTAATCGAACCTATTACATTCGAACACTTTGCTTTACACCACCAACTCACCCTTAATATCAACACATCAAAGCACTGCTCCACCAAAAAAACATTTTCCCTGAAACACCACTTCATTACGACATTACATAGTCACAAAGTTCACATAATGTCAAAGAAGGCCAACCTCCATACTGAAAACTCTTTAAACCTTAAATAACAACTAACCCAACTACATAACAAATCTCTCGGATTATTAGGAAGCACCAAATGAATATCACATAAAAGACACAAATTTTGTTAAATAGACCGGGCAAAAGCGCATTCACAAAATAAGCGATTCACACTTCCATCAAAAGCCCCAAAAAATCACAAGAAAGAGGTAACATACCACGCTTAAAAGTTTCGTTTTCGTTGGAATTCTTCTTTAAAATAATTGCCACACAAAATTTTTAACTTTAAAGGAAGCTAGGTTGACCCAAACCAGTCTCCAAATCTGGTCTAGATCATAGTTAGACGTGGAACACAACTTGAAATATAATTTTGAGCTACAAAAATCATTTGACGAAGCCTTCCATCGAATGCAATTCCTATCAAGAACACCAGGTCGCGACACATTGATGACAACACTAAAGTCTTCCTAAACAGCCACCTCCCAATCGAACAAATATCTCTTGAGCGAAATATCTCAACTCCACACATTACCAACAAAAGAACCGAATTCAAAAATCAAACCTTGCTTTTTAATAGCTAGATCAAAGATCTTTGAGAACCTATCTTGTAGCGAAACAAAACCTATCCACGTGTCTGGCCAAAAATTGATAGCCTTGCCATTTCCAACAACCAACTGGATGTTTTAGGTAAACATATTCGAATCAGAAGTGAGAGGGGAAATGATGCCACACCAAATTCAGGATTTATTTGATTTGCTTAAGTTGGAAGAGAGCAGTCCATTTAATTTTCCTTCATACTTAGCTTTGACTACTCTCCTCCAAAGAGAATCAGACTAATCTCATACCTTCAAATTCATTTGTTCAGCAGCGCACTGCTCTTCATTTTCATACCAGATAATCCCAAACCTCCACACAGCTTAAGCTTACACATGACCTTCCAACTTAATCAATGAGTTGACCTTTTATCGACGCTGCTCCATACAAAATTAGCGATAAATTTATTCAATTGGTTGTTGATAGATGCTGGCATTTTGAAAAGCAACAAGTAGAAGACATGAAGATTATATATCACAATTTTTACTAGAGCGATTCAGCCACTAATTGAAAGGTCTTCGATTTCCACCAAACAAATCTCCTTTTGAATTTTTCAACCATAGGCAACCATAATGCCACCGAATTCTTTGGATGACCAAGAGGCAACCCAAGGTAAAAACATGGAAACTTTTTAGTCTTGCAATTTAAGGAAGACGTATGAAGCACGAAGTCTTCTAAATTAATTCTCAACAGTTTGAATTTTTGGAGATTCAATATAAGGTCAGAAGTGATCTCAAAACCTCTCAAGATTCGAATGATGTTCTAATCTGATTCTCTCATGCCCCACAAAAAACGATCAGGTCGTTTGCAAACTAGAGGTGAATAACAGTTACTCCACTTTTACCAAGAGGCACACCATTAAAGAAACCGGATGAAGAGGCCTTACACAAAATGAGAGCTTCTACGACCAAGTTAAATAGCCTTATTGGTTGAGTAATTTGGATTGAGTACTATAAAAGTCTGTTATGAGTCGATCATTTCAACTCAATTTACTTTATTCATAATGTTAAAATTTAAATCTATGTCAATGCTTAAATGATCTGGTGCATTATCCTATTCGACAAATTGATTGCTAGTAAATTTGAAATCCTTTCATCAAGGTAACAATGTCCTTGTCCTTAAGTACATCAAGCTTTTGGGTTTTTATTTTGTATTTTTTGAAGAGTATTTATTGATTCTTACGTAAAAATAATTGTTTTATAATTTTTTTTAAATACAAACTTAAAAGTACGTAAATATTCTTTAATTTTCATTTAATTAAATTAATGATGACACCAAAATCAAATTAAAGTAAAAAAACTTTAGAATCAATGTACATGCAAATACCGCAGTTGATACCCCAACTATGGTGATTGCAAATGCATCAAAACGACACTTCAAAATGAAATGTTAACATTCATTGTTAAATAAATTTTAATCAAAATGCTAAGCACAAATGTATCGTAAATAAATTTTAATCAAAATGCTAAGCACAAAAGTATCGTAAATAAATTTTAATCAAAATGCTAAGCACAAAAGTGTCTAACGCACTAAAGGTCTTTTGTTCAAGTCCGGGCGATGGTATGCCTGTCCTCAACCTCACTTTGAAACCTAAAGAATTGCTGTAATTATTATAATTCCCACTATTCCATCCCATCCCATCCCATCCCATATAGGTATAGTAAAAACCAACTCACCAAGCTAAGTGAGCTTTTGTAAAGTAAACTCACGCTTGAAACTTGAAAGTGTAATAGATGTTCAAAATACCCAATCTTCTACATTTCTAGTGTACAATAGCAAATTGAATAAATTGTCTAGAAAACAACACTCCCTTACAAATAAAAGGTCGGGGAAGATAATACAATAGTAAATTCATAATCTTCCCCAACTCATAGGTTAAAAATTGTAATTGTTGTTTGAATTAAGGAAGAATAACAAATCAAATGGTAGAGCCTGATGTACCTACAGTTCAATTAACTTTGGACCGGCTAATCAAATAGCGATGACCTCAGCCGAGTCTTTGGCTGCTGAAGTATAATTCTGATGAAGTGGAACTCTTACACCCAACTCTCGTAGCCGATCCACCAGACTGTAAAGAAATTCAAATGTCAGCCTGGACTGAGCATTTAGATCCTCTCTAACTTGTGGCTGAAGCCTAAACCAGTCTCCCAGCATTTTGTGAACATGAGATCGGATCATCCTCCATGGGACAGGGTATTTTTCACAAAGCTTCAAATACTCCACCACCAGATCTGCCTGGTCTAGTTTTCCATCTACAAAGTCCTTCTCGTTATCTGCTACCCAATCAGCAGTCCGGAATCCAGCAAAAAGAGCAGGATTCTCAAGAAGAGTCTCAGCTGAAAGCACACCATCGGCGCCTGTCTCTTCCAGACAGTTTTGAACATCTTCCATATGCCTAATATTCCCATTGGCAAGAACTGGGATTCTAAGCTCATTTTTAACAGCCTTAATGGCATTCCAATCGGCTCGAAACTTCTTCCCATCTTTCTCATCTCTTGTTCGGCCATGAACAGCTAAAAGAGAGCAACCAGCATCTTCTAGCATCTTTGCATATTTCAGTGTATCCTCTAACTTAGGGAACACTCTGATTTTGCAAGAAACAGGTACATTAAGATTCGAAGCCAGCTTTTCCACTAAAGATTTCACGAGAGGAAGGTTGTCCATCAAGAAAGCTCCATAATACCCACGTCTAGCAATCCGCTGCGGACAGCTACACATAAACGACAGAGCCATTCATACAAAATCCAACATTTTTTTATCTTAATAACAGTTTGTTTTTAGTTTTTACTTCCCCAAATGGCAAAAGATAATATCATATATAATTCAGCATCAACTCCATGAAGGGTATTCAACACAAAAGCAAATCGTATACTTTGTTCCATGAACGTTAAATTTATAATCTTTTTAAAGATACTCTGTTTTTACATCCAAAGTTACTGATTTTCGATTAAAAAGCAAATAACAGTAATTCAAAAGGATCATAATTTACCCCAGATTAATGTCGACATAATCACAATAAGACTCGACTCTCCTTGCAGCTTCAAGTAATGTATCAGGATCATTTGCACAAAATTGAACAAATAACGGACGATCCTCCTGCAACCATTATTTCATATAAAGTTAAAGAAAATGAAAACAAAAAAAGGTTCAGCCCAGAAATTCTTTTAGCAAATGAAATGAAAAGGAATTACCTTGCAAGTAGAAAATTCTTCGGAACGGTACTTTGGATTCTCTGTAAAAATACGCGAATGTAACATGGGGGTATACGCAGCCTCAGCCCCGTATTTCCTACAAAGCATACGAAACGGAAGCTCCGAGTTGTCAACCATGGGGGCAACGATAAACTTGGGACGACCAAGCTTTGTCCAATGAGCCCATGCCCTCTCAAACCGCGAGAGCCCGATTAGGTACTTACCCGGAGAAACTATGGACGGCGGCGTTTCATCGAGGGAAGAAGAAGAGTGTTCCTCTTGGTTCTGCTGTGGAATGGAGCAAAGGAGGTGGTCGGCGTCGGGGCTTGGGGGTGGATCCGAGTGGATAAGGGCCATGGGGTTGGAGAAGAGAGGTTTAGGGAGTTGGTTTAAGTGAAAGAGAGGAGAGAGGAGAGGTTTAGGTTTGTTCATGGGAGGTTGAGACGGAATCCATCACCGCCAATGCCTTGAGGATTTTGGAGGGATGCCTTAGCCCTTAGGGATTTAAGATTTGTAACTTTAACTATTTTAGGGTTTGACTTGTAATTTTAGCTTCTCTTAAAAAAATGGACTGGACCTCCCAGTTTTTGGGTCAATAAACTCTGTTTTAACCCAAACTCTTTGTTGTGAGTCCTCCAAATTTTTTTTTTTTTTGAATATGCTGGTGCGATGCAAGGGTAGCATCTGTTCAATTTTCTTAGTCTTTTCAAAGACGACACACACAGTATGGTATAACTGGTGCTCGAACCCGGGTCCCAAGGGATGATAATCATCTACCTTTGCCACCAGGACACAAGGGAATGAGCGTGAGTCCTCCAAGTTTAATCCATTGCTTTCATGTTCATCGCTCTACTGAGTTCGCATGTTTTAATTCTCTTTTTTAGGTGAAAAAGAAAATTATTGCCTTATTAAAAACTTTTTTAAATTTAGGTGGAAAAGAAAGTACTCATAGTTATTAAATACAATCAAGAAGTTTTAACTATCCGACGGTCAACCTAACTCAACTCGACAATCCAATAATGCGATTGCATGTTTTAATTTTCATCATGGTACATGTGTGTAAATATTTGATTGAACTGACCACGTGAATCATGCTACATGTGTGTAAAATATTTGATTTATTGAAATGAAAATAATTACATAAAATATAAATTGAATGAACTGGACAAATGTTGATGTAATGTAATTGTTTATGTACTGTATATATTTAAAAGAGCAATCTTTTAATACATATGTTAAGTAGATAAATTCATACAAATTTATATATTTATTTTTAAAAATATAATCTTAAAATTTAAACATCAAATTCTAATCATAAACATTAAATTTTCTCTTACAAACAAAATCCTCAAACATTAAACTCTTACGATTTCTTAACTTTTTTTAATATGTATTCATTAAAACAAATTAGTTGACCATTTTTATTGACATGGAAATTAATGATGATTTGGACAAACCCGTGAATAAAAAATATATTTTTTTGATCATTTAGAAAAATTATTTTATTTAAGGTCAAGTGTATTATATTAAAGCTTTTTTTAAGATACTAATAAAATATATAAATATACCAGAAACGGAACCATTATCGTTCAAGAGTGTGAAAATCAATATGTTTTCATCCAAATATCATCAATTATATTATAAACTGATACCTATTTTTATTAATTTACAAAATGACACTATTTTCAATATATTAAGCGCATTTTTTGGCTAATATAGAGAAATACTCAGGCCGGTCAAGTAATTTTTAAAAAAAATATATTTAGGTCATGTTTGACAATTAGCGGATAGTTGATAACAGATTATATTAGCTGATTTGGTTGGCGGATTTTATTAGTTGATTGTATAAAAGTGTTTGGTAAAATTAACTGATAGTTGTTAGCTGTTTGATTATTTAAACAAGCAAAATGACATATAAGGACATGATTATATTCGATACTTATTTGAATAGTTTATTAGTTATCAATATTTTGTATCTATTAATATTAATTAGATTATGAAAAATAATTTTTAATATAATATTATTAAGCATATTTAAAGGATCTATATATTAATTTATTATTTATATAATTACTTTTAATACAATTTAATTAATTATTAAATTTCAATATAGATATAAATGTGTGAGAATAAAAATAAAAAAACAAAAGGGATTAATTTACAAATGTCACAATGTAAATTCGTGAGGTTGAAGAATTAAAATAGAAATTGTTAAATTTAGGTTATTTGGAGATTTTTGGTAATTGTTAAGGATAAAAGGGTCTTTATAACTCTTATATCAAAACCTCTAATTTTAAAAAGCTCATGTTAGCAGCTTTTTCAAAATTAGAGGTTTCACCCAATCCGCTATTTCAATATGCTCTTTACCAAATATCCAAATTACCGGATTTGACCGGTCAAACCTCTAATTTTAGCTCAAAATTTTAATTTTAGCTCAAACTCCTCTTTAGCAAACAGGGCCTTAGTTTTTTAAGATTCGATTTAACGAGCCGGGTCAGTCGAGTAATTTTAAACCCTCCTAAAAATAAAACATAAATCATTTTAAAACATAATATTTTAAATTTTAATGAAACATTATAGACATTTATCACCGAGTTTTATAATTTAAGATGTTACTATATTTTAAGAAACAATTCAATGATTGTTTTTTAAGATAAATATTAACCTCTAATATTAAAGTTGCTCAATATTAGGGCAAGAATCAAAACACCGACGCTAGTTAAGGAAAAAAACCTTCAACATATTGGAATTCTGGTTTTTTTAATCAACTATGCATCTTGAATAACTAAGCTACCAGCATATTATTATTACAGAAATCTCCCTATATGTCTCAGATCGAAAAACCATATTGAAGTTTTGAATTTGACAATTTACATCAAGTAATTATAAGGTAAAATACAGCAGATGCTAACTTATTAGAATCTTAGAGTGATCTTGTTTGCTTTAGATTTTCGAGTTGAATTTTAATACGTATTCACAATTAATGTTTTTTGTTCGCGATTAAGTTGTGGTAATAACCGTTTCGTCAACGTATCTTCAATGTCATATGTATTTTTTTATGTTTGTGTTGATGATTTTTATCATTCATCTTCGACTTATGGTGTTGTTTGTATCTGTAACCCCCTCGTCTCGGTCTGGTCGGATGACCGATCCGAGTGGGCCACACGGGGAAAACCGAAGCGAAACCCGTTAAGATTTCCCCTCGGTTAACGACCCAAAAATTTCTTTTTATCTTATCTTGTCTAAATGCATAATTAAGACCTATGTGTAGCACAGCAGCGGAAGATACAAACATTGCATCAAACATCGACCAACCCAACAATTAAACAGCTCATTTTAATGTTTTACAGCAGGCCGTTTCGAAACGCCCTTAGGGTGTTCCGAAACGCCTTGACCTAGTCAACGGGCCTGGGTCAACCATAAGGTGACCGTTCCGAAACAGGGGTGACCCGTATCGGAACGACCTTGACGATCAATATCTCGTGGTCAACGAGATTTGACCGTTTCAAAACATCAAAGGCCCGTTTCGGAACGCCTTCTTCTCGTCAATTTCTCAAAATTCCAGTAGCAAAAATGTTCCGAAACGACCCTCATCCGTTTCGAAACGGCAGGCCATTTACAAAGGACCCGTTCCGGAACAGGGGGACCCGTTCCAAAACGCCCCCTGTCTGCAGACTCGATTTTGTTGTTCTAAGGCACAAAGGTGCCCCAAAACACCACCAAAACACATCACAACACCTCATCAAATAAACTCAAGACATACCAACAATACTAGCATGTTTCAACAAGATTTAGACATGTCTAACACGATGGCAACAACCCACAAACATACATTCATTCAAACATCATTCAAACTTAAAGATGGCCTCTAAGGCATTTAGCTAGCATTCAAAATAAGCAATTAGGCGTGAGCTACAATCATCATGGCAACACAACCATGCAAAAGCAAGATATAAGGGAGTCTATACATGCTCCTAAACAACCAACAACTATCCAACAAAACCATACATGTGCCATTGCTCATACTATTACATGTCTAACATTAGAATCCATACTTGATGAACTCAAGCCAAAAACCACACTTGGAGGCCCTCCACTTGCCCGAGCAACCCACGAACTAAGGATCTGCAATGTTGAACAAAGAGAGCGTAAGCAATGATGCTTAGTGAGGGTAAGCTCCAAAAACAAACCTCAACATTGCAGGGTCCGAGCACGATCTAGCCAAGGTAAAACACAACCATACCAAGGGTCCACAAGATAAAATGCATGAGCAATAGACAATATTAATGCCATGATCACAAGCTCAATTTCCATGATACACATAATCACAAACAAGTATCCCAATAAGAGCCATAAACCTCAACACATTGATATACACCTCAAACAACATTGGCACCTAGCTAAGACCCGAATACGCGGATAGACATGTTGGAAACTCACATCCAACAACCACATTACCTCACGGTGGGATTTCACTCATCACCGGTCTCGCGGAGGGGATTCCACTCATCCTCACGCCCCGTCGATGGGATTCCACTCATCACCGACTACATTTAAATACAATTCCGGGCGAACCCGTACTCCTCCTTGGTGACTCAACGCCACCAAGGCTACGCGCGACTTTAGACTCATGTGTACACACTAACATCCTAATGATCGATCATTTGTATTCAAGTAAACTAGTGCCAATATTTACTCACTTCACATTACTCATTTCAATAAACCTTGTGCTTAGCACATACTCACCAACAACCATCATTATGCATGTCTCAAGCATCATAAGTCCAATCTCATTTCACATGTATAAAGCAATATACATAGACATTCATACCACAATTCATACGAGACATACACAACCATATAGTGAGTTCATCCAAGGGCTCTAGATCAAGCTTAGGATTAGGCTACCACCCCAATCCTAACTCTAGGTGGGTCTACCAAGCCCAACCTAGTCCATATACTCGAACCAACTATTTTACAATCATTTAAAGCAATTAACCACTCACCTAAGCTCCCGAGCTCAAGACCAAGCAAGCAACAACCTTCAACTTTCCGGATTCACTTCTGATGCTTCACCGATGCCCAAACTTGATTCTAATCAATCCCAAACACAAACAAAACATCCACAATCAATATTTTACCATCGAAACTAACCCGGATTAACATTACCAAGCATCCAACACTCAAAATCAACCCCAAAAACAGAATTTCGAGCAGCCCTTAACACCCACTGAATTCTCCCATTTCAAGCACCCAATCAAGCATCAATTACACCCAAAATGATCCTCATATATCATACTACCTACAGCCCCCAAAATCCAACCTTAAACAGCCCCAAAACCCACTTTAAAACCCATTCAAAACCCAATTCCGAAAATTGGTTAAAATCATTTGAAATTTACATATGTAGCATCATTTGGCTCCTACATTCCCTAACTAACCATAATAAATCAAAATATTAGGTTTAGCTACACAAATGCACCATTTTTAATCAAATTCTTAGAAAACCCCATTTTCAAACATTCAATGAAAATGAAAATAAATGGTACTTTTAAAGAGGGGAAGATGAGGGGAAGTCAAAAACATCCTTACCTTTCGATTTGGAGTTGAAATGGATGAGGAATAAGATGGAATAGTGGATTTGGGTAGAGAGCTCTATTTCACGTTGGAAGGAAATGAAGAAGAAGGTGAATAGTGGAAAGATGGTAGGAAAAGGGGATTTAAATTTGAGTTTGGGTAAATTACCCAAAAGGCCATTAATGAATAGTTTTCCTTGTTTTTAAATTAGCTCTTCAACTTTGAGTCTAAAACATTTTGGTCCCATTTTAAAAGGTTAATTTTGAAACCCAAAATTTTAAAAGGATCATTTCGAAAACCAACCCGAGCCCAAATAATATTAAAATATTATTTTCACCTAACCCCTAAACCCGGGTGTTACAGTATCTATCTCTTGTTCGAGTCTTTTGGTTGAGTTTTAACATTTCCTTTGTAGGGTCATCTTATGATCTTTAAGTTCAGGGATGGACTAAGGGGAGCTGAAAGAGGCAGTTGTCCCCCTTAAAAATTTGAAATTCTTATAAGATTTAGATTTTTTTTTGAATTTTTCTATATATTTTCTATTCAAAATTTATTTTCGCCCCATAACTTAAAATCATGTGTCCGTCCCTGCTCAAGTAGCTAGTTTTTTGTTTCTACAATTAGAGAAAAATGTTTAAATTATGTGTTTAGTTTATCTTTATGGTTGTAGATTTTCATTTGAATTTTGGATGTTTCATTTTTAACTAAAATTAATTGTTTCTATTAAAAAAAACACAAAACTTATATACACGGAATACATATTTTTTTTGTTTAATCTCGATATTCGACTTATTGACCGATTAATCAAGATAGAATGTTGCAGAGACTCGATATGATATCGACCCTTCTAATCCAGTTTTCTTCATTCACAACATCAGAATTCAAACTTATGAACTAACTTAAAGGATCTAACACCTCATCTCATTAGACCAATTAGTTGTTGATCATAAAATACATCATTTTAATCTAATAAAATAAAACGATATAATTAATTCAGCATAATTTTACCTGAAAGTTGATTTTATTACTCTTTTTGCCTTAAAATCAGCAAGTTATAATTCTAATTATTTTTATCCCTTTGGGGATTGCTTTTAATTTCATATTTACCGAAGGTAAAATTAAAGTTTAATCTAATTGATTTATGTAATCATTTCCAAATAAATTATTATTTTGTTATTTGTATTTTTAGTGCGTTTTCAATATGCAACCATTATTTTGAATAAAATAAAATGAAATAGAAGGTATTTAGAGGTATGGGATTTTAGAACCCAACATTTGATCTATTGGACTAGGATGTTTATTCTTAGACTTAAACTGTGAATTCGAATCGTGGGATTTTTCTGATTGTATGTGATAATAATTTATTTCCACCGAAATGTGAGAGTCGTAAAAGATATATTTATTCGGAAAATAGATAATGAAAATTCAATAATTGAGATGGAGTCAAACAAAGCCACTATGACAAGGCATCTTGTGTTTGATTTTTTGTTTTATGTTTATGGTTTTAGTAGGAAAGGGTTGAAATCCACCACATGCGAATGCTAAATTGCTAATAAATGAATGGACCGGCCACCTTCGCACACTTTACAAAGGTTGACGTTGAGCAAAGGCAAGGCCTAATTATGAACTATATATCTATTGTTGGGTCCCAATCCCTCCTTAAAGGCCACACGTTTAACCATTTCCCACCCACCCATTTTGACTTTTGCCTAATCTCCCTCCATCCATATCATCTACTATGAAAAAAAAATCAATATTGGAAGAGGCAAACCATAAATATAATAAATATTTTAAACAACATTTAAAGCTTAAATATTAATATTGTGAATGTAAAAAAATAAATTAAAAGAATAACTTTTATGAAATATTGATTCAAATTATTCAATTAATAAATTAAATATAAATAATTAGATAAAATAAAGGTCGTACTATCATAAATAAATATTATTAAAATCTACAACAATCACCAAACTGTAGTTAAGTAGTCGTCTCAACTGGCAACCTATTTTCTTTGTAGTCAACCCATCCCTAACACGAAAAATGGCCCACATCTTTCCCATTGTTTGACTCAGCCCCTTTCTTTTACTTTTTTTTGCATTTAATACCATTTAAATGTAGAAAATTAGCTTCATGAATCCAATAAAAAGTAAAGTAATAGGCATCTCATCTATAAACAAGAATCCAAAGTAAAAGTAAACAAATTGAAAATGTTAAATGGAGTTGAATCTCCCTTTCTTTCTTTGATAATAACTGCAAAATCTAATACCAAATCTACCATTTTTTTTTCTTCCTTCAATTAAAGGGATGGAAGGACAAGATTAAACAAAGCTTGGGGAAATATTTTACAGGGAAAAGTAGCATTGTCAAATGTTTGAGAAATCAAAACGAAAGGTGATTTATGAAGATTCTAAGATGAGATTGCTAGTTTCTGCAACTGAGAGAGAATGGTTATGGTCGCCTTCATAGGTAACAATTAGCATCGACGGATCATCTAAAGCTCTTTCCACATGCTTCCGAGCTGGACATCCTCTCACGCTACTGCACTTGTAGTAACCCCTGTTCAAAACCAAACAACAAAAATGAACATGTTAGAAACCGGTCTCAAGCTATCAACTTTGTTTCAGACTGGAAGAGTAATTACTAGTTTGTTTTATACCTGGGATGTGGAGAACCCTTGATTGGTTTTTGACCATATTTCCTCCATGAGTAATCATCCGGTGGGATATCGGCCAGCTTCAGGCTTATCGCCGGAACCCTTACGACCCTTTTCAATCTCTGCTTTCTGACCAAGACCAAACATTGAAACACACCCAAACTCGTGTAAGAAATAAAACATAAGGAGAGATCTGAAATTGATAACTTTGTATGATTGGCATCATGTACCTTTTCTTAGAGCAATGGCAGCGACCGGAAGAGCTGTTGCATTTAGTGCCGGAACCGAAGTTCTCCGAGCTACACTTCCTCTTCAATGAAGAAAAAGACAAAGGGGGCTTCCCGGCAGAGGAGACCTGAGAAAGATTAGTGATTTGAAACGCAGATGAGGAAGATGGTTGTTTGCTGTCAGTATCTCCCGTCAGTGACGACATAAACGAATTCCCAGCTGAAGAATATGAAGAAATGTTGATGGTTGCGGATGAATCTTTCCTCTCTAAACCCCTACTCTGATGATGATGAGCGGTGACCGGCGGTGGAATCTGCTTGATCGGAGTTGGGTAATAAACCTTAGCTTCTGGCTCTTGAATCGCTTGGTTTTGGTTAACACCGGTGTTTGTAGCAGAGGGAGGGATAGGGGCTCGTCTAAAACGGGCATGGCCAGTCCTGGTTCGACCCAGAAGAGAGATAACTTTCTTGAACTTGGAAACAGCAGCGTCGGCTGCAACTTTGCAGTCCATTTCTAAATCCATGGAAGATCTCCTTAAGATTGCAGAAGATTGATTATTACAACCACTGTAATTCTGATGTTGTTGTTGGGTTTCAGATAGTAATCTAATGAGTTTCTCGACACTTTCAAGCCCAGAAGCAGCTTCTTGAACAGCAGTTTCTTCCATTTTCGATGCCAAACCGTTGCTGTTTCTGTAACTCATAACCAGCTCCGTAGCCATATCTGAAACAAAACCATTCAAAAGGACCAAAAAAAAACAAAAGTGAAAGGAAAATGAAGAGAGAAGTGGCGTTGATAAAGGAAAGGATGGACTTATGGTCAAATTACGTGACTAAGCTGCCATCTTAACAAATGCAATTTATTTATGGTGGAGGGGACATTGGTTTACTTATGATTTTGTCTTCATGTGATTATTGTGGGTTAAATTGGTCTTAAGGGGGGGTTAGGACAGAGGGGAAAAGTCGGGTCAAAAAGTTGTCCTAAAACGTCAGATCTATAATAATTATTAATTAATTTATTATTGTAGATTGAGAAGAAAGTTGTTGCCAGCACGAAACAGTTGACTTTTATAAAGTTTTTGGGTAAACATCAACGGTCACTAAATTATTTTTATTTTTCTTTTGGTCATCAAATTATTATTCTGTACAAAATCATTATTAATGTTATTTTTTTTTCTATTTTGATCACTAATATTATATTTTTTCTGTTCTGATTACCAATCTATTGCTTCTTTCCTATTTTTATCACTAAAATATTTCTACTTTCCTGTTTTTTCATGATGTTTTAACGATGGCTGATAAAATTAGAAAAAAACGTAATATTAATAACTATTTTATCAAAAATAATAATTTAGTGACCAACACAAAAAAACTAGAATAGTTTAGTGAGCAACAGTGATATTTACCCGTTTTGCTGAATTCTCGACCTTTTGTCACTTTCCCATTGTGTAGCTTGTGTGATAGTATAGCCGAATAAGGCCACGGACATGGATTAGGAGCAAGTCTTTTTATTCAGAGATCGTCTTTATAATTATATATACCTTTTAACGTTAAACCCTGTTGTTAATAATTTCATTACTGAAAATATATATTTTGGTGAAATAATTACATTAATTAAATATTAAGTTTTGTGGTAAATAATTTGATTGCTATTTATTTTTGAAATAATTCTGTAAAATTCCTCTACAAAAGTTTAATGAAATTTTTAACGATACACATAATGATATTTCTTTATCTCTTCATTTATCGTAAAAATTATGTGGAAAATATAATTTTTAAAATTTAAATAAAGGAAGGAAAAGTAATCACTTTTTTTTGGAAACAAAACTTCTCGCGTATAAGGAACAATCCTTAAGAATAGATGCTCAAGCTAAAAATATATTATAAAAATATCTTATATTATATAAATAAGTACATGAAGTATATTAACTTTTTTCATTTAAATATATAAAATATTTTTTGGTCAAAATAAATATTTAAAGTACATTTTTAGTTAAAATAGATTCTTAAAGTATTTTTTTCTCATCAAAATCACTAAAAGGTTGACATGTAATATTGATTAAAAAATATTTTAGATACTTATTTTAAAAAAAATACTTCGAATACATTTTATTCGACCAAAAATATTTTAAATACCTAAATAAAAAAAGTCAATATACTATATATACTTATTTGTAATATAATCCTATAAAAATCAATAAACTTAATTTAATTTTGCACTAATGTAGTAATTCCTTTCTTAATATATAATCTCGCCACTGTTATAATCTTATTTTTTTATAAAAAAAAATAGACCCGTCTAGGAATAAAATTGTGTGCATGAATTTTATGCAAATAATTTGAAAATCAATTGACAATCCTTGCAATAATGTAATTCCTTGATATTGACATTTCGAAGCAGGAGTGTATTATAATTCTTCAACATATGGGAACTTAACTTTGACCACTACTCTATTGTGTGATTCTTCATCCACCACATGGAGATGGATTTGAATGTATGTCTTTTTCATTTATAGTGTTGTTTTCAGTCATTTTAATTACTAGTAATATATTCACAATCTTTTTTTAACATTTACATGCACTATTTATTCTCTACTTTCTTAAAGTTAAAACTCGGAGTGCTTATCGAGCGAGTCGATCACGAATAAAACATTGTTCGTCTTGACTCGAAATTGTTTGACTCGTGCTCGACTCAATACTCGATAAAAATTTTATTTCACTCGTGCTCATTATAAAAACAAGTTGCTCTACTTAATTCGTTGCTCGTTAAGTTCGTTAAATTTTTACCTTAGTTTTTTTAAAATATGTGAAATCTAATAATACTATATATAGCTAAATATAAACATAAATTAACAAATTTAACAAAAAAATTATCTAAATAGTGTGTGAAGCAATTTGAAAGTCTAAACACCAAAGCAACAATCCACAAATACACTAAACTAACATATTCTAAAAAAAAAATTAATGAACTGCTCGTGAAATTATTTAGTCGAGTTGAATTTTGCTCGACGTGACTCGTTAAGGTCTCGAATCAAGTATTAATTGAATTTTGACCGAGTCGAGCTCGAAGTGCTAAACTCAGTTAACATCCCTAGTTGGAATAATTTCTTTGTGGGAGAAAAAATAAAGGTGCTTGAAGAGTGAATAGATTTTGTTAGAATTTGTATCACATTGTACCGATTTGAAATGTTTACAGTGTAATTCGTCTGGTGAAGAAGTAAAAATGAGAAAAAAACGTAGGGGGTTGTGGTGGATGTAGTGGTTCACGGCTGAAGATCCAAAACTGTAGTCCACCACTAATCTCGGCCAGGTGTGGGGGCAGAGCCCCTGAGATATGAAGCATGACACACGTCCGGTCTGTAACACCCCAAATACGGTTTAGTTAGAAACTGGGCCGAAGATGTCACATTGACCGATCGAAATTTTAATCGAAACAAATTCAAATAAATAAACATTATTCATACAGTACAATCCAACATTTCATGGAAGTCAATACAATTCATTTCTAAGCTTTTTAATCGTCTTTTAAGAATTAGGGACGAATATGAAGTTTGTTCAAAGTTTGAGGACTAAATGGTCATTTCCAAAAAGTTCAGGGATTCTAGAAATAAGTTCATTCACTAGCATTTTTCATATCATTAATGACAAATCAAAAGTTTTTGAACCAAAGAAACACATTCAAACAATTGAATGTCACTAGTGCAATTAGGGGACTGATGTGCAAAGTTTACAAATTTAATCCAAGGTTTAGAAACCAAATTGAATCTCTCTCTCTCTCTCTATTTATATATATATATATATTCAACGATCTAATCCACAAAACAAGTCAATACAAAAATGTAATATATTCTGAGGAAATAAAATAGTAATTCACAATCACATGGTGATGAGATATATGGTGTATCATCACAGTTCACACTCAGAACCATTTCCTCTGTCTGAAGTCTTAAAAGTTAAACACCCTTGAATTGAACCAAAATGTCCAAATTCAGTCACGAGATTGCAACCACAATTTGGTGGGTCCTCCTGTGGACTGTGCTGCCCTACAAAATGAATATTCAGAATTTTTTATTAAACTGAGAAACTTAATTATCCTTGCATAAAAACAAACTCAGATGCATGCTATGCTATTAAATTTGACCATTTAAAGGGCGAAAGTTTTCTATTCCCAAACATTTTTTCATTGCCAGGCTTCGCTTGTTGTACTAAATAGACTTTTAATAAAAAACAATTTTTCACCCTTTAAATGGTCAAATTCAATGATTTATTGTATTGAATAGACTTTTAGCCGCACTCTAAAACTGTTGTATCTGAGAGTCTCTCGCACGCAATCCTGGATCTAAAAATTCACATTAACGGGTAGGAAGTCCAGAGGAAATTATAGAAGCAATCTTCTTCAAGCTTGTTCACAACGCCCTTATGACATTTGGCTTTAAATGGGAGAGACTATGGATGCGAAGAGAGTCCAAATTCTTAAGTTTAGTAAATCAACAAGAAATTATGATTTTTGACGTAGAAAATAGAATTATCTTTCGTATTTTACAATCAATTTTGTGATTAGCAACAATAACGATATTAATTTTGTCCACGTATCTTTGATTAATTTTTTTATTAAAAACAATGATAATTGGACACCACACTCCTAGATAACTCTTATATATAAACATGAATATTAAAAATAAACAAGGTGAATCAATCAGCCTCGAAAAGAATGGCTCGTGGCTAAATTTTATTAAAACCCAAAATTTTCTTGTATTTTTTGTTAATGCATCAAATATGCCTTAAAAGGCTAAAAAAATTTCAACCCTAAAAAAATTAAAATAATAAAACTTTACTTATACCTAATGTAAACTACCACTACTAATAAATTGTCCTAAATTAATAAAAACGAGACTAAAATACTAAGTACATAATTAACTAAGGTAAGGTTCCTTAAACTTATAGTCCAAGTAGTCTCTCTTAATCATGCATCATACTACATAGATAAAATACTAGCTAGGCAACCTGTGAAATTGTTCAAAGTAATTAGCGCATTAGATCGAGTCGAATAAATTTTTTTAAGCTAGTCATATTTTATAACTCATATTTTATTTAAAAAAAATTATTTCGAGTTGTTTGATATCTATTCAAATTTAATTATAAATATTTATAATGTTATGATACTAATTAGTTCCTCTAAACGGTTTTCTATAACCACACACGCACGCACGCACACACTTCTTCATATTTTTTCATATGTGATATATGTATATCATTTATAATTGAGAGACTCAACTCAAACTTGAAAACTAATATATTAAAAATTTTGAGTTATTCGAATTTTCATTTTATAATTCAAGCTTTATTTAAAAAAATATTCGAGTCGAGCTTATGAAATTATGAGTCAAGTATTTTCACATCGAGTCGAATAATTCGATTTTTTCGAGTTGAGTTTTGTCCCCTAATAATTACAATAATGTGAGGAGTATGTCGTTTTTATAACCATAATATTTAACCTATTCACTCATTAATCTAGTTTAATATTTGGTACAAGTTTAAATATGAAAAATTAAATTTATAGAATTATTTCAAATTAAAATTAAATTAATAGACTGTATTAATTTTGAGGACTAAAATTATTGTTATATCAAGTGACATCATTATTTCCATATAATATTTAACAACAATGACTTATTTGTAATAATAATTTTTTTTTGAAAAGTAATATTTAACCATCCTTTCCGTTACATAGTTCTCCTGTTTTGGTCTCTCGACGTTAAATAGCTAATTGTTTTGCTGACGTGGCATTTTTAAAATATTTTTTAATCATTTCTCTCTCCTCTTAAAAAAATGTCATGTCAGCAAAACCGTTAGCTATTTAACGTCGAGACTAAAACAGGAGAACTATGTAACAGAAGGACGATTTTGCCAAAAAAAACATAGCTTGGGGACTAAAATAGGAAAATGGTAATAGTTTGGGGACCATCGGTGTAATTTTCCCTATAATTTATCTAAAAAATTACGAGAAAAAAAATAATAAAATGACTCAATGCACGAGCAAGGTTTTATAGTTTTAACCTTCCCTCTATGTTTGTTCAGCAAAAAATAAAACCTTCTTTGTGTGTTTGAATTATTATTATGTTCTCGGTGAATATTTTATAAGTGAGTTTGAATTCAACAAGGAAGAAAAGACTCTTGTCCTTTGGAAAGAATGCTGATGGGTTGCGCCCACTTTGTTTCGATGATTTAGAGACTAGAGACCTTTTTCTAGGCAATTGTGGACTGCTATTTTACATGCTTGTCAAGTTCGCATGCCTATTTTATGGTCAGAATAGAGTTCGACTTCACTTTGTATGCTCTATTAATGATATTATGCCACATATATTATTAATCAAATAAAAATATTCAATAAAACAGTGAGCAAAAATCATTAATACACGTGGTGTGAAACCATTGGTAGAACATATAAACGACATACGAATTTTGTTTTGGAATTCCCATCTTTGGATTAAGATTCAAATGATAAATTATGGCTACAAATTCTGCCAAGAATGATGTCAACGCCAATTCAAGCCAAACCTAAAACTTCTGGAAGCGAAGACAATGATGATGTCTTCTCCGAATGCACCGGAGATGATCCAAGGGGTTGGAGAAGTGGTCAGCCGATTGAAACTGAAAACCGAATACGGACTCCGGTGATCAATCTAACCTGCAGCCGAGCAAATAGGGATGTCAAAACATGGTACTATCATCAACTATCTATCAAAAATCAAGAGCCTTGGTCAGACAATGCTACTCAAGACATTAGCATTATTAATGGTGTTAGCAAACCTTTCTCCGAATTCGAGATCCCCGGAACAAGTTCGTTGTCAACGAGTGATATCATGACAACTGCTGCTGATGCATGGTCTTCAGTTTCGGAGATGAAGAAGATTATAAAGAGAGTGAACTATATAATTCTGCATTAAGAGTTTAATTGTATATAAATAAAAGAAGCATGAAAACACCTCATGCAAAACATGGATCATTCATTCACAGAAGATACAACTAGAATAATTGCTATTGTTCTTTTTCCGGAAAGAGCGTCGTCAAATTCGATAATATTGTATCGACTTCAGAATTGAAGCTTACCAGTACCAGCAGCCAAGTTAAGTAATCCACCAAGTTTTTCTGAAGTTTGGTTTAATGCAACTCTGACTCACCTAGGAGAAGTAAAGAAAAACTGCTCTGAGTATCCAAAGCAAGAATTCAAAGATCCATATATTCCCTTTGAAACCAAGAATATTAAAAGAAATAAAAAATCTGAACTGACCATATAATATGCAACACCTATACAGAATTATCAAAACGATATATAAAGTAAAAAATATGGACATAGCTGAAATAAACTGCATATTCAGCACAATAAAGAGAAGGGAGTGCTGGAGAAGATGCCTACAAGTAATAACGAGAAAATCCTAGGGAATTACTTGTTTGCAATGAGATCAGAGCAAGAGTAATTTTCCAACTCCTACAAAATTCCTACAGGCAAAATGCCCCAGCTTTGATCTCAACAATGCTAACCTACCATTGCTGCTTGTGGAAGCATCTGCACCAGTCACTTGGCCAACCGCCTGCGGAAACTCCACGCCGATTTCATGAACTCCACCATCGCCTACACTAGCCTCAAAACCACAATCTATGTCAAGAGAATCCATATTGATCAGCATCGATCCTCTTTGTTCTTGTAACCATTCACCGGCGTCACTACTCACTCCTCTACATTTCCTCACCTTAATTTTTACCAAATTGGGACAACCGGAACCAAGTGCTTCAATGGCAAAATCTGAAATAGGACATCCCTTGATGCAAAGTTTCTTCAAGGCCATACATTTTGCAGCAATGCATGCAATCTCCGTATCACCAATAGTTCCACTTCCACAAAGAGCTAATCTTTCAAGTTTTGAACAATTACATGCAATGGCCGACAAGCTCAACAGGGTGGCATTAACACCAATCAAAACGAGTTCTTGTAAATTGGGACAATGTTTGCCTACAGCAATCAAACCCTCATCTCCAATCCTATTAGTCCTCCATCCATCGATATGAAGCTTCCTCAGCAACTTACAATTCTCAGCTACACAAACAAGCCCATAATTCGAACACTCTGGGGTTTTCACAATATGCAAACTCTCAATTTTGGTACATTTTGCAATCGCAAATAGGCCTATATCACTCACTTGAAGCCTCTCAAGGTGAATTTCCATCAAAGGATTGCTGTTACTACTGCCATAATTGATATCACAATCTAAATTTTCATTGCCGTTTCGATTTCCAATTAACTGAAGCACACTATCCCAATCACCCAAACAATGAATAATTCTCAAAGTTTTAAGGTTTTTTGATCCAACCACAAGCGGCGCAAAAGACTGACCGTTAACAAGTTCTTTCAAGCAAATAGCTTTCAATGAAGAAGCAGCGGCTCCAGGCCCGATCAGCTCAGCCCCGTCATGGATTCCTCTGAGCCTTTTCACCGATAACTCTTCTAAATTGTTGCAATGATAGAGGACAGCGTTTAAAGCCTTAGCGCCGAACATGCAAGAGCCACAAGAAAGTTTTCGTAAATTCTTAGAATTCTGAGCAAATGTGGACATTCCTTCGTCAGTGATTTCGCGGCAACCGCGGAGTTTCAGCTGTGTGAGGGTTTTGCAATGGATTGAGATCGTAAGCAAATCATCGTCCGTTAAGCTGATTGATTTACGGCTACATCGTAGGGCGAGTTTGGTCACGGAGTCGAAGCGCGTGAATAGAGAAGGTAAAGAAGAAACGATTTCAGATTGGGCGTTGAGAGACAAACGGTGGCGGCTCCAACCGTCAACGCGAAACCACCGCTTGCAGACAAGGGAACACCGGTTCCGATCGCCAGGGCCGAGGAGGTGGAATATATAAGCCAAACACTCGTCGGGAATCTCAGCGGTGTAATCCCTGTTCGCCGCGATTTCACCGAGAAATTCCTCGGCGGAAACGAAAGCAGAAGAGGATAAGAGGGTGAGGGAGGTTTCCCGGTGCAAAGCGGCGGAAGGGAATTGGCCCATTTGCGGCGGGTGAGAGTACGCGCCACCGGAGGAAAGTAACTGAGAATAGCCTCTCTCTCTCTCTCTTTTTTGTGGGATTGTTTTCGGTTACCTGTTGAA
Organism: Hibiscus tridactylites; assembly: GCA_958450335.1. Lineage (NCBI taxonomy): Eukaryota > Viridiplantae > Streptophyta > Magnoliopsida > Malvales > Malvaceae > Hibiscus > Hibiscus tridactylites. Next base: position 65,671,996 of record OY288285.1, on the reverse strand, counting down.
TCCGGTATCTTTGTTAGGCAGAGAAATTATAAGGCGTATAAAAGAGGTTGAAATAATAGGTACCTTAATTTTGGAACCGTCAAATGGGGGAAGCCTGCGTGTCCTCCTCGCAATCGCCACCACCCCCACTCCCGACCGTTTTATTTATTTATTTTTGCCAAACTATACATTTTTTTTTGTAATAGACGCCCAGAATTATTTTTTGGTAAAATACTTAATTTTTTTTTGTCTAAAACCGGCGGTTAAAATTCAATTCTGTTAATGTTTTAAGTTAATATCTTTAAAATTATTTTAACACTCAATCAAAATTTGACACGTATTTTTTATTTTTTTTATTTTTAAAAAAATAAAAAATATATATAAAAATATAAAACTTCTAAAAAAATTTAAAACAGTCTCAAATCCAAACACCCAAATTTTAAAATGTCGCCGCCGATAGCCTCACCGAACTTCATTGCCGCCGTAGTCAGAGTCCTCTGCTCATCTCCCCAACCACTCGTCACTGGTAGCTGAAAGGAGGCATGCCAATCGGACGTCAAACGATTGGAGCCTTTTATGTTCGTCTTTTGTCGTCTGATTGGTGTGCCTCCCGCCGGTTACCGGTGATGGTTGGTTGAGAAAATAGGCGGTAGACTCCAGCGACGATGGTGAAAGGGTCCGGCGAAGCTATCGGTGGCGCAATGACGTCAATTTCGGGTTTAAGATTTTAGGAATTTTTGGACTGTTTTATAATTTTTTAAAATTTTGAGAAATTTTTAATTAGGTGATGAAATTTTTTTGACAGATTAACTTTAAAGCGGGCAAAATGAAACGTTAGACGCATTTTCAGCTAAAAAATAGTTTAGGTACCTATTACAAAAAGTGGTAAAGTTTGGGCACATATTTTATAGTTTAAGCCTTAGTTAATTGTACCGTACATTTTTTCAAATTATGACTCTTATTTTAAATTAAACCTCAAATTTTTAAATATTTTCATTTTATCCTTAAACAACGACCAGCATTCTCAATTGATCTTTAAATTTTTGAACATTTAATTTTATCACCAAACAATAACCATCATTCAAAGCCAATCTCCAAACTTTTGAATATGAAAATCATCTCTAAATAATCAGTGTGTGTTAATTACATCATCTATAAATAATATCGTTATAAAAATTATTAATTAACATGTAAAATTTGAGAAAAAGCTCACATATTCAATGCCACTATAAACCAAAGAAATAAAAGAAAAAGGTCAGGAGAGAAATACAGTAAAACTTTTATAAATTAATATTTTTAGGACCATGAAATTTTATTAATTTAGAGAGATATTAATATATCGATAAATTAATAATTTACTAATTAAAAAAAATAATTAAACAAATATAACTTTAATAAAAATATTGTGTGCAAAGAAATTGTAAATTATACATAATATTTCAATTAATTAAAAATAAGTAGATTCATGTATATGTTATTAAATATATTAATGTATCAAATTATTTATATCTAACTAGACTAATGCATGTACTTAATAATTCATTGTTTCAATTTAATATTGTATTCATGAATTTACGAATTCATTGAAACTAATTGAATATATTCATGAATTTACGAATTTATTGAAATAGATTACAATATATTCATATTTTAGCAAGTTACCAAATAGTAATTGTAATATTTATGAATTATTAATTTATAGTTTTGATATGACATTTATATTTATAAAAAAGATCTCTAAAAAATTATTATATTAGTATCTCATCGAATTTGATGATTTTTTACATTAACCTAAGTCGGGACCAGAGAAAATTATTATTTAATAGAGTTTATTAATTTATAAAAATTTTACTATGCAAAAAGTAATATTAAAAAAACGTCGAGACTTAAATTTTTGTGCCCTTGAGCTTCAAAGCTTCCTTTATGCACTGGACTAAATCTTTCTCTGCAACAGCAATCCCCTGGAACTATCTCCTATTTCTCTCTCGCCAAACTAAAGCAATGTAGTACTTCTAAGTAGGGATGAACCGAGGGATCTGACGGGAGCGGTCGTTCTCTTAAAAATTTAAAAAAAATTATACGACTTAAAAAATTAAACTTTTTTATGTATTTCTGTTAAAATTTTATTTTTGTTTCTTAAATTTTTATAAATCCACCCTCCTAAAAATTTACAAGTTTATCCCCTAATCTAAAGTAAAGCGTCCCTCCTTACTTCCAAGACAACCTTAAAAGCAATGAAACTAACGACTTCTTGCACATCGAATAGTCCATTATAGTTCTGAATCCCATCCTAAAACATGCCTATGAATATCTGTTCACGTAAGAAAAACAAATAAGGACGGTTTTTTAGAACATTCTCGGGTCGACCAAAAAGAAAAATAAACATAACATCCCTCAAAGATTTACTTTTTCACCAATTCTTCCTTCATTTTAAATCTATTTTTATTTTTAAATTTAAACCACATCTTTGTGTATAGGTAAACAACGGTCTGAGCCAAAATTAGAAGTTTGAGTTAAAATTAAAAGTTTGACTGGTCAAATACGTTAATTTTAATATTTGATGAATAACGGATTGAGGTGAAACCTCCAATTTTTAAAAGGCGGCTAATATGAGCTTTTTTAAATTAGAGTTTTTGACATAAGAGTTATTTTTTATTTTAATTTTTAACCCTCGCGCATTTACATTATAATATTTGTAAATTAATATTTTTTTCTTTTAATTCTCATACATTTATATTTGTATTTAAATTCAATAATTAATTAAATTGTATTAAAAATAATTATATAAATAATATTAATAAATACAAAATATTGATAATTAATAAACTATTTAAACAAGTATCGAATATAATCATGTACTTATATTTCATTTTGCTTGTTTAAATAATCATACATCTATCAATTATTTTTATCAAACACTTTTATACAATTCGCTAGTCAAATAAACTAATGCAGTTAGCTATCAGCTATCAGCTATTCGCTGGTTGACAAACAACGGCATTATCTGTGATGTAACATCTTAGTCAAGACTCAAGACCAAAGAGCTTGACATTGATTTAAGTTTATACTGTTGCTCAAGAGAATGGAGTGAAGGCAAAGCAATCTGTCATGAAAATTGTATTTTTTATTTATTTCTCAAAGTGGGCACACTTCAAGCTTATGAAAATACGACAATAGGCTGATGAAACCGTAGAAGTGGCCAATTTCGTTGGTGTTGTAGAATAAAATTTGAGTCTTCTCAAAATTGTGAAGATAAAAAAACTCGCAATATGATTGGCCGATAAAAACCAAAAATAAATTAATAATTCAAACATAATACGAAAATAATACATATGAATATATGAGTTTGTCAAAGTCTTAATAACAAATTATAATACGAAAAGATAAGACAAAAACTGTACAAATATACATAAGATAAATATTCTATACACAGGGGTGGAAATTGAAAGTTTTCACAGGCGCCTTAGTTTTAGGGTATAGGGTTTAGGGTTTTAGGTGTAGGAATTTATAATTTAGAGATAGTTGTTTCAATTTAAGGTTTAAAGTTATAATTTAGGGTTTATAGGTTAAAACTTAAATTCTCACCATATTACCCTAAAAACTAAACCCTAACATGTAAACCCTAAATTATAACCCTAATCTTAAATTGAAACAACTATTCCTAAATTCTAAATTCATACACCTAAACACTTAAACCCTTAAACTTTATACCCTAAACTAACTCCCTATACCTTAAAACTAATGCGCTTGTGAAAACTTTCGGTTTCCACCGCATGTGTACAGTATATTAATCCATATACATATCAATATATCATCATCAACTATAGATCAAGTTTTAGAATTGAGGTCAAATTTAGGGTGGAAATACACATGGCTAAATGAAAGGTGGTTGAAGTTCAACTTCTTTCTCTCTTTTGTTCTCACAATAGTAACTAGCTTCAACTAAATTGAGTAGAAATCGTTTTACGCTCCATAATTCATGTTTCATATATCTACTTTGTTGATTAACGAGTTTAAGAATTTACTGCCTATGTTCAAAAACAAAAAAAGAATTTACCGCCTATTTCCACAATTAATTAAAATATTTTTTGAACAAATTAATTAAAATATTAAATAAGACCTTATTTATTTTTTTTCAAATATAAAAGTTTGTAATTTTCATCTCAAATAAACTTCATTTCAAAAAAAAAAAATCATGTTGTTAAAAATAAATTACATCCCTCTTTAATATAATTCTTTTTACTACTACAACTACAATAATTCAAACAATTAGAGATTTTACTTCCCAACCATTTAATAGGTGTTCTAATCTTAGTTGTTGTTGTTGTTATTATTTACTTTTCTCCTGACCGAGTTGCTGAGATTCTGGAAAAATATACGTGTATATGAAAGACTTAATTAAATTAGGCATATATGTTGGTTGAGCTCTAATAGCTTTGGTTTTTACATTTTAAGTATTAATTAAAGGGTTTTATTTTGATGCACAAGCTGTGTAAATTTTTTTTACACATTCCTTTTATAAAATTTAAAATCTAAATCACAAACCCTAGCAACCTAAAACCTAAGCCCTAAATCCTAAACTCTAAATTCTAAATTCTACCCATAAACCTTAAATTATATAACCTACATACTAAACCCCTAAACCCTAAACTAAAACCCTAAACCCTAAACCCTAAAATTAAAGGGCTTGTGTAAACTTTAGTTTACACAGCTTGTGCATCAAAGTATTTTCCTTAATTAAATTGTTGTAGGATTTCGGTATCCAAAATTGTTTATTGTTAAAAAAAAAACATAAGTGGTAAATAAGTGCTCAAATTATACTTTTTTTCTAGGTAGGTGTCTAAAGTGTTTTTTGGGCCAAATAAGCGCCTAACGTTTTCAACGTTACTTAAATAGGTACCCGTTGTCAATGTCCGTTAATTTTTACCATTAAATGACACGTATCAGCTTCCTAAAATTTCGAAATTATATTTAAAAATTAATAAAACAAAATATTTTCTTTATTTCACAAAAATAACCCAAAATATGAAATTCCTAACACCCAAAACTCAAATCGCGATTTGACCTGATTTCGCCGTTGATTGTCATGTCGTCACCCACCACATCCGTCGCCGGACTGTCACGACCATTTACCCCACCACCTCGTCGCCAGAAATCGACTGACGTCGTGCGAAACGTTGAAATTTTTAAATTGTTCATTCGAATAATTCACGACGAACGATGACATAACGGACGATGAACGGTGTGTGGGTTGTTCGACGAGGGAAGGGTGCTTCAGTTCGTCGTAGGAAACGCGACTGACGCCGATGGTAGTGGCCGGATTTGGAGGTTTATGGATTTTGGGATTATTTTGGGATTATTTGAAAATTTTAGGACATTTTAAAATTTATGATTTATTTTTAAAAAATAATGTTTAATACTACCATGTGTCATGTTTTTATTGGCTAACGAAATGTTTTTAATGGACAGTTGCAACGAACATCTATTTGAGTAGCGTTGAAAACGTTAGACACATGTTTGATCCGAAAAAATAATTTAGACACCTATCTAAAAAAATATAATTTAAGTAGTTATTTTCTACTTAAGCCTAGAAAAATACCTGCAAAAGTGAAATGATTGACAACATACAGGTGAAGCCACGGTTGCAGGGTTAATTTGTACATAATTTAAATTCCATATGTTTATCAATTTATTTTGCTGAATGTTTTTTCTAGGGCATGCTTATTATTTTTGTAATTATTTATGCATAAGTTGTTCGGTAACTGTATGTTCTCATAGATACATCTATAGTTGATAAGGTATAGTTGCATCTATTAACATATATTATCTTATAATCACTTAAAATTATTTTAAAAAAATAAAGTATATATATTAGTAATTTTATATTTTAGAACCCAACAAGTAATTTCAGTAGAAAAAGCTAAAAGGCCCGAGTTCAAGTCGCTTTGTCTGCAAAATGTGTGTGCATTGTCAAAAAGTTAAAAATATATATAAACAGATACTACCTTATAATCACCTTAAGACTGTTAAAATTTTATATTTTATCAATAATATATATATATATATATATATCATTGATTCATTGGATAGGGGTAATATTGTTCCATCCAACAGCATTTATTTATGATCCTACAATGGGAACATAACTAATGGTAAATTAAAATGTACCAAGAATTATTTGAAATGGTTGTAAAAATATATAAATTGGTAACAAAATTATTTAAATTAGTTGGGATAAATTATATTTTCACTCATAGTAAGACTATAAATGGGTGAAAAGTAATAAATAAAGGGTTTTATTTTGATGCACAAGCTGTGTAAATTTTTTTTACACAATCCTTTTATAAAATTTAAAATCTAAATCACAAACCTTAGCAACCTAAACCCTAAACCCTAAGCCCTAAACTCTAAACTCTAAATTCTAACCATAAACCTTAAATTATATACCCTACATACTAAACCCCTAAACCCTAACATAAAACCCTAAACCCTAAACCTTAAAATTAAAGGGCTTGTGTAAACTAAAGTTTACACAGCTTGTGCATCAAAGTATTTTCCATAAATAAATCACTCAATTGATCGGTTATTACAAACATATTAATGGATGGTTAAAAATGAAACATGCTGTAGAAGGCACCGTTAAGATTTTTTTTTGATAATTTGATAAATTATACTTCATGTCATCCAATTATGAGTGAGATTATAAATGGATCACCCAATTATTAGTAACAGTACAAATAGGTTGCCCAATTTCCAAATATCAAAAATTTGTCACTCAATTAATCTGAAAAGAAAATGAAAAAGAAAACCAATTTCCGATTTTGGGCTTCCAAAGATTGGGGGCTTCATTTGATGATTTGAATGGTGAAAAGGATGCCATATTGCTTAGAGGTGAGTAAAATTTGACTCGACTAAAAAAAATTAAATTATTTAACTCGACGCGAAAAAATTTGACTCATATTAACTCAGCTCAAAATTTTATAAAATTGACTTAAAAAATTTTGAAATAAAGTTTGAGTTATAAAATAAAAATTTGAATAACTCGAAACTTTTAGTAATTAGTTAATATATTTTAAAGTTCGAGTCCCCGAATTATTTCCAATATATTATGTATACCACATGTGAAAATATGAATAACTATATATGTATATTGAATATGGATATAGAAAGTCATTTAAATTGGAATCAATTTGTATTATAACTTTATAAATAATTATAATTAAATTTGTACAGAACTCGAAAACTCGACTCGAATAAAAAAATTCAAATAAAATTTAAATCGTAAAATAGAACTCATAAACTCAGTTAACTCAATTTTTTTACTTGACTCGACTCGATCAAACATCTAACCCTACTATCGGTGAGTTGAAAAAACATATCATAGGACAGAAGCGTGTGATAATGTACTATGTAGATCATAATTTAAGAAGTTGAAAAGTTTTGGGGTATTTCATGGCTCTTGGCAAAGATTCTTGAGAATCTTATCCGATAAATTGAACAGTGAGATTGAGGTGTGTTTTGTGTTGAATTTAGGGTTTATTAGCCAACGTATATAAGGGTGTGTAAAATTTAACTCGACTCGAAAAAATCGATATTTTATTCGACTCAACGTGAAAAAGCTCGACTTAATTTGACTTGAATCGTAAGTTCATACTCGACTCGAAAATTTTCAAATAATGTACGAGTTATAAAATGAGACTTCAAATAACTCAAAATTTTTAGTAATTAGTGTATCGATTTTCAAGTTTGAGTCAAGTCCCTCAACTCTGGCTAATAAATGAATATCACATGTGAAAAATATGAAGAAATATATATGTATATCGTATATGCTTATAGAAAACCGTTTAAATTAGAAACTATTTGTACTATAACATTATAGATATTTATAATTAAAATTGAACAAAAACTAGAACAACTCAACTTGACCTAATTAAGCTAAAAAAAATTAAAAAAAATTAAATTGTAAAATAAAACTTGTCTTTAACATAAGAGTGTGCTTTTTCCTTTATGGCAGAGAAGATCAGAATATGTAAAAGCAACGCAACGTAGCAATAATTTGTCAGAGTTGCCCCGGCCCCTACTAGTTTACAATCGGGTACTCCTTACGTCCCATTAAACTGTCACATATTGGTTAAAATTGTTCAACTTTGACTATAATTTAGTTAAAAATTTTAATTAATTAAAATTTATAAAATATATATTTAAAAATTACTTGATTCGAAGTTTTTAAAATATATTTTTTTTATATTTTTAACAATAATAAATTTTAAATTATAAGAAGTCAAACTTAAAAATGTTTGACTCAAATGTAACAATTTAGTGGGACAGAGGGAGTATTATTTTTTTTTCTTTACTTTGGTTTAGTGAAATGTTTTTTTTTCGGCTAAAGATTTTTTTTTCATATTAAAGTGTAAAGAATTCTAAATTAACAAAATTTTAGATCTAACTATAAAAAATTAATTTTTTAAAAACAATTATATGATTTTTTTAAGTTCATTCCAGTCCAGCTTGATCTCATTTTTTAAAAATAATGTTAAAGATAATAGTATGTTTTAAATATCTAATACAACGTTTATATTTTCTTAGCACTAATGTTTATATTTTAAAATGCATAATATGGTAATTATATTTTTAAAATATCTAATATAATTGTCTAAATATTGATAGTTGAGAATTGACCCTACATAATACATCACACATATGTGGTTCAACAATGAATATATGTTAGCATTAATAAGAAAACTACAAACCACAAAAATGAAATCCTTTTTTAATTAATAAGATCTTGTTGTCTACTGAGATAGTTAACTTATGAAATTTTGTACAATAAAAACAATAACATATACAACAGATCCATTACTAGCCAACACAGAAAAGTGAAAATTATTATAAGTCAAAATAGAAAATCCTTACAAAAGAGCAGATCGATTACTTGAAAAAAAGAGAGGGTAAATTAAACAGACGACGAGAGATTGAGCGATCGAGAGAGAGGTTGTGATGGATGTGAGGCAAAGGCGACGGTGTGCATCGGTGACAGTAAACGTCGGCGACAAAAAGGAGAGAGGTAAGAGGTCGAGATCTATGGGCTGGAAGGCGACTATGTGAGCCTGTCAAGGAGAGCATGAAACGGTGAAATCGAATAGAAAGATGAAATGTCTAGAGTTTTTTTCTTAAGAAGTCTGAAGTCTCGTACATTGAGTATTGTTTTATTCTTATTTTATATTTTTAATATATGTTTTTAATTTCTTTAAATATAATACTTTTATTATTAAAATAGTAATAAATATAAGGGTAAACTACTTCATTGACCACCATACTATTGGAAAAGTTGAGATTTGACCACATTATTTTTTTCGAAGTAATTAAACCACCAAACTATTTAAATGGTATCAATGTGACCACCAGTCGTTAAAAATAACAAAAAAGTTGACGGTGCTGTTAAATAAAATTGGTATAATTACACACTTGATCCTTTATATTTAAAAAATCTATCAATTTAATCCTAATTTTAATCTAATATAATAAATTAATTATTTAATAAAGTGTTGTTAAATGAAAGCAATGAAAAACCTCCAAGGAGAATAGAACCCACGACCTCAAACAGAAGAAAGAAGGACAAGCATGCTTGTCACTAGGCCAAACACATTTTTGTGATATAAGTTACAACATTTAATATATGTTTTAAATACTTGTTAATGCCTAGAAAAATGAAAACAAGGAAAATGGCCTTTGGTGGATTTGAACTAGTGCCCTTGGAGTAAAAGTAAAGCATGTTTACCACTAGGCAAAGTATATTTTTAAGATATAATGTACAACATTTAATATATGTCTTGAATATTCGTTAATGCCCGAAAATAAAAGAAAATAAAATGTGGTTTTAGGAAAATCGAACATAAAATATTTAACCCAATATAATTTTGATTTATTTAATTGGGTTAAATATTTAACCCAATATAATTTTAATTTATATAAGACATGTATTTTTCCGGAAAAATAAAAGGAAATAAAATGTGGTTTAAATATTGGGTTAAATCTAACATAAAATATTTAACCCAATTAAATAAATTAAAATTTAATTAAATAAATCAAAATTATATTGGGTTAAATATTTTATGTTTGTAAAACCTATGTTTGATTTTGATATAATTAAATCTTTAAGGATCATTTTGTAAAACTTAAAATTGTTTTTATAAGTCCCCTAATAAGTTTTAAAACACCAACACTTTAAAACTGATTTATAAAACTCAAACTCAAAATATTTTCTAAGTGTTCCAAGGCAAAACCATTGAAAATCGTCCAGGAGTATCGATACAGCACCAAGCGTATCGATACTATTTTGCCAAACTTTGTTACTATCGGAACCGGTATCGATACCCCAAACCTTAGTATCGATACACCCCTGTGTAAAATTCAAAAAGTTTGAATAGAGTACCGATACGGGTCACACTCGTATCGATACGGTCTTTATAATTTTTAAAGATTAAGTCGGTTTAAAAATATGACCGTTGGTGTCAGTTGGTTGGTAACCAAACTTTAAAAAATCGTTAACCAGTATCGATACGGTTAACCCCAGTATCGATACGGTTTTGGACAGTGAGCTAAGTTCAGAAAATAGTATCGATACGACCATTGTCGTTTCGATACCCAGTACCGATACACTTACGTGCGTATCGATACCCCTTATTAAATGCACACAACGACTCTTTCTTTTCTGAGATAGGTACCGATACCCCTTCCCGCGTACCGATACCGGTAGCTGCAGAAGTACATTTATGGTGGTAAGAGAGGGTTCCAACGGCTCCATTTATGTCTCCAACCACCCAAACGGATAGAAATCAATGAGGAGGTATAAAAGACACATCAAAAAGCATCAACAACAACTATTGATCTTCAAGAAAACACTTATTCATCAAATCCAAACAATTGTGCCAAAATTCCTATTTGTCTAGAAATCTCAATTGTAATCTTCATTCATACTTTGTCAAATTGGGTTGAGTGCTTGTATTGGGGCTATCATTTGTATTGAGAGATACCTTATTAGCCATCCATCAAGTTTCTTTGTTCACTTGTGTGAGGATTGAGTTGATTTTTGGGTAGAAAAATCAACCGAATTTGTAAAGGGTTGCCTCCTTGTCCTAGAAAAGGGGAAGAGCAATTTAGTGGAATTGTTGCAAATCCTTAGTGAAGTTAAGGTAGTGGATGTAGAGTTCATTTGGAACTTGAACCACTCTAAATCTCTTGTCCATCATTTTTAATTTGCAAATTTCCACCACAAAACTTTATATTTCCAATTCACCCCCTCTTGGTCAATATCGATCTTGCGATCCACTCAACAATTGGTATCAGAGCCTACCTCTTTGAGGATTAACAACCACAAAAGGAGTTCCTTGGAAGAGTGTGATCATCAAAATATCAAGAGATGACTTCAACCTCCGGTTCCGGCATGTACGAGTCACAATCCACTACAAAGCCTCCATTCTTCAACGGTGATAACTATTCTTTTTGGAAGAATAGAATGCGTCTATTCATCAAGTCAAGTGATTACCTTGTGTGGGAAGTCATTGAGGATGGGCCATATATTCCATTGAAGCAAGATGGAGAAGGCAAGATGGTGCTAAAGAAGAAAGTGGAGATGAGTGAAGAGGAGAGGAAAAAGATTCAAGTCAATGATAAAGCTCTCTACATGTTATTTTGTGCTTTCGGTCCGGACATCTACTCTAAGGTCTCATCTATTGAAAGTGCCAAAGAAGTGTGGGACACTCTTGAAACTACTTATGAAGGCACCAATGATGTTAAAGAAACTAAGATTGGACTTCTCCATCTTAGCTATGAAAATTTCAAGATGGAGCCCGATGAGACGGTGTCAAAGATGTTTGATCGTTTCTCCACGATTGTTAATGGACTAAAGGGCTTTGGAGAGATCATACCGGAAGACAAGCTTGTCCGGAAGCTACTCTATTCACTTCCCGAGTCTTGGGATGGGAAGAGAACCGCTATCATCGAAGCAAAGAACTTGAAGACATTGAAGCTTGATGAGCTTGTGGGTTCTCTCCTTACTCATGAGATCATGAAGCAAGGAAGGGAAGATAAGAAGAAGAAAGAAGAGAAAAGGGTAGAGAAGCTTGAGGTTGAGAAGAAGAAGAAGATGTGAATAGCTCTCAAGGCTAAAGCTTCACAACATGATGAGAGCTCATCTTGTGAGGAGGATGAACTTGAAGAATTGGCTATGATAGCCAAACGGTTCTCACGCTTCATGAGGTCCAACCGGGGAAGAAAAATCCAAAGGAAGATGGACTTCAAAGGCAAGAACAAAGAAGAAGGAAAGGATCCTATCATTTGCTTTGAGTGCAAACAACCCGGCCACATACGTTCGGAGTGCCCTCAACTCAAGAAGAAGGGCTTTGAGAAGAAGAAGAGACTCAAAGCCAAGCTTGCTACTTGGAGTGATGAGGAGTCATCGGAGGATGACGAACAAGAAGTGGCTAATCTTTGCCTCATGGCACTTGAGAAAGATTCCTCCTTGGTAACCTCTAACTCATCTACTTTAGATTTTTCATATGAAGAATTAAATGATGCATATGATGAGTTACAAGAGGTATATGATAAATTAGTTGAGAAATATAAGGAGTCGATCATTAGGAATAAAAAGATTATTCTAGAACTAAATAAGAAAAATGACTCACTTACTCAAGCTAATTCTAAATTTGAGAAAAAGATATTAGGACTAAAAGATGAACTTAAATTTTTTCAAGATGAAAATGTTGATCTTAATAATCTTTTATCTCAATGTAATTGTGAACACCAAAAGGTGTTGGGTGAGCTAAATGAGCTCAAGAAGTCTTTAAAAAATGTTGGTAGTGTCAAGCATGAAGTAGGAGAATCATCTAGAACACACCAACCTAAGAAAAAGACTAACTACTACAAACAAAGTAGCTATCCTAGACATAGTAGAGCTAAAAGAATTAGAAGTGTATGAGTTCCTAAGGAACTTGTTAAATCTAATAATATTATTGCTATGTCATCTTGGATTCCTAAGGGAACCAAGGTTTTGGGAGCTAACACTCATGGACCCAAAATGATTTGGGTACCAAAAACCAAAGTTTAATATCTTTGTTTGTAGGGGGAGCATTGCTACAAGGCCAAAGCACAAAGTCAAAACTCATGGTACCTTGATAGTGGATGCTGGAGGCACATGACCGGAGACAAGAGTCGATTCATGGATCTAAAGCCAAAAAGTGGAGGAGTAGTAACATTTGGAGACAACTCCAAAGGCCACATTAAAGGTATTGACTCCATAGGTAATCACTCTACCATTCTCATTGAAAATGTATTATATGTCGATGGTCTTAAACACAATTTATTGAGCATAAGTCAATTGTGTGATAAAAGATTTAATGTTTTATTTGATAAAAATGGATGCAAAATTGTAGACATTAAATCTAATAATATTATGCTCATAGGTCATCGCATAGGAAACATATACATGGTGCATTTAGATGACATACATACATCTCATGCATGCTTAGTTGCTCAAAATGAAAATGATGCATGGTTGTGGCATAGGAAGCTAGGACATGCTAGCATAAGTGTTTTAGAAAAACTAGTCTCTCTAAATCTAGTTAGAGGTTTACCCAAGATAAAATTTTCAAATGATAAAATTTGTGATGCATGCTCAAAGGGTAAACAACATAGGTCTTCCTTTAAATCCATTAATGATGTTTCTACTAGTAGATGCTTACAACTAATTCACATGGATTTATTTGGGCCAATTAGGACTATGAGCTTGGGTGGTAAGTCTTATGCTTTTGTGCTAGTTGATGATTTTTCTAGATTTACTTGGGTTCTCTTTTTAAGTACTAAAGATGAGGCTTTGGAAAAATTCATCACATTTTCGAAACTAACCCAAAATGATCTTGAACTTAGAATTTCACATATTAGAAGTGATCATGGAATCGAGTTTCAAAATTTAGGGTTTGAAGATTTTTTAAATGAAAATGGTATTAGCCATAATTTTTCGGCTCCTCGAACTCCTCAACAAAATAGGGGTAGTTGAGAGGAAAAATAGAACTTTACAAGAAATGGCTAGAACTATGCTTTGTGAAAACAATTTACCTAAATATTTTTGGGCGGAAGCCACAAACACCGCTTGTTATATTGTAAATCGAGTAATGATTAGGCCAATTTTAAAGAAAACACCTTATGAGATTTTAAAATCCAAAAAGCCTAACATTAGCTATTTCCACCCTTTTGGGTGCAAGTGTTTTGTTTTAAATAATGGAAAAGATAACTTAGGTAAATTTGATGCAAAAAGTGATGAAGCCATTTTTATAGGCTACTCTTTAACCTCTAAAGCCTATCGAGTATTTAACAAAAGAACTTTAGTAGTAGAAGAATCTATTCATGTTGTATTCGATGATAACCTCCTTCCTAGGAAGGATTCTTGTGATGATGATGATGTAGGGATCATAAATGCCTTTGATGGAGGTCAAACTTCAAAGGAGGATGAGATTCCAACAAATGAAGAAGACACACAAGATCCACCTCTTGAAGCCTTGAAGGACTTGGCTATTGAGGAAAAGGAAGTGAGCTACCCAAGGGAGTTGAACTATGTCAAAGATGGTGAAATCTTGGGTGATCCATCCAAGGGGGTAACCACTCGTTCTTCTCTTAGATTAATGAACCATGTTGCATTTATCTCATGCATAGAGCCTAAAAATATAAAAGAAGCATTGAAAGATAACTTTTGGATTATGGCTATGCAAGAAGAGTTAAATCAATTTAAGAGAAGTAATGTATGGACATTAGTTGATAGGCCTAGTAATCAATCTACAATAGGAACTAAATGGGTCTTTAGGAACAAACTAGATGAGAGTGGTAACATTGTGAGAAATAAAGCTAGACTTGTAGCACAAGGTTACACTCAAGAAGAGAGAATAGATTTTGATGAAACCTATGCACCCGTAGCTAGAATGGAAGCCATTAGGATGTTGCTTGCATATGCATGTTATCATAATTTCAAGCTTTTTCAAATGGATGTTAAAAGCGCATTTTTAAATGGTTTTATAAATGAAGAAGTGTATGTGAAACAACCACCGGGTTTTGAAGATTCAAAATTTCCAAATCATGTTTTCAAACTTACCAAAGCTCTCTATGGTTTAAAACAAGCTCCTAGAGCTTGGTATGAAAGGCTTTCAAATTTCTTGATTGAAAAAGGATTTGAAAAAGGTAAGGTGGACACTACACTCTTTATAAAAATGTATAAAAATGACATCTTGGTAGTTCAAATTTATGTTGACGATATTATTTTTGGATCTACTAATGAATGTCATTGTCAAGAGTTTGCTAAGTTAATGCAAGGTGAATTTGAGATGAGCATGATGGGGGAGCTCTCATTCTTTTTGGGACTCCAAATCAAGCAAAAGAAGGATGGCACCTTCATCAACCAAGCAAAGTACATAAAGGATATGCTCAAGAAGTTTGGCTTGGAGAATGCAAAGCCTCAAGCCACTCCTATGAGCTCATCTACAAAGCTTGACAAAGATGAAGGAGGTAAGTGTGTTGACTTTAAACTTTATCGTTCTATGATTGGATCTTTGCTTTACCTTACCGCAAGTAGACCGGATATCTTGTTTAGTGTTTGCTTGTGTGCTAGGTTTCAAGCTAGTCCTAGAGAGTCTCACCTTATAGCCGTTAAGAGAATCTTTAGATACCTTAGAGACACTCCTTGTTTAGGTCTTTGGTATCCTAGAGACTCTACCTTCAACCTTCATGCTTACTCGGATGCGGATTATGGGGGTTGCAAAATTGATAGGAAAAGTACTTCGGGAACTTGTCAATTCTTAGGTAGTATGCTCATATCTTGGTTCTCTAAGAAACAAAATAGTGTAGCCTTATCTACCACTGAAGCCGAGTACATATCCTTAGGGAGTTGTTGTGCTCAAGTCCTTTGGATGAAGCAACAACTCTTAGATTATGGAATTAAAGTTGAAACCATACCCCTAAAGTGTGACAACACTAGTGCAATATGTTTAACAAAAAATCTCATCCAACACTCTAGAACCAAACACATAGAAATAAGGCATCATTTCATTAGAGATCATGTCCTTAAGGAAGATGTGGTTATAGAGTACGTAGACACCTTGAATCAATTAGCGAACATATTTACAAAACCCTTAGACAAAGAGCGTTTTTGGTCCCTTAGGAGAGAGTTAGGTCTAGCTAGCCTATCTTGACCTTTTTGGACCCCTTTTGTGCTTAAATATGTTTGATTTTGTGAAATGCCATGTTTATGTGTTTAAACTCCCAATTTCTTCCATGCCTATAGTTAGGGGGAGTATGATTCTGTTAAAATATGCTTAGAACTGCTCATACATCATTTGCATACTCATAGGAGATGTTAAGTTCGAGCCTTTGGTTGTTCTTTGAACCAAATATGCATTTCTGGGCATACAGTATCGATACTAATCTACGCGTATCGATACCTGTTCTTCATTTCGTTCCCCAGAATTCTTTTCACTTCACGGGTATCGATACGATTAACATCGTATCGATACAGGTCGTTTCGATACGGACCCCTCCGTTTCGATACGACTTTCCAACGGGCATTTTTGCGGAAAGGTCTATTCTATCCCCGTATCGATACCCCAACGGGCGTATCGATACTCGACTGCGCTGATGGCATTAATTAAGCTTTTAATGAGTTCAACTTTTACCATAACTCAAATTCTTCAAAACCTAATTAACCCTAGCCGTTTTTGCCTATAAAACGGCACTTCCTCCTTCATATTTTTCACATCCCGACTCAAACCTAAAAGAGTTTTTGAATCAAGCAAGGCTTTGTGCTCTCTTTCTCATCTTTGTGCTAGTTTTCTTCAAATCTTCAAGTTTCTATCAAGGTAATCTCCTTCTTTCTCTTTTTCAATTTTTGTTTTGCTGTTTTGATTCTTTTTGTTTCATTTGTTTTAAAACAAACTTTGTTTTTCTTCAAACTTTTTCTTGAAATTTTCTTCTAAAATTTTCTTTTCAAAATTTCTCTTAAAAATTTTCTTTTAAATTCTGTTTACCTTGATTTTTACTCAAATTGAAGAAATCTCCCTTGCTTATTTTCTCTTTTAGATCATGGCACCAAAAGAACCTTCGAGGAAGCGTTCAAGGGTTACCCAAGCCGGTGAATCATCCACCATTGGAGAAATTGCTCGTCCAAACTATTCCATCATCTATGATCAATGTTTTCATGGCAATTCGGGTCTCACTCACTTTCGTCAATATGAGAATTACAAGATCCGTGCCGAAAGGGTAATCTCCGTTCCTTTTCTCAATTCAGAGCGTTTTAAGTTTGAATACCCCCCTTTATTTCATCGATGAAACTTCATGAAGTTTATCTCTATTCCCGGAGTTTTCTATCGCCTTTTGGTTTTGATTTTCTATGCCAATGCCAAATGTATTAGTCGTGATGGGGAAGTAGTCGCTATTAGCTCTTACCTCATGGGGAAGAAAATTATTCTTGATGTCCCGTCCATTTGTGAGGTTTTTAATTTGGAAGATGAAGGCCTTGACAATGAGCATGCTTTGGGGCATGTTCTTCATGGATCCGTCACCGCCTTAAATGCTCAAGACCGGATCTTACACTTGATGGTGTCTTGGTGGTTCCGTCCCTCCGGCGGAAAGTACTCCACCATTCGTCAAGTGGATGATTTTTGGATTCGGTGCTTCCGTGAGAGACAAAGACCAAATCTTGCTCGACTCATGTTCGCAGAAATCGTCTACCTCGTGCAAAATTGTCACACTCCTCACGTCACCTCCTTCACATACGGTACAACTTTGAGCTATTTGTTTGTTAAAAAGGATATTGATTGCTCTTATGACTATCCAACTCCTCTCACCGATCCCATTGATGAGCGATCTCTTGCTCGGGCAAAATTCTCTTATGTTAATGGTGAATGGGTACGTCTTGCCGAGTTACCACCGGAAATCGCCGCCGCTTTCGAAGACGCTCTAGCGCCTCAAGCTCCTTAAGTCCAACAACCCAATATGGATGCTCTCATGACCTATCTCAATGAGCAATTTACCGGGTTGCGCACGGACATGAATACTCGTCTTACTTCAATGGAAACTACTTTTGATACTAGGATGACGGGTATGGAGAATCGCCTCACATCTCTTGAAAGCGGGCACAATTCCTTGAATATTTCCATTGCCGCTTTCCATGATGAATGGCGTAATAGCATGCGCACTAATGAGCCTTTGGGAGTTGATGATGAAGATGATGAAGACGAAGAAGACGATGCTTAGACATTTCCTCTTGTTTGTCATGCATATCATTTAGGATTTTATATTTTCTGCACCTATGTTTTATGTTCTTAGGATTAAGGTTGTTTAGGATTAAAACCTATGCTTTGATTTCTTTTTTGCCTTTGTTTGGATTTTAAGTATGTTGCTATAATGAATAAAATCTATGTTGCTTATTATACCTTTGATTTCCTTATGCACTTAATTGTCTCAAAGGATTTTTGATCTAACAAAAAAGGGAGAAGAATCTAGCTCACTTCAAAATATTTTGATTCAAGGTTACCAAGCTTATATTAAGGGGAGTTAACTTTGTAAAGGTTTTTCAAAAATGTCAAAAATTTTAAGTTTTAGTTTTGTTATATCAAAAAGGGGGAGATTGTAAAACCTATGTTTGATTTTGATATAATTAAATCTTTAAGGATTATTTTGTAAAACTTAAAATTGTTTTTATAAGTCCCCTAATAAGTTTTAAAACACCAACACTTCAAAACTTATTTATAAAACTCAAACTCAAAATATTTTCTAAGTGTTCCAAGGCAAAACCATTGAAAATCGTCCAGGAGTATCGATACAGCACCAAGCGTATCGATACTATTTTGCCAAACTTTGTTACTGTCGGAACCAGTATCGATACCCCAAACCCTAGTATCGATACACCCCTGTGTAAAATTCAAAAAGTTTGAATAGAGTACCGATACGGGTCACACTCGTATCGATACGGTCTTTATAATTTTTAAAGATTAAGTCGGTTTAAAAATATGACTGTTGGTGTCAGTTGGTTGGTAACCAAACTTTAAAAAATCGTTAACCAGTATCGATACGGTTTTGGACAGTGAGCTAAGTTCAGAAAATAGTATCGATACGGCCATTGTCGTTTCGATACCCAGTACCGATACGCTTACGTGCGTATCGATACCCCTTATTAAATGCACACAACGGCACTTTATTTTCTGAGACAGGTACCGATACCCCTTCCCGCGTACCGATACCGATAGCTGCAGAAGTGCATTTATGGTGGTAAGAGAGGGTTCCAACGGCTCCATTTATGTCTCCAACCACCCAAACGGTTAGAAATCAATGAGGAGGTATAAAAGACACATCAAAAAGCATCAGCAACAACTATTGATATTCAAGAAAACACTTATTCATCAAATCCAAGCAATTGTGCCAAAATTCCTATTTGTCTAGAAATCCCAATTGTAATCTTCATTCATACTTTGTCAAATTAGGTTGAGTGCTTGTATTGGGGCTATCATTTGTATTGAGAGATACCTTATTAGCCATCAAATTTCTTTGTTCACTTGTGTGAGGATTGAGTTGATTTTTGGGTAGAAAAATTAACCGAAATTGTAAAGGGTTGCCTCCTTGTCCTAGAAAAGGAGAAGAGCAATTTAGTGGAATTGTTGCAGATGTAGAGTTCATTTGGAACTTGAACCACTCTAAATCTCTTGTCCATCATTTTTAATTTGCAAATTTTCACCACAAAACTTTATATTTCAAATTCACCCCCCTCTTGGTCAATATCGATCTTGCGATCCACTCAACAATGTTCGATTTTCCTAAAACCACATTTTATTTTCTTTTATTTTTTCGGGCATTAACAAATATGCAAGACATATATTAGATGTTGTACTTTATATTTTAACAATATGCTTGGCCTAGTGGTAAACACGCTTTACTTTTACTCTAAGAGCATTGGTTTGAATCCACCAAAGGCCATTCTCCTTGTTTTTATTTTTCCGGACATTAACAAGTAATTAAAACATATATTAAATGATGTAACATACATTACAAAAATGTGCTTGGCTCAGTGGCAAACATGTTTTTTCTTTTTTCATATGTTTGAGATTATGGGTTCGATCCCCTTGGAGGCTTTCTTTGCTTTCATTTTTTCTTCTCCAATTAGATGGCACGTGTCATCACCTGATTGGAGGGGAAAAATTAATTAATCAAATTAAATAAAAACAATTAAAATCCTCCAATTACCACCTTATTAAATAATTAATTTATTTTATTAGATTAAAATTTAAACCAAAAGTCTAAGGTTTGTTTCCTTTCATTAACAATCCATGTTTTCTTATGTTTTGCTACACGTTAGTTCGATCAAAAAAAAAGTTACTAATGTTACCGTCTTATTGAAGGGAAATATTTATTCAAGAAAATGACATATACATGTTGACTCTGACGTCATGGAGAATTTAATTGTTGAGGGACTGAAATAAAAGTTCTCAACAATGATAGTGACTGAAAAGAAAGTTTTACGATTTTGATGACCAAAGTACAAGCGTAAAAGAAAATTACTATAACCAGGGAAATAATATTTCTATAACCAGGGCGAAACTAGAAATTTATAAAGGACGACCAAAATGAAATTAAAAAAAATAAAAATTTATAAAGGTGATCAGAATAAAATTAAAATTTTTGAGGAGAGTTATATTAAAATTTTACAAACTTTAAAGTGATTATAGAGGTAATTTTAATTTTTTTTAAAAAAATATATTCCTTACTAATAAAAAAAATTGCGAGGACCAAAACCACCTTTTCCACTATATTCCGCCCCTGTCTATAACATGTATTGCAAGAGAGGGTTGGATCTTTAGAGAGGATTTTGAAAATTCGCGATAGGAAATAACAAGGAGGGAAAAAAATTGAATGATATCTACTTATATTTATGTTTTTGCATATTTGGTTAAATAAAATATATTATATTTTATATAAAAATTCCTAACATTTATTATAAATTATGAAACATATCTGAATTTTTGAAATAGACCCCAACATTTATTATGAATTTTTAATATTAGATCATACATTATATATATATATATATATATCTCTTACATTGTAATACCATATGTTCCCAGATCAGATTCAAGACTGTTGGAGGAATTGATGAAAGAGTGAAAAATGAGCTTGAGATTCTCTTTGTTTTTTATAGTATTATAATGAAAGGAAGGTTTATTTTCTTCTGCTTTGAAAGCTATGGCTCTGCAAGAGGAAGTGACTCAGCAGATTCAAAACTCACCATTGATCATTGATGGGCTGTATTGCGAAGAAGAAGAAATCTTAGGAGACTGTAGTTTTGAAGACAACGCAAGTGAAAATTTCGGTGGAACAGTGAAAAAGGAGACATTTTTACCTTTGTTCTTTATTGACCACGACCTGTTCTGGGAAAACGATGAGTTGCTCTCTTTAATGTCTAAGGAGAAAGAAACCCACCATGGATACATTGATGTTAACTCAGATGAGCCTTTAGTTTTGGCTCGCAAACAAGCTTTAGAGTGGATTTTCAAGGTTAAGGAACACCATGGGTTCAATGCTTTGACCCTGGTTCTTGCTGTGAATTACTTTGATAGGTTCATTTCAAGCTTGAAGTTTCAAAAAGACAAGCCATGGATGGGCCAATTAGCTGCTGTGGCTTGTCTCTCTTTAGCTGCCAAGGTCGAGGAAACCCATGTGCCACTCCTTTTAGACCTCCAAGTATGTGACTAAGATTGTTTGTTACTTTGTTGTTAAATTTGTGATTCCAAAACTTGTTATTGGGTTATCAAAGATGGGATTTTGATGTTCTTTTTCCTTCCTTTTAGGTGGAGGAATCAAAGTATGTGTTTGATTCAAATACCATACAGAGAATGGAGGTTTTGGTGTTGTCAACTCTGCAATGGAGGATGAACCCTGTGACACCTATTTCCTTCTTCAATCTTATTACAAGTAGGCTTGGATTGAAGACACATTTGCATTTGGAGTTCCTTGGAAGATGTGAGCGTTTGCTTCTGTTTCTCATTGCTGGTAATCACTCAAAAATTAGCTTTTGTTTTCATCCTAATCGTGCAAAGTATGCTTAGTATATACATACCTTGAGTTTTTCCAATTCGATTTTGATCCAGATTCAAGGTTCATGCTTTATATACCTTCGATCTTAGCTGCTGCAACAATGCTTCATGTTATTAAAGAGATCGAACCATGTCGTTACCTTGAATATCAGAAACAGCTTATCGGTGTACTCAAGATATGTGAGGTTTGTATACACAATTACTTGGGGTTGGGGGGCATTTTTCGAAGACTTGCATTGGATCTTGATTGTGGTTTCGTTTTCAACAGGATAAAGTAAATGCTTGCTACAAGCTCATCTTAGAGTTATTGGAAAGCCATTGCAAAGGAAACCGAGGCCACAAACGCAAGCATAGATCTATTCCGAGTAGTCCTAATGGTGTCATTGATGCATCTTTCAGCTGTGATAACTCGGTTGATTCGTGGGCTGTGACATCTTCGGTCTCATCATTTCCACATCCACGGTTCGAAAGGAGTAGAGCACCGGATCAGCAAATGCGGCTACCTTCACTAAACCGTATGTTTGTCGTTGATGTACTTAGTAGTCCCCGTTAATCTACTGTCATAATAACTAGTACTATTAAACATGTTATTGTATAATTCCTCTTTCGAGTACCGTTGACTGTTGTTCTTACTGTAAAATCAGTATGTGTTTCAGAACTTATTATTGCCTATGAGGCCAAAACCGGCTAACATGGATCGGAGGAGGATCGAAATCTGCTAAATTGCTCCTCGATTGGACTTGGGTAGTTGGTTTTTCTGTTTGCCAATGAGAAGATATGGATGTTTTTTCTGATTCTTCTAATGTATGATTGTAAATAAACATATATCCATGACATCTCTGCATCTGCATGTATCTCTATTATTTTTGGTCATTCATCTTAGTAGAAGTAATATATATGTAGGCAGACAAACCAAAGTCGAATGGTGTCTTGAAAGAAGCATGTTTTGACTTTGTGCTTTTTGCTTGCAGTCTTTTGCTGTTGTTCTTATTCATCTTCTTCTGTTTCGTAACATCACAAAATTTGAACTCGAGATCATTCGGATGAGGTCTTAAGCTCTAATTGTGGAGGTGTTTCTTTGGGCAATTGTAGTTTTTGCTTTAACATAGCTCTTGAATCAGAGGTTTTTAGTTTGAACCTTAAGCCTCAAGGCTACAGAGGTATATAATATTGAAGTTTAGGTGATTGTATAGTATACATATTGCCAATAACTGCAGTAGGAAGGATCTGCAATTTTGGTCCTTTTGATACGCTATGGATCTTCAAGGACTGTGTCCCATTTTCATGCATGAATCAGATGATGGTTATGTTCACAGGCAAAGATAACGGTACTATTGCAACTTTAGGGAGCGATTTACTTATCTTCTATCACATTTTGATTGATATGATAATTTGTTACACGTGAAAGATCATGTGGTTGAATACAGCTGCCAAAAGTTTAGTACTCCATTGTTTCTTATAGGACTTGAATATTAGATTAGAAAAAGTCAAGACAATTGAAATTGAAAGGATATATATAAATGTTTATACCAGCTTTTTTTTAATTTTAGGTTAATGTTTAAAATTTAAGGTTAGAATTTAGAGTTTAGGGTTTAAAGTTTAGATTTTAAGGTGCTATGGCTAAGGATTTAGGTCTTAGATTTTATAACTTAAATATGAAGGGTTGTAATTTTTTTACATAACTTGTATATCAAAATATAACCCTATATATATAAGAATAAATTTTTTTTACCCTTTTTATGCCGCAATATTAAAAAATTAAATCTTAAGTCTTAACCATATATCTTAGATCACAAACTCTAAAAATATATCATATACTCTAAACCCTAACCTTTGATCTAAATACTAAACCTAAATTTTCTAGTGTTGGATTATAGATGGTGACAAAAAAAATTCTATTATAGATGGAAACTGAAAGTTTCCACAAGCGTTTTAGTTTTAAGGTATAGGGTTTAGGTGTAGGGAGTTAGAATTTAAGGATAGTTGTTTCAATTTAAGGTTTATGATTATAATTTAGAGTTTATAAGTTAGGGTTTAGTTTTTAGGGTAATACGGTGAGGATTTAGGTTTTACCTTATAAACCCTAAATCATAACCCTAAACCTTAAATTGAAACAACTATTCCTAAATTCTAACTCCCTACACCTAAACCCTTAAACCATATACTATAAACTAATTCTATATACCATAAAACTAAGGCGCATGTGAAAACTTTCAGTTTCCACCGCCTATAGATAGAATATTTATCTTATAAATATTATTATTTTAGACATCGCTTTAGTTTTTTTAACTCCACAAATTGGATTAAAAATTTATCAAATGTTACATTTATTTAGTTTTTTTTATTACAAACTTACACAATCACACGTTACATTGTCAATCTTATGGCTCCAAGATTGAGGGATGAACTTCTAGTCAACACTAGGCCAAACAACAATTCTTTTACATTTTATTTAGTTTTTATATTTTAAAATATTAACTTAAAGATATATGATATTTTCTTAATCAAACTCGTAAAATTAAAAGTAAAAGAGAGAGACTTCATTGTCATTTTATCATATGACTATTCATAATATTAATTTATTTAATAATTAAATTTAAATAAAAACAGATGGGTCCTAACAAAAAAGTTATGAAGGGTTGCAACCAGTACAACAAATCCTGTTGAAAATAAAGCTTTTCAGGTTACCAAAGTGCCAGGGAAAACAACTATGGTTGTTAGACGACCAATTGGTGCTCATAAGTTGATATGACAATGACACCATCTTTTGTCCACTATCACTTCAGGTTTGGTTTCGCCCCCTTTTTCCTCTTTCTATGCATTTACATTAAAAAAATATTAAAAAAAATAAATTTTAAATTTTAACTCTAAATTTTAAATTTTACATCTTATGCCCTAAAAAGTACAATATACCTTAAATTTCCTAAACTTCGACCATAAACTCCAAACCATAAATCTTAAATCTAACTTTTAGTATAAAGTATTTAGGGCACCAAAAAGGAAAGATCATTTCTATTCCACTACCACCCCCACCAAATTTTTGCACCTTCAAACAATCAAACTTAACTCAAAGTCAAAATATCGAGAAATTATATTATAGGCCCGGCTCGCCACGTCATCTATGGTCCCAACCAATAAAAAGCATCCATTTCATTAATTTTTTCCATGTCATTCTTTTACCGAGTGAATCTTCACTCAAATTTACTGTAAATTAAATTAAAAAACATTTTTTTACCAATTGTAGATTCACTCGATAAAAGATGATATGGAAAAAATTAATGAAATGAATGTTTTTTATTGGTTGGGACCATGGATGACGTGGCGAGCCGGGCCTATGATATAATTTCTCCAAAATATCGCTTGATTTAAGATAAGGGTAAACTACTATTCATGTCACTCAACTTTCTTTGTAATTTTGTTTTGGTCATTCAATTTTTTAAAAAATTCAAGTTTATCACTAAATTTTCAAACTTTATTCGTTTTGGTCACTCGGTCATTAAGTCTTTAATGTCGTTTAATTTTTTGGGTAAATTTACGCAAAATCCCCTAAAAGCTTCATCTCAATCCTAGATTTTCAGACTCCCTTTAATCATTAGTGACAAAGTATTTTTCTTCCAAATTTGAACAGTGGGAAGTTCGAGAAGGAGAGATACGATGTATCTTGATTTCACGTTGATCAAACGATGGAGATTGTAGATCAGACCAATATAAAGTCGAAATTTTGGTTTGAATTTTTTTCATTTAAAAAAAAAACTAGGAAGAAAAAGGGACAATTTTAATACCAGTTAAGTCAAAAATGATGGTCGACGAGACAACAATGAGATGAAGAAGATTAAAATTATAGGATATTTTTATAAATAAAAAGGTTCAAACACAATGCTTTGGCGTTGACATTAGACTACTTAACAATCAAGTGACCAAAATAAGTGGAGCTCAAAAGTATATCAATAAAATTAAAAATTTTAAAGTCAGTTGACAAAAAACAAACACAAACAAAATTGAGTGACTAAAAAGAGTTTTTTTACCCTTTTAAGATATTGGTATAAGAGTTCATGTCTGATGATTATCACTGATTTTTTTTAATTCCATAAGTAAAGTTTTAGAAAACTGCACCATGTTCGGTTTTATAGGTAGAATGATCATTTTGACCTCCAACTTTGTTAGTTTAGCCCTTAAATTTGTATTGTCTCTTTTGATTCTCAAACTTTTATTTTATTAAATTGACCTAACACTACAAGAATATAAGCTTTTAGTGACAAATTGACAGTGACTAGCAGTAATTTTGTCACAAATATTAAACTTTTGTGACAGATTTTTTGTACGACACTATTAACATAAGTAATTGTGATGTAATTTTATTTGGTCACTATTATAGTAGTAATTGTGACGATTACATTTTTCACAATTAAATTCTCACTATAAGTCTATAACTGTGACACAAATTTTATTTCCACTAAAACTTTGACACATGATAGTGACAATATATAAAGTGGTCACTATACTTTGATATTTGTTGTGACAATGCAATTGTTTGTCACTTAAAATTTTACTTTTATTGTGATAAATTTTGTCACCAATAAAAAATAAACTTAATGACAAGTTATATATTGTCACAATAATAAATTTATTTTTATAATTATAGTAATAATAACAATTATAAAAAATTGAAGTTACCATAAAGGCATAAACTAGTTTATCAAAAGGTAAAATAATTCTATTAGTCTCTACACTATGTGTAAATTGTTGTTTTAGTCATTCTATTTTGATCAATTTTAGTCCCTATATTTTTGAAATTTTAAAACTTCAATCCTAATCCAAACGGGACAACGACAATATGATTAAATTACAATGACTAGAAATGATTGAACAAAAGAATAAAAATCAAAAGTTTTACTTAACATATTTAAAGACTATCATTCATGTCAAGATCGAAATTTCAAAATTTAAAAAGTACATATTTTTTTGAATAGAAACTACATAAACTTAAAGTGAACAAATTAAAGTAAAAAGACTAATATGTAATCTTGGCATAATATGTGACAGCAAAATTTTACCTTGTGAAAAATTTTACACTTGATATTTGTTTTAACTTTTCTTGTGGAGGTAAAATTTGTATTGTCAGTATAGTAAATAATTATCACATAAAGGATAATTCTATCAATAATTTAGGTGTAAATCTTAATATTCATATGTTTATATTTTAAAGCCAACTCAATTATTTTTATATATTTTCTTACACAAACGTATTTTGTATAGGAAACCATATAAAAATTAATTAAATTATTATTATATTAATTATTGTTATAATTAATACATACTTTTAAAATAAAAAATTAATTTCAATTACAATTACAATTTAACTTAAATAATATTTTACTTTCAAAATAATATTAAATTTCTTGCCTAGCCTAGTGGATAGACATTGCACTCTCCTCCTAAAGGTTCCAGGTTCGATCCCCCCACGAAACTATGCATTATATTTATTTATTAAAAATTGATATATAAATATGTCACATCATATCGCGCTTGTCGCAGAAGTCAAGGGTTTTGGTATCTAGCACATTCGCTACGCCCCCGCGGGAGAGATATTCAATGTGCGTGTTGCTTGACGGATCATGAGACGACGCTATCGAGATAAGTCATTGGATAATGGACACGCGATGAAGGCTGACTTGTCTGGGATGAGTCCCTTCGAGTGCAGTACGGCATGCCCGATCCGGGCCTGAATAAGATGGTTGCAACTAAAAAATATATAATTATTTTATTATTATTGAAAGTGATGATGTATTTTAGACACTATTTCAATATGTATTTGTGATAAAATGTTTGTCACTAATAAGAATAACATTAGTGTCTAAATTTTAGTCACTGTTATTAATCTTTTGTGTCAAAAAATATAGTCATAAAAAATATAACTTATTGTGACAAAATGCATAAAAGTTGTCACTAATATATTAGTGACGGAGTTATTAGTGACGACAGGTGACGACTCAAAAAAATAGTCACTGTAAATTTCAGTGACTAAATTTAATACTTTTAGTGACTATTTTTTATGTCACTAAAAAATTATTTTTTTGTAGTGTAAATATAAGTATATGACGAAGAATAACGACTTTTGTAATTAGGTAGAAAATCTGTAGAGTTTGAAATTAGCAAGAAAATATTGAAGTTTGGGGAAAAGTAGGAAGCAGTGTCGGTCTAGAGTAGTGAAGTATTTCAGGTTAATAAATGCGGCAGCTGGAATCACTGAATTTTCTTACAAAAATGTACAACCATCCGCATAATTTCAAAAAAGCAACACCTTCTGGTTTGGTATGAAATCATTCAATAAGTTCTAACACCAACAACAATACATCGACGCATGGGCAGATGATAAACCAAGTCAAAGGGAGCTTTGGCACCCAAGATTTGGAGAAATTAAATTATATCTCTAAAATATTTCTAAAAATTTTAATTAGTCCCCTCAAATTTGTAAAAGAAATTTATTAAATTTTAAATATTTTTAATTAAGTTTCATAAATTGTTAAAATTTTCATTAAATCTCTTAAAAATTTTAATTAGATCCTCATTTTTCTAAAAGATTACCATTGAATCCTCAAAATTTATGAAAATATTAACCAAACCTCTAAAATTTTTAATATTTTTGATTAAGCTCCCACAAACTATTGCATCAAGATTCGCCCCTGCATCGACGACCATGAAAAGATCCAAACCTCATTTTTATGGTTTTTGGTCTGTTTATATTATGTTTTACATCGTGTGTTTGGCTCAGAAATGGGTTTGTAAGTTTTTTTTCTCAAGATTTTTGCCAACAGTGATCGTGTATATATATATATATATATACCTACTAGTAGGATGGACTGAGGGGGTGTTCGCCCCCTTTAAAAAAAATTCTATGTATATTTTTATCCCCATATATTTTTATAAGTTCGCCCATTAAAAATTTATAAATTCTCCAATCTAATTTAAAGTAATACGTATGTCCCCGCCTACATGCCAAAAAACACCGGAAGTGATGGCACTATGACTTGCAGACTTACGTCAACACAGACTTCCCCCACGTCTACCTAACACCAAAAACAGTATAATCGGTGTTAATTTTCCTTCAGTTTGGTAGCCATCCAAACAGTGCTCAAAGCTCTGCATGCCATAAAAACCAAATAGAAATGTCACCGCATCAAAAGAAATCTGTCTATACCTCCTGTCTTTTCACCATGACAGTAATGATTAAATGCAAACTGTATGGTTAATGGAATATATATAATATTTTTAATAAAATCATATGAAATCATTCCCTAATTAATGTTATGGTTAAAGATGTTTATATTATCACTTTTTATGTTGTTTCGAGATTTCGACATTAACCTTAAAAATGTAATAATTCTCTATTTAATCAGAAAAAAACAAAACATATGAAACCACTGTATATAGGCCTTTTGACCTTGTGCTGGCTATAATGGCTCTCATGGTACATTCAGGTACTGCTTTTTTCCAGGATTTGGATTCATTCACTTGTTTTTTATGTAAAATGTTATAAACTCTGATCCAAAAGGCCAGAAAGCCCTGCTAGGATTTTAACTTTTTAGGTTATCAGTGCCAATCAAGGCCTTCATAAAGGCACCATTACTCTACTCTGGATGTTATTCTATCATTTCCAAGAAAAGGAGGAAAGTAAGAACTGTAACACCAGCTTTTACTACAATATAATTCTATGAATACGGTGTCAGGTTTGAAGGTAAAAATGGGTGAATTTTGGCTATGTTAGGTCAATCTGTGTACTTCAACATTATAATTTACCAACGGCGTTGGCCGGGTGAATGCAAGGCAAGTTTACAAGTGATTTCAGAAGCTGTCTTGGCATTTCCATCAGGATTTTGTATTGGAATTAAACTTGATAATGTATTATTCCACAAAAGTTGAAAGAAATTACAGACTTCTGTAGATTGGTGTGCACACTGTCAATGCAGTAGAGACAGCCTTGTAGGGGACTATGGATTATACTGTAATTAGTCTATTTAAGTAGACTTATACTTCTATTCTAATGAATTCAAGAAAAACAGTGAATCTAATTGATCACTACCCAAAAATACTCTTCTATAAACTCATCTCTGGCTTCTCATATGTTACTCTGTCAATACCTTCCACCACAAAGGCACAAAAAGAAGGCCCTTGTCGGCACAGGTGACCAAAAGTCGGTTAAAACCCATATCGACCGGCCAAGTATAGGAGTTTTTAGTAGAATTTCATATTGTGACAATATTAGTGTCACATGTATTGCTGCAAATCCAGTGCCCCAAACTGAGTTCTTAGTAGTTTCCAACCCCTCGGACAACAGTTAGGCACATTAAGTACTCGTGAGACAAACCATGACGTTTCGCCCAATACCTGTATAATTCATATTAAACCAATTTGTAAAACAAATACATTGCAGGCTTTAAAAACATGTAAACTGCAAAAATAATTAGATGGTATGGAGAAACAATCATTCATATTCCCATAACAAAAATATGCAAAAGAGAAGCTGAATCAAGGAGCCTAGATAATCATCCAAGATTTTCTTTACTGCATATAATAAACATGTTATTCTTACACCTTCCAAATACACAACATGATCCAACAGACTGCTAACAATTTGGATGACGGGTATCATGTCCTGTTCTTAACAGTCCTGGACACCCCTAGATGGAATATAGAAACAGCAGATAGAACTGTAATTATATGGCTAAGAAATTTGACAAAACTCTATTGTCAAGCAGAAATTGCGAAGCTTATAGCCGATGGCGGATCAGTAAGTCATAAGAGGTGACCCACTGCAGTGAACATCAGAAGCATCGGTAAGCCTTTGCCTTGGAGACAATGTTATGATTCCAGCTGCATCTACATCAGAGTTCAAAATGTTTTTCCTCTTCTGAATTTCACAACTGGATTTCTCTTCTGATGCCGCCTCAGTGATTGGACTCAAAGCCTCAGCTTCCTTGGAGTGAAGTGCCACCATGGCTTGAGCTTCAATCACCACTGATGCATCACCATCTGTAGCATATAAAATCTTTTTGATAGCTGCAATAATCTGCCATTACATACAGAGTAAAACATTTAAACAATCAACTTCAACAACTATGTTTACTATACTACTATCATATTCCTAATATAAATCTGAATGTCAAAAGAGAGTACCGGGGAGTCTTCAATTTCAGGAGTCTGGCAGAGAATCTCAATATCTCTCAGCTTTGCAAAGTAAAAATCCCTCTCTTTCTCAAGACTATCAACAGATAGCTTCAACTCTGTGATCTACATTGTGCAGGAGAAGATATCAGATTCTTCTTAATTCTTAAACAAATAAAATTATCAATTTGCTCCATATAAGTACCTGTTCATCATAAGCAGCAATTGATGTAGATGGTTTGGTTGATGCCTTTGCCGATTGATTAGAAGGGTTCGTGGATGATGAAACATCATTGCTGTTCCTTCGAGAATGGGAAGATGAAGGTCTAGGAGCAGCACTTGAACCCTTGGTTGAGGCTTGTTGAGGTGCTGATCTTTTGCTTGCTTCTCTTCCTCCTTTAGAAGCTTCTCTCCTTTCTAGTGCATTGTAACTACAAATGACAACGGCAAAAATCACCAACGGATCTTTTCATTTTCTTTAACTCATATGAGATATACACAGTTAAAAGAAAGAAAGAAAGAAAAAGCCTTGATGAAGTAAAACAACACCAGAAAGCAAAACCATTTATTAAGTAACGCAACTAGTTTCATGAAATTCAATTGTGAATTATTAGTATAGTTACTAAAACTCGGGCCTAAATGCTAGTAACAAATGCAAGAAACCATTCATTAAGTAAAACAACCAGTTTCATGAATTTCAATTATGAATCATGAGCATGCCACAACTCATGCCTAATTGTCAGTATCAGATGCTGACAAAACCTCCAATACAAGCAGATTGAAACTCTCAAATATTACAAACTATTGCAATCTGTCATATTAGTGATGGAAGAAAGATTAATAAAAAAACAATGTCAAATTCTAATGAAGAAATTGGTTTTAATGTTAGCCAAAATTCCTAAAACTTAATACTTTAGTTAATCTGAATTAAATAGGGAAAAGAAGCCATCGGTTGGCTTATAGAGAACAATCATCGGACTAGAATCAAACTAATTACAAAGAAATTCAAGGTTTAAATGAAATTTACTTATTAAGACCGCCTCCATTAACCGAATCACAGTATCTTTTCATCCATTGCATGAACTCCAGATTATCAAGCGGCCTTCCTTTCACCAACTTGCTCACCTCAATATGCTGCAACAATGGAAAAAAAGAATTTACTAAAAATCAAAACCAGAAAAAAAAAACAAAAGAAGAAATCCCTGAAAAATTAAAATAAACATGAAGACCTTGGTGATTTTGAGTTTGTTAAAGACATCTTGGAGGACTTTGTAATTTTGGATCATCTCGTATTCGTTTTTGGCATCAAAATTGACTTTATGCATCGGTACCATCCCTGGATGAACTGCGTCCATCAACTGGCAATGAACGGCGCCAGAACATGCCTGAAAACCAGATCCAAATCATTTCAATAAAATCAAAAAGTTTATCAATTCATAACAAGAAATAGAAAGATTAAATACAAAAGAAGAAGAAGAAAGAAACCTCTTCGACTTTGGAGAGACTGAGATGGAGAGTAGTGTTGATCCAAGAAAGAATCTCAGATCTGCCGACGAAGTAAGCCCCGTCCATCATACCGATGTTCGTCGCCATTGCTTTCTTTCTACTTCGGCTTTGCCGTTTCGGTGAAAATCAAGCGTATGTCTTCTTCTTCTTCTTCTTCCCTTTTTTTTCTTTTGTGGAGTATTTTCTTTCCGACGCGGCTATTGTAATGGAAAGAGACGTTTAAAAGGGTTTTTTAAATTCGAGAATGAGCGGGATCTTCTCCAATTCAAAATAAGGGTTAATCAGGAAAGACAGCCCAAAAAATTAAATCTCTTAATTTCTTTGGAAATAATTGCACTAAACACCCTCAAGTTATGCGCAGATTCTAATTGATCTCAAACTTCAAAATATCATAATTGAGTCCTCAAACTCTCAATATCACTTCAATCAAGCTCTTCCGTCGGTCCAACAACCCGTTTGAGTATTGAATGTTGGTTTAGATATGACATGGACTATATTTGAAATACTTGAATCAAATTTAAAATATTTGTACACATATTTCATGGGAATTCAAATTTGACGTATAAATAACAGGTTGTGTCTATAAAATTTAATAGGCTAGTTCTTTTTTATACATCATATTCAAGTTTTTATACAATAAGTGCACGGTGTTTAAATTTTGATTACCGTATTTTAAACATGTTTCATGTCAGGTCTAAGCTAATATTTAACACTCAGTATAATATCTAGACTAAGGGTGAAAATCGAGTGGGGCGGGGACGATTTTGCATTTCCCACTTCGTCCCCAACACTTGCGGTTACAATTTTGGGGAATCCCCGTCAAATGCTTCGGAGATTTTTTTTTCGTCCCCATACCTTTCTCGCGCGGATCCTCATGATTTTCGGGGAATTCTCTTCCCAAAAAATTAAACAAAATTACTATTTTACTGACCAAAATAAATGACCAATTCAGTTCAAAATATAAAAAGTTTGGATACTACGATTAATGGAAGCAATTATGAGATGATAAAGATTGAAATGATATTGTGTTTGATACTAAAAAACATGTTGAGAAATTTGAGTGCAGCTATGTTTGAGAAAAAGTTGAAGTAATAATAATATAATTAGGGTTTTTTATTAAGGTATATATTAGGAGTATATAGATAAATAAGTATATATTTTTGGAAAATCTTGTAAAATATTGGGATCCTTGCAAATATTTTTTTGGGATCCCCACAGTTATTTATACGTTTACAGTTCGGTTATCTCCACGGTTCGAATATAGCAATCGTCGTTCTCATTCCTATTTGAGTTTCGATGATAAAATTTTCCCGTCCCTGTGAATGAAGATTTCGGTTATTTTTCATGCACGTCGGTTCAGATCCCCACGATTTTCAGATATTCTCCACCAAATTCCCATACCTAAACTAGACTAACATAATTAGTTAACTGAATTAATATCGGTAGTTTAAAGATTCGATTAAAACTTTTTGAAGCTAATGGATCAATTTAAAATCTAAATTATAATTAAGAATGTCCGGTGTAGTTGCTTTTCTTTTACATAAATGTTGTAATGTGGGTAAGTGCGCAGTTAACTCGACTGGAACAACTTAATTGAATGGTCTAAATGTGATTATAATATAGTATCTATTTATATATAATATTAACCTTATGATATTACGCATACATCTTGTAGACAAAGTGATTTGAACTCGTGTCTCCTAAAATCATAGATGACAATTTTACTCAAACCCGGCGAATTTCGACCTGATCCGATATGATAGGAGCATGTTTTATTTTTAAATTTCAGGTTTCGGATCGGGGCTAATTTTGTAAAGAATATAATCGGGGCAGAGGGAGTTCAATTTTAGTATAAAAAATTTTAGACCCGACCCGACCCGGCCCGAATATATAATTATAAAAATATTATTATTCTTTAGAATATTACAAATTACCATTGTGTATATATTAAGTTTTCAGTTTCATTATTCATCCCCTCCATTTTCATGCGCCGTCTGCCTCCATCTCCCACCCACCTTTCCTCTTATTGCTTCTTTATTTTTCATTTCACCATCCAACATCAATTTTTCCTGTAATTTCTCTTCAATAGTTAAATATTCTAAGAAGCTAGCATTCCAATTTTGTTTAACTTTTGCCATTTTTAATTTTACTTTAATTTTTTTCTCCATCTCCCCAATATGATGGTTATTGAAACTTCCAGATCTAATTTTTTTTTTAAATTTAGTCTTCCATTTTCGTTTCTTTTTCTTCATGTTTTGGTGTAACCTTTTTATTTTAGTTTTGCATGTTTAATATGTTTTTGTTTATGTAACACTAAAAAAAAATATTTCAAATAAACCCCTACCCTTGTTGCCTTGAAAAAAAAATAATGAAAATATATAAAAGAAAATGGGTTGTTACCAAGGGGTTTCAAACCCGTGCCCCCTTGGCATGGTGATCAATGATTTAACTGTTTGTGTTAAGACATTCCTTGATCTTGTTTTATCTTGGTTTAATTTTAAATCGTACCACCCTAGTCTACTTGAAAATAAATAATAAGTATGATATTTTTTTAACTCTGATATTTATTTTCCCCATTAATTTCGGGAAGAGGGGATAAGCACGAGAGGGTTCTAGACTTTTCCCCAATCACCCCCTTTTATCGTCATCGTTCTTCCTAATCTCAGCCATCGTCAGTCCGTGGTCATCACCGTCACTATCAGTGTGACCGCCTCACCCTCACGGTCAAAATCATGGCCAACAATCTCTGTTCTCGTCCACCGTTTGTGAGAAACGATGAAAAACCGTTCGTGTGCCCTCATCGTCGTTCTCTTCCACCGTCAGCCTGTAGTCGACACCGTCGCTACCATCTGAAGCGTCGTCATGTCCCGACCACATCCAGACCACCACTCGCGTGTTAGTGCCGCTGTCCGTCGTGAAGCTTGGTTCGAAAATTCTGTAAAAACCCTAAGTTCGACCTTTCTATTTTTCGGCGATTATGTCACCGTCCGCCTTCTGTTCGTCGCGCTACCACCACTAGTAGGTTCCTCATGCCACGGCGAATAAAACCCCTCCGGCCGTTCACCCATCCGACCCGGGAGAGGCCTCATCGGAGCTACGCTTGTCTGGTCGCCATTTTCGCATTTCAGGTAAAACTGGCGGTTTCCGACCAACTTTCGGTGTTTGAATGTTATCGTGGAAATGTGGTTTTGATTATCTTCGTTTTTTTGGCAGTTTTGGCGCAAAAGGAGTCTTCGGCGGCCGTCTAGTGACCGGAAACCCAGGGTAAGTATACCGGGTTAATTTCGGTCCAACCCGAACTGGTCCAACTCGTACCTACCCCGACCCGAACCGAACCCGTATCCAACCCGAATCAGTCTAACTCGACATGTATCCAAGCCCAACATGTCTGCCGAGTCCACTCAGCCCGAGTCAGCTCAGTGAGTCAGTCGAGTCAACTCAGTTGACCTTTGCCTATTGACTGCTGATGTCAGCGTTGACTCTGAACCCGTTGACATGCCGATGTCAGCGTTGACGTTGACCATTGACAAAAAGTCAATTTTTTCGAAAACTCCTATTTTATGTTTTTCGACGCCCTGAGTCCGTTTTTAAGTTTGTTTCGCAAAATTCTGACCCGAAAGCCTTTGAACCTGACCTTGAAACTCAATCATGTTTATGTGTTTCATGATTCAATTTTAAGGCAATGTGAATAAGGGATTGATTAAGAATTTTTGTTTAATTGAAGGTATCCGTGCATCTTCGCATTCCTGAGACAAAGGATGCCATATTCAAAATTGAGAGTGTTTAAATGTCATTTCAAAGGTCAACCGATATAGCCCGGAATTGAGGTAATACATTTCTACCTCTTGCATGCTTTATGAAACATGTTGGTATTCGGTTAAAGTATGCATGTTTTTGATTAAGTGTACTTCCAACTCTGCTAAGTCAACTCGCTTATGAAACAAAAGGATGACAATCTGAATAAGACCGAGTTATTTGGAAGAGAAGTTCAGTAGACCAAAATAATTGAGTTTAGTCGGTGATTAATAAGGTAGTTAATCTTGAAACCCGATTAATAGAGTTAGAAGGATTCAACGTTAAATATTCTGGTATAAAATTACGAAAATGCCCTAAATGTTTAAAAAGGACTAAAATAACCATGGCAATGAAAGTAACATAGAAACATACAATGGATCTGGTAAAACAACCGATTCATCTGAAAATTTTGGAATTTCTTGAAACGTTCTAGTATCAAGACTTACATCTTCGGTTTTGTAAGGTACTCGAATTTTCTAAGATTCTGAATAAATCTCTGAAGATAATCTATGGAAAAATATTCGTATATCCGAACTAAACAAAGTGGCGTAAGATA
Organism: Hibiscus tridactylites; assembly: GCA_958450335.1. Lineage (NCBI taxonomy): Eukaryota > Viridiplantae > Streptophyta > Magnoliopsida > Malvales > Malvaceae > Hibiscus > Hibiscus tridactylites. The sequence continues at coordinate 65,634,877 of OY288285.1, read as the reverse complement.
CGAGACTGGTTGACATGACCAATATAATTGAAAACATCGATTAGGCCGAGTTGATCGGGATGAACGTAATGACTAGGAGACTAAAATATCCTCGGGTACTAATTGTCAAATTATCTAAAATGATGGATATACTCTCGAACTCTGAAATGAATAAATAGTCGGAAGAGCCAAAAGACTCCAAATAATTGAAACACCTTCGGACATCGAGGTGACTGAAAATACCTCTAAGACTTGAAATGAGAAATATCAATAAAGACAAGCGAAGATAATGGCTCTGAAAGTGGTAATACACGACCCATGTTGGTTGGTCGTTTCAGGAACTATTGTAATGATGGAAGAATACCATATAAAAGCATGTTAGAGTGATTTGGAGGAAGTACCTAAGTCAATGGTAAAAGCAGTATGTTTTTCGCGTGTATTCGATGTTACAGATCGAGTTCAGGTACAATACACATGTTCAAATACTTGAAGAATACCAATTGAATACATGTTCAATTTTCCCCGTTGTATGTTCAATGGTTGCTTAGTGAAAAAGAGCTTTTGTTATACAAGGAAGTCGGTTTTAAGAAGTGAATACTTAAGGGTATCGATCCGGCTAAATATTAAACACTGAAATGATAGTTTGCGATCAGTTCAAAGGGACTCAGAAACCTGATAAGTAACTAGAACTTCTGAACTCCGTACATCATTGCTTTTACCTGATAGTCTAATTACCAAATTACCCCTGAAGGTTGAAATGACCAAAGTGCTCTCGTAAGCTTAAATGATTGGATCACTCTCGATACTTCTGAAATCTCAATGTTCTCAATGTGTCAACTTCCAAATGTTTGTTCAAATTGTTAGTACCGAGCTCCCTCGCCTAGGGACCTCGTTCTGAAATCAATCCAAAATTGGCAGGCGTTCTATGCTCCCTTTCTGATAATTATCAAGCGTCTCCGAGAAATATATTGAACCATAAAGTGTGTACCCTATGTCCATGAATACACTCTGCTTTAAACTAAGATTATATGCTCTGAATAAAAAGTATGACTCTGTTACCCATAATGAAAGCTCAACTCTTGGCTTTTGTCTTCTGACACAGAAATATATCTGATATCTGTCTTTTGATACAAAAATAAATCTGATATATGTCTTCTAATATAAAATTATATCTAATATTACTGACTTCTGAATATAAACTAAATTTCACTTGGGATATATTATCTTGGATATAAATGAAAATATGTAGGCTCAGCGCTGGTAAACCCTTCTAGACCTAAGCTCCTACGCTCATTGGGCCTAGGGTAAGTCTTTCTGGACCTAAGGCATTCCCTTATGTAGGCTCCTACGCCCCAGGCCTAAGGTAAGACCTTCTGTATGCAGTTCAGGGGGAATTGTATTTTTTTTAGTTCGGTTGGAGGGTAGTTAAGTAAATTAATAAAACTTTCTGACCCTTTCTGAAACATACCCTACTAAATTAATGTATCAATGTTGAACTCTCAGTAACTTACAATTCGCGCTTAATTGACCACTCTAAACTCTTTGATTCAACTTCTGAAATCTGAATCTCTTTTGAATCACTGGCTTTAGACTCACCTCTTAAGGTCCGGGTGTTCAAATAAAGAACAACTCTGTGACCTCCTAATAATGCTTCACTGAATTATCGAATCGTAATTTGAGCTTACCATTGCCCAATTCTTCATGACAATGTTAAGTTGCCATATACCTACTTGTAGCTTTAACATCTCCTGGTAGTTTGTATTACTGAGCTTTTCGAAGCTCACGTTATTTTCACCATCACAAGTTAAAAGATCTACCATGTTGCAGCTATCAACGTCGGTATGAGAGTTTTTTCGGCTTTGCTCGCGGAGTACGGTACCTGTGTAACTAGGGGGCATGTATGTCACGTGTTGTTTTATATTCGAGTATGAAATTTGTATTAACAACTTTCATCACAGTTTTGTTTCATTATCTGAATGTTTTATGAAATTGTATTTTAAATCAAGCTTGATTTACGATTTTAAATGGTTTAACAATTTGCTTATTTGAAATTTTAACGGGGTCGCTCCGATGACCCTAATGGGACTTCCTAGAATCCGTATTAACTCATAGACGGGTCTAAGAGTTACAGTTTATGGATTCATTATCCTTCCCTATTTCTTTAATTATTATTTGTATTCATGTTTTTCTTCAATGCGATTCTTTTATTTCTTTGTATTTCGTTTATCTTAAATTTGAATTTTTCATATTTTTGTTTTTCTTTAGTTTTCATTATTTTCTATTTTAGATTTTTATGAGCAGTTTCTTTTCGTTTAGATTTAAATTTTGTTATTTTTTTTTAAATTTTATTTACATGAGTGTTTGGTTGATGAGGAGACTGAAGAATGGATGAGAAAATGTGAGATTTGGGGCGGGCAGATCGGGGCAGATTTTTACTATAAAATTCGGGCCGGGTAAAATATTTAAATTTTTTTGGGTGGATCGGGGTTGAGTTTAGGTATTTTATTTGTTGGGTCAGGGTCGGACAGCCAAAAATTTGGCCCGCCTCGCTCCGTTGTCGTCCCTACTTAGAATAAATATCATATATTTTTTCACTAGGACACTTGGTGGGTTGAACTCAACTAGAATGTTTTGATGGTAAGGGATTTTTTTTACAACATTGACAAATGTGGCGCATGAGTTTGTATGAAAAAATTTAATACGAAAACTTAATTGAAGCATAACATAAATATGCAAATATATTAAATTTAATAATTCATTTAAAATTATAAATAGAGTTATAATATGATTCCAGTATAAAGTTCAGCTTCCAAGGAAAATTCAATGATTTCATAAAATAAGATCGTGAAAACACCACTGTTGATATCAATAATAGTAATAAAATATTATAGCACATTGATAATTAATTCTATCACAATTTATAAAGTAAGTAAAACTCGTTCCGATTCATTTCTTTATAACAAATTAAGTTATCGGAGTCTACTTGAATTAGCAGATCATTTTTCTAGTTCAATTCGATCTAGAGTTTTACCAACTCGAACAATCGAATAATCAAATTTCCTTATTTTGTAATTTGCTTCTTGATCTCTTTCTTTCTACAATTTTTCTAATGTTTTAAATTTAATCTGACTAAATTTGGACCACGTGTTCCTCAACCATTGTAGAATGGCAATGAAACTTTTATTTTTTTTACAATATTTTTTTTTATAATTTAGTCCCTCAACATTACATGAGTTTTTGTTTCTTCAATCTCCCTTCGTTTTAAGCCTATTTTTACGAAATTTAAACCACATTCTCATTGGTCACTATAGAATACTTATGTAACTTTAATTTTTTTGTTGCAATTTAGTCTCTCAACTTGTAATTTTATTTAATTTGATCAAGTTACTGTAACTCTTTACAAATTACTTATTTTCATTAATTTTGTCCATCAATCAATGAAAATATTGTATGATCCTTCTTAAGTTGGACATTTTTCTTGGGTGAAACTAAAACAACCAACAAAGTTTTTAAAATGTTATTCAAATAAACTAAAAATATTATAATTTATAGGTCAAATTATGATTTTTGACCCTTCACTATTTTTAATTTGACTCTATTATCAATATTTATTTCTTTGTGCAAATTACTGACACCATAGAAAATTTAAATAGTTTTTTACAATGTTAGTAATTTTAAACAAAGACATGACGTTAATAATATTAGATAAATTATGTTAAATCTGTACAGAAACTTAGACAATTAGGTTTAACAAGAAAAATTTTCAAATAAAAATTTAATGATAAAAATATGACACGCCAATCTGATAAAATTCGATTTTTTTACTCGTCGATCAAATACTCACCCCTATCGAAACATATTTGAGGTAACTACGAACAATTATTAAGATAAGAGAACCAATTTTAGAGTCCAAAGTAGAAGATAGATTAATAAAAAAAATCGAGTATTTATTAACTAGAAGGTGACGAGAAGTTAAAACCTGAAAACCAATTGCAAATAAGAGTAAAACTTGTGCAACACAAGACAAAACTTCCACAATTTTCACAAAAGATGAATCATGGAAGACTTATCAAACAAAAAAGCACATATCCCACGTGTGTGCATAAAAATTTCTACATTTGTAAAAACAGATGCTGGCGTTGGTTTAATCATCTGTCGGCCTCAATCAAACTGCCATTGATGATTTTTTTTTTTGAAAATTAAAAGGCCTTATTAAAAAATCCCTCTACGCCTAATAGGGGAAAAAGAGTGCCTATAAAAGTTCACTACATCGCAGGAGAGTAATTCTCAGATACACGCTGCATTGCAGCAACAGACACGCAAGAAATTAAATTACACTAAGCAGCATACAAGCCCTGGAAAGGAATAAAGACACAACCCCTCAAGATGGGCAATTACGAACGTGGGTGTCGTGACGATTCTTCTGCACAGTCTTGATCACACAACGCTGGGGGAACCTGGTGAACTCGGTTATTGAAGGGCACGAAGAAGGCCATTTTGCTTTGACCCAGAATCCCATTCGAAGAACGGCTAAGTCAAAAAGTTGCTGTGCGGACAAGGCCTTATTGTTGAAAACCTTATCATTTCTCCCGAGCCAAACTGTCCACAAAATGCAGGAAAAAGCTAACCTCCAGATCTGTTTGACAGCAGATTTAATTGCTGTGTTTTCCCAGCATAGTAGGAAATCTTTAAGGTTTCCAGGAATGATGAAATGATGGTTCCAAAGGGAATACCATTTGGACCATATCAACCAAGTAAATTGACAGTGGCAAAGTAAGTGACTAACGGTTTCAGCTTCCTTCGCGCATAGAGGGCAGAGCGCGTTATTAGGATCAATGATACTCCTCGCCACAAGTTTCGAATGAGTTGGTATTCTTCCCCAAATAGCTCTCCAAACGAAGGCTTCCACGTTTGGCGGCGCAAGATTTCTCCACACTAAGTTCCAACACAAGTCGGCAGGAGAGGAGGATGAGAGCGCTTTAGTGCAGTAAGCTTTAGAACTGTACACACCCTTCGAGTCCCCTGCCCACCGAGTTTTATCAGTTGCACACGAGTTTCTTGAAGCCGACTCAAGACAATTCAAGAAATTTATCCATTGCTTCTGTTCCCAAACAAATAAGTTTCTTCTTAGGGGCACTTTCCAATGCCACACACCCCCCACCTTTGAGCCAAAATCGATCACTTTACCCGATTTATTGAGGGCAACAACATAGATTCTTGGGTAAGCATTCTTGAGCGAAACTTCGTCAGTCCAATGATCTCTCTAGAAGTCAATAGACTTCCCGTCACCAAGTACAAGGCGAAGATTTGAGGTGAACAGATCTTCAGTATTCGAAAGAGGTTTGGCAATGTTTTTCCACATCCAAGAGGGTTTTATGCCAGTGGGAGTGGTGGGGAGTAGTGTGTTCGGGGGGATGTGGTATTTTTCAGCAATTGTTTTGCGCCAAAGACTATCCTTCTCGGATCCGAACCTCCAAATCCATTTGTTGAGGAGGGCACGATTTTGGTACCCAAGTCGACCAGCCCGAGACCCCCAAGGTCCTTAGGTTTGCATATGTTTGACCATTTAATCCAATGAATAACACGTCCTCCTTTAGCGCCCCAAATGAAGTTGGCAATGATCCCATTTAACTTTTTTTCCACAGTAGCCGGCACTTGATATAGTGATAAGAAGAAAAGTGGGAGACTCCCTAAAACTGATTTGGCTAATACAATTCTCCCCCCAAACGCGAGAGAGTTGCTCATCCAACCCTCTAGTTTGGATTGCATTTTGTTTATTATGGGATCCCATAAGGCGATAGAGTTCCTTGAGTGGCCTAAGGGCATGCCGAGATAGGTGGTAGGTAGGGAGTTGTGAGCGCATTTAATACCATCAGCCCAGATGCTCACATCTTCTTCTTGCACATTCACCCCAAACAAACTGGTTTTTTTAAGTTAAGACGCAGCCCGGAGAAAACTTCAAACAGCTTCAGCAGCCTCTTGATATTAGTTACGTTACGATTAGATGCTTCGGCGAAAATGATCAAGTCATCGGCGAACTGCAAGTGGGAAATTTTGAACCCGTTACCACCAATGTCCACACCCGAAATCAGCCCCTTGGCTTCAGCTTCGTATAACAAAGAGCTGAGCATCTCGCCAATAATGTTGAAGAGATATGGAGACAATGGGCAGCCTTATCGGAGGCCTCTCTTTATCTGAAATTGTTTAGAGGATGAACCGTTTATAAGCAGTGAAATGGAAGTAGTAGAAAGGCACATGTGAATCCAGTTTCTCCAGCGAGCACTAAATCCCATCGCCTCTAGCAAGAGGTCAAGAAATTTCCAGTCAACGGTATCGAATGCTTTACTAAAATCTGCTTTGAAGATAATGGCTTGCTTTTTCTTGCGAATAAGATCATCAACAACTTCATTTGCGATGAGAGCGCAGTCCGCAATTTGCTTTCCAGGGGTGAATGCGAACTGATTTATCCCTACCACTTCCTCGATACAATTTGACAGTCTTCTGGATAGTACTCGAGCCAATATTTTATAAAGGCTGCTAACCAAGGATATTGGCCTGTAATCCTCCATAAATTGGGGTGAAGACTTTTTCGGAATCAACACTATGAATGAGTGATTTACGGAACGATCTTCAAGCTTGCCCTTGTAGAATTTCTCAAAAAACAGCATGATTTTGCTCTTAAGGATCTGCCAATTTTTTTTGTAGAAGTCAAGGTTGAAGCCATCAGGGCCAGGGGCTCGATTACCTTCAGCAGTGTGGATAGCGTCCCATACTTCTTCAGAGGTAAATGGGAGCTCCAGTTTTGCAGCCGAAGCAGTGCAGAGTTGGTTCAGCAGTACTGGCCACTTGTTTAATGGGATTGAAGAACATGCATTGTATGTGGATTGGAAGTGTTTCACAAATGCTTTGGAAATGTCCTCTTGGTTCTTGATTGTAGCTTCCCCGATATGAATCTTGCGGATTGTATTTCTCTGTTTATTAATAGTGGCTGCTAGATGATAAAATTTCGTGTTCCTGTCTCCTTCTAGAGCCCATCTTATTCTCGATTTTTGCTTCCATTCTCTTTCCTCCTTACGGTAGTTGTCCCATAGTGACACTCTAAGATGCTTGAGTTCATTGGCTATTAAGGAATTAAAGCCAACGGATGCTAGATTGGACTCGAGATTAGCAATTTTCCTTTCGATACTTGGAATGGAGTTCTCGTCTTTAGCACGCTCCTTTGATACCCATGTTTTGGTAGCGGCTTTGATTGCTCTTAGAGTGCAAGCAATATTTTTGTCTTTGGCTGAAGATGTTGTATCCCTTACTAAGCTGACATAATCCTTGTTCTCAGCCCAGTGAGCGAACCACTTAAATTGTCTCGGTCCCCCAATATTAGCAACCTCCGAGAGTGAAACAGGGGAATGATCGGAAAGGCTTCTAGGGAGAGATTTTTGCAGTAGCGAGGGGAACCAGGATAGTACTTCAGGAGAAATCAGAAACCTGTCTAGCTTACTTGCCAAAACCGTAGAGCCTCCCCTGAACCAAGTGTATCTCCCGCCTTCCATTGGCAGATCTATTAGGCCTGAGATGTTGATGAAATCCCTGAAGTGCTGCATAGAGAAATCTGGTTGGGATGAGCCAATTCTTTCATCAGAAGAGAGGGTCGAATTAAAGTCCCCTCCCATTACAATGGGAATCTGTAGTGACGAGATGCAGCCCGAGAGAAAAGCGAAGAAGACTTTTCTGTCTAAGATATCATTTGGCGCGTAGACGTTGATGAAGGCAATGTTTTTCCCCAAAGTGGATAATTTCCCAATCAGTATCAAAGCTCTATCATATTCCACATAATTCACAAGGCTGCAAAAGTTACTATTCCAGGCTGAAAGTAAACCCCCAGCAGCACCACTCGAACTTGAGAATTTAATTTCCCCCAAATTATGCCTCTGAAATCTCCTAACGAACCACGGATTGAGAGACGAAAGCTTTGTCTCTTGAAAAAGTATCAAGGATGCTTTATTGGCTGCAATCGCTTTCGCGACAGCCCTAACCTTTTCAGGCTTACCGAGCCCTCTCACGTTCCAAGAAATAATTGAGATGTTCATAATATAAAGAGCAAACACAAAGAAGAGAGCTGTGGGGGGTTAGCTTACCAGCAAGGTCAATCCTTCTGGAGCTCCACCAATCTCGCCACCACTTCTCCATCAGAGGCATTGAAGTCCAATCCGAGGCTTTTTCCGACCAAGAGAGTGGCAACCGCCTCCTCCAAATTTGCTAACCGTTGGACGGAGGGACCACCGCTAGAAGAGGGGAAGCCCAGGCTAAGGTCTGCGTCTTTTAGACTTCTTGAATAAGTTCTTGTTCTTAATAATTTCTGTCCATTTGGGGTTGCCAAGGCTCACTGACGGCCCATGAAGGTTGGGGCCCAGAGTGGGGTTTATGGTTATGGGAAGAAGAGGGTGGCCCTGCTGGAAGACTGGTAAGCAGACTTGGTCTATATCATCTAATGACCCAATTGCAACCTCTTGGAGCTGAGATTGATTGGAGATGGGCTCAGAAGGAAGAGGGGAGCCCACCATAGTCCTTGGAGGCCCATTGGGGATTTGGGTGTTAACACCATCATCAGAGCAAACTGGGACTTCATACAGCTCAATATTGATCGGGTGCGACCCATGTGAATTCTCAGCATTTTCCACGTGGGTGTTAGGCATGCAGGGTGTATGATTATCCCTTCTATTTCCTGAGAGAGCAGCCGCCTCAGAAGTTATGGGACTTGCCAGGAGAATGTTTGCAGCATTCAATGCATTGGGGGCTAGGAACGAAGCGTTGCAACGCAGACCGGCCTCCGGCTCTATCGGATAGGAGTCACTGTTGATGAAGATGCGGTCTTCTTCGAAAACATTTGTTTTGATCCTGATCTTCTTGGGAACCCCATTGATTAGTAAAACTATTCTGTCCGGAATGTCAGAAATATTTTGGACTTGAATTATCAGAGAGGCTTCGTCGAATCTTCTACAGGCAAGAGTGTCTTCATCTATCTTTAGAACTGAGCCCCACCGGTTCCCTAAGTTTTCAAAGAAGGTTTTGCTCTAGACTGATAGGGGAACGTCTAACAGTCTAACCGTAGCTTTTACTTTCTTCTTTCCTTCATAACCTTGCAGAAGCTCCATATCCTCGAACCATAAGCGCAGAAATTCATCTCTGTTGGACCAGCACCTATCTCTTTCAGCCTTGCTGTGGCAGCGGATAACCACTAGAAGATCATACCATGGGCATAGTTGAGCTTGAAAACCATCAGATAACAGGCCTTCCTGCACCATGTCGATGTTATACATTGCCTTAATTTTGCCTACAAGGCAATAATCCCTCCACGACAAATCCGCCAGCGGAATCTTAACAAGGTGAGAGGTTTCACTATCTGAGTGGAGATCCACTGTGATTTCATTATCATTGAACTGTGCTGTTTCTTTGGTAAACAAACGAGCTTCAGGCCTGGGGGTGTTTCGGGGACCCAGTAAGGCTTCTTTGTATGATCTTGTGTCTTTAAGAGGAAAAATTCTTCGTTTTACACTATTCCTAGCTGACGCTGGGCCTTGAGAAGGCCTCTGACGATTGCAGTTTGCGACTGAAATTCTGACATGAAAACCATCCATTATCCTTCCGTTACCTATGCTGATCGCCCTCCTTGCATCACGTTCCGTACTGAATCTGACAAACGCAAAAGTTGTTGACTTGTTTCGTCTGAAGCGGTTTTTGTAAGCCATGAAAACGTACACCACCTCGCCATAGGATGAGAATGCTTCCTTGAGGGTTAGGTGATGAATACGTTTGCTCACATTATCCACAAAGACGGAGAATCCCTTCATGCGGCGCGGGTCTGTGCTCTGGCTTGTCCTGCGGCTCTCCTTGTTGTAGAACGATCTTCGGTGTGCTCCGGTTGCCGTGCCTGGTCTTCTTCCTTCCATCTTGCACCATAACTGCCATTGATGATTGATGAGCGTGAGAAAAGAAATGAAACAGTAATTCAAACAAAAGAGATGGAGCAAGTTTTTAGATATTCTAATTAGAAATGGGAAAGGATACTATATATATTTCGTTAAAAACTTTCTTAATTTAAGTAGAGAAAAAAGAGTGTAGATCTCGGATAAAGGCAGACAATCACCGTTAAAAATGAAGTGTTTCTTCGCCTCCAAGTTTTTGGATATTCTAATTATGAATAGGGATGTCAACGAGTTTATTTTTAACCAATGATGGCAACAAGTTAGAGTGAGATGATTATTGATTATGGCTGATCCGATTTCAATCTAACAGGATTCCAATAAAAACCAATCATGATCTAGTGATCTATATGATTTCAGAAAAACCAACTCGGCTTGATTTTAAATATAATTTTATACACTTCGTGAACTTAATTGGAATTTGTCTGTGACCGAATTCGATTTAATATAATTTTTAATAGTTTTAGTTTTTTTTTTTATCAAAATAGAAAAATAATTGAATAAAATATTAATTTAATAATATAAAATTAAATTTAAATTTAATACCATGATTCTCGTATCTTATATACTTTTCTTTTTATCAAAACCCAACTAATAATATATAAAAAATATTTTCATAATTATCCCATGTCGAGGTGGGTTCTCAAAGTACCCAAGCATGACTTGAACAATTTTCTTTTCTTCTAAAAATCAACATGAAATTAAAATTTCATATAAAAACTTGCTCTATTAAACCGGATCATATCGAAACTTGTCGAATATGAATTATTTTATCATCCCTAATTATGAACTACATTGAAAATAACTGAAACCGGCCCGTTAAGCTGAATAAGATTTATGGGAAATAAACTGAACCTAACTATATCGGGCCCAAGTAGATATACGCGTACTTCAAACAGTGGAGTAAGCCCAGTCCAATGAAATAAAGCTTTTAATAAAGCATTTTCTTTAAAAAAAAAAGATGCTAAAAAAATAATATATTCGTTTCTCTCTCTGTCCCTCTTTATCTCTGGCTTTCTGCAAAAATCTAATAATAGGCTCTTTCTTTTCTTCTCTTTCAGGCGTTGCGTCGCTTGCTTAATGATAGTCTGAGCTTCCTATTGTAGCCGTTGGATTAGGCGGCTTACGTAACTATGACCTCCATCACCTCCGTTGAGTTGAATTACCTCGTCTTCCGTTATCTTCAAGAATCAGGTCAGTTCAATTTTTCCTTTAATTTGTAGTCGCTCATTACATCGATCCTTAGTTTTGAATCTTTTCTTTCTTTCGTTTTAGTTCTATACCTAGTTGATTTTTCCCTTTTGCTCTATTTTCAATCATTAACCGTAATTTAAGCAGTTATTTCATTGCTCGTGTAAATAAAAGAACAGAAACGAGAAAAAAATTAATTAGAGCGTGTGAAATGTAATTTTAAGGTTAATTTCTGGCATTATGATGTCTAGAAGTACATTTTGGCTATAGATCCGTAAAAAGGATGGTTGATATTTAGTATTATTGTGGTTAGGGTTTTGAATTTCATAGCATTTATTACCAGCATAATTCAGTGCTATTGGCTAGGGCACCAGATGTGTTTGATGAGAATCCCTCATTCCCTCTATGAACTCTCTTTTTCTGAAATTTTAGGTATTTAACATTATAGTAGTTGCACTGGTTGAGGCAGGCATCTTCTGGTTCACATTTTTGCATAATTGTAGTATTGAATTGAAAATCTAGACACACTACACAGATATTGTTTATTAGTTATGACTGTTTGGTAGGATTAGAGGAAGGAAAGAAAACGTTCAAAATGACTCCTTCCTTCCTTATTTGACTTGAATCCATTTCGTTTTTCTTTCTTTCCCCACCCTTTTCTCTTCCCTCCATTTTCCTTCCTTCATAACAAGCATAGCCTAAATTTAAATTCTAAGAGAACTATGAAACAATTTCTCTAATTTTAATATATATATATATATATATATATATTCTTTTTGTTTACATAGTGATATTTATATTGGGAAAAACTGGGGGAGGACTCCTTTGTTGTACATTATTGTTTCTCAAGCTTCAAATGAGCCATCTTTTGGTTATCAAATGCCTGCAGGTTTTACACATTCAGCATTTACTTTGGGGTATGAAGCAGGCATTAATAAGTGTACTATTGATGGGAGTTTGGTTCCTCCTGGGGCGCTTATCACATTTGTTCAAAAAGGACTTCAGTACTTGGAGATGGAAGCCAACCTGAGTAATGTTAGGATCCTTATTATTATCATCATCATTATTGATAATTTTTTGGTTGGAGTGGGGAATCAGGTGATAGCTAAGACTATTATGTGTATTCATCACGATTTGTTTTGAGTTTGCAGAATGATGCAGAAATGGATGAAGATTTCTCATTCTTACAACCTTTGGATATAATAACAAAGGATGTAAATCAATTGCGGCAAATGATAAAAGAGAAAAGGAAGAATATCCAGAAGGATAGAAACAAAGATAGGGACAAAGATAAAGATAAAGATAAAGAGGTTGAGAGAGAGCATGAAGGAGAGCGTGGACGAGTGCGAGAGAAAGAAAGAAACGAAAAGGAGAAGGAACGTGAAAAGGAAAGGGAGAGGGCTGAAAGCAATAAGGAGAGAGAAAAGCAACCAGAAGAACTTGCTTATAGAGATATGGTTTTGGATCAAGAGGACAAGGATGTTGTTAAGCATGAAGAAAATGGAACTTTTGTAGGTTAGTTATCTCCTTTGTTATATTTATTCCTAGTTTGATATCAGTATCTTTCTCTCAGCCTTGGCCTTTTGTGTTTTTCTTCATATACATGCAAAATAGCTCTCTTAACCAGTGTGCTGGGTCATTCATTTTCATTCCTATTGCTTCTCATTATGTAGGACCAGAACCTATGGATATTGCTACTACGTCGACTCCAGCATCTCATGATGCTTGTGAAATTCCTAGCTCTGAGGTTACCATTTTGGAAGGGCACACTTCTGAGGTTTGAGCCTTTTTTGAATCTTCATATGTACCAAGATGGACTTGCACAAATACACATTTATTCCCTCTCTTCTCTCTCTGAGCATTTATTACTACAGGTTTGTGCATGTGCATGGAGCCCAACTGGTTCACTTCTTGCATCTGGGTGAGTATTTTACTGTAATGAAATGTTTCTTATATTGATAGTTTGGTCCTTTACATATGTATTTTCTCTACCTTTTGTGTTTCCAGTCATTTTGCTTTTCTCCTGTCAAACCTTGCTGATTTGTGTTGCTACACGAGCTGAACCTTTTGTGTTAGATCAATGAGCAAGTTTAGAAGTTCTAAAATGATACGAGTTAAGCCTTGCTGGTAGCAAAACCATTTTAATAGTCCTGCCCATCAGATGAGTGGTCTGTAAACGGGAATGCAGTTTGTGCACTCTCCAGTTATGTGACTGTAGGACCTGTAGTCAGGTGTATTTGTTGTTTGTAATGTGTTCCAGGGCTGGACAGTTGAAGTTCTTCATGTCCAGCAGAGGTGCCTATTTCCACTGCTATTGATACTGATTGAGGTCTTTCAGAAAACCAAACTGAGATCTTGCTGCTCTATGCCAAGAGTTCCATTATGCGGCTGGTTCTCTTGTTTTCTGATTTCTGTTAGTTTACATGTCATATGAGTATTTAATGTGTGTAGCATGGCCTTTAATCAGTGTGTATTCACAAAGTTTCTTTGTTTATATCAGTTACACTGAACTCTCCTCGCATGATTTTCTAGTTCTGGGGATTCTACAGCTCGTATTTGGACAATATCTGATGGGCTTTTCAAATCTGGTGCACAAAACAGTCCTTTAAATGTTCTAGTTCTGAAGCATGTAAAAGGAAGAACAAATGAGAAGAGCAAAGATGTGACAACACTTGATTGGAATGTGAGTACTGTTGGAGGCTTAAGTTGTTTACTAATTTTTGGTTCCTTTTAGTACAGAACAGTCCCAACACTTTATCTTCTCTCATTCACATAATTTGATGTTATGGATTGCCACTTTTTTTGACATGCTTTGGTATAGATCTGACACTATGCAGGAGAACTAATAAGATTTAATGTTATAAAAGAAATGACTAGAGATATCACAAAGAAGAAGCAACAATAATAGCTGTTGGTAGCTTTTTTACGATACACTTCCTGCTTTAGTTTTCCTAGAATACTTGGCTGCTGGAATTAGGTTGGATTTGGAGTAGTCTTCTTCAGTTAAACCTGATCTGGTTTTCTCAAGATCATATGGTAAATCTGATTAGTTCGGTTGTTATGACTATATATAACATTGGTTCTTGTGCAGCGAGTGAACTTATTGGAGATTCTATAAATTGCACTTTAGCTACTTGCCTATCTGATTGTCATTCTTTTCAATATAGAACAGGTAATGATCCCTTTTTCCTACCTGTATTCAGGGTGAGGGGACATTGCTTGCAACAGGCTCATATGATGGCCAAGCAAGGATTTGGACTACAAATGGTAAGTTGGGTTACTTTTCTGTTCCATTCTATATCTTGAAATTAAAGGCAACAAATCTATTTTGTTAAACCAGCCTTTGAGACAGTGTTCAGATATATTTATGTTTTTAACTGAACTTGTTATACTTTCAGCTATTTATAATTGCATTGCTATTTTGGACTGATTGTGAGAAGTCTACACTTCATCTTCCTTGACCCCTTTTTCTCTCTGTCACTCAATTCTTTCTTGGTTTAGGTGAACTAAGAACTACTTTGAGTAAACACAAAGGACCTATATTTTCTCTGAAGTGGAACAAGAAGGGTGATTATCTTCTTACAGGAAGCTGTGATAAAACAGCAATTGTGTGGGATGTGAAGGCCGAGGAATGGAAACAGCAGTTTGAATTTCACACAGGTGGACTATTGCACTAAACTGTAATCTTTGGCTTTTTGTTGCATAACCCACAATCATTTCCCTGGGTTTCATCATTTTACCTTTTAGGTCCAACCCTTGATGTTGATTGGCGGAATAATGTTTCATTTGCAACAAGCTCCACAGACAATATGATATATGTTTGCAAGATTGGAGAAACACGCCCTATTAAAACCTTTGCGGGGCATCAGGTTTGTTTCGGGTCTTAATGATCTAATAATCTCACAAGTCACAACTTTCTTGGTTAATTCGTTTATTTTTAGTCAAAAGAGTGTGCTAACTGTTGGATCCAAAGAGGGTTCAAACTGACCGGGAAAGGCCTAAGCCTGATTCCTCTAGATTTTAACTAATACTAATCTTGATGCAACTTTTAGGAGGCATAAAATGTGCCTTCTACTGCTTGTAATGTCCCCCATAATTTCATCTCTCTTCCCTAACTTTCTTTTTTCTTTTCCTTCAATTTCTAGATTAAATTTTTGTTACATGCTGCATCTAGGGGTGAGCAAAACTCGATTCAACTCGAAAAAATTGAATTTTATGAACTCCACTTGATTTGACTTGACTCTGAAAAAATTCAAATAAAGTTTGAATTGCAAAATAGGACTCGTCAACTGGAATAACTCGAAATTTTTAATAATTCGTGACCGGTTTGAATTAGAGTTGAGTCCCTCAACACTGCATAATTTCCTTATTTCTTCAATTCCATGTTTTGAAAACAAATTCCCTGTTTTTGCAATTTAGTCTCATTTTTGTATTTTATTCAATTTAGTCTTCTGACTGGAACTCTTTGTAAATTCTTTCTTTCCATCAATTACTTGACTCTTTTATACTCCCATCAATATTTTGTCCTCAAAATTCCTTTTAAAAATAATATTATAAATATATTATAGAATTTTAGATGGTATTTTATTTATTAAATAACATTACAAATCTTACTCACAGTTGTCAAAAAAAAATAATGAAGAAATATAAATGCATATTATATATGGTTATAAAATGCCGTTTAAATTGGAACCAATTTGTACCATAACATTATAAATATTTACAATTAAATTTGAATAGAAACTCGAACAACACGACCCGATTTTTTTTAAATAAAGTTTGAATGATAAAAGTCGAACTCGTCAACTCAACTAACTCAATTTTTTAACTCGACTTGATCGAATACTCACCCTTACTTGCATCTGATAAATTAGGTCCGAGATCAATGTTCAATTTGAGCTGGAAATTCATAATACCAACTTTCCTCTCGTATGCTTGAACTGATATGCCAATCCTTAATACATCTCATAGCTTTTGTTTGTGTGAAATGAATGTTTATGCATCTAGGTTGTCTCTCTAAATTCTAACATCCTTTTCTCCTTTTATTGGAGAATGTTTCAAGAGCTAAATATTTTCATATACTAATTCTCTTTTGCTTTTCTGCAAACTAATTGCTAGGGAACTTTTACAACAATGAACTTGGCCTTATGGCTTTAATTCGTAGCTAAATACAATGTTTTGTTTTGGATTTTGATACATAAAGCTTTAAAAATAAATTTGATCTCTAATCTCCTTTTCATATATCGAACTTTGTGCTTTTCAGGGTGAAGTAAATTGTGTCAAATGGGATCCTACAGGTTCACTATTGGCCTCTTGTTCTGATGATATCACTGCAAAGGTTGTATGTGCTATCTTTTTTTCATTACTTAGCAGACATCCTTAATGACAATATACATTTTTGTTTGGTTGCGTCTCGTCTGATTCTTTTCCTTTTTCGAAATACAAACACACATAATTTTAAAATAACATGCCACCTTTTTGGATTATTATACCTTTATTTCTGTTGGTGTTGTGTCTTGGTTTCTTTTGTTGCTGCAGCTTTATATATTAGTTTTCATTCCTTACATGTTTCAACTAATAGAAAGTCTTGATGCAGATATGGTGTATGAAGCAAGACAAGTATGTTCATGATCTGAGGGAGCATTCAAAGGTACTTTTGATCTTCCAAGTTTTTTTATATAATTTGTTTGTGCATGTCTGGGTGCATTTATATGTAATTTTAGGGGAAATTTTGAGCAATTCTTCTGCAGGAGATATATGCCATCAGATGGAGTCCTACTGGGCCGGGGACAAACAATCCTAACCAGCAGCTAGTTCTTGCAAGGTAAAATTAAGTTATGCTTCTTATTAGGTCTAACATTTGAAGCCAGTTGATAGACGTGCTTGACGTAGTTGTCTCAAATAGCAAAATACTATCCTTTACTGATGATCTTTTCAACTTTGAACTTGATTTTATTTATCGATAAAGATGTGTAATTATACATTTGTCTCTTCCTCCTTGTTTAATCTTTATCATACTTCTGTACTTTCTCTCTCTTTCCGGTACATATTTTATGATGATAATTTTTAAAATTTTAATTGATATTTCATATGATGCGAGTGGGTTGCGACACAAAGGCATTGTTTCTAAAGCCTGTGCTAGCTGTGGATCTCAATTTAGGATGCAATGGTTTGAGGATTAGATAAGTTGAAAGAGCTCATAAGTTTTTTATTAGAGATCCAACAGCCAACAATATTGCAGTAACCTGGAGGAGAAAAGGGAGAAATAAAAGAGAAGAATAACGTGTTTGATACATTCTATGTTCACTTTCATGCTATTTGGTGTGAAAGCAAATGAAATTCATGTAGTGTGTAGACTGCGACGCCTGAGCTGCTATGAATCCCGGTTTAAGTTATTATTTGCTTCATCTTTTTTGTTTTTTTGTAGTGCATCATTTGACTCCACTGTAAAGCTGTGGGATGTGGAACTAGGGAAACTTCTCTACAGCTTGAATGGACACAGGTATCATCCCTCAAATCTGTTATCTATTTGTTTCTTCTATTCAAGCGATGACAGCACTAAAATACTTTTAGAATTCTATACATCATAAGATCACTACTAGCCTTGTTGATGCTGAAATGAACAATTAATCCAGCATGGTTTAGGCAAAAATGTTGTATGCAACCGTAACTGCATTGCACTTTTTATTTACCGAGTCTATTGATATAACCTGCTAGGGACCCTGTATACTCGGTTGCATTTAGCCCAAATGGAGAGTATCTAGCCAGTGGATCTCTTGATAAGTCCATGCACATCTGGTCCTTGAAGGAAGGGAAGATTGTGAAAACATATACAGGCAATGGCGGAATATTTGAAGTCTGTTGGAACAAGGAAGGTGACAAGATTGCCGCTTGTTTCGCAAACAATACGCTATGCGTCTTAGACTTTAGAATGTAAACTTCCCCCTGTATTTAATGGATTGGAGCTTACATGTGGGGAAGCTCTTAAATAGCAAGTTAAAATTAGGTGTTTTGATTGTAGTGGAAAAGGGGAAAACTGTAACAATAGCGTAGGTTATGTATTTCGTGGATTAGGCATATTCCTAGCTGAATTTGGTAGTTGTAATTTGTAATTGTGAACCATGGCCCTCTGCTTTTGTGAGCTAAGTAACCAATGAAATGATCAAATGATGTATAGCATTGTGTTGCACATCCGCTACCACGTTGAAAGTCATGAAATGGATTAGGATAATAAATAAAAGCAAAAGAACAGTAAGCCAACTAAGCGTACATATTTTTATGTGAAAACTACACCAGTGACCACCGAAGATATTGGGATACCTATTTAAACCACTGAACTAAAAAAAACGTCAATCACACCACCAAACTTATTAAATCAACCTATTTTGACCATCGCCGTTAAAAAATTAACGGAAGGGTGACGGAAGTGCCACGTGGCAGTTAACAGGACATTTTTTTAAAATTACATGTTTAGTCCCTGTTATTTACTTATTAAATCAATTTGATCCTAATTTTATTTTAATTAAATAAAAATTAATCAACCAATCAAATTATGACACGTGTCATCACCCAATTGGATTAATTTAATTTATTTTGTTTAATATTTAATATATTTTTTCCTCCAATCAGGTGGTGACACGTGTCATCACCTGGTTAAAGAAAATTTAAAGAAGAAAATAAAGATGGCATTATGATGGTTCAAACTTGGGACCAAGAGGATAAAATCCCCAAGTTTAAACTATTGAACCAAACTACTCTTAGTGTTATAGTTTGCACCTTTTATATACATATCTTATAGTGATGAAATTCATGTGGCGTATTCTATTTCCATGTCCTTCAGCTTCATTAAGTATATGTTCCTGCAATTAGGAGAAATGAAAAGTGTTGCATTTATGAGACAGACGGGAAACTGAGTTTACAATTTGCTTACCTTCCTTATGTCGAGTCTGTTGTTCTTTTCAAACTCTAGTTGAACCTAATGTCTTTCAAATGATTTTGAACAAGCAGTCTACGATTTTGACCATGTCCTTTTACTTCTCGATGATTCGTTCGGCTTCGTCGGAAATAGAATACGCCACATGATTTTCATCACTATAAGATATGTATATAAAAGGTGCAAACTATAACACTAAGAGCAGTTTGGTTTAGTGGTTTAAGCTTGGGGTTTTATCCTCTTGGTCCCAAGTTCAAACCACTATAACACCATCTTCATTTTCTTCTTTAAATTTCCTTTAACCAGGTGGTGGAGGAAAATATCTATTAAATATTAAACAAAATAAATTAAATTAATCCAATTGGGTGATGACACGTGTCATAATTTGATTGGTTGATTAATTTTTATTTAATTAAAATAAAATTAGGATCAAATTGATTTAATAAGTAAATAACAGGATTAAACATGTAATTTTAAAAATGTCCTGTTAACTGCCACGTGGCACTTCCGTCACCCCGTTAATTTTTTAACGACGGTGGTTAAAATAGGTTGATTTAATAAGTTTGGTGGTGTGATTGACGTTTTTTTTAGTTTGGTGGTTCAAATAGGTATCCCCAATATCTTCGGTGGTTATTGATGTAGTTTTCCCTATTTTTATTTGAGGGGTTTTAAGTCTGAATTCCTATACTAATAATTTTCAGTTTAAAATTTACGCAATATTTTTTTGGGAAATATATAGTCCTCAGATGTCATGACACATCAATTTATTTAAATTTAAATATGTATGCTTTAATGGTTTTGGAGTGGATCGAGTTGAGTGTATGTTCTATTTTATGGTCTATGTTCAGAATTTGTGGCTATCCTCATAAGGTTTGGAGGATAAATGAACACTTTAATGATAGACAAAACTTATATTTAGGTTAAATTGTATTTGATGCAAAAATTTTACATTTGAAACTAAATTTAATAATTTTCTTTGCCACCTTTTATTTTTATAGTTATGACTAAAAAATTAAGCTCTTGGGCATTTTTTTTTGCGTCCTATTGAACCTTCAAATCAAGAAATTAAGCCAATTAAATTGTGATCAATTTTATACGTTAGATTTCAACAATTTTTTTGAGATATTATTGTTGTGGGACACATTGAAATTTTACCTCATAAAAATATAATTTTTTAAAGAAAGATTCTCATAAAGTTATTATAATCTTAAATAATTCTATAAATTTATTTAAAAATTAATAAAATTTTAAAAATATCACCTGACAACACTATGATATGACACTTGGAGCCAATTAATTTAAAAAAGAGTTTTGGTATACACAGTCCTAAGGGCTGCATATAAGAATTTTTAAATTTTTATCATTAATGTTTATTTTACTTTTTAATTAAATTTATCACAATGAAATAATTGCATTCCTAAAAATTAAACATCATTAAATTTGGATGTTTAATGTAACTAAACCCTAAACCTTGAATTTAAAATTACAAAAATCCTAAATCATAAAAAGCTAAACTCTAAGACCCTAAACCTTAACAATAAAAATAAATAGTAAAACACTAAAACCTTAAACATTTTTACATGATTATTGATTACATTGTAAATCTTAAATTAATAATGTTTAATTTTTTAAGAATGTAATTAATTATATTATTACAGGTTCCATTGAAAAGTAAAATAAACATTAATGATAGGATCTAGTAATTCTTATATACATCCCTTAAGGCTGTATATTGTAAAACTCATTTCTCAAGAAGTTTGAGCATAATATGACGAAGAATTGTATGTCGCGCTCAGAATTGCTCCTGAAAAAGAATTTTTTGATTCTTTCCTAATTAGTTAGGCCGTAATTGTGATGATTTACTTCAAAGGTAAAGTCTTTAATTCAAGTCTAGGATGGTTCAACTGTGCCAAAAAGAAGAAGAAGAAGAAATATCTGACTCTTTCAGGAATATAATTCAGTCGGGTAGAGCTTCGCTCTTACAATGGGGTCGTTTGACAACCATGAATGGTGTTGATCCGTCCCCCCTATTAGATTAAAAAAACAAGGCCCTAGTTGTAATAGAAGGAATGGATCTATCTCCTACTGTCTTTTCAAGTGATGACGGGTAGATCCAAGAAGTCATAAGCCGTTTTGTTCTTTTGCTTGTTTTCATGTACAGTGTTGCCTCTCTTCTTTACTGTAATTATTTGTATATAATCATTGAATTGAGTTTTTAAACTTAATTAATATTTTTAATATTTTATATTTGTAATTGAAGTGTATTTGAAAATTATTAATTAAATTTAAAAAAACTAATTTCAATAAGTATATATAAGTGATCATAAAAACAAAGGGCGATAAGAAAACATTAAATTTAGTTTTAAAATATAAGAAAACATATATCAAGCACAGTTTACGTAAGCACAATATTTGTCAAATATTAAACAATTTAGCTCGGTTCATTATTATAAAGCTTGAAGAAGACACTATAAAAGTCATATATTAAGAATAAATACAAATCTCTCTCGTTTTCTTTTTTATTATTGTTTTTCTTACTTTGTTTATAACACGTTATTTATATATGGATTAATATCCTATACACTAGCGGTGAATTTTTTTATTTTCACAAGCGCCTCAATTATAGGGTTAAGGGTTAGGGCTTAGGGCTTAAAGTTTAGGGGTTTTAGTGTAAAGGTTTAGAATTTAGGGTTCATGTTTAGAATTTAGGGTTTAGAGTTAGGGTTTAGTTTTAGGGTAATATGGGTGAGGATTTAGGTTTTAACCTATAAACCCTAAATTTTAACCCTAAACTCAAAATTCTATCAACAATCCCTAAATTCAAAACTACTACACTTATACCCCTAAATTTTAAACCCTAAACGGAGTCCCTAACCTCTAAAATTAAGACGCTTGTGTAAAAAAGTTTCTACAAGCGCTTGTGTATAGAACAATTACCCTTTATATATTTCTCAAATCTTTTATACAAATCAAAGACAAAATAAAAAATCGCCTCTGCTATGGTCAAAACCCAAACCCGTTTTAAGTTTTATTTAATTGTTTATTAACTATAGTTTGACTTAAACTGATATTTATTAATTATAAAATAAATATTTAGCATAATTAATTGGTTAAGTGTTTAAGTGTTAACGCCCTCGTAATTCCAAACCCCGAAACCCATTCTACGTTTTTTAATTTCCCAAAAATTTGTCAATGAAAAAAATGCCTTTATTGTCATTCATTACCAGCTAGTTTTTTTTGGAATATATTACCAGCCAGTTAAGTTTATTATGAACAAGCATATTTCAAATTCATTAACTACACATTGTTTATGAGGTATATAACCTACTAGTCAAAGCACGAAGACTTGGCAGTCAGCTGTTATGGCTATCTGAGGTGTTAGTTGTGTTGGATTTGAACAACTACCAATCTTTCTCATCCTCAAATTTCACTGTCCTATGTTTCTTCCATTCAAACCAGTTGAAACACTTTTGTTCACCTCCTGTTTAATGGAGAATGCAGCTGTTCTTTCTCCATGAATCTCAGGTAATACAGCAACATTTTCACCTGGAATTTTCATATCTGCAATTACAATCTTCTCTGTAAATGGACCAATGCTTTTTTATACCATTTTGAGCACTTGGTTTTGTATTTTGCACTTTTGTTCTTAATGTTTCATCATTGTGCAAACAGCAGCATTCGTATGTTTATCTGCAGGTAAGAAAGACAAGTAGCTAACAGGAAAAAAAAAGATTCATAAACATGTGCTCCCTTCTAGATGCAATGAATCAACTAAAACTCCACCGTGACGGCTCTCGATCCGTGACTTTATCGAGCAAGGTGAGTCCCGGTTGCCGGTTTCGTTTCTGTTCTTTAATCTACAACTCACAAGTCACAACTAAAACAACGCATGATCTGATACAGGATGATCAAGTTGATTGGTGTGACGCCCTTGGTTTCTTTGCACGTTTTGTGGCTTATATTTCAATTCTAGGTGAGTACTATTCAAAAATCTCTATTTTTTTTTCATGGATTAAAATGTAACCCGGAATTCTTAAATGGGTTTTGCAGCCTTGATGGTGGTGATAATTTTGCTGATCGTTAAGTACTTGATGGAGTCAGGTGACGAGAGCGGTGATTCAGAGGATGTGGTGGTCACGGCAGCAGCAACCGAGTCCGAGACTGACCCTTTATGCCCCGAAAAGGCGATACCGATAACGTATGGAACGTGTGACGATGATGTAGAAACAGGAAGTTGCAGTAGCAGTGAGGATTTATACGATGCAAGGATTTGTATAATTTGTTATGATGAACAAAGGAATTGTTTCTTCGTTCCTTGCGGACATTGTGCTACCTGCTATGATTGTGCTCAAAGGTACATGTTAAAACAAAGTGATTTTCATTAGGAAATGATGGTTTCAGAAATCTAATTATGTGTTATTTTTGTAGGATTTATGAAGAGGAAAATAAGGTGTGCCCAGTGTGCAGAAGAATTATTGGCAAAGTGAGAAAACTTTTTGCTCCATAACTCCATTAAGCATTGCTTCTCTTTTCTTTTTTATTCCAAAGAATTGAGAAAAGAAGATTGAATGAAAGGCATTTTGATTGGGGAAAAACTTTAATACACGCTGTTTAAACATGCCTTTTAATTTAAGGGGTTAGGAGTTTAGTTTAAGAGTTTAAGTTTAGAGTTTAGATTTAAAGTTAGTGATTAGGATGTAGTGTATATAGTTTAGAGTTTAGAATTAAAATTTTTAATTTTATAGTGTAAATATACAGGTTTGTGTAATTTTACGCGGTCTGTATGTCAAAATTTTACCCCGATTGATTGAAGGTGATGCATGAATCCGGTTTAAAAGTTTGTAGAGTATTGCTTCCAGCACACATTTCACCTTAATAACTCCCATAGCTGAACCTGATTGAACCTTTTTAGGCCCAAAAATGCGGGCCGAATAAGTACGGCTCAAAATAAAAAATTCTCAACCTTCTATTCACCATTAAATTTAGCGTGGGTGAGATCGGTTCAGTTTTATCAGGTTCTTTAGATTTTTTAATGGTTTATAACTATTTGATTCGGTTTGATTTAATTTTCAGTTATATATATATATATTAAATTTTTTAATTTATTTTGACAAGATAACTTCGTTTTATGATTTTTGACATTATTTGATAAAATTTTTAAATCATTTTCATAAATATTATTTTAAAAAATATTGTTATATTAATAATATTTATTATGCTCATCCCCTTGTGTCCTAGTGGTAAAGGTAGATGTTTATCATCCCTTGGGACCCGGGTTCGAGCACCAGTAATGCATGTTGTGTGTGCCGTCTTTGAAAAGACCTAAAAAGTTGAACAGATACTACTCTTATATCACACCAGCATATTCAAAAAAATAATAATAATATTTATTATATAATATTTTAGAATTATTTTCGTTATTTAATTATAAAAATAATTCTTGTTATATTATAGAAAATATAAAAATTAAACAAAAAGTTAAATTCAAATAATTTCGATTTTTAAACTAAAACATGTCCAAACCATACAATTTAATTCGATTTTCAATTTTTTCAATCAATTTTCTCAACCCTAACTAAACCAAGCCCTTGAAGACAAAAATTCGACCAAGTCTTTTTAAAAGACTAGAATATGTCCCCTATATTGTAAGGATTAAAAGATACTTAAACTGGATAAAAGAATAAAACAAAACTAAACAAAATTTTAAAAATATTCCAAAATAGTTGATGTAGAAATGTGTATTTCAAATGAACTGCAGCTTCTTTTTTCAAAGGAAAAGCATTTGGTTTAAAATGAGAAATTAAGGTTGTTTTTTTTTAATAAAATTTGATACTATTTTTTTTAAAGATACAGGAATAATACTGTTTAAACATATTCAAACTTGAAATTCACTAATTTGATCTAGTATAAGTTCGAATCCTAATATAAAAATGTATAATATCTCTTTATTTAATAAAACGTATTCAAACTCATCTTCCATCGAGCACTATTTTTCTTTCATAGGCTTTAGAAAGGTTTTTTAACGAGGCCAATGGTGCTAGCTATTATCTCAATAAAATTTCCTACATTTTCAAAAAAAAAAATTATAATGCTAATTGAATTGAAGTTCAATCTATCCCTATTGCTTAATAAGGCTGTGAAATTTATTTTTGCTGTGCGTGTTCTTATATGTTCATGTTAGCAAATAGCTCATTAGTGTAAGAATTAACTGATGTAATGGTTTATTGTTATATTTGGATTGGTTTGAATGTTAGCACAACCATATCGCACTCTTTTTCTTTCATTTAAAATTAATTTTTTTAACGAGGTGCATAATTATGTCGTTATTTCCATTATAAAATAAAAAGTATATATTTATTTTTCAAAAAAAAATATCAATTTCAATAATGAATTGTATATATGTATAGATGGGTGGGTATAATTTAATCATCTAAAAAAAGAATGAGATTCAGACGATTATGGTTTTAATGGACGACTGCGAATGAAATGGGCACCACATAATAAAGTTGTTGCAAGCTCCAAGCTTCAACATTGTTCGAAAACGATGTACACATTTGTTTTAAACGTTGGCTCAATCTGAACAAGTGGCGAGTCCTCATGTTATTTAGGGATGTCAATTAAGTAGAGTGGAGATTAGGAGTGTTCTCTTCGTATTTATTTCGTTAAGAATTTTTATCTTAATTTTCGTTTACTACTTATTTTGGGGTAAAATTTAACTTTCTTTTATGTTATAAGACTAAAATCATCCTCGTTTTATTGTCTACATGATTTTTTAGACTCATTTAATTTCCGCTATACACATTCTACTTCATATTGGTCATGTTTGACAATTAGCGGATAGCTGACAACAAGTTACGTTAGCTGATAGTTGATTGTATTAGTTGATTTAACTAGCAGATTGTACAAAAGTGTTAGTTGTTTGATTATTTAAACAAACAAAATGACATATAAGAACATGATTATATTCAATACTTGTATGAATAGTTTATTAGTTATCAATATTTTGTATCTATTAATATTAAATGTATTATGAAAATTAATTTTTTTAATATAACATTATTAAGCATATTTAAAGATCTATATATTAATTTATTATTTATATAATTATTTTTAATATAATTTAGTTAATTATTATATTTAAATGATACTTGAAGCATGTGTATTAATATCATATAATTGAAGAAAAAATAATTATTTAAATTATATATAAGAGTATGTTTTACTTCGAAATTATATGTGAGTTATTTAAATATAAATATAAATGTGTGAGAATAAAAAGGAAGAAAAAACAAAAAATATCAACTTATAAATGTCACAATGTAAATTAAAATAAAAAAGATTAAATTTAGGTTATTTGAAAATTTTTGGTAATTGTTAAGGGTAAAGAGTCTTATACAACTCTTATGTAAAAACTTCTAATTTAAAAAAAACTCATATTAGCAGCTTTTTCAAAATTAGAGGTTTCACCTCAATCCGCTATTAAATTAAATTCCGCTATTCACCAAACATCCAAATTAGCAGATTTAACTGATAACCCTCTAATTTTAGCTCGAATCTCTAATTTTAGCTCAAAGCGATGTTTACCAAACATGGCCATTATATTTATAAGGATCAATTAAACAAATACAAAAATCATTTTTATGAAAAAAGTATGAGATGTTTGTCTTTTAGACTCTCATCACATGTGTGACATTATCCAATGGTCGTCAATTTTAAGAAGTCGTCGCAAACCTTTAATTGGTAAATTAAAATAGGTAATTATTTGATGCACCGTCATTGAAAAGTTTTCCCCCCAACAAATGGGCTTCTAAAGCTACCAATTATCTTTTTAGGGGATCTAAACTCCTACCTTAAATTCTAAATAATAAACTTTAAGCCCTAAATCTATTTTCAATCCTTAAAATCTAACCATAAAGACTAAAGTTCCAACCTTAAATTCTAAATCATAATTTCTAAACTTAAAAATTAGGCACATGTGAAAAATAAATTTTTTGTCACCGGTGTATAAAATATTTTTCTAATTAAAATATAACTTTAACACGAGTTAAAATTAAAAAAAATAGAATTTAACTTGAGATTATTTTAAAATTTGGTGAGAATTGAAAAATTGTAATTTCGTGAGTGCTCTAATCTTTTTTTTCAAAAAAAAAATGGTGAATGTGAGCAAAATATTATGAAAATTATTTTATTTTTCAAATATATTTGTTATATACTGGATGGGCAAAGATGATACGAAGTAGACAAAAATAAGGTAAGACGAGTCCAAAATCATATTTTTACTTATTTTATCACCCACGATGAAATTAATTTTTATCCTTATTTTTATCTCAGCCCTCGTAAAATTTATACTTATCTTCACCTAATTTAAATACGAAATAAAGCGAATTCTCGCAAAACTCGCTGCATTTACATGGCTACAAACCTGTTACCTTTGAGTTCTAAATTCAATACGTCTTGTCGCGATTACTTAAAGGCTTAAACGTCAGATAGGTGCCCAAACTATACCCTTTTTCCAGTTAGGTGCCTAACGTTTGTTTCGGACCACTTAAGTGCCTAACGTTTCATTCCGTAACCCATTTTAGGTTTTAGCCGTGACGGACATTAAAATTTTCCGTTAAAAGACACGTGGCATGTTTTTAGATTTTCTAATATTAAAAATAATAAAAAAAAATAAATTAAATTAATTAAATCTCTTAAACCCATCTTCTTCCCATCAAACCATCCCTCCCCTCCCCCTCCCCCTATTCTTCATTAAGCTGTCCAAAGAGCTCAAGGCACCTAAAATGCTGGTGGCATAACACAAGCATTCATTTCCATGGCTAAGTCATCATTGAAACTAATAGTAGTCGTATACACAGAATACAGATGCCATTTACGCCAATGTTGCTTGCAAACTAATCCTTGGATATTTCCAATTTAAATTCCTCACACCAGACAAGAATAACAGGGGACTCGATTTCCTAGTTCTCAGATGTACACAACCAAATATATGTTTCTCTCAACCATTGATAAAATGTACAAAGATCAGGCAAATGCAATGTTACAGAGGTTTCTCACCAGGTAGCAAATAGGGAGATCCACCCTCGATTTGGTTCTTTCTTCGATTGAAGATGCCACTGATATTAGGTAAAATAACCTTTTTTGAGACGGAAGTCTTCTCCTTTTCTAACTTGCTGACCTGAACAATTTTCTCTGGTGGGTTGGGAGGCTTTTGAATTCTGTAGTGCTGCGGGGATGATTCTGTAGACATTTGTGCTTCTGCCAGAATCCGAGATGCGGCTTCGGCTGCTTTCTTTTGTTCCCTTTCGCGCCACCTTCGGAGCTCTCCCTCCACAGCCCTCTTTGCAGCTTCAGCCATCTCGGCCCTCTTCAAAGCATATGCAGTTGCAACCTTCATGTCTTCAATCTCTTTCTGAGTTGCCTCTAACCTCTTAAGAGCCTCATTTTCACTAGCCTTCACAGCTTCTACCTGAGCTATAGCAGCTGCCACTTTCATTTAAGCTAAATGAAGAACAGGGGAAGGGGGAGGGGGATGGTTTGATGGGGAAGAAGATGGGTTTAAGGAATTTAATTAATTTAATTTATTTTTTATTATTTTTAATATCAGAAAATTTAAAAACATGCCACGTGTCCTTTAACGGAAAATTTTAATGTCTGTCACGGCTAAAACCTAAAATGAGTTACGGAATGAAACGTTAGGCACCTAAGTGGCCCGAAACAAACGTTAGACACCTAACTGGAAAAAAGGGTATAGTTTGGGCACCTATCTGACGTTTAAGCCTTACTTAAAACAAAAAGATAAGCAACCTCAATGCGGAGTACGAGTGTACGAAAGAGACAAGCACTATGGAACGAATCACTGGCACGGTTTTTCGTGAACTTCTCCTAGGCCCACCGGGTCTCGTCTCTCCTTTTTTTTATTTCTCTCACTTTATATAAACTTAAGGTTGCGTTAGGAATCATTATAGATGTTTTTACTCAAATATTGTCCCTCAATTTTGTTTCTTCTAAAATTATGGTTCTTCCTATTTTATTTTTTAAACTACAGTTCTTCACTGTAGTAAAATTAAAAGTCGGATTACTTGCAATTCATTTTTGAACAGTGTTTTGTCATGTTCATATCAAACAACTAAAGTTCGATTGCTTGCAATTCGTCTTTAAAAAGTAAAAATCATGAACATTGTTCAAAGTTGGGGTGTCCTCCCTCCATCTTCAAGCTATTTTTCAGCCTTAATTTTTTTTCTAGATAAACGTTGTTCAAAGTCGGGTAGAAGACACTCCGACTTTTAACTTGAACAGTGAACCACCATAGATCTGGAAACAATTTTTCATGGACCATATTTTAAGAAAAAAAATTAAGGATCATATTGTGGTCAATACACCAATCTTTATATGAAAAGGAAAAAAGTTTAATCATTTACATTATTTTAAGAATCAACTACGTCAGGTACCACCATATTATTAGGAATGATTCGTTTTTTTCATTAACCTTTCAATTGGTCTAAATTTATCACAAAATTTATTT
Source organism: Hibiscus tridactylites (assembly GCA_958450335.1). NCBI lineage: Eukaryota > Viridiplantae > Streptophyta > Magnoliopsida > Malvales > Malvaceae > Hibiscus > Hibiscus tridactylites. The sequence continues at coordinate 65,605,272 of OY288285.1, read as the reverse complement.
TTTGACTAGTTTATACCACCTCGTCGTTAATTCTTTAACGGGACGATGACATGGTGGACGACGTGATGACTTAGATGCTAAACTAAAACGACGTCATTTTTGTGCCGCTATTTTGATACTAAATGGCCCAAAACAACATTGTTTTGCTAAAGAAAAATGTATAAAAAATATGCACTCAATGGGATTTGAACATAGAACCTTCAAAATCAAAGGTAAACTTTTAACCACTAAAACAACTTAGCATCTTTGTCTATTTTTAACATAAATAATATATATTTCAAACTGCAGTTTATCATATAAATAGTATTACTCTATATAAATAATATAAATATATTATTTTATAATATATTTAACTACAGTTTATCATATAAATAATATTAATCTATATAAATATATTTTTTTCTAATATAAATATATTAGAAATATATTAGTATACATATATTAATATATAAATAAAAAATAAAAAATAAAAATATTTTTATATTATAAATAATATTAAATAGATAAATAACTATATTATTATAAAACTAAAAAACTAATTTTCAAAACCTCAAAATTTCTAAAAATCCCAGAATCTACCAAAACCCTAAACCCTAAACTCATAAACCCTAATCATAAATTATAAACTTTAAACCTTAAAATTTTATTCATAAACAAATAATATATTATTATAAAAACTAAAAATCTGATTGTTAAAAATTTAAAATTTTCAAAATTTTATCAAGCCCTTAGGCGAATGTGCGAAGGACCGTGAATGTCTCTATTCAATGCACAACCGAGAAGGAGCTCAAGAACAATGATAACTCCATCTAGTAAAGACACGAAAGCTTTGCTACACAAATGAGCAATAAAACAAACCAAAGAATGAAGACTCACAGGTGACACAGGCAAGAGGCAAGAGGAGCTTAAGGACATCAGCATTGTCTGTCTCCATTTGCCCAAGCTAACTTTAGATCTTCACATACACCCCAAATATGTTGAACATAATTAGATTTATTAAAAAAACATACATTCTACTGTTTAAATAGAACTTTTACATTTTTACTTATTTTTTTGTTATTGTTGAGATTTTAAGGAATGAACAATTTCTTTAAGGGTGTATTTGGATAACGAATTTTAGAATCTAAAGGATATTAAAAATGTTATCATTTAAAATTTAGCAATTGAAAATACAAAGCAATTTTAGATAAATATTTTTTTAATAGTCTAAAGGTGATCACAAGATATTGTATGTTCATACATATTCTTAATCTTTTGACAATGTACACATATCTTGCAGACAAAACGATTGAACTTGAGTCTCCTAAGATAAATATAATCCGATTTTTTTATTAATACCACTTGTTGGGTTCAAGAAAATGTGTAATATGGGTGTCATTATATTTGTAAAAACAATATATATCTAATAGTATAAAAGGATTAAAAAAATATATACGAAAACGAGTTGAATAATTAGAATTCAAATCCCGAGACTTTTGAAATTTTCAATTTCTGTTACACAAAACAATGAAATTTTAATTTAAAATTTTGAAAATCTTTCTGCAAATGAATTTGCTTCTTAAAATAAAATCCCTCATGTAATAACACTTTTAGGTGCATTAGTATGAGGAATTCTAAAATTTTGAAGATTTTTAAAATACATCATTTCATATTCATAATGCTAACATTATGATTATTTTAGTTGGATAAATAATTGTTTTAAAAAATTTAGACTATTAAAATTTTGTGATTTTAAAAAATAATTATAAAAACAATGATATTAAAGAATAAATAATATAAAACATTCAAAAAATATCATTATATTTATAAAAATATATAAATATACATTATAATTAAGTAAAATAATATTTTAAAACAATGTTTACCATGTGATTATTGAAACAAATAATTTATCTTTTAAATTCTAAATTAAACCACTACTGCCACCAACTGCTACCGATCCACGACAAACCAATGTTTACCATGTGATAAAATATTTAAAAGACTTTGCATGTCACTTATTTATTAAGTCCCGTTTGAGAGTACTTAAAAAAAATATTAGTGTACTTATTTTTAAAAAATATACTTTTGTACTTGAAATAATTATCGAATAGAATCCAACAAGTAGTTTTAGTAGAAAATAATGTTTATACTAAGAGATTTGAGTTCAATCGCTTTGTCTGCAAGATGTACGTGCACTGTCAAAGAGTTAAAAATATGTATAAACATATACTAACTTGTAATCACCTTTTGACTATTTAAAAAAAGGAAAATACTTTGATGCACAAGCTTGTGTAAACTTTAGTTTACACAAGCCCTTTAATTTTAGGGTTTAGAGTTTAGGGTTTTAGGTTAGGGTTTAGGGGTTTACTATGTAGGGTATATAATTTAAGGTTTATGGGTAGAATTTAGAATTTAGAGTTTAGGATTTAGGGCTTAGGTTTTAGGTTGCTAGGGTTTGTGATTTAGATTTTAAATTTTATAAAAGGAATGTGTAAAAAAATTTACACAGCTTGTGCATCAAAATAAAACCCTTAAAAAAATGTCGAATGTCTAATTTTTCGGCATAGAAAGTGCTCTTACCATAAATTTAAGGTTTAGAGTAAAAAAAAAATTAAAATCTTATTTTTTTTAAATTGACTGTCACGTTTTCGGTAAAAATAATATTTTACATTTAATTCCTTTCATGCCAATTTCATAATTTTTGTTATCCATATTAGGAATAAATTTTTATCGACATGTGTTTATATATTTATTGTTTATAATTATAATAATTAAATATTATTTCATTTTCAAACTTTCACAGTGAATAAATTGTATTTTTTTTATCAGCAACATGATTTTATTTTATTGATAAATCATGCAAAAACCATTGCACCGGCCTCATTAAAAACCCCCTAATCTTAAGTGGGGAAAAGAGTGCCCGTGCATATGGTACAACGTCGATCCCAAACAAACTGAACTCCGGAAACAGCTCAATACATCCATACCCACTTAGAGCGTATGACACCACTCTTTGCTAATGCGTCCGCGATACAATTGGCTTCTTTAAAAATATTAGTAAAACATATAAAAGGCATCGCCTCCCATGCATCGTCAATTTGATGAAACCAATTTCCCAAACGCCACGGCCGACGTTCCGCACCTAAAACTAAGGAAATTGCAACGGCCGAGTCCGACTCAATAACCACGGACTGCACCCCCTCACAATCAATCTCCTGCACCATCCGCAAAGCATACGCTATCGTCTGTAGTTCAGCCACATTGGAATCCTCTGCCCCGATAGACCCCGAAAATAATGCCACTATCTTGCTGCTCCAATCACGGAGGACACCGCCACAACCAGCCGCACCTGGCTTACCCTTTGAGGCCCCGTCTACGTTGAATTTCCACACCCCATGTGGTGGCGGCACCCAAACCACACCCAACCTACACTCACATCGCTGCACCTGCGATGGCCTGCACAGGATGGGGCATTCCCACCAGGCTGCTTCGCCCAATTGCAGCGTCTCAAATCTTGCACAGGTCCAATGAAATGACCGAAGCTGCACCATAAAAAAGATCGATCGGCATGACTCCCTCTTGTCCCTAAACATCAGCTCATTTCGGGCAAGCCACAGCGACCACAGCACAATCACGCAACCTGTAATCCACCATGTGCGCAAATCACCATCGAAATAACTCACGCAACATTGATGTATAAACTCACCAATACACCATGGTCGAACAGTCGAAACTGACCACCAACCAAAGAACAAGTCCCACACCCCCCGTGCAATCTCACATTGCCCAAAAATGTGATCCACATTGTCTTTTCCATCCGCACACCATCGGCAACCAATTCCATTCATCCCCAACGGTATTCCACGCTCCATCAACATCCGCAAGGTTGGCAGCCGATTCAACAATAAAAACCAAATGAAACATTGGATTTTTGGTAACAACGACAACTTTCAAATCATACTAATATCGGATGTATCATGTAACCCAAATGATGTCATTAATTTGTGTAAAGCACTCACCGAGAATTGCCCCGCCACATCATGAACCCATACCAATTTGTCCATAGCCTGAGCACATAGTGAGTATCCAGCAACACAAGCTTGCAGCTCACGTAATTGAGCAGCCTCAAACGCGCGCAAGGGACGTCGAAAACAACCAGTCCACTCCTCCCTCGGTATTCCCAAGTAGTCACACACCCTTGCCATATTATTGCTAGCCAAGCTAAACAATCGGGGGAAAACAATTTTCAATGGTTCCGTAAGGCACCAACAATCTCTCCAAAATAGAATACTAGTACCATCGCCCAATGTCCAGGAGAATTGAGTGGCACTCATAAATTTGGCCACGTATTCATCGCTTTGAACCGCTACAATTTGTTTCCACATTGACGACATACTTAACATACCCCTAGAATTCATTCGCCATGAAAGGACATCTTTACCATACTTCGCCACAATAATTGCTTTCCAAAGCGATCCATCCGATTGCGCATATCGCCACACCCACTTGGCTAGCATAGCCAAATTTCGGGTATGGAGATTCACCACTCCCAAACCGCCAAATCGTTTCGGTTGGCAAGCCACCACCCAGCTCACTCTACTAAGTTTCGCACGCTCTTCCTTTCCCCCCCACAGAAAATTCCTACGGATACGATCAATCTTCAAAATTATCTTCTTCAGTATTAAGAAAACCCCCATATAATACATCGGCAAAGCTGACAGCACTGAATTAACTAATATCAACCTTCCCGCAAATGACAATGAATCTCGCTTCCATCCTGGTAATTTATGTCGGAAACGCTGAACAAGGGGGTTCCAAACCTCCACACCCCTCGGATTCACCCCTAACGGGATCCCCAAATACTTCATCGGTAGAGACCTTCGTTGACATCCCAATATTTCCATGATAGACATCAAAAAATCATCCTCCAAACCAATGCCATAAACACATGATTTATCATAATTTATTTGGAGGCCAGTCACATACTCAAAGCAAGTAAGACCACGCTTGAGTTGTCGTGCATTGTCTCGCTCACCTTGAATAAAAAGCACATTGTCATTCGCAAATTGTAAATGAGAGATTGATACTCCCCGCGCCACTTGAATCCCGCAAATTAACCCCCGCTGCTCCGCATTAATTAGAAATTGGTGCAGCACCTCGGCCACCAGTACAAACAGCAAGGGGGATAGAGGGTCCCCTTGTCGCAAACCCCTTCGCATTACAAACTCTTTTGTCGGACTACCATTGACTAAAATTGACAGCCTTGCAGTCTCAACACATGCACGAATCCAATCGCCCCATCGTTTCCCAAACCCCATCCGTTGCATAACACAACCCAAACAATCCCAGTTGATGCAGTCATACGCCTTGGAGAAATCCAATTTCAGCATTATTCCTCCCTTACCCAATCGATCTTTTTTCATCGAATGGATAACTTCGTTGGCTAGAAGTATACCATCCAAAATCTGCTGACCACTCACAAATGCTGCTTGTACATCGCTAACAAGTATAGGCAGCACCTTCTGTAACCTCTGCGCTAAACACTTCGCAAGAATTTTATAGATTGAATTTAACAAACAAATTGGGCGATAATCCCCAATTCCTTTTGGATTGTTCCTCTTTGCTATTAGAACCACAAATGTAAAATTTACGCCTTGCGGTAACTGTTCCGAATGGAAAAATTCTGACATAAACTTTAGAACATCCCCTTTAAGAAATTCCCATCCCTTCTTAAAGAATTCGAATGTAAACCCATCCGGTCCCGGTGCCTTAGCTCCCTCACATTTACATATTGCCGCTCGGATTTCCTCCTCCCCAAATGCTAATTCTAGTGCTTCGCTTTGTTCACTCGATAGCTTAGCAAAGTTCACCACTGGAAGCAAAGAACCTATGGCTTTAGGCTTCGAAAAATGCTTCTTAAATTCTCTACGGATCACAAATTTCAATCGCTGCGGATCCTTAATCCATCGGCCATCAACATACATACCTGGGATTGCATTTTGCATAGCTCTCACTTTCGCTGCCCTATGGAAAAAACGAGTGTTGCGGTCACCCTCCGCTAACCATGATGCTCTAGATTTTTGCCGCCAAAGCGATTCTCTGAGGTTCACCACCTTCCATAAGCGTGAATGCAACTTTCTTCGATCTTCCAGCTCATTCAAACTGCCCTCCCCACAACTAGCCCGCGCATCAACCCTCTCAATGTTATCAACTAGTTCACGATACTGCTGCTCTAAATCACCAAAAAAGTGTCGATTCCAATGTTTCAACATACCCTTTAGCTTCTTTAATTTCTGAACAATCGTTGTCGAGCTATCGCCTTCCGCTAAACATTTCCATTCTTTCTCTAACAAAGGAAGTTCCTTCAACCATGCATTGAAGAACCTAAATGGTTTCGGACCACTATCCACGATATCACTCTTCAACACAATAGGCGAGTGATCCGAGAGTTCCTTTGGAAGGTTTCGTACCACAAGCGAATCGAATCTTTGAACCCAACCATGTGAAACCAATAATCTATCTAATCTACTACACTTTCGCCCCGGTCCAAACCACGTAAATCTCTTTCCTTTCATCGGCACATCCAGCAACGCCATTCTATCTACAAATTCACAAAAAATATCCATACCTCGATTGGATTCCACACAACCGAGCCTCTCCTCCGGCTTCATAACCACGTTGAAATCCCCCGCGACACAACAATTTAATTCCCTAGCATTCACTACTGCCATCAACTCCTCCCAATAATTACCCTGTTCCGACATTGTGCATGGTGCATAAACGCCTACCACACCACACCTCCAATTCTCGTGCACCCCTCGACCTACAATGATCACCATATTATTCCTCGATTCAGCCACCTCCATCTCAAATCCCGTCGGCTCCTAAATCGCCAACACCCCGCCTGATTTCCAAACCGATGGCGCAAAGACAAATTCGAAACTGTCCGTGTACCATAATTACCGCACCACACTGTCTGTCACCAGCTCCATTTTGGTCTCTTGAATTAGAGCCAAAATACACCGTTGTTGTCGTAGAACTCGCTGTATACTTCGCCTCTTCACTACCGCACCAATCCCCCTTACGTTCCACGACAACACCTTCATCCTTCGCTGCTAATTCTTCTTTTCGCGCGCCTCAATTATGCGCGCTATGTCCTTCACAATCACCTCCTCCCTACCGCTTGTCACTGCCCCAATTAGTTTACCCAGATCAACCGTTTCCCTCGCCTCCCTTAAAATTGTTTGCTTGCAACAAACAAAATTCGAATCCGATAGAGAACTATTCGCGATAGCCACTACCTCAGGAGGTATCTCTGATTTGTTTTTCCTCGACCTTCCCCTTCCCCTCTTAAGACCTTGCTTGTTGCCAGTTTGCACCATCGTGGGGTCTAGACTTGAATTGATCTTCGTTAACTGTCTCACTCGACGGCTTTCCCCGTTTACCTCTATTATAGCCGCTTTATTGGCCCTAGGGATTTCCAATCTTGGCCCATCCACCAGCGGGCTGTTGCCCTTGTCCGGCTCCCGGTTTGTGTGATCGCACGAAATACTCTCCATATTGAATTCATCAATATTACCTATTACATCGCAACTTGATCGTTCCTCCCTATCCCGATTAACCAATGCTACGTTTTCCTCCTCCATCCAGCTCGCTGTACTCTTCACCCTCCAATCCACCATCTTATTATCCTCCCAAATATGATCAATATAGCTGTGATCTGCTTGTCCTTAAATCCCTACATCTGCCTTTTTCTTCATTAATTATTGAATTAGGAACAAACGACCCTCCCGGGGAGGATTCACCCTCATTGTATACAGAGTTAATTTTCCACTCCACCTCATTATCCGGTATGCTTGCCTTACCCGTAGAGCTCACCTCCAATTCACAACAACAATCGCACTTCGGTCCGATCGCTTCTTCAATTTCCTTCACGCGTAAGAGGAATGAATTATCCCCCACTATCAATTCAATTGTGTCATCAATGTGCATGTTCCAATCTGTTTCAATTTGAAACCTTGCTCTCTCAAAGGATGATGGCGCCAACGTTTCCATGTCTATTCGAGCAAGCTCTCCCCAAATTGACGCAATGTTCATGAAAGTTTCCTCGGACCAGACGTGGATTGGCAGTCCACTGATCGACAGCCACACTCGCCTATTTGGCTTCACCAATTGCGGCGTCCACTCCATTACGTTTTCCAGCCATTTATCGAGGTTCCCGTACGCCAATATCTCTGCTCGGATTTCCTTACTCTCAAACATAAGCAGCATCATAGAGCCGGCGACTCGCATCATCGAAAAACCCTCTAATTTCGCTTTGTGAATTTCTTTAGCTCGATCAGCCACTTGGTAAGGTTGTCGGCAATACCCAATAGCACAGGATTGAAGGATCCCCCATTTCTCTTCATCAATCACACCCCTCACTTGTTTCCGCTTCTCCTCTTTAGAAACCTCAATCTCCATTGACTTTGTGTTTTCGTCCACTCAAATGGGTTTCCTATCGTTCGTAGAATTTTGTTTCGCGGATCCCTTGGGTTTGGCTTCTACATTACCGCTAACATACAACTTGTTTTCCCTCTCCGTTCCATGATCCCTCCTTCCCTCCTTGCCATTGAAACCCTAATCTTCGATCCATATAGCTAGAATCCGTCGAAGCGTTCAATAATCCTATCTGCGTCCGCCTTTGAAACCATACGGACGAATCCGAATCTCGTCCCATCTCTCGCCCTTTTCTTTGGTACAAACACATCAACCACAATTCCATGGCGATCAAATACCCGCCATACACCCTTCTAATGCAATTGGATCGGTAGATTGGCGATGAACAGAGTCCACACCCGTCGTCTTTGCCCTTGCAATCTCATGTTCTCCCCCCTCTGTTCCATGATTCCTTTTGCTTTTTTATTTGATAATGAAAGGTTAGAGTTAGAATTCGATCGAGTCAAGTAGAGTAAAAAAAATTCGATTTATTCGAGTTGTGGCGTCATATTTTACAACTCCAACATTATTTTAAAAAAATTCGATTCGAGTTTATGAAATTCAAGTCGAGTTTGAGTCGAGTCAAGTTTTCGAGTTCATATACAAATTTAATTGCAAGTATTTATCATGTTATAGTTCAATTTAAACACTTTCTCTAATCATATAAGATCTACATATATACTTCTTCATATGTGGCATATATTTCTTCAAATTTTTTATATATCAATTTATATATAAATATATCATGAAATTTTGAGTGACTTGACCTAAACTTAAAATTAATTCACCAATTACTAAAAATTTGGAGTTATTCGAGTTTTCATTTTACAACTCAAACTTTATTTGAAAATTTTCGAGTCGAGTCGAATTTTTGGAATTTCGAGTCGAGTTTTTTCGCCACAAGTAGAATAAAAAATTTCGGTTTTGTTAGGTCGAGTCAAGCTTTGCTCACCCCTAGTTAGCAAGTTAAAATATTAATAAGAACATGACATCAAGCATTCTCCTTGACATATAATCTGTCATTGTTGCAGTTGGTTTTTTGTTGCATATTTCACTCGACGATTGCAAGCATCACCGTTGACATAGAATTTGTTATTGTTCTGTTCCAGGGCAAAGAATGGATTTTATTAAAAGGTCATTATAAAATCTAAAAAAAATTGGTTGTATGCCTCATTAAAAACACTTTTAGTCTAAAATGGAGTAAAAGAGTACACACATCTCGTATGCAACCCACAGACAAAACCTTTTACTACAAAGTCTTGGAAAAAAAAGATTAATTAAAACCACACACACGAAAAAAAAGATCAAGATACACATCATTATCGTATACCATCTGCATGTTGGGTCACGCACACCTCGTGGCGCAGCAGAAAATAATCCGGTGATCACCACCCATAAACAAAAAATATAACCCTAAATCCAATAACCATATTACATGAGAATATTACAACACCGTTAACGAATTCTTTTAATGTTAGTACATGGAATAATAATCTTAATATAAACACACAAATATACATGAGGATTAGGAAAAAGGGAATGTTATTAAAAAAGTTATTTTATTTTGGTTTATTTCCCTGTAAGGTAGTGTATATTATATAAAATTTCTTGCCATATATTTCAAATCAACACTAATTTATATTTGAAGGCCTCAACTATAAATAACATCCATTGCCTAACTTTTCTTGTGTACAACTTCTCATTAAATCAAATTCCCAAGAAGATTCAGCTCCTTCAAATATGAAATTCATCATCATTTTGCTAATTGCATCTTGTAAGTCCTTATCTCACTCTTTTCATTGTTTGTATCTAATGGTTAAATAATCAATCTTTAATTCATGTAAATAAATCTTATTTTTTGAATCATTACAGCAATGGTGTTGGTAATGACATCGAGAGCTCAAGGGCAGGTATATATTCCAAGCACTACCGAAAAAGAGTTCAAAGCAATCGAGTGTGAAGGGGGAGTTGCAGATTGCATCAAAGGTGAAATCAAAGCAATTAGTTGTTCCAGTAACTCTGACTGTGACGAAAAATGTACCCATAAACACGATAACCAAGTTTGTTTTCATGGGCAGTGCATTTGTGACTGAATAAGGTTAAACATGGAGGATGTATTTTTTTTCAATAATATGTTATCGAATAAATTAATCTGATTTTTGTCAACTTTTTTTTTCTCTTAATTCCACCTTTTAATACATTACCAAAATTTTATCAATTTTACCAATAACCGGTTGGTTTAGCAGAATGAGGCGTTAATCCCTTAAGTAAGGTTAGAGGTTTAAATCCCGATATTGTGAATGAGGAAAACTGGATTAGAAGGGTCGCCTCCATATCTTATGCAAAATTTGATCTGAATTAGTCGATCAATGAGTCGGATACCGGTAAAATAAAAAAATAATAGGTCAATTTAATCCCTTAATCCAAACTCAGTCTTCGTCGTAAAATTTGCTTAATACCTCATTGATGCATTGAGTGGTCGACGTTGTAATGATAAATTACTACTACCAAGAATCAAGCTACAAGATCCCTACAATGATTATTTTGTTAGATGTAGGAACATAGACGGAGCCAGGATCAAACATTGGCAGGAGCAAAATAATAAGCAAATTTACATATAAGTTAGGTTATAGAAATCCCTGTAAAAAGTACATAAGGTTGGGAGAGAAAAAATAGAATGTATTTGAGCTGACTTGATCTGAAAGAAAATCATGTCCATTTTCGGTGCCCTTTTATGGTCCAACTCTAAAAAAATTAAATTATAAGCCCTAACACTATATTCTAAATCTTAAACCCTAAAAATAAACAATATCCTCAATTCCCTTAACTCTAATCTTAAACCCTAGTTTTAATTTCTTTTTGTGTGAGACATAAATAGGGAAAAAAGAGGGCAAATGATCTCTATTCACTCATCCGCTCTTCAAATAAAAATTTGTTTGTTTAACATTTACTTTGACTTTCTTGAACCCACTTGATACAAGTTTAGATCTACCACTGGCCAAAATAATGAATTTAAAAAATGTAAAGGTTTATTAGGTATTTAAACTCAAAATTCATGGGTCATGGCCTAATTTTTCTAATATTTAAACTTTATAAGAACCTAAATTGCTATTGGACCAAAACACTTAAGGATGCGAGCTCATTTTTCCTTATTTCAAACCCTACTTGATTATATAATTAATAAACTCTTGTGTTTTTTAAATTTCAATATTTATCTTTCCATAGACCAAATTATTATTAGACAAAAATCTATCTAATACCTTAATTTTTCAACAGGGGCTAGGTCCCCCTTGGGCCTCAAGGTAGCTCCTTCCCTGCAGCAGGAAGCATTGATCCCACAACTCCTATGAACAATGAAAAACTAAAATCTACGGAAGGTTAGAGTTAGAATTCGATCGAGTCAAGTAGAGTCAAAAAATTTCGAGTTATTCGAGTTGTGGCGTCATATTTTACAACTCCAACATCATTTAAAAAAATTCGATTCGAATTTATGAAATTCGAATCGAGTTTGAGTCGAGTCAAGTTTTCGAGTTCATATACAAATTTAATTGCAAGTATTTATCATGTTATAGTTCAATTTAAACATTTTCTCTAATCATATAAGATCTGCATATATACTTCTTCATATGTGGCATATATTTCTTCAAATTTTTTTATATATCAATGTATATATATAAATATATAATGAAAATTTGAGTGACTTGACTTAAACTTAAAATTAATTCACCAATTACTAAAAATTTGGAGTTATTCGAGTTTTCATTTTACAACTCAAACTTTATTTGAAATTTTTTGAGTAGAGTCGAATTCATGGAATTTCGAGTCGAGTTTTTTCGCCACAAGTCGAATAAAAAAATTTGGTTTTGCCAGGTCGAGTCAAGTTTTGCTCACCCCTAGTTAGCAAGTTAAAACATTAATAAGAACATGACATCAAGCATTATCGTTGACATATAATCTGTCATTGTTGCAGTTGGTTTTTTCTTGCATATTTCACTCGAGGATTGCAAGCATCACCGTTGACAAAGAATTTGTTATTGTTCTATTTGCTTGGCAAAGAATGGATTTTATTAAAAGGTCATTATAAAATCTAAAGACAATTGGTTGCATGCCTCATTAAAAACACTTCTAGTCTAAAATGGAGTAAAAGAGTAAACACATCTCGTATGCAACCCACAAACAAAACTTTCTACTACAAAGTCTTGGAAAATAAAAGATTAATTAAAACCACACACACGAAAAAAAAGATCAAGATACACATCATTATCGTATACCACCCGCATGTTGGGTCACGCACACCTCGTGGCGCAGCAGAAAAATAATCCGGCGATCACCACCTATAAACAAAAAATGTAACCCTAAATCCAATAACCATATTACATGAGAATATTACAACACCGTTAACGAATTCTTTTAATGTTAGTGCATGGAATAATAATTATAATATAAACACACAAATATACATAAGGATTAGGAAAAGGGGAATGTTATTAAAAAATTATTTTATTTTGGTTTATTTCCCTGTAAGGAAGTGTATATTATATAAGATTTCATACCATATATTTCAAATCAACACTAATTTATATTTGAAGGCCTCAACTATAAATAACATCCTTTGCCTAACCTTTCTTGTGTACAACTTCTCATTAAATCAAATTCCCAAGAAGAATCAGCTCCTTCAAATATGAAATTCATCATCCCTTTGCTAATTGCATCATGTAAGTCCTTATCTCACTCATTTCATTGCTTGATGCTAATGGTTAAATAATCAATCTTCAATTCATGTAAATAAATCTTATTTTTTGAATCATTGCAGCAATGGTGTTGGTAATGACATCGAGAGCTCAAGGGCAGGTATATATTCCAAGCACTACCGAAAAAGAGTTCAAAGCAATCGAATGTGAAAGGGGAGTTTCAGATTGCATCAAAGGTGAAATCAAAGTAATTAGTTGTTCCAGTAACGCTGACTGTGACGAAAAATGTACCCATAAACACGATAACCAAGTTTGTTTCCATGGGCAGTGCATTTGTGACTGAATAAGGTTAAACATGGAGGATTTATTTTTCAATAATATATTATCGAATAAATTAATCTGATTTTTGTCAACTCTTTTTTCTCTTAATTCCACCTTTTAATACATTACCAAAATTTTTATCAATTTTACCAATAACCGGTTGGTTTAGCGGAATGAGGCGTTAGTCCCTTAAGTAAGATCAGAGGTTCAAATCCCTATATTGTGAATGAAGAAAACTGTATTAGAAGGGTCGCCTCCATATCTTATGCAAAATTTAATCTGAATTAGTCGATCAATGAGTCAGATACCGGGAAAATAAAAAAATAATAGGTCAATTTAATCCCTTAATCCAAACTCAGTCTTCGTCGTAGAATTTGCTTAATACCTCATTGATGCATTGAGTGTCGACGTTTGTAACACCCAGGTTCGGGGGTCGGGTGAAAATAATAATTTAAAAATAGTTCGGGTTTCGGTTCTTAATTTTTAATTAATAAAATAATGGTTTGGGCCTCGGGTTTTAAGACAAATAAAAATTTAGTTGGACCATTTTCAAAACAAGCCCAAATTTGCCATGGTGTCATCCATTGTAGTTCCCTTAATTCATTAAGGGCATTTGGGTCTTTAGCCTTTTAATTACAAATAAACCTAAAATAATGCTTTGAGTCATCTTCTTCCCCTCTCTCTACTATTCACTCCAACATCAAAACCCCCCTCTCCTTAGGTTACTATTTCATCCAATGTCTTGCTCGTTTTGAAGAATTTTGCAAAGGTAAATACGTTTTTGACTTACCCTTGTTATTCTCTACAAGTTAATACCATTTGTTTTCATTTTTAGACATGTTTTGAGATTTGAAGTTTGGAGGATTTTAGATTAAAAATGTTGTCTTTGGGGTCTTTAACTAAAGCTTTCTATTTGTTTAAGTTATATGAGTTGCCTACAACCAAAAGGGTCCAACAAAACAGATTTTTACAATGTTTTATGGAATTTTCGGATTTGGGTGAAAATGTGGTTTTGGGGAGGTTTTAAGTTGAGTTTTGGGGGTGTTTTAGGTGGAATCTTGAGGGCTGATGGTTAGGGTATATGTAAGTATTGTTTTGAAGGCTTTAGAGAGTAATTTGAGGGTTGAAATCAATGGTTTTGAGGTGTGCTTAAGGGCTGCTCGGGATTATGGATTTTGGGTTTGCTTTCAATGGAAAATTTGATATCTTGTGCTTGTTATGTAATCCGAGTTGACTATCGTGGAGTATGGACTGATATGGGATTGTTTAAATTGTGTTGGAGTGTTTAGAAGCAAGAGTTTTGGTTGGTGAAGCTTCAGGGACAAATCCGGGGATTTCGGAGTCTTGAGATTGGTCATCGATCTTCTCTTGGGTAGCAACGGTGAGTAGAATTATTGATTTTGCATTGTGCTCGATACAGACTTTTTTTGGGGTTTGGGTGGGACCTTGAGGAGTCACCTAAACCCGTGTGTAAGTCTCTCTACTCCCATGTTGTTGTGATATGTTGGATGCTTATATGTCATGATCATTAAGTGCATTTTGAGTTGTTAATTGTGTAGTCGAGTTGAGTTCGTGCCTCACGTGATGGTGGTCTAAACTACGGTGATGTGTAGTCCCACCGGTAGTGACTAGTAGGGTAGTACTTTGATGTGTAGTCCCATTGGATATCCACTAGTCGAAACGGTGATGTGTAGTCCCACCGTATGTGTTTGATGGTTGTGCTTGTGCAAACCATGTGTTGTTGTTGAGATTGACCCTTGTGCATCCATTGCTTTCTTGCATATAAATCGTGTTTTGGAAAACTGCATGTTGTGAATTGTAGAGCCTCTCTCACTAAGCTAGTTGGCTTGTGCTCTTTTTGTTTCCAACGTGCAGACCATTAGAGTTCGAGAGGCAAGCGGGCGAGGGAGGAGCTTTTGGAGTTCTCAAGCTAGTTCAAGTATGGTTTGCATTTTGTAATAATGCCTAGACAATGGGGTATAAAGTTAGGAGTTGGTGTCAAACTCTTTAGGAAATTTATGTTTGAGCATGTTAAACTCATGTTTGTGTTATGCTTTTGTTTCATGGATTGCGGTTTATGCTTGTTGTGTTGCTTATGTGAGTATGCCTAAATATGTATGTTGTTGGCCTATGAATGCCTTAAGCTTCAATATCAAGTGTATGATGCTTTATGCTTGCTAAGTATGCCCATTTTTGTGAAATTGCATGAAGTCTTGAATTATATGTTTTTCGTTAGAATAAATGCCTCGCATGTTAAATCCCGATGGTGGTTTGATGTATGTATGTTTGTATGTGCTTAGGGGAGTCCAAAAATGCATCTAGTGTCGGGTTTGTGGTCATCATGTTGGAAATGGTGGCATTGCATAGCAGGGCGTATCGGTACGCCTAAGGGCCGTATCGATACGGTCTTGCCTGTAGAGCTCAGTTTTGGCTGGGCGTATCGATACGCGGGGGCGTATCGATACAGTTTTTGTTCACTGGAATTCAGTTTGTGATGGGCGTATCGATACACGGGGGCGTATCGATACCCTCTCAACTCACTGGAATTTGGAGAATTAGGGATGAGTAGGGCGTACCGATACGGGGTACACGCGTATCGATACGAGACTACTCTGTTGACCGAGAAGGGCGTATCGATACGCTTATGGGCAGTATCGATACGGTCTACTCGGTGTTGACTTTTTGGGTTGACCTAGTCAGGGCGTATCGATACCCCTAGTTAGGGTACCGATACGGTCTGCCATGTAAGCTTAAAAATGGACTAAGAGTGTATGGTTGGGGTTCGAATGTGATCTTTTTGGATGTTTTCCGCTGTTGTGAATCACTTAGGGCTTAATATTCCTCTAGACAAGATTAAAATAAAAAGAAAAAAAAGGATAGGGTTGCTAACCGAGGGGGAACCTTAACGGGTTTTCACTCGGTTTTCCCCGTGTGGCTCACTCGGACCGGTCATCCGGCCAGACTGAGACGAGGGGGTTACAACGTTGAAATGATAAATTACTACTGCCAAGAACCATGCTAGAAGATCCCTACAATGATTATTTTGTTAGATGTAGGAACATGGACGGAGCCAGGATCAAACATTGGCAGGAGCCAAAATAATAAGCAAATTTACATATAAGTTAGGTAATAGAAATCCCTGTAAAAAGTACATAAGTTTGGGAGAGAAAAAATAGAATGTATTTGAACTGATTTGATCTCATAGAAAATGTCCCTTTTCGGTGCCTTTTTATGGTCCAACTCTAAAAAATTAAATTATAAGCCCTAACACTATATTCTAAATCCTAAACCCTAAAAAAATAAACAATATCCTCAATTCCCTAAACTCTAATCCTAAACCCTAGTTTTAATTTTTTGTGTGTGAGACATAAATAGGGCAAAAAAGTGGGCAAATGATCTCTATTCACTCATCCGCTATTCAAATAAAAATTTGTTTGTTTAACATTTACTTTGACTTTCTATTTTTGATCAGCAACTGTATGATTTTATTTATTAAGCATAAAAGCATACAGCGTGACGGATCCCACGCCTCGTTAAAAACCTCTCTAGTGGAGGAAAAGAGTATGATAAGATCCGTCGAAATACATAGAAAAACTAGGCCTATCATAAGCAAGCCACAAAAAGCGAACATCGATCCACGCCTTCTTTCGCTAGCACATCCGCAAAACCATTTGCCTCCCTAGACACATGAAAAAACTGTATCTCATACAAGACCTGACAAGCCTGATCGATCACTGTAAATACCTCCCACAATCGCCAAGGCCGTTTCGCCGAACGTGTAGCCCAACTTGACTTTCTTGAACCCACTTGATACAAGTTTAGATCTACCACTGGCCAAAATAATGAATTTAAAAAATGTAAGGGATTATTAGGTATTTAAACTCAAAATTCATGGGACATGGCATAATTTTTCTAATATTTAAACTTTATAAGAACCTAAATTGTTATTGGACCAAAACACTTAAGGATGCGAGCTCATTCTTCCTTATTTCAAACCCTACTTGACTATATAATTAATAAACTCTTGTGTTTTTTTAATTTCAATATTTATCTTTCCATAGACCAAATTATTATTAGACTAAAATCTATCTAATACCTTAATTTTGCAACAGGGGCTAGGTCCCCCTTGGGCCTCAAGGTAGCTCCTTCCCTGCAGCAGGAAGCATTGATCCCACAGCTCCTATGAACAATAAAAAACTAAAATCTACGGAAGGTTAGAGTTAGAATTCGATCGAGTCAAGTAGAGTCAAAATTTTTTGAGTTATTCGAGTTGTGGCGTCATATTTTACAACTCCAACATCATTTAAAAAAAATCGATTCGAGTTTATAAATTCGAGTCGAGTCAAGTTTTCGAGTTCATATACAAATTTAATTGCAAGTATTTATCATGTTATAGTTCAATTTAAACACTTTCTCTAATCATATAAGATCTGCATATATAAATTATTATTATAATTTAAACTGATATATTTTATATGTTATAATATTATAAAATTTAAGTATTCTTAAATTAATTTGTTTTTACTTTAAAATATCATATCAAAAATCCAATCAAAAAAATATTATATTTAAAATAAATATTTTATCTATTCAAAAAATACTTTTAGACAACAATTTCAAATACTTAAAGTTTAAATATGTTACACCCTTGCTTAAGCCTCCGAAAAGACCCTTGCCCTCCAGAATTTTTATTTGCATAACCTCCATCTTGGACTGCTCTGCTATCAATATGACAACCATTAAGTCTATCTGACTAACCAGCTAAGTCTACTACCTGACAGTCAAAGCCTAGACTGAAAAGCCTATAGGTTAAATCCATAAATAGCCAATGGCCCAGTCCTATCAAACAATGACCCTCGGCTTTAAATACTCTTTGGGACGAAGAGCATAAACACCGCCACAACCAGCCGCACTTGGCTTACCCTTTGAGGCCCCGTCTACGTTGAATTTCCACACCCCATGTGGTGGCGGCACCCAACCTACACTCACATCGCTGCACCTGCGATGGCCTGCACAGGATGGGGCATTCCCACCAGGCTGCTTCGCCCGATTGCAGCGTCTCAAATCTTGCACAGGTCCAATGAAATGACCAAAGCTGCACCATAAAAAAGATCGATCGGCATGACTCCCTCTTGTCCCTAAACAACAGCTCATTTCGGGCAAGCCACAGCGACCACAGCACAATCACGCAACCTATAATCCACCATGTGCGCAAATCACCATCGAAATAACTCACGCAGCATTGATGTATAAACTCACCAATACACCATGGTCGAATAGTCGAAACTGACCACCAACCAAAGAACAAGTCCCACACCCCCCGTGCAATCTCACATTGCCCAAAAATGTGATCCACGTTGTCTTTTCCATCCGCACACCATCGACAACCAATTCCATTCATCCCCAACGGTATTCCACGCTCCATCAACATCCGCAAGGTTGGCAGCCGATTCAACAATAAAAACCAAATGAAACATTGGATTTTTGGTAACAACGGCAACTTCCAAATCATACTAATATCGGATGTATCATGTAACCCAAATGATGTCATTAATTTGTGTAAAGCACTCACCGAGAATTGCCCCGCCACATCATGAACCCATACCAATTTGTCCATAGCCTGAGCACATAGTGAGTATCCAGCAACACAAGCTTGCAGCTCACGTAATTGGGCAGCCTCAAACGCGCGCAAGGGACGTCGAAAACAACCAGTCCACTCCTCCCTCGGTATTCCCAAGTAGTCACACACCCTTGCCATATTATTGCTAGCCAAGCTAAACAATCGGGGGAAAACAATTTTCAATGGTTCCGCAAGGCACCAACAATCTCTCCAAAATAGAATACTAGTACCATCGCCCAATGTCCAGGAGAATTGAGTGGCACTCATAAATTTGGCCACGTATTCATCGCTTTGAACCGCTAGAATTTGTTTCCACATTGACGACATACTTAACATACCCCTAGAATTCATTCGCCATGAAAGGACATCTTTACCATACTTCGCCACAATAATTGCTTTCCAAAGCGATCCATCCGATTGCGCATATCGCCACACCCACTTGGCTAGCATAGCCAAATTTCGGGTATGGAGATTCACCACTCCCAAACCGCCAAATCGTTTCGGTTGGCAAGCCACCACCCAGCTCACTCTACTAAGTTTCGCACGCTCTTCCTTTCCCCCCCACAGAAAATTCCTACGGATACGATCAATCTTCAAAATTATCTTCTTCAGTATTAAGAAAACCCCCATATAATACATCGGCAAAGCTGACAACACTGAATTAACTAATATCAACCTTCCCGCAAATGACAATGAATCTCGCTACTATCCTGGTAATTTATGTCGGAAACGCTGAACAAGGGGGTTCCAAACCTCCACACCCCTCGGATTCACCCCTAACGGGATCCCCAAATACTTCATCGGTAGAGACCTTCGATGACATCCCAATATTTCCATGATAGACATCAAAAAATCATCCTTCAAACCAATGCCATAAACACATGATTTATCATAATTTATTTGGAGGCCAGTCACATACTCAAAGCAAGTAAGAACACGCTTGAGTTGTCGTGCATTGTCTCGCTCACCTTGAATAAAAAGCACATTGTCATTCGCAAATTGTAAATGAGAGATTGATACTCCCCGCGCCACTTGAATCCCGCAAATTAACCCCCGCTGCTCCGCATTAATTAGAAATTGGTGCAGCACCTCGGCCACCAGTACAAACAGCAAGGGGGATAGAGGGTCCCCTTGTCGCAAACCCCTTCGCATTACAAACTCTTTTGTCGGACTATCATTGACTAAAATTGACAGCCTTGCAGTCTCAACACATGCACGAATCCAATCGCCCCATCGTTTCCCAAACCCCATCCGTTGCATAACACAACCCAAACAATCCCAGTTGATGCAGTCATACGCCTTGGAGAAATCCAATTTCAGCATTATTCCTCCCTTACCCAATCGATCTTTTTTCATCGAATGGATAACTTCGTTGGCTAGAAGTATACCATCCAAAATCTGCTGACCACTCACAAATGCTGCTTGTACATCGCTAACAAGTATAGGCAGCACCTTCTGTAACCTCTGCGCTAAACACTTCGCAAGAATTTTATAGATTGAATTTAACAAACAAATTGGGCGATAATCCCCAATTCCTTTTGGATTGTTCCTCTTTGCTATTAGAACCACAAATGTAAAATTTACGCCTTGCGGTAACTGTTCCGAATGGAAAAATTCTGACATAAACTTTAGAACATCCCCTTTAAGAAATTCCCATCCCTTCTTAAAGAATTCGAATGTAAACCCATCCGGTCTCGGTGCCTTATCTCCCTCACATTTACATATTGCCGCTCGGATTTCCTCCTCCCCAAATGCTAATTCTAGTGCTTCGCTTTGTTCACTCGATAGCTTAGCAAAGTTCACCACTGGAAGCAAAGAACCTATGGCTTTAGGCTTCGAAAAATGCTTCTTAAATTCTCTACGGATCACAAATTTCAATCGCTGCGGATCCTTAATCCATCGGCCATCAACATACATGCCTGGGATTGCATTTTGCATAGCTCTCACTTTCGCTGCCCTATGGAAAAAATGAGTGTTGCGGTCACCCTCCGCTAACCATGATGCTCTAGATTTTTGCCGCCAAAGCGATTCTCTGAGGTTCACCACCTTCCATAAGCGTGAATGCAACTTTCTTCGATCTTCCAGCTCATTCAAACTGCCCTCCCCACAACCAGCCCGCGCATCAACCCTCTCAATGTTATCAACTAGTTCACGATACTGCTGCTCTAAATCACCAAAAAAGTGTCGATTCCAATGTTTCAACATACCCTTTAGCTTCTTTAATTTCTGAACAATCGTTGTCGAGCTATCGCCTTCCGCTAAACATTTCCATTCTTTCTCTAACAAAGGAAGTTCCTTCAACCATGCATTGAAGAACCTAAACGGTTTCGGACCACTATCCACGATATCACTCTTCAACACAATAGGCGAGTGATCCGAGAGTTCCTTTGGAAGGTTTCGTACCACAAGCGAATCGAATCTTTGAACCCAACCATGTGAAACCAATAATCTATCTAATCTACTACACTTTCGCCCCGGTCCAAACCACGTAAATCTCTTTCCTTTCATCGGCACATCCAGCAACGCCATTCTATCTACAAATTCACAAAAAATATCCATACCTCGATTGGATTCCACACAACCGAGCCTCTCCTCCGGCTTCATAACCACGTTGAAATCCCCCGCGACACAACAATTTAATTCCCTAGCATTCACTACTGCCATCAACTCCTCCCAATAATTACCCTGTTCCGACATTGTGCATGGTGCATAAACGCCTACCACACCACACCTCCAATTCTCGTGCACCCCTCGACCTACAATGATCACCATATTATTCCTCGATTCAGCCACCTCCATCTCAAATCCCGTCGGCTCCTAAATCGCCAACACCCCACCTGATTTCCAAACTGATGGCGCAAAGACAAATTCGAAACTGTCCGTGTACCATAATTACCGCACCACACTGTCTGTCACCAGCTCCATTTTGGTCTCTTGAATTAGAGCCAAAATACACCGTTGTTGTCGTAGAACTCGCTGTATACTTCGCCTCTTCACTACCGCACCAATCCCCCTTACGTTCCACGACAACACCTTCATCCTTCGCTGCTAATTCTTCTTTTCGCGCGCCTCAATTATGCGCGCTATGTCCTTCACAATCACCTCCTCCCTACCGCTTGTCACTGCCCCAATTAGTTTACCCAGATCAACCGTTTCCCTCGCCTCCCTTAAAATTGTTTGCTTGCAACAAACAAAATTCGAATCCGATAGAGAACTATTCGCGATAGCCACTACCTCAGGAGGTATCTCTGATTTGTTTTTCCTCGACCTTCCCCTTCCCCTCTTAAGACCTTGCTTGTTGCCAGTTTGCACCATCGTGGGGTCTAGACTTGAATTGATCTTTGTTAACTGTCTCACTCGACGGCTTTCCCCGTTTACCTCTATTACAGCCGCTTTATTGGCCCTAGGGATTTCCAATCTTGGCCCATCCACCAGCGGGCTGTTGCCCTTGTCCGGCTCCCGGTTTGTGTGATCGCACGAAATACTCTCCATATTGAATTCATCAATATTACCTATTACATCGCAACTTGATCGTTCCTCCCTATCCCGATTAACCAATGCTACGTTTTCCTCCTCCATCCAGCTCGCTGTACTCTTCACCCTCCAATCCACCATCTTATTATCCTCCCAAATATGATCAATATAGCTGTGATCTGCTTGTCCTTAAATCCCTACATCTGCCTTTTTCTTCATTAATTATTGAATTAGGAACAAACGACCCTCCCGGGGAGGATTCACCCTCATTGTATACAGAGTTAATTTTCCACTCCACCTCATTATCCGGTATGCTTGCCTTACCCGTAGAGCTCACCTCCAATTCACAACAACAATCGCACTTCGGTCCGATTGCTTCTTCAATTTCCTTCACGCGTAAGAGGAATGAATTATCCCCCACTATCAATTCAATTGTGTCATCAATGTGCATGTTCCAATCTGTTTCAATTTGAAACCTTGCTCTCTCAAAGGATGATGGCGCCAACGTTTCCATGTCTATTCGAGCAAGCTCTCCCCAAATTGACGCAATGTTCATGAAAGTTTCCTCGGACCAGACGTGGATTGGCAGTCCACTGATCGACAGCCACACTCGCCTATTTGGCTTCACCAATTGCGGCGTCCACTCCATTACGTTTTCCAGCCATTTATCGAGGTTCCCGTACGCCAATATCTCTGCTCGGATTTCCTTACTCTCAAACATAAGCAGCATCATAGAGCCGGCGACTTGCATCATCGAAAAACCCTCTAATTTCGCTTTGTGAATTTCTTTAGCTCGATCAGCCACTTGGTAAGGTTGTCGGCAATACCCAATAGCACAGGATTGAAGGATCCCCCATTTCTCTTCATCAATCACACCCCTCACTTGTTTCCGCTTCTCCTCTTTAGAAACCTCAATCTCCATTGACTTTGTGTTTTCGTCCACTCAAATGGGTTTCCTATCGTTCGTAGAATTTTGTTTCGCGGATCCCTTGGGTTTGGCTTCTACATTACCGCTAACATACAACTTGTTTTCCCATCTCCGTTCCATGATCCCTCCTTCCCTCCTTGCCATTGAAACCCTAATCTTCGATCCATATAGCTAGAATCCGTCGAAGCGTTCAATAATCCTATCTGCGTCCGCCTTTGAAACCATACGGACGAATCCGAATCTCGTCCCATCTCTCGCCCTTTTCTTTGGTACAAACACATCAACCACAATTCCATGGCGATCAAATACCCGCCATACACCCTTCTAATGCAATTGGATCGGTAGATTGGCGATGAACAGAGTCCACACCCGTCGTCTTTGCCCTTGCAATCTCATGTTCTCCCCCCTCTGTTCCATGATTCCTTTTGCTTTTTTATTTGATAATGAAAGGTTAGAGTTAGAATTCGATCGAGTCAAGTAGAGTAAAAAAAATTCGATTTATTCGAGTTGTGGCGTCATATTTTACAACTCCAACATTATTTTAAAAAAATTCGATTCGAGTTTATGAAATTCAAGTCGAGTTTGAGTCGAGTCAAGTTTTCGAGTTCATATACAAATTTAATTGCAAGTATTTATCATGTTATAGTTCAATTTAAACACTTTCTCTAATCATATAAGATCTACATATATACTTCTTCATATGTGGCATATATTTCTTCAAATTTTTTATATATCAATTTATATATAAATATATCATGAAATTTTGAGTGACTTGACCTAAACTTAAAATTAATTCACCAATTACTAAAAATTTGGAGTTATTCGAGTTTTCATTTTACAACTCAAACTTTATTTGAAAATTTTCGAGTCGAGTCGAATTTTTGGAATTTCGAGTCGAGTTTTTTCGCCACAAGTAGAATAAAAAATTTCGGTTTTGTTAGGTCGAGTCAAGCTTTGCTCACCCCTAGTTAGCAAGTTAAAATATTAATAAGAACATGACATCAAGCATTCTCCTTGACATATAATCTGTCATTGTTGCAGTTGGTTTTTTGTTGCATATTTCACTCGACGATTGCAAGCATCACCGTTGACATAGAATTTGTTATTGTTCTGTTCCAGGGCAAAGAATGGATTTTATTAAAAGGTCATTATAAAATCTAAAAAAAATTGGTTGTATGCCTCATTAAAAACACTTTTAGTCTAAAATGGAGTAAAAGAGTACACACATCTCGTATGCAACCCACAGACAAAACCTTTTACTACAAAGTCTTGGAAAAAAAAGATTAATTAAAACCACACACACGAAAAAAAAGATCAAGATACACATCATTATCGTATACCATCTGCATGTTGGGTCACGCACACCTCGTGGCGCAGCAGAAAATAATCTGGTGATCACCACCCATAAACAAAAAATATAACCCTAAATCCAATAACCATATTACATGAGAATATTACAACACCGTTAACGAATTCTTCTAATGTTAGTACATGGAATAATAATCTTAATATAAACACACAAATATACATAAGGATTAGGAAAAAGGAATGTTATTAAAAAAATTATTTTATTTTGGTTTATTTCCCTGTAAGGTAGTGTATATTATATAAAATTTCTTGCCATATATTTCAAATCAACACTAATTTATATTTGAAGGCCTCAACTATAAATAACATCCATTGCCTAACTTTTCTTGTGTACAACTTCTCATTAAATCAAATTCCCAAGAAGATTCAGCTCCTTCAAATATGAAATTCATCATCATTTTGCTAATTGCATCTTGTAAGTCCTTATCTCACTCTTTTCATTGTTTGTATCTAATGGTTAAATAATCAATCTTTAATTCATGTAAATAAATCTTATTTTTTGAATCATTACAGCAATGGTGTTGGTAATGACATCGAGAGCTCAAGGGCAGGTATATATTCCAAGCACTACCGAAAAAGAGTTCAAAGCAATCGAGTGTGAAGGGGGAGTTGCAGATTGCATCAAAGGTGAAATCAAAGCAATTAGTTGTTCCAGTAACTCTGACTGTGACGAAAAATGTACCCATAAACACGATAACCAAGTTTGTTTTCATGGGCAGTGCATTTGTGACTGAATAAGGTTAAACATGGAGGATGTATTTTTTTTCAATAATATGTTATCGAATAAATTAATCTGATTTTTGTCAACTTTTTTTTCTCTTAATTCCACCTTTTAATACATTACCAAAATTTTATCAATTTTACCAATAACCGGTTGGTTTAGCAGAATGAGGCGTTAATCCCTTAAGTAAGGTTAGAGGTTTAAATCCCGATATTGTGAATGAGGAAAACTGGATTAGAAGGGTCGCCTCCATATCTTATGCAAAATTTGATCTGAATTAGTCGATCAATGAGTCGGATACCGGTAAAATAAAAAAATAATAGGTCAATTTAATCCCTTAATCCAAACTCAGTCTTCGTCGTAAAATTTGCTTAATACCTCATTGATGCATTGAGTGGTCGACGTTGTAATGATAAATTACTACTACCAAGAATCAAGCTACAAGATCCCTACAATGATTATTTTGTTAGATGTAGGAACATAGACGGAGCCAGGATCAAACATTGGCAGGAGCAAAATAATAAGCAAATTTACATATAAGTTAGGTTATAGAAATCCCTGTAAAAAGTACATAAGGTTGGGAGAGAAAAAATAGAATGTATTTGAGCTGACTTGATCTGAAAGAAAATCATGTCCATTTTCGGTGCCCTTTTATGGTCCAACTCTAAAAAAATTAAATTATAAGCCCTAACACTATATTCTAAATCTTAAACCCTAAAAATAAACAATATCCTCAATTCCCTAAACTCTAATCTTAAACCCTAGTTTTAATTTCTTTTTGTGTGAGACATAAATAGGGAAAAAAGAGGGCAAATGATCTCTATTCACTCATCCGCTCTTCAAATAAAAATTTGTTTGTTTAACATTTACTTTGACTTTCTTGAACCCACTTGATACAAGTTTAGATCTACCACTGGCCAAAATAATGAATTTAAAAAATGTAAAGGTTTATTAGGTATTTAAACTCAAAATTCATGGGTCATGGCCTAATTTTTCTAATATTTAAACTTTATAAGAACCTAAATTGCTATTGGACCAAAACACTTAAGGATGCGAGCTCATTTTTCCTTATTTCAAACCCTACTTGATTATATAATTAATAAACTCTTGTGTTTTTTAAATTTCAATATTTATCTTTCCATAGACCAAATTATTATTAGACAAAAATCTATCTAATACCTTAATTTTTCAACAGGGGCTAGGTCCCCCTTGGGCCTCAAGGTAGCTCCTTCCCTGCAGCAGGAAGCATTGATCCCACAACTCCTATGAACAATGAAAAACTAAAATCTACGGAAGGTTAGAGTTAGAATTCGATCGAGTCAAGTAGAGTCAAAAAATTTCGAGTTATTCGAGTTGTGGCGTCATATTTTACAACTCCAACATCATTTAAAAAATTCGATTCGAATTTATGAAATTCGAATCGAGTTTGAGTCGAGTCAAGTTTTCGAGTTCATATACAAATTTAATTGCAAGTATTTATCATGTTATAGTTCAATTTAAACATTTTCTCTAATCATATAAGATCTGCATATATACTTCTTCATATGTGGCATATATTTCTTCAAATTTTTTTATATATCAATGTATATATATAAATATATAATGAAAATTTGAGTGACTTGACTTAAACTTAAAATTAATTCACCAATTACTAAAAATTTGGAGTTATTCGAGTTTTCATTTTACAACTCAAACTTTATTTGAAATTTTTTGAGTAGAGTCGAATTCATGGAATTTCGAGTCGAGTTTTTTCGCCACAAGTCGAATAAAAAAATTTGGTTTTGCCAGGTCGAGTCAAGTTTTGCTCACCCCTAGTTAGCAAGTTAAAACATTAATAAGAACATGACATCAAGCATTATCGTTGACATATAATCTGTCATTGTTGCAGTTGGTTTTTTCTTGCATATTTCACTCTAGGATTGCAAGCATCACCGTTGACAAAGAATTTGTTATTGTTCTATTTGCTTGGCAAAGAATGGATTTTATTAAAAGGTCATTATAAAATCTAAAGACAATTGGTTGCATGCCTCATTAAAAACACTTCTAGTCTAAAATGGAGTAAAAGAGTAAACACATCTCGTATGCAACCCACAAACAAAACTTTCTACTACAAAGTCTTGGAAAATAAAAGATTAATTAAAACCACACACACGAAAAAAAAGATCAAGATACACATCATTATCGTATACCACCCGCATGTTGGGTCACGCATACCTCGTGGCGCGGCAGAAAAATAATCCGGCGATCACCACCTATAAACAAAAAATGTAACCCTAAATCCGATAACCATATTACATGAGAATATTACAACACCGTTAACGAATTCTTTTAATGTTAGTGCATGGAATAATAATTATAATATAAACACACAAATATACATAAGGATTAGAAAAGGGGAATGTTATTAAAAAATTATTTTATTTTGGTTTATTTCCCTGTAATGAAGTGTATATTATATAAGATTTCATACCATATATTTCAAATCAACACTAATTTATATTTGAAGGCCTCAACTATAAATAACATCCTTTGCCTAACCTTTCTTGTGTACAACTTCTCATTAAATCAAATTCCCAAGAAGAATCAGCTCCTTCAAATATGAAATTCATCATCCCTTTGCTAATTGCATCATGTAAGTCCTTATCTCACTCATTTCATTGCTTGATGCTAATGGTTAAATAATCAATCTTCAATTCATGTAAATAAATCTTATTTTTTGAATCATTGCAGCAATGGTGTTGGTAATGACATCGAGAGCTCAAGGGCAGGTATATATTCCAAGCACTACCGAAAAAGAGTTCAAAGCAATCGAATGTGAAAGGGGAGTTTCAGATTGCATCAAAGGTGAAATCAAAGTAATTAGTTGTTCCAGTAACGCTGACTGTGACGAAAAATGTACCCATAAACACGATAACCAAGTTTGTTTCCATGGGCAGTGCATTTGTGACTGAATAAGGTTAAACATGGAGGATGTATTTTTCAATAATATGTTATCGAATAAATTAATCTGATTTTTGTCAACTCTTTTTTCTCTTAATTCCACCTTTTAATACATTACCAAAATTTTATCAATTTTACCAATAACCGGTTGGTTTAGCGGAATGAGGCGTTAGTCCCTTAAGTAAGATCAGAGGTTCAAATCCCTATATTGTGAATGAAGAAAACTGTATTAGAAGGGTCGCCTCCATATCTTATGCAAAATTTAATCTGAATTAGTCGATCAATGAGTCAGATACCGGGAAAATAAAAAAATAATAGGTCAATTTAATCCCTTAATCCAAACTCAGTCTTCGTCGTAGAATTTGCTTAATACCTCATTGATGCATTGAGTGTCGACGTTTGTAACACCCAGGTTCGGGGGTCGGGTGAAAATAATAATTTAAAAATAGTTCGGGTTTCGGTTCTTAATTTTTAAGTAATAAAATAATGGTTTGGGCATCGGGTTTTAAGACAAATAAAAATTTAGTTGGACCATTTTCAAAACAAGCCCAAATTTGCCATGGTGTCATCCATTGTAGTTCCCTTAATTCATTAAGGGCATTTGGGTCTTTAGCCTTTTAATTACAAATAAACCTAAAATAATGCTTTGAGTCATCTTCTTCCCCTCTCTCTACTATTCACTCCAACATCAAAACCCCCCTCTCCTTAGGTTACTATTTCATCCAATGTCTTGCTCGTTTTGAAGAATTTCGCAAAGGTAAATACGTTTTTGACTTACCCTTGTTATTCCCTACAAGTTAATACCATTTGTTTTCATTTTTAGACATGTTTTGAGATTTGAAGTTTGGAGGATTTTAGATTAAAAATGTTGTCTTTGGGGTCTTTAACTAAAGCTTTCTATTTGTTTAAGTTATATGAGTTGCCTACAACCAAAAGGGTCCAACAAAACAGATTTTTACAATGTTTTATGGAATTTTCGGATTTGGGTGAAAATGTGGTTTTTGGGAGGTTTTAAGTTGAGTTTTGAGGGTGTTTTAGGTGGAATCTTGAGGGCTGATGGTTAGGGTATATGTAAGTATTGTTTTGAAGGCTTTAGAGAGTAATTTGAGGGTTGAAATCAATGGTTTTGAGGTGTGCTTAAGGGCTGCTCGGGATTATGGATTTTGGGTTTGCTTTCAATGGAAAATTTGATATCTTGTGCTTGTTATGTAATCCGAGTTGACTATCGTGGAGTATGGACTGATATGGGATTGTTTAAATTGTGTTGGAGTGTTTAGAAGCAAGAATTTTGGTTGGTGAAGCTTCAGGGACAAATCCGGGGATTTCGGAGTCTTGAGCTTGGTCATCGATCTTCTCTTGGGTAGCAACGGTGAGTAGAATTATTGATTTTGCATTGTGCTCGATACAGACTTTTTTTGGGGTTTGGGTGGGACCTTGAGGAGTCACCTAAACCCGTGTGTAAGTCTCTCTACTCCCATGTTGTTGTGATATGTTGGATGCTTATATGTCATGATCATTAAGTGCATTTTGAGTTGTTAATTGTGTAGTCGAGTTGAGTTCGTGCCTCACGTGATGGTGGTCTAAACTACGGTGATGTGTAGTCCCACCGGTAGTGACTAGTAGGGTAGTACTTTGATGTGTAGTCCCATTGGATATCCACTAGTCGAAACGGTGATGTGTAGTCCCACCGTATGTGTTTGATGGTTGTGCTTGTGCAAACCATGTGTTGTTGTTGAGATTGACCCTTGTGCATCCATTGCTTTCTTGCATATAAATCGTGTTTTGGAAAATTGCATGTTGTGAATTGTAGAGCCTCTCTCACTAAGCTAGTTGGCTTATGCTCTTTTTGTTTCCAACGTGCAGACCATTAGAGTTCGAGAGGCAAGCGGGCGAGGGAGGAGCTTTTGGAGTTCTCAAGCTAGTTCAAGTATGGTTTGCATTTTGTAATAATGCCTAGACAATGGGGTATAGAGTTAGGAGTTGGTGTCAAACTCCTTAGGAAATTTATGTTTGAGCATGTTAAACTCATGTTTGTGTTATGCTTTTGTTTCATGGATTGCGGTTTATGCTTGTTGTGTTGCTTATGTGAGTATGCCTAAATATGTATGTTGTTGGCCTATGAATGCCTTAAGCTTCAATATCAAGTGTATGATGCTTTATGCTTGCTAAGTATGCCCATTTTTGTGAAATTGCATGAAGTCTTGAATTATATGTTTTTCGTTAGAATAAATGCCTCGCATGTTAAATCCCGATGGTGGTTTGATGTATGTATGTTTGTATGTGCTTAGGGGAGTTCAAAAATGCATCTAGTGTCGGGTTTGTGGTCATCATGTTGGAAATGGTGGCATTGCATAGCAGGGCGTATCGGTACGCCTAAGGGCCGTATCGATACGGTCTTGCCTGTAGAGCTCAGTTTTGCCTGGGCGTATCGATACGGTTTTTGTTCACTGGAATTCAGTTTATGATGGGCGTATCGATACACGGGGGCGTATCGATACCCTCTCAACTCACTGGAATTTGGAGAATTAGGGATGAGTAGGGCGTACCGATACGGGGTACACGCGTATCGATACGAGACTACTCTGTTGACCGAGAAGGGCGTATCGATACGCTTATGGGCAGTATCGATACGGTCTACTCGGTGTTGACTTTTTGGGTTGACCTAGTCAGGGCGTATCGATACCCCTAGTTAGGGTACCGATACGGTCTGCCATGTAAGCTTAAAAATGGACTAAGAGTGTATGGTTGGGGTTCGAATGTGATCTTTTTGGATGTTTTCCGCTGTTGTGAATCACTTAGGGCTTAATATTCCTCTAGACAAGATTAAAATAAAAAGAAAAAAAAAAGGATAGGGTTGCTAACCGAGGGGGAACCTTAACGGGTTTTCACTCGGTTTTCCCCGTGTGGCTCACTCGGACCGGTCATCCGGCCAGACCGGGACGAGGGGGTTACAACGTTGAAATGATAAATTACTACTGCCAAGAACCATGCTAGAAGGTCCCTACAATGATTATTTTGTTAGATGTAGGAACATGGACGGAGCCAGGATCAAACATTGGCAGGAGCCAAAATAATAAGCAAATTTACATATAAGTTAGGTAATAGAAATCCCTGTAAAAAGTACATAAGTTTGGGAGAGAAAAAATAGAATGTATTTGAATTGATTTGATCTCATAGAAAATGTCCCTTTTCGGTGCCTTTTTATGGTCCAACTCTAAAAAATTAAATTATAAGCCCTAACACTATATTCTAAATCCTAAACCCTAAAAAAATAAACAATATCCTCAATTCCCTAAACTCTAATCCTAAACCCTAGTTTTAATTTTTTGTGTGTGAGACATAAATAGGGCAAAAAAGTGGGCAAATGATCTCTATTCACTCATCCGCTATTCAAATAAAAATTTGTTTGTTTAACATTTACTTTGACTTTCTTTTTTTGATCAGCAACTGTATGATTTTATTTATTAAGCATAAAAGCATACAGCGTGACGGATCCCACGCCTCGTTAAAAACCTCTCTAGTGGAGGAAAAGAGTATGATAAGATCCGTCGAAATACATAGAAAAACTAGGCCTATCATAAGCAAGCCACAAAAAGCGAACATCGATCCACGCCTTCTTTCGCTAGCACATCCGCAAAACCATTTGCCTCCCTAGACACATGAAAAAACTGTATCTCATACAAGACCTGACAAGCCTGATCGATCACTGTAAATACCTCCCACAATCGCCAAGGCCGTTTCGCCGAACGTGTAGCCCAACTTGACTTTCTTGAACCCACTTGATACAAGTTTAGATCTACCACTGGCCAAAATAATGAATTTAAAAAATGTAAGGGATTATTAGGTATTTAAACTCAAAATTCATGGGACATGGCATAATTTTTCTAATATTTAAACTTTATAAGAACCTAAATTGTTATTGGACCAAAACACTTAAGGATGCGAGCTCATTCTTCCTTATTTCAAACCCTACTTGACTATATAATTAATAAACTCTTGTGTTTTTTTAATTTCAATATTTATCTTTCCATAGACCAAATTATTATTAGACTAAAATCTATCTAATACCTTAATTTTGCAACAGGGGCTAGGTCCCCCTTGGGCCTCAAGGTAGCTCCTTCCCTGCAGCAGGAAGCATTGATCCCACAGCTCCTATGAACAATAAAAAACTAAAATCTACGGAAGGTTAGAGTTAGAATTCGATCGAGTCAAGTAGAGTCAAAATTTTTTGAGTTATTCGAGTTGTGGCGTCATATTTTACAACTCCAACATCATTTAAAAAAATCGATTCGAGTTTATAAATTCGAGTCGAGTCAAGTTTTCGAGTTCATATACAAATTTAATTGCAAGTATTTATCATGTTATAGTTCAATTTAAACACTTTCTCTAATCATATAAGATCTGCATATATAAATTATTATTATAATTTAAACTGATATATTTTATATGTTATAATATTATAAAATTTAAGTATTCTTAAATTAATTTGTTTTTACTTTAAAATATCATATCAAAAATCCAATCAAAAAAAATATTATATTTAAAATAAATATTTTATCTATTCAAAAAATACTTTTAGACAACAATTTCAAATACTTAAAGTTTAAATATGTTACACCCTTGCTTAAGCCTCCGAAAAGACCCTTGCCCTCCGGAATTTTTATTTGCATAACCTCCATCTTGGACTGCTCTGCTATCAATATGACAATCATTAAGTCTATCTGACTAACCAGCTAAGTCTACTACCTGACAGTCAAAGCCTAGACTGAAAAGCCTATAGGTTAAATCCATAAATAGCCAATGGCCCAGTCCTATCAAACAATGACCCTCGGCTTTAAATACTCTTTGGGACGAAGAGCATAAACACGATCAACTCTCCAAACTCAAGGCCTCCGCATAACCTATACCACCATCTCTAGTGACTCTCCACCCACATTAAAATAGGTGAACCACCACTATCCGTCATCAATTACCATCCTCTTATCAATTTTTACCACCATTTCCACTCCCATTCGATGTCTAACATTTTAAATATCAACAAATTGAAACAATTCAAAAACCTCTTTTAAAAAATATTACTATGACTTTGTTGGAATCTTTCCGAGACTTTGGGTGAGTAAATGTCGACATATGTGCATGTGCGACGAAAACTATGTCGACACTTATCGGAAATGTCCAAAACAACACAAACTTGTTCCTTTCTGTGGAGTTTGATGTTCCCATAATTTTCGAAACCATGGCATTGGCCAAAGGGAAGGGAATCCCAAGACTCCCTCCCAACAACCACAAGTTCCGGTTTGGGATTTCTAATCCTTCAAGGAACTGTCTTTTTCTCACCAAATGGCCAAATAATTAGTTTAAGGTGGTCCGTGGTTTGGACTGAAATTAGATACTTATCAGTGTATTTAGACACCACAAAATAATTAGAATAATAATTACAATAAAATTCTAATTCTTTCGACGAGTTTAATTAGTATACTGTAAATACATTCAATTCAGTGGAATATGTTAATTAAAATTGAATAAAAATAACCCAACCAATGGTCCCAGCAGAAAAGAGTATGATGTTTATCTTAGGAGACTGGAGTTTAATTCGTTTTACTTACAAGATGATTACAAAGTAGTATATGTTCATAGATATTCTTAACTCTTTAATAACGCACACACACCTTGTAAACAAAACAATTGAATCCGAGTCTTATAAGATGAACATCATCCGCTTTTTTACCGTGACCATTTATTGAGTTCAATTACATCAGGATTCAATTGTTAAACAACTATTAAGACAACATGTTAGATGAATAATTTTGTGTGGAATTTTTAAAGGGTAAATAAACTACATTAATAATCACTTTTAATTATTGGATGAGTTCTATTTTAACCATTAATTTATTAATTTTGTCAATCAGATATCTTAACAATTTAAATGATATTGATTAAGTTATTTGTCATTAACAATTAATAAAAAACATTTTCTCCTAATTTTATATTAATCTAATATTTTTTAAAGTTTTAATTTAATATTTTCTCCAATAAGATGAAACCTATAACAGAGAACTTATTTGCATTAGGAATTTTTACTAACACGATTACTAGAAGGATTTGAGAGAATGCGAAACATTTTCATGATAAAGTGCAATGACAAAATCTTGTTTGGTTTCCTAAACATATCCCAAAACAGTCTATCATCTCCTAAACGATCATATAAAATAGAGTCCCGATAAAGAAGAGAAAATCCTTGTGTGAATTCTTGCAATGGGCAATCGATAGCTAGAAGGGTAAATCCCTTCTCATTCTGATCTTAAAATTGACTTGGACTAGATACATGTACATCATCTGAAAAGAACGTAATGCCAGAATCTTTCGAGGAATAAGTCGACCTAATGATATTCTTTTACAGTTTAAAATACACAATTGGTATATGTTAGTATAAACACAAAATAGATAAGAATAATAGCATAAATAGATAATTTTGTACAGATTAGGGTATCAATTGAGGTTGTCCTTTTTTTACTCTTATTGGTTCTTTGTAAGTTGTAACAATTTGTTGTTTCTCTAAATAAATATAACACACCATTTATAAAAAAAATATTATATTGGAGAAAAATTTAAAACCAAAATTATACCAAGGGGATCAAACACATGCCATTTTAGGAAGAGTTTGGACATTTCAGCCGTTGAGCTAAGTCTTGTAATTTAATAAAAATACACCATTGATATACGTTCGTATAAACACAAAATAAATAAGAATGATAGCATAAATAGACAAATTTGTACAGATCAGAGGATTAATTAAGGTTATTCTTTTTTTTTACTCTTATTGGTTCTTTGTAAGTTGTAACAATTCGTTGCTTCTCCAAATAAATATAACACACTATTTATAAATAGAAAAACATTATATTCAAACACATGCCATTTTAGGAAGAGTTTGGACATTTCAACCGTTGAGCCAAGTCTTGCAAAACTTGACAACATATTCTATATAAGGTTATCTTATTTGTAAAAATTAAAGAAAATAAAAATAGAATTAATGGGATTCAAACCCGAGTTTATTAGAATGGGTTTATTCTTTTTCTTTCAAGTTTAATACAACATACTAATATTGACAACATGGTATACCAATAGTGATACCCTTTTTTATTAAAAAAAATATTGACAACATACTGTATATAGCTTAAATTATAATTAATAGCTAAATAATATAATAATATTTAAAATATATTTATCAATATTTTTTTAATAAACTTTTAAAAATTATTTTTATTTTTAATATCATTTATTAATCTTATAAAAATTTTAAAATAATATTTAGTGTTATTTTGAAAATATATTTATTAATAATTTTTAATAATATCATATAATATTCTTATTTTAATAACTTTTAATATTTATTTAAATAAATTGATAGCTATATTTTAAATATTAAATAATATTTTATGAAAATAATAATTATTTTAAAATATACCAATAGTTTATCATATATTATTAATATATATATATTATTTGTTTATTAATTACAACATAAGCTATATATAATATGTTGTCAATAGTTCAATATTACCTAGTATTAAACTTGACTTTCTAATAATCTCGGGTCCAAATCCTCTTAGTCTTATTTTTATTTTCTTTAATTTTAGTTAGAGTGTTCAAACTCTTCCCAAATGGCTTGGATTTGATCCCATGGGTGTCATTTTCTCCGATTAGATGATGCATGTGTTACTATCTAATTAGATTATTAAATTTATGAAATTAATTTAAAATTAAAATTAAATTAATAAAATATATAAATAATGATGATTAAATGTGTAATTATATTAACTTTTAACTAACACAAATTTTTTTTTTATTAACCGATAATGACAAGTGGCTTAATTGATATCATTTAAATGGTTAAGTAGCATGATTGGAAAATAATATGTTATTAGTTAAAAAAGAATTCACTCAATAATTAAGTGAATATAATTTACTCTATTTTAAAATATCACAAGACAATTTTGATAAAATATTAAAAACTTAATTTTAAAGTATAACAATAAGATATTGTAAGAGAAGGCTGATATTATAAGTTATAAAAACGTGTTGTCTTCAAATTCCACAAAAATGACTGGTGCTTGAGTGAAGTTATATATCTTTCAATCCATCTCATCAGGCATGGCAAATGGAACCTTAAAAGTATACCTGGCAAACTAGACTCGAACCGATTTATTTGATCTAAAATTTAATATAGACCCGAACATTATGGTCTAAATATGACCCGAATTTGAACTAAAATTGAACATAACTAAAACTGGCCCGAATTTAGTTAAATCGAAATCTAACTCGAATCGAAATTAACCGAAACTTAAAATAACCTGAACCGAAAGTCAACCGAATCGAAAGTAACCCGAACCGAAAGCAACCCGAATTTAATTTCCTCAAATATATATGTTTTATTCTTATTTTGTGTTATATTACTAATTAATAACTATATTTAGTAATAGTTTAATATCATTTTTCTCATTTAAAAGATCATATTCATATATTGACTCAATTTGAAAGTTGACCGATCTAATATTGATGCGACTTGAAAACTCAACCAATTTGATATTGACCCGATCCGAAAGTTAACCGACCTGATTTTAACACGACCCGATCCAAAATAACATAGACCCGAAGTAAATTCGAATAAGACCCGAATCGAACCTAAACTAAAAGTCAACCCGACCCAAAGTGACCCGACCCAAACTCGAACCTGACCTGAATGACCCGTTTGCCACCTCTACTTGAAAGCTACAAGAAATTAATGAACAACGAACCAAAACTTACCATAAACCATTTTATTTACTTATACCATCAATCAGACATACGAGTGTAATTGAGCTGAGTCGAGTTCGAGTAGTGCTGAGTTCGACTCAACTCGTTAAGAATTTGAGTCGAGTTCGAGTTTGAGTAGTTTTAAACGAGCTTGAATCTGAGTTCGACTCGGCTCGTTAAGAACTCGAGACGAGTTCGAGCTTGAGTCGAGTTCAATCGAATCAAGTGTTGGTCTTGCTTTGATCGAGTCAGACTCGAGTAGCTCATGATTTATCTTGTCTCATTTAAACCCATGTTAGGGAGAAAAAACTTTGATACACAAGTTGTGTAAACTTTAGTTTAATTTTAGGGTTTAAGGTTTAGATTGTTCGGTTTAAAATTTAGTATTTAGATTTTAGGGTTATAAATTTAAATTTTAAATTTTAAAAATTTAAAAATCTAGTATATTATATTTTCGAGTAGCTTGACTCGGCTCGTTAAAAACTCAAGCCGAATTCGAGCTCGAGTGGAGTGTTGGCCGAACTTTGACCAAGTTAAACTCGAGTAGCTCATAATCTGTCTCGTCTCATTTACAGTACTAATCAGACATTCACCTTAATTGATGTTAAACACATTTATGTATTGAGCTCTAACCATAAATTTTTACTTCTATTTTTTTACAACAAAACTTAACTTCGAATATAAATTAACAGTGAAATTATAGATCATGCATTGGAGTAGTAGGTCCATAAAATTCTTTTGTTGAATGAATATTAATATTCAATATTCAAATCTCTTCTTCTACCAACAAATACTAATTTATTGAAAAACAAATAGTTGTACTTTTTATATAAAATACTTTCCTTTATCCGTATCGTGAATATTATAAAAATTAATATAATAATATATAGATCATGCACAAACATATTAATGATTATATTTAAAAAGCCAAAGTTATACAAGGGTTGGTGGAGAAATGTTGAAAAAAGAAAACAAAATACGCCGCCAACAAAGGTGACGAAAACTCGTGCTACCACAAGCTATCCACGGCCAGACGTACGCTTGCTTGTCGTCGCCACATACTTGACAACATCTCCACTCTTTATTCGTCGCGCGACTCCTCTCTCTGCCCGTCGCCCTTTACGAGCAGCCACCCCTTTATAGTTTATTAATGCCACGTCGTTTTGCCACATTTGATTTATTTTTTTCTAGCATTACGTAGATAAGATTGTAAAATGGGAAAATGACCACTCTCCTCTTTTATACTCAAATCTGAGGCTGATTTGAAAAATGGGAATCAAACTAAAAATTTAAAAAATGTTGAGAGACTTAATTAAAAATTATAGGAGGAGATTAAGTTAAAACTGTTAAAAAATGAAACTTAATGAGATTTTTAAAATTTTTGAGGGATTAAAATATTATTTTTTTTAATTTTAAGGACCAAATGCTAGTTTTTCAAAACTTGGGTCCATTACCATCCGCCAGTGAAAAGGAGGTTCAGTTTTGAATTCAATACTTCCATTGTACTATATCTAAAATTAATCAAGTATTTATCTACTAATAAAGTTTAGTTGTGTTGATAAAATTGACATGTGAACCTTATGAGTGTTCAAATTTGAACATGGATGAAATCATAAATGTTTATGTAAGATAAACATGCTCAAAAGTAGACCTGAGTATTGTAAAGGGAAAATGATAAAAGATGTTTATGGATGAAATTAGAGATGTTACTTGGTTTCCTATTTTGTTTACTATACAACTCTCAACGTTTCAATTTGATCCAAATATGTTATTGTTGGATGAAAACTGCTAGCCAACTAACTGTCAACGGTTGATTCTAACTGGACTTGCCACGTGTTAAGATCGGCGAACATTGCATATGCCACGACAAATTTTTTTAAAAATATTTTGTTATACCCTTCTTTATAGTGATACGTGGTCGAACTAGATGGTGTCACGTGACGAATATGATGTTGGCACGTCAGTAGATCTTAACACGTGATAAGTCTAGTCAACATCATCCATTGACCATCAGTTGACTGGCATATTTAGATCAAATTAAAACATTGAGGGTTGTTTGCTAAAAAAAAAGAATAGAAGATCAAATGACAAAACATCTAAACATTTGGAGCATCTTTTGTATTTTTGCCTATTTTAAATTTGGGACACTGGTAATCATCTAAATTAACATTTAGAAAGGAAAAAAAAAACAAATTAAATCATAATTTTCTATCAGATACGTTAATTATTTAACTCCAGCTTTTTCCAAATTAATATTTAGATATTACTTTATATGTAAATAATTTAATTATTAACTTTTTTTGGCCCTGTTTGGCAATTAGCAGATAGCTAATAGCTGATAGCGAATTACATTAGCTGATAGCTGATAGCTGATTGCATTAGCTGATTTGTATTAGTTGATTGTATAAAAGTGTTTGGTAAAATTAACTGATAGCTGACAGCTGTTTGGTTATTTAAACAAGCAAAATGATATATAAGGACATGATTATATTTAATACTTGTTTGATAAATATTAGTTAGATTTGTAAAAAATATTTTTTAATATAAATTTCTTAAACAAATTTGAAAGATTTATATATTAATTTATTATTTATATAATTATTAAATTTTTTATACGCACATATAAATATGTGATAATAAAAAAATAGAATTAACTTACAAATGTCACCATATAAATTAGTAGTAACAACAAATAAGTTCAATATTTAATATGTTATTATTTATATTAAAAAATATTATTATTTAATTTAGGTTATTTGGAGAGTTTTGATAATTGTTAAGGGTAAAATAGTCATTACAACTCTAATATCAAACTTCTAATCTCAAAAAGCTCATATTAGAAGCTTTTTCAAAATTAGTTTGTTCACACCAATCCGCTCTTTCAATCCGCTATTTACCAAACATCAATATTAGCGGATTTGACTAGTCAAACTTTTAATTATACCTAAAACCTCTAATTTTTGCCCAAACCGCTATTTACCAAACAAGGCTTTATATAAAATACTACTCTACATCACTTTACCAAATTTATCATAAAAATGTCAAATAAGAAAACTTTGAAAAAATTGGGGCCAAACATAAATTGACATATTTTTTATATTAATCATAAAGATTAAAATGAAAATTATGAAAAAATAAAGGGGCTAAACGGAAATTGGAAAAAAATTTAGGGGGTCGGACTCTTGCAAGCCCCATATATTTGTCCGTAAATATCATATAAGACTTCTCGTTCCATATTTATTACAATTTACAAGTTTAAGTTCTATTATGTGTCAGCTCTGCCTAAATTTGTTACCCCTATTGTTTAGATCCAAATATATTTTAATTATTATTTTTACTTTGCATTTGCATATTCGATATATTCTAATTACCCATCTACATGTTTTGTGCATCATGATAACTTATTACTATCATAATTTATAATTCAACAAATTAAAAATTGAGTAGTATAAACGATATAACATTTAAAATTTGGGAAATTCTACAACGTACGACGAATACCGATGAACACCACTAATGATGAACATTGATGAACACTATTAAATTAATTAATAAAGATGTAAAATTTCAAGGACCCATCATACAATTAATAATTATTTTAAAAAATTCAATTAAATTATTTTTTATATATATTAAAATTTTATTTTTTTAATAAGGGTAAACTATATATTTAGTACATCACCTATTTTCGTATTTCTATTGAACCCTCATTATTTAAATAGTATTTCAATTTGACCCTATTCTTTATAAAAATAATTTAACCCTTAACCCTCAACCTAAAACCCTAAACTATTAAACCTTAAACCCTTAAACTTATACCCTAAACTATATACCATTAAAAATAATTTCACCGTCATCGATTCAATTCAATTCAATGAATTGTTGAATTCTCCTAAAAAATTCAATAATCAACAATTTGAAGAAAAAAAAGTGATGATCAAAGTCGGTACAAGTTCTTCATTATATGATATCACAAAGATTAAAAAAAAATATGGACTTGAGCTCTTTAAATATGACTCACTGTAAACGTCGGTGATACATGTGATTCAAAGAATTTGTCATTAAAGTTCATGCTTAGCAATTGTTGTGTTGCTGCTGTGGGATAATTCTCAGGGGGAAATTTGTGAAATTGGGTGAAGAGTACATAGGGTTTTTTTGATCGGGTGATGCAAAAATAGAAACAAATAAAACGAGATGTATCCTAAAAACGATGACATTATAATCTGAAACATTCATTTGGTGCAGGCGAATAAATTAATATATAACTTTTTTCTTTGAGATGTATCCTAAAAACGATGGCGTTATAACTTTTTTTCTTTGAATTCAAATCAATATATAACCAAAATTTAGTTTGTCAATGATCACTTGTGATCTTCATATTTGCAGG
Source organism: Hibiscus tridactylites (assembly GCA_958450335.1). NCBI lineage: Eukaryota > Viridiplantae > Streptophyta > Magnoliopsida > Malvales > Malvaceae > Hibiscus > Hibiscus tridactylites. Next base: position 65,563,569 of record OY288285.1, on the reverse strand, counting down.
ACAAATGCGATCCAGTAATGACCGCATATAAATTGGTTACAATAAATACTGCATATTAGGGATTTGGTTGTAAACTCGAGCAAGCTTTGCTAGCGGTAAATTTCTTGGACTTCGATCTTTAGATGTATTATTCAGTGAACTTCTACATTAGTCATAAATTTCAGGGTGCATTTTTTTCATATAAAAAACAATTCTAATAAATTCGAGTTTAATTAATTTTGATATATATAAAAAATAATTTAATTGAAAATTTTAGGAGAATTCAACAATTCATTGAATTGAATTGAATCGATGATGGTGAAATTATTTTTAATGGTATATGATTTAGGGTATAGGTTTAAGAGTTTAAGGGTTTAAGGTTTAATAGTTTAGGGTTTTAAGTTGAGGGTTAAGGGTTAAATTATTTTTATAAAGAATAGAGTCAAATTGAAATAATATTTAAATAATGAGGGTTCAATAGAAATACGGAAATATGTGAGGTACTAAATATATAGTTTACCCTTATTAAAAAATAAAATTTTAATATATATAAAAAATAATTTAATTAAATTTTTTAAAATAATTATTTATTGTATGATGGGTCCTTGAAATTTTATATTTTTATTAATTAATTTAATGGTGTTCATCAATGTTCATCATTAGTGGTATTCATCGTGTTTCGTCACACGTGGTAAACTCATTCTTAAAATTTAACTGTATCTGATATAATTTATTCTAAAATAAAAAATACAATAGAAAAATAAATAAAAAAATATCCCACATGACATAGCATTGCTACGCGACGAAGAGATTGCATTTTTACTATAAATAACTGATTAAAATGGTATAGAAACGAAAAGGCCACGAATAACAAGAAAACAGCCAGCAACATTGAGTAAAGCCAAAGAGAGTGGGAAAGACGATAGTTTTCATTTCTTTTCTTTTGCTTCAACCAAGCTTCCTTTACCTTTTTTTTTCGTCGCTAAAGCTAAATCCCAAAGCAAAAACAATCCTCCTCGTAGGCCGGCACACCGGAATATGCCACCAGAAGACAACCGGCTTCCGTTATTATCCGACCAGGATTCGGACCAGGATGTTGCGTACGAGTCAGGCGAAAAAGTCCACATCGTCGGAATCGATGAAACAGGGGATGAAGACTCACTGGGTGTCCCGCCTTTTTCCTGGAAAAAGCTTTGGCTTTTCACCGGGCCCGGGTTTTTGATGTCGATTGCGTTTTTGGATCCTGGGAATTTAGAAGGGGATCTTCAAGCCGGAGCTATAGCCGGTTACTCTTTGCTGTGGCTGTTGATGTGGGCTACGGCTATTGGGTTGCTGGTTCAGCTGCTGTCGGCTAGGCTTGGTGTGGCGACGGGGAGACACTTGGCTGAGCTGTGTAGAGAAGAGTATCCGACTTGGGCTAGGATGATTTTGTGGGTAATGGCGGAGTTGGCTTTGATTGGAGCTGATATACAGGAAGTTATTGGAAGTGCTATTGCTATTAAGATTTTGAGTAACGGTGCTTTGCCTTTGTGGGCTGGTGTTGTTATTACAGCTTGTGATTGGTCAGTATTCTTATGATGACTTGTTTTCTTCTCCTTCTTTCAAATTTTTATTAGTATTTTTTGTGGGGTTTTGTCTGCAGTAGATTTATTTATTGATTTGCTTTTATCATATACGATGTCTGAAATTTGAAGATTTTCAAGCTTTTTTTAGTTAATATAAAACTCAAATTTGTCTGAACAAACGATGAAAGTGAGTTTTTTTAATGTTATAATTTTGTTCCAGTTTTATCTTCTTGTTTCTTGAAAACTTTGGAGTGAGGAAGCTGGAAGCTTTTTTTGCTGTCCTTATTGCTACAATGGCAGTCTCATTTGCTTGGATGTTTGGTCAAACAAAACCCAGTGGCACTGAACTTCTTCTTGGTGAGGCACTCAGTTCCATTGTTGGCTGTACCAATTTCTTTCATACTCCATTCTGATCAAATGGTTTGGTTGTTGCAGGTGTTTTGATTCCAAAACTTAGCTCCAAAACCATCAAACAAGCCGTGGGAGTTGTGGGCTGCATTATTATGCCTCACAATGTATTCTTGCACTCTGCTCTCGTGCAATCACGGCAAATCGATCACCGCAAGAAAGGCCGAGTGCAAGAAGCTCTCAATTATTACTCAATAGAGTCTGCCGCCGCGCTTTTAATTTCCTTTATAATCAATCTGTTTGTCACAACTGTTTTTGCCAAGGCCTTTTATGGCACAGAAATAGCCGATAGTATCGGTCTTGTGAATGCGGGGCAGTATCTTCAAGAGAAATTTGGAGGCGGGTTATTCCCGATTTTATATATCTGGGCTATCGGGTTATTAGCAGCTGGACAAAGCAGCACTATTACTGGCACTTATGCAGGGCAGTTCATCATGGGAGGTTTCTTGAATTTGAGGTTGAAAAAATGGATAAGAGCATTGATCACTAGGAGTTTTGCAATTGTTCCTACGATGATAGTTGCTCTTATTTTTGATACTTCTGAATCAGCCTTAGATGAATTAAATGAATGGCTTAATGTGCTTCAATCGATTCAAATCCCCTTTGCTCTTATCCCACTTCTTTGCTTGGTATCCAAGGAGCAAATCATGGGTACCTTCAAAATTGGCTCTGTGCTCAAGGTATGCTGCTAATGCCCTTATTTTGCGCCTTGCTGATTCTTAGCTACAGGAGCTCTAGTGTACATGCAGCCTTAAGTGATTTTTTGCGCTTGTATTGACTGCGGGATGAGTTGATACTTTTTTATTGCTTAATTTTGATTAGTGGCCGTTTGTCTTTCTGATCTAAAGGTCGTAATTAACATTTCAGAACAGCTATTGCTTTTCTATTGAGAAAAATGCGAATTACTTCACTGATGACGGTGTGGCGACGTGATAGTTGTTAGAACATCCTAAACTCCTTTTTGGCAGGAGAATACATACAACTTTTGTTGTCTAAATGAATCCTTGTGTCAATTGGCCGGTACATTTTCCCTATTCTCGAGCTTCCCATGTGTACATGTCTAAGATTTAGAAGAGTTTTTGTTCTGTCTCTTCTGCCTTCCTGGAGGAAATTCAGTTAGATTATTGCAGTGTCAATGTTTAAGCTATGTGGATTAGTGGGTATTTTAACTTGTGGTATATGGATTCTTATTATAGCTCGTTGACTGCTGCGCAACTTTCGCTTCCATCATATTATATTGTGCCATCGTTTTCGTTTATGCAATTACATTTTCCTTGAACTTTTCCCCCTCTCCTTTGCAGACAGTTGCATGGCTCGTGGCTGTGCTGGTGATAGCGATCAATGGGTATCTTCTACTCGACTTCTTCTCCTCTGAAGTCACTGGTGTAATGTTCACAAGCGTAGTATCTGCATTTACCGGTGCATATATTGCGTTTATAATCTACTTAGTTTCTCGAGGTATTACATCATCTGCTTGGCGCCGCTTGTTACCATCAAAAGAGACTCAAGGAATTGAGTGATCTATCTCACCCTTGTCTAACCCTGAGATCAGCCAATTGATTCGAGCTCTGCTTTGACAGATGAATTTCTCAAGCTAAAAGCATATGTTTAGCCTATGCATATTTATTTAGGGACTATGTACAAAGTTAAGTTTAGTAGGCTTACTTTGTCTGGAGTACTGTTTAAACAACATGCTTGTAGCCTGTAGTGGGTTAGGTTCCATGTTTTGGTTAAAGAATGTATGATTTATAAGCTTTAGCAATAGCAGTATTTTGGAAACAGTTGAAGGGAACAAAACTACGTATCCCAAATAAGACAATAACATTCGATATTTAATGAAAAACACAAGTTTTGCACTAAGTAAGACACACACCTATATGTTGGAACGTAAAGCGAAACTTTTCCTCCAACAATAAGGATTGATCTAAATTTAGTACAATTCGGTCCTACATGAAAGAAAACCAGAGCTATTTAGGATAAATCCAAGACGTTAATCCTAGTTATTGAATCAATGGAATTTATTGATATTAAAATAATTTTGAATCTAAAAGGGCATTATATTGTTCGACAGAGTAAATATGATGGACGAAGAATGGCACAATGTCGGAGAAAGGCCGAACAAACAAAAGGTTAGAGATAAGGCGAGAGGGTTCAAACAAAGAGGGAGCTGGAGGGACACTCTCATCCTAAAAATTTAAAATTTATATATAATTTAAAAAAATTATATATTTTTTATTAAAAATATATTTTCGCCCTTCTAGAATTTTATAAGTTTGCCCCTGAGTTCACACGATTGAACACGAGAAAATAAAAATAAAAAAAGGTTAACTACTGGATGGTCACTTTTATTTCTCTCCAGGACAAAGTTGGTCACCGATTTTAAAAAATGAACAGTAAGGTCATTTACATTTTCGGGGTGTAAACTTTTGGTCACTCGGCCGTTTCTTTCCATTAAACTTAAACGAGAGGTTGATCTGGTACAATAAAAAAAGATAAATTACATAGATAGTCCATAAGCCTATTACTTTACTTATATTTTGACCACCGAAACAAAAACAATTTGTATAATTTCACATTTAATCCTCCATATTTATAAATTTTTTAATTTCATTTCCCCTCCGTATGGAAGATTAAATTATCCTTACTTCAAAACAATCCAAGCATTGAGAATTTTTTTTCATTTTTCTGAGATTCTTGTGAAGCAAAACAAAAAATAATATTAACCAAACCTTGAGAAAGACAGAAGCATAAAACAGAGTATTTGCAGAAGCAATTATCTTTTGAATTTCTAATTCTCTTTGTGTTTCAACTCTTTTTTTTTCTTTTTAGCCCTTTTGATGTTTTAAAAAACTACCAACTTTATAGATATGGCAAGGATAAAAATTTGGATGTTGTGGTGAAGGAATCTGTTGATTTGGTATGATATTATTATACTCAGCTAAAACAGAGGAAAATCGTCTTCTTCTTTTTTGAGATCTTTGTTTTGATTTTTTATGAATTTGAGTCTCTTTTGAGTGTAATGTGCCACTTGAAGAGGTTTTTGAGACTTTGAGGTGCAACAAAAATGGTTTAACCACTGAAGCGGCTGAGCAAAGGCTTGCTATTTTTGGCTACAATAAACTTGAGGAAAAACATGTCTTAATATCTTTTCAAAGATGAAACCTTTACTTATAATTCTCTTCTCTTTTTGATTTATGTGAGAAAAAATAACTAATCATCTGAGTTTATACAACTGGTTATTAAATTTTATGGACTGAGTTGTTGCTTTTAAGAGCCATTAACTTTTAGTTAGCCCACTGTTCTTTTTAGATTAAAATTTTCAACTTAACTAGAGCTAATTCTTCTTCTTCTTCTTCTTCTTCTTCTTCTTCTTCTTCTTCTTCTTCTTCTTCTTCTTCTTCTTCTTCTTCTTCTTCTTCTTCTTCTTCTTTTTTCATTTCACGATTTTTGCAGGAGAGTAAGATTCTGAAGTTCTTGGGGTTTATACCAGCCGTTTGGTTGGTATAGTTGGGAAGATGGGGATGAGAGAAGAAATATTATAAATATGGAGAATTAAATGTGAAATTATACAAATTGTTTTTATTTCAGCAGTTAAAATAGAAGTGAAGTAATAGTTTAGGGACTATTTAAATAATTTATTTCTTTTTTATTGTGTCAGATAAGTGTAACGGCAACAAACGGCCGAGGGACCAAAAGTTTACACCTGAAAATGTAAGTGACCTTATTGGTCGTTTTTGAAAATCGATGACTAACTCTATACTGAAAGAAATATAAGTGACTATTACAATAGTTAATCCTAAAAAAAGCTTTTTGGATCGAAAATATGCTTAAATACCTAAGGTTTTAACTCAGGTCAAGAACAATTAAACATATTTAACACGAAAGCACGATTAGCCTAGATGGTTGAGGGCATGAGGCGCACGGGTTTAAGAGTCTATAAATTTAGCTATGCTATGCTATCCATTTTTTCTTTAGAAGCAACTAAAGTTGTGGAATTTAATCATCTTATTCCATTTGCTTAACCAAGCCCACTAACATTTCGTTCGGCGTGGATTTTTTAATGTTCGTCTACATGAAAATATTTATTTGAGGAGTTGAGAAATCTAGCTTTTGTGATACGTTCTTTTAAAAAAATATCATTTTGAAACGCTTAAGAGTAACCATTCAATATTAGTTCTCGGTTCAACAGTTAAACATCTGTTAAAAAAATATTGTTGAATGACCTAATATATGTTTTAAGTGAAAATCTCTTCTTTTAACTTACTCATCAGGTATCAAAATCTATTTGCCACGCTCCAAATGACAAAGTTCATGTTTACTTTTTTTTAATATGATAAAAATTGGTAATTTCTTTTACATATTTTGTTAATCGTAATATTGAAATTGAATATCGATATATGAATGGATTAGATAGGGACTCAAGAACAAAAAGCGAATTAGGTAGGGACTAGGCCCAAAATAAATAAATAAAAAAACGAATCTTTCATTCTCCTCTTTTTAATATCTGCTTTTATTATTCCATTCAATTGACGACACAACTCTACACCCAACATTTGCTACACTCCACCGATCATTTTCTAACCCACCCCTTGCAATTTCTCCTTTTTCCTTTTCAAAAAAATCAAACGAAAAATTGTCAACGGTGGTGCTAACAATCTCCTCCCCCAATTCAAGTCCCAGATGTCCATAGGTTCTTCTTTTCCTCTTCTCTGTTCCCTGTTCTGGGGTTTTGGGTTTTGGGTTTTGCGATTTATGTGGATTTCAATGCGTTAATTTCTTATTTCCTTTTTCATAATCTCGTCTTCTAACTTGTCTTCTGTTGGAAATTCCGGTTTTTTGGTTTAGTTTTTACCTTTTTTATGTTCTGCAGCTGTGATTATGTGTGTATAAATATAAAGATATGAGCCATTTAGTTGTAGTGTCTTTCTCAATTTGCTTAGTTAAAATGGTAATGTTGAATTTGATGTGAATTTTGCAGGGAGTTGTTTTTTTAATTAAGTTGACTTACTAGTGAATTGAACAAGTCTTTATGATGATCAGTATAGGCTCTGAATTGGAGCCGAAAGACAAGTCTAATACAATGATGGAAATGGTTTCAAATGGTAATGGAAATGAAAGCTTGCCCCAAGATTCGAAAGATAAGTTTATGCATTCTGTGAGTAATTTTGAGGACCACAACTTTGGTGAGGAAACTTTGAATGGCGTAGGAGAAGGGAAGATACCCAAAGGAACTGAGGATATGGAGATTGACATAACTGAATGTACAGATTCTGTCATGGATAGCTTGGCTATTTCTGAATGTCAGGATACCACTGAGAATTCGAGTTCTTTTGGTGGCACGATATCTGGGGTTGAGAATGACTCTGAAACAAGTGATGTTGAAGTTGAATCGGCATTATCCAGTGGAAGTCAATTGGGATCAATGTTTGATGGGTTGTTCTTATTAAGGTGCTTTTCTTGGTAGCTCGATTTATTTTGTTTTTGTGTTAGTTTATTGATAATTAATGAAATTTTATTTTAATTTTTTGGCTTCTAAAAGTTCACCACCATTAATGCACATAATTTTATATTGACTCTTGCTGATAGAATTATTGTTTCCACTTTTTTGGCTGGCAATTCTAAAAAAACAAAAACTATGTTTCAACTTATGAAGTGTATTCCAGTTTGATGTCCAAATACATGTTGCATTATTCAGTTTGCTTTCTTTTCCTAAATTTTCCAGGAAGAGAAAGTTGACAGATCATTGGAGGAGGTTTGTTCGTCCCCTTATGTGGCGGTGTAAATGGTTAGAATTGCAACTTAAGGAATTTAAATCTCAGACATTGAAGTATGATCAAGAACTTGCAGAATATGATCGGAGAAAGAACATTGAATCTGAGAAGCTCACATATGAGGGACTTCATGTGAAGTCACAACCTTTTCCTCATCAAATTCAAAGAAAGAAAGTAATGAAGAGGAGGAAAAGAAAGCGAGTTGAAGATACTGCTGATTTAGCATCATATATGTCAAATCATAACCTTTTCTCATATTATGGTATGAAACTATAAATTCCATGATCATTCTTCAAGGAGTATGCATTTTACAGGTCCAAATCTGATAAGTATATTCTCTTTGCTCCCAGATAGTAAGAAATTTGTTGTTGCTACTGCTGCTCATGATGGTGATAATGGTAATTTAGGTAAGAATTAGATTTGACTCGGTTTTGGTAATTGTGTAGCCCATAGTTGTAATAGAACAAGATCCAACAAATAACTGTTGTGATTGTGTGTTTCCAAAAATTGACTTTCTCTAATGGGTATTTTGGTCCATTCTCTTGATTATTTTAGGAAACATAACGGTCAATAGCAACGAAGATGTTGGATTTAGTGATGGATTGTCAGGTCTTGAATTCAGAGACAATGATATTTGGTTAGGAAAGATCCTTGGAAAGATTGATCTGATTCAATCACAAGTTCACAAGTTAAAGGCCCGAGTTGACACTGTGGTTAATGAAAGTCCTCAAAAGTTCTCTTCCATTAATGTATTGAGTTCAGTTATGCCATGCAACACCTTTGCTGGTTCTAGAAGTCGCTCTTCTCCACCTGGGAGTGGAGAGGGAATGCCAGTTACATCTCAGCATCTTTCGGGGGGTAACATGGGAGATCTATTTATGCCTGGAAGTAGTGCAGTTTCAAGTCATGGAGAGGTTACACCTTTTCCTGATATGATTGAGGGAACTGCTCAGAATCTTGCGGCAGCTTCTTATGACAATGTGAGTTCTCTTTTTTATACATTTTTCTTGATCATTTAAGTTTTTCTGTTCCATCATTTCTGTAACATTTATTGTCGTCTTCAACTTTTACATATTTATCATTTGCTTTGCTTAGGCCTGTAGCAGAAGGTAACAAAGTATTGTACTTTGATTTTGGGGTCATTCTTTGCTTCTAGTAATACTGTTGACTATGAAAAAAAGGTTTTTCAGTTGCACATATAATATGAAACTAGAAAACATCTTCCTTGCTTTTCCCTTCCTCTTGTAATTCCTCCTTCATTTGTTCAGTTAACATTTCACACTATCCTATGATCCTTGGTTTTTGATACCAGGATTTGGTTTTAGGATTTATATTCAATACATAGGCAGTAGAAACAAAAAGTTTCCACAAGCGCCTTAATTTTAGGGGTTAGGATTATAATTTAGTGTTTAGAGGTTAGTGGCTTAGTATTTAGGGGCTGTAGTTAGAGTTTAGGGTTATGGTTAGAATTTAGGGTTTAGAGGTTAGGGTAATATGGTTAATTTAGGTTTTAACCTATAAACTCTAAATTCTAACCCCAAACTCTAAATTTTATCCACAACTCATCAATTCCAAACCACTAAACCCTAAAGTCTAACCCTAAACCCTAAAACTAAGGCACTTGTGAAATTTTTTTGTTTCCACTGCCTGTGTATGGAACAATTACAATTACCCTTGGATTTAGTTGTTTTATGAATGTTGTGAATATTAATTGTTTTATGAATATTCAACCATCTTGTTTTCACTTTTCATTTGTAATACAACTGATCTTCATTATATTTGCAGACTGGGGGTGATATTTTGATACATAACCAGGTTGCCAAGGAAGAGTTGTGTAATTTTCAAAGAGGTTTAACTCAACAGGCAGAGGAGTTGCCAGTGCTAACTGAAAAGCCTACAGTTCTTACTCCTGGAGATGACCTCCTTCAAACTCCTTCTGTTCAACCAGATGTCAAGGTCTCTTTGACGTCTAAGTCTGAGATCACTTATAACAGAAGGAATGTGGGGAAACAAAAATCAGGCACTGAGGATCCGCCAATGCCAACTGAAAAGCCTACTGTTCTTGCTCCTGGAGATGAACTACCTGCAAAACCTTCTGTTCAACCAGATGTGAAGGCATATTTGACGCCCGAGTCCAAGATACCTAATAACAAAAGGGAAACAGGACAACGGAAATCAATCTCCATTGAGTCATTGATGCCAACTGAAAAACCTACTGTTATTGCTCCTGGAGATGACCTCCCTGCAAACCCTTCTGTTCAACCAGATGTGAAGGTACCTTCGACGTCCGAGTCCAAGATCCCTAAAAACAAAAGGAAGATGGGGAAACGAAAATCAGGCACTGAGGAGTCACTGATGCCAACTGAAAGACCTACTGTTCTTGCTCCAGGAGACGACCTCCCAGCAAGCCCTTCTGTTCAACCAGATGCAAAGGTATCTTCAATGTTCAAATCCAAGGCCTCTAATAACAAAGTGAAGAGGGGGAAACGAAAGTCAGGCACCAAGGAGCCGCCAATACCAACCAAAAAGCCTACTGTTCTTGCTCCTGGAGATGACCTCCCTGCAAACCCTTCTGGTCTACCAGACGCAAAAGTATCTTCGACATCCAAGTCCAAGGTCCCTAATTACAAATGAAAGAGGGGGAAACGAAAATCAGGCACCGGCTGGTGGAGCCGGAAATCCTCAGGTTAGCTAAATCTTGTAAGTTGGAATATTGTATCTGTACATGTTTGAAGAAAACTGGTGGAAGAGCATTGCTAAACTTTTCCAGCCATAGTTTATCTCTATGTACATGCTAAGTGTCCATTCTCCTATCCTCTTGTTTCATGCCCTTCTCATCCTGATCGGAACATGCTCATGCTGTTTTGCTTCCGTGCCGTATTCAAAGCATGACATTCTGTATGTTGATATCACTTTCTTTATGGGTGATCTACTCATCCCAAGTCTCAATCAATTTGTGTTGTTTTGACTTATGATTTGGAATTCCACATTTAGATTTGAAGAGGGAAGATCATTATATAACCGTATAATCTAGTATTTTACTAATGAAATCTTTCACAAGAAAAAAAAGGGAGAATCTTTTTATTATCATTGTAGTTGGGAAATAAGATGCAATCCAATTTGTTTTTACTGAGTAGACACTTTATTTCATACATGCATGTTATTATTGTTTTACATATAATTTGGTTCCCAATAAATGGGTGGGTGGATCTCAGAGGACAGACAGTGAAACTGGGAATATTAAGGGCACTTAGGGTGTCCCTTGGAGTTCAACTTGTCTCGATAGCAAGGGCATTCGGACTTGTGGCCGAAGGTCCCTGAAGGAACACACTTACACTCTTGGCAGCATATCCCACAATACTTCAAGCACCGATCTTTCTCTCCTGCCTTGGCACATCTCTCCCCGCACCTTCTATCACAGAAACCTATTAGCAAGTAAAAAGAAAATCCCATTAGAACCAAAAGAAAGATACCCCATGTTCGACACTCGTCCTGAGCTCGAGTGATAGTCGAGATAGCAATGATAATGTCAACTGCATGAATGGTATAAAAAAAGAACATCACCAGGAGGAGGTGGAGGGGCAGTTGGTCTGGGTTTGGCAAATGATGAGGTCAAGAACAGGAACACAAACAAGGAAGATGCAAATAAGAGCTTCATCTTTCTTTGTGAGAGTTTGTGAGGTTTTGCAAAGGTATTTATAGTTGTGATTCATGGGGTTGAAATAATAGAAAAAGACGTATATACAGTTAGCTAGAAATGCTTTTTTTATTTAAAAAGTGACAAACTTAACACTGTAATTTGTATTAGTGTGTGTTTTAAGATTAATAAACCTTGGCTGACTGGTAATAAGTACAACTGTATTCTTGGATCGGTATTCAAAATTCAGTTCATCTAGGGTGGGTTCTTCCTTTTTAGAATATTTAGAAAGTTGTTTACCCGTAAATCTAGGTTAATTGAATTACTTGGCCAGGCTTACAAGCAACATTTCTTGTATAGAGTATTGGTAAATGACCGAACGAGCGAAAATAAATCATACCATATATTTCACATCATCTGAGTATTATACAGGGTAATTTATATTTGACATTATTGAATTAATTTAATTAATTTTTTTTCATTAACAAAACAATTTTTATATTATTATAATTAAATTATTTTAGAGGAAAAATTAATTCAAAGTTTTCACTTAACATGTTTTTACATGTCGTAAAGAAGAAAAATTCTACAACGCTCGACGAGCACGCTGAGCACCACTAACGATAAACACTGTTGAGCACTATTAAATTAATTTATAAAGATTAAAAATCTATTGGACTCAACAAATATAAATTATTTAAACATATAATTATAAATTATTTAAAATAAATTATTAATTAAATTATTTTTTATCTATAATATTTTTTAAATTTTTTTAAAAAAATTGGATCAAATACCAACATTAGTCAATTTAAAAAATAAAAACTCAAAATATTAAACTATAAACCCTAAACCCTAAACATAAAACCCTAACCCTAAACCTAAAATCATAAACCCTAACAATGAACTTAAAACCTAAAACCCTAAACCATAGACATAAAATCATAACCCTAAACTCGCAACACTAACCCACAAAACCCTAAACTCAAAACACTAAACCATAAACCATAAATATTAAGTGGTAACACTAAACACTACACCCTAAATCCTAAATATTAAACCATAAACAATAAACACTAACCCCTACCCCCTAAACCATAAACCATAAAGCCTAAAGCCAATATTCAAATCTAGGGTTTAGGGTTTATGATTTACTATTTTGTATTTAGGGTTTAGGGTTTCAAGTTTATAGTTTAGGGTTTTGAGTTTCAGGTTTAATGTTTTGAGTTTTGAGTTTAGGGTTTTATATTTTTATTTTTAAATTTGATCTAATTATTTTTTAAAAAAATTAAAAAATATTATATGTATTGAAAATAATTTAATTAATATTTTATTTTAAATAATTTATAATTTTATGTTTAAATACTTTATAATTATACGTTAAATTCTTTAAATTTTTAATTTTTATAAATTAATTTAATAGTGTTCAGTTATGCTCATCATTAGTGGTGGTCAGCGAGAGAATAATTTCAAAATTGCTAATTCCTTTTCATAAAATTAAATTTTGTTGATAAGCATAAACATGTTAAGTCGGTTCCTGGCATTTGTTTGGAATTGCCATATTTTTTCTCAAGAAAATTCCACTTTGTAAATTAGTTACGTGTGTTTCTTTTAGGCATAAAGATAATTTTAGCCCTTAACGTTTATAATTTTTATAATTTTAACCATCATTTTTTAAGAGTTAAATTTGACCCTTAATCTATAATCTTTTGTTAAATTACTTTAATCTATAATCTTTTGTCAAATTACTTTATTTTTAACTAATATGTTAGCTTAACCGTTAAAAATTTAACTGCGATGATGTGGTATACACACATAATAATCTATTTTAAATGACATAAGCTTCAACCTATTACATATTTATAAGTGGAATATAATTTCAATCTAATGAAGCATCCTTAAAAATACTAAAAAATAAAATTGAAAATTAGGCACTAATAATTGTTTATTGCTTCATCCCTCCTTTCTTGAAAAATATCTGGGTATTGGCTATTGCTTCTGATAATTCTTGCAAAGAAACAAACTTAAAGGTTTCACAACTTTATTCATCCATAAATGACTTTTGCTTAACGAATATACTTTTATTCTAATCTTTATCTTCGCATTCAACTTCTTCAATTGATTTGTTTCTAAATTCCACGCTATACAAAAAATGGATCTATCTATGATGTTTGTTGTCTAATGTGATAATTATTTGAGTTGATAGCTGGGAACTAAGGTTGAGTGTTTTTCTTATTTTAATTTTTGTGGGAATGAAATGAATATTATATTTTTTAGGGGATAATATTGTATGAATTTTCTTTATCTGAACTTTACTGCTTATAATTAATTTGGGATCGTGAATCTTGAATTTCTTGTTGTTTGGTTTTATTTAATGATTTGATTTTCTTGCTATTGATTCCCCAAGAATAGAATTAATGGTTCTTCGTATGGCTTTGAATGATGAGTATTTATTTTGGTTGTATTTTTTGTCCTTATTTCGATTAAATATAAGTTTGAGAAACTTAACTGGGCTGTTTTATGTTGTTTTCATGCAGGGGACGTGATGCTGGAAATAAGCTGGAATGCTGCAGAAAATGCTGGAGTCATGGGCATGAATGCTGACCGGGCGTCACATCAACATCTTCTAGAAGCTGACGTCAGCAGCAGTGATAGCTTATCAAGCTGCTTATCAGATAACATATCATCCGGATTTTAAATTTTAAATTTCAAACTTGGGATAATTATCTTATGTAATTAAAATTATTTTTGGGATTTATCATTTTAGTTTTTTAGGGTTTTCAGATACTATAAATACCCAACTTTGGAGTAAGTTAGACATCACTTGCTCATTATTTTTCATCTTCTTGAAGTTTAATACAATTCTCTATTTTTCTTCCATTTCTATTTTTTCCATTTCCTTCATTATTTGATTAAGTATGGTTTCTTCACCAACCATGCTTAACTAAATCCTCTTTAGCCAAGAGCAACGCCTAACCCGACTAAACTCGTGAGATTAAAAGAAGTTCTTTATTTCCTTCAATATTTCTTTTTTCGATTCTCTACAAAACTGGTTAGGCAATCGGCCTAACCTATAGGAATCTCAATTGTTCCATTCCGAAGACGTTGTTAGATTAGAAGTAGTTTAGATCCATTGTTGGGGACGAGTAAAAGCTTGTAGCCGATTCAACTCCCTAAGAACAAACTTAGTGGCGGTCCACTAAGGGGAATCAAAATCGAAAAAAATTCTCATCGAGACGATTATCCGAGCACGGACTTCTCCAGCATTAATTCATACTTGAGTTAGCATCGATTGCCGTAGCTAACCAACTAAAGCTTGATTTCAAGGATTGCCCTGGGAGTCGAGTTTACCAAAGTGAAGTAAGTTGCAAGGGTTTGTGCCTTGTAGACTGTAACTGGCAAGAAGATTGAACAAAAATCCATTTCGGTGATCGAGGATGTCGTGGCAAAGCGTAGCTTGAGGCTAATTCATTTCATAATTCATTTCAATACTACTTTTCATTCTTATTATTTTTCCATTACTCAAATTACTTCTCTAAACCCCCACTTTTATTTTTACAGGTTTCTTGGTCTAAGTCAGAACGAAAGGGTGTTAGAACTCCTATTCCCTGTGGATCGACCCTTACTCTCGCTATACTATTTTTATTCTTATTTATTTGAGTTTAAAGATTTATTTTGACACTATACGACGCGTGTCAAAATTGGCGTCGTTGCCGGGGAATACGACAAAGTACTAATATTGTTTCATTTGATTTATGACCAGGAGCAATCCGGGAGAACAACTTGAACTCATCCCGGAAATCGAAGCACTAGCCCGAAAGTTGCACGCACAAACACTTCGGGAAAAGAAAAACAAACGACGCCAGCAAAGATTTGAACGCGATCTAGAGATCACATCCGAAGCAGAGTCGAACTTCGAACCAGATCCAATGGGAGACAAAAATCAAACTATTCGCCGGCTAAATGCGGCGCCCGATGGCCATCAACCAATGTGTATAACCTTCCCAAATGGCGAAACACCGTTCGTGCTAAAAACGGGTTTGATCCACCTTTTACCTACTTTTCACGGCTTGCCAACGGAAAATCCTTACAAACATTTGAAGGAATTTCACATGGTTTGTCTAAGCACAAAGCCTCATGGAGTATCCGATGACCAAATTAAACTTAGAGCTTTTCCATTTTCTTTAGCAGATATCGCAAAATATTGGTTATTTGATTTACCCCAAACTCTGTTACAACCTGGACTGACATGGCTAAACTCTTTCTTGACAGGTTCTTCCCTGCGGCAAAAGCGAGCGAAATAAGGCGCAGCATCCTGAGCATTCAACAAAGGGAATCCGAATCTTTATATGAATACTGAGAGAGGTTTAAAAAGTTGTGTGCAAATTGTCCACAACATGGATTGTCGGAAGAAACACTTCTTCAGTATTTTTATGAAGGATTGACACCCATGGATATGAAAGTAATAGATGCAGCAAGCGGCGGAGCTCTAGTCAATATGACCCCAACAACGGCTAAAACACTGATATCAACCATGGCCGCCAACTCGCAAAGGTTTAATCAATCTAGCGAACCATCTCGAAGGGTTCGCGAGGTAAGCATAGTTTCTTTAGAAAATAAGATTCATAAATTAGTTGAAATAGTGCAATCTCTTGTTGCAGGTAAAAAAAGAACAGCTAGACTTTGCGAAATCTGTACTAGTCCAGAACATCTGACAGACTATTGTCCGATGATTCAGGAAGATGATATCTCTCAAGCCAATGTCATAGGAAATGCATATAATCAGGGATGGAGAAACCAATCAAACTTCGGTTACGCACAAAACCAGAAGCCAAATCAAGCTTATCAACCAACTGCACCACAACAATATCAACCACAGAAGCCTTCGTTGGAGTCAATTGTTGAAAGGTTAGCGCTAGCCCAAGAAAAATTTCAACTAAGGACCGAAGCTCACTTTGAAGCAGTTGACAAACAGATAAGTCAACTGACGTTAGCGGTAAGTCGCTTAGAATCCAAAGGGAATTTACCTTCTCAAACGGAGCCCAATCCAAGAGAGAGTGTGATGCCATCACTCTACAAAGTGGTACAGTCGTTGAACTAGAAGCCACGGAGAATGGCGTTCAAAAGAAAGGTAAAGAAAAGACAACATCTTCCATTGAAAAAGATACACCGACCCCGACCCCTAAACCATCCCCCTATGTCGTGCCACCTCCCTTCCCATCGAGATTAGTGAAGAAATAAACAAGCCGAAGAAAAAGAGATCCTAGATATGTTTCAAAAAGTGGAAATCAATATCCCACTCCTTGACGTAATCCGAAAAATCCAGAGGTATGCTAAATTTTTGAAAGATTTATGTACTAACAAACGTCGTCTTATAGGAGTTGAAAAAGTTAATCTAGGAGAACACGTATCGGCAGTTTTTCAGTGAAGGTTACCGCCAAAATTGAAGGACCAAGGTATCTTCGCCATTCCCTGCAAAATCGGTAAAGTGAGTATTAAACGAGCAATGTGTGACTTAGGGGCCTCTATTAATGTTATGCCACTTTCATTTTATAACTCACTTTATGTTGAGCCTTTGAAAGATACGAAAGTAACCATACAACTGGCGGACAGATCCATAATTTACTCGGAAGAATTGCTAGAGAATGTCCTGGTAAAGGTAAATGATTTAATCTTTCCAACAGATTCTATGTCATAGACATGAAAAACGATCGGACTAATAATTCTTCTGAAGTCCTCCTTGGTCGTCCATTTTTAAGTGCTGTAAATACGAAAATTTATGTGAGAAGCGGGATCCTTACAATGGAGTTCGATGGCGAAGTGGTAAAATTTGATGTTTACAAAGCGATGCGACATCCTAATAATGTTGCTAGTATAAATTTTATAGATGTTATTGAGCCCGCCGTTGAAGAATTTATAAAATCTAAATCTGTTGATGATTAGTGCAGGGATTTGAAGGATCACGGCAAAGGAATTAAGGAGTTGAAAAATGTTTCCTCTGTTCATTCTTATTTACGCCTAACTCCATCGAAATCTAAAATGGTTTCTTTCATTTTGCAGGTGGAGATATGCTTGTCAAATTTTCATATTGCTTATCCGTTTGGTTGTTCTCTTGTTTTCCTGATTTTATTCAATTTAAGTTCTTTGTTTAATCCTTAGTTTGATCTTGTCTCACTGTTTTTGTATGATTTTGTATCTATATTGTTAGAAAATTCTAGGTTGCATGATAGATTTTGGCATGATTAATTTTTGATTAAAATCCTTTATATGATATTTCTTTCTCTATTAATTGACATGATGCTTACCTAGGTACACAAGACAATGTTTTTGAGTTTTGAGCCTAATGAGCATGCATTATTTTTTGCTCTTTATTTCTTTGAGTGTGCCTAGCTAAATTATTTGCATTCTAGAACTTGTGTTTAAATTATTTTTGAGATTATATTATTTGAATATGATGCTTAAATATGATTGAGGCACTAGGTTTTAACCCTTTCTCTTCCCAAACAAATTGTCTACCCTTTGATTAATTTCTCTTAGTGAAACAATTTTGAGCCTTGGCCTTTTTCTTGAAATTCACCATATTTTAGCCTAATTCGTTTTTCTTATTATTTCCATTATTTTTGTCCCCTTTTTCAAGACAAAATTGTCTTAAAAAATATTCGAATCATGCAGTCCAGCAGAGTAGAAAACACTGTGCAGAAAAAAAACTGCGCAGAAACTGTTCGAATATGCAGTGCAGAAAAAAATTGTGCAGAAAAATCATTTGAATCTGCAGTAAAAAAGATGAAGCAAAAAAATAGCAGTGCAGTTCAAAAAATACTACATAACAATTTTGATTCGAATGGAAAAAAAAAGAAAAAAACAGTTTCAAATAAATTTTTGGGATGATTTTTGTCTTGAATTTTAAACCCTATTTTTAGCCTTTATCGTACCCGAACCTTAACCCCGTTACAACCCTTTTAAAGACCTCTTGATTTTTGCATCACATTCATGCTTAGTAGTGGAGAATAGATTTAGCCACAAGCCTATGGTAATGCTCTAATTAGTTTTGGCTCGAGTGATTTTTCTCTACCCTTAAACACTTTTAGTGACATGAGCGAATCCTTGTGAGGGTACTTGATTTGCATCATTGATGTTAGTAGGGTATTGAAATGTCGTTTTTGCTTAAATTTCTAAATCTTGCCATTTATCTACTTGCTCCTTATTTTCTTTCATATTTAGATGCTTAATCATATCGGAAATTTTGAGACTTCGTGAAATTAAGGATGATAACTTGAGCTTTAGTTTGTTTAATTTTGAGATACTTAAGGAAAAGCATCGGATACGTGAGGGGGAATTTGATGAGTATTTATTTTAGTTGTGTTTTTGGTCCTTATTTCGATTAAATATAAGTTTGAGGGACTTAACTGGGCTGTTTTATGTTGTTTTCATGCAGAGGACGTGATGCTGGAAATAAGCTGGAATGCTGCAGAAAATATTGGAGTCATGGGCATGAATGCTGACTGGGCGCCACGACAACATCTTCTAGAAGCTGACGTCAGCAGTAATGATAGCTTATCAAGCCGCTTATCAGATAGTCTATCATCCGGATTTTAAATTTTAAATTTTAAACTTGGGATAATTATCTTATGTAATTTAAATTATTTTTGGGATTTATCATTTTAGTTTTTTAGGATTTTTAGATACTATAAATACCCCACTTTGGGGGTAAGTTAGACATCACTTGCTCATTGTTCTTCATCTTCTTTAAGTTTAATACAATTCTCTATTTTTCCTCCATTTTCATTTTCTCCATTTCCTTCATTATTTAATTAAGTATGGTTTCTTCACCAACCATGCTTAACTAAATCCTCTTTAGCCAAGAGCAACGCCTAACCCGACTAAACTCGTGAGATTAGAAGAAGTTCTTTCTTTCCTTCAACATTTCTTTTTTCGATTCTCTACAAAATTGGTTAGGCAATCGGCCTAACCTATAGGAATCTCAATTGTTCCATTCTGAAGACGTCGTCGGATTAGAAGTAGTTTAGATCCATTGTTGGTAACGAGGAAAAGCTTGTAGCCGATTCAACTCCCTAAGAACAAACTTAGTGGCGGTCCACTTAGGGGAACCAAAATCGAAAACAATTCTCATCGAGACGATTATCCGAGCACGGGCTTCTCCAGCATTAATTCATACTTGAGTTAGCATCGATTGTCGTAGCTAACCAACTAAAGCTTGATTTCAAGGATTGCCTTGGGAGTCGAGTTTACCAAAGAGAAGTAAGTTGCAAGGGTTGGGCCTTGTAGACTGTAACAAGCAAGAAGGTTGAACAAAAATCCATTTCGGTGATCGAGGATGTCGTGGCAAAGCGTAGCTTGAGGCTAATTCATTTCAAAACTACTTTTCGTTCTTATTATTTTTCCATTATTCAAATTACTTCTCTAAACCCCACTTTTATTTTCACATGTTTCTTGGTCTAAGTCAGAACAAAAGGGTGCTAGAACTCTTATTCCCTGTGGATCGACCCTTACTCTCGCTATACTATTTTTATTCTTATTTATTTGAGTTTAAAGATTTATTGATTCCCAAGAATAGAATTAATGGTTCTTCGTATGGCTTCGAACATACTAACTGTTTGATTTTTTTTTGCATGATCCATTCACAGCTCTGAAAATAATGGTAACTTTTCAAAGAATAATTCTATGATGATATTTTTTTATTGAAATTGATTCAAATGATTTTATATGATAATGTTTTTTTTTATTTTCCTTTGTTATATATATATATATATATATATATATATGTTTATATCTTATTTTGCTCGAATATATAATGATATTTTTACATTGCACTTGTGTTGTTTTTGAGTTTGCGCCTGCGACTTTAGAAGAGAATGATGAAAGAGAGGAAGGAATAAAGCAGTGAATAGTTTATTGTGTTTTTCAATTGTTTTTTATTTTTAATTATGTTTTATTAAATTAAAGTTATGTATATGTAATAGGTTGAAGTTTATGTCATTTGAAATAGATTATTATGTGTGTATACCACATTATCACAGTTAAAATTTTAACGGTTGAGTTAACCTATCAATTAAAAATAAAGTTCTTTGACGAAAGTATATAAGTTGAAGGTTAAATTTAACTCTAAAAAGGGATGAGGGCTAAAATGAAAAAAATTACAAACGTTAAAGGTCAAAATTATTTTTATGCCTTTCTTTTATATATACTGCGCCTACAAAACACCCATTATATAAAATGACAAAAGTGTCTAATTGTATAAACCTAATCTATTGTGGTAGTGTATTTTTTAATATATTAATATGATTATACGATAATATATGTTCTTATTTTTTTTATCTTTTAACGAGAAATACACGTACGTGCTTAAATGTGAGTCTTTTAAAATTAATATTATTCCTTTCTGTTGTCATACCGTATTTAAAACCGAAGCAATCGAAAATTGTTTTGGGTCGCGCATGAAATTAAGATTGGTAACCTACGTTGTAAATTAGCCCATCATTTACTTCAATATATAATATAAATAGATGAATATTTTTTTTGGTTGCTCTTTCGGTTATCAAAGTTTCGTCTTAATTAATTTAGATCAACACGCGTTACACATCTGGTTTTGGTGGGTGAGTCTTCCAACAAAAATTTTCTACGTATACAACGTCTTGAACTCGAAACATGCTTAAAAGAAACTAAACTATTTACCACTTAAACTAACCCCTATTGGTTAAATAGATGAATATTTGATGCACCATTCTTCATATATATACTTGGACCAACTCGTGATCTGGTTTTTCCATGGTGATTGCTTGAGGATGGTTTTTGTCAAATTGTGTTTGAAAGCTTGTAAGCCAAGTTAGGGTGTACTATTTTTCTCCATTTAGGGTTAAGAAGGTTTTTAATGAGGCTCCTAACTTTATCATCTATTTTTATTAATAAAACCTATTGCTTAGAAGGAAAAAATTGATGTAGTATTCTACACACGCATGTGCGCTCACGCACACACACAACAACGACCGCCCATTATTGAATCATATATTATAAAAATAATTTTATATGAATTTAATTTTAAAATTATATAATGCGTTGATATTTAATTAGTTTACACAAATATTGTATCAAATATTAATCCTTTATATACACCATTGGGAACGAGAGATGTGAGACTCTTTTCTAGGGTAAATTACACTACAACTATGAACTATGCATTACAAGTAATTTTCAATTAGATCACCGCATTTTAAAATGTTAAGATTTGGTCACTCTCTTTATTGATTGTACCAATTAAATCACTATGTCGTTAAACGTGTAACATATGTTAACTTTTTTGTTACATTTTAACCACTCAAATGTGAGTAAGTTCACATTTTGGTCACCTAATTTATCGATTGGTAAAATTCGTTACACACTTGACGAAAGAGTGATCTGATTGTTACAATTGATAGATAAATTGACTAAATTATAACTTTTAAGAATATGATAACTTAATTATAAATTTACTCATAATACAATAATGTGTGTTATAATTTAGCTTTTTTTAATGATGTTCACCTACCCTAACCTGCCTTGATTAGTAAATATAAATAGGGGATTGTCACATAAATTATTATTGACACCGAAAAGTTCATTAGTTTACTAGCCAAACATTGTATTACACCAGAAGATTAATGTGCAAATACTTCATTGGCTTTTTAATACTTTTTTTTAGTAATCCTAAAGTGCTTATAGGGCGGATCCAGATATTTAAATTTAGTAGTTCATCGACCAACAATCGATACAATCATATATAAATCAAGAGTAAATTGAATAAATTATTAAAAATTGCATTTAAAAAGTATTAAAAATTCAAATTACAAATTACTAGGATAAAATAATGACTACAAATAAACTAAAAAATAAAAATAAATAATAAAATAGCAGTAATAGAAAAAAGTATACATGATAATAAAAATAGGGTGTATGTTTCATATACTTGCGGTGAAATAAAAAGTTTCTATGAGTGTCAATTTTAGGGTTTATGGATTCATTTTAAGGTTTAGATATTAGGGGTTTAGGTTTAAAGGTTTAAAATTTAAGGTTTGCGTTTAGAATTTAAGATATAGAGTTAGAATTTAGAGTTTATAAGTTAAAACCTAAAATTTAACCTTAAACTCTAACCTATAGACCATAAATTCTCACCTCTAAACACTAAAGTTTAACAACAAACCCTAAATTATAAACTCCTAAAATTAAACCATACACTTTGAACCCCAAAGTAAATCTATAATAAACTATAACATTTGTGAAAACTTTTGTTTCCACCGTCAATGCATTGTATATATATCCATAAAAATAATGGAGGTTATAATAATAAAAGTAATCATAATAAATATAATAAAATATGTGAGAAAATATATTACACAATAAGTATAATTATAATAATAAAAATATATTAACTATCGAAAAATAATAGTACTACTTTATAATAATAAAATAAAAATTTAATAACAATAAATATATGCAATAAATAAATATATGCAATAAATAAATAAATAATGAAAATAAAAATAAACATGATGAGGGTTAAAATTAAAAGGAAATAAAATTTGAAAGGGTCAAAATTACAAAAAAAATGTGAAATTACATTAAAAAATTACAGATAAAAGGTTAAAGGACCAATATAAAAATTAACCCCAAGAGAATAAATGAGATTTTTTTCATTTTAATAGGGGGTTACATATATTATTAGATACGCCCATGAGTGCTTATAAAGGGATAAAATCTTCTGCCCCTTTTCGGTGCCCCTACTTATGCTCCAACACTAAAAAACACAACAAAATTAAATTTCAAGCCCTAACCCTAAATTCTAAATCCTAAACCCTACACCCTACACCCTAAAAAATACACCCTACCCTAAATTCCCTAAACCTTAACCATAACCCCTAACCTTAAACCTTAAATCCTAAACCTTAAACCTAATTTTAAGTGTAGAGGCATAAGTAGGGGCACCGAAAAGGGGTAGAGGATTTCCATCCCTTATAAAGTAATATATGATTATATATTTTTTTATCTTTTAACAAATTACATACATCTGTTAAATAAAATGATTTAAATCAAAATCTCTTAAAAAGAACCTTATGCACTTTTTCATTAAGACGTGTTGTTGGGTTTACGTTAAACGCTTCTTTTATCGACTCCAAATACAAAATGTGTTGTTCGAGGAATCCAGGCTGTTCGACTTTGATTATCCACCCCAATTTGCACCTTTTTTCTTTTTTTACTATCCGTCCAATTTGCACCTTTTTTTTACTTTGATTATCCGCCCCCAATTTGCACCTTTTCCCTAAATTACATCATAGGAAAAAAAATCACCATCAAATCATTTTTATTTATCTATTGGAACATTTAAATCATTTTTTTCTGGTGAGTCTGTCTAATAATTATGTGACCATCCCAGGCATTCTGAGAACGATCCTCTGTGGCTAGGGTGGTTCCCATGGTTGGGACTCCCGACACGTTCTGATCATATAATCTCAATTCGTCAACTAGACTTGAAATTATGTCTCTTTAGAGTTCAAGAATACAAAAGTACGAGTTTATAGAAAAAAATCATGTTCAAGTAAGCTCGTAATTTATCATTAAGTATATAACACATTTAATTTTTCAGTACATTTAAGTCATCTGATTATTATAATCTATAAATAAAATAACATGACTATTATAATCAATAAATAAAATAATTTAATTATAATTAATAAAATATGTTTCGAGTTGTAAACTTTTGGTCACTCGAACTTAAGTGTCGTTAAATGGGTGACGTGGATGTTAAAGGAAAATTTATATAATTACACGTTTAGTCCATGTTAGTTACCTATTATATCAATTTGATCTTAATTTTAATTTAATTAAATAAATTAATCACTCAATTAGGTGCCAAAATGTGTCATTACCTTATTGGAGGAATTTAATTATTTATTTTTATTTAATAAATTTATTTTCCTCCAATCAGATGGTGATATGTGTCACCTGATTGAATAAGGGAAATAAAACAAAAATCTATTTTGCCTTGGCTAGGTATTAAACCTAGGTTTCCCTAGGTAAATGGCATTAGTTTGCCACTAAAACAAGTGGTTATTTATAACACAAAGTACAAAATACAATATATGTTTTAGTTTGTTGTTAATGCAAGTAAATAAATATGGATTAAAGAGACTCGAATATGACATACTTGAGACACATAAAAAAATTTAAACCACTATAGAAATATAATTATTAAATTAAAGTTGGCAACATTTTATATATTTATATATAATTATATTAAAAATAAAAATTATATTCGAGTAAACTTTAATTTTGTTGTTAATCTTATTTATTTCCTATTTCATGGTATTAACTTCAATTTAATTATTATATTTTTTATTTTTAACAAAAAATAATTTAATTAAATAAAAAAATTAAAATTATATTAAAAATCATTTAACGAAACTAAACTTATCTTATGATTATAGTTATATACGTGAGTTTGAATTTGTTAAATGAATTTTTAATATAATTTCAAAATTTTATTTTAAATCATGAATTAACTGTTTTTAAATAGGGTAAAATAGATATACCATCACTCAACTATCTTCTCACTCCTATTTTGGTCACTCAAATTTCAAACATTTTAATTTACTAGCTGAATTTTAAGATTGCTCCTATTTTGGTCACTCTTGATTATTTTTTATTTTTGGCATTTATTATTATTATTTAATATAAAATAATTTAAAATATAAAATATAATATTAAATTTGATTGTTTGTCGGCCACCATTCGTCGTCGTCGGACGCCACCGTCAATGGTGGTCGTTCAGTCTCATAATTCACCGGATCACTTCGTCTCGACTCTCTGAGTCCGAATCCGACCTTTATTTTGCTGAAAAATGCTCCAAAGTCCATGAAAAAGAGATCGAAAATGAGGAAACCGAAAATTTTCAAATGAGATTTACAGGTTTCGAGACATTTTTCGGTGAAACAAACACCATATTCAAACTCAGCGTGTCAAAACAAGTCTACCGATGTAATTTGGGATCAAATGTTTGTCAATTTTGAGACCAACGGTAGTCGACAATGGTCGACGGTGGTGGTGATTTTTTTATATTTTTTAAATTTAGTAATAATTTTTCATTTTAAATTGTTTTTATATTTAATAATATTAAAAAATTCAAAAATAATAATAATATATTCGAGAGTGACCAAAACATGAGCAATCCGAAAGTTCAGTTAGTAAATTAAAAAAACTTGAAAGTTAAGTGATCAAAATAAGAGTAAGAAAATAGTTCAGTGATGAACGGTATATTTTACCCTTTTAAATATTATATTTCTACAATGGTTTAAATGTTTTTTTGTGCTTCTCAAGTATGTCATGTTAGAGTCTACTTAATCCATATTTATTTTTCCTTGCATTAACAACAAACTAAAACATATATTGTATTTTGTACTCTATATCACAAATGGCTACTTGTTTCAGTGACAAACTCATGTCACCACCTGATTGGAGGAGGAAAATAAATTTATTAAATAAAAATAAATAAATAAATTTCTCTAATAAGGTGATGACACGTGTCGGCACCTAATCGAATGATTAATTTATTTAATCAAATTAAAATTAGGATCAAATTGATATAATATGTAGCTAACAAAGACCAAATGTGTAATTATATAAATCTCTCCTTAATAGATAAGTCACTATTTAACGACACTTAACAGAAATTATAATTTGAGTGACCAAAAGTTTATAGCTCGAAAACGTAAATGACTTTATCGATCAAAATTAAAAATTAGTAACTAAAATTGTACTGAAAAAGAACGTACGTGTCTAAGTGACTATTTCAATAGTTATTTTTTTTTCTTTCCCCTTCTTTTGTTTAAAGCTTGGGTTCCCGGGATGAGATATCTAGAAAGATCCGGCGAGGGAAAAGAAAAACCAATTCATATATCCTACTTTGACTTAATAAATCCCGAAGCTTTCTATGTAAGAAAAAAAATCCAGAAGCTTTATATGTTAAAAAAAAAGTAAATACAAAAGCTTCCTTAATTAAACCAAAGTTTAGGCCTAGTGAAGCAAATAGGGCTAATAAATTATGCAAGCCTTGTCCACATATGTGTGACTTTGACTTTGGATGAAGCTACCATCCAACCAGATGGATCTCATTTATTATTATTAAAGAAAGGGTAATTGTTCTATACACAAGCGCTTGTGGAAATTTTTTTACACAAGCGTCTTAATTTTAGGGGTTAGAGACTCCGTTTAGGGTTTAAAATTTAGGGGTATAAGTGTAGTAGTTTTGAATTTAGGGATTGTTGATAAAATTTTAGGTTTAGGGTTAAAATTCAGGGTTTATAGGTTAAAACCTAAATCCCTACATATTACCCTAAAACTAAACCCTAAATTCTAAATTCTAAACATGAACCATAAATTCTAAACATTTACATTAAAACCCCTAAACTCTAAACCCTAAGCCCTAAGCCCTAAGCCTAAACCCTATAATTGAGGCGCTTGTGGAAATAAAAAATTTTCACCGGCAGTGTATAGGATATTAATCCTTAAAGAAATATATCTTAAACAATGAAAAGATCTTTATTAAAACGTATCTTCAGAAACAAGTGTTAGATTTCATCTACAACTACGGTTGTCCTCACAAGGACCGAAGGGTCAGTCTAAGTCGTCCCCTTAAAAATTTAAAATTTATATATAATTAAAAAAAATTATTAATAATTTCTTATCGATAAGTTCACTTTCTTTAACATAAAATCTTTCATCCATTCTTGTCTACAACATTTTATAACACCATGAACTGCTTCAATGTTTCATAACATATTTTATATATATATATATAATTGAAGTCATAGATAAAATTCAAGATTCAGAATTGAAAAAAAAATATATATATACTAATTGTGTAAACCCAAATAGTAAGTAATTTGATATCGGTTAAGCATGTTTTGAGTTCGAAACTTTGTGTATGTAGAAAATCTCCACTGAGAGATTCACTCACCAAAGTCAGATATACAATGTAGGTTGGTCCGAATTAGTAACAAAACTATGGGGAACTAGAAGGGCACCAAAAATATATTTATTAAAATTAAACATTTCAGTAGCATATAAACAAGAAAAAGAAATATTTTCTAATCCATCTCAAATGTATAATTTACAAGATATAATTTTTAATGGATATAAAACAAAGAAATCTAAACATGTTACTAATTCCAAATTATAAGCAAAAATAAAAGAAAATCTTTACAATTGAAAAATGTCCGACAAGAAATGAGAAAACATATATAAGACTTGAGTCATAAGGATATTTTTTTTTTATAATCTTAAATCTAATTCTAATCCTATCTAGACGGGAGGAGGGTTCTAGAGAAAAAAAGGTGAGTGTTCTTAGCTATGTTGCACTGAAACGGATATAGGGACAAATACGGGAACGAGGACGAAAAACGGCAATTTCTAAAATTACAGGGTACGAGTACGACAATGGTACGACATATAAAATAAATTTTAAAATTCTAAATAGATATAAATAAATATTTATTAAAGTTAATACTTCATAGTAAATAATATAATAAAATCCGTAAACAAATCACAATATTAAAGTATTAAATCTCAATACTCAATTAATAAGTTAATTCTAAAACAATATTAAATAACACAAATTTGTACTAAATACTAATAAAACTTTAAGCAATCAAAAACACGAAATATTACCTACCAAATTCGGTACAATAGGGTATATAATTAATCATAAATAAATAAATAAATAAATAAATGAGTTTCATTTTCCTCTTAAAATTTAGGAGAAAAAATCAAACTTCAAAGCTCTACAAATATAGCATTAATTCATAAATTATTTTCATCTTATGACTTCATTTTTTTTCTCCTAAAATTAGTCTTCATTTTCTTTTTGATTAAGAACCCTAATTTAGATAGAACTGATTTTATAAATATTTTTGAATTTTTAGAATTAAATTGAGCAATAAATTAAGTTCAATGTTTTAACTGAGCTCAAATCGAAAATGTATGAATATTTTTAAAACGTATTGAAATTTGGTGGCTTTTCGTGAAACGTGAAAGAAAGCTAGGGTCATGCCTTACTATTTACCCAATAGTTTGGCTATTAAAAAGTTTAAATCCCTTTTAATGTTTTCCCTCGTTTTCGGCCGCTCATTTTAATTAAACCTGCCGTTTAGTTCTTCTTTTTCACCCAGTTTTTCTGTTTCAACCAGTAGTTTTTTCATGGACTTTAATTTTTCACGATTTTTACGATTTCATCAACCCGTTTTGTTTGGGGACGCACGTTGAGGTCATGTGCCATCCCTGAAACGTCCTCAAGATTATCCAAATCATCCCCGATTACTTCCAGCCATACCCCGTGAACGTGGGACGTCCTCGAGACGTACTTCAGCCGTTCCCGTCGCGTACTCGTACCGAAAACGTTTCGGGTACTTAAAACGGTATGGGATAGTCGTACCTGTGCTTCTCAGGCTCTTAGTGGGTTTAGAACTCATGACTTTAAAAAATACGAAAATTTGACCAATCGACCAAATGTACTTGCTAGAGTTATAAGTATCTTCTGGAAATCACTACAAAAGAAAAACTGATGATAATAATACTCGTGTCAAAATTAGTAGGTTCTGGATGCATATTAGTAAACACTTGTAAACGTCTCCCGGTGTTGAAGGAATGGATAAACATTCACATGAACACAAGTTAAATGTTTGAAATCTTCAAATTTAAACTTTATCAGAACCACAAGATGCGTCTCCTACTCCTAGATTAACATCAAACAACTTCAGCAACCCTTGTCGAATCCAGCTACAAGCTGATTGTTCAACACAAAGAAGGTGGGTTGTCGTCCAAAGATTAGCAACTCTTGTCTCACACATTGATAGACACGTCAGACTTGGCATGCAAGAAAATCAGTCTTGTTGCAAACTAGTGAGTGAAGTCCAAATTCAGGGTCTGCAATCGCATAAACCTGAGTTTTTGGATTTGATTAGGCCTCAACTTTAAAACACAGCAAGGCTTGCAGAGATCCCTGAGAAGAACACAACAATACCAAAGCTTTAGTTATTGTCCAAATGAAATATATAAAGAACATCCTTTGCAACTAGCATCGGTTGGTAACAGTAGAAAATTAGCAGGGCAAAAATATGATGGCATTTACTCACAAAACATGAAGTTTATACAATGTCAATAATAAGCGGATACAAGTAAAACGCACCGGAAAAAAGGAATCTCTCTCAAATTCTAACATGCTCTAGGGAGCTTCCTCATTTAAGTCAAACGCGATTTAGTTCCAACTTCTGTGTTAACATTTTTCTGTTGGATTACACCTAAAAAATGACTAAAACCCAAAATTACTCTAAATTGAAATACTACTTTGCACAATCATTACTTCAAATATCTACAAATTCTAACCTACATGTTCCCTCTGATAAAAAAAAATTAACCTACAAATTCTAACCTACATGCTCCCAAAAATTAACCTACATGTTCCCTCTGGATCATAATCACCAGTTTCTCTCTCGAAGAATGAAGTCGTACGCGCCCTACGTGCCATCCGAGAATTACGTCTCCCTAAAGTTCTTGACCCTCAGACGGCGCTGTGATCCGTTCGCTCTGGCTTACTCACTCGATGCCGGGCGAAGGTGGTTATCCCCTTCTAAAGCTCGTCGGTTACCGGTCTTGTGGTGGACAACGTCAACTGGTGACTTGGTCCAGTTCTCAAAGGGGAGGCTCTTCTGGAGTGTGCAGCGGGCTCCGGCGAACAGGTTTTGGACAGACTACGCCTCTCCCCTGCTTCATCGTAGTCTTCACTCAGGCCATATGATTCGCCCGAAGCCATGGCTTCGCAGAAGCAACCGCCTTCAACCGCCGCCGGTGATGTGCAAGACAGATATCGCATTGTAGTTGGGCCCCTTTTTTAGATTTTGGCGTGAATGCCGTCATTTCTGGGTTCTGGTTGAGAATAGGATATGCGTTCACTTATTCTAGTTCCGATTCATCGGTTCCTGCATTTTGGAGGAGATGACGATATGCTCAACGGTGGAGCTGTCACAAAGGTTTGCAGGCTCGTTGATTTCGTCGGGAAAAGACGTTGGAGTGGCAGGGTCCTCCTCGTGCATGACAACGGTGTGACGGTTTTCGATTGTTTAACGTCTTATTCAGAGCTCCAGCCGGTGTTAAACGAGGGTTTCACAGGCCAAGGAGTCGTGTCGGACGCTGTTACACCGAAGGTGAATCTGGCAAAGATGGTAAGTGTCCGGGCGAGGGAACGGGATTTTTACGGTGTAACAATCCTCGCCCGGGATACGAGCGAGAAATGTTACATTTCGTTGTCGTTTTAATCGGATTCATTTAAACATATACTTACAAGTCTTGTTATCATAACATACATTGGTCATACATTACAAATATATGCGGAAGCTTAATTCAACATTCAATCATACATATCAAAGTATACAACCAAACATGCTTATAGGTGGACTAAAAAAAACTTTTAATTAACAACTTAACTAGATGCAAATCCTAAATTCATTAGGTATATTAACCTTAAAAATAAGCAACCATTAGAATGATTCATACAAGAGCACACATACATTTCATTTACACTATACATGATTGAAATCTCATATTCGAATCCTATTATGTGCATACATAATTTGGCTAACCTTATTACAATCCTAAATCATTCATATCATCATTCGACTAAAGCACATATATATTCCTAAATTAACCATAAAATCATTTGATCACGTAAACAAATCATACAAGCATACTTTAATCATATTTGGTCTCAATAGGAACATTCTAGGTTCGGCTAAATTTTTTATACAACTCTAATTCAATCATATGATCATTTGGTCATACAAGCAAATCATACAAGCATACTTTAAATTCCATAGCAACCATCATTCCTATATATATATATACCATGGTTCTTTAGTACTTAATTACACAACTGAAACATGAAGCATGTTAAAATACATATTACATAACCAAGTTTTTAAACATAACATTTACATGTCAAGCACCCAAAATACATGTATCATATGCATGTGACACTTATATACATCTATGCCACCAACTAAGATATCCAAAAAAGTCATACTTGTGCTTGGACTTCAAGGTCAGCTCTCTAAGACAATCAACTAGCTTTCAGGACTAGTACCTGAAATTTTTGGAAGAAGGGAACAGAAAAGTGATAAGTACAAGGTATGTACTTAGTGAGACAGCCCTAAACTTTACTAGTTTCTATCTTTTAGAGCATTATTCAATCTTTAAGGTTACCTAACTAGGCTTTAATCAAAGTTCACTTAGCTAGTCCATCATACATAAGTAGACTTAGCTAATCTTGTAACCATTTCAAGTAACCATTGATGCAACATAAACAACATACTTTTATGTTCATTCATACAGCAAGTATCAATCAAAACATTATCATATACAACAACAAGCATTGTTTAAAAGCATTAGCATATACAAGGCAAGTAGGCATATCGATTTCATTTCATTGGTACTTATCATTTAAGTACTTATCTTTCAAGTCATGTAACTTTTAAATATGTTGTCTTGGATGATTAATGAACAAGGTAATCGAGTCTACGTGTGACATATGACTTTGGATACCCAAAGGTATCAATGCTTTGTAACCAACTTGTGACATGTAATCAGAGGATGCCATAGCATCAAGGTGACTTACCACCTTAAGGAATATTGGTGACTAACCACCATCCTTTAACAATAATCAGAGGAGCACAATGACTCTAAGGCATGCCCTTCAACCTATAGACAATAATCAAACCAAGGTCTTATCTTATCTTATATGTTTAACAAAACCAATTGCTTGTTATTCAACAATTCACCAAACATGTAACAATATCAATCTTTATTTCAGAGCAATCATTCAATTCATGATAACATGAAAAATCAGCAAGCACATATTGTCATTTTCATCATGTAAACATCAAAATACAGTAGCTAAACTCATCATATAAGTTCATATCATATGGTTTATTCAATCATCAACCCAATGTAACATATCTAGGCCAAAGTAAGCTTATCTAACTAGCATAGTCAACATATCATAAGTCTTTCCTTTAATCCTTCTTCCTTAGCATTTTAATTTTTACCAACCAATATTAGGTTCATTTCATGCTTCCTTCATGTTATCTAATAATAAAAAGGGAAAACTACACCGATGGTCCCCAAACTATTACTATTTTTCTATTTTGGTCCCCAAACTATGTTTTTCGGCAAAATCGTCCCTTATGTTACATAGTTCTCCTGTTTTGGTCCCCGGCGTTAAATAGCTAACGGTTTTGCTGACGTGGCATTTTTGTAAGAGGAGAGAGAAATGATTAAAAATATTTTTAAAATGCCACGTCAGCAAAACCGTTATCTATTTAACGTCGGGAGACCAAAACAGGAGAACTATGTAACAGAAGGGACGGTTTTGCCGAAAAATATAGTTTAGGGACCAAAATAGGAGAACGATAATAGTTTGGGGACCACCGGTGTAGTTTTCCCTAATAAAAAATAACAAGGTTAGGATACTAATCCTAACACTTTAAACAAAACTACACTCACAATACTCCAAGCTACTTGTTGTCCTTTATCACTATGTCCTTGTCTCTCCTTCTTGATTGTTCACTCCTTGTATCCTCTATTGCCTCTTCCTCAATAGGCTCTTGAATCATATTACAACATATATAACATCCATTAGTATCAACCTTAGCATAAAAATCCAACCAAATCAAGCAAACAACAATAAACACACAAGTTGTCCCTAACATGGCAGTTTTGAGCAGTGTCCGTTAATTTGTTCATAACTCTTTATTCCTAAATCCAAATAAAGCATATCATATCATTATGAAAATCTTATAAACACACCATTAAAATCATGTATGGCACATATTTTTAGCATTTCCCAATCAGTACAGTTTTGCATTTGAAAACAA